>JAKCOX010000015.1:14001666-15235000 GCA_022605575.1 Laterallus jamaicensis coturniculus
CGTTGTCCTCCCAGCCCCAGGAATTACCAGCCCCACTGCATCGGGACAGGCATAGCAGCTTTCTAGTTTCAGATATCACTTCACTTGTCACCACACTGCCCAGTATATTCCCAGCAGTGTAGATTTGGACCAGTCTTTGTCCACACTTGCCCAATTTGTACAAATTCTTTTAACAAGAACTAAGCTAAGAAAGATATGACTACTGGAAAGTCTTCCCATAAAAGAGAGAGATTAAAAACATAAGCAAGTCCACAGGAAATAAAGCAAGCAATCATAATAACACTGAAATCATCATCTCTGAGGCCAGTGACCACTCTCCAATAAGCAAAGCAAACATGGTGTTTGATTCCATTAACAAAAAGAATGTAATTTAAAACCACAGGTAACTGGATTTTTTTAAAATAAAAAGTATCAGTTTCTAAGAAAACGTGTCTATCAGTTCAATTATGTTTCTGTGACTAATAAAAGTAATACCAAAAGGAACAAGATGTAGAGCACTCCATCATAATTCCACAGAGCTAAGAGAAAGGAAGTACTAAGCTAATTTAATAACGCAGTTGTAAAATATCTGTGCCTGGGTCTGCAAAGGGATTACCGGGCTCATAGTGACAGGAAAGCAAGAAGCCAGCAGGACATTTGAAAGAGAGGAGGGAGCAACATCTTCCTTCCACAACAGTGCTTTTTGGTTCAATGGGGTGCCAACATTCTAGACTAAATTATTATTTGTGACACTCAGTAGGAAACATTTCACATATAAACAATTTTGCTGAGATAAATCTGCCAATGTTTAGCTATGGATAATTATGCTCTCGAAACTCAATACCAATTTAATATGTTTATATAAAGAAGACAAAAAATAAAAAGTAGTTATTCTGAGGCTGCTGAACCATGCTACTTTTATGTTACGTACATGTTTTAAGCCTGTGTTTCACACCCAGCCCACTTGCTTGTCAGAAGAGACCAACAGCAGCAAAGTCAGTTACAAGAAACTATGAACTGCAAGGAACTGGCGATGTAGGTTTTAATAAGTTGCACCAAAAGAGACACTCTCACCTGGGACTAAAGTAGCAATGTGAGCACAAAACAGAGCCACTCCATTTCCACCCTGTCAAGTGTCATCACACCTGAAACACAGCGGGATGGAAAACATTTGGTCAGGGGCTCGATTGCCAAGCCAAGCATAGCCTAGTATCCTTTTCCTTGCCTTAAAGCTCTGGAGCTTGTGGTCAACTATCAGAACACAAAATGCAAAAGGGAGGATGTAGGTCCACACTAGTGTAAAAGGATAAAAATTTCTGAGACATCCAGGGCAGATGCCTTTAGTTCATGTAAGTAGAGACATCACTTAGAATGACAAGCAGACACACTGAAGATTAAACTCCTCATAATGATGCAGACTTTTTCCTTCCTTCCATTTTGCTGTTCATAAGGATCATTTTATATTGCTTACTCAGAAAACAGTTGAGAAATTATGTGTAATAAATATTTCCTTAAATTGAGCTGGCAGAATCTATTTCTTCTTTTAAAATATATTGTTCCCAGTTTACTTATTACTCTGTGCTGAGACTTGCCTCTTAAAGAGAAATATTGCTTGAGGGTCTACTCCTCATTTAAACAAATGCTATTAAGCCAGAGTGTGAAGATAGTACGGAAACTACCAAACGGCTTCCCTGGCTGCACTAAATCAAAGCTAATGGCTTGAGATAAAGTAAGTGGAGTTGTTCTTCTGTTCTTTGTCAGTATTAATATTTTAAGTTAGAGGTCCACACTAGACTCTTTCTGCTTCTATCCCCCTTCTTTTGGGCCAGAAATTCCAGAAGGCTTCTCTTACGCACGACTCACACTTTTATTCCTTGAGTTTGGCCATTGCTACCCAAACTATCCTGACTGCCTGACATTTACTGAGCTTGGAGTAGCACTCACACAGCATTCAATTTTTCTTCTGAATGCCATGTTAATCACAAGCAAGCACTGGGCCAATTGCAAGCACAATTTACCTGGAATATGTGGTCTGCTAAACTAATTAGGGCAACATGGAGTGCTAATGCCCTATTTCACAGAGGGTAATAACACAAAGAATGAAAAGCTTTCAGGAGCCTTTGCTGTTGAACTACAAATTATTTCCTGACCTTTAATTATTTTTTTGCCTTGCAACAAGCACGGTTTCCATCTCCGCAGCCCACATCTCTCTTGAATGTACCCCAGAGTTAAGTATTCTCATGACTATTTCCCACTCTCTTTAACTAGAAAAATCTCTTCAGAGTTTTTCCCGAAAGCATTAGATAGCCTTTTTGGCTGTTTCTGAGTAAAGGATTTCTCAAAGACCACAGAAACCTTCCACCATATATTACAATGCTTCAACTGTTTCCAATAATGCAATTAGATCTGGGTGGATATTTTTTCAGAATGCAGTAAAACCATTAGAAAGCATGCTTTAGGGACACCGAAGTACTCGTAAATTCAGTTTCAGTTTTGGGAAGAGATTCTGCCAAACTGAAATTGAGGAGTCATCTTTAGAAAAGCCTGAGCACTAATTTTCATAACCCATCAGGCACCTCAGTCACCAAGCTGCCAAGCTCTTGACTCTTGGGTTGAGGGGATGGAGAGAATGAACTAGATAGTTCAGGGATGGGCAATGGTCAGGAAATGTCTACAGTGTGGATGAAAACCTAGAAGCTCCAGGTAAACAAGTGTGGGAGGAGAAGCTAGGAAAGTTTAAGAAAGGCTGACAAAAGAGAAGTGTTTAGAAAAAAGGTGTTTTCTTTTGTGGTCATTCAGCCCCAGCCAGCGACTGTGCACCACACATTACTTGCTCACTCCAGGAGGAGAAACAGCCAGAGCCTCCATGGTTTGGAATAAGGACAGTTTACTGACAAAAGCACCATGAAAGGGCAACAGTAACAGCCTGCGGCAAATTTCACTTACACCTACTGATAACACACAGTACTTTATCAACACCTGACAATAACACAGGGTACGGTACAACATGAGGACCAACCTGGCACACCAGCCACACTCAGACTGCCCTGGAGGCATCCAGGAGCACCCCTCCCCTACCATCCCCTTTTATGGGGAAGTGATGTCAGGTGTTGTGGATAACAGAAGGGGCTAACTTGGCTCATCTGTGCTGGCAGCTTGGGGAGCTTAACTCTGGCCTAGTCAGAACCAGGATGCCTCTTTTGACTTACATAAATTATTTTCTGCAGATAATATTATAGAGAAGTTACAAAGAGAAATAACAAGATGAGATGTTTATAAGAGTCACTGAAAAAGACTATATGGACAAAATGAGAGAGATCAAGGTATATTGCAAAATCAAACTAGCAAAAGACATGAAAAAATCCCTCTGAATAAACAGTAGGAAAAGAAAGAAGACCAAATAAAAAGGATTTGTCAATGATGAACAGAGGAAAGCTATCTGCAGAGGGGAGCCCTGTGATTTCAGTGGCATTTCTGAATCAACCTTTACTTAAAATGTCACCTTGCAAGTAAATGGTCAGCACAATTAGTGTTTTTGAGAAACGAGCAAACTTTGAGACAGACAGGGCCTGAAGAACATTACTGAGGGTGCCA
This sequence comes from Laterallus jamaicensis coturniculus, assembly GCA_022605575.1. Taxonomy (NCBI): domain Eukaryota; kingdom Metazoa; phylum Chordata; class Aves; order Gruiformes; family Rallidae; genus Laterallus; species Laterallus jamaicensis. The sequence goes on from JAKCOX010000015.1 coordinate 14,005,240, forward strand.
AAAGAGCTGGCTGAAGCAGTCGAAGAACTATTAGCATTCATCTTTGCCATCCTATAGAGGAGGGGTAAGCTACTGGAAGACTGAAAAAATATCAGCATAGTGCAGTTCTTTAAAGACAGATAAAAGGAGTAGCTGGAAGATTTATAAATCAATCAGATTAACTCCAGTTCCTGTAGAAACAAATCAAACCATTTGTCAGAATCAGGAAGATAACAAGGAGATGAGATGCAGTCGGCAGTAGATTTGTTAAGAGGAAAGCATGCCAAAGAAATATATTTTATTTCTACAGCAGGTAACAAACCTTCTGGAGGTGAGAAACAGTAGATAACATCGATCTCAGAGTAAGGCTTTCAAAACTGTTTTACTCACCAGTCTCAGAAACAAACTGGGGAAAAAATATTCTTAAAACTTTTTCATGTGATAGGTAAGCAGATGGTGACAGGGTGGCTGTTTCCCAAGAGTGATCACCCATGGTATGATCTCCATTCAGAAGGAAATACTGATGGGCACTGCACAGCCTGTCCCAGGTTTCATATTGTTCAATATTTTCATTCATTATCAAGGTGATGGAATGTGGAATATGCTGTTAAATTTTCAGGTCAGAGGAAGCCTGGAAGGACTGCGGTCATACTGAATGACATGTCCAGAATTCAAAATGATTTTAAGAAACAGACATTCAACCAGGAGATGTACACTGCTCCTTACCTTAAGTAGGAATAATCAACTGCTGAATTTATCTGGAGATTCTTTAAGGAAATAAAATTAATCATATGTTGGGAATTACCAGGTGAAGATGAGTAGTGGGAAAGGCAAGCACCCTGTTAGAAGGGTTTAATGGGAGGATAGTCTGCAGACTACTTCATAAGCCTTCCTTGCTCATCATTACTAAGGTCTACAGCTACAGCACTATGTCCATGTTTGTGCTATGTGGGCACCAACTGATGAAAGGTCGGAGGAAGGCTGGAGAAATAGACTCCACAAAGACTGAACTGTGCGGGTGTTTTCACTTGAAGAAGAGGCTGCTCTGGTGTAGATAGATCCGGAGGTAATAGATTTAAATCGCAAGCAAAGCAGATTCATGTTGAATGTCAAAAAGCTCTCCAATGGGAAAAATAAAATACTGAAATAGACTGCCAGGGGAATTGCAGTCTTCATTGCTGGATGTCTTTAAGGCTGCTAGGGGAAGTCTGTAAGGAGTAGCACTGACGGTGCTGATCTGCCTTAGGACACGGGTCACAAACTAATCAACATGTCCGCCACATTCTTTTTCCACAAACCTATAACCCAGCAGGTTTTCTGACTGAACACACACACACATACAATAAGGAGACTTGCATCGTCTGAGCTGTGCATTGCAGGTAATGGAGAAACAGAGGGGCAGAGACTTCAGCCCAGGGCTGCACCCCCCCACTTCTCTCACTCAGACAGTTATTTTGGGCAGGTCATACTCTGCTCTCCACTTCTTTCTCTTTTTACAATAATAAAATCTCCTCTTATGCTAATTAGATAAAAGGTAATTTGTTTTCAGAAGCTCCTAGCTGAGGCCATAACACAGTAGGTTGTCTTCTGGTGTCTGTCTCCAGTTACTATGAACTACAGTTAACAGTTATGCCTAAAGACCTTGGGATATTACCTAGAGACACCACGTACACCAGGCCTCAGTATGATGTCTCTCAACGAAGCAGCACCTCCTCCAAACACCATGAGCACAACATTCATTTTACACCCTGTGCAAGTTTTGTAGATGGTAGTCCCTCACTGCATCTATCTGAGAGGACATTACCATCCCCTGCTTTGCTCTAGTGTCTTCTATCTTCAGGCTTTTTTTTTCTTTTTTCTTTCTCCCTTCTCTCTCTCACTTCACTCTAGTACCAACTGCATCTTCACACATTTTGTTGCTGTGGTCCCCAAACTCCTAACTTGCCATGATCTGCAGCCTCCGCTACGGTGGTTCCTATGGCCCAAGGACCACTTTTCTTCTGGGAGAAGTGTTTGCTGTTTACTCCAAACTGATGGAAAATGAATGAACTGGCTGAAAACTAAAGCAAACGAAGGATTATTGGAAAACAACAAAAGAATTTTAGAGACTTCAGAGAATTTGATAACATGAGGCAAAGGAATTATTTGGTTCTGGCTGGTGTTGAAAGCAAATAAGAACTGCCTAAAACCTTATTCCAAGTATAGTATAAATCACTAAAGCAGTCGAGCAGTGTACTAATCCTCCCTTTTGTATGAATGTGGAACAACTCCTGAAAACAAAGTCAATGGCATAGATTTATCACAGGGATATGTGCTATCCTGTAGAGTAATCATGAGCTAAAAGAGATGATCATCACATACAGCCCTGTCCTTGCTGGAGAAACCAGGTTGTTCTTCCTTGTGAACTCTCTCACTCTCATGCAGAGCAGGTGATGACACTGCTTTTCTCCCCTGAGGAAATTTTTCATCCTTTTCTTTGAAGTATTTTAGGCTTTGCTCTCTGTAGGTAGAGCCACAACAGTGCTGTAGTGGTTGTGGTTTGTGCCAAGGCAGATTTGGTGTGCCTGCAAGCGGCAATTTCAGAATGTGCCCAAACCAGCCTGACCTTTGAAGCAAAGTGAAACAGAGCAGCTTCTCTGTGGATCTAAAACTTGCATGTGAACAATTAAGCTGAGATGCCAAACCCTTCTGAGTTCAGAGATATCTACAGCTACATGATTGCTAACAGAAATTCTCAGGAGTTTGGATGCGAACCTGCAATATCCAAGTCCCAGCTGAAGCTTTTTTGGCTCTGTCTAGGAATGAAAGACTTCTAGACACATTTTCACAGCTGCAGTTCCACCACATCTCACTTAAGTACAGACTACACTGTTTTCAGTGTGAGTGAGTTGCTCCAACACTAGCACACACTTGAATTCTGCTCCACCAGCTGAGACCCCTTCCCCATGCTGGTGTTCCCACCTACTGCTTGCCATCACAGAAAACCTGAAACTCCAGTGCATGCGTCCTGAAACAAACAGTAGACCTAAATGCAGTTGAATAAAATAGCTGTGTGTGCATGTTGTAGCTTGACACTGCCTAGCATTAAGGAACTTGCTTCTCACAGATGCCTATCTCTGTGAAATCAAGCCACCAGGCTCTGCTGTGCATCATGAACCTTTGCTGTCTCAGATACCAGAAGTTCTTGATTTACTGTTAAAGGCTCAAGGATTCAGAGCACAAAACTTCAGCTGCTGCCACAGCAAAACTCAAAATGTCAGGGAGCAAACAATATGACCAATGGCTGTGAAATTAGATGATATTTATGATTTGCTGTGCAAAGCAGTAATTCTAACCAAGCATAAGCACTCCGATTTCCCTTTATGGTCTAATCTATATATTCTTGTGCATGACCACCAATTCAGTAACTAGAAGTTATTTGAAAACAATGACTGTATTTGGCTCTAAATTAAGGGATCTCTTCTTTTTTATTTTTTTAATCTGAGTCTCTAGCTTGGAAATTCAGCTGTGAAAACACTTCTAAGAGAAGCGACTTCTCATGACAATAAAGTTAATACACTATTGTACTGCCTTCTGTTGCCAACTGGAAGACCAGCTCAAAAGACAGAAAATTCAGCGCTTCAGAAGACTGTGTAGTGGAAATTATTCCACATTTAGCCTATCCACATTGATGGGATAGCCTTCACATACATTTGAAAGAGATATCCTGTAGAAGAAAACACAGGATCATAAGCTACACTGAAAGTTGTCCTAAAGCTTTAAAAGAAAATTATTACCCCAAAACAATATCCTTCTTCCTCACAGATTTAAGGGACACTTCATCATTCTATTGAAGTGATCCATCTGTTCCTTCAGGTTTGGTTCTGTGGCAGTGCTTAGGATTCAAGCTGATGTTATGAGGTTCAGTCTCCAATATAAAACTTAAAGAAAATAGCTACTGAAAATATTTTTTCAACAGTCTCTGAAAGATCTGGTCAGATATGATCATATGGAAGATACTATCAGCTTTAATACACTGACTCCAGTCTGGTGGTAGGGTGCATGCATCTGTACAAATAGGATACACCAAGACACACAGCAGAGAAGAAAATGAAAATTATACTTTAGAGAAGCTGCAAAAAAAACATCCAATACAATACCAGACAGACTTTTGGCAATTTCTCATCTTTCATAGCACACAAGTCTCAAGAATCTTAGTTGGTAAAAACAGAGTAAGGTAAAACTGCCAATGTCTTCTCTGGGCCAGATTTCAAAGGAGCTTTCTTCACTGTAGCATCACTCTGATCTAGGGTAGTTGTGAGATCTGGGCCTGAATGTGATGCTTTTGTGGGAGAGAGGCTCTTGTCCAGACCCTGTCTAAGGCACAGGAGCTTGCTTGTCCTGTTCTGACATGACTGAGATAAACATTGGCTATGGGTTGCATGGTAATGCTTACCGGACTGTGCCATACAGTAAAAATCCATTTAAACTTCAATCTTTGACTCTTAATCTAATAAAACTGAATATTTGCACTGACACAAAATTCCTGAATTGGATCAGAATTTCAAGCTTATGAGTCAAATTCTTATATCCCTAAATTTAGGTAGGGTATAGAAATTAATATTTGTTGAGAATCCGGCCTGGAGATGGGGATATAATCAGCCTCTGAAGAGAGCACCATGTGCTCAGTCAAACATTCTGCATCTCCTTTTCCTACTCTCTAACTTGACACTGAGATCAGAACTAAACAAGATGCAACTGGTGACTATGGCATCCAAAGCAGTGTATGCCTACACCCCATAAACTAGCTTGCAGGTTAAACCAGCATCATTTTACTGGTTGCAGAAACAATTTCTCAGACAGCTCTTTCCTCCACTTCTGTCTCTTACAAACAGCCTAAGCCAGCACTAAATAAAGCGTGCTTGCAGATATGACAGCCCTTTCCTCCTTCAGCACAAGAAAGCAGGATGAGGGAGCTTAATAAATTTGGCAATACCTTTCTATGCAAACTGCTCAGCATCTATATGCGAACCTCCCTGCTTCAGACTTCTCCCTCTCATGCACGGCACAATTCCCAGAGGCCTCTTGGTGGCCTTTCCAAGTCTTAATATCAGCACAGCAGTTATCTTGTTACACGTGAAGGATAATGCTATAATAGGGATTTGGGCTTAAAGGAAATTAAATGTGAGTCTTATGTGTGCAAAAGAGACAGGCTTTTGTTTGGGAAGATGCACACTGCACTTAGTATTGTTAGTGAGCAATTATTTGAGAGGCTCCGACAGCCTCATTTATCTTTGGATGACACAGCTCAGTCAAGTGCTCAGTGCCAGGCTTACATTTAATAGTAGGATTTTCATTTCTTCTTTCCAACCTGCTATCAGTGCTAAAAGCAAGAAGCCTCATGACCTTCCTTGGGAGAAGAGGTGCCATAACATGCTCCTTCCCACCAGGGAGCTTACAAGTGCCAAACCCCAGCAATCCCCTCACGGTACCATGACCAAGACTAGTTACCCTCATTAACTGTCCTTGTTTAAGCCAGGGTGATCCCCATCCAACCAGCACATCATGCTCTATACTGACAGAGGTGTTTCCAAGTCTCTCTCTGCGACAGAGATTTTGTACAGTTTTGGGCCAGTCATTTAGTGTGATGAGCACATGTAGCACACCTATAAAATAACAAGAACATCATTTTACATGGGATAGTTATCCTCCAAAGATACACAAAATTATAAGAGGATCTAGTGAACTAAAAAGTCTCTTAACTGAACAGAATAATTTCATTTTTCAATAGTCTCTTGATGGGGGGCCAATTACAGTGAAATGTTAAAAAGCAAGAATTACCTTTTAATTCTGCTTTTCCCTCTGTAAATATCTTTGCCATCTTTGATATTTGTTACATAGGAAATCATGACACTATCGCTCCTATTCTGAGATGCAATTAGCTTTTGATATTAAAATCACATCAGTGCAAGCTCCTGTCCTGTGCTCTGCGACTCCTCATTGCTTCCTGGAGCATGGGTATCTATAAACAGTCATTTCCTTTTCATTGTGGCCCTCAAGATAAGAGCTATTTTAAATGCTGAAGACTTCAGCTTACTTACAAACAAAGGTTTCTGCGCCAATGCGAGTGACTTAGCCAGACTGCTCAAATCCCCTATTCCCATCTCATGAGACTCGTGTGTCTTTTATCATCTCAGAAGTGCCAATCTCATGCACCTAAAACTGGCAGGCACTTGCACTTCTGCCTGCTGGCATCCCCCTCCCGCAGGAACCATGTGCAACCACATCTGGAGGCAGACAGGGTTTAATAGAATATCCTTGGTGAACGGCAGTGTACTTAGGGTGACATTTGGTCCTTGCATTTCCCCACTGCAAACTGACACTTCAGCTTGATTTATTTTGCCATTCTTCCATTTCCCTCCTGGTTGAGAGTACTCATTTGGTTTCCAGCAAATGAGTGTTTGGCCTTTGATTTTACTGAGGACCAGAAATACAGTGTTTGCCCTGACTTCTCAGGTCTGTCAGGTATCCAGACAATATTAACCTTCTCTAACTCTCCTGCAAGCGAATCTTACCTGCGATCTTGGCAGTAGAAAAGCTATGATTTGATTAATATTAAGCATTGGGGTGAGTATGGAAGGAGCATTTCTTGTAAGGAAAATCAGCTCTTTCTTGTCAGTAAATGAATGCTAATACTCTTTCCCTATTAAGGCAGAATCCTGCTTTAAAATTTTTATGTCTTACATATATCATGTTTTTGGAAGAAAGTTTTGCTATTTAAATAGCTGACAGAGTGTTACAGGCTTATATGATAGCAATTTACAGTACTCCATAAATCAGCAGACCTCAGACGCATTGGACAGATGAGACTTCAAATTGACATCCTGTCTTTTTATGAACATTTAAAAGCTTGATCTCATGACATATTTACACAGAAGTATCCCTGCTGCCTTGGCCAAATTGTTTCTAAAGTATAAAGTACTTTACATGAGTGAACATAATGACGACAACCTGAAGCTTTGTATATTAAATTATCCAAGTGTTACAGCTAGTCCTGTGGGGTTAGTTCAAGACCAGGAGACATATCTACCTGTGCCTGTTGCTCCACCATAAAAATGGTGGGAGTCTGTCCTTTAGCTAAGAATCATATGCAGAAATCCCATGGGAAGAGGTGACGTTGGAGACTGGACAAAGCACATCCATCTTCACTTAAACAGCTTGCAGAGGGGTGGGGCATCCTATAGACAGGACCAACTTCCAGATCAACACATCTTGGTATGGCACTATTGTGGTCACTTCTTGCAGGCACATAGAAAACAACAGCATGCCTGAATCATACCTCCCTCTCAGATCCCTCAACTAGACAAAGGAAATTTCATCTCCACTGACGCTCTGGGTGGGTTTAACCATTGCCTTCAGCAGATACTCAGCACCAGCAGCTTTCCTGAGGTACCATTCAGTTCCTGCACAGCCAATCCTGACTCAATACTGATGCTACTTTCTTACAGCCAGACTGGAAAATTATGGTAACTGTTCATCCCTCCAAACTGGCTAAAGATGACTATGGGAAGATGCAGAATTGAGGGGATTTATTTATTTATCTAAGATAGAGTAAAAAGGAACTTACAGAAGTGTTCACCTAAAAGAAGCTGAAGCATCTAGTACCTCTGACTTGAAGTGTGAAGACATCATAAGCAGTGGAATATGACCTAAAATAAAACACTGACAGTGAAAAGCAACTTATTCTTGACCAAAATGTTTAAAATAATCAGGCTTACTTTCTATATGAAAATAATTTCTTTATGCTTCTGGAACACCTATATGGCATGACATACATAATGAGAGTTGACCTCAGATGCTGGGGCACCCCAATTCGGGTTTACTCAATTTTCCCATCCTTTGTTACTTTGAATGAAGATGAAGCAATACAGTGGCATGGACCACCCAGCAAAAGGAACAAAGTGACTCACATGATTCAAACACACCAGGACTCAACACGTCTTAGCTATCCAAGGGGCAAGTATATATACTCTTTTTCTAATGTATTTGGATCTTCCTGCATATCTCTGCAACTGAAAAGTGCCTTTTCTGCCTCCAGCTGACAGGATAACCTGTGCATGTATCCCAGGTAACTGGAAATGTACAACCCTCGGAAGCTTTGAAGACCACATTTCAGTGCAGAGACGATGCTGAGCTGCATGCCATCAACCACATTTCTAGTAGAGTAAGTAGACATCTGTAAAACTTACTATTTTGAGAACACAGCTTTAGTCAGTGCTCTGGTCCAAATCCTCCAAATGCATACACACACAAGTAATTTCATCCAGCTACAGAGCTCTGTTGAAGAAAATGAGATTACTTATAATAGAGAGAGCAGTAGAGTTATACTGTAGCCATTTTAAGAATTATGTCTTTGGAAAAGACAAGAGGGTGATGACTGCAAGACAAACTCCTTCAATCAAAGTACATCTTGAAGGACACAGTAATCTTCCCTCCTGCATCACAGTTTATTGCATGAACTTGTGGAGAGTCAGGTCTTTTCAGACTTTCACCTCAAAGTCGCTTTTTTGGGACAGCATAGTCAGAAACTAAATGTTTACAGACCGAGATTACCCTCAAGTGAAAAATAATTTTGAGCCCCTCAGCATTCAATTCAACCACAAATCTATGCAATATGTTTGAAATAGAAATCAGAACATTCACATACTACTAGCTAACCAGGCTGACCATCTTTTAATTACTACATGTCTCACAGAGAAGCTGGAGCCAGGTATTTCAGAGCTTCTTTCCAATCAGAGGGCAGCAGTCCACTTCTCATCATGAAGAATAATGAGCAAATAATCCAGGAAAAAATCATCACATCATTGGAAACAACCCCAGGAGGTAAACGGCTGCCTTAAATGAGGCAACTCGTATTGGCTGTCTGTGAAATGATACCAAAGAAATGATTTGGTTATTAAAAAGCACCGAGCAAAAGCAACCACCCTCTGGACTTAGTTGCTGGCTCTAATCAAATAAACATTCATGCACATCCCTTATCACTCAGCCACACACTTTAAAAGCTGAAAGAACAAAACTAATCAACATTAATAATAAACTCTAACTTGCTTCTGGTAAACCTCACTCACTTCTTAGTTATACTTCCCCACTTAAAAAGGTATTGCTTAAAGAAATCATATCCTCCCTCTCCCCTTCTGCCCACAAGCACTGCTAACAGAAGATGTGTGAAATATTACAGCTATCATTACTGTCCTTGTATGAGCCAGCCATCCTGAATAGCTTCCCTTCCCTACAGCAACAGAGCTGAATGATTCCAGCCAAGAGAGGAGAGGAGAGCAAGCTCTGCTATTAGTTACGCTAGTGCAAACGCCAGCAGAAGCCGAGCGTGTCGTTAACATCAGTGGAATTATTGTTACAACCAATTCGTCTCATGGTCGGGGTGTGAGTTCATTTTTCTAAGCACCATGGCAAAAAACAACACCTGCTCACAGCCTCTTCGCTGACTGTGATGTGCAGACGTTGTACAGGATCACAGTACGCCCCAGTCCCAAAGCATGGCTGAATTATGGATGAGGGAATTCAGGCGCGGAGAGATGCTGGATGACATTAAGTACCCAAATGTGAGATGAGAAGGAGACTCTTAAATACGAATGGATTTAGCTTCCCTGCTCTCCAGCCAGGGAGGTACATCCGCATTGCTTCCACAACACAGGGAAATTACGATGTAGACAAAAAAATGCAACATTTCTAAAGGTATTATTGACACTTCAGTCTGGGTCTGTCCTATCTAATCTCAGGCACCTGACTGAGGCTCTTAAACAATAGCTCTTTGGCAAACCAAATTCCTTCTGTAGACACCCATCTCCCTCTGCTGACCACAACACTCCTGACCACAGTCACCTCTGCTATGTGTTGGTGGTTTGATGGCAGAATTTCATCCACAACTTCCCCAAATGCAGCCACAACCTAATTACCTCAGGCTGACCCAAAGGGCCATGCCAGGACCAAACAGGAGCCAGGTCTGCTCCTGCTCCCAGCTACCTGCCCACTGAAGGGCTCTGCCCCTGCAAGCAGTCCTACCCAAACATCCCACCCACTGAAACAACAAGCATTTTCTGTCCCTGCTGCTCATTTCACAGGGCAACAGGCAGCACAGCAAGACGGCTTCTATCATGTTTCACCCATTTGCTACTCAACGAATATTGCATTTGCATTCACACAGTTGAGTAATCTCAAGATAGGGCATTAAGTGTATAAACTCCAATGCTGAAGTACAGACCCAAACAAACCTAAGTCTTCATGGTCTTCCTGACATCACCAGAAGTGCTTTTTTACAAAATTGAGTTTGATAGAAGCACAAAAGGAGCTTTCTTTCCTATAGTCATGAACTAAGACAGCAAGCATAGAGAAATACAATAAATTTCACAATATACACCATACGAAATTGTATAAACAGTGCAAATTCAATGCATATTTTGGATAATTTGGTAGCATAGATGTAGCAAGTTGCATAGAAAAAAGTAAAATTACCAGTGCAGTTTCTTCTGATCTCAATATGGAAACTCAGCAAGGCAGTCAGTGCACATGCTTTTTGTGTTTATCACGAACCAGCAAGGTTAATCCAAGAGCTATCTTGATCTTTCCAACTGCTATGAAGTACCTTCACTAACTGTGTAACTGCTTACAAAGCATTGCCAATTTACAATGATCAAAATCTTAACCACAGCTGCCCCAGCATCATGGCACTGTCCTTAAAATCATGGAGTTTAAAAAAAACCCCTAAAAATAATAATAGCATTTATCAATCATTTGTGGATAGTGTTTGCTTCTTGGGGTAGGAACTAACTTCTGATCTTTGAAATGTAGGGTTATATTTACTTAGCATTTAAACTTTTCTCTGGCTCAGGAAGATGAGAGCCTAACCTTTTCTTTTCTTTTTTTAACGAAAGCTGAGATTTGCCTAAAATAACGTGATTACAACAACCAGGCTAGTTTTTACTGTTGGGGTATTTTCAGTTGCTGGACCAGGTGATACGAGTGCAGCAAAGCCACGAGTGCAGACGGCACCTGTTTGGTTTATATTGTGCTGATACAGTCAATAACTGTGTTACTGTCTATTTGCGCTAACCCAACCCCAGTGACCTATGGCTGATGTCAGGTCCTCCTTCTGCTGTACACGCACATTGTGTCAGCCGAGTGTCCCATAGGGATGTAGCAGCAATAACACAATATAATGGGCCATGGAGACATTTTAATCCCTCTTTATTCCTGGGAAAGTAATGCACAGCTAAAAATATACAGCGTGTCATTATAGAGCTTTTCTATTGAACTGACTGTGCTTACACTCAGTGACCAGACTCAGGTTAGCTATCCAGCCACAGCCACAGAGTTTGCTTAAACCCAGCGCCGTGTCCAGGTCTGAGCTGGCACCCAGCTAGGCAGATCAGAGTTTGGGCAGTTGCCTCACATTAGCCCTCCCAAGACCGTGCTCACTCAAGAGCAGAGCCTCCTGCCAGACAAACTGTCACTGCTGCTGGAATACACAGGAGCAAACCCCCAATGCTGGGGAGATCCCTCATCACACTCCTCCTGGCCAGGTGTCAGCCAAGCCCTGCACATACAAGAGCTGGGCACACAAACAAGTGCCAGCAAAATGTGTTTCAGTGCTACTGTGGGAATACCACATCCAGCCTCTCAAGTGAGTATTGCTGTGGTTCTGCATCCCTTACTCCTGGGGCCATGCTGCATGTGTTCAACCTGCCAGGTTGTGACCACTGAGACCATGCATTGCACTCTGAGTGCAATACCTCTTCTGATTGGAAGTATCTTGCTCTGACCTTCAGATGCCTCTTTCACTCAAAAGACATCTGCAGGATAGAAAATAAAGTATTGCTAAGATGTTCTTCTCTCAACCTGTCCTGAAGAGGTTCTGGGAGAGATGCATGCAAGCTGATCTGCCCTCAGGAAAGCCAGAAGATGGTTTTCCCCTCTGAGCCAGCCCTGAGAGCACAAAGGTGACTTTTCCCCTCTGTGACCAGCCCTTACACTGTGTTTCTCATTAATGCACAGATAAGGGAAAGCAGGTCCCTACACAACAGGAGAGCCCTGGAGAATATCGAGTTATTTGTATATACATTACCATGAAAAAAACTCACACCAAGTGCACTCACAAACAACTTCTAAAGAGCCTTTTAATGAGCTCTGGTTTTCTCTTCTTCCCCTCACTCGAAGTTTATGTCCTTCTGACAATCAGCAAATACAAACCTTTTGTTGTTACAGTGTAAACTTTATGAAATTGAGTGGTTTACATAGCTACAGCCAAAGGTTAAATTCACATATGTTCCTAGTAACTTCACTATTTTTAACCTTTGAAGTTTCGTTGTGAAATTCCCTAGCCCATCCACATATAAACAAACAGAAAAACTCAGAGAGCAGTAGTGTTTGGGATTACTTGAGGATGTTTGAGATGGCATTATTTTTGTCTCTCTCAAAGCACTCCAAAAATAGTTTGCCTCCCTTTAAAAATCCAAGGCATCCCTTTTCTATGCACACATGCACACACATATACCTGCACAGGGGCAGGGCAGAGGAGCACAGTTACAGTGCATCCTCCATATTTTAAGGATAGAATTGAACCATTCCTCTGCCAGCCTACATAATACGCTGTAGCCACAAGTACCTGCCTGAAGGACGGCTCCCAGCAGGTCCAGGAGAGGACTTGCACTGGCCCACCAGGACAAGCAGCAGTCCTACATGGTTCTGTGAAAGCAGTGGCGCACCAGGAAGCTGGTGAGGACATCACAGACACAAACTTGCAGGGAAATCATCCTGGTAAAAGCTACCTGGAGGAGGGATGAAAAGAAACAAAGGGAGGGAAGTTTTGGGGTGTGTCTTCAAGCAAAAGCCTCAAGTCTAGGCTAAAGTTTGTATTGTATTCATGTGGCTGAATTCAAGCCTGTGAGAGCTGAGCATTCACAGCTGTCTACAGGTTCTGGTGAAAACCCTGCGCTGCGCTGACCCTTGTTAAAGGCCTCCTCTCACAGCAGCTCAAGAACATATTTGTGCTAATAAAGACAAGGTCTCATGTACCACATGGGATGAGCAACAGAGAGAGGCAAAGCTCTACAGAAAGGGTGTTTGGAGGATTATACTCCACAGGAGGGAGTGTTGAAGTAGGCAGGAGTTATTCTCCAGGAGTGTGGTACATCTAGTTGCATTTGAAAGTCTCCAGTGAGGACTGCTGTTCAGAACAACAAATGCATTTTTTCTCCCAGTTTGGGTGCATCCATCTCCTTAATTTTTAGTATTCTCCCACCAGGAGCATTAGATGCCTATAAAATCAAACATACTTCACTTCTGCATCCATCTGCAGCATCAGGAACTGAAAGCAATGTGCCCCACAGTCTGGATCTGTGGGAGTCCCTGGCTCACTCTGATACCTGTGCAGAGCTCAAGCAGCTTATGGAGCTGAGAACAGCCAAGGGCATGAGTGTCACTGCCTTCTGCTCAGAAAACATCCTCATTACAAAAAACATCAGTAGCAAACAATCAATTAGTAGGACAAAGGAAGAGTTTGGAGCCAGGACTAGAAATGCATCTGCATCTGTTCCTCTTTTGTCACGAGTGTCACCTTGTGCTTCCTAAGGGTCTGATCCTGCTTTTGATACATGAGCATCAGTGAGAGCTGCATGTGCAAAGCGAGGAGAGAGCAAGCCCCTGTGAGCAAAATCGCTCAGCACTGCTAGAGCACATCTCAGGCTGATGACAACATCTTTGACAAGGGAAGAGATGCAGAAGCACATCCATAGATGCAGTAGATAGCATATGTCAACATCAGCGCTTCCCATGTTTATGAAGAATTTGATTGAATAAAGGGCCTGGCCATAAACTACATGAATGATTCCAGATTGCAGCACACATATCTATCACATGCCTTTTCTCCCCCAGAGTATTATATTTCACCAAATCAGTGATATGTGTTAACTGCTACAGACTGCCGACCACCCACACAGAGCAAAGGTTCCCTCACTGCTCACTGCTGCACCTTCCAAAGAACAGGGAAGATTCCTCCAGGCTTCCCAAAGACACCATACTTCATGTTGGTACGTTCCTCTGCTGTTAGTGGGAACACAACACAGGTACCAAACCTGTGGTAGTAAAACGTAATTTGTTCAGATCTTTGCCTTCAGGATGAACACTAAGATGCTGCCATCAGCCAGAAAATTTGTGATCTAATTTAGAGGCAGCAAGGCGTATCTTTTCTCTCAGGCTTTCAGAAAACGAAGCTGGGTTCCCACTTTTACACAATCTAGCAAATTCTGGGTTTATTTTGGAATTGCTACACAACATTAATCTTTCCTCTGCAGGGCAGTGAGCCAAGACAGAAACAAACACACGCTACAGAGGGCTGCTGGTCAGGCACACAGACCCACGCTCCAGCCAGGATGGCAGGTCCTGCACTGGGATTCTGAGTTTGGTGCTGGGGTCCCTCAGCCGCTGCTTGTGATGGTCATTTACAACTGCCAGAAAGGGGGAAAAGTGGGGGCTTGCGATTCCTTTTTGTCACAGCTGACCCATTAAGTGTTTCAGATGGCTGTTCTACAATTTTCCGTGCACTTTGTCCTTAGCCCTCAATTGTCAGGAGTGATGTAGAATAATACGGCCGTAATAACTGATAAGGAGGTTTCAGCTGCAATTTTAATGCACAGCATCCCATCTCACCTGTTTAACCCTGCCTCCTGTGGAGTGTTAGAGATGGGCTTAGAAATATCACACAAACAGGCCAGGGATCTTTTTTTGCCTCTTTTAGAAAATGTCTGAGTAAAGTCTGCTTCTTCCAGTCAAGCTAAAAATACTGCAGAAAGAGTCTTTCATTGTGAAGGAGCACTTGGAAAGGTTTCCTAAAGGTCACAGGCTGGGACTGAGAGTTTGAGCTCCTGAGATTTACACTTAGCTCTTCCACTGAACTGTTATGCGTTACATGACTTTGCTCTCCTTTTCCCCAGAGTACTTGGATGAGTGAGAACTGCAGGGCCAGAGATGCAGGCATGTCCAGCTCATCTGTGCCTTGTCCCACCGCAGCTGGAGCATGACGTACCACCACACAATCCCCAGACAACAGGCTTGTAAGGGAGGCATAACCATGGCTGCTGGGAGTTTGGATGTGGAGCCCGTTTCTCAGGGAGGGCTCTCAGGTGCCCCACATCTAAGCCAGGCTCCTATGTGATACCTTGTTCTGACTCTGCCCCCCAGATCACCCAGCAGTCAAGCAATACAGAAATATGGCTGACACCACAAAACACTGCATTTAGGGCAAAGAAACATAAAGATAACCCACACCTTGGCAGATCTAGTCCTTCTCCTAATGAGAAAAGTTTCCCCTTTCCACCTTTTCTTTCCAGCAAGGTGATGCACTCCCTAGCCATGCCTGCCACCAAAAGATCTGTGTTTCACTTAAAATCATCACCATTCCTCCTCACTCCTCTGTGATCCTCCCCAGCACAGGGGAGGAGATGTGGGGATCAAGGGCCAAAAACTGAGATCCAGAGAGGAAACCCTTAGTATCACAGCCCAGTTCCTTGCTCCCACCACAGCAGAACATAGGGAGTTCTGTACTAACTGAATTCAGCAGGAAGCCTTGCTGCGTCAGGAGGGCTAACGCATCAGAGGTAGAGCCAGTGCCTTACAAGAGCACTGCTGCTTTGGGGAGGGGGGCACAGGCTCCCCAAGTTAAACACAGCTTAAGGCAAGCGGCTGCTTCTGTGTCCCCCAATCAGGGCCTTCAAACCAGGCTGATATTCAGTAGATTTGGGGAAAAAATAACACAAACCGAGCTTCCCTCGTGAGTACTAACTTCCAAAGAGCTTCTTAACTATACAATAGAAAGGTTTTCCGGGCGTTTTTATATTCTTCCCTGCAATTCAGCTGCAGCACTGGCAGGAAGACAAATACCAATCTCGGCAGCGTGCGGCGGTAATGTATTAACAAGTGAGAAATAAGTGTGAGCCGCTTGTTCGGCAGGCGCCGCCTGCACCTTCAAACAACCTCCGCGGTGACAGCGGGCATCCATCAGGGACGCGCTTAAAAACCCCGAGCACCCGCTCCCACCGCCCGTCACGCGTCAAGTCTCAATCGCGGGGCGGAGGCGAGAAAGCGATTCACCCGAAACCCCGCAGGATAGGGTCCCTGGTAAACAGTGAAGCACTCTACCGCGCCGCGAAGGCCGGCGGCCACCCCGATCCACACCTGAGCTATGATTT
The DNA here is from genome assembly GCA_022605575.1 of Laterallus jamaicensis coturniculus. Classification (NCBI taxonomy): domain Eukaryota; kingdom Metazoa; phylum Chordata; class Aves; order Gruiformes; family Rallidae; genus Laterallus; species Laterallus jamaicensis. Next base: position 14,021,457 of record JAKCOX010000015.1, read on the forward strand.
TCGGGGCTGGCTGAGGTGCCCCGCGTCCGCGGAGCCGCGCGGAGCAGCGCGGAGCAGCGCGGCGGGAGGAAAGCGCCTTGGCGGGGCGCGGGCGCCACCTGGCGGCGGAGAGCGGTGGATGCAGCGCGGGGCCCGCCGAGGCTCCAGCTGCCGCCGCCGGCTCGGTGCGGCTGGCGGAGAACGAAGCCGAGATCGGTGCCCGCCGCCGCTGCGAAGCTAGGGAAGTGCCAGCGACTCGCTCCGGCCCTCCGCTGCCACCAGCTTCGCTTCACAAAAAACCGCCGAAGGCCCTAAGATTGCATTTTTGTGGGCGCATTCCCCACAGCAGCTTGGCTGTATTCAGTCTGCAGCCCCCGCCTGGCACCACCGTGCCACGTAATGACTTCGGTTATCATAAACAATACTACATTTTCAGACTCTCCAATGGAGCCTCTTGCCTTCCACAGCTGCACGTGCCAGGGATATCCTGGTGGCACCCAAAGTGACGCCAGTTTCACCATGGGCTGTGGTAAGCGGGATTTTGCTCCTGAGCTGAACACCATGACAGCTGTGAGGGCAGAGGCTGTATTTATAAGATGCTTTGCCCGGTGACTGAGCAGCTCTCCTGGCACAGGACTGTACACCCAAGTCATGGTGGTGGGCTGGGACCAGCTTCTTCAGCCCCATCAGCCACGGGCAGGTAAGCCTAGGCATAGAGAGGAGTTTGAGCATTGGCAGGATCAACATCTCCTCTGGAGAACCAGTTGCAAACTGGGGCGATAAGTGGAAGCGAGCTGTGAGAAGCCTGTTCCTAGTTCCCAACAGACTTATCTCATCCACAAAGCAGTAGAACAAGAGCCTGCAGAAATGTCTGTTAGAGGCATTTATGTGAAATTCCCGCTCTGCAGGAACTAAGTTCTTCTAGCAATTAAAAGGAGTCAGCAGTATCTTGGAAACTGGAAACATTTGCAACCAGTAATTGCAGATATCACTTCCTCATCTGATCTGCTGAATGACTGCTGCCATCTGATATCCCTCTACTTTTCCACTTTAAAAAAGAACAAAAAAAAAAGAAATCAAACATTTTGCATTGCTTGAGCAATCACAGCCTGCCATCTGAGACACGCTGAACTGTATCAGTGTTTAAATCATATCAGTAAAGATAACGTGAAAGATACTGGTTTAAGCCACTCACGTACAATGCTGTCTTCCATCTGCACAGGCTTTATGTTAGGTCCTCCACTGAAGCCTGTGGACTATGCAGCATATTTGGCTTTTGAGATGAGAAAGGCTGGAATGCAAAAATGGAAGCTCAAAGTCTCAGCTATTCCAATGGCTGACCTCAGAGACTCTGCCAAGCACCACCACCTGAACATGTAAATAAGCTGATCTGCAGCGCGTGGAAAATTTGGGATTTTGGGAGAGTTGTGTTGTGGCTCAGTTTCCTAACCATGACGTGGGAAGGCAGATGACTTCTGCAGAAACCTGTGCAAGACTGGTACATGAATTAAGCTAGTCACAAACTTTTCCCCTCCACTTATTGCCCATCTCAGAGAACAAGCATGTCACAGCAGCACCTTGCTGCCAGCCCGAGAGAGCAGAGAGAAGGTGCAGGATAAGCCCAGGAGCAGCCTGCTCCCCATATTGGCACAAGCTGTCTGGCAGTTGGGAAGCTATCAACTGGCTTTTACAGATGCATTCTACGAACATTTACATTTCTCTGTGGACCCCATTTGTATTTGTCTGGGTATTTAAGTCTTTCTGTTGTAGCCAGTTGGGAGGGAAGAACACACAGCCAGGCATCATTAATGCTCCAAGCTCACAACCTCAAGGAGGTGTGCAACTAGTGTGGGGCCAGGGTATTCAGCATCAGCCGGGACTAAAGTAAGCAAGCAGTCAACAGGATTCAATGCTATGTAAAGGTCAAGCTGCACACTTGAACAGTGTCTTACCTCAAAATTGCTTTTTAGAGAGCGTTAGCCCAACTTCACTGCCTCCTGAGGATGCTCTGAATAACCAGAGCTGTTCCAGTTTAACAGATAGGTAAGCGAGATGCAGGAAAAAAAAAAAGACTCACTTGCTCAAATATCACCCTGCATCTCCCACCAGCAAGCTCCACTCCAACAGTTACACCCAGGAAGTCCAAGGCCCTAAATCTGGCTTTTATTCTAGCTGCTTCTGCCAGGGAAGGTGACTTAAAGATTGAAATCTCACTAAAGGTAAGTAATGGGGAGTTTTCCTGGTACAAGGAAGTTTTTGTCTGACATAAAATGAAAGCTTTCCAGGTATATATTTTCAATTGCTATTAAGAAAGTAAGCAAGCTCTTCCAGTGGCAGTCACAAAACTGTTCTGTTTCTATTTTGTCTTAATATTGTCAAAACATCCCAAGATATTGTCTTATGCAAAGTAGTAAACAGATTGACCATTTCAATAAGCCAAAATGCAGTTAATTTACACAAGGAAGGCAGGATGTTTTGCTTTTACTTTCTCCTTTAAAAACTATCAAATTTACAAAAACCTGAGATTTCAACACTAACAATACTGCCCTTTCCCACAAGGTAACTCTTCCAGCCTGTGTTTTAGACCAGCTCTTCACATAACAGCCAGACTGACTTCAACCCCAGCAATACCCACTGCTTCATGGGTACATGGTACAAATCCTGCTTTTGTGGAGCTTTTGGGAGATGAAGCCTGTGGCAACAGAGCTGATCACAGGATGCGTACAATCCCCGTGCTGTACCTTCAGGGCTGACATTGCTTTGTCTTCTGCTGTTCCCAGGGACTGAGCAGCTAAAACAAAACAAACTAGCACCCAGACAACTGCTTAAAAGGAAACTGTAGCTGTCAGAAGTAAGAGCCCAGAAAATCATCATCATCATCTCTATGGAATCACCAAATGCACATGTCTGGGACCGGTCACTTCAATCTCGACTTCTAGAGCTGTACAAAACCACTCAGACTGTGCTAATTTGTAATTACGAGTGGGTGATTTATTGCACATTGAGAGCCTTGTAAATCAACCTGAAAAACCGGGTCTGTCAGAAGCTGTCTGTTAGCATTTCCATCTCTTTGTATGCTTACTGCTACCAAAGAAACTTCCAGGTTCCAACTTTCTTTCACATGTCATTTTCAAGTATTTCAGCTCCCATGCAAGGGCAGAAAAAAAATGGGGTTTGATGCTGCAGATCACGGCCCAAAAATATTTCCCCCTTTTCCAGAGAACATAAAAAACCTGTGCCCTTCTACCACAGTTTGTGTCCTGCATTTAAGAAACGTTCAAAATTTCAAATACACTCAGAGATGAGCTGGTTAAAGCTCCCCAGAGCAGCGAGGACAGCCAGCCACAATACAACCCGGGCTCCAAAAAAAGAGAGGACATTTTAATTTCCACAATACTGCTTTGCCAGTCTGTCCGCAGGCAGCCTGGCTCCCTGCACACATCACATGAGCTCCTCACCTGCCGCCGCAGACGATTTTGACAGGGGAAACATGGTCTCTTTGACACTTGGCTTTCCATCTCCCCTGGCTGCAGGTTTCCCCAGGGTGCCAGCCATCACATGCACCACCTCCCCAGTCTGAGCTCACCACTGTGCTATTAGAAGGTTTCTCCATCTATCTTACAGCAAGACACCAAAAGAGAGATCCATAAAACACATGGATAACATACCTGTACCAGGTAACTACTCCCACCAGCCAATCTGGTCATAGGAAGGACCAGAAAGGTCCAGGCATGTTTTTCCTATTGCTTGTTTTGCCACCCGTGGAGCAGTGTGGCCTTTTCCCACTTGAGCACTGTATTTGCAGATTTCAGGAAACTTCTTTCTGACCACATCAAGTTGTGCCCTGAAACATGAAAACAGATAAATTTAGGAGATGAAAATTTCATTCCAAACTATATTTTTTTATTTTCATATAGTGTCCTGTTTAAGGTTCTTAGCTGTTTGCATACTAATTAGCTTCTCTTGTTTTCACTTTGCCACATCTTTGTATTATATTATTTTTACTGCTGACAAGAGCTGTTAGACTACAGGAACGTTGTAGTGTCAAAAGCAGATTGAATTTGCTGATTGCTGGAGTCCTTTGTGCTGCTTGCACAAAATTTCTTTCCCCTATAATACATCTGTTGTTTGTATATTCGATAAAGCTAATATCTGTGAAATCAGTCATTTCCCCCAGCTCTAAATTATACCACAACAGACAGAAGATTGACTTCATTGTATTGACAAGAGAGAACTCTCAGTGCTTATTATTTGTGGTGACTTGGAGAGATTACAAAAGCAAACAGAATGGCTTTATCAAGGGAGTATATTTCTATAAAAGCTGATAAGGTGATGTATGCACATTAACAGTGGGAATAGTTAGTTTTTTTAAAACTTCAACTTTTCTAATATTTTGGTGAGGAAGAACTAAATCAATAGCATAAATCAAAGTAGCATTCCCTTCCTCTCTTCATGCCACTATCCTGTTTAACACTGATCTCATGTGCAATATTTATGTCTACATAAATAATTCAGGAACTAATTAATCCAATTCTTTTATAATTACCTCTTATAATGGCATACAGCCCAAATCCCAGCAGCTTAATTGCTACTTAATGGAGATATTTATGACACCAACACTGGTAAAGAATATAGGCGCTCTCGCTTATTTCAATTAGGGATGAGGCTTAAGCTACTAAACTCCTGGTTTAGATTTCAAACACCTCTGAAGTTTTGGCATTTGAAGATATATTGGGTTGGTTTCTTTTTACTTCAGAGCAAGAGGCTTCAACTCTCCTGTTTCACATGTAAGGGTATGTTGGAGCACAAGAGCCAGCGCTCATGCACTGTGAGACAATGCTGCAGTACCATTTCTCTGATGCTTTGACTCTTGCAATAGGCCTGTGCTGAATTTTGGTCCCATATTTCTAGATGTGAGCAGCTTAGCCTCCCATTGTGGATGTAACCAGAGTACAGATCACCCTCAGCTGAATCTGTAAGCCTTATTCAGGATACAGGAACAGCCTGAAGGTGTCTCAGATGGGAAGAGGATGTGCTGCACCATGGATCCTGTCTAAAAGAACCACCCTGAGTACAAGATGAGATATTTAGCTGCAGAACATTGGAGAACATAAACATCAGATAAAGATTTACTGCATACTATGTACCCAAGTCAGATAGCAAGGTGTAAGCTTTCTAGGTTTCCCAGTCTCCCCACCAGTGCCATTATGCAGGTTCAGGAGTTAATTGTTTTCCTCTGTGGCTTGCATCATAGTGACCCATCATACCAGAAACCTGCCCAACACACGTAGTATCTGGTGCTCAACACAGCTGCTGATGCTGATCCCTAATTACATTTTCACAGATGTGGAAGGAAAGTGGAACATGGTTAACAAGAGCACATTCACAGAATCACAGGGGAATCAAGGACATCCCTTCCACACAGGTGGAAGGGACCTCAAGAGATCATCGGGTCCAACCCCCCTGCCAAAGCAGCTCCCCAGCTCATACTGCACAGATAGGCGTCCAGACAAGTCTTGAATATCTCCAGGGAAGGAGACTCCACCACCTCCCTGGGCAGCCTGTCCCAGGGCTCTGTCATCCTCACTGGGAAAAAGCTTTTCTGCATGTTGGTTCAGAACTACCTGTGTTCTAACTTGCAGCCATTGCCCCTTTGTCCTGTCTCCACAAACCACTGAAAAGGGGCAAAAGTATGTTCCTGTAGCTCTCAGGGGCTGGCCAAAGCCATGGGGGCAGCCTGCAATGAGAAGCCCTGAACACTGAGTGCTAACTGTGGGTCAGCAGCCACCAGCACAACGCTCCTGCAGAGATGGCTCTGCAGGGCATGGGACTCCCATGTGCCCCAGCTGGTCCTGCAGAAAAGAGGATGAAGGTCTGGGATTTACTGGGCTGGAATGGTTTGAGGATTGGTTTTGCTTTTTTTCTACAGGCAAATGCAAAGTTTAGTAACAGCACAACCTGGCAGTAGGTGCAGGTAGTAGCTCAGTAAGTATTTATGATAGTTAGCTGCAAGAATTGTATAACCAGTTTTGTCAGATAATGGTAGATTAGAAAACACTTGGAAAAGTAAATTGCATATAAAGAGATCTTTCAAGGCATAATCCTATGGAGCTTTTGCTCCAGTCACATCTGTTGACATTTTGATGTCTAATTGCTTTTATGGGGTCAGGTTAAAAGGGGAATTAAGATCATAGGCGAAGTGATGAGTAATCAGGTGTCACTGGTCACATGCTCTTGGTTCTGTCATTTGTGTCTCAATAGGGGAAAAGTGCCTTGATTTAGAAATAAAGGAAGGCTAGCTCTCCTTGCCTCAGCTTAGCAAGCCTATGATTTTCCCCATCAACCCTTCAGAGGAAAAAGTGAGAGAGAAACCTTGCAAAAGGAACCAATATTTAATGGGCTCTCTAATTTCGTAGTCACACTCTTAAGCATGATTTCAAGTGAGTAGGATGTTTCCAGAGCACAGTTCAACACGCACTGCCTGATATATGAGCATCTTCTGAGATTGTCTCACCCATCACTTAAAATAAACCTCCTTGAACATATGAGAGCATTCCTTGGAGTGCCACGTAACTAAACACGTGGTGCCTTTTCCTTTGCATACATTGCAAATCTCTCAGGCTGGCTGTGTGCATGCCTTAGTGTAGCTCAACATCCAGAGTGAGTGAAAAGGGGGAGCCTGGAGCAGGACCCCACATCCTTCTCTTCAGGGATGCCCCACGTTCACGGCCTGGTTTAAGCAACACATTACAAGATGACCCTGGGAAAGATGCTGGTATCGGGGTAGCCAGAGTCAAGCGTTACGTTGCTGAATAACGCTTTGCCTGCCTTGGGTGGCTGCATCCATCTGATTTGCTTCAGTCTCAGAAACAATAAAGTTTAGGCAGTACAAGCAGTGATAGGAATATATGCATTTTGGATTCAAGGGACTGCATTTAGTTCAACTTGAATGCATTCTCGATTGATTTAAATTAAGGGAAAATAAACAGTTCTTAAATGAAAAATGAACACCCACAGATTGGCTGGCACAGGTTTAACTATGCTCACAGAAAATCACTCCTCCTACCAGCACAATTTTCCCGTTGTGAAGAAGCTCTAAAATGTTAATGGCTTTCAACTTGCAAAAACACAACGCCCTGAAACTTTGCCCTGTTCCTTGTAAAGTGTGCTGTACCAAAAAGTACTTGATAATTAGAGGGAATGTACTGATGTGAATATAGAAATCTCATTTTAAAGCATTTAAAAGCTTAAGAATGCAGCTTCAAACTGAGAGTCACTTGGTTTTTATGCTTGCTTTTATCTTTACTAGCAGCTAAAGTCATCCTCTGAAGTCTTCAACTAGTCCTAAACAAATGTTTTAGTCAGTATATTTTCATGAGACCTGGGAAATTTATTCCATTATGCTATTAACTGGTAGGTATTTATGCATCAGGATGCAAAGGAGCAATGTCTCTAACTAACATTTCACTAATGAAGGTTTTGTAATTCCAAGAGATTGGGAATTAGGAGTCATGGGTTTCTTCTGAGCCATGGGACAGACAAAATGTGCTGTCCTCAAAGTGAGTCACTTTGATGCACTTCTCCACTGAATGCATAATAATGCCCATAAGAAATTATTGTGAAGTGTGTCAAGACACTTTCAATAAAAGGGTGACTTTTTTGACATTTAATCCCCTTACCTGCATGCTCACTCTAGGGCATTTTAGTGCTGTTAAGGTTCTTTGAGATTCTCAGGTGAAATGCACTGTTAAGAGGACTTTTATTGGTGTTTACGGGTGGTTAATGAATTCATCTCTTTCCCTCTGACCTGAGTCACAAAAATGGGAAGCTGAATTTGAACCAACAACACAGATAACAGAGACATTGGCAAGGAAATTAAGGAGAAATTTTGCTGCTACTAAAAGTGTTTTCCAATAAGTCTTTTTTAGTTGGGGAGAGGATTACATTTTTCTGGAACTATTCATTTTTTTTAGAAAGAAAACAAACCCACCTACACTCCAAGACCCAAAGATTGAAAACCTCTCAACTTCTAATAAAATCTTCCAGCTTTGTTTTTTCAATAAAAAAAAACCCACAGAAAACTTGACCTTCTGTGTACATGTTCCTAGCTCCTTTGTGTTCAGCACTTGATGAGCAGACAGGGCAAACAAGCATTAGCAATCACCTGAAGAAACATCACGTAGCAGTGAGCAGAGTTCTCAGAGGGACACCACTCTTCTTGCAGAAATCCCAAAGGGTAGTTTAGAGAAGGCTGGAGGGACAATCAGGTTTCCTCTCCCATACCTGCAGAGAGCTGGGCAGACAACACATGCAAATATTGTTCTAACCTCAGCTTCTTGTTCTTTTCCTATTTTAATAAACTCGTCCCCAGAGACAAGTCTAATTTTTTTAGCTTTATAAGGCTTGCTTGTTGGTCTTATGAGAACTTCATTACGTGTGGGACTGTACCAAAGCTGTTCTGTACTCATACAGCCTTGGGGAAACAATGCTGGTCTCCAGTGTCCCAGCTTGTCCTGGGAGCCGAAAAACCACTACAAAAATTCAAGATAAGGGAACAAACCTAGGCTCTGTCAAAACCTTTAATGAAAAACAGGAAGAATCCCATGCCAGGATACTTTCCATGCCAGGATAGCTTTCTCCTAGTGTCCTCACTGCATGCAGTCTGCCACATGCCAGACAGGCTCTGGCTGTTACATGTGCCAGTGTAGTCTCAAATGCAAGGAACTGTTGGGTTGAAATTTTCTACTGAAACAGCTCTATCTGGCTGAAATGTTCAACAAAACACTGTGTAGAGAAAGATATTTTATCCAAAAGAATGTCTTGAGTTTAGTGACTCCACTAACTTTGGTGGAAGAAGTCTCCTTTCTGAGCTGCTGCTGATTTATCTGCTCTATTAAGTCAAATGACAAAGTGCACAGCGCTTTCAATGGGACCAGAAATTAGTCTGTCTGCAAAAAGGCAATGGACGGAGGTTCCACCTCAGTTGCTCTGATTTAAATGCAGAGAAGCCCTTGTGACTTCTTTTGTGTTATTTCAGCTCTAAAGGAAGGGAATGGAGAGCAGAGCTGTGCCAATGAACAGCAGCACTGCAATTGCTTAGGCTGAAACTAGCAAATAGTTTAAGCAAAAATATTTTATCATTGAATTCCCAAGTGTATTTGGAAAATTACTGATTCACTTCTCAAATGTAACATAAATTTGTTTCATTTAATGATAAGTAAAACAACACATGAAAAAACCCCAACCCCACACAAAATCCTCTGCCACTTCTCACTTATTTTAAGAATATTCTTACCTGGACACGTGCATCTTATTTCCACATTCCATCTCAAGGTACCATTTAGCTAATAATAAATACCAATATCTAATCCCCTGTATTTAGCAAATTGCTAATTTCACAATCAACAATGCCTGGTGTTGAGGATTTCATTATTAAATCTGATTGAATATGATTAAATATGGCTCATGCTTTCCAAAATGGGTTGCATGATAGATTTAAATGAACTCATTAGTGGTTAATGCAGCAAAGCACTTTCTAAATGCTAATGTTTGGCTGCCTTTGGCTCGTTAATTAATTGGAAGATTGTGTAATTATCAGAGCTTTCGATTAGCATACGTCTACTTCTTTTTATTCCCACACGACAGTTGTTTGCGTGTAACCATTGGAAATTCAATTATATTTATAATAAAAATAGGACTTCAAAGTGCCCAAAGAAGCAACTCTGCATGGGAACAGCATCTTTTGCTTTAAAGTCTTTTTCTATTGCTGTTATTTTCCAAAAGAACATAGGCTCAGCAGCTATCTCTCAGCACCGAGAAGGGATAGCAAAGTACATGGCTTTGCCAGATAATTACTTACCTGTGAAGAGCTGTAAGATGAGTGAGGTCTAAATAGGGCTTGGAAAGAAGCAGGAGCAAAGCCTGGCTCGTTTTCTCCCTCACACTCTTTTTTATTTTCCTCCTTTTTATGTTTATTGTGCACTTTGCTTTTTGAAGGCCAGCAGCCACGAAAGGAGGCAGCACAACCCATCAATCTAGAACAGATGAGCTGGCGTGTATGTAAGGACACCACAAAAACCTGGTAGATGTGCAGAACCACGGAGCCACAGGCTTTGATGCAGGCTGGGAAAGAGAGACCTATTAAATACACTGCTGAGTTTTAGGGCAAGGAATGTACCAGTGGCTCTACTTTAAATAGCACAAAACCATAGAAATAAAGCAGAAAGGGTCTTCTAGGCAGATATTAAACACAATGATGGGGCCATAAATGCCATAGAAACTGAGGACTGAACAAAGCATTACAGTCAGAGCTTGTCAGTGAGACAGAAGCTATGAGATGCAAGCACTTCATAAACATCAGTGTAGACTCACAAGAGATGCCACAGGGATAACTTGCATCCAAGTTTCTGGAGCTATAAGGCTCTTGGTTGGAAGAAGAGCAGAGTTTTATCTCCTGCAGGCATTTTGAATGACAACTACTAAAAAATTAAATTGACCCTCAGGAAGGTTTCTCCCATACTTTTCAAGGCATGTCTAGTCTCTAGCAAGCCTCCATGGTTGTCTTCACATCACACACTGAATTTACGCCAGTCCTTATACCTTACCAGGGAACTTGTTTATCATCAGTAGATTTTGTTTCCACTAAATATGGGGTTCTCTGCTGTAGTTTTGCAGGGCCACAAACAGCTGGAGTGACAGCACAAGTGTAAAAGCCAGAAAAACAAACCTTGGGGTTCATTAACATGCATGGCATCGTCTGAAAGGAGCCCTTCTCTGCCAGCAGCTGCAAGAGCAACAATGCATCAACATATGGAATAATTAAGCCCAATAAGAAACTATTACATTTGCTAGGGAAATAGAGCAATTTCATTTTCTCAAATAGTCAACTTGTATCTCAAAAAAAATATCCCCCATGCATCACTTAGATACATCATCTGATGAGATTGGGTTTTTAAATTTTCTGTTTGTTTTTGAAACTGCTCTTAATCATGAAAGTTCATCATATGCACTTTTCTATGGGTATTTATTATTATTCAAAAGTTAGCAATGAGGCATGACTAAGTAGATAGCATATCCCCCCAGAACCTCAACCCCCTCATAGAGAAAAGGTAAAGAATTATTATGAAGCAAAATGTGTCACTCAACTTCCAAGCTATTGCTTATTTCAATGCAAAAAAAGCCCTGTTAATTCTTTAGTTTTCACTCAAGTAGCTGCCTTGCTATACAATACCTCTTTCAGAGAGAGGTCTAACTCAATCAGCAGCAGGGGGATTAAAAAAGATAGGGTTTGGTTCCATTTTTAACTCAGAGTGAAATAGGGATGCTGCGATGGGTATCTTGGAGAAAAATTGCACTCCCACAGATGCAAAGGGCTGTCACCAGCTTTAGTGTTGTGCAGAAACACAGGCATATCGCTGGACGGGTTTCCCAGCACTCAGCCAGTTTGATTAACGCCTGCAGATCCTCTCAGCACCTGCTTTCCATCTCTGTAACATGCGAACCCAGGCGTTTGCAGCATGTCCTGGAAGATGGTAGGGACCCCTAGCAGCAGCTCGCTGTCAGCGTTTGCTGTATGTGCATAGCCACATTCTTCCCTCAGCCTCCACTGACAGCTTTGAAGGAAAGCAAAGGTAGACTGACCAAGGTGAAAGCTCTCCTGGGAGCAGAATATACAACTTGTCAGCTGGGCTGAGCTACTGGTGCTTCCTGAAACAGCACCTCTGGTCCATGAGCCTGCTGGAGAGCCACAAGCGTGCTGCAGGGAGCTTCTGACAACATTGCAACGATGCCCTTTTGAAGGCTTTGACCACCTCCTTGGCAGCAGCTTGTTGGTGTTTTCAGGCATGAGATTAAGAATTCAGACAGTCTTAGAGATGAACTACTCTATGGAAACATCATCTTTTAAGGCAGCTGGGAAAGAGAATCACTGACTCAGCAGCTGTCCAAAAACAGCAGAAGATACAGGAATATAAATGTGCCCATCAGAGAAACAGGCTAGTGAAGAATATTATTGCTGAAGGGTGTAAAGACAGGCAACTCACAGAAAAATCTATAGAGCTTTTGCCACGACTTCTCTGACAGGGAAGGCAGGGGGTAAGGAGGAAGGAACTAGGCTCCCAGGCAGCTCCTGGCATCTGTGAAGAGTCTCTTGGGCTGATGAAAAATAGATGAAACAGAACTTAGACCATGATGGCATCAGGTTGAGGGAAAGGTGCAGCACAGTGTAGCAGGACACCACTGGAAAATGACTGGAAAGCAGTGGATTTGAATGAAGAATTGCAGCTGCTGTAGGAGGCAGAGGTCACACCAAACATCTATAATGAATTTTTAAAGCCAAACTAAGATAGACAGGGATGAAAATTTTTCTGGTCTGAGGTTCGCAGAGATTTGGCTACTTAATGTCATGGAGCCAGCAGTCAGCCACCCTAGAATTACCTGTAATACTAAGAGGGAAAACATCTTCCAGCCTTCTGTGGTACAACATTTACAGATGAGAAGGGCAAAATGTGGAATTGCTCAAATACCCTTCCCTGTTGTAGGTTAGGAGACTGCCTTTGATATTAATCATACAGACATCTCTTTAAATCCTGCATTTAATGCTAATGGCCACAGACTGTGCCCCAGGGAGCTAGAGCAGTGGGAACAGGCAGCACTTCTGCAAGACAAACTACCAAAGGAAAGGAGACAGAGGTCCTTATGTGCACAGTAGCTGACCCCAATCTCCAATGACAAGTGTGCCTGTGGAAGCTCCCCTGTCAACTGCAAAGCTGAAAGCCTGGTGCTCTTTATAAAGTCCTAACTTTTCTCTCCATCCCGTACATGTACACACACACACACACACACATATAGTGCCTGCTGTAAGAGCAGACTTTACTTCAGAAGAGCACTCTATCTACCCAGCAGTTGAAAGGACTCTGGTCCCACCACATCATCAGTCATATCTGCCTTTTAATCTCCTGCTTCCCGTACTTGGGGCATACTCTGGCATCCTCAATTCTGCAGATAGCGAAGGCCTGTACACTATCATTTACTCAGCGGACGATGAATCTGACAGTCTAATCTTAACTTCTTAACAGCTGTGTTTATTTACTAAAGTAGTAAATTGTTTCCTCTAAAGCACAGAGGGGTTGGTTTGAACAAACAGCTCTGCAATTTGGTGAGATTTGGTACTCGCACATGCTTTCTCTTGAAACTATACATTTTTCTATCACTGAAGTATCTGAATTATAGGCAATCTTGGGATCCAATCTTTGTTTTAATGACTCCTCCGGCTGCTGTTTTGTGTAGAGGAGAAGGAAGGCTGGAAGTACAGTAAATTGGCTTACAGGAAATGGGAAATAACAACTCCACTTATGTTCTGAATCTTACTAACTACATGCATTCCAAGACGCTTTTCTGTTTTTTTTCCTATTTGTATTTAGTTCAGCTAACACAAATCATTGCAACACCACATTGTGCTTGTAGCCTGTCGCCACACTTAGACAAACTGGACACTGGGTAGTCACAAACTGGACACTGGGTAGTCACATACAAGCAGCAACACTCCAGGAAACCTTGAAGAGAGTCACACTCTGCACTCTGAAACTTAAAGCCCAGCCCTATTAGTCCAAACTACATTGGGTTTTGAGGTTCTAGATACGGCCTTCAGTATGAGGTGAGTATTGCTGGGATGCTGGCAACAACTCTGGAGCTGCAGCATTTGCAGCGGTGCCTGGCTCACATCACTCTCAGTTTCTCCTGCTCTTGACCCAGGACTGCAACTGTTAGGGAGTCCTTAGAAAGCACAATTCCTGCCCTGACCCTGGGGAGAGGAAAAGAAAATCTTGCAGTTTATTGTTAACTAAGCCTAGTGTTGCAGCAGCATCCCAGCTTTAGTAGCAAGTTCTGGAAAACAGTGAAGACACAGAAATCTAATGGGAAAATAACACATCCTTCTTTGCTCAGCAACAGTGATAAAATAATGCTAATAAAACCTCCTCTTCCTGATTGCACTTCTCCTTGGGGACATGGAAGCAGCTGAGAACACAGTACTGAAAATACCTACTCCCTCCAGCACCACTGAGACTTGAGATCTCTCTCTCACTTAGGGCCTTTCCTTCTGACTTCCTCCTCACACCAGCAGTCACATTCAGGCCCCTATGAGGAAGGGTTCCAGTTGCTTTCCAAATACAAGCAAGAGCAGAGCAAGCAATAACTGAAAGCTAGACATTATCTGCATAGGGACAGTACAGTTTATACCTCTTTATCCCTTTTTTACTCATTCCCCACATACCCGTAAGACACAAGAGGACCTTACAGTGCCCATTTGCTGAAAAATACATCCAAAAATCTCAGCACATATCAGATTTTTGCTGTGGACACAGATAGAAGCAACACTGACACTGTTCTAACAGCCCACCCTGCTGCTGGATGATCCTGCTGCCTCCATCTTGGCTCATCCATCCTGGAAAGGGAAAAATATACAAGAAAAGCAGCCAGTGTTTTTCTGCTCGGTTAGCAAGCTGAGGCAGCTTACAGGCAGGAACCCAATCTCTCCTTTTGGGAGCTTTTAACCACTCCTGTACCCAGGAACATGTGCTGGAGGCTGGCTTACATAGCATGGATAGGTAACACACCTGGAGCTGGCTGCTCTGGTGGCCTTTCAAGGGCTGCTGCACAGCGGTCAGGGGTGCAGCCAGCCATGACTGCTAAGTTCAGTACTTCAGAGAAGCTTCAGGTAGTTAATTTTTACAACTTACAGTTTCTCCCTCAATATCCCTATTGAAATTGAAGTTATATGTGACCACAGCTGAGAAAAGGCATTGCGGTGAGTTTGCAGGTGTTTGGGCTTCTCCAGTATTAAGAGGTGAAGTGGCATGTGTTTAAAGCTTTTGATTTGCACTAGATTTGGTTGGGTTTGAATCCTCATGACATTGGTCTATTTAAAAGAAGCTCTTTGGGAGGCAAAATAGCCGTGTGGTCAGAAATCAGGAATATGTAGGCCTCCAAGAGACAGAAACATTGTTATCACATTAAAAACCATTTACTGCCTGAAAGCATGTTCAATATAAAGGAGCAAAAAGTTTTTCTCTCTCTTAGTATTACCAAGAGTACTGGTATATCACTGGAGCATTTTATGAATTCACTTTTCTGTTCTCTTTCAGTGCAGGCATCATGTGTATCTCCAGTTTCCAGATTGCCCTTCCTTATTCTCACTATTTCTGGGACGTTTCTGTGGCAGTATTGGTTTGGGAGGGTGGTCCAAGTTGGAAACTGTGCAGAAACGACCCTCAGCCTGGTTCTCCATCCTATTTGGGTGGAAAAGCCTTCTGAGAAGGGAATTTTATTCCCAGTGTTGCCATAGACCTGCTGGGCAACTGGACAAAACCTGCCACTAGCTGAAAACCAGGAAGGGGGAACAGCACAAATGAAGGTTTGTAGGAGAGAAAAAAAGGGGTTTACATGAAAATTCCAAGAACAGTGGGGTCCCATATTTGCTGGGACATCAGTAATACAAACCCATACATTACTGAGCCATTGTTCACAGTTATGGCAGAATCGCAAAACTGGGAGTCGTTTTTCTTTTGCACAGTCCTGTCCCTCCCCTCCCGCCCCCCCCCAGCCATTTCTTACTCATACCAGAGACCATATTTCTTATAAACAAGGGTCTCATTTCAGTGTTCATTAGATTGTTTGTCAAGAAGAGCAGCTGGTGTTGATGAATTGATTAAGATGCACTGAGGATGGTTCAGCCTAAAGAAGACAAGACACAACAACAGATTTCGCATACATAACAGACTGCTGCAAACAACAACCAAACAGCTTTTACTTTCCCCCTAGACGCAGGCTGGACCAAATAGTTTTTAATTGTGACAAGGAAGATTCAGATTAGGCAGAAAAGTGCTTTAACATTAAGGCTATCACAGTATTGGAATAGATTGTTCAGATTAGCAGCTGTCTGTCAAAACCAGGAGAGCACAGCCAGCCAGGATGCTGAGGTCTCTTCGAGAACTACACCACAGTCATTTCCCCTTGCCTTCCAAGTTATTTGGTGACTTGGTTATTTTCAAACAAAGCCTCAAAATTCACAGAATCACAGAACTGTAGGGGTTGGAAGGACCTCCAGAAATAATCGAGTCCAACCCCCCTGCCAATGCAGGTTTCCTAGGACAGGTTGCACAGGTCGGCATCCAGACGGGTCTTGAGTATCTCCAGAAGAGACAAGTATTGCTTGATCCTGCTTATTTAAAAATTCTCCTAAATAATAAAAATAATTGGAATAAAATGGCTGAAAAGTCTGGGAAACCGAAGTCTCCCAATTCTTGTATCCATGCATGTAAAATTTGATCCAGCTGCTAACAACATGTAACGGGCTGATGTTCAAACTAGCAGTGCACTACAGGAACAGTAGTGCACTTCTTTCTTATTTCTTGTCCAGTTCAGAGGCATCACTTACCTGCACCAAAAAACCCCCACCCAATGGAAACACTGACTCGATTTATCCACCCAGGCAAGCAAACAGTAATAAGCCATGAGACAGGTAAATAAATGGGTCAACATGCATTTCACACTTGAATGCTGCAGATAAGAAATCATGTACATAAAACCCAAACTCAATGCATACCCAGGCAAGAGCAGCAAACTACACCTCTATTCATCTGACATTTCAAATGGGTATGGAGCAGAAGTGTCCCTCCTTTACAGCTGTTATCAAATGATTTCCTCTGAAATTAGCTGCAGGAAATGAACCTAAATGGAGTTATTTAATAGAATAAAATAATAGAATATTTAATTCAGCACACTAAGATTTACTGATTTGAGCATAAGATGGTAAAAAACGCAATTGCAACAAGCTACACACACTCCTACTTCTGTACTTTGGGAATTGGCTTCTGGCTTCAAATTACTTACTGCTAGAAAGCAGTTTGTTCCTATCCACCTAATCAGCATCTGGTTTTGCTGCAGTATTTAACCAATGTGAAGATAGATGAGAAGTGGCAATAGAAAGTGAAAGAACTGCAAAACTTTCAAATAACAATTTAAAAAGTAAACTAAGCATCAGTAATTGCAATTCTTCACCATTTTCCTGAGGTGGGAATTTCCTACCTTACAAAATGACTCACTTACAAGAAATTAAGGGATATATGTCAGAGTCTACTGCAGCTCCAAATCCAAGTATTAAGAATCCCTGGTTTTATTACCACAAAAAAGTCTTTTTCATATTTATAAACTGTAAAGCCACAGTGTGGTTCAAGCCTAACAGCTGGCAGACACGCTCCTAGTACCTAATTGCAAATGCTGCTGCACGACAACTCTGTGAGCAAGAAAGAGATCATAAAGACCCAATCCAGCTTTGGAGCGCCAAGAGCCATATTCAGATGACTCACACCCTCCCTATGCCTGTTATTTAATAGGGGTTGACCGTATGCCTTCAGACGTTCTTGCAAATAGAAGACATTTGAAGCAGGAAGATAGGTAGAAATTTAACTACATGGAGCCAGCATTGTCTGTCACAGCTTAGACAACGCTCAAGAAGAGCAAGTGGCGCCTTAGGTTTGTTGTACGTGCCCTTCGATGCAGCGGAAAGGGAAATAGGATTTTAATAGATGGATTTAGTATTTATCAGAAAAAAACCCTTTCTACACCTATGCATTTTAGAAATGCTGCTGTGGGTCTGCATGCAATCAAGTAATTGGAAAGTTCCCCTCAGCTATCGCTCTGAGCGGGGACCTTCAGCTCTCTAATTGGGCAGAGAGAACACACCGTCTGAGCCACCACCAGTCCAATGAAGACATCTTGAAATGTTGAAGAACATGTAATTCAGAAAGCTCAAAATGCTGCTCTCAGGGTAACACACCAGGGTTATCAGCATCTACAAGAAGTCAGGAAATCTCTGTGGCAACGGGGAAACAGTCTGTTGGAAGTACTTGACCTCTACTGAGACTTCTTGACATCTGCGTGAGAGTAAAATGTCTTCTTGGTATCTGAAGAATAATGACTCTGGAGCTGAACATTTTTACATTAAGAACATTAATAAAACCTGTGTCTTTTTTAATCCTTCAGCTTCCTTTATGGTACCAATCACCAGTTGAGTCAGATGAGTAAGAAAGCCTCTGCACTGCAGATCTCCTGGGTCTCTCCTTTCCTTAAGGACAAATTGTACTAACTGGGGCATCATCATTCTCTACAAAATCTTCAATAAATTCCTCCTAAATTACTGTTCTGTAACAGCTGCCCTGAGCTGACATTGGGAACCAAAGGTGTAGCTTAGACTTCTGTTAAATCATTTCCCTGCGAGGTAGGGAAGACTGACTTCAGGAATACCTGAGAGCATTAAGTTCTGACAGACTCACAAACCCCACATTTTTATACTATGGGGACACCTAAACTTCAGAGGGATGATTCGGGCAGCAATGATGCACCTACCTGGAACAGCATCCTCCTCGCAGAACAGAGGTGGGCACCACTACCACACAAGCCTCGTATCTCTACACTGCAGCACCTCTCTCTGGTTCCTGCATCTCAGAGCAGCCATACGCTAGAGCAGAGCATTTGTGCTAGTAGAATGTCAAGACACACAGACTTTCTGTATCATGATACTAATTACCACTAACAGTCTGCCTCAAAACCATGAAACTGCTTCAATATTGTACTCTTGGAATTCAAATGAAAAATTCCAGACAGGACAGGTTTTACACTTGTAAAACTCTGCTTCCAATCCATTACGTATGCTTTTCAATGGCAAGTTTCAACAGATTAAAATAAATTTATGGTGGTAACATTACTGAAATAAGAAAGCCATTACCTTTGAATATCTTACAGTAAACAAATAGCATACATGAAAAAACAGTCATTTCACTATAAATTCAAGTGACATGGAGAGCAAACTGTCCGAGTTCCTTCACTCGGATCATGACACAACCCACAGTTCCAAAGGAATTAAAACATCATTATGTCCAGATGGATGCAAGTTACTTCATGTGTAAACTTAAATGGTTTCAAATACCTGAAAGACCATTGCACAAATAATGCTCCTTTGTATAGAAAACCAGAACACTCCATAAGAAAGTATCTCTCGGCCATGAGATTGCATTACTCAAGAGCCTGCTCCCTCACCTCCAAAGTCTTCTCAACAGCTGGGGTGTAGCTGTGAGGAGAGCGTCACCAGCCTCAGCTTCTCTTCCACAAGTGGATGGGCAAGGAGAAGGTGAAGCACGTAATGTACACAGGTCAGAAGCCAGTTCATCTAAATCAAACGTGTGGCAGTAACTCGTAGGGGAGGATGACGTCACCCTTTCAGAGGATCTACGGTGTGTTCTTAGAAAGCAGGTACCGGTATGACGGATTACCTCCCGCTGTTCTTACCTATTGTCTGATGTGAGAACGTGCCAGAAGGAACATGAAAATTAGCGTTTCAGTCTATCACTGACCCACCGCAATCACCTGGAAATCGGCTGCCCCAAGCACTGCAAGTTACTGGTATATAACATTCAGCCAAAGTAATATCAAAATATATTTTATTCTGGACCTCTTTCAGATCTGATTCAAATTACAGTTGTCAAAGCAATACAATGCAAAGGGAAACTGCAACAGAAAATGTGCCTAGAAGGGGTATAAGGGCCTTGGGGACAAATCATTGTGATGTAGAACCAAAATACATCATAAAGTGTAATTAACATGGTCCAGGACAGTATAGAACATCTATATCAGTCTTCTTTAGACAATAATCATGAAAACTGAACAATAAAAGTCCTTTAAACAAGTACAAAAAACTGTCATGGGCTGGTTTACACTTTTACAACAGTTGTAATTTAACTGGATAACTGAAGAAATGATGCAGACATTTTAATCCAGTGCTATAGGTAGGCTCACAGAATTAGACCCAAAGGATTTGTAACTCCAAATGAAACCATTACAACTACAATGTCAATGTCAGGAGAGAGAGAAAATTACTTCTGTATTCTAGAATTACTGTTCTGCACACTGCAGTCTGTTGAGGACAAGATTGCAAAGTACACTGGACTAGCAACAACATGCAGACTGTTTTCTTGTATTTACCCACAAATGTCAGAAAACATCATGAAGTAAAAATGGTTATTTAAAAAAGAAAACAAACAAACGAAAAAAAACATGCCTCAAGTTATTGTCAAGCTTCAAACTTAAAGGCAGAGAAAGCGAATTATGTACTCAAAACTACTGATCTGAAGCACTATTAACACTACATCTGCAATCCGCAAGAAACGGCAGATTTTCCTGGTTCGTCTGCCTTCCATCAGACTGACAGTGAAGACAGCCACACTTTCACAGAGCGTGGTGTTTCAGAGCTTTCTCTGGAGGGAGAGGTGAAAGCTGCTCCATGGCTCTCTCCCTACGGGAAATGTCAGGGATCTCGATGGAGATTTACTGCTGTCTCCGGAAGCCTTATTTGCTTCTAACATGCCACAATGTTGCTTCTGCTTTCTTCGGACGTCTGGAGAGCGTGAAACCGATCCCACTGGGGAACGGCTCTACAGGACTTTGTGAAGGGAGAAGCTATCGCGCTTGTCAATGGAAAAGGAACACTAGGCTAAATCCGGCATGCCCTGCTCTGGCCTAACCCCCGCTGAGGCTGAGGGGAGGCTCGGCATGAGTGAGGTGCAGCTGGTGGTTACCCACACAGCACGCTGTACGGTATCACGCACACCCAACGCCTCCGATGCTTATTCTGACAAGGTTTTCACATGAAGTGAAAGACAATGGGATTTCTGGTTAAGTAAAGATTGGCGGAGGCAGGGAGGGAAATCGGGTCCCAAGGCTCCTCTTTGCTAAACAGACAAAAACATACAACCTTTTATTTACAAGCTGAAAAACCCAGTTTGCGACTGTAATGGAATTCCTTCACTCAGCAGAACTAAACACATAGGCTGCTAGGATTGCTCCGTAGGCAAACTGGCACAACCACCCTGCACCACCTACGATTCTTCCTAAACACAAAGAGCATTTCGAAGGTACAATGTCCCATTAAATACCCTAGCATGAGGTAAGCAGTGTAAGGAAACAGGAGTGCTTTTTTTTTTTTTTTAAATGAAAATTAATTAAAGTTGGTAGAAATCTTTGGCCTTTCTCTCAAGATGCATTAAAGTGTCACGAAATCAAGAAACATGCTTCAAAATGCCATGTCATTCTGACTCTGGTAACTGTTACCTCCCTCCACCCAACCCAGAAAAAGAGGCACTTTTAGTGTTTCATATAAGATTTCCAATCGTCTAGTAGACACACTAAATAACCCTGCACAATTGTAGTCCCAGAATAAACTGAGTTTATCAACATTACAAAGAGTCTAAAAAAGCTTTTATGAGGACCTAGATATTCTCTTAACTACACTAAAAAGTCCACTGGTTGGGAATCTTTACATCAATTTAAAAATGCAGGAAAAGGCAAAGTAAAGATAGAAAAAGAGGAACTCTACAGAAACCTGGACCTAATTATGAGGAAATGAGAAACGGGACTCTCAGATAGATGCATAGAAGGACAGCGAGCTCAAGAGCAGTTCATTTTTTGTTCCGTCATTAATTCTGAGCCCAGTTTTTTCCTTTCCTTTTATCCTCTGTTTGGATTTTTGCCCCTTAACCTGCTGAACTGGGAAAAACAGGAACTGCAACGCACGCAAAGGCTCACGCACACGTCTGCCTTTACACTCGGAAAACGGGCGCTACGGAATTACTCAGGATGGTAAAGACTAAGCACGTGCACACGTTTGTACAGTCAGGGTCTTACTGACATTTGGCATACTCAATTTCAAAGAACAATTTGGATCATCTACCTCACTATTGAACACGAGGTCTTTGTGCTATAAAAGTTCATAATTAATGTCACTGTTGTCTTTTTTTTTTTTAAATCTTTTTTTCTTTTTGCTTCACATAGTCACAGAACCTAGCACACCTTGCATGCATTTAACAGTGTATAAAACAAGAGGCGAGGAGAGGTGTGAGCAGGAGCAGCACTGTGGCATGCTAGTAAAGGACAACAATAAAAAGTATCTGCTGGCCGGATCCTTTGCTAGTGGAAAGAGGCCCCGTTCCACTCCAGTGGGCACTGCTGGTTAATGCCGGGTTGGGGGTCTTAGCCTGCGCATCCAGAGATCTCACATTCCTGCTGGACTGTGCTTCAAGCACCTGAAAGCCCTGGACCTGCGATACTGAAGCTCTGTTTTATCTACTTCAGCGTACGTGGTACTATGCTCAAGCAACTAGGATTACAACCAAAACCGCTGATGATTGAGGAAGAGGAAAATGGCAATACCCTAAACACGGCTGGGTGATTTTGCAGCTATGTCACAGAATTCCACCACAATTGTTTAGATTGGCTGAAAGAATCATCCAATAACTTTTATGAAAATGAATAAACTGTCCATATTAAAATACAAAAGTACTATCAAGAATCACTTCTGACTTTCAGGATTAAATTCAGTGCAATTGACAAATGCATTGCTAAACGAAAAATGCAGCTTAAACATACTCAAAACATTTGTGTCTATTCCTGGGAGCACAGTTTAAAATTATTGCACAGAATTTTTTTTTCTTTTTTTTTTCTTTTTTTTCTTTTCATTAAATGACAGAGGTCAGCCACAGTCATGGACCTCCAGCAATAAAAGCAATATTTCAAGTGCCAGACACCGAATATATTAGGTTTCCTACATATCGTAACTCACAGGGTAATTGCTCTAAACATCTGTAGTATGTTCCAATACCCTACAAACAGCTGGCACCGTACCACCACGGATGACTGTCTGGATGAATATGACTTTTTGTTGGTTTTAAGCATTACAATCCTGGGGTATACATAAAGAATGCATTGTTGACTTCTCTTTACCACTAGCAAATTGCTACCCTACCTTAGCCAAACTCAGACTTGCTTCAAGTCGTGTTTATTCCATGAAATAGCAGAAATCAATGCCTGAAGAACAACGGTTAAAATGTCAAAGCTGCATTATCTCAATTATAATCAACTTATCCCTAACTTGGAGGGGGGGGGAAGAGGGAGAGTGACCAAAACCAAAAAAAAAAAAAAAAAAAAAAAAGAAGTTAGAGACTAGCAATCATAAGCCACAAAATTATTTGTGATTGAAATAGTGTTATAAAACTGGTAACTTTGCAAAGCTCTGCAATATAAACCATTCCTTAAGTAAAATGCCTGTGACATAAATTTGACAACCTCTCTTTTTATAAATTTACACTCTTGGAATCTTATGCAAGACATGATGCAACCTTTTCAACTACACATACGCGTAAACACAACCTCATGCTATCATTTACAAATAAAGTCACTATCAGTATACTTTTAATCACATGAGCAGAAAAAGGTTTGCCGTATACATCTGTCATTGTAAGAAAAATACTTGATATTGTAAACAGAGTAAAAGACACTATATAGTAGTGATTATTAAAAAAATAGCAGCTTACATCTACCCTATATTTGGAAAAAATGTAGTCACAAGATACAATAAACTGCAGGACTGGAGCAGCAGGGGAATTAGTGCAAGTATTCATCTTTTAAATAAGCTGAATCACTGCTATTAAAATAAACTTGAAGCAAGTCCTCCGTTTAAGGTTTGTTTTTTTTAAAATCTAAGGTAGTAAACATTTTGCCTCTTAATGGCAGTGTTATCAAATATATGCCAAAGATTTTATTTTAATAAAGAAAAAAATTACATGAGATACTTTTAATACTGGAGTTTGGTTACAATTATACATCTAAGCTCCTACAAATAACGATGGGCAACTCTCAGAGAAGCTGTGGCATGAACCCTTGTCCAGAAAGATCTTAACCTCTTAAAAACGATCCCCCAGCTATACTTTGCTCCTTTTCACAATAGTGCACAATTTAACCATATGTTACCTATGGTCTTAAAGCAACAGAAGATGCAGTTTTTCCACTTTTTTTTTTTTGTCCTTTTTTTCTTTTTTTCCACCTTTTTCTTTTTTTTTGCATCCCTGTGTTTTTCTGTATTTTTGTGCCCTTCGGTTCTTAAGTTTGGCAGAATTATGTCCCAAATAAGAAACTACTGCATTTCAGACATGTCACCAGAAAATAAAACATAGCACTATAGGCATTACTGCCAAACTTCGTAGGTGAGCAGGACGTGAAATCATCACGCCTTGAAGAAGGAATTTTGTTTTTGTTTCTCTCTCCATAATCCCTTTTCCACCCTCCCTCTGTTCACAAAATTGCGCTCTGGGAGCCACAACATGTACCAAACATCATCAGGTTCAATCTACCTCTTCAAAGAATGCATTAAAATATGTTTCAAAGAAACTTTCCCAAGGTGAAAAATAAAAAAAAAAAAATATAAACAAGAAACTAATTCACTCCCTTACACTTCATGCATCCGTAAACTTAACCAAAAACAAAACAGAAACCCCAATGTTGAAAAGCAAAGAAAAAAACCAAAACAACTACTGCTGCAGATTTCTGGAAGTCCATTTTCTCTGTACACACAAACTGATCAACTACTGAGAAGGAAAACAAAAATACCCCACAATCCATCGACATAATGGATGTAAGGGGGGAAGGGGTAATGAAGGCTGCCATTAGTATCTTCTGAATTTGGTAAGTATATGGGTCTGCTCTTGTATACAGTATATTTCTCTCTCTCGCTTGCTCTCTCTTCTGTTTTTCATATCCAAAACCTTTAAACATTATTTTGGGGCACAGCAGATTCCAGCACTTGGTGAACAGGATTCACAAGCTGTGACAAAACTCTGTCATCCTCTTCAGGGTGTAATTTTTTTTTTTTTCTTCTCTTCTTTTTTTTATATACAGTATATGTATATATTTCTTTTACGTTTGGCTGTAGTGGACTGGCCATGGTTCAATTGGGACTATAGCAGTACATGGGTCAGGGACAGTCATTTTGGCTATGTACACATTCATAGTCGGTCCATGGCTTCCAACTAGTAGCGCTATTTCCGTAGGTCTAATACACAAACCTGTAAGAAAAAGAAATACACAGATAGAAATTGCCCAATGCACAACATGCCCTGTTTAAACATCCAAGCCAAACCCACAGAACGGATTGCATGAGCTTCATCCTGCATCTCTCAGCAATAGGTTGTCATCAGACAGTTCAAATGAGCTGTATGTACATTTAAAACTCAGGGGGGTGAGGAGGACTTTTGCTAAAAAGCAATATAGAACAAAATAAACCCAATTTTTTTTTATAAACCAAAACCCAAATGAAAAGCAATCAGCAGCAAGTACTCAGCCTCCTGGGTCAAATTCAGTGGAAGACTGGAAAGGTTACAGAGCATGGATATACACAGGTCATCTTGGGTGAAATGATGATTAATTTCTATTCAGGAGAGGTTCTGAGCTTTTGTTCCTTTTATGATTCTGTCTATATTTGTGATACTAAAATGATAATGAAAGACCAATCAAAATTAACCCTCCAGAATTTCGTCTGCTAAAAATCCATAACTTTCTTTTGCGGCTCTTTCTGTGAGCTGCAGTTCAGAAGAGACTCTGGTCCTACAGTGCACTACAGCAACATCTCCACAGTGAAGGTTTTCACTCAGAAAGGGCAGAATGGAAAGCCCAGCCACAACAAACACGTCCCCATGGTAAGCTCCAGTAAAGACAGACAACTTAAGTTAGAGGCACCCTCGCTTTCTGAGCTTTTTGGAGGGTTTAGGGCAGTCCTGCATTAAGCTGGAATAAAGACATTCTCATAAATCCTTTCAAGATTACAGCTCCCTTATACATGAAAATCTGAGCGTGGAATGTAATGCAGCCAGCCCATTGACAGAAGGAAGCTCTGTCTTCATTGTTGGTCAAAAGATTTCCATGCCATGCTTGCTGTTAGAATGTCTAACAAGTCCGGCTGCACTTACTGAACCATCTGAAGCACTTGCTCCAACTTTGTCTCCTGCTGCATTCCAGCAAACCTCAAAAATCCCTCCGGTTCCCCGGTAACTGTGAACTAGGGCACCTGTCTGAAAAGGGACAAAACATATAATTAGTGTAACAAAATCCAAGGGCACAGGTGAAATTCGTACAATATGCAAAACTTCCCCAGAGCTTTTAAGCTAAAATTCTCAGAGGAAATGTTCCAGCCAGGACTCATAGATGATTTCAGGACTGCATTAAAAGACGTGACAAACACACTTGTCGTATCTTGATAGCTCTTCTGTCTGACAGGCAAAACTGGTGACAGCCATAAATGGTACCAATGACTGAATCGAGCCTTTCAAAAAATGAACATCCAATTCCCAGTAGCCAGAGATCAGATCATGCCTAACAACAGTCTCTGGACTTTCATTCGCAATTGGCCCTTTTTTGCCAGAAGTACGAACAGGCAATAGCATCCTTTCTTAGGAAGTTACATAGAGACATTTTGTCATTGTCTTTTCTCACTTTACATTCCCTTGTTCTTCAGGGAAATTCAATGAAATAGCCATCAGATTTGTCTGTCTACATCCAGTTATCATTTGTTATAGCAAACCTGTTTTGTCAGAAGTTTAAAGGCCAGAGTTTTTTGTACATAGCATGTTATTGGAGACACTTTATGGAATGTGTTTTGGTGGTGGTGGGTTTTCTTGTTTGTTTGGAGTTTGAGTTTGTCTGTTTTTTTCTAAGTAAAGACAATGTAAAGACAACTGTTGCCTCACCATAGGCAAGCGCTCAGAGGCAGAAATTAAATGCACATCCATTAACAGAAGTAACCTTATACCAAAGAGGAAGTGAATCAGCATGTTAGGAATGGCAAAGCTTTTTGTGGCCAAAACACAATGGAGCAACAAAGGTTGGGGACAGAGCAGACCAAAACACAAACTTCTTGATGGCCAGAAGAGCCATACATACCTGTGTATTCCAGATGTGCACACATTTGTCAAAGGAGCCACTGGCCAGGTACCTGCCGTCGGGACTGAAAGCTACACTGTACACAGGTTCTTGATGTTTTGTCAGAGTATGGATACAAATTCCTCTGTCTACATCCCATAACCTAACAGTAGAGTCAAAGGATGCACTGTCAAGGGAATAAACAACAGTTAATTACATCTTGGTTTGACATATTTTTTGTTTCCTAGTAAGAACACAATATGATAAAGAATCCTATGTGTATCAAAACATTCTGTGAACATATATATATGGATGTGTCAAGGACAGCAATGCTTAACAGGCACTTAAAAGCAGGACGAAGTAGTACCTTGCTAACATAAGATTGGCGTTTGGATTATTTGTCCCTGGTCCTGTAGGACTCCATTTGATAGTATAGATTTCTTTGTTGTGTGCTTGTAAATCATGGACACAACTGTCTTGTTTCATACTCCAGATCTACGATAAAAACAGAGGAAAACACATTTAACACAACATCAAACTCAAATACATGCTACACCTTGCTGCTTTATCAATTGCAACCTGACTGCCACCTTTTAGGCCACTCAAGACATTTGCTATGACTGCTGAGTTTCTAGAGCAATTATGACAAGCATTAACCCAGTATCTTCCGCTCTGTTTTAAGTACCTGACGGTGTTAACGACTAACAGAGGTGCAGAAACTAGTCTGCACATGATAACTGCAAGACCCTTGAAAAGTGCAGGGACGAGGACAGTTGCTGAACCAAGAAGAGCAATGTGTATGTTCATGTCTGAGCTAACAAAATACCTTAGTCCTATTCTAAAAAGAACTTCTAAGTTCTGAACAGACCGAGTGGCGTAAAGGGACAGTAGTGAAATGTTCTGTTTTGATACCAAGCCCTAACACAACAATGGCAACAGCCATTACAGCCTTTCCCTGGCTCGTTAGGATTTGCACTGCCAGGTTTGTTCAGCGCTGCACATGGCTCCTTAGGACTCTAACTCCTGCCTGATAACCTTCAGCAAACAAAATAACATTTTTAATAAGAGCTTGCATTGTCCCTACACAGAAGGGATCTGGGGAGGGTTTTGTACCTTCTCCTAATTCTGAAACTTGATATAGTAGCCAATCAGCTGAACGGTATCCGTTTCAGCAGTGCTTTTAGCTCACCCTCCGTTAGAAAAAGCTACCAGGAGCATGTTTCAGCCCAACTTTATTTAAGATGCAATTGGGGTGTATGTTTAAATGAATAATCTTTTGCAGAACAGGCACCTCACTGGAAGGAAAATTGATTTTTAACGCGCAGACAGAATTAAAATCATAGTTCCAGTTTAAATTGATGGGATCAAAGTCTAGCTTGTCTTCCCAAAACCAGTATAGATGAAAACTGCCCATATTAGCTGCCCTAGAGAACATCAGCTGGCATCACAAGAGAGAAAATTTTTTTTAAAAACCCAAGACAAAGCAAAAAATCCACTAGGCATCTTCCATGTGCTTCACAAGCTGCCACTCATTCCTACTGCCACTGAAAAGCAAGTGATGCACAACTGATCAGTGAGGTGTACACTTATCTACAAGCAACTGGTCTTCGAGTTAACCCTGAATTCAACAACAAAATTCTTCCCAGGCTGGGCTGAATTCAAAAGAGCAAACAAGAAGTTAATTGCCTGAACTGCCTGAGCCCACAAACAGTGACACATTTCCAGTTGTCACCTCTCCACTCACTGCGAGGCAGCAGCAACAGCTTGAACTCTTAACTGGAATTCACCTCACCTGAGTTTCAGCTGTGTAAGTATGAAATACCCAGCTTAACCTGACTATTTTGACTCCATTCATTACCAATGGAGAATGACTGATGCTCTCCAGGGTTTACTCATCACACTTGACTTAGACAACCTATAAAAGGATGAATTGCTCTTCAGAGGCACTAGACACTCTGTTGACTAAAGGCGTCTAGACACCCAGGTTCTGACTGGAGGCTTAATGCTCACATGTTTAGATTTAGATCAGGTGATTTCCATTGCAAGTGCCTGACTGTGTGCCAGCAGAGGAGGGGAGATGCGGCTGGCTACTCATTCAGCCATTCCCTGTCTCCCATTAAACAACGGTGAGCTAGAAGGAAACAACTGTCCCAAGGGCTACTAGTATGACAGCACTGCCAACAGAAAAATTTGTGCTCTGAAACCCTACCAAGCTCAGCGCTAACACACCCATAGTGCTCTAATGCAGTACAGGACTAATGGAAAAGCATCTGTAACGTGGGAACAGGACAGGCCTGTTGGGCACAGCCAGCCTTACTTCTCCTAGTGCATCTAAATTGGTGGTATTTTGGTATGGATCTCCACGGTGCCTTGAAGTCCTCTGTATAAGTTACAGTGTCCTCTGCATTCACAGGTCTGACCCAGCTGGACAAGAAAGCATGTTGCTATGAATTATTGGGAGAAAAAGCGTAGGCACAGTTGGGAACTGCGGAATGATTCTCGATGAACTGGAAAAAGCAAGGAGTACACACAGTCTCCAAGAAATAATATGTTAAAGATTTTAACTAGAAAGAGGAGGAAAACATAATAAAACCAGGAAAGGAGCTAGTCACCCATTCTTGTATGTTATGCAACATTCCAACCCTTTCTTTTAACCAAAAGCAACTGTCAAGCGTGACAGCTTAATGATTAATGACCTGATTCTGTAAACAGCTAAAAACACCTAATAAATCACACTCCAAGTCTTAGGGTGGCAGTCTGTAACAAGTTCTCTGGACCAAAGCTTGGCTCTGATTAACAAGGATTTGCTAGGATTGCCTCATCTTGTTACATTAAAAAAGAACAAATATGAGATGCCAAGGCCAGTACAACAAGGCTGCTGGACTGCCTGAGCTCATGGTGCGTATTCCAGAACCCTATAAAGACAACAGCCATTGCCAGAACTCCCATTACCTTTAGAGTCATGTCATCAGAGCAGGATGCCAGAAGATTACCAGTTGGATCCCATTTGATTGCGTTTACTTCATTCTAAAATTGAACAGTGAGAGTAAGTTGCAGCCTTTGCTTCCATTACAAATGGCAGCTGACCAAAGGTCAGCTCCTAGCATCACCTTCAACACCACTAACTTTCTGCTACCTACTCATCACATTTTCCAGTGCATGCTCTTACGTATCTTAGAGTAATTCCCAATTTTCCAGTACTTACTGTGTGACCCTGGAAGGTTTTGATGGGCCTATCTTGTCCTAGTTTACAGACGTGAATACACATGTCTGTACTGCAAGAGGCAAACGTGTTGTTACTCTGCCAATCAACATCTAATGCTGGTGCTAAAAGAAAGAGACAGACAGTTAAAACCATGGTACGTATTCTGCAGGAGTTTGATTCGCAAATTTGGCATGCACCCCCTTAGAACAAATGCCAACAGGAAGCAATCGTTAATTTTACAGCAGCTCTGAAGATAATCAAACACTCTGACCAGTGAGAAACGCAGCCAGAACCAGCTTTATATAAGGGAAATGAAACAAAATTTAATAAACTTCATTAAAGCACGGGACATATCTGAAATTAAACGGTTGCAAGAAGAGTGCAGCAGGACAACAAGCTGTAGTTAAGTCATCTAAAAATATATCTCAGGAGTCAGCACAAGGTACAGGTTCCCACAGGTTAACCTGTCTTCATACATGAGCTCATCTTCAATAACAGTGTGTGCTTGCACTCACATGGCAGCCAAAGAAAGGTAATCATTTATTCTCTTTCATTAATAAGGTGTAGTAACCTGAAGCTTAATCGTGGGCGACATACTCCATTTGGTCAGGCCAAGATATTTATGACATATAGCACACAGAACTGCTCAGAGTAAATAAAGAATTGATGGTTTTGATTGTTGTCATGCCACTGAAAACATAGCATGAGCAGAATAAAAAGTGGAAAAGAGACATTTCTTAAAGGCCCTTCAATGACACGTTTGTCATTCTCTCTATTCTGTTTTCCAGCTGACTCCGGCAGGCTTGCACAGCATGCAGCCCACAAAGCAATTTGTCTGACCTCCTGAGAGGCTGCACTCTCATCCCAGCTGGCCAGCAAACAGCCTTTCAGCTGGTTTGTGGCCAAACAAATTGGGGATCACGCAGCAGGCAGCGCGGAACAATGGGATGCGGAGCTGGAATTACTGTAGCAGGGAGATGGCAAATGCAGACCTTAGCTGATAAACATGAAACCTTTGTGGCCCACCCACTTCATTTGGCTGCCACTGTACTACAGAAAGTCAGTAATATTTGGATTATCTTTTGTGACTTCCAAAGAACTGCAAATACAACTGAGAGGTATAAAGGTATAAAATCAGAACTGTTCTCTATGTTCTCAAAATTTGTAAGACAATAAGGGAGTCAGTACCGAATGACTGCCTGTAAGACTGTAACTGGTGTAAACTCCATAAACTTCACATTTTATTATTTTTTTAATATTTTTTTTTTGGTCAATTTTTTAAATAAATGATTTTTTTTTTGTCTTTTCAGATGACAATCTTGAATGATCAAACATCCAGACTTACCAGAATGAAAAGGAAACTGCTGCTTCGCTTCGCCAGTGTGGGCATCCCAAATTATGGTGGTCTGTATTAAACAGATAGATAAACAATGAACAAACCTGTACAAATCACCAGTTTCTCCACAAACACCAGCCATCCAACTACCTCGCCTACTTTCCCCTGCCCAAACCCGCTCCTGATTACGTAGCTCTAGTGTTTCACCCCCTTTTCAAAGGAAATAGTAATAGATGAACAGAAAACAGTATCAAAAAAATTTCTTGTGTTGTAATATTACATCAGTGTTTAATCACAACATTCTGGAGTCTGGAGGGAAGAAGGGGGGTGGGGGCTCTTTTTTTCCCTAATAAACAAAGTAGATTTATCTCTTTAACCCTATTTATATTCTTCTAATCCCATCCACACACCTATTGTAATTTCAAATACTTGTGTATTCAAATTGCCATTTCAAACCCCCATTTGTCCCCAAGGACATCTCTATATGAACAATTAGCCTCATACTTAAGAATCTGAAAATTTTCAGGGTGTAACTTTGCTCCCAGCTGCTCTCTGCCCGTACTTCTGATAATCCTTCTGATGAAAGAAATCCCAGATGACAAAATTCATGTTTTATAATCACTGTATCACATGCCAATGCCCCTGACATACTTCAATGATCAATGAAAGTTTTGACACTGAATTCAGTGGAAGCACCAACTGGCCACACAAATAATTTATAGAAAAGAAGCATAAGGTTGGGTCAACTTTTCTGCCTACAAAGAGTATTTTTCAAAGTGTAATCTCAGCTGCTTTGTCCAAGGAGTTTTATTGACTGAGATGAGGCTTCTCTCTCCTCCAGCATATTTTTCTGCAAATTAAAGCTGTACCTCCACAGAGATTTAAAAACTGGCGTAAGCCATCAGAGCTGCCAAAAGAAGAAACCCATCCTTTCCATGCTTTGAGATATTTACTTCTTCCTTTGTGCCAGCTCAAGCGTTTATAAAGCTGGGCACTAAAGCAAAGCAGGTTAAACGTGTGCGTGGGAAAAAATAAAGGAGAAAATCTACTACTCCTCAGTGATGCTGCCAGGTTTGTATTGTGGGCTTGTGGTCTTACTGAGCTTGCGGTTTGACAGTCTCACTGAGAGAAAGTCAGTGTTTACTTCTGCACCTTTGAATCAGGTAGAGGAAAAACTAAAAAGTCTTCTTACTCTTTGAACAGTCTGTTCTTGTCTTTGAATTCCTCTCCAGCCTGTTCATCCCTGTGTGCCCTTCTTACTGTTCATAAAACCTCTCACACTAACAATAGCTTTGAACTTTAAGCTCTTCTGAATCCTTACGTTTGTTTAGAGAATTGAAATAAAACAGATAACCAATGAGCTTCCCAGTATTAGAGTACTGGTACCACCCCAGTCAGACACAGTGACCTTTCTTATATCCTAGCTGTGACCTTTCTTATGTCCCAGCTCTAACCTTTTTAATCATTCTCAGGTCTGACTGGTACCCAAATCAGACTGAACTTGTTCCACCAGTACAAGTTTTTTTCTGAGGCTCTGAATCAAGTGCTTTGCTAAATTTTAGATAATTTGGTTTTACAAAGGTTTACATTCCTGTGTTTGATGCACTTATTTCCTACCTTACGCTAACTACCGGGGGCACCGAAACCTGACACACTGAAGTTATCTCAAACTACTATAAAACACATGGAAACATAATTAATGTAACAAGTTTTCTGTATGTATGTATTTACATCCCATGTCTTTAAATTTACTTGCTTTCTAGAGCTTTACTATTATGCTTACAGTTAGATTAAAACGGTGAAGGAAAGAGTTTTAATTTTACCAAAGATTATCTCACCTTGTCCACTCCTGCACTTAAAATGAAGTTTCCTTTCTTGTTCCATTTTAACGCAAATATAGGACCTTTATGTTGCCCTAAGGTGCTGGCAAGATTACCTGAAAATTTATATTGATATGAATAATTAAAAAAATAAAAAAAAAATCTATGCTGTGAGCCACAAAACAGGAAAATATATTGGAAATTAGAAGTATTTCACTTACCATCTTTAGTCCATATCCTTGCAAAGCCATCGTAAGACCCAGTTGCTAGAAGTGTACCTTCACTCTGCCAGCAAAAAGGTTATTCTATTTATTTTTCTTTACTGTATAGCTCAAAGCCAAAGAGCACCAAGCAAATTTCAGGTAGAATACATCTGTGTAAGATTTATGGTATTTATTCCACTGACTACAACTTATTAAAAAGGAATCTCCCAAGTACAATACAGGAAATTACAGTGCAACTCAAACCCAGAAATATTCCAGGAGCTGTAGCAGTGGATGCTCAGTTGCTGCCACTTAAAATTTGACTATGCAAAATTATAGGTACGATTCTCTTGGATTATTTTGAGCACTGCCATTTGTACTTACGTTCCAATCCAGCGATGTCACATCTTTGTTGCTGGGCACGTCCTGCCCTCCTTCTCGTATACAGTGTCGAAGTACCAGTTGCGTAGAGCCGCTCGTGCTGTTTTCACTGAGGTTCCATATCCGTGCGGTTGAATCTCCAGATCTAAAAAATGTAAATAAGACCATAACTCCTTCTCCCAATTAATTCCATTTTATAAACGTATTCCTTTTGAAACAGCAAACGTTGAGGCAGGTATTATTTCAACTTGTTGCCATCAACATAGGTAATGCCAATGAGCGCTAGTATTACGCACGCACACGGTTAACGCGCATACCCCGAGGCCAAAAGGTCACTAATGGGATTCCAGGCACAGATAAATACTTCAGATTCATGGCCACGCAGCACCACTGCCTTGTTGGGAGGGATTTCAACATCTCCATCCACTTCCATCATATCTGTGTGATTATCTGCATTATGGGAAACAACAGTAAAGAGAGGTGGACTTTAATACTTTGGGACAACACGCTGTAACTACTGTATGGTTAATATTCTTCTGGAATGAGCACAACAATTAACTGACAATTTACATAGGCCGAGATTTGACAAAACTGTGGTGTTGGTTTATTTTTCCACTCCCAATTTACGCAGTGCTATAAACAGATGGGGAGCTTCAAAAACGTGAGAAAGCTCTCAAGCCCTTCTAAACCTCAGCATCCAAACGGACTTCATTTTGAAACGTCAAAAATCGAGGCCAAAAGTTACATTTTTGCTACCTTAAAAAACAAACACTGCTGTTAGAAATAGTCACAGCTTTTCAGGCACGATACTGTGCAGTACAATATGCTACCAGTCTACCCGGAGCCTTAAAAATACGTTTATGACACATTCGTTTTCAGAAAGCTCCCTTCTCACCGACTGCAGTCAAACAGGTTTGAATCTACATCCCAGACACTTCACTTACAAGATGTTTTTAATTAATACAACAACATTTGGCGATACAGTAAATTGATAGTGGAGCTTTTTAAACAGCATCAGCAATTACTGCGGAATTGTGGCAATCCGTGGCTTTTCTGATGTTGAATCCATATTGTTCTATAGAATGTATTGAAGGGGGGGTAATTCAACTGACAAAACAGTCTTCTTGGCAGCTACCATCAATCATTTTCTATTATTAAAATAAGTTCACACTGAGAGTAAATGCCAAATATTCAAGCAGTCAAGTGGTTCGCCCGCTCCTTGTTTATTCACCACAGTTAAACAAACCGTTTCACATCGATCGCTTAATTTAACGTTAAGGGTTTCTGTCAGTGTTTATGTGTGCATGGAAACAGGAAAGTATGTTGGCACATGCAGATTTTTAAGAAGAGCACGACATAAACATGGCTTCAATTGAAGAGGCCTGATGCAGCATCACTGGTGTACCAGCCAGCAGGGGCTGCTGGCATCTCACAGTTCGCCCAGTGCGGATCTCAGCAATATGCTGACTCCAGCCAGCTTGCAGTTAACAACTACATCACTGTAGGTTTTTTTTGAAGTTGAGAGCTTATTTGCTTAAGCCAGAGATGATATTTCCAAGTTTATTTATCACATGTAATAATGAAAAAAATCCCCAGAAAAATTCAGCTGTGAAACATAAACCCTGTACGTGACAGGGATGCTCTCAAAGGCGGCTGTTTCTTGCAGGAGCTGTAACTCCTGCTCTCAGATACATAATTCTCACTTCCAGAACAACATTTTCAGAATCACATTTCGATGCCTGGCCTGAGCTTTTCTGCACTAAGTCTGTCAGTTATGTTTCTCTGACTGATAATGACAAATAAAACTCACCTCTCTCACCAATCACCATTAAAATGGAACCAACAAATAAACCAAACCTGTCAGAAGTTGCACCAAATAACTCTGAATACCGAATTATGAAAACTGATACAAATAAAGGAGACAACCAACACAGGATTTGGTTTTGGCAACCATTGTCTTCCCAGCATGACATGGAAACTTGTCCTGCAGAGTCTCTGATTCACAGGGTAAGCAGGACTCATCAGGAGTAATTTGCAGAGCATCATAAGCAACGCTCAGCTTTAACCAGCTACAGACTGCTAGCAGACTTCTCTCCTTGTTCTTTGCACAAAGGCCAAAGCTGAGGATCTGCAATATTTAAAGTGTTGTCTCAAATTTTTTCTCTTCAGGCAGAAGCTCTCAGAGGGTCTGGTGAAAACCTTCCGGTGGCAAGAAACGAGCGGTCCCAGGACTCTGGAATACTGGGAATGAATGAATTCAGGAGTTTGCATCTCTTCCTGCAATTCCAAATATCAAACCTGGGACAAGTCAACAACGAGACACCATTGGTTAAGGCGGCTCCTACGACAACAACATCCTCTGGATGCTGAAGGATTACTAGGACCACTACACATGACTATCTGGCAACTCATCTGTGTTGCCCGACGACCAGCAACATGATAAATGACAAGAAAACAACATGACACAGGCTGAGGTCATTTCTGTCTCAACTTACTTGCTATAGTATGTGCTCCGTTCTCCTCTCCATTTGCAGTATTCTCGCCATTTTTCGCTGATCCCTGTTGGTTAGTGGCGGCTGCAGCCGCAGCAGCAGCTGCCTGCTGTTGTGCAAGTTTATCTCTGTAGGCCTGTTGTCTTGTCTGTACCACATCAGGCATTACTGCATCTATCAGTGAGAGAGACTCTATCGGCCTACCATCAAACAAGGTACCATCCTAAATTACAGCAGAGGGAGAAAACAAAACAAAACAAAAAGACAACACCAAGTACAAATTAACGTTGTGGGCAAAAATTCCAAGGGAAAAAAGAAAGCAAAAGTTTTATTTAACAGAATGAGACGGTCTACACACAGAGCTGGAAGCGATACCCCATTGTTGCTGTGGGTAGGATTAGAATTTTGCTCTGAAGTTAAGTGGACGCTGTAAATATGTAAAGAAAGTCACTGCAGGCCTGGCAGGGCTTCTGGATTCAAAACTTTTATGCTTCAAGTTTGCCAAACCGTCTGGTAAAGCAAGAATTTCTCTAAGCTATCTATGAATGCTATTTCAAATGCGAGTGGCTACAACAAAACCTAATGGTTTGTCTGAAGAGCTGCAAACACTGCAAGTTGGGTTACTGCTTGTGAAGCTATTCTATCTTATTAGACTAAGACTTTCCATAAACACATTATCCGGAGAGTTGACTAGTTTTCTTCCTTTTTTTAAACAGTGCTGGCATGCTTTCAAACAACAAGGAAGAATTTTATCCTGAAATGGACAAGACCCAGTTAAAAATACCCGTATACATACGCTAGGGCTTTGTAAGGATCTATTTTTAGGAGCTAGAAGGTTCCTTTGCGATAAATATAGGGTCTCCTTCTTCTATTCCAAGCACTTGCTTTATTTTTCTGAGGCTTCCTAAGGGAAAGGATTTGCTTCACTGAAACTATGAAAACTACACATAAACAGAAACCATAAGGGAGACTGGAAAGAGCAGAATTAGCGAAATAAAAATTGTTTCCTTCTGCAGTATAACTGACACATGCAAAGACTGCTAACCTTCCAGGCACAAATGAGAATGGAAATCGAGGGCATCTGCAGCATCAGGCAGGAAGATACACAGCTTTCAGTACTGCTGGAATAACCATTTAACAGGTTCCACTCAAGATGAATTAGCCAGCAGGAACAAAGAGCAACCTGGCATCTATGGACATCCCTCCTGCCACAAAGTGCAACCCTCTCCCTGCTCAGAAACCTCTCCCCAGGGTCTCATTACTTCACTGTAATGACACATCACCCAAACGAGAGCTATACAGGGCTCTCCCACCTCCTTAGGGGAAGTCTACAAGAACAAAAATTAAGAATTAAGAGGTTACTGGTCTCAATGATTATTTTACTGCACTTGTCTGGATTTACTACATTATATCAGGGTAAAAACTCTACAGACAACGGACCTTTAAGCAATGAGCCAGAACACCATGCCTGGTGTTGTGTGGCTGCACTGGGCAGAACCCCTACCCAGTTATGTCACTCCATTCTGGTTCCACCACTGGAGTCATGGTGAACACCAGCAGAAAGGAATCTGAAGTAAAAGTAAATAAATAGGATACAAGAAGGTTAAGAAAAAATACTGACATTCAAACTTACTGCAAGCAAGGACATGATGCTCCTGCAGGCAAAGCCTCCTTACCTCGTTAATACTGACTTCTGCTTCTACATACTGCAGACCTTTCTGGATGATGGAAATCAAAGCAGCTGGTGGCACCAGAGCACCATTTATGTTGGACTGGCTGATATGGCTCTCTATACCAAAGGTAAACGCTGAATGGGAAAACCCTAAAGACAAGGCAAAAAACATCAGGATTGGTTTATGGACAGGCACTGCTACTTGCCATATTACTGTAGGATCTTCCATTTAAAAACCTAGCACATTATATAGAGCTATAGCATGCCTGTGAGCTACAAACACAACTCATCAAACCATCTCTGCTGCTTCCCTCAACACAACCATTATTAATTTAGGGATCATCTGTGCGTGCGTGGGTAACTATAAATCTGAAAACACAGCATTTGCAATAGCATTTAGATACATTTTTATATTCTGAAACAATATATACATACTGTATCATCCATAGTATTTAATAAAATATTTATCTCTGGGACACCGAAACTCACTTGTTAATTTTTACTCACTGATTTTGTTAACCCTGAAAGTGAAACGGATCTGTACATAGAACAGAATTCACTTCATGGGACAATGCTGTCATAATTGTGTGTGGTTTGGCACTTACAACTACATCAGAATTGTGCACTGATTAAGAAGTGGCAAGTCCTTTATGGTGGAGCACTGGTAGTTGCTTGTGATTTGTTTCATCACCCTGAAAAAAGTTAATTTAACCTAGAGAATGATAGCTATTTGGGCAAATTAACTTTACTGCCACAGAATTCTTACGCTCTTTTTTTTCCACTGTAACTTAACCAGGAACCTGCCTACAAACTTTCAGATGAAAACAAAAAGACTTGGGAAGTTTGGCTTTTGTGACAAAAGGAATCTGCAACTGGAATGAGAATGCGTAATAGTTTTCAGTAAATTCAGGGAGAACAAGGAGTTTCTGCTTTCTTCTGACAAGCAGTGACTGAAAAACTGCCATCTGCATCCACCACTGCTTCTGGTGCTTCTCTGCCTCAGCTTGGGAAGCCAGTGAACAGCAGTGGTTGCACCAGTCATACACAAGTTCAAGAAGCCTGAAGTTTGTTTTCAAGTTTGACAATATTCATCTGTCTTTTGCTCCTCCTCTCAAGAGACAGTAAGCTTCAGCTACCCTGGCACCAAAGGACAAAATTCTCCAAGTAAGTGTCCTGCAGGATGGGAGGTTTCTGAGAACCTGAGAGTCATTCCTGTAAAAAATCTGTTCATCTGTATTTAGATTCAAAATATGAGTCATATGGTCACAGTTGCTCCTCCTTCCTTTGAAACACAGCAACATCTGCCCTCCCACAGTCACATTCAGGCAACAAATTTAGTCTCACAAGACCAACTTGCAGAAGCACCATCACTCCAAGACAGAACAAGGCAAAAAACCAAAACAGTATTTTGGTGGCCATCCTCTTTTCCGCTTTAAGCAGTCCCAAAGAAAACAGTGCAAAGTGTTGTTGTCACCCTGCAGATAAAAGTGATCTCCAGGAAAATGCAATTCTAGCAATCACATCAGTCCTTAGTTGGTTGACTGCCATCTGAAGACTCCAAATGACTAAATCTGATTAAGTTACAGAAGGTAACTTGGCAGGAATTCACTCTCTTGTTGAGAAGAAACACCAAGAAACAGTTCAGACAGAAGCACATGCCTACTGGCAAAATAATTAAATGAGTCCGCATTTGCTAGAGCCAGTTGCAGATGAATACCAAATAAATTATGTATTGTTTAACAACCAGAATCAGAAAAAAATCCCAACTCACCTGACTCTTGCAAGTATCTATATACCAGGAAGTTAACCTCATCACTGCTTATACTCATCTTTATTCCCAGTTAAACCATGAGGTCACAACAAAGGACACAACCCTGGAAAGAAAAAAGTAGGTCAGTTAAGTATTTTTACTACCTAATACGTATTTCCCAACAAACGCTGTATTTATAACGTAAGTAGCTCGCTGGCAGCACAGACAATGGCTTTATTTTATAATGCAAATAAGTCTACCATAGTCATTAAAAAGTCATTTGTCTCACCACAACATAAAGGTCAGTAAATTAAATATTGAAGGGCTGGGTTCTCAAATGATGCAAATTGGTATGGACTGGGGAACTATGCTGCTTAATAACAGCGGTAAACAGGCCTCGTTTCACGGGTTTTTAAAAAATAATCAAGGGAGTTACATTGAATCAACATTACTGGAATGGAACACATGTCTCAAAATTTGGATTTCTCCCTGGCTAACCAAGACAGAGAACATGGCTTCAGGTTGGTACCCAGGCAAGGTCTCACTTTTACTGTTTCATCTACTTAATTTTCACGTCCTCCTGCTCATGTCAGAAAGTGCAATACGGCTCTGTGCCTCTGCAAAGAAAGCCCAACTAATTCCACTACAAATCAGGAAACGCCTCAGCCATACCCTTGTGCTTTGCAAAAGGAGTTCCTGAACTTGCAGACAAGCTTAAAATGGAAAGGTTTTAGTAATATTTATCTATGTTTTCAATCAATGTTTTTTAAAAATACTGAGAGATATGTATTTTATGAATGGTAGCAAGACAAATAACAGATCAGGCCACATATATTTTCAAGGACAAAATCTGATAATATGACAAGAGTATTTGTAATACGAAGATGAGAGAAAACAGAGTATTTTTACTAACTTTTGCTCACAAAAATGAGGCTTTTCTCATGACTTCTGAATGTTTGAAAATTAAAGTCCTGATCTTTCCATGACATCTACTAAAAAAGCAGAATCATTAGCTTCCACAACTTAGTATGAACTAAGGTCCATCTCCTAATTCCTGGTATCCACCTAGCACTTCCCATCAATAGACCTTCAGCCTCTTTACCCAGCCACCGCCATCATTTTCTTCCAGGGAACTGGAGTCAAAGAAAGTAAGAGACTTTCCTACTGTTATTTGACAAAGTTTGACCTGAGTCTGAAAAGGAAAAAAAAGGACTGAAGACCAGTTTTGCTTGTATTATTCAAATTAAGAAGTTCTGGCTACACAGCTCTGTGGTCAGGCCATTCGCCACTGTCCCTCAAAGTGGGAAAGTGGTGAACACAGCAGTGAGCGACCCATTGTAAGGGTAAGGTTGCCAGACATACTTTCTCTAGACACCTTTGCCTAGTAAGATTTTCTAAGGACACAGGAAAAATGGCCACACTCTGGTTCTTACCATCTAACGCTTCAATTTTACCAGTCAACTGCAAACAAACTTGACAGTCAAGAAGGGCTGTCCAAGATGTGACTTTCCTACAAGTTTCATAAGGGTGTCAATGACCCATCTAAGCTCCTTGAGGAGAGGCTACAGAATGAGCTCAAGATGCCAAAAGGAGTGTGTTTGCCCAAAACCATGCATGAACCCTGGTGAGTTGCTGACACACGGATCCCCCAAACTTGCCCCAGCTAATGGCAGGGGCATGATGGAGGGCAGCCTGCACTGCCTGCTTGGGACGGAGTGCACAGGAGAAATGAGACAGACCAAGAACTTTGCAGGGAGGGCTCAGACCGATCTGGGGCCTGCAGGACCCAAGTGGCAAAGCTGAAGCTATCCAGTGTGGGAAGCAGAGGGCCCTACATGATGTTGGATGTGTCCACAGAGACACAGATCTCATGCTTGGAGAGCAGCTCGAGCATACCGCACAGCCAAAGAGGGGGAAAGATGGCTTTACGTTTCTTAAGGAAACGAAAATGCATAACTACTAGAACCTCTCTCATTTCTAAAGAGAATAAATCTCTCTAGTATAATAAGGCCCAGCTCCCGCACCACAACTTGTTACAGTGCACTGATACCAGCCCTACCCACCTCCACTTCCAGCCATGCCTGACAAGGCATTTCTGTCCAACTGCAACATACTATGAGGGCTTGTTTGCTGAGCAGCGTGTGAAGTGAATGTCATTTTTAGCCATTTTGCCCCACCCTACGACATGCAGGACCAAACACCCATTTCACACAGCGTTTTGTTGTACCTTGCACAACTTTATTTAAGGCTGCTTGTTACAGATGAGGTCTGTATGAAGAGAAACAACTTTCTCCTTCCAAAAAGGAGGTAATACTGGAAGGACTTGTAAAGAAGCCTTTTTCCATTGCATACACACACAAAAGTGGTACTTGTTTCATGTGTCTCTTGTTTTAAACTTTATATCTTTTTGAACTCATGCTGCATCACCCAAAAAGATAGAAATCAGGTAAGATTTACTGCCTAGTGAAGCCCAGGATTATTAATATGAAGAGGGCTCCCTCACTCAAAGCAGAGTTGCGGACATGATCCAGGTTCAGATCAGATGTTAGGAAAAAATTTTTTACTGAAAGAATCGTCAGGTCCTGGAACAGGCTGCCTAGGGAGGGGATTGAGTCACCATCCTTGGATGTGTTTTAAAAAAGGGTAGATGAGGTACTTAGGGATATGGTTTAGCATAGGACAGGAACGGTTGGACTCAATGATCGTAAAGGTCTTTTCCAACCCTGTGATTCTGTGACCTGTTCGGTAGCTGAATATCTAAAGAGAAAAAACCGAAACAAACTAACATTTTGCTTGTCTGTCAAAAGCATTATTCACCCTACCCAAGTCCAAAGGAGTATCATTTTCCAAGGCCGGTTTCAAAGCCTTTCCCCAAGCAGCCGCCCGCCGTCCCGCCCGGCTATCGGGAGGTGGCAGTGTAGCACCGCCTCTGCGCTGCAGCAACTGGAAAGCCAGCCCAATGAATACACACTGATGAGAACATGAAACCGATTTGGGTGCAAAAGTTTCCACCCTTCCACTGGAAATAGCTTTATCCGTTTTGCCGGTGGGTGTTGAAGTTTTCTGCACACTCGCTTCTGTACTGGCCCCACCACACGCCAGCACCCAGACACGAGCATCACCCAGCCACCACGCAGCCAAGGGACGGAGCAATGGTGAGAAGAGCAATGTCAGAGCACCCTCCGGCCCACCCGAAAGGCAAACTATTGAAGAGAAAATACAGCAGAAGCACAGACAGGAGGGGATGCAATAATTCTTTCCTGTGATAAATTTTTAACTGCTGCCCAGCTGGACTCTGGGTGCCAGGTTTAGGCTGCCCACCCTGGCAAGCAGGGGCAGAGCAGCATGCCCAAGCTCTGAACCCCATCACACGCCACGGGGAAGCTGTGGCCGTTTCCAGCCCCAGGAACCACCACACTCCCTCAGAACATTCGGTGGATTTACAGGGAACTGAGCACTGTATGGTGCACCCACGCCACTGTTGCAGCTCCAAGTGTGCTTTTAAAGGAAACCTCTCCCACTTGCCCCTACATTTGTTTTGCACCTTGGAGCAGTCCCATTGCATGTGAAGTAGACTCCTGACCAGTGAAGAACTAGGAATAAACACAAAAACATACTGACGACAAAAAAGATGCATATGAGGTCTTACTAACATGCTCCAAGTGCTCATGGGTTTCTCAGTCCATACCAGGACTGACACTGATATCCACTGTTTAAAACCAAGTCCACTT
Source organism: Laterallus jamaicensis coturniculus (assembly GCA_022605575.1). Taxonomy (NCBI): domain Eukaryota; kingdom Metazoa; phylum Chordata; class Aves; order Gruiformes; family Rallidae; genus Laterallus; species Laterallus jamaicensis. The sequence goes on from JAKCOX010000015.1 coordinate 14,064,822, forward strand.
CAGCATGCCTCTTTCAAGCCCTCTTAACCCACACAAATCTGCAACCCTCCGCAATGCCATAGTACCAAGGAAACTGTATTATGGCGTAGGTAACCCATCACCCTGTTCTTTCCCAGGCATCATAAGCCACCTGTCTGGCCACAGGCACTGATTATCTGTAGGATCCTCTTGCTGCAGGATAAGCCTGTGGTTTGTAGCACCACTGTTCAATTAGAATCAGCACAGGAGCAAGATACCCCAGGTAATTTTTAATGTTGCTAGACAAAGTCCCCAAACTCGCAGAATTAATCAGGTGTAAAACGTATCAGCCATAGAAATTGATCGTCTGTATGTGTGCTGGACTCAAGATGCTCTCAAGAACCAGAGGTGCCACAGGTCAGAAGAAACAAGACGCACGTCTGTGCTTTAGACAAACTGACCCACTCATTCCAGTTCTGAAGCTGTGGCAGAAACCAAACAAAGTCATGCAGAAACTACTACTTTTTTTTTTTTTTTCAAAGGAAACGAGGTTTGTGGTCCCAGAGCCAGCACAGCACCTCTGACTTAGCTCCCTCCCACTTAGAAAAACGTGCTTGTGTGTCCGTAACACGCATACTAGAACTCAAGCCCACCAACACACAGGGGGTTCACCGGGGCTTCTCCGCCCCCCGAGCACCATCCACACACTGTCGCACTTTGGGTACAATTTATAAGTAAAATCCATTATAATGGGATCAAGTTCCACTATCACGGACACCGGATCTGCAGGCTAATGGGTGCTCAGCAGTACAAACCCAATCGCATTTCTGACAAATTATTATTCCACTCTGCATGTTTATGCTAGCTTTGTACTCCTCTTCTCGGTTCATGCCAAATGCTAGAGAACAGATGCCGCCCGATATGGCTCCTGGCCTAATAGTTTCTTTTGGTTGTGTTGGCTTTTTTTTTTTTTTTAAACCAACCTGAACCAGCAGAGAAAGTTTATACATCAGATTAGCAATTTGTATCTCTTAATCACAATTTTATAACAAACAGTAGATTTACTAGAGTTAGATTTACTATCAAACAACAGCCTAAGAAAGTAACATTTCTGTGGGTTTTGGGGGGCTCTAATGCATCCTAATTAGGTAGGGAAACAGAAAAACCTGGCAAGCTGCTGTGAACAGTAATTCCCCAAAACATACCAATCATTAGTTCGGTACCAACTATGATATGTTAAAGGGAACAGCTAGCGCTCTGGGTAGCTCTGAAAAATGTTTAATGTTCAGATATAAACAGACTGCTACATTTATCCATGGAAAACAGAAGTCTGGCTACAGAAACAATAAATCTACTGCAACAGAAATATTGTCACTAGTCCTTTTATTTCTTCCTCATGAGAAATCCTAACAAATATTTTGCTAGCATGTGTGCACATATACGACGGATTTTTTTTCTTTGTTACCTGCTTAAGAATTTTATTTTTATTTTTAATGACCATGACAGTTAAAAAAACCCAACAAATTCTCTAATTCTGCATTACATCTGTATTGATCCTCTCAAAATTACGTCCTGCATGCAGTACACAATTCTTCTTCACTATGCTTTGCAGCTAACCCTGGGAATCCCTCGGGCTGGCAAACATACCTGCTGAACTCGGCATCACTGCAACTGCTGTCACAGTAGCTCAGGGACAGACCATACCCCACAGCCCTTAGCCTAAACTCCTCCTCTTCCCCAACTGCATCCAGGTTGATGATGACAGAGAGGTACCAATGCCACCATATTCCACTTTGACTTATCAACTTGGAGGCACTGAAGAAGACAGTGAAGATGGTGCTACTCTAAATCCAACCACAGGGCCCAGGCAAACTCCAGGATTCAGACCTTCATTCAGATACCAAATCCACCACGTGAGAAGCTTGCAGAACTGGAGCTTTAACCCGGGGCTCCTCTCCACAGAATACTGTTGGCTGTTCTCCAAAGGCTCTTCCCCCAGACATGGTGGGTCTACCCCAAATGGCTGCTGCAGTCAGCAGGGCTACAGCCAAAGCAGAGTTCTGTACAGCCCTTTAGTGACGGCTTATGAAGGAAAACTCTTTAAAAAATGTGTGGTCCCAGCATGTCAAGCATGCAGCATATGCCCAATGTCATCCTTCTGCCTAAGAATTTATTAGACTTTAGTTTCACTCAAAATTAACATTTTCTCCTACTTTAAAAAGAAGAAAAAAATGTTGAGTCTTCTTTAACTCTATCAGCTAATTGTTCTAAACACTCCTATTTGCTCTTTCATGTCTTCATTTGAGAGACGGGGTCCAATATTGTATTGGGCACAATACAAATGAGCCCTTATTAAAGTTCTCTTACTATCTGACAATCTGCAATTAGAAATTCTTTCTAACCTTCTGAATTTAAAGGAAAACGTTTTTAAAATTAAATGCATAAGCTTTATTGTAATATATTTTAAAATGAAAGTTATCTCATTTTCTGCATTTTTACCTGTGTCTCTGAATTGCTATTATTTAAATGTGCCCTTTTTTAATTTTCAGATTCAATAATCTATGTCAAATGTGAACTTGCATAAAAAATTATCTGTAATTCTACCTAATGAACCCTCTAACTGATTTCCCATATGATCAAGCTTTGCCAGCTTTCCTTCTAGCTATTTAAAACAAGAGATGCTTCTTATATTCATCTTTTAACTTGACTGCCTTACTTTTACTCTCAAGAATACAGCTTCATTCCTGAATACCAAGAAAATAATTTTTTCTTTCCTCATCTGAATTGTTTTCCTTAGCTCAGGCAATAAATACTTGTATTCTGTACTTCAGCATCAGTGACCTAATTTATGGCAACAGCCCTGTCTTTCTGTGCCAATTTCAAAGTATGAAGCATACAAGATGACAAAGCTAGTTGGAAATTTTCTGAAGAAAAAGAATTACAACCCTGAAAGAGAAAACAAAACCACCCAAAACCTTTGCTAAAAATAAGTTACTGTCTACTTATCTGAGTACTCAGGCCCCCGAAACGCCAAGTGCAGTCCTGAGTACTATTACAAAATAAGCTGCAGATGAAGCCCATTTGTTGGTTTTGCCTAGAGCAAAGTAGTATTTAATTACTGAACTATGAATCTCCTCCCCAAAGTCATATGCTGCATGACCCAGGAGACTGGGATTCCGGATGTTACAGCAGAGACACAAGTGACAATATATTCAGTATCATATTTCCACGGCTATAGCTACAAAGCTGCAAACTTCTATGCTTTCTAGAGTTAAAAATACATCTTCCTGGACAGCTATAGGGCATCTTGCAGTGATTCTTGGCAGCCACATTTTGTAAATCCCTAGGCTGACTAAAGAAACAGGGATACTTCTGGTACTGACACTTTATTCAATGCTCTTTATGTTCTCAAACCTCTTTTCTTCCTTGTTACAGTGCAACTGAAGAAGAAATTACATGTTTGGGGGAGATTTTTCTCCTTATTTCCTGTATCAGAAGAGTAAAAAGGGATTGTGTATCAGTATTTTAAAGAGTTTTCAGCTGTTTGGGGAATAATGAAAACACACGCCTCTCCCGGCACAACTTTTCTGCAAGGTAATTACAACCCTGCTGAAATGGAGGTAGTTCTGATACATCTTTCCTCAGAATCAAATACATTATTCCTTTAAAACTTGAAAGCCAAACCCAGCTGCTCAGAACACGCACCCGTAAGTCAGTAAAACCACCAGCAGAAAGTCCTGCCTAGGTTTTGTCTACTTCGTGATAGCCTTTCCTCATTGACTCTCCCCGAGACCTCAAGCCAAAACATCCCATGTCACTCCCCCCGCGGGCAGCCAAGGAGAAGACTTTTAATCACACAGCTCAAACTAGGATTAAATGAAAATTGCCCAAAAGTATTCATGAAAAAGTTAAATCACAGCCCTCTTTCAATACCTAAATGGCATTCGGAGCACCCCAGGAATTATAACCAAACATTACCTAATTCTCCCTGATCATACGCCTAATCCAGACCAAAGGCATTTTCCATAAAAGAGGAACCGGTGGCTTGATAGGACAAACTTCAGGGTTAGATTATCTTCTCACAAGCTGGGCTTAGGTCTGTGGCAGCAAAACTGGAAGTGCAGCATTTCTAAGGTAGATTGTTAGCTTCTGATTGATCACCAGAATTAGCACATTTACCTGGGGAAGCAGTAGTACAGGCATGGCGAGTACGGATTGCTTCAGAAGAGGTCCTGTGAAGCCCACCTTCCAGGCTCTGCATGCTAACCTCTATCTACTCTGTACAGAGAGAGACACACCACACAAATACTTGCCATGACTCCAACAAGAGATGTCCACAAAAAGGGAAAGTTTTCTTACTGGGAGGGCCACCATGGGAACCTCGGTCAAGTCAACAGTCAAACAAGCTGGAGAGCTTCCACTCCTAGGCCATCAGAAGCACATCCGTCTAGACAAGAGAATCCTTTGCACACACGTATTCGCCCAGAAAGCTTTGTAAAATTGTTAAATGGCTTCACTAAGTGCTAAAGTAACAGCCTACTAATACCCTCTAGATCCAGGCACAGAGAATCAGGCGCCAGAAAGATGAAAACTGGAAGAAGTATTATCTGCTATGTTGTTTAAAATCCCATGCAACCTACCTCTTCAACATGCACCCAGTCTTAAGCATGCAACTATGCGACTGCTAATCTCCTGTATTGCATTAAAGCCTTAGCAAAAAATTAATTATGGATGAACGTGGGAGCACACCCATTAATCCCCTCCTGGATCAAACTGTGCAAAAATTTCAGAGAAAATAACTGATTGAGAAGAGCTCTTGAGTCAAGCAAAATGAGTCCCATCAAGAGCTTCTGCTGAGATGAAGGGAGGGGAGAGACAACATCCAAACCCCCATCTTCTATTTTGACCACACATCAATGAAAATGTGTGCAAGTACTATGGTTCAAGCTTTCTGATCAAGAATGTGTAGAAACTGAACAGTTAAATGGAGTTAAAGATCTCCATACTGTGCTACATTTCTGCTCTCAGCTGATTTATTCTCATTTTCACTGCTGGAAAACCCACCAAATAACATGGCATGCGAATCTGATCAAGAACATTCCATTTTTTCCAATACATTGTTCCTGATGTTCCCACAATAGATCATTCAGAGCTCTAAGGGACTGTGTCAATTGAATTGAATGATGTGGTCGCCTGCTGGTACATAAATGCAAAGGCAAAGCTGAGGGGGTTTATTTTCAAAACAGGAGACATTGATCCTGTGACAATGTTCCATTACCCTGACTTTATTTCTATTAGAGAGAGTGATTACATCTACATCAATCGCTTGAGCTGATGGATATTGGTGCACTAACAGTGACACAGTTTTTCACTAGGCTGCTGCTGCTGACCCGCATACTGATGGCTTACAAAAAAGATTGATTCCAAGCTTGGACTATAATGTGACTTTTTTGTCAATAAAAAACTACTGAAGTTTGGGCAGACTGTCATAATTATTTGTTTTTCAACTGTCTGTGGCTTTGTTTGGGTTTTGGTTTGGTTTCGTTGTGTTGTGGGGTTGATTTTTTCTGGAAACCTTATTGTGAAACAGTGATTAGTGACCGTGTAGCCTGCCAGAGATTCTGTTGTTTGTTATAATTGATATACTTATATTGCTACCTGATGGTAATAAAACAGCATATGCAGTTCTTACAAACATCTGTGGAACGATATCTCTGCACTCCTGCAAGAGCACCCCTATCTTGACAAGAGATTTTTTCCATACGGGCTCCTCTTTCACTTCCCAGTGCCATCACCCGTTCACGGTTTCTATCCGCTGTACTTGTTATCTTTCCCAAGCTGGTGATCCATCTTCAAGCTTTCATCTCTTCATCTGACATATGATCTAGAGCCAGTGGTCACACATTTGCCCTGGTTTTCACCTCTTCAACATGCACTGCCTACATGCACTCTGCACTCGTGTCTCCAACTGCTTTCAAGAGCACCGACTTTATCTGTACTTCCTTCCGTCATTTCTTTTTCTACATTCTTCTTTCACTACTTTTCCATTACAGCACATGAGTTGCTAATATTTTGCACAAATAAAACTCTAGTGGTTGAAAAAAAATTCAATTCATTTTCAACAACAGTGATTTCTATTCCAACTAAGCCCTGTTCATTTTATTTGTCCTTGTTTGTTTAGCCTTGTGCCCTGAGTCACGTCCTGAAGTCCCTGCAGGAGAAAGGCCTTTGTCTGTCTCGCTTCAGTGTATTTACCACAGTGGGTTCCCTTATTCTTGATTAGGAAGGGTTGGTTTGATTTTTTAATGCTGCCATAATAACAACAAATTGAGGCGATTTGGAGTTAGACCTACGCACAGTAACAAAGCACAGCAGAGATCAGTTAGCAGCATCCAAATAGGCACAGAAACCAGGACAACAGCATACCTGCCAGAGCATCATCTCACGGCACCCCTCCACACCAGGCAGACACCTATGACATACAACTTGAGGTGTAGGTTGGGCACCTCCTTGCTGAAGTCCATTCCATAGAGCATCTGTAACTATTCCATATCCAAAAGGTATCAAATGTTCCTCTGCAGTGAGGCCTGCTACTTGTGAGGGTGAACCTGGGGGCATGCACCCAAGCAGCCGTTGCCTGGGGGAATCTGAGACTGCCAGCTGTGCAGCAATGAATTTTCCTAGGGTCTAACTTTTGAAACACCCATGAGAGGCCACCTCTGCCTCGTTGTTTGGGACTTGTTTTATGAAATGCAAGGCTTCTATGTTTTATTAGGGTTGTTATCATTACTCAGGCAATTATCCTAAATTCCTGCAGGTCTTTGAGGCCTGGTTAGCATGTCCCAGTGAACAACAAAGACAAACTAAACCTGCATGTACTCACACCATCCTGGACACAGACAGCTGTATGAACGTGACCTTTTCCAACAAAGAATCCCCTTGTTTACCCTGCCCTTGGTGTACAAGCCTGAACACTCTCACCTCAGCTTTTTTAGCGCCTATAAAGCTAATACCAAGTGCAGGTTTTATTTTCAGCATAGAAGTTGACAGAGCTCCCCCACAAATAATACTAACCACATAAATAGAGCAAGAGAAGCATTTTCTGCAGTAGAAGGCCCAGGGGAAGGGGCGCTCAATGAACCCGGCTGGAGAAAAGAATTTACAACGCTGAGAATCTCCCTCAACCCCGACATTACTTTAGAAAAGATCTTAAATTATCAGGCATAGCACGTAACTTCTGCAGTGCTGGGGATATAAACACAAAATTTGATTTGGGGGGGAGGGGGAGGGAAAGAGAGGCAGTAATGAGGTGCTCTGTTCATAGAGCAGGTGAAGAGGGTTTGATCTATCTAAACACAAATAAATCTGGCTTCTCTCTCCATTGTTAAACCTAGGCTTATACACCTTTCCCATGAGAGAAGTAGTTTTGGAATTATATGCTCTGGCAGCATCTAGTTTGGGGATAACAAATAATTTTTCTGAAATTCCTTTGTGAATGTGTGAAAGCTGCCAATTTTTTCCTGAGGCAGATGTTTTGTTGAATACTAACAGCTCTGAGTCCACTGTTTCTGAAAAATGAAGGGTGAAGTGTAAAACCCCTGAGAGCAAATACAATAATGGGGTGAAAAAAAAGGAGAAACACCCTAAAGTGTCTCACAGGATAGAGAGAAGATCCTTTAGTTACAATTTATAACAATTACAAGTCAAGAAAACGTAAACTGTTAACAAAGAAAGATATCATCTCCAGCTTTAGTGGCCATGAATCAAGAGCTACCACATCAGACCCTGCTACTTACTGAAGAGGAGACCTGGTATTATTTTGTTTTTAATTGAGATTAAGATAAAGCAAACAGTGCTTTAAAGACAGGGAAAACAATGAATTAATGACACTAAGACCACAAAGGGTTTGGTTTTTATAATGGCTTCTGACCATTCAGGACAAGGCTGGTATTACTCATGAGTTGCAGAATGATGGCAAACAGGTAGATTGTTACTTACAAATGTTAACAGTAGAAATACACTGTGCTTCAGATGTGTTTTTCTCTATTAACTCATATTAAACATACTGAGAATCTAACTGCAGTTGGACAGCAGAATTTGGTATTGAAAGTATGTGCCAACATTCGTCATATTTAGTGTTCAAAGTTCTCTACAGCCACGAAACATGTCCTAAAGCCTGGAATAAATTAAATGTAAACTGACAAGTTCTTTCTAGCCTCAAGATGTTCACCTAAAAGATTTAAAGACATGTAACTCATGACTGACTGCAGCATTATGCATGAATGGAGAGTTTCAAAGAAGTCTTAAGAAAGTTTACCCTCAGATTAAAAAAATCAGCCCTTTCCTTTACTCAAGCATTTTCCCATCCAGCCCTGTTTACCAAAGCTGCCTGAAACAAGCCTGTAGGAATCCACAGGTAAATAATCATTATGAGTTCAGGACCTTCAGAAACGGTGAGGGAGAAACCCAACACACCAAAGCAAAAGAAAAAAAACCAACCCCACACCACACCAACCACCTTTCACAAGAGAAAACTTGCTTCTACAGTGGGTCATATGTACATGAAGGAACACGTGAGTCTTTTAGATATGTCTAGCCACACACTCCTCCTCTGCCCCTGCATCATTAGGCTGCTAATCCATAAGACATCCTTTCCTTGTAACCACTCTGATGCTATCTCCAACACCACTTTGTTTTATTCCTAAATAAAACCAAATATACAGTATTTAAAAGTGCAAACCTCAGCTCTAAGCCTTTAAAAGTTGTCTGAGACCTGTAGTACATTTGTGTTCAAGAATACTCAATTGTAGCATCTAAGCTTAAATGACCCATCAGGTACCAATGCAAACAAGATCAAGGGCAAAGGGGCAGTACGAAACCACCTTCACCTAGGTTGTTTTGGGTTTTTTTTTTATTGCAGGACTAATTAGCAGGAAGACATGATTAAGAGCATTCCTCAGAAAAAGAGATGCACTAATTAAAATTGATTTAATGCTTACAAATTTATTTTACAAAAAGAACCATTGAGGTGGATCTACTTTAGCACCTCAAGATTTAACTACAGGTGGACTTTGAAATGAGGGTGATGCATTCTCCAGAAGCACCTAAATCACTTCAAAGCCTTACTGGAGCTGATTTTAACGGAGAACAGCACGTGAAGTTTTTGCCTTTCCTGTGTACTTCCAAAGACCAAGCTGACACATCTCTCAAACCCCATGAAATAAATTAAGAAACAAACACTGTCTGATAAACACCGGTATTCAGAGAGTCAAAGCTCATCTTGCCTGGTAAACTTAAATCAAGTATTACAGTAAGAGTTTAATATCCATGATCTCAGCCTTCCTAAGAAGACTGGGCATGGCCACTCATGAACAGGACTGCAATGCTTGACTCGTCTTAGGTGGTGACACAGCATGATCAATGTACTTGCATTTTCTATTTATGACCTAAAATAACAAAAATGAGACCAATGTAAAATTCCCATTTCTTCTTTCACTGCTCTATATACCAGTCTACAATACAGATGTCATCGATTAAGTAGTAATAGAGAAATAAAGCAACAGCAAACCCAACATCTGAGATGCTGTGCCAGCCATAGTTGCTGGGGAAGGGGGAACGAGTGCCTGAGACAGCACTGGAAACGGCAGTCCAGAGGCACGTTTCAAGGGCTGTTGGCACACGTGAGAACAGAGTACTGCTTTATTTGTACTGAAAGAAAAGACAGGGTATTCCTGAGCCACCTTTCTAACATCACTGGTCTCTCACAGCTGCCATTGCCTCCACCACAACACGGACTAGGAGGCAGCACAGCAACAACCGAAGGACAGGAGCGGGAATAGTCCCATGCCACAGGTTACACTGTGGGACTGGATGCTCAACTACACAAGGAATTGAGCTGCAGACAGAAAAGCCTTGGCAGGACAGAGGTAGCTCCAACAAAAACACCTTGACCACAGTAACTCTGCAACAAGGGCCAGATTGTTTTCCAAGCCTGCAAGTATCTCTTTCCTTAATTTAACATTCAGATGGTATGACAACAACCACCTTCATTGCTGATGTTCAGTCCCCACATCTATACATCCCACTCTGTACCACAACTCAACGTTTGACCAAGTTGTCATGAACAAAAAACTATACTGCCTATGCCTTAATGCTATGTATTTTGGCAGAGAATATGTCCATCCATCTTAGTTATACCTAAGTTTCCATAAGTAATAGTATCAATTTTTCCCTTCAAGTACATACATTTAATGAAAAACTCACTCATGCCTCCAAAGGCTGTCTAGACATTAAGTTGTTCCGCCCCCCCTTTCCTGCCTTCAGCATGTGCTTACTTGTTCTCTAAATGAAGCTGTATCAAGGGTCTTTTGGCAACATATGAAGAACAGCATATACGCTGAGGTGATACGTCTGTAATACACAGAAAAGACACGCAAAACAGTCATCATCATTGACCAGATTTTCCATACCCTGCAATATCTTTTTCCTCGCTTTTTTTTTTTAAACTGGGAGCTGTTCCAATATCTGAATCATCAAAGAGCAGTCTTTTCTTTTACAAAGTGCCCTGAAAAATAAAAACAAGCTTTTCTTTCCTTGCCTGTTGAAAATGGAGTATTTTACCTAACTCAAATTATCCTAGACTAAGGGCAACTTTGAATGAATGCCAAGTTCTGATACTTCATCGGTGTTTAAGTATAGAGGCGTATTTATACTACTGTGAAGGAAAAATTCCCAGAGATCCAATGAACATGCCTGCCATAACACAGCCCCAGATGGCTCACATACATTGTAAAGTCACCTGTATCTGTAGAAGCAACTGCACTGTTGATCTTAGAAGACTAAAGAAGCATACCAGATGTTCTTCTTGCTAATCTGGCACTGTACAGAGGGTCTGACAAATAAAAGGAACCTGAACACACATGTGAAGGGATATGCAGTAAGTTTCAAAAATGTATTGAAAGATGGCTTGTAAGAACACTGGCTTTCCTTTTCTGTACGGCACATGGGATATAAAAAAACCTATACCAGAGTAGCTCGTTGTATACAGAGTTTTGTGAAGGAAGTATCCTTCAAAGTTGTATGTAAATGCTTGTGTGAGTGTCTCCACACACGTAAGAACTGTGAAATTTTAAACTGTTGGATTGTATAGTGAAAACAGGAGAGCCCAGTGAAGAAAAATCTTACCAAATGCACTCAAAGTCACAAAGGATCCAGTTAAATTAGAAGTTCACACCTAGGACGTTTCCTCTTCTCTCTGGATGCTTAGGCCAACAACAGCTACCTATTCTCAGTCCCCTTTGAAACAAACTATTCAAAACCTGAAGATACATCATCCATCTGTTAAGGACACCCGCCCCCCTCTCCATTAGAAGCTGCTATTTTGAATTAAATGGTCTCCTCTACTGCTGCAGTTGGAAACATGATCACAGCTTCGGGTAGAGAACACATTTTTGCTTAGTCAAGTTAAAACATCAGCAGAGATGGAAATACACCATGTCTTATAACTGCAGGCTACTATTACATAGGCAGCTGCACTGAAACCGTCTTCAAATTGTCCTGCAAATGACCTCTATCTTTTGCAGAATTAAGCAATCACAGTAACTACTGCTGCTAGTTCAGATTTAAACAAATTAGATAGGACAGCTTTCCAAAAAAAGGAAAAGCCACCATATTAGGTTATTTTTACCTTACTTCAACCACAGGAATAACAGGTTCCACACATGAAAATCTCTGCTCTCACCCATTTCCAGTAATAGGAGCATTATTTGAAAATAAAGAGATGATGGAAAGGAAGAAGTCCAGACTCCAAAGAGCTCACCTCATCTTTCTTTTCTTACAATATTGATAAAGCTGTGAGGCCTTTACTTTCCAGAATTGCTGTTTAACATTCTTGAGTGATGCTACACAAAACTTCGCAATACCATCTCTCTCACACAAATCTGAAAACCTATTTTCTTCCACTCCAAGATTTAGAAACTCTAATGTAAGTGTATTATTTTTACAGTTTAACACAATAACAAAGAAAGATTAAGAAGAAACAAGTGATGCACAAATTCAATTGCTCACTACCCATGGGAAAAAAAATCCCAATGTCCAGTCAAGCAGCAATCCCCCCTCCCAGCTTGCTTCCCCAGTTGTATCTGGGCATAATGCTCTATGGTAGGGAACATCCCTTGGGCCACCCTGAGACAGATGTCCTGGCTGTGCTCTCCCAGCTTCCTGGGCACCTGGCAGGGTGTGGGAAGCTGAAAAGTCCTCGACTAAGCATAAGCTCTACAACTACTTAGCAACAGCTAAACACATCACTGTGTTACCAACATTGTAAGACCAAAGCCCAGCACTACACCAGCTCCTAGAAAAAAAAAAAAGTTAACTTTATCCCAGCTGAAACCAGGACAAATATCATACCCAAATATATTTTAGATAGGCCACTCTAACACAGTGACAGCAGGGATAATAGCTTCTACCTTTACACTAATTCACTTACACCTTCAGATGGCATCCTTTTGCTTCCCTAATTTATCAGCCTCCAGATCCTTCTCAAGCAAACCTCTTCCTCTCCTTCAGTATCTCCAACATCAAAAGACCTACTACTAGTATCTTAGGTTGGCTAGAGAATGACACGCAGTTGTTCTTGTGTACCCCACCCCATCTTGTTTTTAGAAAAGAAAAAGAGCTCTTGTGAAAGTATACATAGATATGGATCAATCCAGAAGAACATTTAAACATATTCTAGACCCCCCCTTGACTTCAACTGCTTAAGTGATTTGTTGGAGCAAAGCCAGTACAATAGTTCCCTGCAAGAGGAAGGCCATAAAGAACAGTCAGCAACATCCTTCTTTACCTTGTGGGGGGTCTACTAAGATAAAAGTTTGGTAAGACAAACTCCCTCTGTCTTTGAGTGCCCTCTATAGACCTAAGATAGTACACAAGTAGAGTCTGCTAAAAACTTTAAGGGATTAAAAAAAAAAAAAAAAAAAAAGAGAGAAGAAAAGACATCTGCTACACCCACAAGACATTTGTTAAATTACAGCATATATTAAAAATTCTACAGATACAAATGTGGTATCAGTTATCTACTGCTGAAAGAACAAATACTCAATTGTGTTCTTGCACAATACATAAGCGCTGCTGTTGGCAGACTGGCTCAGAATTAATTCTCCCTTTATTAGAAAAAGTAAGGTAATCTCCTCTCCCTTGTAACTCTAGCCATGGAGAAGAGATAAGAAAATACATTTAAGGAAAGTATGAAAAGTCAAGAGAAATGATAGAAGGATTGCAGTTACCTACATTTAAAGAAAATAGTTGCAAAATCATGACTGTACATTAAATATAAGAAGAGGAGAGCAGGAACAGCACATAGTCTGTATGTTTGCCCTCTGAACCACATATTCATATTTTCCTCTAGGAAGACAAGATTTCAGTACTTGGAAGAAACCCATACTATACTCTAAACACAGTCACTTTCCCCCTTTTTTTAAATTTGATACACACTAAGGCAACGGTGTCTCCAGACTTGAAGCAGACAATACAGTTTTTACAAGGTGTTTTTGCCAAAAGGTCTATTTATTAATATTTCCATGCTGTGAACTGATGTGTTCTATCATAACAACTCTCAACAAAACAAATACGGATTTAACACAAGACAGTAACAGCTCCTTTTGGAGCTGTTAAGACCACTGAATAAAAGAACACTTAATATAAAGATTCAGCAGACTGAAAACTGGTACCTAACAAATGCTGTAAATGTACCAAACTATCAGTCCACTTTTATGACAAATAAAGAGATAAATCATTGAGTGTCCTTACCAGAACTACTCTCTGAAACCCCACAAAATTGTGATGTGGCAGCAGTACAGCCCTTGGTATTACACCACCTGTAACACAAACCATATTATGATACTTTCTATCAATATTTTCAAGGATGAAAAAAGGATAAAAGCTATTTTTCTACCAGTCTTTTTACTGAAAGCATTAAAACAACATTCCGTTTCCTACTGATTACAATACATGCTTAGAGAAGAAAGTAAGTGAACAAAAAACTAAAGACCATCTTTTGATTACTTACATGAAATTTATTCCAGAAAATTACAGGCAGTTTCCAATCTATCCCATTCACACTCTTTTAGCTGAAAACAAAGCCCTATCATAGAACAGAGCATTACTTTTATTGGAATTTCTGATCCTTTTGGCTGCCCATATTGACAAAGGGGAACTTTATGAGAATCCAAATTAAAGTTTACAAATGGCTAAGTATTGATGCAGTGGCTTATTTGAGTGTTAGCTGAGTATACAACTAAGACGACTCAATAGCAAGATAAATAGGAAACACAAGACCATGATCAAACCATTCAGTGTTTTCAAAATTAATCCCTTTGGATCTGAATTTAACACCCACAAATTTAAAAGAACATGTTATATGAAAGAATCCTTAAAATACCCTCACAGACCTAATTTCCACAAGTGGCTTCAAAAGTTAAACACTCTCTAGTAAAATACAAAATGCACCTGTGATCAGAACAATTCCTGGTCCTACACTCGCACAACATAGTGGTTCCCACCACCAATATTCACTGCAGATGGAATCATTAGAGAGCAATCTCACATATACCAAGGGATTACGGAGAAAGGTTTGAAGGTACGAACATGGGAACACCGTCTGGGCATCACAAGAAATAAATCCATGCATCACAAGAAAAAAGTTGTTTGAAGCAGGACATACTCAACAGTAGATCATATAACCCTGCCCCAGATGGAAGAGGATCTGGAAAACAGCAAGCTTTTTTCTAAATACTTAACTCCAGCCACAAAGGCTTACAAAGTACGTTACAATTAACATTCAAACTTCCCAAAGACCTCCTTAAAACAAGGAAGGCAACACATTCCTTTAAAAGCACACAGCACTTAAGACTTTAGAAGATGTTATAAGAAATAATCATTGGCCTCTAAGAAACCCTCCATTACTGAGTCTGTTACTGAGCTGAACAGGACCTCAAAAGGTCCTATCCTTATTTTGACTTTGGTCAGCAATCATTTTCCTTATTTAAATTCCCAAGAGATTCAAGTCACACAGCATCCGCTCCTTTACTCCTTCCTGAGAGCTGAGTGGACACAGTCTGCAAACCCAAGGCAAGAGAAGGTGGAATGCCATAAGCACCGATGGTTCTGCACTCCTCCATACACATGGAAACTGCAGCATGTGTTTAATTAATATTTAGTTCATATTTACATATTAATGGTTCTCCTTTTCAGGATGAGAAGACACAAATACTGTAGCCTAGTCTTGTGAAAAGTAAATGCTACAAAGCATCACTTGGAGACCACCAGCTTTCTCACACTAAAAGTCAGTTTATGCATTACTACACTTCTAAGAAAAACACTCCAGTACCACCACCTTGGACTTGAGAAGCATCCTGATCCATCTCTGTACCAACACTTACTGGCAGTGGCTCACACAAGATAAGTGAAAAGATCCTGACCCTGTATTAATGCAATTTTATTCTCTGCTAAGCTAATATGTACTGCCTTGACCATTTCTGCAAATCTAACTGGATATGTCAACTGCACTGCTGAAATTGAATTTAAAAAAAAAAAATAAAAATCAGAAGCAAAGTCTAACACACTTATAAAACTTTTAACTCCATGATGAATGATGGTGCAAAAGGTCATTGAAAGGGGATGACAGTCCTTCTGGCTGAACAATCAAGAGGATGTAATAAGTTTCAACATTATGTGCTTTGAAATGTGTGCATTTTATGCTTACATTAAGTATTTTTTATTCATTTAGAGTAAATTCTGTTTCAAGTAGGTAACTGATATCATCCCAAAACCAATGTCAAACAAGAGGAACCAGGAGGCGCCACAGGAGAGCGGTAGGCTGCCGTGCCCTCAACAGAAGCTGCTTTAAGAGGAATTCCATTCCTCTCCACAGCTCCTCACAGAGCACACACAAAAACACAGCGTGCACAGAGCAACAGACATTCCTCACTGCATCACCCTCCCCTATACCAACAACAGGAAACCTGGCCACAGGTAACTGGTGTGCCACAGGAGGGGTGGGGGCTGAGGGGGGCACAGCGAGAATTCAGTGCATGACCCAAGTGGGTGGGTCTTTCAAGAGTGACTGAAAGACAAAAGTCATTTTTCATATGGATCCCAACAGCCAGCCACTTCTGTAGTCATTTGAGTCACATAATGGGACTATCAGAGAATCCCCCAAATTCTGTATTTCTCCTGGAAACAGCTTTAATCTTGGTTCAAATTAATAAATCAAATTTATTGCATGTGCTGCAACACATTACGTAGAATACATGCGCTGTTTTCATATGTTAGTGATGTGAACAGAGTTTGTAGCACCTGGGATCAGAAGTGTCACGGTTAATTATACCAAGCCATGTGATGAAACAAAGCACATCACAGGGTGGCTCACCTATAAACACAGGGCAGGAATTCCCCTCCCACATCCAGCCACTCTCATAACTTCCATTCTGCAGCAATGCTGTGGATTGCTTCGTAGTCACATGCAAGAATTTGTTCACTGCAAGCACAGAATCCTTCCCTCTGCAGCGTAAAATATCTAGGCATTTAAAAAACACATACAAAAATATATCTAATCTCCCTAGGTCAAAAGAAATGACAGAGCAAGAATTTTATCACACCAATACATGTGAGGATGCCATGTGTAAATATCCTGCACTGGTTTTGGCACAGGACAGCAACAGGACTGGGCATTTAACAAGACTGAGTGAAAATGTCACTCTTTCTTGAGGCAGTTGATTATTACTGGTGAAGCCAGAGGTACCAGAGGATGGGGTACCCACAAAGGCCATGCTGGATTCACCTGGGCACACTCCTTAGTCAACACCAACTCAGGTACCCACTTCATCCACCACCTTTCCCTGAAAGAAATCCAGGGAAAAGCGTCTCCTGTACTTCTCTAAACTAAAGGAATATAGCGATCCAAACCTGGACTTAATCTCTTAAAACAACAGCTTTGTTTGCAACCCTCCCAAACTTTAGGGCAGCAATTTTCATCCCAGGTTCTTTTTTTCCCAAGCCTCACAACTGAAATTCTTACTACTATTAGATTTGCACTTCCAAGTCAATGCAATTATTATTTTTTTTAGTACTCAAAAATTGGATTTTTTTTAACAAACAAGTAACATATCTTTTTTGAATGACTGTCCAGGGGGGCTGCTGTTTTGATATTAAATCATGTATAGTCAGGAAAAAAAGACAAAAAAGTAAATTATGTCCTCATAAAAAGTACTGATGTGCATTTGATAAATTGAATGTGGCCCATCAGGGAGAGAGAAGTGAACCACTTTTAGGAAGTATTGTTTACTGCTGTCTTTCCCACTAGACCAGCTGTTAATAGTATTTGATGTTGTTTTCTTTCAGTAGAATGACTTTTGCCAAGACTATAGCAACGACTGCTACTAAGGCGATGAAATCCACACATACGGAAAAAGAATTCAGTATAAATTGACTTTAAATAAAAATTTAAGTCTCCCTCTTGAACTTAAAGCAACACATGCATTTGGATCTTCAGAGAGCTCAACACACGAACAAGGGCTTATTTTTAGTCAGCAGAATTTCTGGTCTGCTTCTCCCTCCATTTGCATAAACCCAAATGTTACCACTGAGATACTTGATCTGCTCGCTCCCACTTATTCCCTCTAATCCCTCTATTTCAAAGACCATCCAAGCAACAAATGTCACCAAGCAGAGTGACTGAAATCTAAGTAACGTGTTAACAAAATAAATCTTGGGTTTGCAGATGAACCAACCGTTGCTTTTCCATTGTGATTCCGCAAACAGCACCACTTTTTGCCATGTCTCTGAGAAAAAACACAACTAGCAGGAGAAGCAGCTTAAAGAAACCCAAAGTCCTGGGTTGGAAAATTCACGTCAGCCTCTTAGAATCACTCTATGAAACAGAAGCAAATCTGTTTCATTTTAAAGGAGGTTTGTACTGATTGCTAAATATTTGGTTCTAATTCCACAGCAGCACAACCAAACTGCACCAGAAATCAAACTGATAATAAATCATTTATCCCATACAAAGTTTAATATCACAATTCATTGAAAAAAATCACAGAACTAACATGATAAATGTGGTATTTCCTTGATAACACCCAACATCACAATTTCAGGGGAAGACAGAAAACACTCATTGCAGAGGAAGACTCCCAAGATCACAAAGAGCCCTGCCAAAAGGGACTGGGAGTGACACTACTCAGATACTGAAAAACGCATGCAGGCAAGTCTGAGCATTACAAAAGTTTAAGAGTCCCTGGCTCATAACTCTAGTGAAATACCCCCAGGAAAATTCATCTGGTAAGCTTACAGCCCGACCACTAACATTTTCCATACAGCTCCCCAGGCAGACAACAATCAGACGTGGATTAAGGAGCACAACTTCACCAGTGCTGCATCTTCAAGTGCAACTCTACTGTTGAACAGTACTTGATGGCCAAAAAGTTACTGCACAGTCTGAAAATTAAACCATGAAGTTTAAGATCTTTACCTGTAGAACATTAATGTTCTGCTTTGTCTACCTCAAGGCAATGTCCCAAGCGAACACGCATCTGTTATTCTCTTCCATATCCACTGTCATTTCCATAATTCATCCTTTTAACAATTTAAGAAGTCGTACATTACCAGTCTGGAGGATATTTTCCACAGTTCACTGATGACGCTCAGACAGCCTTGCACTTGACAAGCTACACCACCGAAGCAATATGTCTGTCTGCCCCAGCTTTGACTGGTGCAGATATTGACCAGGCAGGTTTTTAAGATTTATTGTGTTGCATATTGTTCAATAAGGTTTTCAAACACTAAATGGAAACAACCCAAGATTTAAAGAACTGAAGCAAAGTAGCTCGAGTTCCCTATTACCCAATATTCTTCATACATGAGAAACATGCTTGCCTTTTTTTTTCCCCCCTTTTCTTTTTAACTATCCTGCAGAATATCTCCAAGGCCCTGATGTGTATTGCTGGGTTGGTTTTTTTCCATTGGTTGCTTATGTACTGTTTGTCCCAGGCATTACTTGTATAAATTTCTATAAAGTTACCTGGAAACAAGACACTGAAATTCTCATCCTTTCTGTTTGAACTATTACAATTCTTTAGCCTGATCGTAATTCAACCTATTTGGCTTGAAGCCTTCAAGTTTTATATGCATATTCTCAGTGAGAAGTCCAACACAGGAATGATTTTTACCAAACTGGAAGGCAGAAACATTTCATTTTTTAAAGGTTGCCTCCAACTGTATTGTTTCATTACTGGCCTTGCAAAAGTTACAGACACTACTTCGCATACTCATTAAAGTTGATCTCAGGAGTTTGCATCTCTTTTTCCTGAAAAAGCAGCTTTCCGAACGTTAAGCTGATCAAAAGTGTTTTAAAGCTGGTTTTCTTCCGTGTTCCTGAAAATCCTCAAATTTGTTATTTTAAAATTTAGTTTAAAAAAAACCCCAAAAACCCAAACCCAAAACTTTTTCCCTCTCACCATTCTGCACATAAACTCAAGCAATAGCGGCCCTCACGGTAGTCACCGCTGCAGAGCAGAAGGCTGCTACATGCTTCATGCCAGCAAATACAGAAGAAGAGCAGCCTTCACTTTTCTGTTTACTCCCAGTAAGTCTGTGCCACCACCTTCTGTCAGAGAGAAGTGCAGGAGCTGAAACTCCTCGCATGTGACAGTGGACAAGGACACCCAGAAATAAGGTCTGCCCTCACCACTCTAGATTGCGAGAAGGGAAGCGCCAAACTGATGGGCAGCAGCCATGTCTTGCAGGAGCCCTGGTTCCTCAAATAAATGTCAAGTGGGGCTTGGAAAGGAGCACACACCTCAAACTGGGGCTTAATGTGCTTGGGTATGCACACAAAAGCAGCAGGACTTTGTCCTAAATTGGACAGAAAGCAGGTTATATCACAATGATGTCATATCTAATTGAAGTCCGTATCACTGTAATAGAGGCTTGCCAAGGTAGATACAAACATCACTTGGCAGCCGCAGTGGTTCTCACACCTGCTCTGGAACACATCTCAGGATACAAAAGCAGACAAAGCTATTGATTGAATAGCCTGATTTCTAAAATTAAGGAATATTTTGCTTTATTTTATAGTGCTACAGTAACACTTCACTAGAGGGAAAGGGGCTCTTGGACTTCAGAGTTGCAACCGAGCAATCACATGGAGTTACAACATAGCTCTTGCCCTCTTGGGAGACTCAAGTTAAATTCTTGGCTCAGGCTTTTAGTGAAAATAAACCAGGCAGTGTTAATCTAGTCACCATTTAATCATAAATCACATTAAAAAAATCCCAAACCTTAGTTTACTAAGTGGCAGCCCAAAAGATCACGAATGCATGTCAAGAGTAACAGCAAAAAGGTGGTGTCCTAGAAAGCCTTAAAAGAAGCTGTTGTAATCTGTGTGTCACCTAGTTAAGGAGATAAAATTATCTTGGGACAGACAGATTCACAACGTTAATCAAGCAATTTAAACCTGGCTTGCCAATGCCCACAGTCCTGCTCTATGGAAAAGATTCTGACAAGGAAATAGGAGTTTATTCTTCTCCAATTTTGGAAGCATTGCAGCTGCGTATTGCTTAATAATTTAGTTTATTAAAGGCAACAACTGTCAAAATCTATACAAACTAATTTGTCGTGCAGCAATTTTACATTATTGGAATCTTGTTATAATCTGACTAATGCAAGCTATCGCTTTCTAACCATGCCTGTAATTGGTTTCTTGGCTCTACAGGCCTAAAGACAGTAATCCAAACCATCTTCTAGTTACACTGAAAAATATGCATGTTTGTGAAAAGTTACATTACTTCATTTTCAGACTCAACGGGCCTTTAATAATTTGAGATTTTAAAAATGCTTGCAAGAGGACGTTGATTTTTGGTGCTGTTCAGAAAGTTACATGTTTGTGTAAGAAAGTATCACCTCGAGACCAGCAAACGACAAATGTATTGAGATACTTATGGGACACGAGACTAAGGCAAGAGGAAAAAGGTCAAAAATTTATTCAGATGGAAGAATATATGCTCAGTCTCGTATCTCAAAACTTAGGAGGGTGTGACAGTAACTCAAGAACTTCGGTTGTTTACTCCTAACACATGCAACTGTATTGCCCTCATCTGCAATCCTTCACCAGAGTTAACGTCATCCTTGAAGTTAATTGAATTTGTTGGTAGACCAGCACCAGATCAGAACACGAGAGCTCTGTTCAGGAACTGGCGCTTGGTATTCCCAGAGCAGGGTATGGGACAGACACTTTCACCCACCAACATTGGCCTAGGGGTAATTTTTAAGATGCGTGGAGCTCTATAATACTTTGACAAATACGGTTTACCATTTTTGATAGAAAAGATTAGCCAAGTAAACATTGCAAGGACCAGCAGGATCACCCAAATGCAGGTATTTTTCTTAACAGAGGAGAAAACGTTAAAGTTACCACTTGGAACACAAGAGAATTTTTGTCCATTTTTAGCGCATTAAGGCAGTTTTGGTTTGGGCTTTTTTAGCTGCTGCAGAATCTTAAAGTTTGTCTATAAATCTTGTCAGATTAAGTGTGCACCTTGCGATTACAGTAAAATCACCAGGACTATATTACATACAGGGCTACATGTAGTAAGCATATGCATAAACACAATATTCCCCGAACCAAAAACATAAACAAGCACTGCCATGCAAAGAGAGTCAGAAAAATTGCCAAGCAAACCACTGACAGTCACTCCTGATATGTCTCAAACTGACTGTGAAACTAGAGAAATGATGCTTCAAGTGTCCTGCAGAGTTTAAACGTGAGCCTTGATATCTGCCTTCAGATACACCTCTCAGCACCGGAACAGGCGAGTGCTTGGTGGTGTCAGTTCCTCCTCAGACCATCGTGAACTGGACAAACATGACCAGCTGTGTTTTATCACTGGAGAATAACTGAACCATAAACACTTCTTGAAACAACCCGGATCGCAAGCCATGTCTGAAACACCAATCCCTCCAGCTAAGCTCACTGTGTCAGTAACACAAGTGGGTTTGGGTTGGTTCTCTGCCCAGAGCTCTAACATGCACAGGGAAGTACAAGAGAGCCAGAAAGAAAAAAAAAAAAAAAAAGAAGGTGGGAAAGAAAAAAACCAACCCCAATACCCACCACCTTAAAATTGAAATATTTGGGTATCTGTACGAAAACGGAAGCAAGGTTGCTGTGACATCTCCTATCCTTAATTGTTTCTTTCACAACTATGATGCTCTGAACTATGGTGACACACAGGCAGACACACAGAGACTGGAAGCAGAGGAGAAACACCTCTCAAAGGGCACTGGCAGTTGCCAGGAGGGCTGTGAAAGCTCAAAGTTCTGAACTATGCTTCCTCTATTGTCTGTAACCATGCCTTCCAACAAGCTAACAGCTGTAGTGCCCTACCCTCCAAAGTACAGGATATTAAAAGGCAGAGAAGTACACCTGCTTGTTAGACATTTGGCACTAATAAGGGGTTTTCCTCATAGTTGGAACAAACTCGAAGAAAACCTTCATGCAGAAGATGCAATGTATGGCCGACTACTGCTGATGCTTCCACTAACAGGTGAATTTCCAGATAAGAGCCAGCAGCGTTTAATCCAGCAACAGCAAACGTTGTCTAGGACACAGCTTAAACCTCCCAGGACATCGAGCTAAATGAATAATGTAAAGTCTATAGATAGCAAGGAAAGAGCTTTTGTTGAGAGCTCATGAAGTTACAATGCAAAGACGCGCACGCAAATTCCACCAGCAGCAGCCACAGCCCGGGGTATCACAGCACTGCTGGATCAAGTTTAGCAGAATGCATTTAAAGTTGTTTGGCTGTGTGACAAAACAGATCTAAAAATACCAAGCACATGCAAAGTATAACACATCTCTCACAGAATCTTCCTGCCTTATTATAAACTCATATAAGAATTCATTAAAAGGAAAAGTATCACCCATGCTTATTAATTTACAGATGAGTCTAAGTGGGAGAGAGAAGGCAGGAGACAAGGTGAATAGGTGGAAGTTAATTTTTTCCCATCAGAGCAAACCCGAACATAACATCTCTTTGAGATAGTAGCACATATGATGTGAGAAGTGACATACACTAGAATGCATGTTTTACTCTGATCCCAAAGGATCAAGCTTCTTGTGTGATGCCCCTTCTAATTTTATTCCTCTTCCAATTCCCATGGAGGTCTAAGCAAAGTCCTGTTTTACTGTATACACAGGAAAACATGTAGTACTGATGCTGATTCAGGACTCTCAAATTAAGTTGATACATAGGCAACGCACAGTTGGTTTTCCTCTTGGGGCTTGGTTGAAGAGGGAGCCTTTTCTGAAAATAGTTGAAGTGACATTACTTTGAAATCACCAGCCTCAGAAAATGGTTCTGAGAAATACAACCAACTCTGCTTTCAAGCTTTGGGCTGCAAAGGCATTTAAGTGTGAACTTTACTAAAGCAAAAGTTTCAGAATTAAACATATATGCAAAGAAGGATGCACAGCATAGATGAATAATGTATGCCTATAAATAAGCAGAAAAATAGACTTAAAATATCCACATAACTATTAATTAGTTATTAATATTAGATCTCTAGTCTATTTCCCTTCAAATTAGCAATTAGCCACCCACTAGCAAAATGTCAATTGCAAAACAAGAGATTATATTTATAGTACAACCTACTTTGAGTTTTGAGAGATGTCAGCCACCGCTAAATCACAATACCCCTATTGTGTGCCTTCCCAAAGTAACACCTAACTTTCACTATAGGCAACTATCCGTACAAAACTCATACTAGATTTTAATAGTCTTTATTACATCACATGAGCTGGTGCAAACATGCTTCCACATAAAAGCTGACACAGAA
This sequence comes from Laterallus jamaicensis coturniculus, assembly GCA_022605575.1. Classification (NCBI taxonomy): domain Eukaryota; kingdom Metazoa; phylum Chordata; class Aves; order Gruiformes; family Rallidae; genus Laterallus; species Laterallus jamaicensis. Next base: position 14,088,669 of record JAKCOX010000015.1, read on the forward strand.
AGAAAGTAAAAAAATAAAAATAATAAAATAACATTAAGTGATTTATTGTTTTTAACCTGGGTCAGATACAGGTATGCTCTGTGAAGCAGTGATGCTGGAAGGAATGTGTCCAGGAGATGGTAGTAAGAAATTCTTGGATCTAATTTTATTATTTCCCATCCAGAGACAAGCTTGGATTGCTTGTATTACAAGCAATTCACTGTGAAAGGCAATACAATACACTACTCAATCTTTAGGTTGTATATGTATGGAAGAGTCACCAGCAGAGAGGAAACCACGTATTTCAGCAATGAATGGAGGAAGGGGTATGTACCTGCAGAAGAGACCCTGTACAAAAGCACACAGGGTCCAGACCCAAGTTTCCTGATGACTGCCTGCTGCTCACCAAGACAGATGGAAGACAACTTTCACAGGTAGCTACCTACTGCAACACAGAGGCCTCTCGTGGAAAAGCCCAAGCACAAGGAGCATGGGATGCAAAACAATGTAATTCATGACTTCTCTGGCAAAACTAGACCATGTTGGCAACTTCAGGAGGTAACGGGAGATTCTGTTGAACTCCATTTTCAAAGAATATGGCCTATTTCGATGAGTTTTCTTCTGGTTTGTTTGTGATTTACCTTGAAAACAGTTCTCCCTTTGTCACTCCAGATAAGCTGACACTATCAGCAGAAAAAGTGGAAAAAAAGAGCTTCCTGCAGAGGTTCACTGAAGAGGGAGATCTGGCAGGAAAAATCCTGGCAACACATGCTAAATTGCCTCAAGCCTTCTGCCTTCTGCTGAAAGAGAAGCAGGACTCATTGTTTCAGGCATGTCTGCCACAGAGAGGAAACAGAAATAGAGAAAGAATTACATAGAGTTCTCTAAAACTTAAGGACTAAGGAACAACATGTCTTCAGCAAGAGGTGAGCTGCACTCACATTTTGGTGGATAATAGTCCATATGTTATGGTTTTATAGCAGATTAATTTGGAATACTCAGAACTGTCTGAAAGACAGACTCGAAGAGAAACACAGTAATCACTACTGCTCACCTCTCCTCTTGGTATAAAAATCACATCCCTTTCCATCAGCCTGCAGGAGCACACTCCTCCTAATAACGCCTTTTACAGAACTTCCTTCTACAGCTAGCTCTTTTATTCTTGTAAGAAAGAAAAAAAAAAGGGGTTAAAAAAATCCTGCTAGCCTTAAGATTTGCACAAAACCAGGGACCCTGTGCCAACCATTTAATTTCTTATGTATTTATGCATACCAAAGTATTTGTACAAGGAAATCAATTGTAGCTGCAACTAATTTTGCACGTTGCCAATTCACTTTTAAATCCATGGGGAGTGAAGAGAATCCTGAATTATTAAGATCATCATTCGCTATCTGGATTGTCTATGTTTTTCCATTTCCTAAATTTTCCTTTTATCTTATAATTCACTTTAACACTACGACTATTAAAAAGTAGAGGAGTCAAAATTGAGAAAAGGAACCGAGAGCTGCAAGAAGAAACAAAATACAAAGCCATCTGGGATCCAAAGTCACTTTCATCACAGAAGTATTTTTATATCCATTGTACATTTCATTTTTTCTAATAACTGTCCCACATGTGAGCAGGGAAGCTGCCAGGTACTTTAAAAGGAGATGGGAAAGAAAAGACGAATGCGGTCCCATCCATCCCTTGCTGGGTTTTTCCTTTATACAGGTTAAAAATATTTAAACCCTAAGCAGATCATTTTAAAAAAAAAAAAGAAAATTCAGGATTACAGTGGTCTTGGCCAGCTAAGTGAAAGTCTCCACTATCAACAAGTTTCATCCAAGCAATTGCTGTGGGGAGATCAGCATGTCTTAGAGCCACAAATAAAAACCGGAGCCCAGCTATTGATAAGCAAATCAGCCTCTGCAGCTATAATACTGCAATCAATCAATCAATTTCACACCCTGCTACACCAAACCAGCAGCCAGCCAAGGCCTAGTTTGTACCTCCTAAGCTTTCTCCAATTCTAAATCAGTTCACCAAAACAGCTTTTCTTAAAACACCTAAACCCCACCAGCAGAAGGGGAAGTTGTTGGTTTTTTTTTTTAGTTAACGCTTATCATAGGCAAAAAAGCATTACAGAGGGAGGGGCATTTGACAGGATTTTTATGCTTTAATTAATGTCAATAGAAGCAGGGATAGGACTTAAGAGGTTTGGGTATGTTACAGTGACGAAGGCAAGTGGTTTTCTGGGAAGTCCTGACTCACACAGAGCACTCAAAAAAATCCATCACAAAAACTTCTTCAAACCACAGAGAAAGAACAAGCCAATAATGGACACTTAACCCCCACCACTGGCAGATGAACATCCCTTTCTAAGGACCATGTCTTCACAGGATTATTCAGTCTCACAGGTTCCCTGTCACTACAAGGGGCTGCTGTTCACCACGCAAACCACAGACCTCTCCGGCAATCTGCGTGCATCTCCTGGTAAAAGCTTCCCCCACTCAAAGATGCCCAGGAAACTGCCTTTCCACTGACTTTAATACGTTAACTGACCTGAAATTATTATAACTGAATATTCTATTATATAACCCCAGAAACAATAATCCTACGCCATCGTATCCTTCACCTGAACTGCCCTTAAGAAAAGAGCCAGATCCGATGACCCCACGCAGTACAGCAAGCAAGCAGATGCAGTTACTCAGTTATACAACCTCTTGGGATGAAGATGAGGGAAGAAGAGTGATTCAGGCCATGGAAGGCAGTCAGAGAATGAGATGACATGGTCAAGTGATCATGGACTTTAACTTCAGCTCCTGAACTCTTAAAAATTTTATCCAAAGTATATTAAAAATGTTATTTTCTGTCTCAGCTGAAGCAAAGTTGATTATTCAGAATAGCAATGCTCAGATGAGAAAAGTTCATTGTAAATATGTCACACCATAAATTATTGGGGGGAAAAAAAAGCTGATTTTTTTCAAGAACTGAGAGCACTTGCAGGTAGTTAAGGTTTGTAGGGCTTTCAAGGCCTATTGTATTTTACATTTATACATACATACTATCTTTTCTAAAAGGGCTAGAAAAAGGTAATAGCTGATCTATTTTCATCCCTTTTATACTGAAAAGCAAGCTACTTAAGTGCTAACTACCCCCGACAATGCAATTAAAACCTGACCCCATTTCTAGACATGAACGAGCTGTGTTTTTCATTGCACAGCAATACATAACCAAGCTCATCCCTGTTTACCTCAATTTGTCTGCAACACTGAAACCTGAGGAAAAACACCAAGGCTACTCCAAATCAGTGCCTCGAAGGAAAACGAGTAGGGATGCATGCAGAGGAGTGGGTGGTAACCAACACAGGGGTGCTCTGACAACGTGTAGAGAGGGAAAGGCCATACTAGTCTACATGCAGAGCTTTTATCACTTCTCTGCACTGCAAAACAGACATCAAGTGAATTACAAGGCCGCAATGCTGGGATTATATAAAACCTCTGGTAGTCATCATCTTTATTATCTGAGTAGAAATCATAACATGCATCAATACAAACCCGTGCAAAAGCTCTGAGGTGGTTACACCCACCTGGATAAAACAGAGCTGTAAAAAAACCAAACCCAAAACCTACAAAACACACAGTTACAAAACACCACATACAACAGATCGTGGGGATTTTACTCATTCCATGTATCATTTTTCTGTTCTATTTCAGGCACCTCTGGTTTTGCTCAGGGACCTTCCGAACAATTAAATCCAGACACTATAAACATTATTATTACCACCACTATTTATCTGAGTAACAACATCATCCAAAAGACCCTTTTTCAAGATGAGGGCCCCACTGTGCTAAGGCTGCATAAACATATAAAACCTCAATCCTGTGCTCTCTGTCCTGTTCTCTCTGAAGAGACTGGAATCTAACCAGACAGGGTCGATAAACAACATAAAAGTAAAATGTCAACAGCAACAACAACAATCTCCTATGCAGGATTCTTCTTGTTTTGTTTTAATACATTTTCCTTAGACCATCTGCTTACTCTTTCTTACTGTCAAGGTCCTCCAGATAGTCTGCATCACTGCTGCTGCTGATTCTGTCCTCCTAGCACAGCCCATTAAAAAAGAAAAAAAAAGAAAAAAATTCTCTTCTGTGGGAGGCAAAAAACACTGAAGAGTCTTCAAAGATAATGAAACTGCCAAGATGTAACAGGGCTTTTCTAGTCATTCCTGAAAGTGCTGGCTGGTTCTGAGTTAGGATAAATACAACGTTGAATACTGCTGTCTTTGTCTAAATTCAGTAACTTCTCTGGACAGTGAAATGAAATATTTTGAAGTAATGAATGAGAATTAGATGCTAGCCATTGGTTTATTTAAATAAAGAACCCTAAAGAGCTATATAACAAGTCTACTCTCTGTTTGGAAAAGACAACTACACACAGTCAACAGCAAGAGAATGCGTCTTCTCTTATTTTCTGCCGATGTAGCAGCAAACAGCCTCCTACAGACAGGTCCTTGCTCACCCCAAGACTCCAGCAGAAATACAGGCACTGGGTGAGATTACAGCCCAGAGAGCAGGAAAGTGTTTTAAGGGAACAGGCTGAAAAAGGAAAAACCATCACAGGAACAGGCATTTTTTCTGCTCTTGGCTCTGGCTGTTGGGCTGAGTTTGGGAATGCCTTATTAAACAGCTGAAGCTCTAGAAATCTGCAGCCGTTATCCTAGTGTGAGGCAAAACGTTACACACACACACACACACACACTGCTGCCTGTCTAGGATTCTTTCTTCATTCATCAAATATTTAGTAGATTTAAGATTCCCAAAACAAATGATTTTTCTAGGTGTTACTAAAAAATCCATACAGCTCTTCAAGATTTGGTTAGAAGTGATAAATAGATGCGTTCCTCCAGTGAAGTCCATGCTCTACAGATCCTGCAGCTGCTTTTCTCATTGCAACTTGGTACAGGAAGCAAAAAAACCCTGCTCAAAATGCTCCATTTTGGAGGATTTGGGGCATTCACCTATTACTACACAAACAACTGTCCTCATCTCCCTTTCATTATATCTTTCCTTTTTGACAGCATTGTTCTTTTTATTTAACATTAGATGTCTACCCTGAAATTCTTCCAGGAATACACAGCGAGTCAGGGAACACTCTACCTACTGACAAGACCATTACGTTTAAGAAATGAGTTTCCTCCACCCAATTCTCCAACTAACCTTCCTAATTACAGCACTCTTATCACAGGATTTCACCACCCTGTGAATTTAAAGACAAGATAGACACAAAACTGCTCTTCAAATACACTGAAGCCACATACGTGTTCCTGTTGTACCATCATTTCACAGACCATGCAGCAAGTTGCTTGAGTAAATGAGCCACAGTGTTACTTTCCAAACTGGGATCCTGGGAGATACTCAGCTCCCATAGAACAGCCAAGAAAGACTGACAGACACCTCTCACCAAGCAGTTGTGTTTCACCCACTTCTACTGCCAAACAGGCCTTTGAGTTGACCTCTAGGAAACGTTCATGGGTGAAACCAGAAGAGATGTGTGAGGCAGGCCTAGATAGTTTTGTATTTTCCATTTTTTTTAACATATATGACTCTGAAAGCATTTATTTTCCACTGGAAGATTTGTGGGGAGGCAGCACTGTTCAAAACAAATGAAATGCTGTAGGGCAAGAGAGGGAGGAATCAAGTGTGCTATTCTGTGATGCAGATCTACTGCTGGGATCTCCAAGCTCCTTTCCCTACCCAGAGCCTACAAACCACTAGAAACCACTGTGGATTTTCCACCGGATGAGTTACAAGTCACGAAAATATGTGGAATAATTAAATTTGCTTAAGCTGCACTGTTTTTTCTTCAAAAGCAAGCACTGGGTTCCTAAAGTATGAGTCTTGCATAGTTGAGATCTTTCTAAGTAGATGTCACCCATTCCAGCTGTAGCTTGGCATTTCCAGCAACTCTTGGCTCAAGCCTTGCCTTCACTGATGTTTCTCCACTCATGCATCATGCATCAATCTTGCAGTAAAAACTGAACCTTAGGAAGCCCAAAATCAAGTGGTTTTTTCCTAAGGTTTGCTATGTATAAACTCTCTTTGGAAAGCTTTAAAATTTACATGTGTAAATAAATTTAAGACATTTACCTAACAGATTAAACTGCTTTCCAAATCAGCCAAAAAAAAAAAAGAGAATCAGTCCAAGAATCTGTTACATGCTTCTGAAATTTCTGAACTATAATGTTCATATTCAGTACACTGTTTTCTCCCAGGCAGCAGATTCTGTCCCAAGTTCCTAGCAGAAGGACTTGATTTTACTTCTATACGGGTCAAATTTGCAAATCTGGCAAAACAAAATGCGGCCAGAAAGATCGCTGATGTTCTCTCCAGGTTACACAAAATTAAGCTCTCACCATTCAAGACAAAACCTGTTACTGTACAAACTGTGGTTGTTAGGAAGACTGCCAGGCTCCCCCCTTGAGCCCAGTCTGCATTAACAAGTGTCCATCTCAAAACTAACAAGCTTATTTTGCCTCCCATTATATTATGGGAAGATTATCCCAAAATCTTGCTCCCTGATGGATGTTTTCTAGTTTCCAGCCTGAATATACTCCTTGCCAAGATATAAGCATTTCCTCTGCTCCATTTTACACTCTTTCTTGACTGTGGTCTACCAGAGTAGTTCAGAGTTACACACAGGGATTTAGCCTTGCACATAAGCAGCATTAACACCTTCCTATTTCTACCATAAGTACCTCTCCACCTTACTGACTTTAGGTCTACACTTTTCAGAGCTGCAGAGTACTAGTGAAGACACCCTTTGATTTTACTGGCAGATATCCTCAAGTCTTTCTATTCCTCTGTCATTTTCAAGAAATGAGCACCCAGGTTAGGGCAAAACTCACATCTATCCCAAAGTGCACAACCACACATCTTGTGCTATCATATTTCAGTCCACTTTTTCCACTCAGGTTCTTAAGGTCATCCAGCTTTTTCCTGTAGGATACTCTGATCCTTGTTTATCCTGACAGCACCTCCCAACTTTATGTCACTAGCAAGTTTTACTGCACACTCCAACTTTCAGTGCCAAGTTCATTAGTAAATACATTAAGGCTGGCCCAAGACCAACTCTTATAGACAACAAACTTCCTTTAGGCCCAGCACATCCCTTGTGACAATAAAGGACATCACCTCCCCTTTAACACACTCCTTACCCCACAATTCTACAGTATCTCATCAATATTCTATTTACTACATACTGCTAGAGCAAGTATAATACTACAGTCTTCACAGATCAACTCTAGCTTATTCTTTTGCCTAAAGCCCAAAGGACATTCTATGGAAGACAGAGGTGTCTATCTTCCCACTATAGGTGTTCATTAAGTCCACATGCTTAAGTCTTACTTATTTTGATTATAAATATATATTATATACACACAGGCAAATGCAGTGTATCAACCTTTCCTCAGTTCCTTCCCAGTGTAAAGCCAGAACTCCCATGCACTCCAGACACTGAGGTGTTAGCACCAAGATACATGAGCAGATCCAGTTACATCAAGCCACGGAACACTCATGCTTCTTCCAAACATGCCACAACGCATGTCCGACTGCGGCTGAACAAAAAGCAGCCCAACGAAAGTGAGGAGCAGTAAAAATCCAAGGAGCATTACTAACTTCAATAGGGTAATTCCCTGCAACTGCCATGACACGCTCACAGCACAAGGGACAATGAGTTTGGGTTAAGAGAGAAAGGAAATCCAGTTGAAAGACACGGACTACCAGAGAGGCAACAGATTTAGATTAAAATCTAAAAAAAGAGGCAGTGCTGGCTCTGTAGGCTAGAGGTACATCTGCTGAGAAACTTCTGTCAGTCTTGGCAAAGCGGATTGCGGAACAACAGTAGATGGGTCAATGAAAACAATTTCAATCCACAACAGCCTATTCATGATGGTTTTCAGCTTCAGCCAAAAAAACAGGACACACAAGAGCCTGCCCACTCACTGGGGTGGACTTTCAACCAGGTTATCTAGTAAATTACAACAGCCCAGGAAACACCTAAGCAATAACTGAAATGGAACGATTCAGCACAAAAGGATTTTGTTTTTAGAAAGTTAAATATAAAAGAAACTGGGGATTAGGCTAGTGGAAAGGTATGCCGACAGCCTCTTCCTAGCTGCATTCACATTTACAAACTCATAAGCAAACAAGTTACTTGCTTATTGTAAAAAGCAGGAAATCTGCAGGAGAAAAGGCAGTAATGACCTTGCCTACAGAGCAGCACATCACCTCAGGGGTGCTCATGGTGTACAGTATTTTCTATTTAGAGCAAAACCCCAGCATCTCTAATGTTGTTTCCATTTGCGATGTATGTAATTAACAGTCAGCTCCTCAGTGTTTCCTTGGGATCAAATTCCCTCACCTACTCCTCAGGTTACCTCCCATTTCCCAGATGGTCAATCACCAGAAAACATCTTCTGCACCTCAGACTCTTCTTGGTTAAATCCATTTTGACGGCTCATTAACAAAATAATTTATCAGCTGTTGCAAGAATGGCTGTTATAAATTTGTTTTCTATGTAAATCAGGTTCCATGCAACTAGGATGGAATTCCAGCCTTTTCAAATGCATTTTAATGTGAAACGCTGACATCAAGTCTTAAGTTCATTTGATTATTTTTTCTGTTTATGTTATTAGTAATCAGTTTTTCTGGCACTCTTTTCTGTTCCAGTTCAATCTCTCAGTTGAATTACTTGAACTCCTGGTGAACTGCACCAAAAAAAAAGGAAAATTAACTAATGCCTCATTTGATCTTGTGACCATAAAACTTGTGTTTTCATTCCCTCTTTAACCTTTGACCATCTATTTTCCCCCTTAATTTGTGTGTTATGTACCTGATAGTTTTAAATTTGTTTCTTCTATTCATGAAAAAAAATCCACTCTGATGGCTGATCTGCCCTCTATTTATTTAACCACTGCTGACTGTATTCTGAATTTTTATTAATAAGCATGCATGTAAAATCCCTTCTCTATAGTCGATCCTACACGCACGTTTTTGATGTGCTGTAGTCCCTTTACCAGAAGTTCATGGCTGTTGTAAGAAAACATGGTGACTAGGCTAATAAAGCTTACAAGGGAGTGAAATGGGTGATTTTATAAAAGCTTGGTTTCCAATTCATTACTTTAACTCTCCTTTTCATACTGTTATGATAGACTGAACTTATTTTATGCCACTGGGTTTACATCTTTTGAAACAGATGAGAAACACCTGTACACATGATAAAACACTTTTACAACACATGCAGACCACCAGAAAAAACAATTCAGCTACACCCAGAAGAAATTAAATGAAAGAAAAGATAATCATGAGTATCACTAATGAGGACAAATATTCCAACCACAGCTTACATCTGTCAATGCTCTCCATCGGAGTGAATATTAAAATCATGGATGTCTATACTACATGTGGACATCAAGCATCAGACCCAGGAGAATTCAGAAGATCCCTTGCCTTAAATAGATTTTTTTTTTATATATTCATTAAATCACAGTCAGAACACCATACGTAACCTTCATTTGCAACCATGGGTGCACTAAGCCAGTGACTATGATCCTTGTTTCTATTCGTATGACCAGCTAGAGAACTGACACCTAAGTACAGGCTTCCAGATTTGGCATCCATGCTGTTGGTCATGCCGATGCAGGGTACTGAGTCTCTGGTAACCAGCATGTCTCAGTTTCTCCTCCGCAAATAGAACTCAGTATATTCAATATCATTCCCCAGCCTACAGACTTCCTGTTATTCGGCAGCAGCATTCATTATTGCCCAACCCCACTGAAACTAAGGGCAGCTTTTACTTTTGTTGCTTTGAACCAGTATCAACTTTCAGTAGACAACAAGGAAACTAGGATCAAGGTGCAGTTATGGCAGTGACACATCTACTGGGTTTGCTAATGAAATAAGCCCCACTCTTCTCCAGAAAGCAACACTCAACGAGCTCAGAGAGTATTCTTAAGGACAAATGAACCTGTCCTTAAGTTTTCTCTACAACATCCTTACTTCTTCACGTACACATAATATCCACTTTCATTTTTTTAAATATGCAACAAACTTAGTCACTGTCAAGAACATTTAATACTGTATTTTGAATTCTTTCATAGAATAGAGTGGGGAAAAGGGTCATTTCAGGTTACACAACTTCACCGTGGGCATATGGCAGTGAACCCATAGCTGAAACATAAAATCTCCCTCTCCTCTAAAGCAGATGGCATGCTGATCAAGTAAGATATAACCTAATGCTAGCTGCACTACTACTGCTGCTACAACTATTGAACTAAAACCAGTATTAAAGGGGTAAAGGCAGAAACACCCAGAGATAAAGGAAGAGGAAGATGACAAGTTAAAAAAAACCACAGAGAAAAGGAACACTGACATAGAGCAACCTCTTGGAGCAGAAAAAGCCTCTTCAGGTACATTTAAGATTTTAAACTAATGGCAATAAGCAAGGAACAGCAACAGGCCTCGTTCTGTTTTAGAGGCCATTCCCCCAGTTTGAGATACTGGCCCCGTTCCCTTTGCTCTTGTGATTGCACTGCACTGGGCAGCTGCCAGGGGCTAAATAGCCTGGCTGCTTAGATAATTACATATTTATGATTCTGCCGAGAATTCTTAGTCAAAGCTTATTTCTGAACTGTAGAATGCTCAGAGAATCAGCAGTTCTCTGACAAAGGCCACTTCAAAAAGAGCCACCGCTTCTTAAATTTTTTAAGGACAGTTTTTTTCCCTTTCAGTTGATTCATTCAGTAGTGAACTTTAATGGTAGAAAAAGGAAGCAAGGAATGGTTTTTTCTGGATCAGAAAGGGATCTTACTGCTGGTTTTGACTTGCTTTCTGTGGAAAAATAGTACATTTTTTAAAACTTGCAAAAATGGATCAGAACGCAGTCATACATCAATTTCTTAATGCTTATCACAGTATACACCCTACCATACCACACATTTTTTCCTCAATAAATTTCTAGAGCTTCCTCTTCAATACATATGCCATTAGATCAGCTAATCCATGCCGATCCAATAAACAGAACTTATGGATGAACACTCAAATATAATTGTTCAGCCATAACCAATTATCAGACAAAATACATTAGACTTTGCCTTCCTTCATTGGTAATAGCATCCATTGATTTCAGAAACAGCAGAACAGTCCAACATTTCATATTGACACTTCAGTGTATTTCAAAAACTGCTAGAAATATTTTTTTTCCTTTTTAAAGCTATACTTTGTAAACTGTAGAACCAACAGGCTCAACAAGGAATTTCATGAGTACTTTCAGACCGTACCACTGAAAGTGCTTTCAAGCGTGGTCAGCTTTATGCACACAAGTACTCCTTATTCATGTCTCAAAAGAATTCTTCCTACGCTCAAAGATACAGGTACATACATGTGTATGTATCTGCAGAATAAAGGCCAGAGTCTTACAAGGTTATTTATTTTGAAGTAACTATTTGTATCTTTTGCAGCCAACATTTTAAGTACTGTCAAGTTTCATCAACTCTTAAAGCAGGGTTTCTGTTCTCAGTATAATGAAAACCAACCTTCAGCCTTACCATCTTCCAAAGGTCTGCCCACCCACAGATATTCTTTCATATATACTTCTAGTTATGAGATGACATTCAGCTCCAGTTGAAACAATGTCCATTCTGCAATTCCAGTGCAAACCCTGGAGCTAGCAGCACAAACCTCCTGCTGCCCTTAGAAGGCACTGGCAGAGGCAGGGCTTCCACGTCAAACCCAGTTCCTCCAGTTGTGAGGGCAGGCTCCTGCCCTCTCCCTCGCTCATCTTCCTCTGCATGCAACCCGTCCCAATAACGGCTAGCAGAAGATTAACCTGGCAGATAAATCACCATTTAGATGTGTGTAGCTGCTGTGGAATCACAGGCTAATAGCTACATTCATTTATTCCTTTAGCTGTCTTCTAAGGAGTAGTTAAGGTCACAGGATGACACTGCAGAAGGCACCACAAAGGGGTTGGTAGGAAAAGTGTTCCTTCAGTCTTGGGGAAATTTCTGCAGAGATCTTCCAAGCCCTTCACTGAATGTCTTTTTCTTTCGAGTGACTTCTTCATTCTCCCCAGCTCCTCCAACCACTGCTGCTGTATCTGGGCTGGGTAGATAATCACCTTGCACCCATGAAATATCCTGGCCTGAGAGACCTAACATCTACAGAGTTCTTCTGTAACAAGTCTCTTACATGTAAGAAGAGCTGATGTAACACATAATAGGGGTGGTTACACCTTCAAAACACAGTATGATATATTCACCTAAAAGTAGACTGTGTTGAAAAGGATGGATTTGAAACACCTACTTTGTATTCCCCCAATAGACTATTGAGGACATGACTTAACTGTCAATGACCCCACTTTTTCTGGAGACTAAGTAACTTTGTGCTCACTGACTATCCTCAGACTTTGCCTGTGTCAGCTTGTAATAAATAATAACACCCTCTATTCTCTTCTGCAGGAGACCTTTCTAACTCATCAGCGAGTTGATCTTTGTCAAACTAACCATGCAGTAAGAGATGCCAAGTGCCCAGGCACGATGTTGCTCAGGATGCATCTCAGAAGGCCCCTGTGCTGCCTTTCTCGCTCGATTCTTCCATAGACCTTGCCAGTTACTTCCTGCAGAATTAAACCCCACACAGCATGCTGTGGTGTGATAGTCACAGCTTTCCCCTAGTTCCTAGGCTCTGCACACTTCTTTTTGTATAAGTAGATATACAAACCATGCAGACACACACACAGCTATGGCCACATGTATTTATGCATACACACATACGTATACACACACATGCTTGGGCCTGCCTGCTTCAGTAACTTGTGAGGACAGAAAAGAAGCCTGCTCTTTTTCAAAATCTCGCAAGAGAAGCATTGCAAGCTACGATGGAAAGTGTCTCTCAGGTCAGCTACCTAATCCATCACATAAAAAAATTAATTTGCTCAAGCCCTTGCGGAAAACCTGACATGATCTTTTGCTCAGGCCAAAGGTCCAGGTTTTTTGATTTTTATTTCCAACACATTCATTAATCCTTGTGACCGTGGATTAAATACCCAGGTATCAGCCTCTAAATTAACCATTGAAATCCTACAAGAAATAGCATTACACACATTTTCCCTCACGTAACAGGCCTTTTTTGTTAAGGCTTTGCGTCTTTCCTGTGAGACTTTCAGGAATGGGATGGATAACTCACACTAACTGAACTCTGCCATACCCTCTTTTAGAAAGCTGCATTCAACATTTTTAAGGAGTAGCTGGTATTTTACTGTATTTAGTCAGCAGTTAACATGTAATAGGCATCGTTTAAATAGCTATAAAATAGAAAAGCAAAGGAAAAAAAAAAAGAGGATGCGTAACTTTTGTGTTTTACTTTTTAAGTCCTAAGAAATGGAACTGACAATCATGATTATAAAAACTGATCAAAAATGCTAGTATCATTTCTCAAGGGAATCAGAAATTAATTTCTGATTCAAATATATGTATTGAACACAGGGAGCCAAGTTACACCAAGTCCTGTTTGGGAGAAGAATACAAACTGCTTTTTCCAGGTAAACCTGTGGGTCATACTTTATCTACAAATATCAGAGAGAAAAACAACATTATGAAAACCTACAAAAGTCTTTTTGACTATAAACCAGATTAAGTTATTATTACTTTTGGGATGATGAAGAATGTGTCCAGCTTGTCTCTTAAATCTACATTCAAACGGTTTCAAAGTTAATTAAGAAATGAGTAACTGTTTAGAAATCTCTAGAATAATAAAATGTAACAACTTACAGCACAAAAGCAGCCCTTAAAGAAAAGAATGGGGAGTATTTCACTTCACTGCAAGTAACAGTTGAGTATGTTTTATGATCACTGTAACAACTAGCACGCCCTTGAGACTGTGCAATTCTGAATTTCTAATATAATTTGTAGGGGGAAAATTAGGACAAAATGCAGTAACATTTCAAGTACAGTCTCTCAGTATTTTAAAATTTTATGAAGGATAAGGACTGGGTTAATATGGAATGAGTCATGTTTTTCAGAGAAGCAGTAATACAGACCTGTATTTTAAATCGTAACTAAAAACACGCTCAAGTAATACAAAATAAAAAGAAATCGGAGTAGCTTTTTGTTGGAAAAAGGTCAACAACAACAACAGTGAAAATTTAACAATAATTGAAACTAGCAGCGCTCTCAGCCTTTTCTGCTTTGGCAAGTTAAAATACCAGGCTATATGACCAGGTAAAAACAATGCCTTCACACTCAACTCAACAAATGCATTCACAACAGCTGAATTTCATCCCAAATCAATATAAACTTTACACACATCAACTCTGAGCCTAAACATCAGGCTATTAAATGACAAGCACACTTGGTGCAGATGATCTGATTTCAGAGTTGTATTTGCTTTACTTAGTGCCAAATACAGGTTTGCACTGCATTGCACTCCATGATTTCTTCAAGAGTCAGAGTTACTTACTACATTTCAAAGTAATGCAGTTACATCCAAGCAAACTCTCTTCGAGAGTCATTTTGCCCACAGGATAAAGACAGTGTAGATGCAAAGGAATATGTGAGGCTATAATTTACTTACTTCTACATGCAAACCAAAGGAACCCAGTTCTGCTCTCAGATCCCAATTTGATGCTTTTAAAGCTAGTGGTTAGAAATACGGTCCCTTTAATGTCTGTACTGAGTACAGGGATCCAGAGATGCTTGAAATACAAAACTCAGCCTGGCACTGTATGCATTTATTTAAGGCTAATGCTGCAATTACCATTCCTGTAGCATCTCTCAACTGTGACAACACAAGATACCAAAACCGCTGAAAAAAGATTATTTGATCAAAGCTGAAGCACTAAGTTCCATTCCTTCTCTTCAGGCCTCACCTCTGCCTTCCATTTGCACAACTATCACAAAGCAAAGCAAAAAGACAGTCCACAAATCTGAACTGCTAATAGACCCTAATACCAAGTAATATTCCAGAGACAGGCTAAGAAGATTGCATCAACCAAGCCCCTTTTTACAGGGGCTAAGATTTTAACTTCACTAGTCTTATGCAGTCAGATGTGCTGAAGCAAAATACACCTGACACTGCACAGATTTTATTTAAGTAATTCATAGGAGAAGCTGTTAGTACTGAAACAAACTGCCGAGAGCACCCAAGCGGGGGCAATAGAGCACTTGGCTCAGCTACAGCTTGCCCCAAACACGAACTTGGCCAAAATAGGAAGCAAAACCAGTTACCAACAGGATGAGCTGTGTTACTGTCAAGTCACACTTCTCGCTTCAAAATTAACATGCTGCCCTGCTGCCCTGCTTCCCACAGGATGAAGTCCAGATACAATTTTAAAATATTTATCAAGCAGAATAAGGTCTAGATGTTTCTTAAGAAACTGAAATAACACACTTGTGTAGTAAAATGTAGCTATTCTAAAAATAGTGTTTGCAATATAAGGCAGCTTATGGTCTATCTGCAGGAAGGAACCACACCACCTTGTGTCAGTTTAGAAGGTACTTACCATTGGCAGTGCATTGATATGCGGAAGTTTTCCTTTCAGGTGCCTCTTGCCACGGAAGGGTGATGCTGACCAAAAAAAAGAGACAAAGTAGGAACCATAAGTTTTTTGGGTTGGTTTTTGGTTTTGTTTTTCAAAACGGTGGTGTTGACACAATATAAAGTTATCGAGCTTGGGCCTTCGCAGCTCTTGCAACCTATTCTGTTCAAGGAGCTGAGTGATTACCACCGGATTTGTATACAGCCCAGAGCAGCAGATCAGGCAGAGAAGAGCATGCAGAGCTGGGGTTTTGCATATATCCTGTCACTACCCACATCACACGAACTGCTCCTGTGGGGAGCCTGAAACAGAGACCTTTGAACAAATAAGCCTGCTGAATGAACACTCACACCATCAGACCTCTAGACAGTCGCACCCATTCAGCAGGAGCACATGCAAACAACACGACCTGTGGGAAGATAACTGGGCAAAGTAGTTGCCTTACGGTATCTTCTGCCCATACCAAATTTCTTCTGGAAATAAACCTCAGCTCCTGATTTCTAAACACGCTGAAAAGCGCCAAACAAAAAATCAGCATTCCAGCAGTTCAACCTCCAAAATGGTTACGTCCACTGAAAAGCAGTAAACTAGAAAAGAACCTGTTTTCCTAACACGCACTGCAGTAAATAACTCCCCTTTACGCACAAGGTGTGCCCGTGCACCCAGTTACCAACTCCTGCAGTGACCCTAAGGATTAAAGAAACCCCATACTAGTTGCTGGCTACATTTGGTAACACGTACAGTACAGAAATCTTCCTAGTGTGATATTCAAGAGAAATCTTTCCCATCTTCAAAAAACAAACAAAAATGTAATCCAGAAAGCCTGGTGATCATCTACATTTTAGAAGTTTCCTTTGCATTGCAATAATATTACGCATCTAACAATAAAACAGTTAAGTATAAGCAAACATTTTTTGATGCCCAAGTATTTGTTCACTTCATGCACAGTGATATCCTTGTTCATTCATTAATGACAAATGATTTTTATTCACACTAATATTTTGGAGTGGTTGCTCCCCATACAATCACATCCCAGATTACTTTTCTTGCTGGGATATAATCTAATTGCTCATTCAAAGAGCAGGAACGGGGACAGATGGACATGGGTGACTAATAATGAATTATCCAACTATTTTTAGATTAAACTCTTTACAAAACATCAGTAAATTGTGTTCAGAAACATTTGCTATGTGAAACTATGGTTTTTCGAGTCTTGTGAGCAACCCAAAGTTCTCACGTGCAGTTTTCAAGCTCACCTAGTAGGAAATAGCTTATTATAAAGCCATTTTTGGACCCAGCAAAAAAAAAGAACTGCAGCAGTTGGACAGATTTTGTTCTTAGAGATCCTACCACACTACCAAGGCAGACAGAAATGTAACCTTCCCAGGGCAAGTCAGAGGCACTGCAGAGGATGCTGAAGAATGCAGGAATGCTGGGAATTGAAAGAATTTGCAAACATGCTCTCCTTCCCTTGCTCGGTTGTACTGATGCCGCAGAAATTATGTAAATAAAGCTGAGGAAAACTCCACTCCTCAAGTGGCACAGCTTCCTATTTGGAGCTACTCAGTTTGTTTTTTCCACAGCCAGCGCTGCAGACCAGCAGAGAAAAGAAAGCTTTGTCACCTCGCTCGGCAGACCCCGTAAACAAACATTACTTCCTTATCACAAGTTTTCCTTAAAAGCGGAACACCACACCAACCAGCCAACATCCATGCCCTTCTTTTGAGGGCAGCCTAAATTACTGGAAGAGCTGTGTGGAGGGAAAGGCAGAGGAGGCCTCTGCTGCCCCGTCATGTGACACTTGGTTTGGGTTATTTCATTCGAGAAGGAACATGGCAAACATAAATAAAAGGATGATTGCACAAACATAAACCATTTTCTTCAATGAAAAAAAGGGCTTTCTTCAGCACACACTGCCCAAACCGTCTCCCTTCCAACACCCTTTTGCCCTTGTGCAATCTTCTGAGTGCTGTGCTTATCATCGAAGCCAGAGTGGGAAACCTTTCTGTCTGATCCGTGGAAGAGGCTTCTTGTCCTTCGCTTTATATCTAAACAAGGCAGTGACACGGAAAGTAGCTGGAAGCAAAGACTCAAGAGAGCAGAGAATGAGCAAAGAAAGGATTCACTGACTCTGCTCATTCCTCACTCATGTTAATTGGTCGTAGGCTCCAGTTTTAAATAAGAATGCTTAAAATGACACGTAAACGTTTTGAAAACTCTGTGATGTCCTTCTTCACAATCAAGTGCTGAGTACAAACGCCTCATCAGCAGCTTATTCCTTTCCATATTTATCCTATTGCATTTTGCCATGTTGGTATGTACCTTGAATGCAGATGACAGCTCTAACATATGGATTTTGGCCTATCTCTCACCTTTATGTACCAAGCGGTTACAGCCATTTAAACAGGTGACCAGGTGTATAACAGCTACACCATGTGACACTTAAAAATAATCCATCAGATGTCCTGGAAGTTGACAAAGCACACCCGGGGAATACACAGGAGCATGTGAATTTGGATCCTTCGTCTCTCAAGGGCTGGAGGTTCGCCACTGACTGATGACTTAACACCTTCAACATCAACTGAATACTGCTCCCCTCAACCTAAAAATTAGTAAGATACTGCTGCACGTGTACCAACCTGCTCCAGCCAGCATTCACCAGCTTTGCTGCACAAGGACAGACCTGGTGCCTGTGTTCCACTGTGCCCAAATGCCTGGTACAACATCATCCCCCAGGAACAGCATTCTGCGGCAGTGCACAGAGCAGCAGCAATGCCTGAAGCCATAAACTCTTGAGACCTACTTGCATGCAGAGATGGCAAAAAGATTCAGACAAACAGGTTCCCTTCTGCAGAGCCCAAAATAACACACTAAACCAGCTACTGAGGAGCAAATGCCATTCCCACTGCTAGCACAGGTTGGGCTGCTGTTATCAACCAAGTAATAATCATGTGGTACAGAGACAAAACCACAGATAAAAACAACCGTGGCACTACAGTGACAAATCTGGTTATAAACACGTAGCCCAGATGTACACTAACATTATTCTTTTACCTGTTTCTGAACATAACCAGTTCAAAACAAGGCTTTCTCTAGAAGCTATTTACAAAAATGTTTAGCCAGTTTCTTCTCGAAACTCCAACATTTATGCTATTTTCTCCTATCCATCCATTACAGAAGCAGTTACACGAGGTTCATGCTACAGCTAAAACAATGTTCTCAGCGTGAGCTTTGAAGCGCTTTAGTTCCTCATGTGAACTTGTGTGCTCGTGTTTTTCTTCTAATCCTCTTAGGATCACACTGTTTATACTACTTTCTGAGATTTCGGTTCTATTTGAGCTTCAGCAACAAATTTAGTTGTTAGATGTTGTGCTTTGTGAATTACAAAAGCCTTCTAAGGACACAGTATCTTTTCTTCTAAATTCTCACAGAGTATCCTGCTTTTATCAGGATTCTGTATCTGTTAAGAGTGTCCCAATCAAAACAGAATTAAAAATAACTAAATCCTGGATATTACCCTCAGTAACTAGGCTGCAAAACGCATTAGACAATAGTTTTAAAAGCCTAAATTGAAAACTAATCACTCCATTGAATCCTTCCTTTCATCTGGTTAATAGGCACATACAAAACTAGCAGTGATTCTACTACTGTTACTTCTTTCAATACCAATTCCACAGCAACGTATGGCTCTTTTTTTATAAAAACAATTCAGCACTTCTACAATAACATCTGCTTTTCAGATCTATCACAGAAGCTGAATTGAGATAAATACCAACTTAAAAAATACAAGAGGAACAAATGCGTATGAGGGGGCAGGGAAATCAGGACAACACAGAAGTTGACATTAAAAACTGTCATTACCTGCACCTAGAATCATAGACTCTTTGAGGTTGGAAAAGACCTCCAGGATGATCTAGTCCAACCATCCCCTCACCACCTGTATTACTTACTGTATCACATCCCTGAGTACCTCAAACTAGTAGGTATATGGCTCCTAGTGACTAAATAACACACACACAAGCTGTGCCAACACTCTGCTCAAGGAGCACAGTGATGGGTATGCACCGGCGAAGGGGGATCACCAGGGGTGTTTTACAAGACGCCTCAATGGGAAGGGAGGTCTCAAAGCATCCGAGACCTGCCCAGAGACATATCTACCTATATCCCTAAACATTACCTAAAACGGCTGTTCTCTCCCAAATGAGAATTCTTTATTTCCTAATCTTTGTTATCTCTTTAGGCCTTCATTACATCAAAATACGGAATAAGGAAATTAGGAGTCAAACCAGAGCAAAAGAATATTCCAACAGCTATACAAAAGTTTAAACACCAGTTCCTATACAAGTCAAAAATTGAGGCAATCACAGAAGATGGCTTATGGCTCACTGAAAGGAAAGGAAGCTAAATTGCTGGAGAGAAAACCATCTTAGCCAGCTCTATTAAAACCACGTAACACGCAAGAGTAACAGTGTCATGCCCATTAGCCAGAACCATCAGGGAAGGAGGGAGGGCAAACTTTGCTGCAGCATGATTTCACTTGCAAGGCACTGAAGCAAAATTCATAAGCAACCCCAGTCACACAAACTGGAAATTAAAAGATCCTAGAAAATGAAGTGAAACCCAGTCTAGCCTAGGAAAGAGCATTAACAGTTATTACTCAAAACAGAGAGTGTTACATGAAGGGACCATGGCACCTGGAGTGTTGTAAAACCCCACCTGTGATGGGAGCCCACCAATACAAATCCAAGGTGGTTTCTTACTGGTGTTGCTGTGTGCCATCTGGAAGTAGTGGACATGGTGACTAGTGAAACGCCAATAGTAATTTTTTTCTGGTTTTATTCCAGAACTGAGTTAAATTCATCACTGCAAGACTAACCAGAGAAAAGACTGAGAGTAACAGCCTGTCAAACTGGATGCTCTCAGCAAACTCACCTCAAATAGGAAAGGAGAAAGAAATTTCCTTGTGTAAAACCCACAAATCTGACACGCAGCATTTAGGGGCCCCTCTGTTATTCTCAGTAAGTTTATTACATAATTCAAATAAATACCTAAAACCTGAACTAAACCTAAAAACTGAATGAAGGCACAAAATATAACTTGGGAAAAAAAATCTGAATTTTTTTTTCATTTGTTTTCCCTTCAGGTAGGAAGAGCTGTTATTTCCCAGATTGCAACTCAGCCTGCTCCAGCCTGCCAAACGACTCTGCCACTCCTCTGGGTGAGAGCCATTCCCTTCAGCACACAGAGCCCCTGAGCTCAGAGGAGCCTGATCGGAGGCAGGCACCTGCTTTTGCCAACACAGCAGTGAGTTTGTAGGGAACCAGTATTTGCAAGGTGGCACAGACTTTTATAATGGTCTCCATTTGGAGATATGGAGCAAAGCTCAAACTGCTTCCCCGGGAAAAATACCTTCTTCCCTTTCCCTACTTCTGCTAACAGTGCCCACCTTGTCTGTGCTTTTAGATACCCAGAGCATGATATTCCTCTGCTTTGGGATTAACAGTGGCTTCATAGAAAAAACAATCTAAATTATGGCAAGCATCAGAAACTGTTAGTGGGGTAAAAGCACATCTGTACATGTTTCTTCAAGAGCTTAATTTATTAAATTCATTAAAATTCCATCTCAAATTTGCCAGGCTTTGGGAAGTGGGATACATGTTTTTAAGTAGACATCACATTCAGAACTGGGCTTCAAATGCTGAGATAAGGAAATCTGCAGAATAACAATAGGACGTGACAATGTAGTGTTCTTTTCAACTCTAACAAATGGGCCAGCCACCATTCAAGCCCTACCTGTTTCCCTCAGTACCAGTACTATGATGACCCTCACATTTTTGGGCAACCAGAAGTCAAACAGAGCATTCCTTCTGAGTAAAAAGCTCAATCTACTTTTTTGTTGAGTCAAGCCAACGGGCTGCAGAGGACATTTAGACAATGCAGCAGGACTTGAGTCTGCTACAAGACAGTCTGACATCAACAAGCTGAAGGAGTCCCACTGCAGCCACTGACCCTGAACATCATGTATACCCATCGTTATTGAAGTTGTGTCTTCCTATCTGAGGACACAATAAGGAACCTGGTTGACACCTTCTCTCTGCCTTCTGCAGGAGAGCCTTGCAGGATATTTGCGCTCACAGCATCAGGTTTAAAACCAGATATATACCACAAGTGTTCTAAAAATCCACTTTACTTATGATATCAGGCATGTAAAATAATAGCATCATCTAAAGAATTTAGATCCATGATTTTTTTTAATATAGCCCTCAAAATTATGAGTTACTTTTAACACCTAAAAGCACTTAAAAATCCATAGGTAAGAAAACATTTTTCTGAAAATCTGAAATCATACCAGAGGTCAAAAGTAAAGTTTGTGGTGGAGCTTGGGCTCATACACCAGATGCTCCTGGGATGCAGCTCCCTCAAAATAAGGTTTTTATAATGCATTCCTGGTTCTTCATTAAATTAGTACTATTATTACTTTGTGCAAAGCCAGAGAAAAACTTAAAGCTTCTCACACCGCCAAAAAAGTCAGCACTGACTGCCCGGAAATCATCCGTTACATGCATCAAGGAATAATGAAGGATTTTTCCAAAAATACTACTCACCAAAAGCCCGTGCACTTCTGCTTACAATCCCTTCTCATTTCCCCACAATTTTTCAAAACTGAGTGACACTTGGTGCATAATGTACTCATGCAGTAGCACAACCTTTCTATAAAAATTCTGTGCCGTGGTCGTATTTTCACATGAATAACCTACACATAAGCTCTTTTTATACAGGTAAAGCCTGTGATTAAGCAGCAGTTCGAGTTGCCCAAGCTGAAGCAACACACAAGGAATTCTTCTCTTTTTCAAATCTCCTCACCCTACCATCAGTAGACAATATCATCTTTCCTACCAACCCTCCCTGCCTCCTATCATTTCTCTAACAGGGTAATTTTGCAGCATTATAGGAAGGATCTGACTCACAAGGAGTTAAAACCTAGTCAAAGAGGGCTGCTGCTGTTCATGCACTGGTTGTCCCATCTCTGTTAAAAGGACAACTTATTATAACGCAGAAGGTACTGAACCGTGACAAATTGCAGACAGGGTATAGAAAAAAAGACACTGCCTCTCACTACCATGGCAGCTTTCCTGCTTCCTGAGCAGGTAAGCCATCGCTGCAGCGAGGGCTAAAAAACTTGGGAGGGCTGAGGGACATCACACTCCTTCCCAAATAAGCTGCCTCTTGTCCCTAAGAGCTCGGAGATGCAGTTCACCCAAAGTCTTCTGTTTAGTTTTATTCTCTAGTGAAAACCTACCTGCCAAGGGGGGAGACTCTACTGTGTACCCCCAGTACACCCACCCACTCCCAGCTGGGTACTCTCACCACTTCCTCTCCCCTAAAATAAGGGCATTAATTTTTCTACACTCAGCTCCTGAAGTGCCTCGTTGCAGGGTCAGAAGAGGACAGAACTGGCTCAAAAGAGGAAGAGGGAACACAGCCCTGAAAGGGAAGAAATGCAGCAAGAGCACTGCCCTATAGCCCCGTCGTCAAAATACACCTCTGTTTCCAAGGGATGCCTGGTGCCTTGGACAACGATGGGGATCCCAGCACAGAAATCTCACAGTGAGCACAGAATGATGTACTAGGTAATATGAGTCATACCAGAAATACCACAGACACTAACTGCATTAAAAAAAAAACAAACCAAACCAAACATTCTGTTGCCTTTTCAAACCATTTAGATACTAAAGCTGAGAAAAATTGTGTTTGGCTGTCACACTGATTGACTAGGGAAATACTTGCATCAATATTAGACTTATACATCGAGTAAGAGACACTGAAACCTGTTCCAAAGAACAAGCAGCCTACAGCACAGATAAACACAGCAAAATATTTACTTTAGCAGTATGGTCAAGGAGAATAGCATTTATTAAATAAATGGATTGAAGTCATTAATCAACAGAAGCACTAGACTAATCTAATCATGCCACTTGTTCTTCACCTTATTTTTTTTTAAGCAACAGGACATAAGCACGATCAAGGAAAACAAATACATCTGATTCATCAACGACAGCATATTCAAAGGTTTCAGCCAGCATCAGGAAATGAAGCCACAGCAGAGAGGCCTCCCATCAAGACCATCTCCAGGCTATGATGAATTGATAACATCTTAAGCTGCCCTTATCCAAATCTGTCCTAAGTACTAAGGTGCGACTTATCTACGTCGTAGGCAGTTAAACCACTGAACTATGTACCTCCCACCATAGGTGACCTATTCTGAAATTATAAAAGCTTTTCCTAAAAATGCTGTTCATTATGTTAATTAACTTTTTGATTACACTGGGTTTTCCTATGGCAGGGAGATGTTTTTCCTTACTACAAACGGGTGCAAAACAATCTAAGGAAACGTAAACTGTTGCCAAAATGAAGTCAGTATTTTTCTTTCATTAGAAGTATTTTCTGTTGAATTTCCTATGTTCACTGCAGCTACACAGCTCAATTCATTGCCCCCTTGAATGAATGCATTACATGTACAGAGCAACACACAGCAGGCATTTATCCCACAAAGAAGGGCAAATGTGATTCCATAACCTATTCTGCCACTTTGCCAACAATTTAAAAAGTGAAAAAACTTGCAAATGTTAGTTCCCCAACACTTTGTATTTCCCTTCACACAAGATAAAAGATTTAATCCAAACAAAATGCAGGAGACTTGAATGAGACCTGAAGACTGACCATATGGGTTCAGGCCAAAGGGCCTCCCGAGCCCATTACCCTCTCTCCAGCAGCGATCTGAAGGTCAATGCCCCAAGAGAGAGAGCGAGAACACCACCAATGTGATCTAGTCCCCTAAATAACCTCCTAGCCTCGGGCTATTTTCAACTCAGATTACTTTTCAGAGCACAGTTTGTCTGGTTTCTGTGTATTTAGTAACCTCAAAGGAATTACCACCTATTAACATTTTCAGTCCCATGAACATTTAGCATCTACCTCTCCTGGCAAGCAGTTTTCCACATCTGCTTCCTGCTCAGAACCAGAATAGCTTGTGTCTGCCTTTATAATTATTCTATCTGCCTCTTACTAGCTTAACATGACACTCCTGTAAGAGAAAGGGCACCTCTGACCCCTGTTGACCCTCTCCACGGACTCTCCTTGCTCCACACACCCCACTCCCATGTTGTAACACTTCCTCAATGGGTTGCTGCAGGAAACAGCTACCCGGTCTCTGTATTACACTTTGGTATGACAAATGCACACTTTGCATGGGATTAACTGCAGTCTCACAGGGCATTTCCAACCCTCCCACCCCTTCTCATCATTCTAGCACTACCATCTTGATAGGGTGGTCAGTAACACAGATCCACTTCTACAGACTGCTCGTGTACCACCCAAAAAAGAAAAAGCACTTAACACACTGATACTGAAGGTGTTAATCTATAAAAGCATTCATCTAGGAAAGTGCAATGGGGAATTGAGCATGTAACATGGTAAATGTTAAAATGCCATTAAATTTCAAGACTATTTTTCCAAGAACATTGGCCAAATATGTGCTCATCAGCATAAGCTCACACCTCACTCCACTTCTTCCATATTAGTTTTTAATTCAGGAAACTATTAACCTCAAAATTGTATCTCCACAATAATCTGACTAATACTCCTCTCAGTGTCTCACCTTTCCACTCTCATTTTCTCTACTGTTCTTCAGTAGAGCTCCCTATAAACAGGGTTAATAGCATCTTGTTTCTCTGTGATGGTTATGCCCTAACAGTAACCATAAAGGATGTGTCAATGCTATCAAGAATGACTTGAATTGAAGCCTCCTCAAGCTTTTCTGAAGAATTGACACTAAATTCAGTCTTCAAAAGTGTCTCAGAAAAGAAAAAACCAACATTTTTTTCAAGCATGTTATTTATCATTTTCAAAATCAATACAAAAATGGAACTAGTTACTAACCTCTGCATTAAATGTCATTTTAGTCTCACTAAAAGTCTACTTGGTAACTTGGAAAGCTGGTCTGAGGTATAGGTAAGTAAGATCTCTGACGAGGAGAAGAGACACACAACAATTTAACCAGAGCAAAAGTCAAGGCCAAGAGAACATTTCTGGTTTAGATAAACCTACTGAGAATGGTGTAGCTGGAAACACGTTTTAAATAACCAGGAAAAACTTCCCCAGAACAAAGTCATGTAGTTGAAGTGCACTTACAAGAAACAGCGTATGTTACAGGACTGTGGTTATTTTAAGCAAGAGTAGAGACTGAGTAATTCTGCCTAAGGAGACATCTACTGTATAGTGTTTGATCTAAAAGAGCTTTTCCCTTTCTTTGCTTTTTGATTGTTATCTTGATTGTTTCACACCAGGAATTTGAAATTGGCTGAGCTGCACATCCTGCAGATATCGCTGCTCAAAGGAGAACAGGCAGAAGACAGGATTTCACCATTTGGGAATTTTCATTTACCCAATTCCACCCTCTACACTTGATAGCAGAATTCTCTACAACTGCTGTCAGGACTTCATGAGAAGAGTGGGTTTGGAGCTTGCTTTTTGATTTTTTTAAAGTCAATTCACATTTATCAATGAGATTTACTAGACTGACCAGAGAAAAGTGCAAAAGATTCAAGTTCTCTAGTCTTGCTGTTTGAGAAAAAAAACCAACCTTTCAGCTTCCAACTTGTGAAAAATAGAAAATTTACCCACAACTTAATTTTAAGATATACCAGATAGCTACCATCACCGAAATACTTCCTCATTACATTTTTTTTTGCTGCTCTGATACAGATTTACTAAAGCATCCACAGACCTGCCTGGTTTCCAGTCTTAAAGAAAAAAAATAATTATGAATGCCTATAAATTTAAAAACAAAGATAAAGCTATGCCTCCATTTTCAATTTGAGCAGACAGATAATGAGAGTTTTTTATTGATGAATTGGAAACCTGTATGTTTTGCTACTTTCTTTTGTGATCATGCTAACACAGGTTAGGTTTAACCAAGGAACTGACAGATGCTTGGGTGAGGAGTATCACATACACACGTTTGTCAAAATCACTCCACCTAGTAAAAGTATTTCCCCTCAGTGTCAGACGTCAAATATTGGGGTCTGGTTCTTCTCCAAGCAGAACACTGTAGATATTATTTCAGTCACACCTAGTCAAAGGGTTTCATTCTTTTCTCTTTTTGAGCATGCTTTTTGGCCATGCTTCGCAAAGTCAGCAGCAGGATTTTAAAATGGAACAAAACAATGTATTTACCACTAATAGATCCAGAGACCCTGTACAGTACCCTAATAAATGCATAGATCTTGAGTCCAATAATGATGCATCTTCCAACAGCTCACAAGTAATAACAACCTGAGTTTACAAGCCACTGCACTTCAGAAGAGACTGTTTACCAGATCAGATAAAAACAAGGTTCAATATATATATATTTCACTGAACAACACTGTGGAACTGCAATCATTTATTAGGCTGCTTCTTGTGTCTTATCATTCTTATCACTGCCTAAGGAACAGGCAAAATCTGGGAACCACAGAAATGCCTCAAACACAAGCACTTCTGACCCATATAATACATAGAAATTTTTTTTACACCAACTTTTAACAGAAATAAATCCACTTGCCATATTCTCACAGGAATATTGCTACTAGACTGATTTTGACACCTTTTCAGAGAAGTCTCGTTTGACCGTCTGGCCTGTACGAGTAGCAGGGCTGTGTGTGTCCACCACACACAGATGGACTCTCCCCTTCCCACAGAAATGAAGAGGATGCTGTCTTGCCAACAACATTTGCAGACTAAACAAACCTAGTTTAAGAGCAATTAGCTCTAGTTGTACTTTTGTCAAGACAATTTCTTTATTGCATTTTTAACTAATTTGTTAATGCAATAGTTCAGAAAACATTACTAGTTTTATCTTTTCCATCCTGATAATATCCGCCTGTAAAGCAGTAAAAATAAACATGAAGCAACATTTACTACTTTCATCCTCCATACTGAATCAATATGTAAAGTTAGATTTCATTATTTTGGTGTGTAAAGGACTTCACAACAGTTGCCAGTCCTTAAAAAGTCACATCCCAAACACTCTTAACAAATTTTGAAGATACTGGGTCCACGGACCTGCCACAGACCACCCATGACCTCACAGGGCAAAGACAAGCTTGGATGAAGGCATGCAGACACAGTGAAGTGTAAGTATTTCACACCAGAATTCATCTATGTATGAAGTGATCTGCAAAGCCCCCCATCACTGCGTACAATGCCCCTGTCCTTGTAAGACAAGGAAACAGATGTGACTCCTGGCAACATGGTGCAATGAAACTCAGTACAGGCACGTATATGATGGGGACTGTGAGCAGAGGTTTACTTCTTGGCTTGCAATTGCAACTTCAAGATTCGGGTTTCTGCTTTTGTTAGTACATAACTAAGTTGCAATAAGGCAATTTGATTGCACATGTAACTCTCCGTGTAAAAATCTCTCATGTGGCACATTTTAGAAGGACAAATGTATTTGCAAAGTATTAAAAAGCATCATTTGCATTTCTTTTGATTAACAAGCCAGAAAGATACTACTGAGGATCCAAAGAGTCTGCTCATTCTTAGTTACCAGGAGACTTGACCTGGTGAGGTCATTTCAGCAGTCCTATCTGAGGCACTCCACCCAACCCCTCCTGTGGGCCTTTTTTTTTTTTCCCCCTTTTTAAATTAAAAATTTCTCACTGCAATGAGATAAATCAAGTTTCACAGGAGATACTCCCTAAGCCTCCCAACAGATAGCTGCAGCACTGCCCTTGCAATTGCCCCAGCACCTGAAGAAAATTACCAAGATTCAGATGGACTTCACCACATCTACTCACAGCCTGGGGCTGTGTGGGACCATTCCCAGCAGAGCCCTCATGAAGGAAAGGTACAGGCGCTGCCCAAGAGAATCAGCTGGGTTATTCATGGCCAGACCCAAAAAAGCCCAGAACCAAGGCATGGTGAACTTAAAAATTCTGGTACAGATACTGTGCATAGACACTGTTATGAGATCAATACTAATTATGTTTATAATGAACAAAGTATCTGTAGGCTTTGCATTTTAGTCTAACAAAAATATCGAGCCCTGCTGCTTATTATTTGAACCAGCTGGAGCAAAAGAAAAACAAATAACGGTGCCTAAAGGGCACCTGAGCACAAGGCTGCAACTCCTGCCCATAACACTACATCACTGGGAATCAGGGCACAAGGTGAGTAGAAGAGGGAAACCCACAGAAGCACTTCTGTTTGTTCAAAGAGTATTTTTTCCATCTTTGCCCCAAACATATTATTTGTTACTCTTTAATTGAAATTCTTCCCTGTGACAACATAACCCTACTGCAGCATCTTTTGTTATGTCAGCTGACTATCAGACTCTCAAGAAGACAAAGCTTTTGCAATGATGCAGTTTGTCCTGGGTCATGTAATTTTAAGGTTGAGATTAAAAGACATTATTTGATACCAACTAGATCTGAAAGAGAGAAATCCAGAAGACTCACTGATGTGCTACAACAGCTGGCTGAGTTGGACAAAGTCCATGTGTCACATTTCTTGTAAAGGCTCCTTGAGGTAGAAAGCAGCAGAGTCACATGAGAGAGATCCTTCAAGAAAAATCACACATCGCTAGTTCCACTCTCCAGAGAGTAGCCTATGGATTCTTAGAGACCAGCAGGCAGAAATAATTCATGATCCTCTCTCTCCTGTCTTTGAAAAGTAACAACGGTCAAGGTACAGCCCAGTACCAAACTACTTACAGGTTCAGAAGTTAAAAATGTTATTTCAGATTGACTAAAACCACACGCTCATCAAAGTTTTATGCACTTCCACCAGGTCAGCTGACCCCAAGGCTGGCAGAGCTGAGCCCCAGGCAGCAGGACCAACACCACTCAGGCCAAGGTGTTTTCTACCCTTGTTAAGGCTCATTTTAAACTTTAATTTCAAATTCAATTTCAAATTTTGGCAACCTCTATCAAAATTTAAGCCACTATAATCATTTCAGATAAATTAAATATTCAAGCAAGACATTAAGTTTTAAAGAAAGCTAAACCACTGATGGAACTGTTGGAAATCACAGGCATAGCGTTCACAAAGAGCATTTGTTAAAAGTCTTAAGTGGTAAGCTTTTACAGTGGCATAAAATTATTTTTAATAACCCAACTAGTTTGTATTCACCTAGCTTCAGTATTCTGAACGTACTCTGTGCGTTCAAGGATGAGAAATTTACCTGCCAGTTGGAAGCCAACAAACCCCTGCTAATTCTGTGAAGAACAAAATCAGTTCACTACTTATAAAACAGTAGTTTTTCCTCGTTTTAAACGCAAAAGTTTTCATAAATGGTCCATCATTGTCCAGTGCACTGCAGCAGTAAAAACAAGTGACAACTTTGCACATTAGATACCTGCTTTCATCCTCACATGGCTTGACAGAGCAGAGAGAGATGTGCTAATCAAACTTCCAACTTCATAAAGAGTCACAAAAACTTAAATAAACTGTTTAAATGAAGGCTAAGATGTGCTTTAACAAAAGCAAGAGCAAAGCAGTAAATCAGCCTGATTAGCAAATGAAATACCAGTTTTACTACAACTCAATACTAGTAGCAAATCAAACATTTTAATAGATTGCAGCAGTTATTTTCTCTAAGTTTGATTTCTCCAAACCCAACATTACAATCAATTAATTCAAACAGGGCCTTCTGCATGTTGATTAAATTGTTTTCCCTTTGATTCACCCTGGGCCTAGCAGACATTTCTTCTGGTATCAAGTAGTCAAAAGGTGTAAATTAAGGCTTGAAAGACCTCCTTAAAGCAACATCCATAATAAGTCAAGCTGTTCAAAGAGGAGTACAATACTTTCCAAAGGAAAAGGTTTTAAATAGGGTAGCAATGGCATACAGCAAGAGGTAGTCTCTCTGTTTCTGGATGCAAGTCACTGAAAACAGATCCAAGGAAAATCCTAGCAGGACATAGCTACACCTTGGTGCTCCTTCAGAGGTAAATCATTGAGCATCAAATGAACGAGTATAGTTAAACTTCCCGGTCTGACAGCCACGTGACAGATTGGGAGCTCGTAGAGGTTGGTATGCTGGAAAGCTCTAACTTCCATGCAGCTGAACAAACGAATATCCCTTATAGTGACAGCACCTATTACAGTTATTTGTACTGTGATGGGACTGGATCGCAACTGTGAATAAAAGCCCTGATGTTGCTACGCAAAGACATAATGTAGTCTTTGTAGTTTAAGGATAAAGGCAAATTCTGCTGAGAGGTGTACAACAAGGAGCTCAGAACTGCCCCAACAAGGCAGGAAGAGCAGTAGCAGGAGGTGATGGACACCCCACACTGCAGACAGATGAACTCTCAGAAATCGTGCGTGTAGTAGGGCTGCTTCTGCTTCTCAGGTCAGCCTGAACCTCTCCAACTCTCCTGTACTGACAGAGTACATTATCTGACAGAGGCTTAAGCTCTCTGGTGTGGGGGCAGCCAGCCTCTGAGCATCCAGCACATCAGGCAGGTTGAGAGGCTAGAGACCAGAGAGGGGGTCCTCACAGAAAGGGGACGTGTGCCACACATCTATTGATTATATAATGACAGAGCTGCCACTGGGATTCACACTTAAGAACAGAGATTCTGAACACCCTCTACATGCATTCATCTTTGCACTTGGGGAAATCAAATCAGCACTTGAAGAAAAAGAGCAGGGAGTGAACAGTGTACAGTACCTACAAACTGTTCAAGCTCTCAGGTGTGGGAACTGCTCCTTCTCCTGTCCTAATAAAGTAATTTCTAAATTAATTTCAATGTATATCAGATTGCCAAATATCCACAATTTATAATAGCCTGATCTGTTTTGCAATAATCAATTTTTCAGCCTTATTTTCAGTGATTCACGTTAACATACCACGGATCACAAAATTAGATACATAGAGATCAATATATAGGCATTACCTATAATTAGAAAAAGCAGTCTTATCTTCTCCGAGTTTTGTTTTAAATTTAGCTTTAACATTTCATTCTAATCCAGCAATCATTCAATATTTAAGTAAAACACAAAACTGTATCCAGACTACAGTAAACTTCAAGTAATTACACCTTGCCCTACCTTAATCATACCAAAACCTACTTTTATATTCAGCATGCATTTGGAACCTCACTTCTGTAATTCATAGGCAGCAGCGCAACACTTGTTCCCGCTTCTACAGGAAAGCATTACCCAAAAGTTTGCTTTAGCTATCAAAGTCTCATTGACAATTAACTAGTAAATCTCATCTAGAAGTTTTCTTTACAGTTCCTCCTCTGTATCCCTTCTGGAACATCAGTAAACAGCACCAAAGACTAGACCAAGAGGATTGATTTTTTTCTACAAATAATGGCAGAAAAATAATAAAGTTGTTCCCATTTGTACAGCAGCAAGTAAGGGATCAATAATAAAATACATACATTATAAAAAAAAAAAAAATCTCAGAAACCCCTTTCTGATTTTAGGCTTTGCTGTGTTACTTCAAAAATGTGAAGGACCCTGAAAGATCAATACAACCAACAAGATACTATGGTGAAGAACCAGATTGGGGTTTTTTTTAATCTCCGTACAAGAAAAAGTAGGTTATGAATCAAGTATTTCTAGACCTCCCGTATCTTCAAAGTAGGGAATGGGGTGAAAAGAACATATGAGAGAAATCATCTTCTAGTGGGCATTCAGGTTTTTCTCATTTCAAATAAAAACTTATATTACAGGAATATGATCTCTGAAGATTTCTCTCTGGGCTTTTGCCCCCCTATCTTCTAAACTTTTAGATTGCTTTGCACTGAGTACCACTGGTTGGGGATACCAAAGGAAGATGGCAGGACCCTTTCAGCAGCAGATACAACCCTTTTGCTAGTTTCAAAAGGATTTAACTTACAGTGAATAGAAAAAAAAAATCTTTAGACTGTAAGCAGCAAAGTCTCATTTCACATCTTTCCTGGTTTGGAGACACTGGGGCCTCGAGTTCTGCCAAGTCATTCCTTCTGTGAAGTAGCTGAGGTCAGACATTGGAGTCCCTCAGCAGAATGCGCATAAAAGGATCCTACAAGACGGGAGTGGCATCCATTTGCCACTCTGGCTCCATCAACTCACTGTCGGATTCACTTTTATTCACTTCAGTGCTTGAGAAATTTCCAAACAAGGCAGAATGAATCTGCCAAAACCTGACATACACCCAACATCACAAGGACACATACTGGACAGTTTGAGAGTGGGACACCATTCAGGAAAGCCAAGAAAACAACTCATTAGAGCACCAGGAGAAAAACCTTTTCTCCTAGGACACTGCTGTGGCACGTAATAGAAAATGCTATTAAACAAAAGTGATCGACTGCAAACAAATGCTGATAATTTACTGAACAAAAAAATATCTTGCAGTGAGGAGACAATATAAATTACCATATTGTGGACAAGCAGTGTGCTGAGAGGGTGGGGGGCTTGCTGCCCCACAAAGCTAAAGCAGCAAATGCAGAAAGACAGTTACTGGCTAGGTTTTTATTTCAGCAACAGAAATTTAAAATAATTCAAAATTGAGGATGTAATTGCCAAAAGGATAAAACACACAACACAGGGAAAGAATAATCAAGACTAGAGAAAAGGAGATTATCAAAGACACCTGCTATCACAAGAATAGAAATGAGATCTTTAGAAGCCCTGAAGGACTCCTTATGGAAAAGGAACAAGAAAAGCTATTAGAAAAACCCAAAACAAACCAAATCAACCAAAAGAAAAAAAAACAAGAGAGTGATCATTACTGGTGTGATCATTAAGGTACAGAAAAAGAGGTGTACTGGGTATGGCAGAGTGCCAAAAGGAACAAAAAGGGTGTGTGGGGGTGTCCTACATTAATCTTGCCCATGCCATGCTAGACACATCCCTTGTCCTGCACCAAACCTCTGTAGCCTGTTGGTTCTGTGGCAAGCCGCAACACCACTCTCACTTCACAGCTACACTGCTCCAGGAAAACAAAGATACCAGGGGTGTACACATCTCCACAAGGCTAATGTGTCATCTTCTAAAAGATTTCCACCGATGGCACTGTTGATGGCTTCAGCCCTAAGACAACATTATTTCTTTATCAAGAGCAGAAAATGCACCGTATCAAACCAAACCACAAGTTTCTCTGTGCTTTTCTGCTCTGAGGTGAGCGCTGGTGACTGCATCCTTCCCCCCTTGCCCAGCCATACTACAGAGTATGGCGGCTGCCTTTCTAGAGCATTATGTTCCCAGAACAGGGGTTGATCAAACGCACTGAACACACCTTTGACTCCCACAAATTAAATGGCTATCTCTAAAACCTAACAGTTTCTGTAACAATTTTAGCTACAGAACTTAAAATTCCCATAGGAAGTGGATCCTGTTCGATGCCTGAATGTTCTACTGTAGGTATGTGAGATACTCTGTAAATACAGTTTTAAACCAAACAAAGTCTACACATTTCCACTCGCAAGGCATTCAAAACCAGAGAGAAGTCCAAAGGAGAGGACTTTAATTTTGTTCATTCATCCTTCCGTTCATGCAGGAACTCCCAAAGCTGTTGGAAAGACTGGAAGAGCCCGCTGGGTAGTGATGGAGTGAGCGCACATTACTTAATAACCAGAAACTATGTCTAAGAGACCTTTCTACTTTTATTTTTAGCATGACACATCTGCTGGTAGAAAGACGGTGTTTTAACACTGAGAGGAATGTAATGGGAAATTTATTTTAAGCAGACAGTTCTAGCAAGTCATAAAGGTGGTATCATTATCCTCCTCGGACAGTAATTGGCAATAAGAATACATGCTCTTCTCTTATTTTTTGTTTCACTGATGAGTTGTGAGGAAAGAGAAATGCTGTTCATCCAACATGCTGTTTATTTAACATTCAGCTTTCTTGAACTCTTCTTCTTATGCAAAGCACAACTGCTGATGATCAATTATTTTAGCAATCATAATTCAGGCTGAAATTTTACACTCTGTAAACACATTATCGTGACCAACACATTATGCATTTGAAGAATTCCAGTTGCAGCAACTCATACAAATGAACACACTGCATTAGATTTACAGTAAAATTCTGTTCTGGCTAGAAATACAAGGGGTTTTTTCGTAACAGTAAAATGAATGAAGCACACATATATGCTGAGTAGTTTTCTATGCAGCGTACAAACGCACACATTCATACGCTAAAACATGCACGCACTTGCTTTAAATGTTAAATAAAACTGAAAAGTATTTATACTTATCTCTAAAAAGAGGTTATTTCAAATATTACATGTTTTTAAAATTAAATTATCAGGTAAGATAGATAAGTCAAAGGAAATCTACTGTCATTTTGGGGGGAAAATTTCCCATAAACTTCATCAGGTTGACGACACGCAGAACTAAAGTTTTCCCAAAGCAACCGGTAGATCTCTGGGAGCAATACAGAACACCCTCACACTTAGTGGGTGGCCTACTACATCCTGAAATCTAAGTCTATAATTAAATAAAATTTTCCAAAATTCAGTTTAGACTTTTTCTGTAAACACTTAATGCACATATAATTGTGGTGTAACATACATACTGCGTTACATTTCACCCATAAACCGTAACTTTCCAAATCAACCTTTCATGAAAATGCTTAGCAAATAGTTTGACATTTAATGCTGTAATAATAGTAAAAGGCTAAACAGGGCCTGTTGCTGAAGGAGATGGCTGATTTAGCAACAGCAGATGGAGATAAGGCTGAGGCTCGTACCAGGGATTATTTGATAGAACCTGACCCATGGTACCAGATGGGTTGCGTCCAGTGGCACAGAGAGCCACTGCCATAGCAAGGCCACTATCATGTCAGAAAACTCATGGAGATAGAGGGGGTCCGTGATGCCTGCAGAAAGGCAGATCTTGTGCTGTCTTCAGAGGGGCGAGCAGTAGAGGCTATTACCTGAACTTTAGCTAGGCTCAACACTACCTGCTACAATATTCACTTACGCAGTCTGGGATGTTGCCATCTGGATGAGAGACCACCAGATGGGTAGAAACCTAGTTGGATGGCTGGGCTTCACAGCAGCGGTTAACAGGGTCTTCATTACTGACCCAGAGACCAGTAATAGATAGGATACTGAAGCCATCTATCCTGGGAACCGGCCTATTCGACATACCAACAACTGAAGAGAAACCCAGGCAGAGCACTCTCTCAAGCTTGCAGGTAACACGGGCTTGGAGGCAACTACCAGCTCTGCTGGAGGGCAGGGCTGCCATCCAGAGGGACCAGGAACCTGCAGCGATTTAGCAAGGACAAGCATGGAGTGCTGCTCCTGGGAGGGAAGAGCCTTTGCATCGGCCAGGGCTAGGACCCACGTCCAGGGAGCAGCTCAGCTGAGAGGAGCCAGCAGGGTCTTGGCAGGTAGCAAGCCAAGCACCAGCCAGCAGCTACCCTTCTTGATCTTACAGTGCTTTATTCTGTCTACTCACCGCCTTTGCGGTAGATTACTCTGAAACCTTAACAACATTATTTCAGCAGCTCTTTTATAAAATAAGGTAGCCCTGGCAGAAAGCGTGACTCCAGCGTGTCCATTCCAGCAGGTACTGATAGTTGCATATTTTTTGTTTCCAAAATGTGCACTGTAGCTTTAGAGAGAGCCAGCGCAGAGCCTTCAGCAAAATAACTGAAAATTGATTCCTGTGTCTATAATTAACCCTCAATTGGTACTTTAAAGGAGCATGTTCCACAATGCATGCTGCAACAGTAAATGCTACATGGATGAAAAACTGCCACGTGGTGACTGCAACGACCATCGATGCTCGTTTACTAAAGGAGCCCCCGAATTTGTATTTAACTGATTCTTTATCAAGCATGTTAAAAAAAAACAAGAAATCAAGCCACTGAGAAAGTCCCATAAATGTAAGTCACTACTGAATTTTCATTAAAACAGCATTTAACAGACAAAAGCAAATTAATTTATTTCCACATGCAAAAATCTGTACGCATTGGAGAGATGGCACATGCTCACACACGCTTGGAACTGAGCAAACTGTTACAAATCTACTGGAAAAACTGTATACTGGGCATATGTAATAGGCAATTTGTGAACACATAATTGCTATTTCTAACCCAAAACAAAGCAAATCTATCCAAGAAACATGTTCATACAAACACATTATATGCACACAGACACACTTCTAAATATTTTCTATAGAAGCACATTCTTAAAGTATGAAAAGCAAAGTATATCAGGACATAAAGACCCCTGCTTTGTTTCCCCTAGATGCCAGGCAGGTTAAGCATGGGTACCCACACTGTAACCAGCGCTCCCCCCCACCCCTCGAGTTATCTTCTGCCAGGAAACACAACAAGCAGCTGTACAGAGAAAGTTAGAGGTTAAACCAAGAGTGTCCGGAGGGAAGAGGAGGAGGCAAGAAACTTTAATGCGAACGACTTCTCAAGCTTGAACAGCAGATTTATTTTCAACCTATCCCATCTCGCTGATATTCCAAGACGTAACAGTCATCTTACAAGCACACTGAACTGAGTGACATATTTTAATTGTACAATCATATAGCTTCTTGACATTTAGGCAGGGAAAAATCTGGTTCAAAGGTGTTAAAAGGAATTCCCTTGAAACAATCTGAGGTTAAAGTATCTGCAATTTGTCAGGGCAATGTTTATAAGGTTGCTAGAATTTAGAAATACCTGTAAAATTCCTCTCTCTAGCTTACTATCTGCTTAGTGTAAAATTTCTTCCCATGGTAAAACTCAATGTCCTAAACATGACAAAAATGCAAACATGTCATAAACGCTAACAAATCAAGATTTCAGAAAAGAAGCTATGGCATGTACCGAGCAACACTTGGCAGATCACAACATAAGTCTCACA
This sequence comes from Laterallus jamaicensis coturniculus, assembly GCA_022605575.1. Classification (NCBI taxonomy): domain Eukaryota; kingdom Metazoa; phylum Chordata; class Aves; order Gruiformes; family Rallidae; genus Laterallus; species Laterallus jamaicensis. Next base: position 14,126,077 of record JAKCOX010000015.1, read on the forward strand.
TAATGATCACTTGGGAAGAAAAAAGGTGAATATATATATAAAGCATATACTTGGAATATTAGCTGAAAGGCTGAAGTTCACCATCATTCACTTTCCATTACTCTTCAACAGATTTCCTCTTAACTAAGCCTGCACAGTCAGAACATCTCCTCCTTAAGTAATCACAAAGAAAAGTGAGACCATTTTAATTCTTGAAGTCTCAGCATATATTCCAGGGCTCCTTACACTTCAATCAAACGGCAATGAAAAACAAAGGTATTCTTATTTTAAAAATGCTCAAGCAGATACATATTTAAGATGCAAAACATCAGTGCCACTCATTGAAAAACACCACACTTTTTTACTGGTCTGTATATCTCTCTTTTTATACAGACCATAAACTTCACCAGGTCACATTTAAATTTTGCAATTCTTTCTAGAAAGCGCTTCTAAAATATGCCCTAGTCTGTCCATCCATACAACTGAAGTTCTTACCCAGACTTCCATCATTTCATGCCTGAGCTTATGCTGGCCCTGGCAAAAGCAAGCTTGCACCACTCAGATCCACTTAGGATGCCTCTGAAAATGCCATTGTCTTTTGCCTTTCTGCATCTCCTTCCCAAGCTTCACTTTCTAATACCTTGAACATAACACACTTAACAGGGTTCTCTTTTAATAGCCAAGAAGAGCCTTTGCACTTTGCTTATCACTGATTTGCCACCAAAGAGCTAACTTCAGCTTCCTCCAAACAGCTAATGATGCACTTGACATATTTTCTAATGAGGACCAGCATGCTCTCTCACATAGTGCTCATTATAAGAGGTGCTCCCAAATTCACAAGTCTCCTTTGAATCCTGTTGTGGTTTAGTCCCAGCTGGCTGCTCAGCACCATGCAGCCACTTCCTCACACATTCCACACACACACTCCCCCCCCCACCAGTGAGTGGGATGGGGAGGAGAATGGGAAAAACACTTGTGGGTTGAGATAAAGACAGTTTAATAGAATAACAAAGGGAGAGTAAAAGGATAAAAATTAATCATTAAAACAAGTGATGCACAAATGCTGTTGGTCACCACCTGTGGAAGGTAAACAGATCAATCTGTTTCTGAGCAGTGATCCCACCTCTCAGCTAGCATCTCCAGCTATATTTGGGGCATGACACTCTGGCAGGGAACATCCCTTGGGCCAGCCTGGACCAGCTGTTCTGATTGTGCTTTCCCAGCTTCTTGGGCACCTGGCAGGGTGTGGGAAGCTGAAGAGCCCTTTATTTAGTGTAGACACCACAACTACGGAACAACTGAAGACATCAGTGTGTTCCCAACATTATTCACATAGAAAGTCCAAAACACAGAACTACACCAGCTACTAGAAAGTTAACTCTCTCAGCCAAACCAGGACAGATCTCTTTTCAGAAGCCAACCACAAAAAAAAAATGAGTGTTCAGTAGCACCAGGTGGATTTTTCTTTCACCAATATATATAATAGTTTTCTGAATTCACATAAACTTTTAGCATTACCATGTTCTAAGGCAAAGAATTCTGCAGGCACATTCTATGAAAAAATACCCATGTTTATTTTGGTCATCACTTTCTACGTTCATTTGATGCCTTTAGTCTTCATCAGAGTAACAACAATCACTCCCTGATTACCTTCACAATAATGCTCACAATTTTACAAATCTCTCCATGACTTCACTCAGATGTTGTTGGGTTGCTGTCACCCATGCTGGAGACTACTTGTCTGTTTAACAAAACCCTTCTGCTGATGATTCTGACTGCAGAGATGACCTTACTTGTGAACCTGGGCAGACACATCACTAAGTTTCTAGCAAAGTCTTCAAAAGAAATAATCTTGTTCTCTCTCGTTAGCAGGACAGGTTTCTGCAATTGCTCTACGTCAAGGACATAAGGTGCTGAGTCCAGTGTACACAAGAAATGTGTCAGCACTACTAATTTCTGCTGCCAGGAAAAAAAAAAAAAAGGAGATGTACCATATCGCCTATGGCAGCAGAAGGGAAAGGAAAGCGAGAGATAGAGAAGAGACTCAGATCCTCCCCTCGGCTGCTCTGGATATACAGTCCCCACACCTTTTCTTCTACCGTGGAAAACGAATTAGACTTCTCTCTCAAGGGCCGAACTTTGCTGCGGATGATGAGGTAAGCTATGAGAAACCAGAAACCTGCAGGGAAGCCACAGACCTGGTTCCTGTGCACTTCGGTAGCAGCTCTAATGCAGCTGTTGTTAGAGCCTAATCTGCCTCCTGGTCCAACTCCTGATTCTGCAACAGCAGGAGAAAAACGCGATCAAGTTCCTGCTATCGGCAGCAAACGGGAATGGCTGCGTAAGGAAGTTAGACATGCATGCCTCCATTAATTCACTAGATGAGCAACTTCCCTGTGCAATCCACAGCACAGTAACAACATCCTAAAAGTTTAATATTTTTAAGTCAGGAAATCCATTTTCGATACAGATTTGAAGTTGACTGAGACAAATTAATGAGATTCTCTAGTACTGGTTCTCATTTCTTCGAGCATTAACCTATAAGAACTTTGTTAAACACCCTGAAAGGTTTCATGGTTTCACTGCTTTATGGTTAAATAATTTTACATCCCTTTCTGAGATGTCTCACATCTGTTTAAAGAACTACTGCCTACTGAGTCACAGATATTTCCAAAGTCCTAGCCACACTCATCCACTGTTATTTTTTCAGTCTTCGAAAGCAAGACAATCATTAACTACAGCATCAGGGAAAATAAAATTCATGCTGCCTCACTAAGCAATAATTTCAAAAATTATAAAATCATTCAAACAATTTTATCTTTGACATTTCCTGTAGTTTCTCTTGCTACACTTAGCCATTTTTTTCATGTTTCTCTTAACAAGGCTTGCATGAGATGACCTAGTTTATTTGCACTCCTCCCAAACTGTGAAGTAGAATGTGTTAACATAAACCAAATGGTCCCAGTCATTTTGAAACAAGCTTTTTCTCTTCTGCCAGCTATTCACCCTGTGCCACCTCTGTCTACTTCCTTGACGCTTTCCAGCCATTTTTCCTCCCAGGTCTTTGCTGCCATCTCAAATCTTACCATCACAAATGTCATAAACCCCCCATTTTTTTTCCCCTGGTTCCACTTTCTCACTCTTCCCAGGCTAAGCCTTGCAAGCCCAAGCAGCTGTGTTCCACCTTACAACCGGTTGTTCCTCACCTCTCATGTCACCAAACACCATCACGTGAGAGTCAGCAGCTCCAGCTCCTGTGAAGCCAGGTGCTGCTCATCAAGCTCACGGTGGCTGGCTCTGCCTGCTGTTCAAATGAAGGCAGTTTGCCTCCCCGGCGTGCAATCGGACAGCGGGCACAGCCCAGCAAACCCCATCTGTTAACACTACCGCTTCCCATCACACGCCTGTAGAGAGTGATTGAATAGCATGGGAGAACGCTCAGCTTACATTTAGTGCCAAAACACAGGAGAGGTCAACGTATCACCTATCCCACTGCTAAACAGGGGAGAGAGAGTTTCATATGCGGATCCAGTGCCATCCCTGGAATACAGTATTACTCAGGTTACCGCTTTCATCTTTGCTAAAGCGGTATCTATGGTAAGGTAACATCCCCAAAATTGCATAATATAAACATGAGGGGAGGGAATAAAAAATAAATAGTAACTTCCTCCCGCCAAACCAAACAGCACAAGTAACAGCAGTAAGGAAAAAGCCTTTAAAACTTCTATTCGGCTATTCAGGAAAAAAAATAATAATAATTAAACAACCTTTCAAGAAGCTGCCTGAAGCAAGCTATGTTTGAATTTCCTTTAGTTTAATGACTACTCACTTCCTCACTCCAGAGGCATACCTATAAGTGCCACAGGCCATATAGGAGCAAACAGACGCCTGTGGTAGTTAGGAGGAGGCTGTGCAGTGAGCGCTCGTCCATTAAGTTTAAGCCTGAAGGACAGATTGCGACTTGCCAACAGGGTATCCAACAAGCAAATCATACAGAGATGTAAGGGTGTGCCATTCACACAAAATAACTTCCATTCCTTTAAAATTACCTTAACTGTGTGCTCCTGTGTCAGAAGTTCACATCCAGAAAACAACATGAAGTTTGTTTCTATATTAAGCACACTCTCTCACTTACCCTCAGGTTTAATGGAAGCTGTTTCAGATGTTGGGGAGTTTCAGAGGACACCAGATAAATCTGCAGGAGCCAGGAGTCTTGGAGCCTGGGACCACAGACTACCACCATGCTGAGAACACAAAGGAACTGTATCTAGTGTGCTTGATGCATGGCTGTGGCGATATAATACATCTCACCCAGCAACCTCGTAAATCCGAAATATCAAATCTGCAGCAGTAGAGCAGTACAGTGTAGAAGGATGGCAAGGACAAACTTCAACATGATTTTTCCTTCTGTATCTGAAGACCAAACAGTTTGAGGACACTATAAAAATGCGGTGTTCTATTCCAGTACTGACTACCAGAGATGGTTTCTCCTCACACTCTGCACAACAATAACATGAAATTCTTATAGCAGCAAATACTTTTCCTTGTATTGCAATGTTACTTTTGCCACCAACACAAGCCTTTTCCCATTCTTTCTGCAGCTACACTGAGGAGTGCAGCTGAACCAGGTCAACAGATCCCTCAGCTGATGGTGAAACACCATAGCGAACCACCACACCAGACAAAGTGAGGAGCTGGTACAGAATTACTTTGCTGGGTTGAATTTGCACATACAAAAGAAAAAAAAAGCCTAAAAGGATTTGGTGATCCAAAAGCTGTGATCTGGTATGCACCAGGTTTGATCTCCAAAGGCAGCGTACTGGTCATGTTATGCCATTGCTGATTTCCTGGAAATAAGAAGAGTCAAAAAGCACACTGCTGATTCATCATTAGCATGAACATGGAGCCCTGGCCTAAGTCCAGTTTTGTTTGCATTTTTAGGTATTTAGGTAACTTATCTAGTCTCTACATCAGATTAAAACAAACCATATTAAAGAAAACACAGAGGTGATTGTCGTTTTCAATTTGGCTATGTCCTAAGGGCAACTCCTGCAGGAAGCTTGAAATGTGGTGTAAAGATTGGGGTTCTTCAATAGCTGCCTTCTGAAACCATACAGTTGCCTACAGTTGTTGCTCAGGATAAGGAGAAAATACCCAAATCTCTTACTGCTACTCAAAGCTTATCATCTCTAGGAGCATGCAGCTCAATGAAATGCAACAGAAAGTCATTGCTGATCAAGAATGTGTCCTGCCTCATACACAACCACATACTGCTACACAAGACAGCCCGGAACCAGAAGTTACAGCAAGGAAAGCTAATTCAACCCCCTCCATGCAGGCACAATGCTTCAAATGCTGACTGAACAGTTCGGAGATTCACAGTCTCTCCCTGGTTACCGCACTTCTCCACCTGCTACTCTTAATTCTTTGGATAAACTGATCCCTTCCCCCACAAGCCATCACTGAAAATTACAGTTAACAAGATGACAATATAGGAAATCTGGTCGCAGTATTGAATTCCTGTGTTCTTGCTTGTTGGGAAAGGAAGGTAAATTTCATTCTGAATTTTGCAAAAATAACTGCAACCATTCAGCAAGGTCTCCTGGGATTTTTGCTTTCACTGGCATGATAAAAAAACGCATTTCCTAAATGAAATTAATGAATGGGAGCCCAAACTGCCATGGCAGGTACCCAGGATAACACAAGAGCACACTGCAGGCTCTCAAGCTGCACCGACCTCCATGCACCTTGTTCCCCAGGTTTTAGGGGAAGCCCACAGAAAGCCACATGCCTTTGCACAGAAGTACAATTCAGACCACATGTTCTGCGAAGGATCGCAACCATAACACGCTGAGGTCTGAAGCTAGACATATAAATGAAAAATTTATTTATGTATCAAATACAAAGCACCAGAAATTCTCTCCCACAAACACACGCTTATTTTAATCTCAAGTAAATTGGAGCATGGTACTGCAACCATCAATACCACGGTTGAACTGGCTGGAGGCCGCTGTTGAATAATGCAAAGCACTGGCTCCCAAACACATTACATTTTTTGTCCTAAAATCTGACTGTTTTGTCCAGCTCAACAAAGGATGAGCATAGTAAGAAAGCCTCCAAAATACCAAACAAACATTGACACCCCAACTTACTGTCTCCAGGACACACTCTAGAAACAGAGCCCTCTGCAACAGCAACTTTGTCTTACAGATTGTCTAAAATTCTGACAATGGACAGATGTGGAAGACCACTCTTAAAAATCCACTAGTTCATGCCATACAGGGAAACTACAAACTATCCTGTATGCCCCTGTTGCCTGATGTCATCTTCAAATTAACGTAATTAAACAAATACTCCCTTAACTCTCAACAGTTTTCAATGAAACCATTAAACGTTCTCAACCAAGTGCACAGTAAGCAAACACCTGCTGAGAACTTAGCTTTCTTTTCATACTCTGAAACCTGTGCACTGTGTTGCTTAAGTCCTGAGCCATTCATTCGCAATTAAAGGGAAAAAAAAAAGAAAACTTGAAACCACCTATTAACCAGACACACCCACTGCAACCCAAAGGGACAAGAAGTAATTTCCTTCAATTGTGGTGTAGGGATAAGGTAGGAGTAAGAAAACACTCACAGTTTAGTAAAATGTTTCATGTATCCTCCAGCAATAACCCCCAAAAGATCAACCTTCACAGCCTTTAACATGCATAATTTCTCACTCCAGGGCCGTTCACAAAGCCAGTTCAATTCTTGCATGACCTGTTTTCCCGTCAGTGATACTGACCTTCTCCAGTGCTTCAAGTCTACGTCAACTTGTATTTCTGTCAGTTCCAGGCTGACATCCTCACGTAAAGTAAGAAACTGTCTCTTATGAGATCTGTCCACAAGCCGCCCAAGCCATGACAAGATTTTCTCCCAGTCAAGACTAGGATCAAAGCCAATGGCATTGTCAGCACAAAGTCAGACACAGGAAGTCAATACAAGATGGGACTTCTCAAGCTATGAAGTACATCTCATCACCATGAGCGATAAATGAAAACAGAAGTCCTTTCTCCACTGGGAGTCACTTATTTTCATAAGAAGTGAAGTCTGATTTTAAAAGATCAAGTGTTCTGGGTCACTGTCAGATCTACGCTTCAATACACGTAACATGATTAATATCAGTTGAGGCCAAGACATTATTTCAAGCTTCAGAAAACATTGCAACGCAAGGAAACTGGACCTGGAGATACCCCAAAAGGCACAGATCTGGCTATAGTTAAATGTCTCATCTATGAGCAGGGTCCTAGAGAGCTTTCCTTAGTCCTCTGTGGATCAAAATTCCAGTTAAGAATTTGCTGCATAACTTTAAAGCCCACCCCAACGCCCTTGATTTTGGCTTCAGAGCTGCAGCCCTGCCCAACACCAAAGAAGAGTCAATCAGCTTTCTGACCCCACAGAGTTACAGATTTAAACCATCAGAGGCCTTAAACCTAGGCAGCAAGAAGAACAGTATTCTCTTCCCTAGGTACTTCTCATGATGGCATTACTAGAAAGTCAGACTGGGTCACGTTTCTAACACGAAGGGGTCACCCTGGTTGCTTGAATCGAGTTGCTGCTAAACTTCACGCTGAACAGAGGGAAAGCTGAGAATCACCATGACCATGGCTCCACCCAGGAACACTGATGAAAGTCCGGGTGTGTTAATTACATCACACTTATATTTCCATCCTTATTTAAATAATTATTTGCATATAATTTATTTCAGTTATTTGCATGCCTATCACAGGAGCTGGGACATTTTATTAAAAGGTAAAATAAATGGTATTTCACAGAAAGACATTTCACAAGAACCTTATAGTGAATTAATTATAAGTCAATATAATGAACCACAAAATAAAAATTACCCCATCAATAACGTAGTCCCTCATTCTTCCCAGGCCACCCCCACTCCAGTAATCACACCGGTTCACTGAATACTAGAATAATTCCCACCATTCAAATTAAACTGAATGCAACTATTCCATATACACACATGAATCAGCATCTGCGTCCCCAGAACATCAAAGCAAACATCCAGCCTGCAGCCAGAAAGTCACAGAGTTTTCTGGTATGTTTGGACAGCATTCAAAATGTTACAATTTTTCCATCTCAAAATACACAGTGTAAAAACCTATCTGTAAAAAAAAAAAAAAAAGTTCAAGCTAGGCTATTGCAGGAATGAAAAAAAAAATTTCTTGTCCTGCTCCTCCCACATGAGTTGGGTCACAATCGATTTTTAATATGAAATTTCTAAAAATAACCTCAAAAAATAACCTTATGAACAGTAGGGTCAAAACACAGAAATTAATGGATACCCCACAGAGAATCTGGTTTGATACTGGATGGGGATAAAGCTGAATGGGTCAGGGAGGCTCGAAGTGGGTAAAGAAAGGGGTTTTAACGAGGAAAGCCAACAGGAGAAGGGGAAGGGATGGGTGTTGATTTAACATTACCTACTATCAAAACCAATTCTGCTCAGGCAGTAAAGAGGAGTTTGAATGGAAAATTCTGCAGCCTTATTTCACGGGTTTTTTAGCGGAACAAGAAAAAAATCCTGAATACAAATTCCAGAGATGAACAGATAAGAGAGTAACTTACACATTAAAAGCTACAAATATAGCACATCCAGCAGCATAAACTGAGGACCAGACATGTGAAAGCAGAAAGTATTAGGTATCTCTTCCGGTAAAAAACAGAGCAAAACAAAGCAGTGATAAGAACTCTCTCAAACCAGTGAAACTATCAAACCTGACAATTTCTAAATTTCCTCTTAATTTCAATCAAATTTGAGATTAAAAAGAGAAATACTGGCATCTACTCGTGGAACGACACTATGTGGCATTTGCACCTCCTGTTTTCTCTTGATGCAATTGGTAGAACCATTGATCCTGCAAGAAAATATACTTGGTCACACAGGGGACATCTTTTAGGCCACCAGTGACCAACTTTGACAGAGAGAGAGAATATTTACCTATGAAAGCTGATGCATAACATTCTTCAATGTATTGGGATTTTATGTTTAACAGCTTGACATCACTGCATCAGGTAATTAATTACCCTTTTAATTTTGGATTTAAAGCGAGACAATGACAGCTCCTTAGTAGCTCAGAACTGGACTACACAAAAAGAACAAGGTTTTTCGGCTTCTTTTTGTGCGTGTTTTGTGTTGTTTGGTTTGGGGTTTTTTGAGAATTTTATTGAGATACATTTACTGTTTAAAAACACAAATGGAATATGCACACACAAAAAAACCCACACCACCTACTGTTAATGGTCTTTCAAGACTAAATCCTGCAGATGTGGAAGGAGGAGACATCAAAACCTTCTGCAATTCAGAAACCCCCCACAACTGACCCACAGTACAGTGAGCTACACACTGGGGTTCAGACAACACTTGCTCTGCAGATGCAGCTCTCACTACCACAAGTCACATAAAAGCTCATCATCTAAAGGAAAAGCACCACTAATTAGTGGCCTGATGCAAGGCTTTCAGTAGTCGCGTTTTTATTCTCTCAGGCACCTTCAACAAGTGTAAGCAGGTAAAGTCCTAAAACACTGAAAACTATCTCCTTGTGAAAATATATTCAGACAATTTTACCATAATTTGATTTCCAGCACTTGTTCTGTTTGCCTTGCTTCTGCCCGTCATTCCACTCCTTTCCTTCCTAGCTCCAGGATTTATTAACTCGCCTAAAAGTGACTTCAGTATTTCTCCTACAGCAATACTCAGCAGATGTCTAGCATCTATATTTATACAACTCTAGAACTGGTAATAAACATGATTTTTGTATTGCCACACTACATTTTTTAATGAGACATCATTCCTTGTCTCTGTTTACCAAGAATTACGTTGGCCACAACTGAGTCCTTATCCTAGATTATTACACCGCATAACAAGACTCTGGAAGGCTCCATGGAAAATTCTCGTTATATATGAAGGAATGCTGAATGGCTGAGGATTGGTGTTACCCTCCCAGCTTCTGCGGCCAGCAGGGCTACTCAGACGTATGCAGGAAGGTATCTAAGGGAAGGGAGATGCCTGCAAAGCCATTAGGTCTAAATGCTCCGACTTCAGAGCTTATTTCTACCCAGATCCCAACCACAGTGACTTTCACAGGACTGTGCCAAAGATATTTGTCCAAGGCTGAGCGTGTGGTTCCTAGATGACGTCAGATGTCCAGGCATCCAGCCAATTTCCTATGGAAGTGATTCCAGTATTGCTGAAGTGCAATCTAACTGTATTTATCGTATGATTGTTTATGTAAGGAGCCAGCAGGTCTTATAGGTAGTCTGTATTTTTTAATCTAATAAAATATGTTTTGATAATACAAAGAAAGAGACAGACAGAGGTAAACAGAAATTTTATTCAAATTTTATGCCTTCCTCTAAAGCCACTTATGCCAGAAAGGAACAGATGTTAGCCAAGACAAATTCCATCCTTGCTCAACCAGGACTTAGGCTATGGTGCCAGAGTATTTTCTCACCTGCAAATTTACAGTTGTTTCATACCCAAAATTATAACCTAAACATAAAGCCTCGCCCCTTCTACTCATGCTTCATACTAGGTTCTCACTGCCCCAAGGCTTTCCACAAAATTTGTTCATTTTTTCCCTTTGAGACTTTTTTCTCAAAGCTTTTCTGTGACATACAAAAAACTCCAAGCGATCCACCAAAAAGCCAAATGAATTTGAAGACAGCTCTGCTACAGGTTACTGAAATGACCATTCCTCTTCCCGGACGATGTAACAGCTGCACTTCCATGCACAATTTCACCTCTCTATACCCATTCACCTACTGCCTCATATTTTTACTGAGTTTATAAGTGAAGACAATCAAGCACAACTAAGCCCTGTTGCGTGACATGAACACTGATAGATCCCCATCCCACAGACAACAGGCAGTGCCACATCAGGTGGCAGCATTCTGTAACACACTCATAATCATAAAACAGTTGATTGTTAACAAACAAAAATAAGAGGCTGGTGTAGCTCCTACCACGTTAAAGCAGGGCACTGAACTTAATGCATTCACATCATCAGTGCTGAGAGCATTCAGACATTAATAAACTCCAAGATAGGGTTTGCAAGGGAAGGGAAAGAAACAGAATTAATGCAACTTCTCACCTTCCTTCTCTATACTCTTTCAGCCCCAGTCTCCTCTCCCAGTCCTCAAACAGGAAATATGCACTCGCAACACCGCAGTTCAGATTTCAGATTCTGGCAGAGGTTTCCAAGGTCTTTGCTGTCCTTTCTGACCATCCCGCTCTCCTAAATAACAGCTCAGAAGTTCAGTGACAAACAACAACAGGAGAAGGACAGCAGAAAAGCCTCTGTCCTTCAGCAGTGCCTTCAGGATTCACCATATGTCTGAAGGGCTATACTGAACACAATCAGACTCCATTTCTGCTCACTTCAATCCTCCAAGTTTTCCATTGAAATCTCCAATTTGTTTCCATAAATTAAATTTGGACCATTCTCTAAAAACATAGATAGAGCAGACAAAAATAAAATTAAATTAAAAAAACAAACCCACAAAAATGGATCTTTTTTCTTCTGTTGTCTTTTTCGCACAGGATGTATTTTCAGTAGAATTAATCACTCATCACTATGAAGTATATTGTGCAAAGTGTTTGAAAGCATTCTGAAGTTTTGGAAAAAAATGAATGGGAAATATCTATCCAGGTAAGCAACAAAGTAAATTAGAATTCTTTATTATACCAGCCAATGTTTAAGAATCTCAATCCTTTCATCTTCATTAAAATACATTTTGTCATAATTAGTTAGGTATAACAGAAACATTAGATGAACATTACCATATTTTTATTTCAAAGCTTATTCTGCTACCTTTACACTTTTCTAGTGTACCAATTAGTAGTATTTTGTCATTTATAGCTTTTTAATAGTATCAAGCACAATGCTTCTACAGTGACTCACTAGTCCAAATAGTCTGTTGTATTAGAAATACAAAAGTTAAGGTTGCCTATCAGATTTACATTTTACAGAATAGCCCCACCCAAAAAAAACCCACAATAACTAACCCAAAACAAAGGAGAAATAAAAAACACTCTTGTCCCTGACACAAAGGTCACATCTTTGCCAAACTTCAAGCGCATGTTCTCAAACAGGAAATAAAGCTTTTCAAGAAAACTTTTTAATAGGTTAAAAAAAACCAAAACAACTTAGTAGTCTTCCCTGCTGTTGTTGTATCACAACATCTGATCTAGTCCAGATAAACTGACAGGAAAGAGGTTTTGATATAAACCTTATCATGAAATATTTCAGCCTACTTGTAAAAAATAAATGTGATCCAATTTCCCAAACTGAGTTGTTTTTACAAAGCTTTTCCCCACTGCAACCACATTTCCGTCCGGATCACAACCCTAAGCAATCACACAGACAACCAAATTTCTGGGAGGGCCAGAGCCCCATGTGCAGCTTCCTCTGCCCCATCCCAAGTCCCTACATGTCTCTGGGTAAGACCGGAGATGGAGGCAGAGGAATAAACCCTACACACAGGAGACCCCGGCATTCTCCATTTAAACATCAGGAAACAAAGAGTATTTTCAAGTTTTGCCAATTGTTGCCAAGACTAGAGCCAAACCAGAGTCCCAGACAAAAGCAAGCCCCAAAAGAGTAGGAATCAAGATCTATAGCTGGCTTTTACCCATGGAAAACACAAGCTGTGATAAGCCTTATTTTGGCAACATCTAACACAAATCACCACCTCTTGCAGAGCCCATCTTCAGTCACTTGCAGCTATTCTGGTGTTGACAATGCTCACATGTGAAGTTGCTCACACACAGATTGACTGTGTGATTCTTCTAGTATATTGGTATGTAAGTAATCTCTATATAGTAAAACTATCTTTTAGAATAATTATCAATACATAGGGCCTTACAGGATTCTATATGATGCCAGATCCAAATATTGTGCTTTAAAAATAATTCTAAGTGAGATATTAAGAAAAATGGGCCATGAATATAGCCCAGAAATCCTGGACCACCCCACCACATAACAGTCACACCAAGGATGCTTCACAGGTAAACACAGAAGAACAAGCATTTAAAAAATAATCCAGTTTGGTTTGTAATTGATTTTGCTACCCCACAGACTGCTTTGCTTGTGACTTGGCATATTTTGGGACTACAGTTATGCAGAAAAAAAACCAAAACCCACCAACAAACCCACCACACCTCATTTTTAGCTATTTATAACGACATAGATACACTCTTCTTAAGAGCAGACCCAAGGCTGAAAGCACAAATCTAACTCAGCTTTCTCCACATATACATTATGCAATGAGATAAATATGTACCCATGAAGTCACATGCTGTATTGCAAATAGGATACAGCACTCTTCAGTGACCCAGGAGAAGGCACCGTGCTCAATCTGCAATTCGTACTTCCCCTCCCCCATTTCATTTTCATAATGGTCCAGCAGTTATTTTGCAGACTTTTTATACCATCTCCTCTCTAAGGTATGTAAATAATTTAGTCAACAGTAATGCATTATGCAATTTATTTTCAGCCAACAACACAGCCCTCGTTAGGTGCAATTCATGGGAAGAAGCAGTTAATTATGGTAATTCATCTGCAGACCTAGGTGAGCAATTTCACTGTTATTCTGCTATCCTACTTAATATGCATATGCTGTATAAGAGCAGTTAAATGGCAACTTTCAAAACTGACATCCCAAGCCCTGATTCTTTAACGAGCTCTGAACCTGGGCTCTAACACAGAGCTACCATAAACACCGCTTCTGGGAGGCAAAGGACTTGATTTACACAAAACAACTTGCAAGACAGGGGTTTAAGGTAGTCGACTGAATAGACCTCTACAAGATCCTAGAAATAATTCTATGCTATTGTATTGCACTATTTGTGGAATGGTATGTGATCATATAATTAGACATCATATAGTACATTCACAGAAAGAATGCTTTAGAGCTTGCTGTGTAGTGGGGGGGAGGGGTGGGGAGAAGTTGCTTTAAAAAAGAAAATTACATTATCTGGGAATTCAGAGCTTATCTCAACAACTCAGAATTGTTACCAGAGAGCTTTTCCTTCACAAAGCATATACAAAGCAAATACATTTCAGGTCTGACTGCTGCCGGAGGAAGAATTAGTTCCAAACAAAGACAGCTGAAGTTTTCAGTCACTAAGATATTAGAAGTCTAAACAAAAGTATTTAGGAAAAAGCAATCTGAAATACATGTCAATATTAAAAAAATAATTTCTGAAGTGGATCTCTATGATTGCAATGACAGGGAGCAAAGACAGCATTTGGTTCAGAACCAACTCTGAAAGAAGTGCTGAGGACAGGTGCAAGAAAAATATCACTCATTTGGTAACTAAATCAGGGGAGAGGAGTAAATGAAGGGCAGGTCCAGAGGCAGGAGCATGGAAGTTTCTGGGAGAAGCACTGTGCTCAAGGCACATACTAGTTAACCCCACTGTTGGAGGAAGGCTCCAGCCCCTTCTCCTGTTAACCTGGGCCTGGCTGTACTGTCCTCCTGGTGAAACTCCTTTGGAGCAGCTGAAGGAGCAGCAGCACCAGCAGCTGACCCAGCACCTCCACCCCTTGGCACATGCCCTTCGGCAGCCTTGAAAGAAGAGGCCCTGATCTTGGGGTGGTTCTTCACTGCACCTTGCCTCCTCCCCCCTGTAGCCTGTCTGCAGACTTCAGAAGCCAACTGCTAAATGATCCTGCTGCACAACTTTGCAGAGCACACACCTACTGAAAGGACAGCCTTCTGTCAAGTCCCTTCCATCCCAAGCAACATACATTAAATAGTGCAAAAATCACCACAGCCCCACCCACTCTGGGGAACAGGCAGTCAACTCAGTATGTGCAGTGCTAGTCTTCCACCACAAAACCAAGCCTAGAAACCTGCAGGCCTCCCTTAATAACTTTAAGCTGCCACTGCTTTCATGATAGAAGGCACAGAATTTTTACATGAACATCCCGAAGGCCTCAGTGGAGCACAGGTCCAAGATACACGCACCCAGAGACATACATTCAGTTTTAATTTTAATCTTACACACTTTAATATAGCTGCAGGACTAAAACGCTGGTGCTCTAAAGCTTGTTTATGCCTGACTACATATGCTGAATGCGTTTGGCCAAAACTCGAAGCTAAAATAAAAACCAGGGTTCAAACAGCACAAAACTTCATAAACCAAATAAACACCACATTGCAAATATTTAAGTCTTCCAAGCAAAGGCTACTTCTGTAAATTTCAACATTTAAAGTGGCAACAAAACATTTCATGAAACAAATGACCAGCTAAAGAACACAACCCCATCGTCACCATCATCTGAAACACACATGGCACTCAGATTACAACTGAACAAATGTACATATCCCTAGCTATTTAAAAACAAACAAAAAAAGAACAAGAATAATTTGAAACATTGCATTTAAATCTTTTTGCTTAACCCAAGACTAGAAAACTGTCAGCCCTGAAAATTAGTTTCACAGAGCCTTAATGCCTCTGAAAACGGCTTACTTGCTAAACATGACAAGCAAATTCTGAAATAAAGGGAAACCCTTTCCCTCAACACACACACTAATATTTTTCTTTCCTGAAGGCTGGATCATTTCCAGAGAACCTGAATTGACTTCAACGGAGCAATAAATATATTTTCTTATGAGAAATATGTAGATTGCCTCAGAATATAAGAAAATGGTTCAACTCAGCTCTTTCAAAAATACCCAAGGATCACACTTAAAAGCGGGGGTTTATTTAACAATTAGGGCTTGACTACACCAACAGCTCTATCTGCCGATATATAGATATGCATTACACTAAATAGGAATGAGACATTTTCTTTCTGGAGTCATTCCAAAAATGTGAATGCACTGTAAATTAACGCCTTAAACTCTGAGCCACACTACCTAGCGAGCGTAAATACATTCTTGTAAAATTTAAGGGATTTATTAAAGCTCTGGCAGGATTTTCTTTTTCAATTAACCAGAGAATACTTCTTGGTGTAGAGCATGGTGACAGTAAGAAAAGTCACAATATAAAAACATGATTTTCAGTAGCGAAACCCAACTTTAACTACTATTCCCAAACTGAAGAGTTATGCTAAAATTAACACACATACACACACACCCTAAAATTTCGTTTTGAAGCCAACAAAAATTTTCTAAACAACATTAAAAGAGAAGACAGAGCAGCAAAAAAGCTTGTGCTCATCAGTATCACAAGCAGAACTGCACTGGCCAGGACTGCTACGTGCTTTAGGGGAAACTAGTACTGCCAAAGAAAGCTCTCAGCAAAAAGCAACGTCCTGCGTTAGGACTGCACATCTTGTATAAGCATTTCTCCAGACAAGACCTGCTATGCTCCATCTGCCCAGGGCACACAGCTCTGACAAGCAAGGGAAATACCACTGGTTCTTCAGAAGAGGCACAAAACAAAACAAAAAAATTCACACAAGCTTGTAAATCTGCTTAACTATAAATTTATAAAGAAGACTCATTTGGGAAGTTAAGGAAGACCTCTCCAAGTAGAGCTATGAGCACATAACCGAGAGCATGTAACCACTTATGTTTACTTTATATATGGAAAAGTCATAGAATCTCCTGAGTTGGAAGGGACCCATAAGGATCATCAAGTCCAACTCCTGGCTCCACACAGGGCCAGCCAAGATAGCACATATGACTGAGTGCATCATCCAGATGCTTCTTGAACTCATCCGTGCTCTTGAGACAGTACGAGGATTGCAATCAACACATACATCAAGGTTGGTGTCAGACTGGCTTCGCTGTCAGTTGGTCCACTGCAGACTGCAAAGATTTTGTCTGATAGTGAAGTTGATACAAGTTCATGGCACACCCGTAGCTATTATAGGCTCATCACTATGTATAAGCTCTAGTTCACTTCCATCTTCATGGTAGAATCCTGTTGAAAAGTGGTTCAACAAAACCACTTTTATTAGTACATCCCCCCTCCCCCAGAATAGCAATAGCTTTTAATGCAATCCTTCCAGAAATCATACTTGTCAGAGCTGTAAACCACAGTATTGGCATGGTGGAGGAGCCAATAAACTGTGGAAAAGGATAGAGACATTCTCTCCAGAGTTCAGAACTCCACCTGCAACTTTGTTCTGTGTCCACGTCCCACCGAGAACAGGGTCAGCTCAGGGGTCCCACCACCCACACTGGGACAGGCGGCTGCTTGCATAGTTGTGCTTTGAAACCTATGCCTGAGGTTGCTCCACCAAAGCAGTTCAGCCTTTTCCACACCCCTCAAAGCACTGCCAGGGTCTGGAAAAAGCACAGCAATCTTAAACCTTCATGTAAGGTTTCATTTCCACATTACCAAGGCCACAAACATGCCTAACTTCATAAACCCAAGTACCCTGATTTCAACATGATTCTTTGTCATGTATAGGCATGATCAGCAAACATTCCCAATGTGAAGGACCATGTTTTGCCCAACATAAAACTAGAAGGCAAGCACAAAACCATGATCACAAAAGAAACTCTTGCCAAAATTAAAAACTCTACATAAGCAGATGCTGAAGAATAAAGCAAAAGCCACTTTAGACTCTGCACAGCCCTTCGTCAGAAGACCTCAGGGCACTGAACTAGTCTGAAAAAACTCCTAGGAAGTATTAAATCACTGGTGCATGGGTAAATTTGTTAATCCATTTGCTAAGGTCACACAGTGGCAGAAATAGCAGATAATCCTGACACCAACTTTCTGTCCTCTAATTATTATGCAGACAGAACATCTTCGGCAATGTAAACTGAAAATAGAGAGAGTTATCTGTTACATACAGGTGTATTAGGCCAACCCAGAAAAGCAAAACTGTGGGTGTGGGGAGCAGAGGCATGTCTCTGGGGATCCACTGCAGATCTAGACAAGCCCGTGAAAATTAAGAGAGAGGCTTTAAAACCAGAAAATCATAATCCAATCCTCTACTGCTCCATCCAAGCAGTCCTATGAAGGGACTGTGTAGACAAGACTGCAGCTGCGCTCAAAAAAAAGAAGTCTGAAAACACTGAACTGTAACCCACAGGATATATTCCATCACTACATAGCACCCACATTAGGATGACAAAAGTTTGCCATTTGCTCCATACTGACATTAAAGCAGTGTTTTACAGATTGCCTGTAAGCCAGCAAAACTGGGGAAGTCGTCTAATATCAGAGGGCAGACAGACACACACCTGACATTGTCAACAGAGAGCTACAACAACTTCTACCAGCCTTAGTGTCACTTCATATTTAAGCATCCTGGTAAAACCCGCCGCTATGGAGCTCGGACAATTCCAGACAGTTTTGGTTAATGGTCTTGTACTAGTATCAAATACATTGCAAGCAGTTTCTGAAGAGGAAAAAACAAGGTTATGAGCTGAGAAAAAGAGAAAAACTTATTCTATTAATTAAAACCAGACAGCGAGCTGCACTGGCATTATCAGTATGCCCTACAAACAACAACATCATAAAATCACTGTAGGCAGGGAAAACCAATCTTTCCTTCTTCCTTAAGTAAAACACAGCAATTTCAAGGTGATGCTCCCCCAGATACAGCTACATCCCCAGCCCTCACGCACCAGGTTTGCTCCTAAAGCCAGTCTCTCTTGCATCCATCTTAGTTACACTACACATGCCCTGATTACAGGAATTTATGAACAGCAAGAGTAATTTAGAGATGATCACAAAACTGACCAGCAGAGGTTCAGTATTATCATCTCAAGGGTTAACAGCTTTGTGTTGAAGGGCTTGTATCTGAAAGACTTTCAAACAAAACTCTTTTACTGACTCTCAAGAAGCACACCTTGCTTTCTCTCTGTCCCAAGCACACCTTGCTTTCTCTCTGTCCCAAGCACACCTGCTTCAGAGACAGAATCCAAGCCCACAATCCATAGACTTCACCGGGCAACAAGGTACGAAAGTTTATGATGCCTTATTCTCTTCTGTTTATTTTCTTAGGGTCAGACCACACCACACCGAATAAAAATGGTGATTACATACCAAGCAAGAGAGTGGTTTCTAGCTGTGAACTCTTTAAAGACAATCTTTCAACTCTGAAGTTGCAATTCCGCACACTCATCTGTGCAGCACAGGACAAAGACGTCTGTGCGCACGTACCAGCTCGCGGTCTCAAAGCCATGTTTGTTCACCCAGAACAATGGGGCATGTGACTTGTCAACACTACCCACAATAAAAACAATAAGATAAGGCTGCCACTGATTTCATGATGACTGACGTTGTTTTTGCTAATTTTAAGTCACAATGTCAATAAAAAAGCATTGCATAAAATCCCTGATTTTGAAAAGCCCAACATTAACCTCGAAGTGAACTCAGGTTTGCACTCAAACTCCCTCAGCTTTTTGCATTTATCCTAAACATACCAACTCCCCCACCACCACCCAAAGCCTCCCTCTGACTTCATCAAGGGTTCAGTCAACATCTTACACCTAAAGCTGAGATTATTTTTATCAAATACAGGTACTGCCAAAATTTCTCCTCTCTGCTTCCTGTCCTGCGTGTCTGCCCCAGCTACCCCCTCTGCCCGCAGGCAGGCTCCTCGCTCACCTCTGCTCGGTGCCCTGCTCACTGCCTGCAAAATCAGATTTCCTCAGCAATCTGACAGGTTTTGCTCCGACACAGACCAGGGCTGCACCATCCAAACACATCTAAGCCCTCCAGTTCAAGAGGGCTACTACATAGGATCAAGTCCTGTATGTAAATTCAATTAAAGTTAAGAGAAAGAGGAAGAAAGCAGAGCAAACCCAGAGAACAGGAACAAAAGAGCACCAATTCGGTTTAAAGAACCAACAAGAACCGATAGGGAGAATGCAAACGAAAGTCCAAAGAAGAGAAAAAGCCCAGGAAGAAAAACAGGTGCGGGGAAATTAGAAAACCAAGTAAAGCTTTAGGAAAGGATAATAATTAAACAATGCAAACTGTCAGAACTGAGACAAAACAGCCCAGTATACTACATCAATTTGCCACACTCATGCTACAGCACAGAGAAGGAAGCGGAGCAGAGGCCATGGCCATTCTGATCACTGGAAGGGGTTAATTTTAGAAAGAAAAAAAAAAGCAGCACAATCTTGCACCGCTTCTGTTTTAACTACACAGGTGAGGGCTTGGGGTGTTACTTTAATCACACAGAACAGCCATAGGCCCAAGAGCACCAGACTAATGCATGGAAATACACTGGAACTCCTAACTTTCACAATTTACAGCAATGTTAATGCAAACAAAATCTGACTGATTTGATCTCTGAACATGTGTTTTTAAAAACAGTGCATTGCTTTCTTTTCATCTTGAAAAATCTCCGTTCCACAGGCAAGTAGTTACAAACCACAGCTGGTGAAGTGGGAGGCACACAAAGCACGCAAATAAGATTTTTACATATTCTAACCCCGTCAACACAGCTTTCTGGAGCTCTTCAGCAATGTCCAACAAGCCATGCCACGGGCAGCCTTGGCAAATTAAAACAAAGTCTCTCAGCCTACACAGTGCACGTGCTCTTAGCTGGAGTCTGACACTGCATTTCACATACACTCCGAGTTTCTCATGAGACCATAGCGCCAAAGAGCATGTCACAAGTGTTTTCCCTGATTATTTCTGAAAACTTCCATCCCTTTAACCTTCATACATTTATTTTTTTAATTATTCTTAGCACTACCGTATCTACACACAGGATCTTAAAAGTCCCACTGTGTTCCCAAGTAGGTACAGGCAACCAGCACCTCCCTAGCAGGGGGCTGTGTTGAGCCCAGGTACAGGGACCTCAAGGGACACTGACAGGAATGTTTAACTTGGTGCTTCCAGCACCAGCCCACAGAACCACATGGAGAGCTGAGGGTTCATTTTTAAAAACACAAGCAATACCCACTGGTTTTACCAACAAGTAATATATCTGGGAGGGCTCTGACACCCAGGCACCTCAATGGGGTAACCAAACGGTTAAGGCAGCTTTTTATTTGTTGTTGATTGAACAGACTCTTAGAATTTCATTTCTAACATATTTAGTGTGTACTATATGTACAGGAATAAAGAATCTTACAAAGGGCCTTGATGAACTAGAAATAAGTGATCCGTATCAAAATAACCTTGCATGTGTAGGCAGTAGAGGAACCAACTAACATGGACTTTGCCAACAGTAAGATAAACACATTGATATTTCTAATGTAATCAACAGCCATTCAGAATCTGCTCTGGAAGACAGTCACAGAAATATAAAGTATTTTTCTTACAACTCAAACAATTCTGACAAATATTTACTATAATGGTAAAAGCTGTTAAAAAAAAAGTTGGTTTCTATTAATCAGCTACATTTAGATATCCGTTCTTGCTATCAGATTAAGCTCACCAAAACTGCTTAGTAGGCTGTTGCATTGTATTTTTGTTTAAGTTTTATCACAATTCAACATATTGAAGTCTCATATTCCTGCCTTTTTTTCATCTCACACAATGCTAGCAATTCATAGTCTCAACAAAACACACCAGATTATTTCAAATTCACAACTAAACTTCACAAAATGGAAAATCAGGTACTATGCCTGCATGGGCAAAACACTGGTGTTAGACGGAGTACGTACAGACCCCGCTTCTCCAAACCCTGAGTCTGTTGCATTAACTACGGGGAACAGGTAATCCATTGCTACACAAGGTGTGTTTCTAGCACAAGTTGATGTCAACATTAACAAACGGTTTGACAAGACCGTTCCTCATTTTCCTCCATCCACATCTGTGCTAGCTTTGCTTTAAAAGTACATTAAAAGTGTATCAAATCTGAACAAACATAACCCCAAGGTAAATATGTTAGAGATTCACAGTATCATCGTGACAAAATTCCGTTATTTTTACAAAGCACTTCCTAATTAAAAATTATAGCTAAGTCTGTATTTAGGAATGCATATTTGTGCTAATATCCAAGCAAAAATTTCTGCACCAGAGAAGAATGTTGACATCCATACAAAAATTACCTATGATTCATTGTTGAACGGTTGCCTTCCCTTCACAGAACACCGCAGACTGAAGGACATATTGCCAAACTGAAAGCACCAATACTTCCTTCAACCTAATATAGGACAAATAAATACACTTCAACAGCTTCTAAATCTTGCACGTCCTACTTTTTTGACCCAGATCTCCTGTTATTTCCCCCACAGGTGTATGCAATATCAAAACTATTTTTTCCTGCAAATTTAGAATTAACCTAAAGGAGGAAAAGTTCTCAGCATTTCTGGGAGCCAAACAGATATGGAAGCGAGGGGGGATGGTCAACAAGACTCATCATTGCTAAAATCAACTGGGTTTGTAGAAGGTAAAACTCCCAGCCACACTTAACACGCTCACAACTGCTCTAACTAATGGCAAAAATTCTCGTCTGTTCCAATAGGACTGTAATTTAGACCAGTATCAATGAGAAATGAAAAATAATGAAATTTTTATTACTATTTTTACAAGGCAAAAATGTATTTTCAGAAGTCATGCTGACACCCGAGCAATAATCAGCCTGTCCAAAAAACACAAAAGAGCTATAAAACTTGTTATTCCTCTCCTCGGCCAGCCTGGACAACTTCTTCCAGGAAATCAAAATGTCTCTTCTTTGCCTGGTACTTATAGAGAACCATCAGGGGATTGAAATTCACCTCGTGTGTGCTTGCAATCAGGCGAATTCCCAGCTCAGGGTTTGCTAGCAACAGGTCACCCATATGAAAAGCCTGAACTTTTAACATTGTTAATGTCAACTGGATGCAATTCTTAGGAGAAGTTGTATTTTTAGGGCTCTAAACCTTGACAATTTCTGTGGTTTTGGCACCAGGCACAGTATTTAGCGCTACATTTTCATGAATAGTAAATATTTGACCCTTAACTCATAACCTTGGAAAAATGCACCACGAATAGGTTGTACAGAGATCTTTTCTGTACACTCAATAGCCGCTGCCAGGAGGCACGTAGCTGTGTATAGAACAGGAAAGTTTCCAGAGTCACTTTCACAGTCCTAATTCATAAAAATCTACCACTAACCTGATGTCAGCAGGGTTCAGTGGGATCTCTGACCGCATCATTGTCCAAACCCAGCAACGGGTTAAAAGGAACGTTAGCTGCAGAGACAGCTGCTTCCTTGCCTTGCCAGGCTGGCAAAGCTATTGCCCTGTTTGGGGGGGGAGGGGGAAAGGGAAGGCCTACTTCTTGTACCACAGCAGCTAACATTTCTAGTAATCCACCAAGCTGAAATAACACTCGGCAGGTTTGCATGTGGCACATGGTTGCTGGGAATGTCTCTGTAATATACACTTACATTGAAGAGAGAATGAACTGAATCACAGATCATAAAAGGAAAAAAAAAAAAAAAGAAAAACCACACAACTGTTTTTTCTCTGGATGATTCTGATTTTTTACTGCTAGACATTACTAATAAACAAGATTGCTCCTTTGCAACACCGAGACTTAAGAATTACAACAATAAACACGAGTCAGAGTACACAACACAGCCTTTTACTAATACAGTTCCCAGAAAGAAACAGAAGCTACACCCTAATAGGAGTCTGCAAAAGCCAGAAAACCACACACAGGGTTTGATTTTTAGAAGTGCTGAGCATCCAGAGACTGCCAACTTCACATGCAACTGCAGGGACTCAGCATCTTTGAAAACAGGACAGTATTAATTCCTTACTTTGCAGGTGCAGATACCAGTTCATACTCTTAGAGTCACAGCAGAATTACAGCACAAATACGCTCCCACCACCTCTTGCCACACAGCTCAGCTCCTGGAGCTGTGTGGGGTGATGGAGCTCCACGAAGGGCCGCGTGCAGGCACAGAACCAGCCCAAGCACCACCAGCTTGACACCCAGCCTGCTTGCGTTAATTGTACCCAAGTATGCTTTTGGACTAATATGTCCTTCTCTTCGGGACATCGCTAACTTGTTTAGAAGGACCTTAGTATCTGTCCATAAAACCGAGTTATGCCACGAACGCTTACATTCAAAGAGAGCAGACTGAAGATTCTGTGTACATCAGCCAAGATGTTTCTGTAAAACTCATCATCATCACTTACAAGGTTCCTTCAGTAGGTTTTTCAGCAAGCTACACCAATTCTCCAAGCCTTTTTATTATTATTATTTCTACAGGTAAGAAAATGTTCTACAGAGTCTTTCTAGCAGACACCCCATGTGAGGAAGCGAGCGAGCAGGGGAGAGCTGCAACACCAGCAATTTCCCTCCTTGGCCAGCCAGGCCAGCAAGATCCTACACACCCGACTGGCATGTGCATGTTCCCCCACTGTTACGCATCCTCCAGCTTGGAATGGCCACTTATTTATTAGCAAGGAAAATAATTGTTAAGACTCCTTATCAATACAAAAAGGAGATTCTAAAGGATGTCATGGAAAACTTTGTGGTTAAGCACTAAAAATTAATGTTTTGGGGCGTGTGTTGAGCTAAAGTCCTCCAGACCCTTCAGAACCAATGGAAAACTCAACTTGAGCTCAAACATGGCCATTTAAACTCAAGGGCATTTTGTCTAAACAATTTCAGCCTTGTTTTCATTACAAGGAGGAAGAAAAGGCCTTCTCAGTTTGGGTTAGACACCACAAGGCAGAACCCTAGTGAGAAGTTCAGTTTTCACACAAAGTGGCAGAATGATTTCTAGACCAGACTCCTGTACTTTTTCACTCAAACTATCAAGTCTCCCGAAATGACAGCTACATTGCCTCATCCTCGCTACTTTTTACCTCAAGTTAGCTAATTCAATTTGGCAAAATTAAAAGAAAGCCAATATATTCTCCTGCAATTTCAACTGAAAAGATATTTCTTATTCCTCAGTTCATTGTCATACTTTATCTCAGAGGAAACTAATTATGAGTTGAATAAAGCAGTCTCCTTCTCCTCTGCTTGGGATCACCAGATGAGCCTTTTTCTAGTAAAAGTCACATTTTTTCATTAAGCTACTTTACAGAATTAAGACCATCCAACTTCACACTGTGGTGCTTCGAAAGCTGCTCATATTTGGGACAGGGGTGGCTAAACCAAAAGGAGGAATACAGGAACTGTTCAGTTATATCACCCATTAATTTGAAGGTATTACATTAATGCTGCAACGCAGCTCAGAAACACTGACAAGAGCTGTCAATCATAGTCCCTAATGGAAAACTTCTGACACTTCTTCGCCTAACATAAACACTGAAATTTGTATTTAAAATCGAGCACACAGTGAGTATCTTCACACAGCAGTCACTTCTTGTAGGAGCCAAACACACATAATTACAGAGTGTGCATACACACTTTCACTTCTCTCCCAACCTGCAGCTACTTGCATGAGCTGATGTTTGGAGCTTTAAATATAGTCATTATTACACCCTGAGCTCTGTGTCTGTACGCATGTGTAGACCGACACATGCCATAAGAATGGTCACTACACGTAACAGGATCACAGAGCTCAATACAAAGGTGAATTAAGACTTAAATGAGTTGTACTTCAGTGGCATGACAACAACGCAGTATTGACATGACCCAGTCCTGCAGCACTCCCTCTCCAAGGCAGAAGCCAGACGACTTTACAACCTCCCTATCTTGGTTCAGAAGAGGAAGAGCTGCCGGCAGGTTTGAGTCTGGTTCCTCTCTGCTTGCCAGCAGCATCCTCTCCAGCAAGGTGTCAGAATTCACACGGGCACCACATCCTGAGCAGCTATGGGTCCAGGGAATGGAAGAGACAGGAAAAGCGAGCAAAAACCAGAGGGGTGGCTAACTCTTGGGACTCCAGAAGAGCATATGAACAGCATTAGTGAAAGAAAAGTGCCACACCTGCGGCCGCCTCGGCTTTCCCCAAAATGCAGTGATACCAAAAAGCGTCACTGTCATGAGAGATTCACATCCTATTGCCCACCACTAATACTAACCCTGAGCAACTTGACAGACATCTGCAGAACTTACTCAACTGAACTAGACCGCTGAGGTTCAAAATCGTGTGTGTGTGTTTCTTTACCGGACTTCCTGACTTCCGTGCGATTACATCCTTGTAGGGTCTAGGGTAGTAAAGATGAGGGGTTTTTACTACCACTACAAAATCTGTAACAGCAAACACATTCTGGCTCAAATGTGAAGCCCGTGTTAAATTAAATTCCAGAACCAAAAATCAAGTTAGGTAAAATAACACCGTTTCCTTTACGTTACTCAGATCTGCAGTTTGTCACTAAAAAATATTACCTAAAAACAGCATTACAAGTAATTTTGACCACTTCCCCTAATCCATCCACAGCCTCCTTATGCTCAGGGCTGTAGCACTTTTTTAGCATCAAACTCTTTCATGATGGGAAAATAACTATGAAGTACCGCTGTTGGGTACTTAGCACTTATACCATGCCTTACAACTTCAAAGCGTTACACAAACATCAATAATTACCATATATAGAGTAAAACTGAAAGAAGCATTCATATAAAAAAGCCCAACAGGAAAAAAAAAATCATAACTACCTGTTTGAAGGGGGGAAAAAAAGCTTAAGCAACAAAATCTCATGTAATTATTGGATTCTTTATGCTATGCACATGTATTATGGCTCTACACATTTAAATGAACAGAAATCAAACTCTTGCACAGTCTAAAAAAAATTCCAAAGCCCAACTTTCTTTATACGTTTCAATTACATTTCCTTCCCCTTTCCTCATAGGGTGAGAGCTACGTATTTTCCAGGTGTTCTCAGCAACAGTTTGGGAGGCATGCCACCAAGTTCCCAGGATGCTGTACCACATGGACCCTGTTCTCATGGAGACAAATCCACCTTCCCCTAAGAAAACTTAAGACAGGGACAGCATACAGGCTCAGGTGATCTTAGGTAAATAAAATATTTTGCCATTCCCCCAGATCTTAATCAAAAACAATGGGGGAAAACAAACCAACCCAACCCACAAGAAAACACTGGAAGTTTGCTACAATCTTCCACAGGACATCACCAGCCCCCAAAGCACCATCACGACACCGCAGCCCTTTTTTGCTATGGCTAAGAGGAAAGGAACTCTGGACGCTCATCCACAAACAGGTACGCATGTACTTGAATTCAGGGACACACAGGAGAGTTTGCAGGACCAGTCCTCACTTGAAAGGTATTCTGAAAGGACGGTTAAGGCATCAAGTCCAAAGCAAGGCCCCAAATCCAGCGTACGCCTCACGCGGACCAGCCTTCAGGTCACTCAGAGCAAGATGAGGGACCAAAACCGCCCTCCGTACCCCAAAGCTCAGGCACAACCCAAAACCCAGCACTAGCTTTGCAAATGGTATCCTCTCTCTCTCAAAAGGACGCAAACCACTGCCCTGAGAACACCCAAAGAGTAGAGACCACCAACACCGAAGGACCTTGTTCAGACATTTACCATGCTCAGACTTTTACTACATTACAGCAGGGCAGGACAGGAGAGTCAGACAAGCCCAGATTATACCTTTGGGTTTTTTCCTTCCCACAACAAAGACTTGGTTCTCCTGATCATGCCTCTCATACTTTGATAATAAAGACAGAGCATGTTTTGTGATTCCTCCCCTCCCCCCATAAATCAGTTAGGAATTTGATTTACACAGACAGGAAAACGAGGAAGTTAAGCACACCAGAGAGTAGTAAAAACTCCACCAGCAAACTTCACTTTCCTACACAGCGACCTACAAACCAAACTTTCCTCCAGACTCACGTGTCATCTGCAGTAACAAGCCTCTACCATAAAGCACAAAGTTTGCTGTTCAGGGGGATGCAGCAAAAGACTGAGGGGAGACTTTTATTCTCTCAAGCTGCCTTAAAAGGAAATTCAGTGATGAAAGATTAAATTCACCTGGAACAACACGATAAATTTAACACTTTCGGGAGGGGGAGGGGCACAACAATAATAACAAGCCACATGTTGTGCTGTTGCAGGACTTATATCCTCTACCAAGGAAACACATACATCGCATGGACTGTAACAAGCCCATCCAAAAGATGCAATGCACAGTTTGCACCAGGCTTTTGGACAGGGGCAAGCCCCAAGACAGAGCCCTTGTAAAGTATAAAAAAGCTTATTTTGTTCCCCAAACTGGGCCCGCTCTCTGCCACCGCGGGGTATTCCATGTTCCACCCTAAACTTTCCCAGGAAAACTGATCAATAACTTGGCTGTTTCGGCCTGGGAGGAGGGGGTCGGGCATGGCCTGTGTGTATGTCCCCCCAGAAAACCCCCCCAAGGGCAGGGGGCCAACTCCGCCGAGGGAGGAAGGGGTGCCCGCCCCTCCCCCACTCGGAGGAGTTCGCCCCCCGGCCAAGACCCGCACCCCTACCCCACTTTTTTCTCTCTTCCCCTCCCCCCCCATAAGTAAATATGCGGGGAGGGGGAGGGGAAGGCGCTTCTCCACACAAATCGGGCTAAAAATAGGCTGCTCGCCATGGCTCCGTTGTGCCATTCGCTGCAGAAGCTGGTGTGTGTCCCCCCCCCCAAAAATCCCTTTTTTAAAAAATGAAGCCGGTGGGGGGAGGGGAGGCCAGCGGCGCGGAGGGGGGAGGGGGGGATGCCGTTTGCTGTAAAAAAAACACCCCAAACCACAAACCATACACACCCCCCTCACCCCAGACCCACGGGAGCACACACCCCCCCGCACCCCACAAGCATTAATTAAAAAAATAAAGGGGGGGGGGGGGGGGGGCGGGGGGAGGGGGGGGTGTGCTGCGGCTAGCGTTAGGCAGGCGCCCATCCCCCTCCCGCCTCCAACCGCCACAGAGACAAACAGGGCGCCCTCCCCCCCACCTCTTTACCCCCCCCACCCCGGCCCGGCTCGGCTCGGCCCGGCCCGGCCGCGGCCCCTTCCCGCCCCGCAGTCGGCCCGCGGGGGCTCGGCGGTGGAGCGCCCCGGTCCTTACCTTGCGAGTGGCGGCGGAGCGGCTGCTCCCCCCTTCCTTGGGAATGGAGGCACAAGAAATTCACCCTTGTTTGTCTCTCCTCCTTTTTTTTTTTTTTTTTCCTCTCCTTATTTTTTTTATACAGCCATGTAGATATATACACACATCTGCGTGTCCCCGTGCGTGTGTGTGTGTGTCTGTGTACACACGTATACGTATCGGTAATATTATATATATATATATTATTTTTTTTTAGCTGAGGTGTCCACACCAAGAGGAGGAGGAGGGAGGGAAAAAAAAAAAAAAAAAAAAAAAAACACCACACAGGAAAAAAAAAAACCCAAAAAAAAAAAAAAACCCACCACACAACCACACACACAGGAGGAGGAAGAAAAAAAAACCCAGCGAGTAGTGCTGTGATATTCAATTATATCCCGAGCCAGGGGCCGGGGGGAGGGGGAGGGTGGGGAGAGGGGGGGGTTAGAGATTAAGTCCTGGGGAAGGAGGGGGGGAAAGTAATATCTGTGTGTGTGTGTGTGATTTAGATTGAGGAGGAATTGAGGCAGAATGTAGGAGCTGTTACTAAGGGAAGGAGCCAAGCGGCTCGGAGCAGCCAGCGGCCCTCAGACACTCCGCGCGGGGAAAGAGGGTGGCCAGCCGCACGGAAATGGGCGCCAGAGAAAGCGCCGCCGCTGAGGGAAGGGAAGAAGGGGAGGGAAGGGAAAGAGCCGGGAGGCGAGGCCCGGCGAGGAGGAGCGGGGACGGCCTGCTGCGGCCGCCCGGCTAAACAAACTCGCCGACCTGACAGCGCGGGGGTCGGCGGCCGGGGCGGGGGGACCCCTTGTCTCCCGCCTTCCTTCCCCCCTCTCTTCCCTCACACGCCGCGCAACCCCCTCCTCTCCTCTCCCCGCGCTCTCCGGGCAGGCGCAGCGGCGGCCGGGCGTGCGTGAGGGGAGGCGGGCTGCGGGGAGGCCGCCCGCGGCCCTGACGGGAAGGGGAGGCAGTCCGCGCCTCGGGGCGCTGGTGGTCGGCGCTTGAAGGAGCAGCGGGCCCCACAACCACCCGAGCACCGTGGCGCGGCCCTGGAAGTTTTTCTAGGAAAGCCATTAATTGCGCTCCGCTGCCAGCAGCGCTTATGTAAATGCACGATTCAACGCGGCGGTTTTGTTTCCCTCCCGTAGCCGTCGCAGCCGGCGATGGTGCCAGGCATTGGGGATCCAGGCCCGCGCGGGAGGCCTGCGCCTGGATCCGTTACTGCCTCTTACCCTGTAATTTTATTTAATGCAAATAATCCTCCACGCTAGTAACGTTGCGCCCTACCTGGGTACTGTTCTGTTTTTAAGAATTGAAATGCCGTTCATTGTTTGTATCGCAGGTTTGTTTGGGGTTATTTTTAACACGACCTTTGTTAATCAAAACCACATTCGTCACTAGGCAGCCCTTTCCATCTTAAAATGTTTCTGCAGTAGCTTTTCACGCACTCAGGCATTGGTCCAACACCCTTGTGTCCGTGCGTTGGCACTCGTGCAGAGTCCTGGTGACCACAGACCACAGGCGCATCTGACGGTGACATCGGATGTCATCTGTGCTCTTGCCAAAGGCTCGCCACACACATCAGCCCAGCTCTGAACAGGGCGTCTGCACAACTGCACTTCTCCAGAGCTTGGTTTTACTGTCGCTGGCAAGCAGAGGGGCCACAAATGTAGCACGTTTTAGGGAGAGATTTGGGGTTTTTGTTGTCATGATGAGAGCTTGGCATTGCTGGAGCAACACGTTAGTCTGAAGTGGCAGTTCTGGAGTTAAGAGTAGCTTTTACATTCAGCCTAAGACTGAGATGTGTCATAGGCTGATTTTTCTTACTGGAGCCTCATCTCGGAAGCGGCTGGGAGCCCTCAACTCCAGAACACCCTGACAGAAGCAGATGTGTGTGTCTTTGGCTGTAGGATCACCTCACAGTGCTCATATTTTTCAGGGTCAAGCCCATCCATTTTCCCTTATTTTATGAAAAATAATATTTAAATACCTGCAGAAGACGGATTTTGGGGGGTTTTTTGCATTGCAAAACATTTTCATTCCGAGAAATCCCTGGGCCCTCAATCCATACGTTTGAAGAGGTCTAAGTTATATGAGGAAACCAGAGTATTCCTAAAAAGTCAGGGAGGATATTTGTAATTGTAAACCAAAAATAAATGTTCAACATTTATTTCTATAATGATTTTGATGGCCCAACTGGGCCACTTTGTCCATAATGGTAGATCGTCTGCTTTAGGGATGTAAAGAGGTGATAATTTTTTGAAGACTGTATCCAGGTCAATTTAAAAACTTGACCACTTTGCTGAAGGTTGGGACATTTAAAAAGGGGAGAGAAAAAGGCACGAGGGACTCATTAACACCTCCGTGCATTACAATCTCAAATCTGTCCATGTTTCTAAAGGAGTTTAACCTCTTGATACTCTGCTTTGTTTCCCAGGTAAAAGAGGATAAGCAGTAAGAGTCCGCAGAGGAAGGGGCATGAATGTGGCCTAAGGCAAAAGGAGGGCAAATAAGGGAGCTCTTATAGGGGCCTGCAAAGGGTATGGGAAGAGCTGGGAGAAGTCTGTGAAATAAAAAGAGAAGGTACAGAAACTGGTGTGAGAAGCGGAGGTGGAAACACCTCTCAAGTGTGCGTTGTTTGACCCACAGGAACTATGAACCGCATCTTCCTAGCCGGAGCAGCAACAACGTGCTGAACTAAAGTCATCTGGCTGAAGGTTTCTGTGGTCTAGCGTTCTCCAGATAGTCAGGCCTGACTCCGGAGTGCTAGGCTTTCGTTTTTAACTCAGTGATGCACTCGACTGGGTGATTACCCGAGTATATGTCCTGCTCTGCAGAAGCCACAAAGTGCGTTCTGGCAGATCGATACTCAGTTTGGTTTCTTTTTCTTCCCAGAGGCAAACGCCTCACAGCACTGCACAAAGGCTTAACTTTCCGTGATGAACTTTAAACTTTAGAGTTCTGTTGCCCAAATATGCAGCTGGGCTCAGAGCTGCAGGGGCCACTTACAGAGTGTACAGGAGGGAGGTTCTCACTTTCAGAGGTTTCCAAGAACGGATGTTGGGTAATACAGGGCAGTTGAGCAGGTTATAGTTTGCGGCGGGTTGTTCAGTCAGTGAGCTGAGCTTAGGGAGTTGGCTTTGCCTTGAGCTGGGAGAGGCACTTCTAAACAGTAAGAGTTGTTATGTTTCCTTTCCCAAACTCCTCTCAGTGAGAAAGATGGGACCAAGCCCTAAGTCTTGGATGTATAACTGGAGCGCATTTGAGGTTTTGGTTCATCTGTGTGTTTGAAGAAAAGCGTGTCTTCAAAACACTTCAGTAACACAGCTGCTCACTGTCCATGGCATTTTCATCCCAACTACTGGAAAGTCTTCTCACAGCCATGTTTGTAAGACATATCCTTAAAATAGTTGAATTTACGTGTAACAGTGAGTGCTGGGCCTACTAAGCACATATAAGCAAATATTTGCAATAACTGGACCAGTGTTTGCACAGCACCAAGCACACTGCCCGGACTCCATAAATAATAATACTTGGCACTCTCGGACTGGTTTCCATTTTCAAAGCACTTTAGTCATAACCCTTGACACCTATATGGCCTTTTACATCTTTACAAGAATTAATTAATCCTCACAGTGTCCTGCGAGAGAGGTATGCACTGCAATAATAACAATAACAACAATTAATAATTCATGCATTCTACTAAAAGAATCACTTCAGGGATTAAACTGCATCTGTAATACTTGTTTTTTATTAACATTTTTCCAGCA
Source organism: Laterallus jamaicensis coturniculus (assembly GCA_022605575.1). NCBI lineage: Eukaryota > Metazoa > Chordata > Aves > Gruiformes > Rallidae > Laterallus > Laterallus jamaicensis. Next base: position 14,158,707 of record JAKCOX010000015.1, read on the forward strand.
AATAATAAAAGCCATGGTATTGTGTTAAATCTATATAATACCCATACATCTTTTGCAGATTGGGGTGAGACCAAAGGTCCACCGAGACACCAGGACATCAGTAGGAATTACACAACTGGCTTCAGAAAAGCAAGTTCAAGCACAGTCCACCACACAGTCCAGGTGCCCGAATGAAGCTTGCCACGCACGGCAGCACGTAAAGTATCAGCAGAGCAGGAATGCTCTTTGTTCACTTTTAGGCTCCCCCAGTTGCACCATGCAATTACGGGACCCTATCCTATACAAACACAGCGCTGAGCATTTGCCGGGTGAGAAACGGCTGTGACTCAGCACCACGTTGTGCAACAGGGAGAGCAAGGACAAGTCTGGCCAGCACAGGGTAAACCCTTTCCCTCGTAAAAATTACCATATTGCCTTTGATATGCAGGCAAGCCCTAGTTAAACCTGATATTTAAACAAGTGGGACTTAAACCCTGTTGACTTAAACAGGAGAACAGGCAGGCTTCTACCAGGGAAAGCACCCTGGGCAGAGGAGGGACAGGGTGCTGGAGTCAGGCTCCCCACAAGGACAGTCTGATGCCCCACGATGATGCTCGGTTTTGTTTGCGTCACAATGTGGTTTAATAGAAACCACAAAGGCACCTTTAGCCCTAATGATGCAGCCAAGAGTGGGGAGGAGCAGAGATAGGTACACCCACACCCTAGTGATTTCCCCGTGACTTCCCGGTATCCATGACTCTAAATCTGGAACACTTAACAGTTAAGGCCTGTGGCTTTCATGCTCTAAGACTTTTTCCTTTAATGTGAGGAAGATACTAATTAAACAAAACCAAAACAAACCTCCAAATTACTTGTCTTTGTACATACAGAGAAAGGAAATGGAAGTTCACCAGTTTGAAGGGACTATTTCTGTTCTTGCAGCTGCTGAGGACCACTTCACAGGCGAGAACATGCTGGGAAAGGGACTTGTTTCTGAGTAGGGAGCATCTGAGTGGGTAGCAATTGGCGTGCAATTCGATCAGTGGATACACGTGATCAAAAACATCTAACACATTGCTGATTAACATGCCCATAGCACTACTACTTACTCTCACCAGTTGCTTTAAAGTCAGGTACATTGTAGATCTCCGTAAGGCAGAGAGGATTCGGTCCCAAAACAATCACCTCGTTGATATGCTTAGCTAGATCGATCCTAGAGGCTTCTGCTTCCCTGCATAGACACCAGGAGCAGAAGAGCAGCATGACCAGGTGAATAGTCCCAGTGAATAGTCCCACACATGAACTGTGTGATCCAAAGCCATGAAGTGGCGCTTTCAAAAATTTCAGGACAGGAGTTACATCGCTTAGCACACAGTTAGAGCTGCTGTGGATCGGTGCTAGTAAGACACATGAACCAGTTGGCATCTCCCTATATAGAGACCTTCAGCCGCTCTGCACTGGGGCAGTTTCATCCTTGTATTTTTAAAAGCTACCAGAAGGCCCCCCACAAATGGCATAGCCCACAAATGACAACATTCTGGGAGATGTACCAAACAAAACCTGACTGCCTCATTGCTGCTGACCTCCTTCCCTGAGGCCCAGCAAACCCAAAGGGCTTTAAGAGGAACACAAACATACGTGTGAACATGCTGTACCAAGGACAGCTTTCAGATTAGTGCCAGAGGAACATATTTTTAAAGGAAAAGTGAGAGAACCAGGGGAGAAGAGGTGCCAGCTGCTTCAGCCCCCTTCAAGCAAGGGCTCCTGCACCTTGTCTTCCTGCTGGGAAACAGCCACTCCTGCTGGGGCACATCCCATCCCCCCCCAACTTTTTTTTTTTTTTTTGGTGAGTGGAGAAACAGTGTTTTTGTTGCTGTAGTCCCCGGGCCTCTCTGCCCACAGAGAGCTGCTGTTGTGGGTACAGGACAGCACCATCCCTTTGGGCTCCCAGAGCGGTTCCTGGTACAAGAGGGAAGGTGAAGTGAAAGAGTTGTCCCAGGGCCACCAGCCTGCGTGATTAGTTGAAAGCAGTATCATCCCTTGCTACCCAGAATCCGGTCCTGGGAGGATTTGTGGATGTTTCTTACAACTGTGGAGAAGAATAAAAAAAGATCAGCCACCACAGGAAGATGCTGACACAGACCTGACTCTGAGAAGCAACACAGGCTGAGCCCCAGCGGGTTTAGTTTTCGCAGGTGCAGAGCCGTAGTTTCAGTGTGGACTGGGGTTGTTTCCTTGAGAGGCGATGCTCCGGCAAGCGGGTACCATGACAGCAGGCAGGCTGTTGTTAAACAACCTCTCTGTGAGCACACCCAGCAATGCAAGTCCAGGCTGCCTCCGCGTTCCTGTAGTAATTAGTTTAGACACAGCAAGCTGAGTTAGAGACATGGGAACAGATTCATTTTTTGGCTTTAATCATTCTCTAAGGATTGCTTTAACTTTTGGGGTTTTTTTTTAGCTAAATATGTAAATAGCCATATTTCTCAAAATTAAAAAGTAATTTATCAAACAGAAATCCTGAGGAGCACCCTGTTAACCCCACAGTTATAGCAGAGGTCCCTTCACAGCAGGGCTGTAACTTGGGTGTTACATCCTACAATGGCAAAGCAAATCCAAACTTGTTTTATTTTAACAAGGTTACGAAAAAGGGCGTGTGCCAGTAGGTGCCGCACACCTCTGAAGTTTCAAGCAAGGCTCTCATATGAGATCAGAACGGATTATCCCACAGGATGTGGTTGCAAAAGTTCAGTACTGTAAGTGTCATCATGATTCATAGTATGATCTATGTTACTCAGTATAATTACTGCAAAGTAAATAAAGGCACAAAATGTATAATATTTATTAGATATTTACCTTTGTCTCTCATGTACTCTTTTTATGTTTCCTGGCAGCCCAGGAATCCAGCCAACTTGAAGAGGATTCCCTTTTCTTGCCCGTACTTAAAGCCTGGCTTTTCTTTCATTACACATACATTGTTCTGGTCCTTTATGTGAGCAGAGGATGGAGCCAGGGCTGTTTGCTCCCTAATCAGACTCCTGAAAGGCTCCTCATGTGGCCTTCAGCAAGCTCTTTATTACCAGGGCATGAGCTTCCATCTATAAAAAGAGAAGACTAACACAGCCACTAATGATGATGATACTACTGTTAACACACAATTATTTATCTCATAAGAAAATTGGGAGGGTAAATGAGTGTTTATAAAGTATTTTAAAGATTATAATATTATTTATGTGAGGGCTATACTTCATGTCCTGAGGACAGCAATTGTTGAAAACAGCCTTCTAATTAGGTTTTGCTAATGACAGTGTCAAAAAGGTTTAGAAAAAATAATATCAATAGGTACGTTCAAAAGTCCCTGATTTTAGTTCTTACTATATTATAGCTATCAGCTGCTTTCCTGCAGATAGATACGCTATATCCACATCTATAAGATGCTAAGCATTATTTTCTGGCATATTGAACATAAAATGACATACATGGTAGTGTCAAAGCACACCCTGCAGTATGTTATTAGACAATTTCCTCTGGTGATTACAGCCCCTGAGGTCGGTTGACGTTTTGCAGTTCTTGGGGATTGATTTTTTAGCCTCCCGCCCAGCTGGGCGAGGATTTCATCCCGGATCTCCAGCCTTGTCCTTCACTGCACATCACTGACATGCTTAACATGCAATTAAAGCACACCCTTGCGTGGTACAGGGTTTATTTTACACAGTCCTTTGGCTGTGAAAGGGTGGTTGCAGGTACTCATCAGGCAAAGCTGACTGCAAGGCCAGAAGGATGGCTTTGCTTTGCCGAGGCCTCCTGTATTTACCCTTTTTTTGAGCCAATTATCTGTATTTCCTTGAACATCCATTTCTTTCAGTTTTATTCTTGAGGACTTCTGATAACATATCAAACTTCCCTGAGCCCGTTGTAATCTTCTCCCCCCTCTGATGTGCGCCACAACAACGCTTTTAACTGTGAACGGCTGCAGTAGATTAAGCAGCACATTTCCACAAACCATTTCCAACCCGAGACCAAATTTTATGAGCTGTGTGAGCATCCTATGTAACGCTTCTAGCGTGTACATAAAACACTTGGGGCACTATATAGACATTTGACTGGGTAGACCAGTGCTAGGTGCATTAGAAATAGCTCTCGATCTTTCCTTGCGCCTTGATGTATGCCATAACGCGAGACCAAAAGATGCTCACACAGAAAGGAGAGGGACAGGAAAGAAAAACCCCAAAGCATGAGGTGGAAGAATGAACTGAGAATTATTTCCTCAGCTGAGCCAGTATTTCCTACAACACGGCTTTCTGTGAGTCAGCCTTTTTGTGCCACGGGACTTAAAATAGCAAAAGACAACAGCAGGGCTCTTGGAATATACATTTTCAAGGGATACAAAGCAAAATGATAAAAAACCCACCAAAAAAACAAACCACTTTTGGACCAAGAGGGTGGTGATGAGTGGGGCGGTGATCTGCTGGTAACAGACGACTGAAAGTATATACCCAGTAATCCTACAAGGGGTGACATTTATCTGAGATGGCAGGACATGGTAAGTGCCAGGTATGTGGGAAGCCCACAGCATTTCAGGATTTCACACAGGATTTCAGCTGCTTCCCATCCCTCTTGCAGCACCAAGAGCAGAGAACACAGGGCACGACCCCCCGACTCCTCTCTTTCTCCCTCTCCGGTAAGCGCCCCAAGTCCAGCACCTCCTTTAATTGTGCTTATGCTGCTGAGAAGCCCTGGGCTGGCAGAGGCGAACCTCAGGCAAATTCCACACTGCTTTCACATGGTTCAGGCCAGGGCTTAATAAATATACTTAGAGGAAGGGAGGAAGAATATTTCCAGAGGCAGAGAGAAGCAGGGGATGGGCGAGCAATTATGCAGATTTGTTGGCCACGTCCCAGCCTTCAGCGGCTCCTCAAGGGCTGTGCCTGCCAGAAATGAGTTTAAAATCTGGATGAAATGCATCTCCCAGCAAACCCATCAGCTTTCACTGTTTGCTTACATGACGTGCAGCGCACCCAGGTAGGAGAGTTCCCTACGGAGAGCAAAGATCACGAGCCCACCAGTAATCCTGCACCATCAGCTAGAAGCAATTAGCATGCCAAAGGGGCGGAGCCTGCTGTGGCCTGTATAAAAATTAAGATCATCATTAAAACGGAGCTAAAAATGAAAAAGGCACCCCACACACTCCAGCTCTCTGCAGGGCTGGGGGAGTCTCTCCCATCATGGGCTTAAGGAAGCCTCCTCTGGCCACCTCAGCCTGCTCACAGTCCACATGGATAATTCTCTCCATCCCACTATATTCAGGTTTGAAGTCTAACATTTGCTAACTAAATCGGACATGGGGCATTTTGCAAAGCAGCAGCCCCACACAAATATGTGGCATTTGTCTTTTCTCTCTCATTTCTTCCTGTCAAACACAGGTCCTGTTCTGCAAGGAGCCAGGCAGAGACAGCTGCGCCAGATGTGTAATGTAAGCAAACAACACCGAGGCACAGATACTACCCAGCTTTAAGCAGCAGGTTATTTTTAAAGCTAGGAGCAAATCCCCCTGTCTCCCAAGTCTCGTTGAGGAGAGGCTCGTTTCAGCCAGCCTCCGTCTTGGCATTCAGACCCAGGCATTTCTGTGCAAGCTCCTTCTCTCCCTCTGTCGCTCAGGAATTTTTTGTTTTAAAAAGTCTATGAGGACATAAAAAAAACCCCCAAAACCCAACTTTTCATTTCCCACATCCTGTCATTAAGCAGCTGCACTCCGAACAATGAATGATGACAAACCAAAGCAACAGTTTTAACTGAAGCAGGATTACACTTGGCATCGCTATTTGTTATATGGCTTACTGGACAGCAAGACAAATGCCCACTTCTGCTACCCTTTCCTGCTGCCAGCACCATCCCCTATTAATACATAGCATCACGATTGAAGGGAGCACTGTAGTCAAAGCAGCTGCAGGAAGAGACCCCAAAAATCAAATAACATCCATGTCAGCAAGGGCAGAATGATGTTGTGCAACTGCATAGGATTTTGGTTCAAATTCTGTGGAGAGCTGATTCCCCCCAGGTCAGGACAGGGGTCTCCCCATACATACAAGAGCACCACAGGCCAGAAGCCTTGTGCAAGTCTTTTTCTTCCTACTGAAGATAGTGCTGGGTCAGTGGCCAGGATGAGAACCCAGCCCAGAGGAACCAGTGGTCCCATCTAAGGCTGCAGCAGGCAGGAGGGATGCAGCCGGACTGGGATGTCCTGGGGGAGTTCGGCTCCAGCAGAGAATCCTGCTCTGTTGCATTGCGTTATTCTCTGCTGAGCAAGGTGAAAACATACCCAGCCTGTGCCTGATTAATTATCATGCAGTACTTGCAGAGGTTTAAGTAATATCACACTCTGCTCGTGCATCCTCTGAAGCCTTGCTGGTAACGATGATGCATTGCTGGTAATGGTAATGCCATTTAGAAACTAGAGGTATAAAAATACTCGCTGAGGATGCTGCCGGCTTTAAATAAATGGATGCGAATGTGTAATCACATTACTCTGCCCCAGCGTGGTACTTGTAAACCAGGAGGCTCAAACCACTGTACCCATCGGGGCAGACAGCTCCCATCAATGGAAGCACCGACTGAGTGTGATCCCCACCAACGGGCCAAGTCCAGACCTTGGACCAAGTAAGGACACAGGCCAGACACTGATCACACTGTCTCCTCCCCAGACACAGTCCCAGGCTTGCACAACTTGTCCCCAGGGCCCACAGCCCCCCACAGCTGTGGGGACATGCCCTGTACCTACAAAGCAACACGTAGCGATGTCTGCTTGGAAACGTTCTCGGGTCCTTCTTCCCATGCAGACACAGGACCTACTCGGCCTTGTTCCCATCTGCAGGTGGTTGGGAGTCAGTGGGTTCATTCATGGTCCAGAAATGGCCCACACGCTCCAGTTGGCCCTCGGGCAGCAGCCTGTGTGGGCAGTGCTGTGCGCTTCCAGGCCCAGTCGTTCCAGCATTTGCACATATTCCACCTCCCGTGAGGGCCAGAGGGCTTCTGTAAACATAAATAATGGCAACGTTAAGGCCTTGTCTCAAATCTGAGATCGCAAATGGTATTTCTATTTACTATTGAGCATCTATTTATTCATCAAGCGCATTAGAAAAATCCATTAAAGAGGAAATTAAGGACCTAATGACCTGCACCATCATTCAAAGCCGGCGTTTCAGATAGAGGCATCGAATATAGTTCAGCGCTCGCGTCTCATCTTGCCCGATGACTCACTCGAGGTGGGAAGCGGTGCGATGAGACAGCCTTACACACCCTCCACACCGGTAACCGGCTGGCAGAAGCCATGGCTGTGGGGCCAAGCCAGTGGCCTGGCAGGCAGGAGAGGCAGCCAGGGCCATGCTACGGGCAGGGAGAGGGCAGCCGGCTGCCTGCTTGCTCACAGCAGCTCTGCTGGAAAACAGGCATGGATGCAAAGGAAGGGATGGCACAATCTGCTGGGGCACCTGTATGTGCATGTGTACCTACATGATACATGTATTTAGAAAGCAGAAGCGAACTGCAGAGGTGCGCCTGGTCCGGACAGTACAGCATGTTACCCTCCAGCTCTGCAGGGACTCATGGCTCAGGGGCAGGACAGTGACTGCCATCAGCACTTCGCTGCAGTCAGACCCCAGGTTTAAGCAGCAACTCACCTCCCTTCCATCCTCAGCAGTGGCTCCAAGTCGGTGTGTTCCCAGCTCTTTCTCGTTTGTCACAGCACTACAGCAAGGGAGTGATGGGACTTTCCACCCCAGGTCTCTCCAACAGCTGGCAGCAGCCAGGCATTCTCATTTTATGGGTTGCAGCAAGCTCCGAAATTTGAGGACCAGCGGTGTTGTATGTGTGAATCTATACACGAATGGTGTCTTTGTGCTGAACAATTCAGTAGCTGGTTTTATGCCTCCAGGCACTTGGGTCATCTTTGATTTTTACTCCAAGTTCACAATTGCAATGAACAGGTTTTCTCCTTGGCAGGACAAGATAAAGTAAACCATAAAATCTTCCCCAGTGCAATGGGTCCCAGCAGCAAGGAGCAGGGAAGAGGCTGGGCTGGAGCTGCTCTTGCACATCACCCCTCCCTTTGCCAGCACCTGCAACCCAACCCCCACTGCACCACCCCAGGGTCAGTCCCCAAATCTCCCATCTTCGGTTCGATCTGATGACAGAAGTCACGCCAGAACTTGGCCACCACCCCAACATTGCTCCATCCTCATTCCCCTTCCAGAAGTGTAACACAGTGAAGCCTTTTCCTTCCTCAGCCACGCCACAGCAGTGCCATTTCCTTTCTCCATGCCCCAGCATGGGAGATTTCACAGCCATTAAAGAGACTGAAGAGACCTCAACCAAGGGTCCAGTTCAGCAGTTAAGAGCTCATCACGCTTTGAGTCCCCATCCCTTCCAACAGGGCCTGCAGTACTTCTGCAAGCGACTAGCACAGAGCTGCAAGAGATGTAAAGCTTTCTAATGAATGCTGCATCCCCCTTCATCGCACACAGACACATCCAAACTGCATTACTCTAATTCCCCGCTAAGCTTTCTAACTCCTTCTTACATCATAGAGTATAATCAGCCATTTGGCCCTGAGTCAGTATTTCCATGAAGCAGAGGCAGTGTAAAAAGCTTTCAAGGCACTGGGATTGGTTTTGCTCCTGTAATGCCTTAAAAACACTGTATCTTGGGAGCAAGGAACACAGCACTTCCAGATGCCTTTCAGCTCTCACATCAGAAACGCTGTCATTGAGAGTCAAATTGTTCTTGTTTTTGAGCTCAGAATTCAAAACATCAACATGAAGTTTTTGTTTGGGAAGTTCATAGAAACAACTGTCCAGAGGCTGGAACATACCAATCACAGACACGTGGAAGCAGCTCCACAGCAGCATCAGGCACCCTTCGTGCTTGCCATAGGTGGGTATTTATCACTGGCCATACCAGATGAAAGCAATTTAAATGGTTCACGTGTATTCAAAGCTCGGAGTGGTGTTCGTGCATGGCCACACGCCGAGTGGCGCTGGCTCTGCATGCAGTGAGGTCAGCAGTCGCTGCCTATAGCATGCTTACCCAGAAACACACCAGGTACCCCATACACAGAGTATATATGGGAGAAAGCTCCCATATATGCAAAGTACCTGCCCAAGAGCCGACAGGCTTCATGGCATGCCACAAGTCGCTGCTGCCCATCACCTCCTCCCTGCAAAGGACCACATAATAGAATCACCTTGGTTGGAAGAGACCCTTAAGATCATTGAGTCCAACTGCACCATGGGCTGGATCCAACCCCCATCGGCTCTGGTTGCTCCAGGGACAAATAAGCACAGTGGAGGATGCTGGTAGGCACCCCAGCACCCATCCCAAACCCCTTGGGATGGGACCAGCCTAGCACCAAACACCAGGGTCAGGCCCATGGGTGACAGGCTTCCTTTGGACCTTTGAGGATCCCCTTCCAGTTGGCCTACCGGGATGAGCCCCAATCCCCCAGCAGATACATCCCACCCCCTTATCTGTGATGACACTTGTGCAGCACCGAGTGGGGTGTGGGGACAGGGGTGACACATTGTCCATGTTGTCTGCTTATAAGCATCATCCCTGCTTATTGCACGTTACCACTGCCCAGGTTTGGGTTGCTTTCTGAGGGGAGGAGCAGTGGAAATGCCATCAGATGGGTGGCAGGGACAGTGGCAAAAGTTATCTCCCCTTGTCTGTGCTCATCCTCACTCGGTTCCTGGTTTTAGGGCCATCAGGAAGCATGAGTGCCATTTTTTGCATTGCTTACAAGGATTCCACAACTAAACGGGCTGTAACGCTGACAGGTTTCAATGCCAGCTGAGAAAAGGAACAGTAAGGAGGGCTGTGGCCTGAATTTTAATGGGACAACCTGAGGCTGGTCAGGTTCTGCTGGCATGGGCCATGCTCAGGAAGGACCAGGACACCTCTCTGCTCTGAAGTGATGCTTGGAGCAGACAGGTACAACGTTTTCCAGGCACATGGTGGCTCGTAACAGAAATCTTTAGAGATGCTCCTGCTGCTCTCTGGAAAACAGTTGTGTTTTGTTTTGTTGGTTTTTTTTAAATAACAAAAATCGCTTTCCCTTTACTGCATGGGGAGAGCTCCCAAGCCCAACCTCATCCCCAGTGGGGCACTGCAACCAGGAATATCTTCATTCCTCTTGGAAAGGGCATTGGAGGTGACATGGGACAGGCAGTCCAGCCAGCAAAGCCCCCCCAGATCGAAATTCCCCTTGAGGAAGTTTCCCAGTCAGAACCTCAAGCTTTGTATTGGAAGTTTTTACCCCAAAATCTTCAAGTTTCAACTTTTCAGTAAGAACGTTGCATTTTGGGGGTAATTTTTTTTAAAGTCCACTAGAAAAACTGCTAACCATTTACCTTTCTTCTCAGGGCAGGGGTGAGGCACATGTCATCTCTAAAAAAACCCCAAATAATAAACCCCCAGTTCGCATCTAAAAAAAAACCAAACCAACCTCTAAACTTCTCTGTTGGTTATTAGCAAACGATAAGTTTTATCTGCTTCTTATCACCTTGGTACTAAGAGGGAAGTTGAAGAGTTTTCTAAGAACTTCTCAAACTGCCAGTGAAAACTAGCATTAGAGATAAACAGTGGTATCAGAAAATCAGAAAATAGCTTCTCTCCAGCTGTCTTATCATGTAGCAGCACAGGGCTGCGAGGTGCACCTCTGTGCAGGGGCTGAAGTAGTAGTTTGGGGCAAACACTGGGAAGTAAGAGGCATGTTTTGGGCACCCATTGCCATGCACAGGCTCTGTCCGAGACTGGAGAGAGAAACATAAAACATAATCCCTCAGCTCTATCAGAATGGGGAAGTGGTTGGAAAGGTTTTGTGTGGGGTAATTTTCTCCTTTAAAGGAATGCCTGCCAGAGTCCACAGGAGAGCTGCTCCCAGGGGAAGAACAGGGACCAGCCATGGCCATCAAGTGCAGCACAGCAACCTGTGCTTTACCCCGTGATTTCCACGTCCGTATCCATATAAGAACGAATCTGAGCAGAGGCCACGTCCTCCATCCAACACCACCGACTTCACACACACAGCAGAGCTGCGATGCACGTCCGCTCCCCAGCTTCATGTGCCCAACTCTTGTTGATAATTACCTTTTGGGGAAACATTCTGAGCTAGAATGACCCCATCCAGGTAGGGGAGCTGCATGCAGCCAGCCCAGTGGTGCTGGTGAAGCCACACATGTGGTCTGGGAGGGCTGGCAAGGGTCAGCTCTGCTGCACAGCTTTGGTTACCATCCAAGGATGGAAACCCCCAGGCAGCTCCCTAGGAGAGGGAGCAACCCATGGGCACCTCCTGTGCACAATCCCAAAATACAAGGATTTAGAATTGAAATTTCCAATTCAACAGCTTTGACTAGCAGATGTCAACCCTACTCACAGCAATAACACTGGTTATTTTTTCTTTGGTTTGTTTGTTTTTAAACCAGCCTGCTTTTTTTGTCTTTCTGGGTTTTTCTGTCAATTTTCCCCCAAAGCTGCTGAAAATGAGTTTGGGAAAGATAAATATCAGGCACTATGGACAAAGTCCAGCTCAGCACTAGCCAGGTACATGTCACATGGGGAGCCAAAGGAACCAAAGGATCTCATAGGCCTGTAAAAGCCATTTCCCAACCTGGCACTCTGGATAAAACACCAGGTTTGGGAGCACCCCAAGACAGAGGGGTGACCTCATTAACGTCTATAAATATGTAAAGGGCAAGAGTCAGGAGGATGGAGTCAAGCTCTTCTCAGTGATGGCAGCTAGCATAAGGGGCAATGGGTGCAAGCTGGAGCAGACAAGTTCCATGTGAATATAAGGAGGAACATTTTCACTGTGAGTGTGATGGAGCCCTGGGACAGACTGCCCAGAGAAGTTGTGGAGTCTCCTCTAGAGACTTCCAAACCCTGTCTGGGTGCATTCCTGTGTGATTTAGTCTGGGTGATCCTGCTGTAGCAGGGGAGTTGGACTAGATGAGCTTTTCGGGTCCCTTCCAACTCCTAAAGTTCCATGATTCCGAGCCAAGGCCTACCCTGTGTTTAGGAGGGAGCCTGAACAAGAGTGGAGAAGGGATGTCATCCTGCATTGCCAGTGGTGCAGGGGGAGGCGATGGCTCCAACCCAGCCATCCTTTCTTCTCCAGCTAGGTCAGTCTTCCAAGCAAGGCTCAGTCTGAGGACACTGCACAACGCCACTGGAGTTCTCACAGCAGCATGAGGGTCAGCACAAGGGTGGGAGGTGTAGCCAAGGACCATGGCAAAGGTTTTTTGGGGAACCCTGGTAAGAAAGCAGCTGTATTTACTTTGGTGGAGTAAGTTTGGTGCTGCAGCAGGATAAATGAGACTGAGATCTAGTTCAGTTGTTAAAGCAAACGTATCTGACACCAACTTCAATAGACTAATTCCAGATTTATATTCCACTGAACCTAGAGCCAGTGAACGCGCCGTGTGATGATAATTACAGAGAACAATATAGAAAAACAAATCACCGTATTAAGAGAAACAAACAGATCCTGGAGAAGTGCCATGTTTTTAAACTGGGCCACGGTGACTCGGGCTGGTCGGTGCCTATTAGATCATCCTCATGTCTAGGCATTTGTTTTCTACATCTTAATTGCATTGAGAAGCTCAGGCAGAAGAAAGAAAAAGCAATTATCTTGCCCTTAATAGAACAGTGTGCTTAAACAACAACAATAATATAAAAAAATGCCAGGCCAAATAAAAGCCCCAGCAAAATCATGGGGAAGGCAGATCCAGCCCCACACAACTTTCTCAGGCCTTCTGAGAGTGTTTTCTCCTGTGCTGTGGCCCTCCCTCCCCCAACACCTCCCTCCTCCCGCTTCCCCAGTCCGCACAAAGCAAGACGTTAAAGGTAAACATCTGTTTCTGCCTGCTCGCACTGCTTTGCTTTTTTTTCCTGAGGAGGCTCTCGCTGCCGACAAGGGCACAGCACATATTTCACTTGGAAAGAGCAAGCAAGGATAAAGGGAGCAGTTTCCTGCTCCGAAAAGCAGCCCCTGCCAGCACAGTGACGCTGTGTATGCGCGGCCCTTCGTCATCCCCAGCATGAATGAGAAGCCACGGCAGCGCCGGGATGCAATGAGCGAGATCTCTTATAAATCATGACAGTGAGCTGACCTCTGGCTCCAACATTGTCAAGCCACCATTTTTGACCTGTTTGTCATCACTCAGTCCCCAAGATATCATCTGCATGAGCCATGGCATAGAGAAGGGGTGGGGGGAGAAGGAATTTCCCCAAGGAAGCATCCTCACACCACATGCCTTGACATGGCATCCTCCCAGCCCTGCTGCATCCCTCCTGCCTGCTGCAGCCCCTCACGGGGGACTCTGGTACTGCCCTGAGCTGCTCCCCAGGCTCTTGCCTAGCTCTGCAATGGCAAATAACATTTTATTTTGGCTGTTCCAGAGGAGTGGAAAGAAAAGACACAATTTTACACTTCCCAAAGGCCCTCAAGCCATCCTCTTGCCACCCACAGTTTTCACCTACAACAACATTCCAGTCCCTGGAACCCCTCTCTGCTTGTCAGCTCGGGCAGCCCCAACTCCTCCACCCCATCACCCTCCTTCCAGACCAGGGCGTCTGCCTGCCACCTCCCGCTGACCCGGCACAGCCCTCACCCTCCAAAACGTGGGGAGAGATGAGATCATCCAGAGCAGCTTGTAAGACAAACATCCTGACAGCTCTCGCTAACATTTTCCACAGGTTTCTCCTGCTCCATTAGCTCTTGCTAGACCGTATCGCAAAGCGGTCCTCATAATTAATGTTTTGTGTACTTCTGCACACACAGGTTCTTATAATCCCGCTGCTCCTTTCTAAACAGTTAAAATCACCAGCCCAAGGCAGCGAATGTGCCTGGTAAGTCCATCATTTTGAAAAATCAGTGATGACCTGTTCTATTGATGGACTTTACTCCGTTCCTCCCACCTATATGTATTTCTTTAGCAAAACACAGGCATGTCCCTCAGAAGGGGTGATGCAGAACAGAAGGGCACCCCCTGAAGTCATAACTCAACTATGATCTTGCACCTCAAAAATTCACCTGTGAGGCCTGGGGACCAAGAAAACCAGAGCCGAGGGTGCTGGCCTGGATCGAACCTTTAACCTTTAAAGAAGTGATAGAAGTGGGAGAAAAGCATTTCCCTACGCAGGCAGGGCTGAAAAGGGAAAGAGGAAAACACAGGCTGTTACTACAGTATCTGGTGGAGAGGAAGGTCTCTCCAAAGGTGCAGTGGAAACCCTCTCACACTGGCACAGAGGAGAGAGGTTCCTTGCTGCAGCACGGGCAGGGCAGCTCCTCCTCCATATTTAACCTCTGGAGAGCTCAAGCCTCTGAAGCCTAGCTTCATCTGGAGTCACAAGGAAGTTCCCTGCCAAGCCCAACAGACCCTCAGCTTCACATGCAATGGCAGCAGGATTCAAGCTGGGAAGAGATGCTCAAGCACCCCTCAGCCCAGGCTTGTCAGAGCCAGGCTGCTCACACCACTGCTCCTGCCAAAGGATGCACAGGTGCTGCACTACAGCCATGGTTTCCCAAAGCATTCGTCACTCTGGAGCACTGCCCCCAGTCAAGGGAACCCAAGGGGCTGAGCCTGTCCTCCATCGGCAAGGTCTGCCTGCTTCCACGGGGACCAGGCAGGAGGTTGCCCTGGTCAGACCTAGTACACAAACTATTGAAATCAGCATCACAGCATGCCCCTCATCTCAGCCAGCACTGTTGCGACATCCCAGCCTCCAGCCACGCCATCTTCAAAGGCGGATGTGGAGCTACCCGCTTGCTCCTTCCACATCCCAGAACGATCAGTGCCACGTCCCCAGGGAGACAGCCTCAGTTCTGCCCCAGGCCATGCTGCACCCACATCCTTTCACAAACAGGACTTCAATCTCAGTACTCTCAGAGACCCCAGACACCCTCTATCAGAGAAGGTCACAAGTAACAGTGCCACCAGACCATTCCCCTCCCACAGGTGAGGACCAGCATCTCTCCCAGCCCCAGCAGCATCCGACCACATCCACAGCATCTGAGCGTGCTTATGGTCCCTGTGGTAACGAAACGGTCACCATGGTGGGATGTTAATGGGCATGTAAATACTGCCAACAGAGACGTTACTACTGGTGCTGCAGTTCAGGCATCGCTGGTATTTACAGCGGGGCACGGCTGTGGTTTTAAGCAGCATTTGGGTTTAGGAGCCATTACATTACTTTGAAATACGCACGCTGTTGGGGGATGCTTAAAGCTCTGCTACACCGGGGCATAAACTCAGTATTAATTTTGGCTCTGTAGAGGCAATCAAAATTGGTGCCCTCAAAATCATTCCACTGAGCAAAATGCAGCGACTGGGAAAAGGCAGCCTGGAGGGAAATAAGGGAAAATTTGCTTCAGGCAGCCAAAAGAACCCGTGGGACACGTTCAGCCCAGACCCAGGGACATGAAAGATGCCGGAGCAGTGCAGTGGGATGCAGGGAGCTCTGGCAGAGGGGCCCCAGCCAAAGCACAGTGTCCCCCCACAGCCATCCTGGCAGGCACCAGAGCCCCATGCCATGGCTGAACCATCCTTAATCCCAGCTGGTAGTAACCCCAGGAACCCCTGGGGACAGATTTCCACCTGTGAAATATCACTTGCTCTGGTTTTATCCTAATTTCTCTAACCTCTGTGATGGGGGTAAGGCGAGCTTGTGCTGAGGACAAAGCCTGAACCCACCCCCCTACAGCAGTTCTGCTGGGTTCCTTATGCCCCTGCAGGCTGGACACAGGAAGAATGCTACCCAAGTCTTACAGGCTGTGTCTTGACAAGGGGTTGATACCATAAATGAAACCATTTTGTCCAGTCAGCCATTCCCCCGCCTGCCAGAGCACCATTGCTTACAGTGCCCGAGACAGGCAGGGCTGTGCATGGATAGCTCTGCAAACCCAACAGGAGACGCTGCACGCCCCAGTCATGGTGTGGCAAGCTTCTCCTGCTGGTAAGACATACAGATGGCAAAAGTGGGTGGACCTGCTTTTATTTTATATATATTTAAATATACGTAAAAATAAAAGCCCACTTCAGCTATCACCCCAAAAACATTTCCCCTGCTGACTCTGCATATCCCAGCCTTCCCAGAGACAGCCACGCAGATCCTGAATGTGCAGCCCGAGTCCGTGGGCACAAAGGATCCAAAGTCTATTTGAATGAGCATCAGAAATAAGTGGGGTTTATTGAACTGAGATAAATGCCTGGACCGCATCCATGTAGAAAGGAAATACTCAGAACTCATCCGAGAGCTGACTCAGAGCTGCCCTTTCAGCCTCATCTCCTGACATTACAACCTACCTATATACATGTTAAAAAAAAAAAAAAGGAAAAAAACCCTCTCAAATCTGTACTGGGGCTTCAGCAGGCAGCAGAACTGAGCCCAGAGAAAGAGGAAAAGAAACCCAAAGCCTTGAACAGCTACATGGAAACAACTGCTGGCCTGTGCTCTCCTCCCTTTTCCCTGGCTTCAGAGAGCAAACCCTGCTGCTGGAGCAGAAGTGAGGACCCGTCTCTACCTGGGCCCCACTGGGACCACATGTCATGCACGTCATCAGCATGGGTGATGACGGAGGAAGCAGCTGTTCCTGCTCCCCCCAAAGCCCCCACTGAGCAGCAGGGATGGCTCCACTGCAGCAGCATCCCCAATCCCCCCAGCTCACCCCCACAGCTGTCAGGATGCAGCCCATGGAGGGATGCCAGCCAGGACAGGGGCTCCCAGCACCACGAAGAAGGTCTGCCTTGTGAGCCTCTCCCCCCCCATCCCCAGCTTTTGGAGGAAAGCATCAAGCAATCAGTGAATTTTCTTCTTCCCTACAAGGATTTGCAGAAATGGAGGTCTGGGTCGCTATGGCTCAGATTAGTTTTCCTATGTATGAAATTGTGCTGGCAACACGGCTGCCCTTTATTCAATGCAGATTGCGTGTACTCCCCGTTCCCCATCTGAGTGGAGCATTACCTCACCGGCTGGATAGAATTTCTCAGCTCCCTGACTTCAATAAAAATTCTAACACCTGCAAACTTTTTAAACAAATCATGTATATTAGAGCAGAAAACCCCCCACACGTTCTCGTGAATGAGCAGCCATGCGCCTTGAAACCAAACCCTCTAGAAGACATCTGGTCAGGGCTGGTGTCGTTATTACAAGGTTCCCCTGCGGCACCGGTGGCAGAGAGCCCGCGGACCTGCTCCACAAAGGGCATTTCTGTAGCCAGGGCTCCCTCTGCCATGGCATAGTCCCCAGGAATCCTATGCATTGCTTTCAAGGGTGTCTTAAAAAACAAAAACAAAACAAACCTAATCTCTGTTTGTCAAAGCAAAGAACAGAAAGCAAAGGGTAAACCGTCAGCTTGCTGAAGAGGGTGCTGATTCCGAAGCAGTGTTAGAGGCTGGAGCACACCACAGAGGCATTTAGCACAGGTCTGCGCACTGGGATACTAGGAAAAGCATCTGGGCTGCAGAGGCCACGGGGCAGGGGAGAGGGTACCTTACACCCCTTGGTACCATCCTCTTCCCTCCCCACCCCAGCAATACAGAATGCATAGCTAGCTGGGAGCTGAGCACTCGGCAGATTCAGAACCTCACATCTTATCCAGACCCAGGCCTGGCATCGCTTAACTCAGGTGTGTGCACAGATTCGCTAGAGCAGCCTTCAAGGAAACACATACTCATCTAAAAAAAGCCACCTCAAAAGTCCCCCACCCCCATTTTCTTTTCCCCCAGACCTTCAGACCACAATTCCCTTCCCAAAAAATAACATGAAAGAACAAGGCGAGACCCTGCAGGCCTTCACCGCTTGCCAGAGCCCCGTGCAGCAGAAAGGCCCACGTGCAAACCTCATGAGCAGCCTTTGTTCTGGTGACATTTCCAGCCCAGTCACTAGGTCACAGAGGGCACGGACAAGTTTAATTAAACATCCAGACCGTCTGGTGCTGCTTTATTATCACCTGAACCTTCCTGCTGCTTCTCAAGTGAGATCTGAGGCACGTAATCCTGACAGGGAATTAACAAGTTTATCTTGGTTGATTGACCCAGACTTTGGAGCCATAGGAAAAAGGAGGAGGGCTTGAAGTTCAGCAGAGCTCACCACCAAGTATCACTCTGAAACGACCCCCCAGAGTCCGGGGGGAGCACTTTGACTTTTCATACCCAACGTCCCATCACCAGGAGCCTGCATGAACCATGCAAAAGCTGCAATTAGTATCAGACACAAACCAGACCCATTAGTAGATGGAAGGGGAACTCAATCTGTTTTACAAATGGAAATGAAGTAGCAGCCTCAATTATAGGATTTTTAAAAACATGCAATTTAGCAAAATGTTGATTTCCTTTTCGTTTACTTCGTTCTTTGTCTTTTAGATACTTCAGCTCAAGTAGCAGGCAGTATATTAACCGACCAGATTTTGGCAATGTATTTAATAATCAAGCTCAAATAAGTGCTCTCAGGAAATAATTTTATTTACAGTTCAGCTGGGGAAGAATATTAAAGCTCGAGTATGTGGGTAAAATTATTATCCTACAGTAATATATTTTGAAGGCATTCAGGCTGCAGATGAGTCGTCCTAGTGAGTCAGCACATAGCACTTGACCTTTTGGAAAACTCCATGTTTCTTTGGAATGTGGAGCAGGATTTGCCCTCTGGCTTCACCCAGCCAGGGTGGGCAATCAGAGAGTTTAGAGCCCCCCTCACCAATCCTGTTCCCTGAGCACAGTGGGGAGGTTTGGGGGCTCCTTTCAAGCCACAGAACCACTCCCAAGCCACCGTGCTCCCTTATCCATACAGTGGCTTTACACGTGGACGTATTTTACCATGCTGCAGCAAGACTGGAGTTTGGGAATGCTGCATGAAGATACTGTAGCATGTACATGCCTGTGTAATAACTTTCTTCCCTTTAATTGGTCCAGCCCACGTTACCGCTTCAGTAATTGAAGGTGCTCAGCATTAAACATATTTTGCCACACTTTCCCTGTGGCACGTTTCCCACTCCAAACTGTTTCGAATCTAAACACAGACTTCTCAAAACAAAGGTTAATTAGCGTGTTTATTTTAGATTATGTATATATTGAATTATTAAACACTATATGGTTCCATAAAGAAAACCCAAACCAAAACAACAAGGCGGGATGAGAGGAGGAAACCTTCCCAAGCCCCAGGAACAGCCTCTCTGGCTGCTGTGCAGCTGTGAGAACCATTTCCTCATGACCTCAGCGTGGCACTCCTCCAGCAACCACAATCGGGCAGGGGGTTTGAAGGCTAAAAGCATCAACCCTCCCAATCCAAACAGAAGGTCCAGCAGCCCTGAACTGGTTCACATCATTTTAGGATGGTGGAGCTGCAGAGAACCCGTATTTGGCTCAGGAAAACGTTACACCAACGGTCCCATCCAACGTGCACACTTCCCATCCTCTTCTGACCCTGTCTGCTGTGCCACCAAGGACAGGAGGTCCCTCAAAGATCCCCTCAGACAGAGGAGTTCCACTTCTCCCTTTAACCCCCACCACCTTTCCTTTTTGGTCTCGACCTGGAAAGTTTGCAACATGCAGCTTACATTCCATATACTGAAATTATTCAAGTACCTACAGACCAAGCTAATGACCGGAGTCAGAGAGCCAGAGCACACCAAAAGAAACAAGCTGGTGAGGATTCACCCAGATTCTAGCTTTCAGCCATATGCTGAACAATTGCCACAGATAAACCACTTGCAGCATAGCAGGGAGGTACAGTCTATTACCAGTCAGCCTGTAATTACCTGTCAGCATACAAACTGAAAATCACACGGAGAGGAAGGCACACAAGAGACTCTAAAAAGTTCTCTTTTCTTCCTCCGGCTTATTGGGTAGAGCCAATAAGGGCCTATCCATTGTAGGCCACACTTGGCCTACACCTGGCCCACAGCAATGGGAACACTGTCAGATTTATCTGCTTTAGGCAGTTGCAGCATGCCTATCATGATGGCATTTCAGATCCTTTTTATCTGAAGAGCCTTATGAGAGCTGACACAAGATCTTTTCTTCACCACCAGAATATGTCTCCATACTTCAGCTTTCAATTCATTTTCTGCATAAACAAGTCCCGAGTCAGTTAGGAAACACACCTCCTCTTTCAAAACACCCCCCATTGCTTCAGCAAACAATAACCAGCTCAATATCCCAAACAGCTAAAGAGAAGAAAAGGAAAGTAAACTCACAGGCACTCCTCGGGTGAGGGAGTATCCCAGAGTTGTACTCACCCAGAAACCAACCAACTCCTGTAGAAGCTTCTCTCCTTGAGCCAGTATAACCTAAACTTCAATATAACATCAGAGATGCAGCTTCCAAGGTTGTTACTAGGTGAGCTCTGCTGGCACTGGCAGGGTTCCTGGAAAGGACAGAGTATCAAGGATGGGTGTTTGAAGCAAAAATGGGTTGGTTCATGATATATCACCTGTTGCAGCACTATAGGAGGAGCACTCAGAGCTGCACCTGACACCTTCAGAGGAGACAGAAGTAGCATCAGCTGCTTGTTCTCACCCTCATGTCCTGTTGCCACCCCCTGAGGTCAGGATTCCTCCTGATGTGAATCCTGCCTAGATTCCCAATTGCTTGCCACCAGACTTTTTTTGATTCATTACCTGATCAGGCAACCAAATTATTTTTTACAGCCATTTCTTTTAAAGTGATGCAAAAAAAAAAAAAAAGTATCTTTTTTCCCCCTCTTTACTTAACATTTCTTAAAATGCATTTTATTATACAAATGATCTAGGAAGGCAAACCTAATTAGAGGTACTTTATTGAGGCACCTTATATCAACACTTGCTTTAAAGACACAAGTTGTTAAACCCCAAACTCCTTTTTTTAAAACTGAACTATTTTTGTCCCACTGGAGAAAATATATCTTTGCATGATGGGCGTACCAGAAACCTGTTTTGATTTCCCTTTTCTCCTTTCCCGATGGTCTCATGTTTCACATTCATACCCTTTGGGAAAACTGCCTGGGAAACTTCTCTGCTGATACGTTGAAGGTCATCTACAGTAAATGTGATACAAAGTGCACCCAGATCTCAGGCTTTGCAAATGTTCATTATGTAAATTACAGGAGCTGTGAAGATGGAAATGAGGCATACAGATGCTGTTATGCACGAAAAAGCAGAGGGGAAACTTCAGTTTTCCTTTCGCTGCAGAGGTAGTTGGTGTCTCCAGGCACCCTCCTCCCTAGGGTCTTTCTAGCATGAAAAGGTCTCAGGTTCTCTATCGATGCTATTTCAGAAATTACTTGCTCTGTGGTCTTCAGTGTAGGACTGGGGTATGTCTTTAAATCCATCACACACCGGGGGAGAATTGAGGGCCAGATGCAGCCACAGCCTGGATGGGGAAGGGAAGGCGGGAACGGGGAGGGCAGCTGTGCAGGGCAATCGTTCAGTGTGCTCTAAGATGGAGCACGGTGCTTCCCAGGGGCTAATCCTCCTCTTCCACTTCCTCTGCCCCATCAATGTCCAGTATCCCTATTTCTGGGATTAGTCTTGATTGCTCTTAGTCAAGTCTGGTCCCGAGGAGGAATGTATCTGCGCTGTGAATTGCCATGCAGAGACACTCAAGTGGAGGAGACAAAGATTGAGCGCTTGATTTCCTGCATCCTTGGGCATATCACTCAGAGGCCAGATTCTGAAAGATGCTCAAGATCAAAGGATGAAGCAAGATGAAGCAGCTTCGGTTTCAGATCTATTCCTGGGCGTGTTTCCTGCACATTTCAATAGGAAATAGGCACCCTTGTGCTTTATTTTCTTTCTTTCTGTAATTACTAAATGCCTTTGGGTAGCTGGTTTCATCATGAGGAACCAACGAACATTTCAGTGGCAGACCTTAAACTGAACTTTCAGTTTCCCACCTGAAAAAAAAAAAGGAGTGTGAATCTCCCTCTCTCCAGTTTCTCCCAGGCCTTGCTTGGGTTTGAAGCACAATTCCACTCCCCCAGAAATGCTATCTAATAAATACCATTAAGGGACCCTCTAGGCCTGATTTCCAGAAGCGATGAGTACTCAGCAGCTACCAGGAGCTGCTGGTATTTTGCAGTGTTGAAACTCAGCTGCAGCATCTCCAGTTCCTCAAAAATGAAGGAATCAAAAACTCAAGACCGATTTTACTATTTTTGGCTTAAAAGCTTGTTAGGGAAGCTGGGATGCAAACATATCGATGGTGGGGTGGAAGGACAAGTCAGGGGCTTTCCTGTCAGAGGACTGGCACTATCCAGGGCAGATCGAATGGGAGAGAAGGGCTGAGCTTTCCCCCACCAACCTCATTATAGATCTGCTCTGACCTGCAGCAAAAAAAAATAAAAGGAAGAACAAAATGACAGGAGCAGTAAGACAAGGCTGGAAAGGAAATTCCAGCTCCCTGACCCTGGGACATCAGCCTTCATGTTAACAGAGCAACAAACAGAGGAAAAGTGATGCCATTTCTCAAAATGAAAAAACAAAGAAAAAGATTTGTTGAGTCATCCAACAGCGTTCGCATCAAGATATTTTGTTAGCAACTGTGCTAAAAGAGTAAATGTAACACGTTCTGGTTTGGCTCTTCCTTTAGCAGCGAGATTGATTTGCATTCACACATGGAAATCTGGTTTACAACAAGGTTTTATCCTGCCCCTTCCTTTCTTTCATTGTTTCCATCATGTATCTTGGCTAGAAAATCTGCGCTTGGGGAAAAAAACCCACAAACCCAACATACCAGACAAACCCAGGGCAGACCATTCCCCACCATCCACTTGTTTTCTTCGAGAGATGATTATTTTTTTCCCAAAAGGCTGTTTGGAGAAGTGGGGGGGGTTCATCCTTGGCCCCACTGAGCTCCTGCTGTGCTGGGTGCGGGGAGCCTCGCTCCCCGAGGAGGAACTTGTCCTCCACAAGCCCCAGGTTTCGCAATGCCCGTAGGAAACATCTTGCGCTGGCCTTGATTTATGCAGAAATGTTAGCTAATCTCTTTTATGTAATCACCGATAGCTGTTTCTAAAGGCTAAGTCCCCAAAATGGAAGGAATGAATTAAAAGAGACAGATGCGGTTTGGCTGACTCTTTTTTCCGATCGCAGCGAACTTATGCAGGGGTTTAAATACATTACCCACCCACCCACCCAGGCTGGAGTGTGGGGGTTATTTGCTGTTCAACCTGGTTTCACAGCCTGATCCCGCTCGCACCAAAGCCACTGGAATTGCTCCAGGCTTGTTCTGCTGAAATGCAACCAAAGTCCGGTCAAAAGTCACATGAAGTCAGGGTTTTCATTTACCCTGGATCCCCTCGCTTGGCACCGCTGCAGCCTTTGGGAGCTAAAGGCACGCCTTTCCCATGCAGAGCTGGTTGCCTTTGGTTACCCAGAATGACTCAAGGAGGGCTAAGTCTCCCAAGGACCTCCTGCAGCATCTCCAGGTTCACGCTCTACACAGTGCAGGTCAGGAGTCACCTCGAGTGATGTTTGGTGACCTGCCTGGCTGAGGTGGGTATAAGCTGCCTCAGCCCCAGCGTGTGTAACGGCACCTGAGGGAGTGACATTCCCGGGCACATCCGGACACGGTGAGATGCACAGTCCTGTCAATCAAACACACGTTCGTTAGGGGGTGGGCAGGGTGTGAACAAGCCTGGTGAGAGACTCAAAATCCTGCTCCAGGGAGAGAAGAAGACAGAGTGTCTGCTCAGGCATCCCACCTTCCCTGCACAGAAATAAAGATGCCTCTTGTTGTGGGGATGGAGGTGTCGCCTGGCTCGCACACGCTGCTGAAAGCCCTCCTCTTCATGTTCTCCCCACTGACTCCCCACAGTGGAATAACACTGACTAAGAGAGCTGTGTTCGGGTTCCCTTCCTCCACCACAGGAGCCAAAGGCTCCCCCCACCCCACGTGACTGACTTCAGGGGTACCTGGAATAGTCCCATTTTGAGAGTATGTTCCCATTTTATGTAAACCAGCTCTGTATAAAGGTAAAAAGGGAAAGATTTACACCTGGCAAACATTTCCAAGGAGCCAATATTTCCCCTGTTACTTACTCGCAGCTTGTGAATACAAACCTCACACAGCTGGTACCTCTGCTAATGATCCCATTACAATATGTATTGAGCTGATACTCTGTGATATCTCATCGAGGTATTCATCCATGTCGGAAAGGATTTGTCCATAAAAACATCTCCTCTCACACCCTCATAGGATGCTGCATTCATTCCTCCTTCCTCTGTCATCTGATACTGCCTAATCCCACTCAGTGACATCAATCACAGGGGGAAAATAAGACAATTAACTGGCAATTAATTAAATTATAAACTGTAAGGAAGAGCAGAATATTTGTAAACCTTAATAGCCTTATTAACATGCACATTACAAGCTAGTTGCACAATCTTATGGCTATGGATGTCTTCATATGTACATGACATCACAGACTTTAACCACTGTTCACCTCACAGGGCTGCATGGCGGTTGAAGGAACCTGCCCGTCCAGCATGGAGCCCTGACAAGTGCCACTGCTCTACACCTCCCCTCCTGCAAAAAGCTGGAGTAAAAAAGGATGACTGGCACACATGTGGTGCTGCAGCAAACCACCAGCCCCTGCTGTGGCCACACATGGGGACAGGGTGGTGACTCCCTACAGATGAGTGTTTTCTGCATAAAAGAAGCGTCTTGTGGGACACATAAGCAGTGGGGACCCGTATACAGCCCCCAGGCTCTTTGATCCAGGCTATGTGTATGCTGACATGCAACAACTCAGGGTCTGAGCACAGGCCTGCAGTGACAGCCACCGAGTCCAGGGCTCTCTACAGGATGGAGCAAGCACTTGGTCATCACGATCAGTAAGCCTTGGCTTCTTCCTCTGTTCCCTGCTCAGACAGCAGGCTGCTGGTTTTTCCATCACAAGGACACACTACACCGGGCTAGGGCTGAAGTCTGAACACCCACTGGTGACAGAAGAAACAATTACTATTATTATATATATCACATATGCAATGCAGTTTTGGTTAAAGTGGTCTCCTATAGGACTAAAGGAAAATAAGCGGGAAGAAAACAATGGTGTGGGTAAGGCAACCTCTGCAAAGCAGGCAATGACAGAGGCTCCATCACCGAGGAACCAGGCTCAAAGCCTAATGCATCCAGCAATGGTGCCTGACCTCTGTGTAAAAGTCACAAGAGGAGGAAAAAAACCCAACCAATCAACCTGTAAGTGAGAGCAGGAAGCCACAGCCAGCCCCAAACGAGGTACCGGAACCTACAGCAGCGCAACAACCACACGGCCACAGTATCACTACATGGTGCTCAGGTCCCCCATGGGTAACCTTCACACAAGAACCTCAAGGTGCTCTCTCTCTTTATCATACTATCTTCGTAATGTTTCCGTCTTGGAAAGGCGACTGAATCAGTCCATCTGACGTACATTAAAGCCTTGACTTTTCCTAGTCTATTTGTTCCAAAAGAAGTACCTTGTGAAGCGAAGTGGCAGAGTGACCTACTAAAGCAGGGAAATTACAGTGCACAAGATGGATTGAGCTGTAAATCAGGTTTGCCTCCAACAGCAGGTACAGCCTAACTAGGCTCAGCCATCCTCCCGCTCTCATAGTCAGCTGCATCCCAAATCTGTGTTAACTCTGGTTCTAGTCCAGCGTTATTTCTGTAACATGTGAACTGGGATGACATGCACCCAGCCCATTCATTTATTTGTGGAGTGTGGGCAGCTGACCGATAGCCAAGTGCTAATAAAAGCCGTGTCCTCCCCCGTATGCCATCCTGTGCTAGATACTGGCGGCAGGCTGGACCTTCGGGCACACCGTGCTCTCTGTGAGCAGCCTGTGGTCATCAACCAGCAGTGGCTGAAGATTTTCATTCTTAATTTTCATGGAGCTGCATCGGCACATTGTTTTCTCCCTCAGCTCAGCTCTATATTTAGCCAGGGATTCTGTCCTCGGCTTACTTTTTTCCGGCAAGGTTGGTAGCTAATGCTGCTCTGCTGTCGGTATGCCTGCCTCCCTTGTCAATGCGCAGGCTGTTCTTGGGATGCATGAGGCAGTCAGATGTGACAGAAGCTGAGAGGTTTCTTTCACAGCTAGGAAGGGAGAGGAAGGAGCCAAGCGTTTCCATACCCACCCCAGGAGCTCCGGTCCTTGGGGAGGGCTGGAATCAGATGCCGACTGGGGCTGGGAACACCCACGTTCAGCTAACCTGACTGCAGCGTTCACTGCAGGCTAATTGGCTCTGAGGAGGCACTGCAGCAAACAAAACGAAAAAAACCAAAATTAAAATAAAATTAATCAAACAAGATGGAACATCAAACATTAAAAATAACCCGGGGTGAAGCTCCAAGAAGCTGCAATGACCAATGGTCAGATCCAGATTCCCCAACCCCAGCTCACGTTGGGGTGATCCTGACCTCAGCAGAGTTGCCTAGGCTGGTGCCAAGGCCAGTGAGATCAGAATCTGGCCCAAATCACTTGGCCTCCCGCTGCACCCCGTGTTGTAACCATCCACGATGTTGACACATTCGACTTGCCACTCGTTTGCGGGACTAATTACACATTCGCATTTGTCTGCACTCACTCGGCTCCTAGCAACTGCAGTCACAGTCCTAATTAAAATAATAGACCGAGATTGGTAACATTACTGATTTAACAGGAAATTAGAAGAGTTACGTTCGCAGAGCTTAGGTAATTGACACCAACAGCGCTTTTCTTGTAATGTGCATTCTGTGATTGATTTCGTTCCCCAGTCAGACCTAAAAGCAGCTTGGGAGCACATCCCACCATCAGATTACAGTACAGAGGAATTAAATGACTATTACACCACTGCCTGCTCTAGAGCTGGCAGCTGTGGGCTCGAGCACAGCTTTGAGCTTCCAAACCAAACATTAGACCTAAAATTATAAGCCTAATGTAAAACAAAACATGTTCGGCACAACATGTTCAGTTCCCCTTTTAAGAAGTTCCCTGCGAGGTGCTCCTCTGACCATGCTCCTGCCCCACACGAGGGCTGCAGTAGACCCAGACGCACCTTTTACATCTTCGGTTGTCTCAAACATCAACTCCCTTAAAACAGGGCATGACATACAGATTCTGTAGGCTCCCACAGGTGGATGGACAGGCTCTGTGCCCACCAGTGAGCATGCAGTGCACAGGGACACTCTGGCCGCACAGCAGTGGCGTGGAGAGCAGATGGTGATGGAGAATGTTCAAGGTGCGTATCATCACACTGAAGAGAGACAGCTCTGCTGCACTAAACCCATCCTGCAGCTCTCTCCACAGGAAGACGTTCCATGTGTGGACAATACTTCAGGCAGCGGTACTGCCCTTCTCATGGAAGGGGAACTGGATTTCTGGAGATGGCCCTCCTCACTCTCCTGGTGTTGTAACTCAAAATGGGTTCACACTGGCCTGTGAAAGATGAATCAGTCTTTTTCTGACTCCACAGTCTTTATATATGTTATTGGCGAAACAGATCCCTTCGCTTTCAACAAAACAGGCTGTCATGAGCGCAACAGAGCAGTTGTTTCAAAAATTACGTGAACTGCTTTGGTGCCAGTAGTTGCAACTGGGACTAGTAACTAGCTCTCACCTCTCTCCCCAGAGCTTGGGGCCACAGGAGGAGAAGAGTTTCTAACCTGACATCCTGAATGTCACACCCCACCTCAATTCTTCCTGGTTACAGCCTTGTGCTGTCCAGTGGGTACTCTATACCGCATTGCACTGGATTTGTCCCTTTCAGAAAGGCACCAAAACAGACAACTCATCTCTGCCCTTGGTGGTTTCATCCAACCTACAGGCACTTCCAAAATGGTTCTGGCCAACCTCCACCCTTCTCTGCTACTTGTAGGCACTCTACAACCAGAGCCTACACATGTTCCTCAAGATGCCAGTCCTAAGGAACGACCCCTGAGGCAGGGCAACCTGCAGCACATTTTGGTTGGCTGAAAACCACTCCCTGGGTACAACCAGCACCTTTCTATGCCATGTTGCGTGCAACGCTAACAGCTTTTATACACCAAGAAGTATTATTTCCATCTTTGCAACTGCAGATTGGGACATCACCTTTGGAAGCGCACATTAACTGCTGCCTGCTGCTGAAGAAATGTATTGTCTGTAAATTATTGTGAAAACTGTCTATGAAATGCCAAAATTGCATCAAGTTGCAAGAATATTAGTTACTTAATAGTCATGCTTCTGTGGGCTCCTATTTGTGGATGCAGAAATGCACTGAGAACAAACTACATGCGGCCTGGCCTTTCTTGTCTGATATTAATCCCAGCACAACAGGGCTATAAAATGTTTTCATGAACATATATGTCTTCTACAGAGAGCTTCATGGAATAATACTGCCAAGAGAGCTGCAACGGAGGAAATACCCACCCATGGTTTATAAATCCTGCCCATCTCAGGGAGCATTATCAGGGCCCTGGAGAGCTAGTGCAAATGCTACTCTTGCAGCTTGCGTAGATAATTGTTTATAAAAAGTCTTTCTATCTTTCTGCTGTGCCTGTGAGCGATTGCATCCAGTTGTGTCCGTCTCATTTGGCTCTCGCAGCTCCCAGAGGCATTGTGCATGGGATGCTCTGGTACAGCCCCTACCTTCCTGTTGGGCACAGACAAGAGGATTCAGCTACACTGCGGATGTTTCTCCTTGTGCTTTATCCTGCAAGAGCCAGGTTTCAGGTGGTAAATGACAGTCTGGGCTTTAATCACTCTGCGTGCGTGCTGAAACGAATACTGGGGCATTTGCTTCTGCAGTGTTTCCGTATCCCACAATTTAAACCTCCCTGCTATTAGCGGATATTTGATCCCATAAACATTGGCCAAATGCTCCGAATGGATGCCCGCTGTTTGCAATGATAGCATCAAGCTAGCCTAAAAATTAAACGCCATCATCTTCCCTCTGTGTCCCTCATTCAACTGCACTGCCGCCTGTTACACCCCACCAACAGGGCAAATTGCTCTCAGTGCAGGCGATTCCCACTGCCGTGAGGGCAGGCCCCCCACATCCCATCCTCCCTCACGTGCAGTCGGCAGGGAAGCTCTGAGCAATGTGTATGCCCTGAGAAATGTATATCCTACAGGCCTGGGTTGGGGGAGAAGCCTCAGCTCCAGAAACCAAGACCCACCTGTGCCTGACAAAGCCATAGCACTACTCACAGCTCTTGCCACCAACCACAGCTCTCTGGGCAGGAAGAACATCGAGTGGTAGTGACCAAGCACCGCAAGCAAGGGCCGCTTCTTGCTCAGTCCTTTGATCCAAGCTGCGCAGGGGAACGTGCCCCACACCCAGCACATCCCTTCCGTGCCTCTCTCCCAACACAACTCCTCCACATCTCTGGGAGCTTCCAACCCAGCCATGAGTCTAGAGGAAACACATGGGAAAATACAAGGCGATGCTGGGGAGTGTGGTGCTCCCGCAGCCCCACTGCCGTGATTCGCCGTAAGCCTCGTGGCAAAGCCGAGTCACACACACATGAGAAGGCTTCAAATGGCTTGTCCGAACAAGTGAAGAGGGTGCAAGGTTCCACCTGGTCCTCAATGAGAGACGGCATGGTGCAACGGGCCCGGGAAGCGGGAATGGGCCAGGCATGAGCGCTGTGATGAAAGCAGAAGTGGTGGAGCTGCACCAAGGGTGACGCAGCCAACGGGCTGGCCTGAGGCGAGGTGTCAGGGCAACAGGAAAGGCTGCTGTGGCCCTGACAGCTGGGGCAGGCCCACGGCCGGGGCTGCGCTGTGTGGATGCTGCTCGGAGAAGAACCCTCATGGGCCAAGAGCGGCCCGGAGCCGCACGGCGGCGGCGAAATGGCTGCCGGCGGCTCGCCCGCGACTGCCCAAAGCCAGCGGCGCCCACGGCCAGCGCCGGCCCCGGGCCCCCCGGGCCCCCCAGGCCCCGCCGCCTTTCCCCAGGGGCCGCCTACGAGCTCACGCCGGCCGGCGCAAACCCGCCTCCCCCACGCCCGCGGCGCGCCGTCAGCCCGCGCTCCCGGGGAGGATGAAGGCTCGCCCGCCGCACGGCCCCGGACCGGACCGACCCGCCGGGCGCGGAGCGAGCCGCGGCACGACGGGAGCCACTGGCGGGAGGGGAACCGCCGCCATTTCGCGGCGCCTCCCGCCGGAGACCCGGCCCCGCCCCTCCCCCCACCGCGCGCCGGCGTTCCCCTCCCCCGCCCCGGCCCGCGCGCCCATTTCCGCCTGGCCGGGCGCCGCGCGGCGCAGCCTCCCCGCCCCCTCCGCGGTGCTCAGTCATTCAGACGGGGAGAGTCAATAACACGCTGACATCACCAGCGGCGCGCGGGCACGGCGCGGGGCTGCCGGCGGGGCCGCCGCGCGGGAGAGGGAGGGGGGCGGGGGAGCGCGAGGCCAGGGAGCGGGCCTGGGCCGGGCTGTGTTGTGCTGTGCTGGCGGCCAGATGGGACAGCTCCGGGCGGGGAGCCCCGGGGGGACAGCCCCGGGGGGAGGCCGCCGAGCGGAGACCCCTGCGGGAAGCGGCTCAGGCCGCGGGGAGGGGCGGCCCGGAGTGGGGAGGCTGGTGCCCTTGTCCCCGCGTGTCCACAGCTTCC
This sequence comes from Laterallus jamaicensis coturniculus, assembly GCA_022605575.1. Lineage (NCBI taxonomy): Eukaryota > Metazoa > Chordata > Aves > Gruiformes > Rallidae > Laterallus > Laterallus jamaicensis. The sequence goes on from JAKCOX010000015.1 coordinate 14,189,265, forward strand.
TCCCGTGCTGGAGGGCGCCGCGCCCCGCTCCATCCCGCCGCTCAGCGTCCCGGCACCCTGCTTCCCCGCAACGAAGCGTCGAGGGGCGGGGGCGGCGGGGCCGGCGGCTCCGTGGGGCTCTGAGCCCCTCATGCAGAGGCTCCGGGACCTGCAGCCACCCCGGCTGGACCCGGCGGAGGGCTGCGGGGCCGCGTCTCCACCACACCAATAAAATCATCCTTAAATACACGGATCCAATAAATTTTTCCTTAAATACACCGATCCCATGTTGTGGCCGGAGCGGGAGGGTGATGCCAAGTCGAAGGCCTCCTCAGGCTGCGCCTTCTTGTTCCCACACCGAAGGCAGGGAGTATTATAAATTTAATAGATCTTCTTCATAATTCATATCTCGCTTTGGGGGTTGGGGGGTGTGTGGAAGAAATCATAATAGCTCGGTGTGATATGTCAGGCATCTATAATGCATGGCGCTGAGATCACACAGCCTGCGTACAGTGGGAGTCCGCGGAGCGAGATGTTTGTAATTAATCTGTGGAAAGAGAAACAAAGGCAATAAAGTGGGAAGGACGATAAATGAGGGACAGATCCTGCCACCCGCACTGATGTGGAGTAGCACTCGGCCAACAAAAACCATGAATAATCCCTGGCTAAAATCAGCAAACTTAGCCAAGAAGTGGGGTAAATAGTAATTCGTCACTGCCCGGTTTGTTAGGACGCAAGGTCGGCTCGACACAGAGCGTTCCTGCCCTTCCAGGCAATGAGGTGCCAAAAGAAGCGGGGCAGCTTATGCTTAAGCTAAGCTTAAGTATGAGGAGATGGGCACCTGAGTCAGGTCTTGCCAAAGGAGTGCCAAGGCCTCATGGTGGGGACCGTGGGCCTCCCCGCGCTCTCCCCGTCCCGCAAGCTGACACTGGTTTGGGTGAAGGCTGTGATGTGCTTGGGGCATTTGCGTCAACCTGACTGACTTCACCAGGCTGGGCCTAGGCTGAGGCGCTTTGCTGAGCCAGGGACGTGTCGGTGAATCAGAGCCGAAGCGAGAGGATTCCAACAGCTTGTGCTGCTAACGAAGATTGGCTGCAGCAGTGGAACGAGCCGAAGTCACTTCCTAATTGGAAACAGTGAGCTGGAGATCTCCAGAACCCCCTTCCTCTCACTATTGTCTATTTTCATCCCAGTGAAGCTAAAGCTGGTAACTGCGATGCGACAGCTTAAAAACTCCCTGTGGTTTCTCACAATAGACCAACCGTCCACACTGGTTTGCAGACGATGCAGGGAAATCTTGTATGACTGCATGGCCAATCAAGGGAGGGGGGAGAAATTAATTTCTTCTAAAGTGGATGCTGCAAGGAAAATGGAAAAAGTAATCCTCATCCTTCTGGGAGTTTGTCTAACATATGGCTTTAACAACAACAAAAATAATAAATAATGGTGCCAGGCCCACCAGACACATGAAGCCATGTGTCAGAATTAAATAATTTTCATCTGAGATAAACAGAGAATAGAGGGGCATCACAGTGGGGCAGGAGTGACTCCAAAATGAAGCCCAGTCCTTCCTTGATCCCAGGGAGTTGTGATCATGCTAGTGCAGGATGCTGGCGGCCAGAGGCAGGCATTGTTTTGTTTACTCACTTGTGATTCCCTCAAAAAATAATTGGTTTTCCTTTGTTGCTTCCTTGTTTGTTTGTCTGTTTGCATTCTTTGGATTCAATTTCTCCTCCAATATGCCCTTCATTTCCATTGCGAGCTTCCATGTGTGGGGGTTTTTTGGTTTTGGGTTTTTTTAAATTTATTTGAATTTTAATTGCTGCTGCTGGCCCTGTGGAAGGGCAATGGCTGCATGGCGACGAGGATGACCCAGAGGTACAACCCCACTCTCCGCTGCCTGTACAGCTCCCATCCCCCTTCCCAACCTTGACGCCTCCATCCTCTGGATCACTGCTGCTCTTTGCAGGCCGCTCTGCACAGTGTTATTGATGAAACACACACAATTACCCTGTTTATTGTCCTTGTAGCATTCTTGGTCTCACCCAAGCCAAGTTTGGGCTCTGTGAGTCTCAGCGATGCCCTCTGGTGACATGGGCCCACGGGAGTTGCTGGCAGCACACAGGCCTTCCTCCAGCGGGGCCAAAGTTGGTGGAGAACTCACTCAGGAGGGCATTTTTCCTGCTGTACGGGTCCTCAGGGTAGAGAAACTAGAAATCAGGAATTTCTCAGGTTCCCCAACTTGGACTTGGCCTGAAAATCACTGAAAATGCACGAGTCCCCACAGAATCCTGGTATTTCTCAACATCTGGGAAAGAGCTTAAGGGAACCCCTGAGCATCTGCTGCCTCAGGCTGGTGTTGTGAGCAGTTAGGGAGAGGGCCCACAACCGCCACAGCAGGTACCCCGATGAGCCAAGCCAGTCACCATGCAGCGGGACACGCTGCAATAAATGATTTTTGTCCTCAATTGTCTCTACCATAGCCATCCAAAAAGCATGTGAGCATGCTAAGCTGCCCCAAGGAGATTGGTGAGGCTGGGTGCATTGGTGTGGGTGTGATGCTGTGAGCTCCTGGTGTGAAAGACTTGGTGTAAGCGCAAAAATTCTCCTCTTAAAGTTATTGGTTTCGCCTAGGAATAGAAGCTCCTGTGGCTGGTAAGAGCGGCCTGGTCACCTACCCCACGTGTGACAGCAGGGTTAGGGCACTGTGCAACTTCACTCTGCCATTGCTTACGTGATAATACTCTGTGAGGGAAATGATACAGCCATCCCTGTTACAAAAGGAAGGATGGATGGAAGAGGACCGTGTCATGGCAGTCTTCTGATCTCCAGCCCAGCAAACACAACAACACGAGCTCAGACTGAATTACCCCAAAACATCACGTGTGAGCTTGCCCAGGGTGTCATGATTGGGATCCAGGGTGCCTGCTGAGATCAGATCCAATTTAGAGAATGGCAAGAAAGGCAGGGCAGGTGTGCTGGGCCGGTCCAGACCCATCAAGTAACATACTCACCCAAGCTACCTGCGATTCACAGCACGCATGGTCTCAAGATGTGCCTTGAAGCCTTAGTAAAAGGGTTGTTTTTCCAGCTGTGGCTCTTAAACCCTTGCTAAAAGCCTGACAGCTGTGCTGCTATCCCCTGGCTAGACTGCCCAGCACCTCTCTGGCTGTGGTCTGTGGTCTTGCCCTTGCCTCACCTGGGCGATGGGGATGGTGCCTCACAGCACCTTCAGCACGGTGATGTGTCTTGGATGGTAACGGTGGGGGCCGCATCGAGGCGAGAGGGGAGAGAACAGTTTCAAAAAAGACCTGAATATTCATTATCTCCTTAAAAAATAAAAAAACCCCAACCCCCTAAAAAAAGGAAATAGGCAGGCAGAGAAAGCCAATCTGGGTGTATAAATAACCAGTAAATGGCAGGGTGTTCACCCTTCCCACACTGTGGGTTACCTAACGCATCGCATCGCTTGCAACAGCTCGAGATGGGGGAGCTGCCAGCAGAGCCGTGCCGTGCCTGATAACCAGAACAGCACACAGGGTTGCAAGCTTGCGTTCGTGTTCCAAAACGTAAACACAGCAGAGCCTCCTCCTTGCTGCTTCACTTGCAGTCACCCCACGTCCCAGGGGGCTAGAACAACCCACCACACAAGATTATCCAGGCCAATGCGAAGCAAAGCAGGAGGGGAGTTATGGAAACACAAACAAAAATGGTCCAGGCTCCCATATTTTCTCAGGAATCAGATATATAAAAAGCATAAGGATCCTCTCCCTTACCCACGTGGTCAGCACCATGCAGGAAAGGCCATGGCAGAGGGTTAAAAGCCTGGCTTGGCCTTCTGTGGGCTCACAGGACACAGAGTTCACACTGCCCTGGTACACAACTGCTCAGTCCCTCCTTTTCTGGAGCTCAAAACCTCCTGAGCGACTGCCTTCCCAGTGGGATGGTGAATTTGGAGAGCCAGGAAATGGCCTCAATCAATGACAGCAGCACCTTTCATCCAACGGTCTCAACAAGCTTGGCAAAACTAAGTGCTTAGCATTTCGAGTTGGCGTCTGCCTTCAAACCAGTTGCCAGGCGTTTGATAGTCTGGTTCTTTAAATAGAAATACAATTCAGGTGTGCACGTTTTTTGTTACCTGTCCCCTTCCTGCCCTGGACCCGTACCCAAACTTCTTGCTTTAACCTTGTCTTTATGGCATGTTGAAATGAAAACGTTCATGCAACAGTCCTGAAATGCTGGGGATTTTCAGCTCAGAGCTGAACTTGAACCAGCTCTCCCAGGCTTTGTAGCGCTCGCTATTTTTAGCCGCGTGTCAAGAAGTTGAAGCAGCACGTGGTGAGATGTTATGACTCTTAAAATTACTGTAAAAATGTTGCAGGGAATGGTACCAATTCATCAAAAGTAAGTTCACTGTGTGAGATAACTCCGCGACCTTTGGTGCTGTATTAATTTGTGGGTCACTTGCTATTAATGTTGCTGCAATTTCTTTAGCAATAAGCCAGTGATTACAGAAAGGGAAGTAGCTATTAATACGGTAAATGGCACACCTAAGCGAGGATGTTTACTCGTGTAGACTGGGAGGGGGAGGACTAGTCACCCTTCAAGATGTTTTCTGTAGCTCTTTTTTATGATACTGAAGATAAGGACTTTATTCTCCCTTCCCCCAAGACCTGACAGAGTGTTGCAGCTGGAAAAAAGTGCCTTGGCATTGAAGCAGAGGATGTGAAGACATACTGCAGGCCCCTTCGTTGACCGTGAAACTAAGATGATCTGCTTACAGCAGGCACCGAGGCTGCAAGGTGACCTCTCTTTGACACCCAGACCTATCAGGTCTGGTTCGTGCTTCTGCGACCCTTCCAGGAGTGTCCTGTAAGAAGTCATAGATATTTCATGGCTTGGGGTGGCAGCAGCCTCAGGAAGCTGAGGACAAGGGACCCACCAATCAGTCACTGCCCCACGCAGAGATGTCTGTAAGCCTACTGCCTGCTTGATTGTCACCACTGGGACTTGTATCAGGCAGTTCAGCATTATGGTGTTGACTCTGGGATACCCCAGGTTAGACCCCAATGCTGCTGCCTTGAGCAGGAAGTGTTGTGCACAGAAGGGACAAGGAGATTCACCCACAAGAAGATAAAAGAGAGAAAATGGTCCTACAGTGGACGGATGGGGAGAGGAGTGTAAGACCAGAAGAGTCTTGCACAGCACCAAAGAGAACTGCATGTCTCTGCTGTATGATTCCCGTCCTCCCAAACCTGTGGGTAGTGAGTAAAAGTAACCAGCCACATCCAGCATCAATTCAGGCTGACTGTGCTTTGTGAGGCTTCATTACTGAAGGAAGGTCTTCTGCTTTGTGTTTACCCTCCCTGTGAAAGGCTGCTGTTTCTAACAAGCCCAAAAGTTGGTGGAACAGGCTATCTGCTCAGAGAAGCACTGCGAAACAAAGGCAGGGACAAATTTCTGGATGTCAGGGAAGAAAGCAGAGGGGATTTTGTGGCCTGGGCACACCACTGATGGGAAGGGAAGAACCATGGCACTTCCTAACAGAGGAGGAGCTCAGACACAAAACCCTACCAGTTGCAGGCTGGCTTAGAAATTGTGGTGCTGCCTACGCTCCATTATCAGCAGGGTGGGCTGATTTATAGTCCCACATGCAGTTACTGCTTAATAATAACAATAAAGATGGTTCTCAGGCATTCCACCCGCTACACCCACATCACCTTCTTGCCTTTACTAAATTTTCTTCTGATTTACGGTCACATAAGGAAGATGGAAATCAGTCACTTCAGTTTCCAGACAGGCTGGAGCTAACTAAAGGGAAAAAAAGAAGAGGATAGTTTCCAAAAATGGCCTGGGTTTATCTCTGCCTGCTTTCAGAAGAGTCTGTTTTGGAGCTCCCATGATTAGGCTAGCTATAAGTACAATTGTCCACACAGCTTTGTTGATAAATACTGAACTCCTGACATCGTGCCTGGCAAGTTTTGTGAAGTTCCGTTGATGTAAAGCTCCTCGCTTTATTTTGTGCCATGGGACTATTCCCTGCAGGAACACCCTTCTGCTCTTGCTCTCATCTGTCACGACGTACTGCTTAGGTTCTTTAGTCCTCTGCTCATCAACACTTTATTTCCAAATGTTGAACCTCAGCCATACTTTTCACATGTTTGGTTCACAGGAGAGTTGAGGCCTCACGGGCCGCCAGCAGCCACGCCGTTAATTAGCTGTCCTCAGCAATATATTTCACCAAGTTTGGATGCCCATTCCTGAGAAACCAGTGGGGTTTGCAAGTCCGTCGTTCTGAGCACTAAAGCAAACACCACATCCCTTCTCCCACCCACCTTGCAGGGCTTCATTCACCTACTAAGACTGATGTGGGGAAAGCAATTAAACGTTCATAGCTCTGTAAGCTCTGGGCATGGGCCTGGGGCTGCCTCCTGCATCTGACCTACACAGACCCACAGGCCTGTTTTCCCCATCATTAAAATGAGCCCCATAGAGGCTTAGGGCGGGAGGCAGAGTCCTGCCTGTATTGAGGCTTAGGCTGAGACACATGCAGGTCTCATTGCAGGAGACATCCCAGCACCTTGTGCCCACTGGAGCTTGTGGGAGAGGGGAATTTCCTTGCTTTTCTTAAAGAGGTTTTCAGCACAGAGGCTCAGGACATCCCTACTGTGCTAAAGCAAGAAATGTGGGTAGATGGCAGGTGACTTGGGGCTCTCAGCAGCCTAAAGTCAGCTCTGTAAACTCTACCTCACTGTGGGCACATAGCCTCAGATAGTCCCCAGCATTTATTGTCACCTGTGCTCAGTGTCACTGCAGACAGCCTGAGTTTTGGCACTCCCAGGAAACCCATCCTGGGGTGGACAAAGGGGCTCTGAAGCCTGATGGGCAGTTTGCTGGGTGGACTGCTAGTTTCTTGTGAATGCTCCACCCAAGGCTGCTAAGTGAGGGGTTTCTGGGGAAGAGAGAGGGACAGTGGCCGGCCTTTGGGTAGTCTTTGGGTTGCTGTTCCACATAATGAAGCTTCTAGTCTCCTTTAGTGGAGGGAGCTCTTGGCCCTCAACCAGCAGTTTGCCTGGAGCAGGAGACCTAGATGTGCGAGTAAACATTTTGAAGATGGAAAATAAATCCATCCATCTTTGTAAGAAATGCTGCCCCCAAGAGAAATTTCTGATCATAGGCAAGGCTAAGTGCACAAGCACCAGCCAATTCACCACCAGCATTGATTATTTCATTATAAATTGCTCGCTTGCTTTTTTACATTTGTTTCTGAACAGAAATGAAACACCGGCTACTGAAAATAACAACAGCTAATATACAACCAAAAACCTGACTTGCATATGAAAACACTGGATTTTCCACAGGGGCTTTCCCACTGTTTAAGCTCCTTTGAAGTACGAGCTCCATTAAGATTATAAAAATGTACTGCCTTAGCTGCTGGATTTTTCACTGCGCTGAAAGGAAGACAACTGCTCAGAGGCTGATTGAGAAGAGCAATCTCAGTATTAGCACACAGTCCCGCACCAGCATTGTTGATGTCAGACATGAGGATGTAGTTGGAGGAATCAGGGACTTTCCAAATTGTAAAATGGGGAAAAGAAACCAGCCTGCTCTACCAGAGCTGGAGCTGCGTAAGTCAGATGCCTCAGGATACCCAGCAATGGCCTCCTCAGTGATGCTGAAGTCACAGGTGGCCTCCTCCTTGTTTTGGAGCAGTTGTTCAGTGGAAAATATTGTGAAGGATCATTTCCTGAGAGTCTTTTGCACAAAGAACATGGCCCCCTACCTACATGGCAATAGCTGGTATGGAGACACTGCTAGATTTCCATCCCAGGCCTGAAAGGGGACCGGGGGAAGGCAGGTGGGCACTGAGTGAAGAATACAAATGGAGAATGAAGAGCAGAGCAGAGAAGGCCTGTTGGTCCTCGACTTAAAGAGTTAAGGGGACCTGGGCAGTGCTGATCCTCTTGTATCTGCTACTAGATGGCTTCAGCAGAAGATGGCTGGAGGCCAGCAGAAGACTTAGATTGCCATGATGCAAGGCCCAAGAGCAGTAGGAGCAGGATGCAGGACTGATCCTGGAAGAGCTGCGGATCTCTGTGACTTTCTGGGGGAAAAGGGGGGTCATGACCTTCTTCACCCTTGTGGAGCGACTAGAGAAAATTTGACCTTTTCTCAGTACGGCACTAGTTGGACTAGTTGGTTCCTTGGGATCTTCTCTGCTCTATGAAGTAAATTTTTCCATAATTTTGCCCAGGAGTGCTTTTAATTTTCCTGCATCCTGGGCTAAAAGTAACTGGAAGAACAAAGTACAATCTTTGCAGCGAGGCCAAGCCGGGCAACTCTGATGTACAGAAAAGATGCTCCCACCTTGGTAGGACATTTTTCTATTTGCTGTCTCATGGCCTCTTCCCCATGAGACGACCTGTGTGTAATTGCTGACAGCACATCTGATGCAGGGCTGGATTCACGCCATCTCATTCTCTCTTTATAGAGGCGATTCATCTTTGGGAACACTGGCTACTGGATGCCGTTAGAGGAACATCGCCTGTGATGGCATGCTCCGTGGTTCTAACCTTTGGTTTTCTGGGTGGCATCAAATGATGGGAAGGGGTTTTTTTTATGATCACCTGTATTTGTACAGGCAGGCACAATGGGCAGGTAGATGGGAAAAACCCCGCATCTCTTTTGGTAGCGAGGAGGAAAATAGCTCCATGAAAAAAGAAAGCGGGAGATAAAAAGGTAAATATTTCCTTTCTCCCTAAGGCGCAGTCAGAAAAGCCATCATCATTTTGCTCAGACACTGGTATAACCTCATGTTTCCCACAAAACATATTTCCCTGAGATCCATCTGCACATATCAGGTTTTGCCCATGAATACTCATGAGACACAAATCAGTCCCTTTAATCCGTGATTAGCATGTCACCCCACACTCGGCAGTTGCATCATGATTTGGTGTTATTGTTGAATGGATGCTGTGCTATTTAATTGTTTTTTGCTTAGTGATCTGTTCAGTCTGTTAATATTTAATTGTCTTTTCCCGTCCTCCTTTCTAGCCCCAAAAGGCCTAAAGAAACATCTTTCATTTTCTCAGGCTTCGTGTGCTGCTGTAAGAAAATACCTTCTCACAACCTGCTGTAGGTATTAATGATGATATACAGTCCTAATGCTGGAATTCTTAAGTGGTTGCCAATGCTGCTTTATGGCTGAGAAAAAAATAAAAAATAAAAGAAAATTGACCTGATTTGAAATAAAGTGGGTCTGAACACCTTATGCACCTTTACCAACGGTTTGGGTAACAAACAAATCATCATCTTTACATATCCCCTGCCAGATTCTGAGTTGGGTGCTGGGCACAAGCCTGAATGACAGTAAACAATGCGCTGTCTGGTGCTTCACATGCGCTGTGGAGGTGAATTCACGAGAACAAATTAGGCCTTTGATTGATCCTTTAAACAAAAAGAAAGGAAAACAGTAACATTAATTTATACGAGCTGGAGCTGCGTTGCATTTTTTATAGTGATCAATATTCTGGGCATTGTAAACAGCAGCTTTACATAATAAATAGCTGCATTATGTAATGCTAGTTAAATTTAGAAATGGTTATTTTATTACCTTGAGCGCACATAAAATAGAGAGTGATGGAGCTGGAGCCCAGGGGCTGCTGCTGTCTGAGGATGCAGGGAACAGCTGGGCCTGGCAGCGACCGGCAGAAATAAACCCCACAGCCCCACAAAGCAGCTCGGCTTGGGCCTGGTGCTTCGGGCACCATTGAGGATTTTGGTGATGAGGGAGGTGGGGGTGGGCCCCGCTCCAAAACATGGCATGCTCAGGATCACAACAGCTCCGCACAATAAAGAAGGAAGATTTATTAGGGAGGAATGAAATGCACTACTTTTGTTCTCCCCGGTGTCCCTGTAAAGCTTTTGTTTGACAGGCTAGCTGGGGCTCTGGTTAGCTACCGTCTCCTCTGTGCAGCCACTGGCTGCTTTGAGACCAGTTGTGTGCAGACTATAGATCAATTATCTTCCTGCTAGGGATGAACAGTGTTTTCCTTTTCCCTCTTCAGTAGCGTTCACTATTATCCTGGAGCACAGGAGCCCTTTCTTTTCCCTCCCAGCCGCATGCACACACACACACACACAGATGGGTTACTGGAGGGAGGGGATGGAAGAATTCAAATTTGTTGCATTAATCTTAATAGCCTGATCCTCTTGCAGCCTGCTGTCATTAACTTAGCCATCGGTGTGCTGCCCATTTAGAAAACAGGCTGGAAGGGTGAAGCCTTTTGTTGTAAATAATTATGAGACATCTCAATCCAATAGGCATGCTGAAACGAGAGCCCCTGAACATGTGAGTTTGGAAAAATACAGCTGAAGATGGAAAGTCCCATTGTGAAATCTCTCGCTGGGCAGAAACACTGTGTTTGGTTGTTTCATAATGCACTGGGAGCTCCAATGTGGGAAGTGAGGGGACGGTAATTAGGACACAAGAGCTTAGTCGTTTCTTCTGCTTATTGTGGTTGGCACCCATCTATCGGGAGGGCGAAGCGCTCTCAGAGGGCTGTAGCTGCTGATGGAGCTAAGTGCTCTCTGGCCTGCCCTCTGTGTTGCAACTGCAGGGCTCTGGCTTAAAAGTTAATCTAAAGCAGCATCAAGCTTCAGTAAAATTCAGATCTAGGTCATAGTTGTACAGGGAGAGCCACCCATAGGTTCTTAATGGACTGAATAGCTCTTAATGGTCCAGATTCTGGAGAGCATCCAGCTTTTTGAAAATGTGGATTTTGACTGGTATCAGGAATGTCTTAATAATTACATGTACTTGATTTTTCTCGACTACTGTTCATGGCTTTAGTATAAATACAAATCCTGCTCAGCATCTGTCATGCCTGGGAGTTTTCAGAGTACAGAGCAGCATGTAGCCACTTCAGAGAAATCATTAAAAATTGTTTAGCTGAGCCGATGCGAGAGATGAAGAGTTAAACCTCAGTCTCATTCGAAAGTAAACTTTGCGAAGCAGTGAGTTTTCTCAAAGGCTGACTGCTCTTGATTTACAAGGATGTTCCTGGTCCTGATTTCAATTAAAGAGAAATCCTATGGCATTTCTGCACTTCGGCGTTGTTCTTTATTCCACATTGTTATATATTGAGTAATAAACAAAACAAACAAAGACTGTATTCTGCAATGAACTACATACATCCTGTGCAATCTCGAGGAAATCAATAGGTCAGAGTCTGGCTTTGCATTGCCTCAGTATCAGCTGTCAATAATTCCCCCAGCTCTAAGCAGAGTTTACATCTGTGTAAGTAAAAAAATGAATGTGGAGATACAAATCCATCTGTATATTCCCCTAAAAAAAGAAAGCAAAAATAATTACCATAGACTCCACTCCTTTACACAGAAGGAGAAATAAATAAATAGGTAGCCAGCCTTGTAAACTCTGATTTATTTGCCAGGCCTCCCAAAATCCTGAGAGTACATGTCAAAGAACACCTGTTAGGCCAAGCTTTGGGATCGTTTTCTTTACTCTCTGCTTGGTGCATCTCTAGCTCCTGGCTGTCTCACTGGGGTCTGCAGGTCACAAGGACCGTGACCTTGTTTGTACAGTGGTGACAGAGTCTCACCTAATAGCATGACAGTGAGCACGGTGTCTTTTACAGAGCAATGATGATGACAAAAATGAATATCGTTGACAATTTGTTTTTCTTTGCAAGTGCTTTCCTTCTGCTCCTGGCAATGTTTTAATTACTCTCTCTGTTTTCCACAGCAGCACCATTGAGTGCTGAGGCTGAGCTGGGTGCTGGGGGAATGAGAGTTGGGTCTCTCTTGCCTCCTAAATGCCTCCCGGGCCCTGGGACCAGTGATTACACTCGTCACCAAACAGGTCCTGCCGGGGCTCAGCGCAGGGGCTGAGCTTTTTGGATGTGGATGCAGCTTTCCAGGTTACACACCGGGCCTTTGCGTCTTGCTCACACAGAATTGAATCGTGCAGAGTTTGCACTTGGAGGGAGGGATTTCTTTTCCATCTGTTAACTAAAGCAAAGCGAAAGGAAGGTAGGACAGGGGCCTCTGTCACCCCGTGAGGTCACAGGGACCAAACCCACATATGGTCCCCTTACAAGGCAGGGAAAAGAGGTGGAGGGTGATGGAGAAAGCATCTCAGCAACGGCATTGATTTCCCCACGGGGAACCGACAGAACAGGACGAGCCTTACGCTTTCCTGGAGTGATAAAATATTTAGATTTGAGACCTTTTAATGTCATCCGCTGTTCCTGTTGTAACAGGGTCTTGTTTTTAAATAGATCAGATTTTCATCCCCGTTTAAACCGGCATAAATCAGGAGTTAATCTAGGCAAACCCACCCAGCTCTACTGAAGCCCATGGAAATGCACTCACAGGAGATCACAATCAGGCCCTGTGCTCACAGAAAACACCTGCTGCACTGGGAGACCAAAACTATGCTCCGGGGTCGTAAAGATCATAACCCACGGTGCTCTGGAGCCATAAGGATCATAACCCACCTTCTGACGTGGGGTCTTCAGTTCTCCCATCCTCTGTCGGAGCCTGGCCGGAGCCTGCCCGGCCTGTGCATGAGGCTCCACATGCCCTTTAATCCACCCCACATGCTTCTTCCTAAGTCTTCATTTGTATGCACACACTTAGCAATCACTCATTCTGGCCATAAAACCTACAGGATTTTAAATTGAACTGAAGTCCCAAATGCTTTAAAAGAATTTATGTTGCATAATTGTACTGGTTTGCCCGAAAACAAACAATGATGTATGGCTAAAATATTCTCTCAGGGAGATGACTCAGATCCTTCCTTGTGGCTTAGACCTCGCTTGGCTGCTGATGGTGCAACTTGTAATCGCTCCTCTATACACAGGGCAAAGGCAGGCAAACAAAAGAGCAATGCACAGAGCAGGGGGCATAAGATGACAAAACGCAAGTTATACGGAGCTTTTGGAGACAGGCGGTGCTTTCATTTGTTCTGAACCAAGGCAAGGTTAGAGATGATGGAAAAGAGACCCAAGCCCCATCAGTATTACACACCAGCACGTTAGTGGGAGGAGGATTGTGGCTGGCTTTGTGCCGCTTGGCAAAGCGCTGTGTGCTCGGTGCCTTGCACCCACTGGGGCAGCCCACAGCCAGCACGGGATGCAGCCGTACGGGTGGGCTACATGGATTTTGTAGGGGTGGGTTTCCCACTGTGAGGTCCCTGCAACCATGTGGCTTCCCAAAATGCCACTGCTTCTCCTTGGCCCCACAACCAGGCAGGTTTTGTTTTGTGACCCAGGTTAGATTGCGGACAAGTCCCTTGTGTCTGGGCATTCGTTGCCAAAGGACATGCAGATGATGCTGGCAGCTGGGCCGCTCCGGCTGTGCTGTAGAAATAGTTTTGCCACCGAGTCAGCAGTTTGTGTGGTTTTTGCTGTCACTGTTCTCACTTTAAACATCTTCCCATACTTTTTTTAAATTTCAGTCTGTAGTCATGCTGTATGTCCCAAGGACATAATCTGACTGTTGGTAATTAAGTTAATTTTTCAACCAAGGCTCAAAAAGATATATGAAAGCTTTACTCTGTGGATGTCACATTCACCCAGTGCTTTAACTGTCCTTCAGCCATGATAGCCAGCCCTCGGGAGTCCTAAACAGGTGTGGGAAAGATCAAAGAGACCTCACGTAACGTGCTTCTCAAGGTCTGTGTTTGCTTGGCACGTACAGAAACTGGTTTGCAGAGGTGGCTTTGCAGATTTGGGGATTTTGCCGTTTTTCTGCCGTTCGCAGATTTGGGGATTTCCGTTCCGAGCACCCAGGAAAACCGCGGCTGCCGCTCTGTGTGAGCGGGTGTTTTCAGGACGTGGGGCTCAAGTGGATCTACTCCTTTCTGACAGTCACTACCCGCTGGGCAGAGGACGTGTGAGGGTCCTTAGCTCCTGGTTAGCGCTGGAAGTGCAATGCGTGTCCCAGTATAACTTGAGGTGCTCGGAGCCTGGCAGCCCTGCAAGTGCCCGCCACCCTTCCTTTTCCTAAACCGAAAATATCAGGGATGAAATTACCATCACAGAGCATACTCAAGTGGCGTGTCTGCCTTCCATTCCAAGCAAAGCAAAGCAGAGCAGTCTAATACCGCCTGTTTGCAATGAAAGAATATTAAAAACAGTTAAAAAAAAAAAAGAAAAAAGGTTAACTTCATGGCAAAGAAACTTTTTCTGCAGACAAAGCCAAGCATCATCAGGGAACGTATCAATTCATCACAGCTGCGGGTAGCTATTTCTGTCTCAGACTTCTAGAGAAGCATGGTACAAGTGAACAGATCTGTGTCCAGCAAGGTTAATTCTGAGGGTAACGGATTATGATGCAAAGAAAATCAACCGGTGTTTTTCTCTCTTGCTATGAATAGCATAATTACATTACTGCTACCGGAAGGGTAGTCAGCTCTTCTCAATCTGTGGTCTCCTGCTGCAGAGGGAGTAGAAAAATCGGTTTCCTTTACAAACATACCCTTCTGCCTTTCTCATTCAAAGCCTACGTAACCATAATGTTGGAGGGGAGGTTGCTAATATCACGACTGCTTGTCATCATGTTTTGCAAGAGTCATTTCTGTAACTCCAATGAGTAATTTTTGTGCTGTTTAATATTATCTTTTTTTTTTTTTCTAAAGACTTGTTAAAATGCTTTCAAGCAGCGGTACCACAAAAATATTTGCAATTTTTGCTTCCACCCTGTCACATCTCCTGTTCTGAAATGATTTGTGCAGCTCTTCCACCCTGTAGGATTATCAGCAACAGCAGTGGGAGGCCACTCTGTTTTTCCAGAGGATTTCCAGTCTAAACACAATCGTCAGCCTAAAGGAGGGTAAAAAAAATGGTCCTGTGGGAAGGTAGTGGCAGAGAAGAACCTTTTGATCCATGGTGTGGTGCTCTGTCCTGTCCGGGGGCCATGCTGCCTGATTTTGACATACGTTATGAGGAATCGTTTTGTTTCCTGCTGTATAAGTATAGCTCATCGTTGGCAACGGGGATCCTGCATTGAAATGAAAATCTCTCCAGCTCAGTTGTAAACAGACTGATCTAGAACAGGACTATCGATAGACTTTCGTGTGCTTCAAGAAGCTCCAGTTAAGATTCCTGAATAAGTGCTAAGTACTATTAGTAGAGCCGATAGGATATATTTGAAACTCTTTACCCATGAAGTACCTACCTCCATCAAAATGCTTTCAAAATCATGTGTGTTCCTCCAAAGGGCAACCAAATTAATAAATAAATAAATAAAAAGAGAAAGGCAACAGCGAGCACTGTGAAATATTTCTCATTTCACTTTGGAATCTCTTTCCAGTTTTATCATTTATCATATAATAATAGAAAATCCAGGAGTCTCAATAAAAATGAAGTGCTTTGATCTATCCAGAACACTCTTCCCTTTGGCTATGGGGAGAGCTTCAGAAATTTCCTTCTGAATCACAATGAAGGAAGGTTTGAAGATGTCAGGCTCTGCAGGGGGCTGGAAGGGGCAGCCCCAGCAGCCTGCTTTTGCAGTACGAGTTAATTGTGCCATGGTGCTTTCCCAGGAATCTGTTCCATTGCTCAAGCACAGAGAGAGAGGATGCCCCCAGTCTGGCATTCACTGTGGAAGTTTGACTTGAGCTGCCTTTGGTTGCCACAAGGAATATGGAGACTACTTCATGAACTTAAAATAACGCTGTTTGGTTTTCTCAAGCTATATATAAACTGCCTGGAGGATTCATGTTGCAGCCTGCTTCAGCAGGATCTTGGTCTCCTAAGTGAGAAGGGAAGAAGGGAAACTTTCCATCAGGCTGTGCTGCTGCTGCCTTCCTTCTGAAACCAGGGATGGCAAAATTGGGGTGCGGCCAGGCCATACGTCCTGCATGTTTGGGACCCTTGCTGCAACCCATGGTTGCAGTACAGCCTGGGACTTTATCACTGAGCTGTCATCTGTACCCAAGAAAGAGGGAAGATGGGAGATCCCTGGTCCTGCCTTCATGTAAGCAAAGGCAGCGAGTAGGGGGAGAACATTTCGAGCGTTCTTCTCCTTCAACCATGGAAACGCAGTCTCAGCTCTCCAGCTGTCACTGACTAATCAACATCTTCCCCACAGCAGAAGGGGAATGAGGATCCGACTTATGACTCAGAGCCACGTCCCCACGCCTGGCCTCCTCCAAGGGGAATGCCACCCTTTCCTCAGGGATGCAAAGTCCAAATAGCAGGGTTTTAGGGTCGCTGGCCTTTAAATGGACCTTCAAAAATAGTATCCTGAGATATTACCTTGAGCAGTGCATTCTTGCCAGCAAGCCCTTGTTAGAATATTTGTGGAAAATAAACTCTGGAGAGCCATGAGCCAAGCAGATTAATTTAAGACAAGCAAATATTTGTGGGAAAGTTTGTGCGTGTGTTTGCACTATCCACCCAAAGCTATCATACAGCATTCTCCATGCATACACAACTTCACTGAGGTACCTTTGATCAATTGAGAGGTAGATCAATTGCCATGTGCATTCATTGCCATGTTTTTCAGCTGTGAGGCAGCAGGAGAAATGTTGGCATTTCCTCCCAAATAAGTATTTGGGTTTTGTCTCTGAGCTTCGCTTGAAGAGTTAACATTTCTGGAGCCATGACCTCAAAACCACAAATAGCAAGAAAAATAACGTGAGATAGATGAGCACAAAGTTCTGGAAGCCCTAAAGAGTGAAAAACAAATTTCAGTATGTTTTGCAACCATCCTCTTGAGTCAGAGAAAAAGGACATTTTAATAAAACTGCACCCTGGAGCCCACAGAGATTCGCTGGATAAATCACAAACACAGAGCTGAACGTGGGATGAAGGCTGGGTCTGTAGTCCTCCAGCTCTGAAAACACCTACCTAACCATCTGAGCAAGAAAGCTGGTGTTGACCAACAGCTAAACCTCCCAGACCGGTTGCTTGTTCCCATGAGCAATTCAGTGAGCCTGGAAGCCCAGCGGTGTTTCTCTCCCTGAAAATCACCCAAAGAAAGAGGAAACTTCTGCCAAATCCACACACTTGGTTTGTGAATGAGATCCAAGTGCACGACTGACCCCCAGCTCTGGGTTAAGGTCCCTGCCCCACCAGCTCCCCTTGCAGCACCTCGTGGTCCAGTCACTGCGGAGGACTCATGGAAAGCTTTGGCTTTGGGGTTCTTTTCCCCTATTCTGGGTAAAAACCAATGTACAAGTATGGGATTTAGCCAATGTCTGGTTGTGCCAGTTCAGAGCTCTCTCTTCTGTGTTGCAATATGCTTCTTTCTCAGTACTTAAAGATTTCATGCTCTGCAGACTAAGCCACCAAAACATTCAAAGACCCTCACACATCCCACCCAGCAGAAAGCACAGATGAGGAGGGATGTTCTGCCTGTGCTTCATATGTGCAGCTTCTGTCCTCTGTATTTATTTACCTTTCCCTGTGTGCATGGACTGGTAGATTTACCATATTCTTCTGCCAGAGCAGCTTGATCCACTTCACAGAGGTCAGGTCTTATCAGATCCATTGATTTACTTGAGGTGACAACCTCCTCTGACTTTCCACAGCGCCAGCACGAAAAGTACATATTTTATGCAGCATTCAACACATAGATCACAGACAGGGGCCCAAGCACACCTCCCTTGACTCCCATAGGCTTTATTTCATGTAGATTCCTCCATTCTATAGTCAAGACCTTGGGAAAAGAATTCAAACGCTGAAAATCCTCTCACACCTCTTTGCAGACCCACCACGAGTGAGCACAACAGGCAAGTCCTTCTGCAGGCCTCAGGAAGATTCTGAGAGAGCTTCATTGCAGGGGTGAACTGTGGAGCCTGGTGGCCCCAGTGACCACAGTGGGGACACAAGGATTTGCAGAAGTCCATCTTGAAGAGAGCAAATTATGCCAGCCAGCATTCTCCCTCAGTGGAAATGTTCATCCCTTTTCCTCCTCCTGTCTTTCCATCCATTGTTCTTCTGGCTATTTTCCCTCCTTGCCTTGACTGTCCTCCTCTTGCTCACGAGGTTTCATTTTGGGCTGACATCCCTTTGCCATTTCCCACAGTGTGGCAAGAGGCTGTACCCAAATAAAAGCACAGAAGAAACCAAAATTAGATCAGTAATTCCACATGTGGAAAATGCCACACAAACACTTCCAAGTTTTTCCAAGTCAGAAAAGAGAAGGGGAAAAAATCAAGGATATTTTTCACAAGCTTTGTAAAGATGTACCAGTGTGGGGATCCCTAAACTTGTGTGAAGACCTTTGACTTATTGATTTGATTATATCAGAGGGGCTTAGAGCTCAGAGTGCGACACTGCTTCTGTTTACAGCCCCGTGGTGGAAAAACAGAATTACTCAAAAAACTAGCTCCTGTGACATGTACTGTCTCCTGTTTCTTTACCTCTTAAATAAAGGCAGTGGGAGTTGAGTAAAGCAGGCATGCCCATGCAGCACCAAGTAAGATGGAGCAGGAATAGAAGGCATCACTTGTTACAGAATCACAGAATGACTAGGTTGGAAAAGACCTTTGATATCATCAAAGGGGCAATGGCTGCAAGTTGGAGCACAGGTAGTTCCGCATCAACATGCGGAAAAGCTTTTTCACAGTGAGGGTGCCAGAGCCCTGGAATAGGCTGCCCAGGGAGGTGGTGGAGTCCCCATCTCTGAAGATATTCAAGACCCGTCTGGACACCTATCTGTGCAGTATGAGCTAGGGAGCTGCTTTGGCAGGGGGGTTGGACCCGATGATCTCTCGAGGTCCCTTCCAACCCCTACAATTCTGTGATTCTGTGATCAAGTCCAACCGTTCCTGTCCTATGCTAAACCACGTCCCTAAGTACCTCATCTACCTGTCTTTTAAACACATCCAGGGATGGTGACTCAGCCTTCTCCCTGGGCAGCCTGTTCCACATCCCAACAGCTCTTTCAGTGAAGAATTTTTCCTAACATCAGATTTGACCCTGCCCTGGCACAGCTTGAGGCCATTTCCCCTTGTCCTATCACCTGTCACCTGGCTGAAGAGACCATTGCCCACCTCTCTGCACCCTCCTGTCAGGTCACTGTAGGTTGTGATAGGGTTATGCTTTATGCCAGGCGTCCCCACGTTCCAGTGGTCACACATGCTCCTTGCTGTGCATCAGGGGTGCTTGATCACTCATCAGTAGGGTGCCCTGCCGGACTGGAAGGAGTCTCAAGATAATCCGGTTTCAAGATAATGTCTTCGTCAATGGGGAGCTACACTGCATGAATGATCTCAGCAGATGTTCCCAAATTACGAAGAGCCATGAGCAACACAATTGGTAAATAGGGCTTTAAAAATTTGCTTAAGGAAAGGGGAAAAAAAAAAAAAGAAAGAGGATGTGCCAACCCCCATCTCCTTGCCTGCAGCACGCAGCACTTTGCATTAGCAGTGCTGTGTGCTCTGCTCAGGGCTGATGGGGCTTGTGGTATCCGGTTGCTATCGGGTGAAAGCGAGGTGAGACACAAAAATATCTCTGCAGCCCGCATTCCCACCCACAGAAAAGCACAAGTCACCCAAGGAACAGCTGCAGCTGCATCAGCGGCTGCTGGAGCAGTGTCCTCTGCAGATGAAACCAGCCAGTCCCTCTGTCCCTGTCCCAAGGTGTTGGCAGGTCACTGCTGTGCTCGGAGATGGGGACCACATTCTTGTTAGCAGCCAGATCTCCATGCAGCAGAGGATTTGCTTTACTCCAGGTGCAGTTGAAGCTATGTTTGCTCTGGCTGCTGTTGCCCACCCCATAGCTATCTCTCGAGCAAGCTCAGGGTATGGGTTATTTTCCACACATGCTCCCTGCTCCAGTTTGGCGATATCAGGCTTGAGTGAGATGTGAGGTTAACCACCCCTTTGCCCTGGACAGCCCTTCTTCCCCTGTGGTTTCTCATGGAGTTTCCAAGCAGGAGAAGGCTTGCCCAGAGGCTGCCATCCCAATCCCAAGCCAATTTTCTGGTGCTTTGGTTGTCATGTCCATAACATCAGTCCCTTAGGGGGAGTTTCTGAATGTAGAAAAGAAGATGCTCAGACTGACAGAGCAGGAACCATTCAGGTTTCTCCAGCCTGTATATAAAACCTCAGCAAAGGCTGAAATCAGTTTGCAGTGTAAGGTGAGTTGCCTTTCTTAAACCCAAGTCTTGGGGACTTGAGGCCCCAAAGATGACACTTCTCTGGCCTCAGCTTCTTGTCCAGAGGTTGAATGGGGCTTAAGCCCCCACAAATTGCAGGCAGAGCTGGATGCAGTTAGGAAAGGGACGGTGTCTCACACATCTGACACCCAGGACTGAATTCAGTGGCCCAGGAGGATGCACCAGGACGTGTTTGTCTTTGGGGCTGAGCCCATGTCCTCAGAAGTTCCTCAGTTTTGCAGTTTCTCTCTAGTGATCCTCAGTGTGTCCCAGGATGGCATCCCAGGGCCATCATCCCCGCAGTGCCCCGTTCCCACCATTGTCCTCTTCTCTATGCCACAGTCCTGCCTACCAAAAGGAGAAGACATTGGCTTACCCGGTGCTGTTACTCCTTGTGTAAGCACTATGGATATTTTTGACTATCCTTTTCAATTCCAGCTGAAGTCAGTGCCACAGGCAGCTCTCTTAGTAGATTGCTTTTGTGATTTATGCAGGTCCAGAAGAGTCCAAGGATCATTTATCTTCAAACCAGGAGAGAGATGAAAGAGTCATGGTAGTAAAATTTCCTGTGGAGCTAGATCTGAGCATCAGAGAGGGGAAAATGTCATTGTTTTACTGAGACAAGACGACGTGAGACAAGTTTTAATGCTGGGGAATTTTTAAAACTGAATAATTTGCCTTAAAAAGAAAAAGAAGTTTTGGGAAATGAAAGGAGGGCAAACGAGTTTGGTGGGCACTGCTGGACTTTTCAGGGCAGAAAAGTCCGTATGGGACCAGAGCCCAAGGGGTACCTTCTCCTCCTGGGATGGGGAGGCAGCTCCAGGCATGGTCAGGCTGCTGCAACTGGGAGTCAGGGCTGGGAGAGCCCAGGCGGTACTCAGTGAGACTGTGGTGCCCGAGTGTAGCATGAACAGGGTAGTGTAGAGAAGAAAGTTCCTAATCTGAGTGCGTCTGGCTGAAAATAAGGGAAATGCTGCCCAGCCGTACTCCTCTCTTGTGCTGCCGCGGTGCATCTCCTTGACCAACTCTCAGGCTGTGGGAGTGATGGAGCATCACCTGACCACAGAATCAGGCCCCGTGGGGCCAGAGAGCATCTTCTGCCCTCACCCTGCCTCAGGGCTTGCACCCAAAGCACAAATCTTGGGAAATTTGATCACATCAGAGGCTGGAAGGAAATCGAAGGAAGGAGAGGGCTGGGAAAGGGTCCGTTTACATTTGCAGCAGATGCTACCTAGAGGAGGAAAACACTTTTATTTCCCCTGTGGACTGCCAGTTGATTTTCTTGCGGCGGGCACTAATGGAAAATAATAAAACCCATTTTAGTCAGGCCGTATCTAGAACATTTACAGGTCAAGCCAGTACTCAAAACGGACCGTTATGGAACATAACACATTAGTTTGTCACTAGCGTCTACAGTGGCCAAGGGATTTTTACCATTTGAAATTGAATTTTATAGGTCAAGGCCCTTTCGTGGATCTGGAAAAAGAGCCAGTCTCTGTAAAGTTAGCGTGAACATGGAGACAATTACTGGGTGTAAAGTTACACAACCTTTATGTTTGTTAACAGTGCAAAAAAACAAAGGGGACACATGGTGGGAACTGTGACACAGCCGTAAACCTCAGAATATCATCACTAATGGTTATGGACTCAAGTATTTCAGTATCACCTTCCTGTTGCTAAACCAAACCCACAAAATGTACAGGCAGCATCTTTCACTGAAAATTACGTCCTCAGTTTGTAATTTAAAATTCACTGATGACTGTAAAGGAAGCTTGGTCATAGGAGCCCAAGTTTCTTAGAAATGAGTCAGAAGTAGATCATTTGTTTAGGCGAGATTAACTTGTTTCAGCATTCAGATAACCTCAAACATCTTCTATGTGGTTTTTATACTTCACAGCATAAATAAAACCGGGCCATGAGGTGGTGCCTGCACTGCGAGGTGGTGCCTGCACTGCCACTAACACACACACATGCACACACTGATGTGCTTGCTTTCTCCTCCATCCCCTCCCCTTGTGCAGCCCCACCCCCACAGCCTCCCCACCCCACTGATTCAGGGATGAGGGTCCCCTGTGCCACACATGCCCCAGCAGGCATCCTCCATGGTATTCCTGCTAAGATCTGCCTGGTACTGATGGCTTTGTTACCATACCAAATCCATGTGCCAGGTGGCTCTGGCATCTGGTGTCCCAGGCTGATGTCCCTGCATTACCGGTGGGTCCACTGGCAGCACTGGGAGCACTGGGATATCTCCCAGGTGCGAATGGAAGCCTTGTTGCTGGACTCATTTACGTGGCACTGCCTTTTCTGCCATAGCCAAACAGATTCCCACTGACTCATGTATGTCATTGACTGAGAATATAATTAATTACAGCAAAACACCGAGGCCCAGGCTGCAAAGCCCTCCTCTCAGCTCAGTGGCCAGCATGGTGAGGCTGTTTGCACACTCAGGGCAGACGTGGTGTGGGCATCCTCAGCTCATCTCTCACAGGCGACTGAAATACCATGATCCTCATCTTCTCACTTAAGGCCTTTAATGTGAGGCTTTGGCACTACGCGCAGGAGCTCACCACAGGCCTAGTACACCAGAACTGCATTTTGTCAGTCCTTGTCTGAACTGTGCTTTGCTCTGCTATTACTCCCCATTGAGTTTTGTCCCTTGCCTCACTAAGCAGCATCTTCCAGAAGGAAGGGGCAAAGCCACAAGCCCTTGCCAAGGGACTGGACTGGGCTGACCCTGCCACTTTCCTGAGTGAGCAAGTATGCCTGTCTGCTGTGCACAAATAATCACTGTGCTTTTCTTTCCTCCCTTTATTTATTTTTAACTCAAAGCTAAGTGTGCATCTCTGGAGTGAAGCGTGTTGCATTGCTAGTAACTGATGGTAAGTGGGAAGCCCATACGGCCACTGTTTCCCAGTAATATCCACTAAAGCCTGGAATATCTATAATTTATTCACATTATTCCTGTAATTCAGCTTTGGTAAAACCCCCTCTCAGGGAGGAATTAATAGCAGGTCATGGCTGTGCTAAATATTGATCGACTTTTTTGTCTTTATATAGAAAGCTGCACAGGCTGTTGGATGTGAATCTGAGAACAACAAATATTAAATCTGCTAATCTTTGGGTAATGATAAAGCTCTCCAGTTCCTCACGCTTGTTGTGAAAATACCTCTTTGGTTCCACCTGAGGTATTTTGGTAGACAGACAGTGCCTCTTCAGGGAGAGTGACAGAATGAGCCCCACCGTGCAGTGGGAAGCAGAGGTGATGGAGGGAGGGGTCCCAGGGTAGAGCAGCATGGGAACTGGGAATAGCACTTGAATCTCCAAAAAGCCACTGTGCAATACTGCCCAGAACCTGGAAAGTCCATCACTTCCCTTTGTCCCAATGCTTTTATTATCCTAAAGCTTCTAAAACCTTCCTTGTCTATGGAGAGGAAAGATTACAAAACAAAATTCAAGGATGTAAAACTTGGGGGAAAAGAAAAAAAAAGGATCAATTTGAAAAGTCTCTGAGTGTAAGAAACGGTAAAGTTCATGTCTGTAGGCTGCTTTTGCAAATATATATGGATTTTGGAGACCTGTGATTTCCTAGAGTACACGGAGCGCTCTGCACTGCTGCTGGACCATGTCCTGCAGCTCCACATGCAAGCAGCATTTTCATCATCTCATTTTTCAGATGCAAAAAAACACTCAGGCTACTCAGACCTGAGTCCCCAGCTGATGGAGGTGCTTTTCACATTGAACCAGGTGCTGAGCTCCACGTTTTGGAAGCTGTCACTGTCGTGTCCAGCTGATCCACTGTGCTGTCACACGAAGGGCTCAGAGGGAGGACCCAAATGATAAGATCCTGTTTGGCTGCTCCCTTCTGGTGGTGATCCCAGTTTCACCCCGAGTGCACGGCAGCCAGCACAGGGATTTGACTCCCATGAAAGCCAAACCAATGCAACAGCTTCGGAATCAGACTGGCTGGTTTTTCTTCTGTGCTACCAGCCTGTTGCACCACGATCTGCCTTCGGGGCCCAGCACGGGCCTCCCGTCTCTGCATAGCTCCTGGCCCTGCAGAGCATCCCTACCTTCTGTGCACACCCACCCCAGGAGCTTTCCCACCTGCAGTCCCCTCCGTCTGCAGCCAGTGTGTAGGGTTGCAGGCTACCCCATACGGTGATAAACGTTAGGGTGGCAGAGCTGCTCCAGGAAACCACCACCTTTCTTTCTTCCCTGACAGTACCTGGAGTGTTCAGGTTGAGATGCTGAAGGTGGGGTGGCTGGGTCTCCTTGGAATGGGCTGATCCATGCAGGACAGCGTGTGGGGCACTTGGTGTTCGGCTCCTGTTTCCACTCCCAGCTCAGGTATCTCGTGTCCATCTGATTCCCTTCATCGTTAACTTCTTTTTTTTAAAGGCTCTGCTATTGCTGACTCCACAAGGGTCTCTGCAACATAATGAGAGAACTTTTCTAATGACTCAGAGATTTCTAAATTAAATGTAAAATGTTTATTGCGGGGATGCACAGCCATACATTATGCATTACTGTTTTGATACAATAACGTAATTCTGGTAGAAATTATCCATGTGAGCTGCAATCAATTTTAGCTACTACTCTTTGTATGCTTGACAATCCGGTCATTCGGCTGTGGAAAAGTGCTTTTACTTCATTACTTACACTGTTGATAATCGCTGTGGCTTTTGGCAGCGCCGGGACGTTATTTCACTCCCTGAAATTGCCAACACTATTTGCGGAGGGACCGGGCGTAGCTGCAGCCGCTCTGCCAAACCCCTGTGGCTTCACTCGATGCAGAGGAATGTGCAAGCTCCAGCACAGCCCATGAGGGCTCATTTTATTGCTGTAGGGTTTCAACCACCAGCCTGCATAGCGAATAGCATCGCCCTCCCTCCGGCTCTTAGATCACCCCTTGCAACAGCCCACGGCCTTTGGACCAGTGGCAATTGCTGTTTTCCTGATGCACCCCCAGAAATCCTGTACTCTCCTTGCCAGGTGGACTTCAACATTCACCTGTGTCCTGTGGGTTTTGCTTTGTCTCCCAAGTGAGCGATGCCAGAGCAGTGATGGGGATGTGTGTGCAGTGTGGGATTGACCCAAAAAAAAGTGCATTTTTTATTGTATGTGATAAAAAAAACCCAAAGGGGAGAGAGAGATGCTGCAATAACAAGCTCACATCTGGGATGTGAAGAATTGGACACGTACATTCCCTGTGACTGCATTTGGGGGGTTATTATACTACAGTCTTTCTTCAGGAGATTCCTCAGCCTGCCTTTCAGTACCAGAGAAGGATGCCTCAGATAACCATGAGCCTAAACATAGAGTTAACCCTGTCTGCTCACGTGTTCCCACAAGCTCTGTCAGGCAAAGCAAGGTCCCCTCCCCAGGTAGGGTGGCAATGCTGCTCCATCATGCTCCTCGCAGGAATGCTTGCTCACACCACTGCGGCCTATGCCACACGAGGTACAGCATCAGCCTGGCCAAAAGGCTTGTTCCTGCCCCCAAAGAGGTGACAAACCTCCCTGGCCAGAGCCCACAGAGGAGGCCGGTCCCTGTGCTGACCTCAATGCCCACTCCAGGAGTCCTTCTGATGTTAACCCGAGGGAGGTGTAAAACACGTTGGTGAGAGGGAAAAGGGCTCTGCTGGTGTTTATCGTGGGGATGTATAAATCAGGGAGACAGGAGAGCGAGGGCTGACACTCGTAGCTACCAGCTCTCGGCTGCGTTGGGCTGATTTATTTTGCGTGGGAGCAGCAGTAGCAGTTTACGCCTCCTAGTGCAGATTACAAGATAAATCTGGCTTTCAATGAGACCCACTGGTGACTGACACTGACAGAGCGTTTAAATCACCACAGCTGCCTGGATATAGCCGTGGGCCAGATTTGGCCCTGCAGGTCAGGTCTCTTTTTGGCTGGTGTAAATCAGCACGGCTCGGATTGAGATGTGGTGTCAGGTTCGAGCACCGGTCTTATTTTTATTTAAGCATCTGTATGGTAATTCCAGCTCCAAGGGGGACCTGAGGGCTGCAGCCCTTCTCTGCTTGAACTGCAGCTTCTGCCATGGAGGATCTGCCTTCCACGGTGAAGGCTCTAAGGAATCTCCTTGTGGGTGCTGCATGGTTGCTCCTTTCAAGGCACACCTCACACTGCTGAGGTCCATCTTCAAAGACAAATATCCCCTTCAGCATTAATTTTAATTAGTTATATGCTCAAAAACCTTTCCTACTGACTTGACGCCATGGACAATATCTGCTGATAGAGGCATGACTTTCTCCTGCAGATAACCTGCTCTTGCCTTGATAAACTCTCCAGCATTATGGTAGTGAGAACTTCCGAACAGGAGGTAAGAGTCCTCACTGTGATGCAGCAGACATGGGTCTGTTCTGCTGTAGGCAGGTTCTGTACTGCTGCCAGATGTGTCCTGCAGTGACAGCCAGGTACTGTCCTTATGACTTCACCCTCTCATGAGCGCTCACCAGAGCGGGCTCAGGTCTGCAGAGCGGGCAGGGTACCTGCCTGCTTCATCCACAGGGCTGATCCTTGGCCAAGCGTGGCAGTTTGATGTTGTGGGAGCATAAGCGTGCATGTATCCTCTAACAGCATCATGCCCAGACCATAACATCATTTCTAGATGGGGTTTTATCTGGACAAATTACACCATAAATAGAACAACCTCAGCAAAGTAGCGTATGCCATAAAAACACCCCCTTTTTGAAATTAATTGCATTTTGCTTTACTTAGTTGTTTTTGCATGGCCCAGGACACACCAGACTGTGTGGCAATAGTCTGTGCTCTGGGCTGAGGAGGAAAAAAGGAAAACACCAGCTCATTGCCCTCCTCCTTGCAGCCACTACTCCTTGTGCACAGCGCCTGATGCTGGCAGCCCCGGCTGTGGTGCCTCAGGTCACATTTCCAGTTTTGCATGTTCTACATGGCTGATTGGTTGCTGAACAGTGAGGGTTCAGGGCGAGCTACCCAGGGAAAGGTAGGTGTTTGCCATATCCCTCAGCATCCAGTCACTCCCCAGCCTGCCTCGAGCCTGGCAGAACACGTGCTCGGTGGTGGGGCTTTGGCTGCAGTACAAACGTATGTTATGGGTGCAGTCGTCATGGGTGGTCCATAAGGTCACCACCAGTAAAACAGGCCCATGGTAATTTCTTAGACTATTGTATTTTCTATGAGAGCCTAGCAGCCCTGGAGACAGCTGACATTCAGTGGCCAGGGTGCTCCAGTACCTCCATAAGGGATGGGAAACCCAAGGCAATTACACAGAAAAGGAGATACCATTTCACAGCTTCTTTCTGTCTTCATGTAACCAAACCTAAAGCCAAAAAGCACAGTTGTTCTGAGAGACTGGCGATGGCAAAGGGCCTTTGCAAGGGGAAAGAAATACCCCGTGCATTTGGGGCACGTGTATTTATTTATTTATTTAGCTGGCCTTTGTTCTGATGAATTCGCTTTGCAGTGCTTTAGATAAACATCCATTTAAAAGCAGAGTTTTCTATGGTGGCAAATTATCTTTGTGGTTTTCACTGCCATCGTGATTAGACCCCTGAGGGCAGAGCATCAGCTGGTGCAACAGGACATGGTGCCACTGATGGGCCCCACAGCAATTAGCACTGGCTGCAAATTTATCTCCTCATGTAACTTAGTAGCTAGATGGCACTGAAGGTATTTTGTGGCATCTACTGTCTCAGGTATGGCAAAGAGATGACTAATTTGCCTGTGAGTGGTAAATAATTGCAGAAATTAGTATTATTCATTTGTATTTCTGTTGGACCAAATTCTGGCTGCTGCTATAGGTGTGTGTAGGAGTTGTGACTGCAGTAACACTTCAGTATGATAAGCAGTTCAGACCCCTGCCACATCTCAGCTCTGTGGGCACAGCACCTGTCGGTCACCTACTGCAGATGGTCTGAAGACAGCTGGGGACTACCGCAGATGGGAGATAAGGCAGACACAAATCGTGGGCCAATTTAAGAGAAGAGAGGATTGAAAAGCCTGGGGAGGGAGGGGAGAAGAAATCATCGTTGGTATTGTTTATAATTTGTGACTGACTTGGCACAGGGCTTTCATTCCTTACCACAGAGGGGAGTTGCCAAAGTTGGGAGCAGCTCTGGATTTCAGAGTCCCATGATTTAGTTTCCTTGGCTGCTGGTATGAAAGCATGGTGCTCCAGGACCCTTATTAATTTTATGATTCAGGCAGAAAGTCCTCAGTCAGAATCACAGGATCCTTACAGCTTGAACAACATATTCAGTGATTCAAGACCATTTCTCACCCACATTAGCGCTTCCCGTGTGGCTCCGCTGACTCCACCATGCTTCTCCACAGAGTTTTCTCCGGCTTCAGAATTACCTTTTGGCACTGCTCCTGGTGAATGAAAATAGGAAGCTGGATTGCTTCACTAATAATTTTATTTCCAGTTTGTTTCAATTATGCTTCTTTTCCAGTGGGTGTTAAGCGGTTGTGTTGGTCTCACTGGCTCAAGGCATGTAAAACATGTCTGGAAGTTTGTGTATAGGAGGTCTCTGCAGAGAAACAGGGGAGCTGTTGCCCCGCTCACTGTGGACAAGTCTGTGCTACCCAGCCTGGTGTGGATGTGGGCAAGGAGAGCGTGGCCCCAGCACCACCATCGCTGGGAGGCTGCGGGTCTCTCTAACAACACGTGCCGCTGCTTCAGGAGCAGTTCCGGTGCAGGTGGCTGAGTGAGGGTTTGCTGGGGGCCACTGGAGCCACTACCCACTGCCATGTCCCCACTGCCGCTCCCCACTGCCATGTCCCTCACAAGCACAGCCTGTGGCAAAACCTGAGTGCAACTAATGGGATATTTAGAAGTGAGGTTTACCTCCAGCTAAGCCCAGACTGAGATTTTCAGGGAGTGCTTCAGTCCCTCCCTGCCTTCACCAACCCTCACCTGAGAGCCCATTTGCCCCTCAGGCTGGTGTTCAGATGGGCAACTGGAGTGACCACAGTGTAAGTAGGGGACAGGGATGCCTTTTCCTGGTATCTTGTTGGTTTGCAGAATATTTCAGAGCTACTGCAGTGGATCCAGCTGCCTGACAGGAGTTACTTCTGACCTACTTGACTGTGCAGAGAAGTAGTAGGAAGGAGGAAGAGGGTTACATTGCTGCATAAAAGGAGTCGTGCATCTGATTGACCTAATTTTGGTCTTTCTTGCACTCTTTTAACTCCACTGGCTTTAGCAAAGGAGTGCTGATTTACACCAGAAGCAGCTGACCGGATTTCCATGGCTGGTTCAGGCTGTGCCCTGGAGCTGTGGAGACACTGCTATCATCCACCACCCTGTTATCCCTTGGTTCAGGTTTCTTCAGGGGCGTGGGATCACGGGAACACAACAGATCTGAACGTGGATTCAGCCAAGCTGGGATGTGGAGCAGCAGGGGCCGGGCAGCCCCCATGGCTGGGCAAGCATTTCACAGATGGGTTGCTCTAACCCAAATTTTCCTATCCACCTCCTTTAAAATTCAAAGAGTCACAGTAAGAAGCCCCTCCAAGTGTTATCAGGACTGCAAGTTAATGCAAGGGCGAGCTTGGGTGGGTGGGGGATGCTCAGCCCCAGACCGCTGTGGGTCCATCCCTGCCAGACCCCCTGACCACCACCCCAGCTGCCAGTCTGTGTCAGGATGCTGAATCTCCACGACGAGGAAGGACCTACAGACATGATCCAATCGCCATTCCCTGCCTCCTCCTGCACGTCAGCTTTGAAACCCTTTGAGAGCCGCATCAGGGGAGCTTTGGCATTGAAGTTTAATTAATGTGCTACAGTTAACTGTGTCAAAAGTTTTCTTCAGACCAAGTGAAACAGCTCCTCACGTTTTCCTTTGATTGAAGGCAGCAAGGGTGTCAGCAATGGGCACTGGCAGCACAGCAAGGGTGAACGTCCCAGAGCGGGAACTGCATTTGGCAGCGGCTGGTTGTGAACTGCCCATCTGTAATTGCCTATAAACCACAGGGGATGAACCAGTACTGATCCCTGTTGCTAACAACCACTGAACATCCTCTGATAATGGGCAGGAGGGGTCTGGTTAGAGCAGCTGCTAATTCTTTGGGACCGTTTCCTATTATTTTCAGGCAAGAGCTGCATGAGGCGCCTGGCAAGCAGCAGCAAAGCCAGAAATGTCTCCCTGCCTTTGCATTTATCTAAAAACTTCCTTGTCAGTTATTTCAGGTTGGTCCATTGGATGGATGTGAATGAAAACACCTCAGGAAAATATTGGGAAAAGATAAAGGTGCTTCACTTCTGAACGTTAAAAGTTTGAAACAACCGGAGGTGA
Organism: Laterallus jamaicensis coturniculus; assembly: GCA_022605575.1. Taxonomy (NCBI): domain Eukaryota; kingdom Metazoa; phylum Chordata; class Aves; order Gruiformes; family Rallidae; genus Laterallus; species Laterallus jamaicensis. The sequence goes on from JAKCOX010000015.1 coordinate 14,219,674, forward strand.
TCACAATAAAGCAGAAAGGAAGACTTAATCCTTGAAAGAAGGTGTTCCAAGGAAATGAGGTGCACTAAAAGTCGTTAGTTTTTCATTGCTCCATGTCAGCCCTGGCTCTGCCCTGTCCAGCATTCCCAGCCTCTCAGGACACTCAATAGGCAGAAAGTTCTCCCAGTTTCAGCATTAAATTCCTTCACACCAGTTAGTCCTTGACTGGGATGGCAGTGGAACTGGTGATGGCTGAGAAAGGATGCGGGATCCAATGTTTTGTGATTAAATGGAGGTTTAGGTGTCTCAAGGTCATTCAAGGTCTGACCAGGCCAGGCCATCAGGGATGAGGTTTCTGGTTTGAGCAGCCTCGTCTTACAGCCCCTTGTGTTGTTCTCCATTTACAAAGCAGCTGAGAAAGTGTCTCCATTTCACGTGGTCTGACTGACCCCCAGCTGGCAACGCAGCCACCCCCAACTAACTCAGTGGAGAAACCGAGAGCAGAGTTTGGTGCTGGTCCACTCCTGCCCGCCCTGTGATGTTTCTCTGTGTGTCTGTGCAGGTATTGTGAGTACCTGGGGTCAGACACTTCCAAGACATAAATGCCCAGTTTTAGGGGTTTGAACATGGCAGGAGAGATCCGCTCTCCCACCCCTTCAACCCCAGCCCGACATCATCCCCAAGAGCCTGTTGCAGAAACATAGCACAATGCAAAACTCCCATCGGTGCTATCCCATGCTGCCAAAATTCAGGTAAAAGGTAAAATCCAGGTAAAATGGGCCAGGAATGAGAAATGCCTCTGCTCTCTGAGTTCTGCACCTTGAGGAGAAGATGGAGCTGGCATGAATAAGGCAGAGAAATGGATGCCGCAGTGCCAGCTTGCAAGGCATCCCTGTATTTTCTGGCCACCTCTACTGCTTCTGGCTGAGAAAGGCAGAGTTTTAAGTACCTTATCTAACTCAGCTCTGCAATGACAACCCAGGGATCTCAAAACACCATCGTCCTGCAGTGAAACCCCGAGGAGTGCAGAACGCCACACTCACGCTGGTCCCTCAAGGCAACAGTGATAAAATTAAGATTTAACAACATCCCTGACTCTTTGGGTTTCCACGCAGAAACCCTGTCACTGGGATTGAAAATAAACAAAAGGGAACCGCTGCCCTCCACACCTCACCTAGATAAAACCAGGGCTGGGCGTACACTGAGATCGGATCGCAGTAGTTTATTACTGCTGGCAACAACCTCATCAGCCCCGGAGCCTGCAAATGCCTTAAAATATCTGCTTGGGGTTTCTGGAGCAGATATGCTTCCTTTTGGGGTTGGCTGAATTTTATGGCTATAATCAGGTGCCTCCATTACTCATTTCTGTTCTTTCTACCCAAAATGTCTGACAAGTTCAGCTGCTAAAGGCAATCTGTAAAAACCAGGGCCTGGACTGTCAGATCACCCAAGTACTGCCTCGTCTCCTGCCTCATCGCTAGTGAGAGAAGGGGTTGTGCTGACAGACACTGTGAACTGGCCAGGGAAGAGAGGGAAAAGAGAGCTGAAGTGATAAACTCCTCAATTTTAAGTGACATTTTCAGTGTTACCCACTGCTCTGGCTCTGACAGCCTTAGCAGAGTTAAAAGAGACACGAGGAGGGGAACACACACCCCCCTCCCCCCAAAATTAATCCTTCCCTCTGCCTGATTTTCAGGTGTCTGTTCTATAGCATTTATTTTTAATATTAATGTGACGTGGTTTCATGTTCTGCCAGTTAAACTAACCTGCTGCGTCGGCCTCCTGTCTCTTGCGTCGTGACGTGGGAGTGGTGAAGCAGGAATGAAAATTTGCCATGGTATCAATATGGGGCATTTGAGTTGACCTGGAGCAGTTGTTCTCTCCTGTATGTAACTTCTCAGGGAATTTTGCAGGAATTCCTGAGGAAATTAAGGAATGGAAAACTTCTGTTAATAGTTTGTGGGGGGGGAAGGAGAATATGTGCTTCCTACAAAGGCTGAATTTTAATATTAGATTGAAAAAGCAGCATCTGGCTCCATACAGCTCAGATGATGGGGTTCAGGAGGTCAGGCTCTACCTAACCATGGTGGGTTTATCCAAAAGGGAGAGGACAGGAAACTGGTTCCCATGGGACATCTCCAAACCCCTCAACATTGGCAGCGTTGAGGGCTGAGACTGCCCAGGTCCTCAAGTGCTGGGGTGCACGGACAGATCGGGCACATCCAGTGACAGCTGTACCTGCATCTCCACCAATTAGGAAAAACCCCCTGGTCCTCAGGGAGGCTGGACAGGGCTATTTCATAAGCACTAAATCAATGTGCTGGAAGCTTCTGCGGTACTGCCTCTATGGGAAAACATATACCCACTGCACAAAGCCATTTCACTAATAGAATTAAAAATACAAACACTTTGCACAAAATAAATGACAGATGATCTACAAATAAATAACCTCTTGATATAAACACAGTGAAAAAATTAATTAAGTGCCTTTCAAAAGCATTGGATTTGACTTAGCGGATCTTTTTCAGATGTTCCTCTCAAGCAAACTTAAACATCAAATAATAATTGTGTAAAGGCAAGTGCTATAATAATAATAATGCTGAAAATGCATTATGCATCCTTTCATTTGATAAAGGTCTCTGTGCTCTTATGAAATGTTCATTATCAGTTGCTTTCCTCGTGTATCTGAGGAAAAGCCGGTGCTTTAGTGTCTGAATACTCCAGCGTGCATGGCAGAGAATGGAGCCGACAGGGCATTATCTCTGATAGACTGATGGTGTAAAACCACCCTTCATGTTCCTGGGAAAATTCTTTCTGTTATTTATTTGAAATTAAAACCAACTCAGAAACAAATTTCCTTTCTTTTTATAACAGATTCCGCTAATGGTCTGTTATCTTGTAATTTATATTAATAATGATTGCTCTAATCTTTTAATGTATTTCAACAGTTTCAGCAGGTTTATGGGGTAAGATTGCTATTATTTACCTCGGTGACTGGGTTTATGGAATAACTGCAGCTTTCCACAGAGGAGGTAGATCAAATGCTGAAATGAAGGAAAATAAAATATAACGCTGGTTCTCACTGCTCCTGTGAGAAGCAAAAAAACCCCCCCCAAATCAGAGAGGGCAAGAAGGACATGGTATATATTTAAAATGCTAATACTGCCAGCCACTCTGTTTAGACTGTCTGGGGTGGTGCTTTTTTATGCTATTTATGAGTCTGGACAAAACTGGAAGGAGGTCACATCAGGGAGCGACCCAGCATTGGTGTCCAAAGATAGGCCTCTTCTATTCTCTCTCCCTGCTTCCCTGCACTGTGATTTTGGGGATACTCTGGGGATTTTTAGCTCTTACATCACTGAATGGAAATGTGCCTCCTGAAGCAGGGCTGGCCAAAGCTTCCTCAGAGATGGGAAAATAGTACAGCAATTTTCTTTCTCATATGGGACAACATTAAAAAAGCCCAAAGGACCCTTAGAAAGGTGTTGCAGTCAGCAGGGCTGGCAGAGTGGTGCCAGGGACAGCCCTCCCACCCCAGGCACAACGCTGATGGAGCCTTGGAGACCAGTACCAGCTCTGAACCACTCCAGTGCTGGAGCTCCAGAAACAGTCAGGGATCCTATCCAAAGTCCCATGAAGTCAAGGGGCTCCTCTTAGCTTCAAAGCCAGAAAATACATTCTTAAAAGCTGAAACCAGTTTTATAAACACTAAGGCCTAAATCTGGAAACCTCTAAAAATGTTTGGGGTTTATTTTTTGGGATTTTTTTTTTTTCTTCTTCTTCTATGATGATTTGAAACACGTGTGCCCAGCTCCCACTGTGTTTTGGAAGCATCTGCCTTAGATGAACAAGCCCTACCGCTTGCTGGGCTGGAAACTCCCCAAGTCTCCACAAACGTGTAAAAGCGAAGATTGAGAACTGTCAGGGCAAACACTGAGGGTTTCAGAAGAAGAGAGCCCCTGGCTTGCCACAAAAATGGCAAAGGCTTTTAGATACCAAAGGATCTGGCAATGGAATTCTCATAGCAGTTAATGACACAGGAAGACACGATCAGAGGAATGCGTTCTTTTCTTCCCCTGTTTGAAGATTTTCTGTGGGCAAAACATGATAGCTTTATTTATCCTCTGCAAGACGAGAACTCCTCTTTTTCTTGAAATAAGAGACGCCTGCAGTGATTTCTCAGATTACTTCCGATATGCAAGATGAGTCATGACGTGTCTGATACATCACAGAATGCTTCTCCTGCCTGAACAGCAGGGTAAACAGACCCCAGACAAACACATTTCAGCTTCTCAATGTTATGGAGATTTTAAACTTTAAGTGTTGGGAAAATGTGGAACAAACCTGGCAATTTTCCTCTCAAACAATGACCCTGGTTTTTAAGCCAACCTCAAAGCTGGCTGAAATTGCTCAAAGTGCCAATTCAGCAAAAAAAGAAAAAAAATCAGTACTTCCTTTGCTCCTACCAGAAATATTTGTCTTGGTGTACCAAAATGCAGAAGTGGAAATCAAATGCACAAAGAATTCATTGAAAAACCAAGACATGTCCTTACCCGACACAGTTGCGATTGTTTCCTGCATTATCCTTGGAAAATTAAGAAATAGTCAGAGCTACTCCTTTGGAGGGATTGCTACAGACACCACAAAGGAAAGTCAGCAGCAACTTGGAAGGGGTTTTTTTTGTTCTTGTTTATGATGTTATTGCTTAGACACTTAAAAATAAAGGAAAAAAATAGATTGTTTTTCTTTTACAGAAGCAGTAAGACAAAGATGGGAAGCAAGTCATTTTGTATTCAGATGACTGTCGTAATTCCCCCTCACACAGCTGTAAGATTTGTGCCTTTGGCACCTATTACTCTCGATAACCATGCATTTCTGATGCCGTTTCTCAGCAGTGAGCTTACCATCTTAAAATTAGTCGTTGCAGAAAAAGCCATGTAGTGGCGGGGATAATAAAATAAAACCATCATGAGAGTGGATGAAAAACCTAACAGCCTGAATTCGGGTCAAGAGCACCACTGATTATTTTGAAAGAAGTCGTATATTTATAAATCTGTGGCAGAGCCATCAGCTCATTTTCTATCAGGCAGAGAAATTAGAAGAGCTCAGAAGAGCCTGGGTACACCAGCTCTCCCAGAACTGTGTTTTACTGAGGGGAGCATCCAGCTGGGCTGCCTATGGGCTCTGGCCAGCCTTGCTATCAGCAACACAAGCTCAGGGGTTTCCAACACTTCCCCAAGGGGAAGGTTTCACAACAGGCTGACGTGCAGGTGGAGGAAATGTTTCCTGGTGCACTGCCATGGTGGCTTTTGCTTCAGCCAACAGCTACCACCTCTGTCTGCCTACCCACCCACTTGCCCCTTGGACATCCACTCTCCAAACCCAATGCATAGCCCTTGGTACCCCTTCCCACTCCAGCCAAGCCCCTCTGCACTTCATTTTTTTTTGCTCTTCCTTAATTCTTTAGTTTGTCAGCACTTCTGAGCTCATAAGTGGCCCAGAAACACAGGTTGGAATTTTCAAAGCTGTCTGTGGGAATTGGATGCATCATTTCTTCTTTTGGGTTTATTTTGGGGCTGGCATTAAAATCTCCATGAGAAGCCTGAAAGCCTCAACCTGTGGATTTTGGGGGACAGGAACATGAGTGAAGGAAGTGCCCAGTCCATGGGAGGAAGGGGACACTGTCAATCTGGGTTCTGCTCAAGCCTTGGGGTAGTCATGCCGTGCTGGGCTGCATGGGAAATGTTCCTCCAGGGCCAACTCAGATCCCCACCCCCCCATTCCTGGGGATTAAAGCCAGAGAAAAGAGCACATTACCACACTTAAGTCACATGGCACATTCACATTAGCCCTTCCTGTTATCCCAGTGCTTGTATGATGCTATTTGCAGGTAGTGGGGAGGGAAAGAAACCATGCTCACAAAAGAAATCTTAAATCTAAGGGTTAACTTTGCTTAAAACAATAGTGACAAATCATATTGCTCCACACAAATCTGTGTGGAGCCAGAATCCTCCCCTGTGTGATTTCTGACTCCAAGAGGCAAGGGCTGGTCATGAGCTGTAATTAGAGCTGGCTGGGGAACAATGGGTTTGTTTCATGGCAGCTTCTGAGGTTTCAAAATCTGTTTATGTTCTGCAGAGGAAACGAAATCCAAACATCTCTCATGTGAGGTGGGAGTCTGTCAAAATGTCCATTTTCTGAGCGGAGAGATCCTTCTTCACTGCGGGTCTTCCCCTGTCCTCTTCACCGCCGTCAGGGTATGGGGTGTGTGTGCAGCCGGGAGCAATTATGGGGTGGATACGCCTGGATGCCAAAAACATCGGTGCTCAAAGCAATCCATGTGTTTTGATAAAAATAGATGAAGTTGAAAAACACCATGACTGCTCTTTCCTGAAATGTTCAGCATGTTTAGGATCACGCTGACCCGATAATGCATCACGCCACCACCCTGGCAGGGCAGAGGCGGACCTAAACGGATATGCTCTGTCCAGTGCATCTGCCTAGGAAGACTTTAAAAACCTGACTTTTTATCCTAAGGCCTAGCAAAGACTTTAAAAATATCTTCTCTGTGGGGATATGAAAGGCCCGATGGCATACTTGGCAGGAATGGACGTCTGTCCGGAATCACTGACATTTCCTCTCTCACCCCACGTGTTTGCTGACCATCTGCACTGCTGCTGCTCTGTGTCCCAAAGCCACACAGTGCAGCTGCATGTTTAGCCTGTGGCTCACAAAGTGCTTTGCAATCCTTCCTGTGAAAGCTGCTAACCAGTTATAGCTGGATAGTTTAGCCCCAGCATCACCATGTTGAAGAAGCGTTCTTTGACACAGAGGTTTGAACTAGCAGATGGTGGTAAGTCCTTGGCCTTGGAGCAGTTTGAGAAGTAGCACATCTCTCGATGTGTTGCAGAGAGACTACTCTAAACCAGTGTAGATGGAAGGATTGGGGTTTGTGTGCTGGGGTCTATGTAGCTGGAATGATGCACACAGGGAAGTGCCAGATGAAATTTTTCCCCAGTTGGGCAATATGATTTTATGAGTCTCACAAGTTTGTGAAAGCTTTGGACAAACCTGTGATCTTCCAGATCAACCAAAATGTAAAAGCCTTTCAGACAGCCATTACACAGACCAAAGAGGAGACCACCACACAGGGGAATCATCAGCCTCACCCAGCTGGATGCCAGTAATTCCCTTTTCAGCCTCCTACACCCTAAGAAATGTCCACTCTGACCTCATAGAGCACAAGTCATTGCCTTCAGCGAACAAGATGGTTTCAAACTGAGTCCCTCTTTCATGCACCAGCCCCTGGCTTCTGCTACTTGTGGATGAAGACCACCACAATGAAGCTGACTTCTTCTCTGGGACCTCCCAGACACTGTGAGCAGCAGTCAGACAAATGCAATGGACTTTGCAGGCTGAAATCTGGGCCCTTATATTACCAGTAAGCCAGGAGAACTAGAGCTGCTGTTTGGGGCCAAGACACCATACTTCTGCAACATATGTGCCCCAAAAGTTCAGCTTCTTTCTAAACAACACAGCCCCTTGCTGTGCAGGGGGGCAGCCAGGAAGTTCGCAATAAAGCACAGAAACATTTCTCTTCTGTCAGATTCACCATCATCACATGCTTAACCCCTTTGGCATGCAAAGGAAACCCAAGGGCTGCCTTTCCCATGTGAGAATACTTGGGTTCATTAATAGACTCCAAAATACACAGGAAACTGGGAAATTGTGGCATAGTGAGATTAAAATACTGCTTCCAGCTCTGTGGATGGTGACTACTGCAGAGCAAGGGCTGCAGCCCACTTTGCAGCCCCAACTGCAGCTTCCTTCTGAGCTGGGGCTGGTTTCATTCGAGGAAAAAAAAACCCCATCCAGTTAGATAACTGCTTACCCCTCCATGGCCCTGGCCTCTGGACCTGCATGCAAATGATGCCCAGACACTGCAGGAGGTGACACAGGGCCTGAGCGTGTGATGACCATCTGGGGTAGGTTTTTGGGGCCCTTGCAAAAATAGCACATGCCCTCCAAAGGCCTTTCTCCAGGAAGTATTTTAAAGAGGAAATGCTCAAAGCTGGTGTTGAAAATTATTTTCCCTCCCCAGCCTCACTGAGTCAAGGAATAGTCCTGGCTGAGGTCCCATGAACCAGCATATTTGGCAGGAGATACATCTGTGCTTCACCATTATTCAGGTCCCCCTGTCATCGGTGATAAAGGACCAACCCCACAAATGGGGTCTAAAGTCCATTTAAAGAAGAAACCTTGAGTTTCTGAGTAAATTACAACCTCTGACTCTTCTGGAAGTAGGACAGATGGAGCAACACTGACGTATGAAGTTCAGTGATAACTATGAACTGCATGCCATTGCAGCATGCAAACTGGTGTGGCCTTGGAGAGCCAGCTAAGCCATCTCTGGTTGCTGGGGTGCTTCCATCAGATAAAATCATTCCTTCCACACTTAATACAGCATGATCTAGATGAGGAAGGTAGGCAAACTTTTCAGAAAAGTCACTTTTCTTATCACAGCAGTCATCACTTTCCCCGGGGAAAATAATTACGAGAATTAATTCCCTTTACCCACAATTAGCAATTTTTATGACTGAGGTTCTTCTCTTTTTTTAGAATATTTTGCACCTGAAAAGTCTGCTTAATTAGTTTTCACAGAGTGGTGAGTCTGACACCAAAGTGAAGGAGCAAAGTGAGGAAGACAGATGTAAAAACACGTCAGCCCGTCAAAAGACCGAGCTGCTTGGGCAGGGCACGATGCTGGGGCTGCTGACTTCCAGCTCTGCTGCACTGCTAACATCCTCCAGCCATCCATCCCACTGACATCCCCGACACTTGTCAAACAAGTCACTAGCAAAACGTGACTTGAGATGATGAAGGGGAAAAACTCCCCAGCTCCACAGCGTGCCCATACTGGCCATTATTGGGGCGCTAACAGCGCCGGGCTAGCCTATTAAGTGAAAGGAGTGTAGTTACTTTAACAAAGGCACTGGCTTCCTAATAGCCCCTGTGCCTGCATCAGTACACGTCAGACTTCAGAAGCCTTTCTCTGAATAGCTGTCTGCCACTTGTATCACCAACAGAAAACAGCTTTCTTTTGCAGACACACGTGTGTACATATTGCCTGAGTTTGTCATGCCTGGCTTTGTCTCAGCTGTCAGCTTGGCCAGTGCAGGGAGCAGCAGCTATGCCTGGGCACCTGCCAAACCCCAGGGGCAAGTCACAGCACTGCAGGGTGGCAAAAGCAAGGATGATCTGAGTGACTCTGAGCCATGAATTAGAGAAAAATGAAAGGCTGAGAACAGAGAAACCTTTTCCTCCAAAGTGTATGCATCTGAGGGTAAAGAGCCTAAAAATTTCTCAATTATTCACTTTTTTCCCCAGACAGCATGTTTCACCTATTTTAACCCTTAAAAAAAATTGCTTTAAGTAAGCCCAGGTCCATAATTTCCACTTTGCTGTGATCAGGCCATTCTCCGAGCAACCTAACACATGTTGAGAGCCCTGCCATCACAGGGAGACAGATCTCAGCTCTGCTTCTTCACAAGCCCCTGCCCTAAATAAACCAGCATGTGCAGAACTGGGGACCACCCTCCCATAGCATCTGTGCACCATCAATGGGGTCTTCCCAGAGTCAGGCTAGGAACAAGATCTAGTGAGTCCATGAAGGATGAAGGACTTGGGTTTTATGAGACTCAAAACATTAGCAGTATTCAATGGGCGAAGAGGACACGCAGTGACTGCCAGGCAGTGGTGGGACCTGTTGGGACTGCGGGTAAGTCAACCAGAAATGTCATGCTCATTTCATCTGGTAGCATTTGGTCCGTTTATTTTAACTGCAAATAAATGCAAGGCAGAAAGAATGGGTTGCAGTTTTTGTTGGAGCTGGTAAAAGGTTTTGTGCAAAGAGAAGGTTGGTCTTCAACTGTCAAAGTAAAACCCATCGCCTAAAGCTTAGAAGATGAGCAAATTGATGTTTACAGGCCATTCCAGTTCCATACCACGCAGGACAAAGCCAGGGTTGAATACATAAGCAAATTTGCTGCCTAACATATTAGGAAAATGAGCCTGGTTTGGGATTGGAGCCATTTAAAATCATTCACTCAGAGCACAGAGGGAAGGCCAGAGCAGCAGCAGCCAGAGCAGTAACAGCGGGAACGTTACTGGGCCAGATCTGCAAATGCTGGTGCATGCAGCACGCAGGGAAAGGACACAGCATTCATGTGACCAGCTTATTACAGCCCCAAGTGAAAATCCAGGTAGTGCCATGTGCCATCCAGCCCACCTCAGGCTGGGAAGGGGAGTGTTTCCCCATGCATGATCTGATCCCTGGCCCAGCACGGGCCGGAAGGCATTTGCCCATCACCCTTCTGTGTGCTGAGCAGCTGGACCAGATTTTACAGACTCAAGCTGGTTTGGGGAATGCAATGCCTCGTTGGCATGCGGCTATTCAAGCTGGTGCCTATTATGTCACTCATATTAAAACGCTATGAAAACAGGCATTGTGCACTGAGAGGCTGAGCAAACCTTGTTAGACAGTAATTATGCAATCAGTACATAATCTAATTTCAGTGACTGGGGTGTGGAAGGGAAGTTTCGGTTCCTAGATGCTCATAGGGGTCTCTACAATGAAATATGCATATAGACATATTTACAACCACTGGTAATAAAAATTCTGAGCAACACTAACTATATTGAGCTTCTGCGACGTCAAAAGCAACTTACAAAAGCCCCACACAGCTGGCTAGGCTCAAAAAGACTCTTCTACTCAATAGTCAGACTTTCTGCAATTGAAATGTTCTACAATTTACAGCCCCTTCTGGAACAGGGCAGGAAGGAGCTTTCAAAACCCATGAAGGTTTGGGGTTTTGTTGGTTTTTTTTTCCTCTTTGAGACTTTTGCAGCCCTTCCCCAGAGTCTGAGAGGAAGCCAAAGCTTTTCAAAGCATTTTATAAAACAAACAAGCAAAATCAAATCCCCTCTCCACCCTCCCAGCGAGGAACGCCCCGGATGTGCAGATCGCCCTTCACCAAGACGTTTCCCAAGTGGTGAAAGTCCCACAGGCAGAGCGAGGACTGGAATAGGAGCTCCTTGCCACCCCATTTTTTACATCCCTGGTGCTCAGCATGGTCTGAACTTGGCTTTTTGCTGAGGTGGGGTACAAACTTTGCTGGGGGGGGAGGAATGTTATTAAACAGCTTCCAAAGAAAGTTTAGTCAGGATGGGTGTGTTCCTGTGAGAAGTTTGACTTTCCCTATATCCGCAATTTTTACAAAACAGCATTTGTGAGAAGGCTCCCTCAGCCTTCTCCTCTATGGACCTGCAGTCCTGTGGCTCTACAGGGCAGAAACTTAGAGAGTCAAAGAGGATCCAAGGATTTCTTCTATCTGATGGGCCAAATTCTTTGCCAGTATAAATAGATTGACCTCTACTCAGTGGGACTGTGGCTGTTTATGCCAATAGAGGTCTTGGCCCACAGTCACAGCCTGTTTCTTTTTAAAAAAAGAGCCCTGGTCCTAACTGCACAGAGCTAGGTTCAGATCCCGGCTACCATCACTTTCTAGGCACGCAGGACTATTTTGGTCAGCAGTCCTGTCTTATGCTTCACCCTGTGTCTGGGAGACATTGGGTGGTCAACAAGGGGACATGGAGCAACCCCAGGTTTGGAGAGCCCACAGATTTACCCATTTTCTGGTGGCTCTTAGGAGAGGACACCAGATATTGCAGCCTGGATCAGCCCAGCCCAGCCAAGCCAAGAGGAGATTAGGAGTGGATTTAGACAGGGTCTATCCACAGGGCTGTGGGCATGCGTCCTGGCTTTGCTTTACATGTCACAGACATTCACAGAAACACCCTAAAAAGGCCTTTCTCAGCCACTTCTCCTGCACCATCTGCCCCAAGCTGCTACATCTCACAGCCCTCCATCCCTTCCCCAGCCACCCCACAGCAGCTCCCCTACACATGTGCTTGCAGAAATTACTGTCTTCTGCTTTTCTCCTCCTCTCCCAGAGATGTAGATTTCTGCTTCTCTGGCACAGGGTTCTTGGGGACTGGAATTCAGGGGGCTGTGATGTGTCCCCACCACACAGGCTGTGGCCAGGGGATCCAGGCTGTGCCATACCTCACACAGAGCCCCTGGAGCTGGCTGAATTTCACAGGAGGTGGTTTGAAGGGGCTGAACACCTGTGTGGGGTGAGTGTCAGGGCTGCAGGTTTGGGCTGGTGTGAGGGAGTCCATGGAGGCTGAGCAGGTTTGCTCCAACTCATAAAAACATGCTTTAAAACCTAATAGATTTACACATCTGGTTTTTACAGAGCATTTTAAACTAGCAACTCCTGACCCTAAAAAAAAAAACCCAAAACGCACCACCAACACACAAAGAATTCAATAAATCATTAAAGTGCTGCATCCATAAGCACAGCCACATCTAATCCTTCAGCTTCTGGGTTTTCAGGTAGGTGAGGTTCAGAGGTTGCCACTGTAACCAGCTAAATGCTGCAAACCACAGCTGCCTCTGGCCAGACATTGCCCCTTTGAACCAGCACCACACAGACTTTGCTTTTGGACTCCCACCTCCAGAAAATGGCCTTTGCTGCTGCCCTGGCAAAGACTTTCTGGGAAAGCTCACCAGGGTGGGGGCTGTGGGCCCAGGGGGACCCCACACACACACCTTTCCTGACCTATTTTTAGGTCAGCTTTCTGGTAAAATAAAGCTCATGCAATCATGCTGACTGTGTGGATGTATTTCTGGCTGCCCGTCTGTCTGCCCCCGAGTGATTTATGCTTCCCCCCCCTTCCCTGACAAGTTCAGTGATACCAATGGTGAAAGCAGACTCCTCTCCATCCCTCCACTTCCCAGCCCAAGACTGGTGTTGCTTGCCATGTAGGGGGGACAGCCTGGCAAGGGAAGAGATTTCCACTCTCATTCTCCTTTCTTTCTTGTGTGACATTTTTACTTCCTACAAAATCGGGTATGCCCTCCGGACAAGCAATTAAATTAGAAGATCAACAATACATGAAGAACGAGCAGGATCAATTCAGAGAAGCAACTGGAAGCAGTTTATTACATCCTTTATCTTTTTTTTTTTTTGCTAGGAGAGCATTTGCCAAAACATTAGAAGAAAAATCAAGCAAATGGGATGACCAGCAACTAAAAATTGCTTTTTTCTTCACGAAGCAATACGACAACAAAATTATTTTGAATAAAATAATAAAAATAACCAGATTAGCTGCAACTCCTTTTGAGGTCAGGTTCTGATTTCAGTTATCCCAGTAGCTCCCTCATTTGCTGTCATGGCCACAGTTACCCCCACGTAAGTGGACTGGGCTCCAACAGCTCATGTGATGGCAAACCACATGTGTGTACCCAGATCCTACCTGCCAGAATACAAGCCACTGGCCCCTTCTCTCCTTGCACCACTGGACCAGGACTCAATGAACGTTGCCTGTCAACACACAGGCATCATTACACTGCCTCCTGTGCCTTGCATTTACATCCACTTTTACCTCCTTTTACACAAGCAGAAGTCCAGCAGGCAAGTGAGAATAAAGCCCTGCTTCCAAACAAACCTTCCAAACCAAGAGAAGTTGCCAGGTTTTATCAAGTAATAATTTCCAGGTGCAGCGAGCTGTCAAAGCACAAGATGTGCTGAACCAGGCTGGGTATAACATTGCTGAAACCACAAAAAAATACTGCAAATCCCAGTGACAGGAACCCTTAAGAAGTGCAGGAGGGACATCAGGATAGTTGCTTTTTTCCTGATTTCCTCTTGCTTAATTTTTTTAACCTTATTTGAGCCTCATGACTGGCAAGAGCATCATCTTCTGCTTGAATCTAGCCGGATTCAGGATACACAAGCCAGAGAAAGATCCAAAGCCCGTCAATTATCAGCAGACAGGACATGATAACACAATTGAAAGAAGTCCAACATTTAAAACCCCTTGTTATAAAAAGGCAAAAGTTTATTCAACCACAGAAAACAACAGTGCAAGGGCTGTTAGAGCTGGGTCACCATGCTTTCATCGAGAGCTGTATCTTCTGCTTTAGCTCCATCATCTGCTTTTCACATGACTCCACTCATTAACCACATCTGATTAGGCTTGTCTGTGTGCTGGGTGCTATTAGGGCACTATTATTTTTTGTTTGAATCAGTGCCTCCCATTTTTTGCCATTTCCCAAAATACAGCCAAATTATCTGCTTTCACCTGGTGCTTGGGTACCAGGTAATTCCCTTTTCACACAGTAATGCTGAGCATCCTCACTCTGACATTTTATGTCTGGGATGGGAGAAAACAAAACTCATTTTCATGCAAATCCCCACTGTCTATCAGACATCATAGTTGTCAAGCAGGTCATTATAGGCCTACTGTGTAAAATGAAGATTACAAATTCAAGCTGAAGAAATAATTTGCAACAAATTATTTACCCAATGAATTTAGGGGTTTTTTTTAACTCCTTGTGGAGTCCCTGCAAGCACATTGTTACTTCAGAGTTGGCCATTATTTGAAATATTTTAAACTCACTCTGCTCATTGAGATTGCTTCTGATGTTTCAGTGTTACTTGCCTGAGCTAGATCGTTAGTCAATGTTGATCACAGGATATGAGACTTACCTCCTGGCTCAGGTGCCAAAATATGGGTGAAATGAATAAATGGTTAAAAAGTACATTCCCTGAACACTGATTTGTGTTTCTGTGAACACAATGCAATAATGGCTCAGGAATTTTCCTCTAAAATACCTTTATCTAGCAGAAAACCTAACTGCAATATCTAAAAACTTACCCTGAGCTAGTCTTGCATAAAGGCAAAAAAGCCCCCAGCCTGCTGTGTGCTACACAAGTTCCATGGATGGGTATCACCAAAACAAAGAGTTTATCCTGCAGGGAAAAGGGGAACAAATGCATCTGGCTGCTAACATACCTGGAGGACTTATAGGACCCTGTGCACATCCATTAAGTATAGAAATAACTGAAAATTAAAACTTACATGTCATGATTCATAGTCACAGAAACAGGATTTAGCAAAATCTGATCAGCTCACTACAAAGAAAAATGTCAAAATATGGATTGTGGATAATTTCAATTGACCATTTCCCTTCAACTTGTGACACATTCTGTTACTTTGACTCAAAGTGTTCATCTGATTCAGCTCCAAAAGAGAAACTGAAATTCTCTATTGATTTTCATCCTGCTACAAAAGTCAATTTCTACAGACATTAATTCCAGTACGATGCACTCCATGAACATTCAAAGAAAGGTGGAGCACAAAGACAGGAGTGAAATTCACCCAGTGAATTAATTCCAGCATCCAAGCACATATTCACAGGGAAACATTTACAATATTCACATCTTTGTTAATAATAACATGGGGCAAAGTCACACCTACGGCTGATACTACAAAATCCTGGAGTGCAAAGGAACATTCTCAGCCCAGCTAATGAAGAATAGGGAGAGCAGTCTGGGGAAAGCGGGGAGGGGGTGTGTGTGTTGGATTTAAGAGAGTTTCAATGAATTAAAAAAAGACAATTTGTACCAGACTCTTCAATCCCATCTGTTTCATATCTGGAGTACTTGGTGTTCCCTACACTGACTCATTTGCCTTTGTGTTTGCAGGCAGGAGAGGCAGCGTTGCTGCCTAGGAGGGATGGGAGATGGAGAGATACTTAGCAGGAAAAGGGGGGGGGTTGTGGAGGGAAAGCAACAAACACTCAGACATTGCTTGTCTAGTCTAAACAGCTCCCAGGGCAAAAAAGCAGAGCTGATAGAGCTGTCGAGAGGAAAGCTGGTTGGGGAGAAGTAGTGAAGATTTTTTGCATTGTGGCTTTTCCACAGATCTTCAGCCCTTCAACCACAAAGCCACAGGGAAGTCAGGGAAAAGCTGTGGGAACTGGGAGTTTTCCCCTACAAACGAGACTTCTAGGGCATGGCTGCTGGGCGCCTGGTGCTGGAGGCTTTTACAGCTCCCTCACCTATGGTCTTGGCTAAGAACTGCCAAGTCTTTGTTTGCTGCCACCAAGACCAAAGATTACTTGGTGACAGCCACAGGAGTCACGTGGGATGGGTGGAGGTCAGGAATAAGAGGAGGCCTGAGCTTCAGCAGCCTTTATGCTAACTGTAGAGCACCCATGACAGCGAGGGTATGGCCGAGGGAGGACCAAGCTGCATCAAGGGACATGGGCTGCAATGCCAGCTCGGCCACCAAAGCTGTGTGCAATCCCAGAGAAGTCTCATTCCCATCCATAAATTGGGAATAACCACTCTTACACAAGACCTACAGGTACTATTTTGGTACACAGACAAAAGCAGACACAGAAAGGAGCCCAGATCAACCTCAAACCAAGGAAAATCCTACCCTAGGTAAGCCAGCCCACCTCTTTCTCTGGTGGTTTCACATGCAGACAAGCACAGACTGAGCAGTAGTTTATTCTGCACCATCCCACTTGGACCCACAGCATCTATGTGGGCTTGGAGCAGGGCGAAATGGGCTCATCCACCTTTGCAGTGGATGCCATCCACTCTAACCACCTCCCAATGGGAACGAAGCCTTTCACAGAGCTGTGTCTCTGCTGGGGAAACAATAGCAGCACAGCTGCAGATGCAGTACTTCTCTGTTTAAATACATGTTCCCCCAGAGTGAGTGTAGGGTGGTGTTTTTTTTATAAAACAACACACCAAAAACACACTGAAGAGAAAAACGACCTTATTCAAAGCTGGCTGAACTCAATGGGAAGACTCCCCCTGAATTTCAATCAGTTTGAGTGAGGCCCATGGGGCAGGATTAACATAAGAGCTGGGAGGAAGATTTCCAGGTGCTCCCCACACCCAGGGCCAGGTTTTCCAAGAAGACTCAGCACCAACATGTTTTGCCCTCCAGCTCTGTAATGTGTTTAGAGCCAGGCAGCCTGGCAATGGCAAGAAGCGTTTTCGCACTGTGTAGGAAAGCCTGGCTGCCCAAGATATGCACAGATTTCTAAAGAATATTATCTAGCTTTCCATCCATGGCAGGAGAGGTGTCATGCAACTCATCCCAGACGTGTTTGGCTGGCTGAGACATGCACTGGTGCTACCAGGGCAGGCACTGGCATAGGTTTCTCCTCCCCATCCAGGCTTGTGATGTCTTGTTGCGGTCTCCTTGCTGTGGCTGGGAGAGCCCAGTTTGCACCACCGCTGGCCAGGGATGGGATGGGGATGAAGGTGGGATGGGGATGAGATGAGAAGCAGCTCCAGGAAAGACCTGCCCTCCTTTGCAGGAATGCAGGTGGGTGGATTTGCATTCAGCCTGCAAAGCTGCAGCCCCTTCTCAGCATGGACAACTCCAATGCAGTGCTGGGGAAAAACTCCTCCCTGATCCCTGTGACCGCTCTGCAGAGTCTGGACCAGGAGGAAGGACCTGGTGGTACATCCTGAGCCGCACAGATTTCCTTTCTCAGAGGCCCCAGACCCCGTGAACAGAAAGAGCAGCAGTTACTCGACACTGCAGTGGATGGGGTTTCATCATTATGCCTGGTTTCAGCTAGCAGAAGAACAGGAATGAATGTCACCAAAACCTCATCAAACCATTGCTGGGTCTATCAGCAGGCAGCAAGCACAGCTGGGAAGGCAGTGACATTTGCAGGTTTTATACAGCCAGGAGGTATTTAACCCTTTCTCCCTGCAAGTTATTAAAAAAGATGTATTCAAGAGCTGAGAGAGCAGGAAAACAAATCAGGGCTGATTGCACTAATTCCCAAAAGAACAGTAACTTGGTTAAGGTCTCTGAAGGAAGAGGCTTCATCCTCAGCTCCCAGAGACATGCCTGTGTGTCTGCTCTAGCTCTCATTATTTTAATGGGGACCTGAATTTGAATTGCAGCCTGGTTGTCCATGCTACTTTGAATACAGCCAGTACCTCACAGCAGCTGCTGCTGTGGGAATCTCACTAATGACGGTGGGACCCATCTCATTCTGACTTTGAATCTAACACCTACTCAGGAGCCATCCAGACTGGGAAAGCCCTGGCATCATCTCATTGAAGACCTAAATGCTGCCTTTGTAACCTCTCCCTGTGTTTTTAATCCTTCAGCTGAAAATTTTAATGAATTCCTAGAATTAGCCCATCCAAATAATTTTAAAGGGTTTGTTGGATGACTTGGTAAGACAAGAGGCTGCTGCAAAGGTACCAGTGTAATGCAAGGCGCAGCCAGCCCAGGCCCTGGGGCTGGATCTGAAATACCCAAAGACATCCTCACCAGCATTATTTCTGGGGTTTTTTTTAATGCTGAACTGTGTATTTTAGAATACACAGCTGTCTTTGTTCAGAATAAACCAAAAATAGCAGATTTTCCTCTGCTTAGCTGGGTGTTAAATTATTTACATTTCAAAACCCATAAGTAGAAACAATGACTGCATTTCCAGAGCCTGCTCCTGCTGTCAAATACCCTTTTCTCTTCAGCAACCTAATTTAGACTTCCTTTTTAGAGTTGCAGTTTAGCTCCATTTTCAATTATATTAGAGAAACCAAGACTTCAGGCCATTATCTCATCATTTCCTTGAATAGTGACATGAGATGCTCTCTGTGAAAGTGTGGTGCCTGTGCAGGTGGTGGCCCATGGCCAGAGGTGCTCAGGGAGGAGACAAGGAGAATTCAGCCTCCAAGGTTGCTTTGGGTTTGGGCCATGGGAAGACGCTTTGCTCTGCCCATGCAGCCCCTGTCAGGATGTCCTTGTCCTTTCCAGAGGGAGTGAAACACCTCTCCAGGGAGATGCAGTGGCAGAGAGCACTGCCTATGGTGGCCTGTCCTCCCTCCCTCCCCCACCTGAGGCCACTGAGGTGGCTGGTGCTCACCAGGGTGCTTGTGCTGTTGGGACACCAAGCCTGGCTGGGAGGAGATGGCCACTAAAGTAAACCCAGAAGGAACCACACTGCCACAGATGTTACTGAAAACCCAAAGAGAAGCCCTGAGGCATGCCAGGACATTACATCCTGAGAGGCTTCTTGTGGTCAGGGCTGCTGGAGACCAGCCCAGGTCAACAAAATTGCTTTGATAGAGGTACAAGTTGGGACCTGAACAAGAAAAGGTCTCAAATGCCACATAATTTCACCAGGCTGCTTCTCTGATGGGCTGGCTGAGCCTCAGCACTTCTTTACTAAACCCCAAACTCCCCTTGGCACCTTCCTGCTTCCCTCTCACCCTTGCCAGGTGCTTCATGCTGCCGTTGCCAAAACCCTTGCACAAGTTCCAGCCACCTTTACCCCACTCCCAGGCAAATCTCTGCATGCATTACTGCTGAAAGGCAGCGGGAGCAGAGCAGCAACATGAATGCCCTGGCCAAGGAACATCAACTTTCAGTCATTTTCTGCATGGGTTCAACAAAATTCATTATATTTCTTACTCTCATAGCAAACCAGCAGCCCAGTGGCACATACTATTCTTGGATGCTCATAAAAGGAATATCCTGCATCTAACTGGAGCCTGTTTTGCCAGTCCCTGTGATTTTATTACCAATCTTTTGATATTTGGAATTTTTCATAAAGCCACAGCTCTTGGATGCAAGTAATTAAGTGAGACTCTCAGCTTTCACTGAGAAATGATAGGAAGTTTCTAGTCCTCGTGTTTGAGAATAGCTGGAAAATGTGCCTAAAGGCACAGACTCCAAAAGACAAATTAAAAGAACCAATATGTTTTATTTCTTTTTAAAACAATTGTGATTTAGGGATGGGAACAGGGGGCTTGATTCATGATTTATAGATTCTGCACTTGGCAGATCTCCAGCCTGGTTTCACACAGAGGGAGCTGAGGCTGTTTGAGAGCTGCACAGTGGCTTTCACCTGGTTCCACATAGCACTTTTAAACAAAATCCTCCCAAAAATCTCTGGAAATCGTACTCTACAGGAGGCAGAATTTAAAAATTCATCATGTTCCACCTTATAACCTGGTTACATTGGAAATCTCATGCCTTTAGTTTCCAGTGGGAGATACTGCAAGTCTACCAGCATGCTAAATGACATTTCACTGGGGTGGGTGGCACTGAAGGTTGGGAAAAAATGGGTTTTGGTGTATATTTCCAAGGGCTCAGAGCTGGGACTGGCCCTTTAAGTCCTGATGGTATTTGCATCTCCCCTGCACGTTATTTCTTATCCTCCCTGTGCTGCTGCTCCTCCCCATCAGACCAGGAAAAGCACTCTGCACCCTGCCGTGGCTTCTCTCCATGCAGGCCATCCTGGGGGTCTCAGCCAGCTGGAATCCACTGGTCCCACTAACTCCCCAGCTCCCAGAGTGCAGCGCTCTCTTCCAAGCCAGGCAACAAGAGGCAAACAGGCACTAACAGCTCCACTGCACCCAATACCAAACACACAGTAACTATTCCTATTACAAAGTCATACCTTGGGAAGGCAGCACCTCACCAGGCTTAATGCCACACCTGATACACATGTGCTGCACATGTTTGTTAAGAAGAAACACTCAAACAGCCTCTCCACTTTGAGATAGTGGGACACCATCACACCACCCAGTCCTGAGTTCCAGGAGCATAGACCCATGCCAGCAAGTATTTGGGAGCTACCAACACCCATATCAGGGAGATCTGTATAAGAGGTCAGCAATGAGTTTTTTGTCTTGCAGCACCAGGGGAACCAGGGTTGAGCATTCCCACAAAATCCTAGCTGTTATCTTTGCAGAGGGGTCCAGGAGGTTTTGGACCAAGGGTTTCCAGCATCCCTTCCCTCACCGGGCAAGGATGGGGCTACTGGCTGGGATAAAACATTTCTGCGGGCATCAGACCAGTCACCTTATGCTGAGGCATCTCCTTATGTAGAGACATGGCATCAAGCAGACACCATAGCTTCGACACCACAGGTGGAACAGGTCCCTGCATGGGTTGTCTACACTGGTCTGGTTTTATGGGGCAAACCCTTTATGATGGGGTTGCACCCACTTTCTGGGTCAGGATCTGCCTGGCAGCATTCCCCTCCTGCTCCTTGTCCCAGCCCAATGCCAGCATGGCCTACTGTCTTTTCATGGGCCACGAGCACTCCTCCTCCAGCTGTTATTGGGCTGTTTGTGCTGCAGCACTGTCCGCATCCTGGGGAAGCGGCAGGACTGCAATGGGTGTTTGCAGCAAGGATGCTGGAGGCCACCATCTGCCAAAGCTCCTGCAGCAGCTAGAGCTCTGAGCAAAGTCCTATTATTCAGCAGGAGCATCTCCCAGCAATGAGGCAGGACTTATTCCCCCACCCCTTCCCTCTCACCTTGCATTTAATTACATTTTTTAGTGAAAAACCTGTCAGAGATGGCTGCAAGCAAAACAAAACCCCACCAAGGCTCATCTGTCAGCAAGCACCTTCAAACCGAGGGCCTGACTTTGCTTGTGGAGTGGTGCAAACCAGAGCCCCTGCAGAGCCAGGGCACAACTGGTGCAAACAAGAGGATGCTGTTATGGGGCCAGACCTGGTGCTGCTGGGGAAGGCAATGTAAACAGCTCCACCTTAAACTGCAGAGAGCACCTTAAGCTTTCTTCTGGCCTCCTGCCACCGAAACTGCTCCAGGCTGAGCTTTAATCAGAAGGAAGCCTGTGCTTTGCACGGTGGGGGAAGGGACAGCCAGAAGGACATTTCTCCATTGATTTTTTTAATTTTAAAAGTTTATTTCTTGGGTCATGGGTTGTTTTATTTTGGTTTTTTTTTTCCCCTTGACATAATAAATATCAAATTGATTTTGCAATCTTCTCTCCCCCATCCTTGCATTCCCCCTCTCACAGGTAATTTGACTGAGAGGTTTCATTTATGCCCCCACCCCCACCCAGCATGCCCTGGTCCCCTTTGGTGCTCTCCAAAAGGGATTTCCACAGCTGGACCCTGAGCAGGAACACACTGAGAAGGAGCAGCTCCATCCCAAAACCCCCAGGGAGGAGATGCATATTCAGGGGCATTCCATTGGGCATGAGGATGCGCCTCCTCCCTGGGTGCCCTTTGCAAAATACCCTCAACTCCCCCAGCCCAGGGTTGTGTCCCCAGACTGCCAATTCTCCCTCCAGCCCAGCCGATGAGAATGTCTATTTTTCACCAGGCGGTTCCTGCTAATCAGACCATTAGTCCTTGTGCTGATTAACCAGCTAGTTCTCAATTTAATTAAAACATAAGCTTTTTTTTAAGAGCCAGAGGTTTCAATCATATTTTATTCTTATCGTTCCAGATCTGATTGGCATTAGCCATAAGTATCAGGGGGAAACCAAAGCAATTAACCCTTTTCCCTGCTGAGGGAGGCACAGAATATATTATCAGCTATTTTCCCAGGGAGGCTACAGGCTTTTACAGCACTGCTTTGCACCAGAGCCTGAAGATCTCAGAACATTTATCCTTATTTTCACAGGGTTGCTCCATGTCATTAAAAATACAATACAAAAAGCACACCAGCAAGGAAGCCTAGCCCAAACCCACTACTGCTGTCAGAGAAAGCAACATAGGGTCAGATCCTGACTGGAGAACAAAGCAGATCTGATGGCTTAGGTTCTGTTTCCCTGCCGGAGCTGGGTGTGCTCCATTCCTCAAGCCCTGCTGATGCCATGGACAGAGCTTCTGCGCACAGCCCATGCACAAGGGCTGAAGAGGGTTTGTGCAGTGGTGCCGCCTGGAAGAGCCTTTGCAGGTCACACCATGTTGGAAAATAGGAAGTTACAGCAACCAAGCAGGAATTTAGGGTGGGGAAAGAGACATGATCTGTCGCAATTAACCCTGAGCAGCGGGTGCAGGATGACGGAAACGTTCAAATGTTTGCTTTACAGTGAAAGGAGTGAGCACTTGGCTCACCTGTGGTGGCACAGCTGTACCCAGCCATGCTAGTGAGATGCAGGAGGATGCTGCTGCATGCAAGCCAGCCTGCAGCACCACAACCCCTGAGCCTAGCTCCGCTGAGCCCATGGAGCATCCTCCCTGCACACTGCAGGGGAATTTGGGACAGGGCTTTTTTTAAGTAAGGCTTTGGTATCTCATTACCAACCTCAAAAATATTTGGCTATAACTTTCTTTTGAGGTTTGGGCTAAGTCCAGAGACTCCAGCAAGAGAAAAGTCAAAGCTAAATAAATGAGTTCAAGTTCAAACCTCTCCAGCCCTGGCTGTGGGGCGTTCCCCTGCTGCCGCCCAGGACGCCCGGGGTGCTGGGAGAGCCCTTCTGCAGAGAAACTGCTGCACAAAAGGGTTTGGAAAGTACTTTCTAGAGGCAGTTAATGGCTTATATTTCATCTTGCAAAAAAAACCCCCAAACCATGCTAATAATTTGCTCCTCTGTTTCTCCATGCTGGCAAGCTGTATTTCTTGGGATTTATTTCTTCCCTCCCCACCTGACCATATTTCCCAAAGCCCATGGGGCACAGCCCTCCCCTTGCCACAAGCTTTATCCCCCTGCTAGCCTGGAGTAAACGGGCACTTTGTTTCCTTCCCCCCTGCTTTGTGTTTCCTGTTCAAAGGCCACAACGGTTTGCACTCAGAGGCAGCCATGGCCCTGCCCTGCTCCCCTCCTCAAACTGGGGTTAAACCTTCCCCAAACACAGAGACACCCTTGCAGAGATGTGAGCTAAACCCTTGGTCACCCCTACAGCCCTGAGCCCAGGAAAACCTTTTCCATATGCTTGGAGACGATCAGGGCATTTGCTCTTTGCTTCGCACATTGCAGCACTGTTCCCTTTCAACAGGGCTCCCTCTGCACCCCCTTCACCCCACATCACAGTCCCACTGCATCTAGGGAATTGCACAGCTGATGCTTATCATTTCATACATTTCTCCCATCAGGAACAGTTTCCTATCCATCCTCCCAAATATATATGACCAGACAGAAATAAAGAGATTGACATGCTGGGAAGGATCTGCCTGAGATCTTGGATGGGATCATGTTTGGTCCAAGAGGGAATACCCATGCAGAGCACTGGGCAGCCTCTTGCCCCAGCACTGTGAATGGCTGGATCTGGAGGTAGCCCAGCCCAGCTCTCCACTTTCAGCCACCCCCTGGGAAGCTCCACTGGGATGAGGACAGTCAGAGCAGCCCAGGTCTGGCAACTTAAGTTTTCCAGGGGTAAAATTTCCCCACCTTGCATTGGCAGTGAGGGAATTGCATGGTGCATGCACATGTGTGCATGCAGCATCAGAGCATGCTCATACAGTCATGTAGCATTGCTCCTGCTCTAGCAGCAATGCCCACTCCATAACCACAGTTATGGAGAGGGACTAACCAACCATCCCATCTCTCTGCATGGGGACATGCTGAACCCCAGACTGGTGGCTGGGACCTGCCACTGAAGATGTCAGCTCACAGCAGGGTATGCATTCATGCAGGCAAGCGAGCTGCTTTGAAGTGGGTCCTCTACAAGGGAGACATTGGCTTTCTGTGCTGGTAGCACTTTTTTCTGCTTGAACTGCTGTAACATCAGCCAAATAAGGAGGGATTGCAAATGATCACAAAAGAAGGGAACTCCTAGGGTTCAACATGTCAGGAATATCAAGCTACTGTCTGGAATAATACAAAAAAATGCTGTTGATTCATTCCTGCAGCCCCTGACATATAAATTAGGTAACTAACCTGACCTGTGACTGTTTCTCTGAGAGACCAGCCGAGACATGACAAATATGCCTTTCAACATACCAGGGCTGATTACTAAGAGTGCTATGGGAATAGCTCAGAGCCTCACGTTTACATTATGAAAAACAAGATGCTGCTTAAGGCAGACCACGCCATGCTCAGAAAGCCCTTGGGTCCCATTCACCCAGCTGCAGAGGAGCTGTGCCAGGAGCCCTTGGCATTGTGAGATGGGTGATTTTCAGGAGGCCCTTAGGGAAAATGCGCATTCATATTCATATGAAAAGGTCTTCAGACTAATTTTTGTTTGAAAGATGGCATTCAGGTTTGTGGGAGACAGACTTTGCTGGTCACTGTGTGCCCCACCAGTTCTTGGGTTGGCTGAAGGAGAATTCCCGTTCTGCAAGGCCAGGAACTGTTACACCCAGGAGTCAAACCTCTCCACCCCCTGAAGTCACGCTGCCAGCATTGCCACTGGTAAAAGCAGATTTCCAAGCATGCAAAGAAATTATTTCATTGACGCCACGGGATTTATTGTGTGCTGACAGACCTCAGAGCAGGGCAGCTCCCGCTCCCCCCTCCAACACTGCTGAATCACTCGTGGGAAATGGCTGGTTCAGCACTTGCTGCAGAGGGGCTGGGCAGAAAATACTTGTTTGAACGATTTGCGATAAGGCCATACATCCCAAATGTGCATCCCAAAGCCTGAGCTATAAAGTGTCTGAGCCTGAGCCAAAGAAGTGCTTGTGGGGTCTTGCTGGTGGGGGGATTGCTGGGAGTGGGGGTGGCACCTACTTACTAGCCCTCTGGAAAGCATGGGCTAGAGGCAAGGAATTAAGCTGATGTTTTAACCCCAGTGCAACACATTGCCCCACACTTATTTCCCATTAAAAGAAGGGCAGGAGCATGGTACTGGTGACAGTTTAGCAGAGACTCCACAGGCAAGCGCAGCCATGGTCAGGGCTGGGCAAGACCTCACAGTGCTCGTGGCCCAGGAGCCAGAGATTTATCAGGGCAGATTCCCACCTCTGGACAGCACAGACACTTGAGGCTGGTTTTGCTTGGCCCTTGCATCCCCCTGCTCACCTTCCCAACCTATCCAGCTTCCCCTGGGGACACCTGCCTAATGCCTGTGCAGATCACACCACAGCCTGGGCAAAACTGGCTGTTCTGAACATGCCATCGCGTGCCTGGTCCCCTCCACAGCCACATCTCCACCTGCAAATTCTGGCTGGGTGGAACAGGTCTGAGCCAGCCCCCAGGCATCCCGCCCCAGCATCTCCCACTCTGCCCAAGGGTGCAGGTCCAGACAAGGCAGTGGACCCAACACTGTGGATTTCCAGGATAATTTTTCCCAGCAGAATTACACAGGCTTTGCTAACAATTCCTGTTCCTCTCCCATCTGCCCGAGTCATCTCGGTCCTTGAGTTTCAACATGCAATTGCACAACACGTGGCTTTGTTTCAAGGGGTGACTGAACTGCAAATCAGCTTCTTCAAATCCCCAGTCATGCGCTTTACATTAAGCAATTAAACCAAGCAATAAATATCACTTTGTTGTGAACAAGCCTCCATTTCCTTTTCTATTTTAATAACAATAATGGTCAAACTTCTGTTTAAGAAGCAGTTTCTGGTTCTATTAGGAAATGTGCCAACCTATTCAAGGAGGCACAAGATTTGAATGGGGAGGTAATAGTGTTTATTAGGCCAAATTATATAATTAGTAGAAGAACCCCACCAGCCAAGCTTTCATGTACACAAGCCCTTCTTAAGGTCTGGGGAGAGACAATGGCTCCCGGCAGCTGCAAAACAGCTGTATGTCTGTCAGGTATTGCTCTCTTTGATCAGCACTTCTCTGCCTGGGGCACCGAACTGGGAACAGCACCAGCTCCCACACTTGCCTGGGCTGGACTGAAGTGGGACAGCTCTGGGCTGGGCATTGCATGTCCTCCAGTTACACTGTGCATAGTTAGGTGTATTTTTTTTTCCAAGTTTGAGTTCACAACAGCTTTTGGGAGAGCACCTGTCCTACAGCAGCTACTTCTCACTGGGTATTGCAGCCACACAAACACAAACCTATGTTAGATACAGACTAACCCAAAACAGCCAAGATCTCCTGGTATAAAGAACTCAAAGGGTTGGGTTTTTGTTTTTAAAAGGGAGCAGTTTTCTGAACCTCTGAAACACACACATGAGATTCCTGCATGGGATTCTTTCTTCTGGCACAGCCTTTCCTTCATCTTTCAGACTGGAAACCTCTTGGGGCAGGGACCATAGTGTTAATTATACACAGCTCCCAGCTGAGCAAAGCCATCAGTCCTTATTAAGTGAATAAATAATTACTTCAGTGAAGCACAACTCATTCCTGGCTCAAACCCATTACCGAAGCATTCATAGGTCATGGCATATTTGTAAGCATAACTTAAATAAGATATGTGGACCAGGGAACCCAATTTATTGACACACAACCATTGTTATCAGCCACTGCAGGAGCACAGGACCACATCACTGACTCCGCATGAGGACATCCCAATAGTTTCTTCAAAGACTGGGGGAGAAGAGCCAGGTGAATGTGACAACATCTCACAGCACAGTTGGCCTGGACCAATGCTCCTCAGCAAAGATGCAATGCAGGATCAACCCCTCTTCATCAAGGAATCAGATCCCACAAAAAGACACTATGGTCCTGGGCTGCCCCCAACAGCAGTGTCACACAGGATTAAAATGCCTAAGTAGGATGGGTGCTGGGGAGAGGATCTCCTTGCTCACATCCCATCACAGCCCCATTAAAGTTGAGCCTTTGAAAGTTGCATCACCAGCAAAGGTTCATTGGTGTGTCTGTCACATCTCCTTTTTATACAGAATGACTAATTTACAGAGGAGTAAGAGCTAAATGAGGGGGGACAGGGACACACAGTTCCAGGAAGAAAAATAAAAATGCCAAGGTGGAATACTAGGTATCCCCACTTGTTTTACTTTGTGCCTGCAAGCTCCCAAACTGTGTTTTTGTCTATGGTTTGTGATCAGACTTTGGAGTAATAGACAAGTGCCCCACTCCCACTCATACCCTGTGGGTTAAAGGTTTTTCTCCTCTCCCATCCAGCTCCAGAGAAGAGCTGACACTTGTGGCACATAGCCACTGCTGTGGTGTTAGGTGCTCTCTCTGGCTGGGTCCCAGATAATTACTTCCCATGACGAGGTCTCCAGCCTCCTGCTTTGCTAGCAAAAGCTTTCCATGAAGCACAAGAGCTGCCAACCCCATCCCTCCCCCCCACCACTGCAACATTCTCTATTTTATATTGCTCCAAAGCTCTTGAGCAGTTTCCTCAGGTCACCTCCAGCCAATGCCTCCATGCCCAGCCACACTGAACACCACTATGTGCTTCTGAGCTACTCTGCCATCTGAGTCACACTTTTCTCGTTGAGTTTTATCACCATAATATCCCCAGAACTTGCTGTTGCCTTCATGAGCTGTCATGCACACTCGGGCACCACTGAGTAAGCAGCAAAGACCCCAGTTGCTCCCACCATCACATCATTGACTGCCAACCTTGCCATCCATTGCCTGTGTGCCACATCACTGAGGTAACTTCTCTCTAGTTCATGTGTCTCCCCAGGTCTAGCCAGACAGGTGATCACAAATTTATAGACAGATACCACCTTAGGGATATTTTACCCAGGAATTTGCACAGAACATACCATTCATGCCCCACCCCCAAATGCTACACACTGTGTATAATGCACAAGATTGTTCAAAAAAAAGGATAAAAATCAGAAATGCTACAAATACACAGCAGGCAGACATCAGAGAAATCTCAAGACCCACACAGCCAGAAATCTTTTTGGGTAAAGAGGCAGAGATTATTGCAGGAAGTTTGAGAACAATGCTTGACTATTTAAGGACAACAGCATTTCCTTTCTGAACATCAGCATCATTTATTTGTTTTGGAATCCAGCCAAATATCATTTGATGTCTGTTCTCCTGTTAAGGTGGAAAAGTATTTGCAAGAACTCACTCAGTGTTACCAAAACATAATTGGCCTATATTTCTATTCATGTGCATTAATGCCTCATAAACCATCTGTGATTGCTGCAAGACACTAGAGGTACCAGAAATATAAGTGAATTCAAAAAGCTATCGAATTCTTGGAAAAAGGTCCACTGAGGACAATTCCAATCAAATGTCACAGATGACCAGCAGCTGGAAAGATGTGATCTGACCACTTCTGCCTTGTCCTCATACCCTTCCCCAGCCACCCTGCACAAGCCATTGAATAACGACAAGATATGAATGGGCCTTGGCAATGATCTAGCATGTTGCCTTTACATTCAACTATGCATGTGCATTTTCTAGCCCTGCTCTTTCCTGAGCAGGGCTGCAACTGTCCTTCATGCCAGCCCTACCACTGATTTCTGATTCCCCCTACCACAAAATCAAATTTCTAAGCAACATCCAGAGCCAAGCACAGGCTGGCACTTCTCTTCTAGGTGTGAACAGGAATCTTGCACCTGTGCCCCTTAGTTAAGCCCACTCCTCCCTTACTTGTGAAAAGGTCTGCAAGTCCCCACAGACTAAGGCATGAGAAATAGTTCTATACCTGCAGTGTGGCATTTCTTACACTTTATCTCACCTGCCATGTAAAACACTTTCCACCACCCTATCATCAAAACAGAGGGAAAAGGCTGAGACCGCCAGGGTTAGGTTCCACACACCTCAGTAATTCACACAGACAGGGCAAGCTCCATTTCCATAAACAGCTAAAGATTATTGCCAAATATTAACCACAGTAGCAGAAGTCATGAATTGCTTTGCCAGTCACACACAATACAAAAATATCCCAGATGTTGTCTGCAAATCAAGTTCCAGCAGAATAAACAATTTAACCCTTTCCACAAACCAGAAAGCAAGGAGCCACGGCAATGAGGCTAGAGAGAAGAACCAGAGGAAACCAACATATCCATAGCACATTCAGACACCACATCAGGAGTGACAAAACCAACTGGATTTCAGGGTCTCGCTGCTTTGCAGCTCTAGGACAGGTCACGCAATCTTTACATAGGAATGATAAGACTGTGGCCACTCATCCCTTCTGCTTTCATACATCCAGCAGCAGTAGCAAGGGGATTCCACGGGCCTTGGCATTTATTCCATGAGAAGCAGGGTGATTTGCTCTAGTTTTTTTAATCAAAAAAATCCCTGCCTCAACCCAAAGACACGTCTCTCACCTGTACACTAAGCAGCTTCATTTCCCCTTCACTTACACTACCCTGAAACAACTTGTATTCGTTATGTCATCAGTGATGACATAGTTTGCTCGAGGCCCTCAGTAATGAAGTGCAAAAAAAGGCATTAAAAATACAGGCCACTTCAGCTGACTGAGGGTAAGTGCAAGTGAGGGGAGAAGGGACATTTCTTTCTTCTGCCTAACTAACTCAAGGGCTCCACAGGGCAGCCTGCAGCATCGACCATAACTGCTCCCTCCAGACAGCCTCCGGTCTGGGGAACTTGTTGGCTTTGGCTTCATTTCCAGCTGGCCTGATCAGGTATCCCACAGCTTGCATTGCTCTGATCTTGATTTACAACAGCCTGAAATCCCTGATTAAAAAAAATCAGAAGTCCTGAAGCAATACTAGCATTCCTTCACAGCAAACTTTCTCAGTTACCTATTAGGGACTGCAAACTGTTAATGAGCCTCCTGCCGCTTTTCTCAACTGTTTTGTGGCCAGAACCCTTAAATTCAGATTGAGTTTGCAGCTCATTGGGTTTCCTCTCTTATTTCTCATCATTTCTGGTCTTCTGAGGCAGGTTTTTGTTCTGGAGGCTAGCCACCACATGCAATATTACCTCACCAAGGACAAAGTTGCATTCAAAAATAACATTTCACCCTCACTGCTCATGGAAGTGCATTACATGTTGCAGAGTATATAAAGGCTCATAGTCCTTAAAAGTTTACCTGTTTGTGTAAAGAGCACACCATGCCTCTGAAGAGTGTTGTCCCTCTGGCGTTTCCTCCTCCATTTCATGCCCATGTTGGGTAATTCTTCATCCAAGGATGCAGGAAAGTAACAGACTGCTCTGGGGCAGCAACACTCAACCTGCCTGAAGCTTGACCTCCGCAGCAGAGGTTATTCAATATACTGTCCCTGAGGGGAGCTGGTGCCCTCACACAGGCCCATTCCTTCCCTGCAGTCTTGCTCCCCATCACCAACCTAGGCAGCCTTGCTGCTTGCAGGATTGCTGAATACTCCTTAGGACAAGCTGGGAGTCAGGTTTCCTGGCCCCACAGACTGGGTCAGATTAATCCAACCAACTAAACCCATCTAACTCAGTACTTTCTTGTCTACAGACTGCTTTAATGCCCCTGAAGGTAGGCTTTTTCCAACAAAACCTAGAAGAGGCCTAAGCCTGCTAGAAGACTAGAAAGCAAGGGAGAAAAAGTGGAAAAGCCCTCTGCTAGAGGCCCCCAGTCCCTTTATAGAAGTCTGAGCTGCCCTAATTCTCTCCAGCTGAGCCTGATGCTGGAACCCATCTGCACCTGGAAATAGAGCCCTCCACACCTCTACTGCCCAGGAGGAGAGTGTGGCCTTAAGGTGATGGTGGAGTGTGTGTGGGATCACTGTGTGTTTGGTGTCTCTGCTGAATTACAAAGTACAAGACAGAATTATTTTTTCCCTTGATCCCCCTTGTTTTAGCAATCTGTGGTTGCATTCCCAGGGCAGGGTCTGTTATCCAGATTGGCAAACTGTAGGCAAGGCTTTCAATTGATTTATGGCTTGTGTTCCTAGGGTGGTTAGGTAGTTAACACAGAAAGGAGAAAAAGGATCTAGGCAGCAGCTACTGTCTTGTTTCAAGACCTTTCCAACAACTTTGGCTCAGGGGCAGAGGGAAGGTCCCCCTTCCATGTAGGAAAAACAGAAAGCAGCCAGAAAAGCGCAGTCGTACTCCTTGGGAGTTGGGGATTTGGGTTTGGAGCTATTTTAAATTATTTTGTGGGAGCTTTAGATGTTGTTATTGTACACCAAGTAGCTTGTAGGCTCACATGTATCCTCACAACAGCCCTAAGAAATAAGGAAATACTGATTCTACCTTACACTCTTGAGACTTCAGGCATAGAGACATGTGAGGGCTTGCTAATGGGAAATGCAGGGCATTGAGCTGCCTGTGATGGAGCATCCTGCTGGAGAGCCGTAAATGTCTGTGGTCCTTCAGGTACCACTGCAGCACAGCACCTTGCCTGACATTTGGCTGAAATGCAGCTGTCCTCCCAAAAACTGGGGTTCCCTGGCACCGGCTCATACCACAGCTTTAAACCAGAGCTTCAGATGTGTTCTGTGAAAGGCTGAGCCTCTCCACCAAGGTGCACCAGGCCTTCCATTCCCACTGCATTCATGTAGGACAGCCCACTGTCTACAGAAATGTGATTTTTATTCATACCTTTTGGCTTGATCCTGAGAAGCTTTGGGGTAACCTACCTCCTCCTAGGGTCATTTTCCTCTGCTTGGCTAAGATGCTCAGAGCTGCGTTCAGGAGCATTAAAACAAACCCAAACCTAAATGCAGTAGATGTCTCCTGAGGAAATTCTGTGATGCAAGTTGTAATCATCCAGTCTCTGATGTGCTGCGCTGTCAGGCGTGAGAATAAACAGCAGAGCAAGAGCACTCCTGTGATGCAGCAGTTGTTGGCCTGATGGTAGCCCAGCCATCCCAAGCCTTCAAGACTGCCCTAAGATCCTGCGAAGGTTTGGGGAAGCCCCTTGGAGTTGCCCTTTCAGCCAGCTCCAAACTACAGCTGAGCACCTCCACAAGCGAACCCATTGCTGGTGTTACCCCATGTCACTGAGGTGGGTTACCCCTACCTGGGGGTGATGTAGACCGTGCAAAGCCCATGTGATGCCTGAACCAACCTCCCACCCTCAAGGAACCTCATATTTTCTTTAAGAAATGTGGCAGTTATGACAATGCATAATCCTATCTGTTCCAGACTTGTGTGATATAATTATCACTGCCAAAGATTCTGCTGACTTAATGGCTCGGTAATGGATGAAGTCCAACAGATCGTGAAGCAAATGGATGTATTTAACTGGGAAGTTAGAAAATGGAAGAAAGGAGAAGGGAACAAAAAACCAAACCACCCCAAAACATCCTATCACACGGCTCTTAGCTTTTGACTTGTCCCTCTGAATGTTTCCAAAACAGCAGGAGTACGAGTTGGCTGTAAATCTGTATTATGTAATAGCAATTTCTTTGTTTCCTCTCACTTTATGGTTTAGCAACAGCGAAGGAAAAAAACACCCTGGTATACAGAAACGTGTGTGGGGGAGGAGGGCTGAGATGATGCTGAATCCCTTTGAGCTATTAATGGAGAAATGCATAAGCACTGCCGTGGGGTTGCTAGGTTTTACCACGTCTCTGTGCCGTGTTAAATATTAACAGTACTTGTACTTTCAGCAGCGTTGCTGCGGCTGAGCCTGGATACGGCCCCGCCAATCCCAGCCGCTGGTTGGGTTTCCATGGAGCCGAGAGCACCCCTTCTCTTCATTCACAATGAAATGCTCCCAGCACTTGCCTAAATCCATCTCCGAAAATGAGGCGTGTACAAACGAAGCAGAACGGGGGGGGGGGGGGGGTTGCTCCGTGCCTCATGGATGTGTGGGGGTGTGCTCGCTTCGTCTTAAAAAAACCACCAACCCTGAGGTTTAGAAATGACGCTTATTTTGTCTTGCCTGGCAGATCTGCAGAGCCGCATGGTGCCTTTAACCCTCATCTCCCCAGCTCCGAAACAGCTACCTATGTGTCTGCATTCCTTCAGTACTTAAAGGGGGCTTGTAGGAAAGGTGGAGACAGATGTTTTAGTGGGGGCTGTTGCAATAGGATGAGGAGGAATGGTTTTAAACTAAAAGGGGGTAAATTTAGACCAGATAGAAAGAAGAAATTTGTTCTGATGAGGATGGTGAAACACTGGGAAAGGTTTCCCAAAGAGGTGGTAGACACCCCATCCCAGGAAATATTCAAGATCAGTTTGCATGGGGTTCTGAGCAACCTGATCTAGTTGAAGATGTCCCCACTCATTGCAGGGGGGTTGGACTAGATGACATTTAAATGTCCCTTCCAACCCAAACAATTCTGTGGTCCTCCCTGCCCTTCCTCCTCCTCATCTACCTTCCTTCTGTTTGCTGATTTAAATTAGACTGTAAAATCTGGATTAGATATGCAAAAAATAAATACCCTATCTTCTAAAATGTGGGTTTACCTTCTTTTCCCCCAGTAACACAACTTCCATGAAAAACCTTTCAGATTCACATTTAAAGCATGGTAATGGAGTTAATGGTGCGGACTTTCAATACATTGGCTTCATGGGACCAGTTTACATCCCTGCTGGAACCAGTTTTCATCTGTGCTGGATGCTGAGAGGGTTTGCTTGCTGTTGCTCTTTGGAGAAGGGCAGCACTAGATGCTGGAGATCTGGATGTTCATTATGCATGTGAGCTCAAACAGCTTTTTGTTATGTCTCTAATTAGGCTAAGTAGGGTGTTGGATTCAAGTGCTAATTAGAAATGACCACTCTAAAATACATTAGGATATTTAGGGCTGTGTGCTGTTTGCATATTCAGGCTCCAGCTCTTGCTGATGGGTTTGTGTGAGTAATGAGATGAGTCCATCCACCTAATCTCTTTTAACCTGTGACATTATTTATTTTATTTCATTTTTCTTGACAGATAGACCATGTCTAAGAAAAAGGGTTTGTAGCAATGGATATAAGCATGCTTACAGCATGGTGTTGTCGCTGGAAAACGGGGGAGTGTTTGATAGTGAGAGGCTGGGGCTGCCAGTCAGGACTGCTCCAGCCCTCTAAAGTAGTGATGTGACTATCCACCATTTACCCAGCACTGAGGAGGGGGTCCCTGGGGGCAGTTTAGGCTCAAAGGGTCATGGGGTAATACTGGTTGAAAGGGGACTCAGGAGGTCAGTAGCCTCTCTCAGAGAAGGATCAGTGAGGACAGCAGATGAGCAGATCACCCCTCCAAGGATGGGGACAGCACAACCTCTCTGGGAAACATCACATGGCTCCTGACTAGCTGCTTCACTGCGATTTCAGATGTGTGAAATGAAGAGCCTGATGCCCTACTGTCATATTGTCCCCATTGCGAGTGCAACCTAAAGGCAGGCTTGGAAGGAGAGAGGGGTTTTTCCTACATGTGCTCTGCTTCAGGCCCAATAGAAATGGGGAATGGCACCTCAAATGTACTGATGAGGGGTTATTTTCAAAATCAATCATGACTGTCACTGGAGAGAGTCGTGTCCAGAGCTGGACCATGAGAGACAATCACTTCTCTCCTCCGCTGGAGCCACTGAAAGGCAGGACAGAGACAAGCCCATGATGTTCACAGACATGTTAATTTCCAATGAAGTGGCTTAGCAGGAATAAATTTAACAAAAATGTCTGTTCCAAGAGCTTGACTTGAAAGATACTGAGAATATGACACTTACAGATCAGCTAAGGGGGTGGGAGGTTCTTGGCACCTTTGGAGATGAAGCTACAAACAGGAATGGGCACCGTTCAGGTCACTTGTGCAAATAGTGGCTTCCTGAAACAGCCAGCTAGTGGAAACACTAACAACCCCCACTTCCTAAATCTACCCTGCAAGGGGTAAGCAAAGACAAGGCTGTGCCCTTATGGTTATGGCTTGGCAGCACTGGAGTGAGTTTGGTCAGTGCCCACACAGTGTGACCTAGGCACTCTCTCTTTGGAAGGGCTGCAAGAAGGATACATGCAGGTCCTGCACACTGCCTCCTGAATGACTCCTCTGGAGCTTGTCTAGAGCATCCCTTGTCGTGCTTCATCCCAGAGAGGCCTGTCTGCAATGTCAGAGTTCAGCTGCACTGGTTATACTCTGGGTTATTCAAGGGAAATGCTTTGTACCACCCATGATGTCCAGCGCTGGAAGGCAGAGCACCCCTTGGTCCCCAGTGCCTGCTGGGAAACCCCTCCTAGGAACTGTATGGACACAGGGTCCGAGTCCAACCCCTCCCAGTCGGAGAGGATGCAGCTGTTCTCAGGCGTGTCCAGCAGTTGCAGAAAAGGTCCATTTATGTGCTTCATACCACCAAAGGTGAACTGAACTTCATTTTTCTGTCCCTGAGAGGAGATGGTGGGCTGGGGATGCTGCATTTCCCACCATGGGCATTGCAGGTTGGCAACCTGTCTGAGCAGCAAGCTACAGGCCTGAGCTGAGGAAAGTGTTCTTAAAAGCCATGTTAATTAATGTGGCACTAAGCACCATGCTCTCCTTCTGGGTAAGGGCTGCTGGGTTTCAAAATGTGTTAGCTATTATATGTGCTACATGCCAGACCAGTCTGGGATTAACTGATGTGTTGTCACGCATGACTGTCCTCATGCTGCAGGGACAAAGTCATCCTGACCCCCTTTCAGCTCTGCACGTGTGTCATGTCCCCATACCCAGAGCTGGGCACCAGCACCATGTCCCTGCGGCTTGGCCAGGGTCA
Organism: Laterallus jamaicensis coturniculus; assembly: GCA_022605575.1. Lineage (NCBI taxonomy): Eukaryota > Metazoa > Chordata > Aves > Gruiformes > Rallidae > Laterallus > Laterallus jamaicensis. The sequence goes on from JAKCOX010000015.1 coordinate 14,255,700, forward strand.
CCATCCCTTTTCCAGCATCAGAGGACATGTTGCTCCCAGATATCCGCAGCCCCTTAATATTGAGCAGGAGCCCTGTAACAGCACAGCGTGCCTTTGATGTCTGAATGAGGCAGTCAAAGCCGGGGATGGGGGGAGACAAGGAGGGTGCAGAGCCCCCAGGAGAGGAACAGGGCAAGATGGGGCCAGTATCAGTGCCTCACCCGGGAGCTCACCTCCCTGAATCTGCATTCTCCATTGCACATCACCTTTTCCATGCAGGCCCATGTGTGGAAACACATGCCAGCTCAGCACCTTGGGAAGCTGTTGAGAGACTCTTTTCAAGCACAGGGCTCACCCTGGGGAATAATTAAACCTGCCCATGTGGGCAGGTGGACACAATATTCCAGGTATGGTCTCACCAGACATGGAGCTACCAGTATTGCACAAGCAAGAACCTGCGATGGTGGTGGGCAATGCATTCACCCATTCCCACTTCTGGAGTTATCGACCTCTCTCCCAGCTCCATCCTGACTGACCAGCCGCTCCAATGGATGTTTCTGACCTGCTCTGGCCTGTTCTCTGGAAACAAATTATGTTCTTCACATGCTTAAGGATGCCTTAATAACCATCCCAGCTCTAGCCACTCCCTTTCCAGACTGATTACGGGCAGCTTGGTCTAGTTTCCATGTCACAATGTTAAGTGTTTTCACTAAAAAATCTGTGAACATTTGGGCAACACTGGGTTCTGTGAAGCCCAGATTAAAACACAAACATGCTGTGCTTGCCTGAAGCCTAGAGCAAAGGGGTTGTTTTAAAGCTGGTATCAACCCAAGCTGGTGTTAGTCCAATGTTTGCTTGGCTCCAGTTCAGATTCATTCCTGAAGTCAAACTGATGAACTTCCAGCCCTCAGGTACATTTACAGGGGATGAACATGGACATATCTATGGCTTAACAGAGCCATAATTTCTGCCTGAATGCTTTATTATTTGAAAATCATAAATAAGGTGAAGTGAAAAGGACAAGCCCCTTTAATCTATGAGTGGTGTGCTAAATGATGGCGGTAAATCTCTGCTGGCTCCATGACAGGTATAGCTGATTTGCGCTTCCAAAATGGCAGTGATTTTACCCCACAGACCACACCGAAGGTGTGGAGATTGGCTTTTTGACAGAAAAAAGCCTCCATACTCTACACCAGACTTAGAAGGGAACAGCTAGCAAGGCATCACAAAGCGACAGGGTGTATTTTGCCGTTCAGATGAAGGAAATGCCCACCCTGCACCAGCCGTGAACTTTGTCAAGCTCCTTTCTTATCTTCTCCTGTGTATTTCTTATCACTCCTGACCTATTTATTGCTCTGCTTTGCATGCTTTCCTAGCCTGGTAGACGAGGCTGTCTCAAGGCCACTGTGCCCTGAAAAAACTCCCCCCAAGCAGCGTGGAGGCTGCCTGTGCCAACAGCCCCATGAGCAATATGCCAGAAATGCTAGAAAGATGTTTTGATGCATTTTACACAATGATGTACAATCATGAAACCCACACATCTGTGCAAGATGCTCACACTGCTGCTGGAGTGCAGGCGTTTCTTAAAGCTCTGGCTGACAAACCAAAGGCTGGTGGGCACCCTGTTGGTGGTGGGGCTGTTATTCCAGCTTGGATTTCAATCACGGTCAGGATGGAATAAAAATCAATAAATGCATGCAGGTTCAAGCATAAATGCATTTTCTGTTTTGGGGCTTAATGGTTATCATTCGGGGAAGGGGGTGTTTTATTTGCAAAGGACCTTGGGGCAGTTTTACACAAAGGGCACTATATTGAATTTTCTCATGATGCTGCATTATTTTGTGCAAATAGGAAATTTCTGCTGATCTGCTTGTCTCTGATGTGCACACACATTCAAAATTTAATTTGTATATGGCCCACTCCCTTGAGCTTTCGTGACAGAGAAAGCAGGGCAACCCTCTGGGAACTGCCAGTCAAAAAAAGATCTGAAAAGGTTTTTCCCCTCTGTCCATCTTGTAATGGCTCTAGCTGAGATGTCTATGCTAAAGAAGACTCCACCCCTGCATCTTCTACTTGGAAAGAGGCAAAAAAAAAAATCTAACTAAATCTCCTTGGAAAAAATAAAAATAGAAAAGGAATTTGTGTTATTCAGAGGGAATTTCTGTCCACCCTTCAGTCCCCCTCGAGTTTTCTGTAAGGCAATCAATGAGCAATAACCAAGAGAAGACATTAAAACAAGTCCTTTGTTGCTGCAATGTTTACTGCATTTTACATCCCAACCTCAATCAGGGTGACCTAAGCAGCAGAGGGAAAAGAGAAGAATGAAGAAAAATTTCCAAGTCTGCCAAGGATGCTCATGCACTCACCTTCAATCACGTTCCCTTCAGGGCGGGCTCCTGGGATGATGCATTTGAGGGATGCAGCACAGTTGTGGCTCTGCTAGAAACCCCAGTCCCCAGCATGGCACCGGGACCATCAGCTGCTGTGGGACCTGATGGCAGTCCTCCGCCACAGGACCCAGTGTGGGGGGCACATCAACATGCAGATGAAAGAAGTCCTTTAAAAAACTGCAAGACGTTTAATGGGAATAAGAAATTTGGGGTTCTTCCTTAATCCTTGCAAGTTTTGTTTTGTTTTTTTTCTCTTAATGTGAGGGCTGGAGAAGTCTTTTTGAATGAAACTGACATCTTATCTGAAAAAAAGTTCTGGTTTCCCAAGAGAAAGAGAAAGGCGTTGGCAGTGTGGTGTTCAGCACATGGTTGCAGCTCTCTTCCCTGTTCTGCCGGGGTCTGGGCTTAGAGAAAAGGGCTGAGGGAAAGGAAACCTGAAAGACAGACTTTTTAAGGCAGCCAAGGCCCATGCTCTGCCTTGGAGAGCTGAAAACACCGGTTTCCAAATTACTCCAGGAGTCACAGTATTTGTAAATATTTTCCAAAGCTTTAGAAAGCTCAGGTTAAGCTGTATTTTGCTCCACAAGTTTGCTTCCAAATTTTGTGTGTTCTGTTTCCAGTCATGTTGTGAAAACCATCTCAGACTCTTCCACGGAGCTCGTGGCTCAGAGGTTTATTTCCAGTTCATTATTGACCAATAAGGGTGACAAACTGAGTGCATTTGGAGGGGAGGAAAACCTTCTTTGTGGTTATTGAGGGCCATTCACACAGAAGGAATATTTTCAGCTGTTTGTAGATGACATTATTTCCTAGCTACCTGGCTTGTAGGTACAATTAAGGACTTGTAAATCTGAGGAAATCTTAAATTAAGGTACCAAAATGTGCCTGCAAACATTCGTGCCTGCCATTTTTCAACTGTAATAATGGAAGTCCTGTTAAAGCGGGGATGAAAAATTAGTCCTGTGTCAATAACCTGTATGAATGATGCTAGAGAAAACTGGCAAGTCATCAAAAGACCCTGTTCTCTATTTAATTCTCTTCCCAGCTCATTATGGATTATCACGTTTTGTCTAGTTAGTGGCATGATTATGGAAATAGAAAACCCATTTCTCTCTGCTTCTTATCTAAAAGATGAATGAGGCACATATAATTGGCTTAAGTTATCATTTAGAAGTGAGTTCTGGTGATGCAAGGAGTTGTGGGTTTTTTTCCCCTCAACTTGAAGTCCTGTGACACAATAAATTGCTGGTATATTCCTCTGGTTGTTTTCCATCCCCAGCACCCACACATTTAGCCAAAAGCAATACACCTGTTAAGGGCTGAAGTACTTTTTACCAGAAAGTGTTGGAGATGCTGTAAAACAAGCGCTTTTCGTTGGGATGCTGCTGGTTACAGCACCATCAGCTTGTGGAGACTACTCAATTTGAATGCATTTGGGCCCATGATAACTGTGTATTTGGTGCCTAAAAGCATCTGCCAAGAAGACCACCAGCTGTGAAGGTGGGGTCATTGGTCCAGCTTGTGCTGCTATTACATCTTGGTTGCAGGGCCACCAAGATGATGACGTATAGTGGAACACCTTCCTTATGAGGAGAGGCTGAGGGAGATAGGCCTCTTAAGCCCGGAGAAAAGGAGACTGAGGGGTGACCTTATGAATGTTCATAAATATGTAAAGGGTGAGAGTCAGGAGGATGGAGCCAGGCGCTTCTCAGTGACGGCAGCAATAGGACAAGGGGCAACAGTGCAAGCTGGAGCAGAGGAAGTTACATGGGAATATAAGGAGGAACTTTTCCACTGAGAATAGTGGAGCCCTGGGACAGGCTGCCCAGAGGCTGTAAAATCTTCTCTGGAGACATTCAAAACTGTCTGGATGCGTTCCTGTGAGATTTAGTCTGGGTGATCCTGCTCTGGCAGGGGGGTTGCACTAGATGAGCTTTCGAGGTCCTTTCCAACTCCTAACATTCTGTGATTCTGTGATCTTCTCAGGCCTCAGAAGACAGTAGATGTTAATGATGTTAATTTTTCCTTCCTGTGTTGTCTTATATCTTTACTCAAAAACAGTGTCCAAGAAAAAAGGGGGAAAGCACTTTGCTTCATCTTGGTTTCCACAGTGGAAAAAAAGAGCGGCGTTAAGGAAACAGGATGCTTTTCCTCTAGTTTATATTACTGGAGCTTAATTCCTCTCTAAGTATGTTGTTCAAAGCCTATTTTTAAGAAGTCCAAAATAATAACTGCTGAAATTCCGTTCTTTACATGAAAAGCATCATTGACAAAATTTTTTGTGCAGCTTCCCTTGGTAGTCAGTTGGAGCAGAAGAATGTGACAAACCTTGACAATTCAGAGGACAAAGGCGGCTTGAGAGAACATAAAAATGTTTGGGCAACAACTCACTTAGCCCAAATTGCCTCTGTTGTGCTCCTCTGTTGCCTGACAATATGCTGTCAAGAAAACACAAAATGTTGTCAGCTTTGTGCTGAAGTCTTGTAAGATTTCACATGTAGGTTCACTAAAATAAGGAAAAGAGCCAAAAAGGAAGCAGAAGAAGCCCTCCTGCACTGGAAAACTGAAGAACTTTTCTCTCCAAATTAACTCTGAGGTGAAAAATGTCACAGCAGACTTTATATTCCAAAACTATCAGCCAGCTCTGTGAGCTTTGAGTGCACAGAGACCCAAGTGAGACCAGTATCAGGCCTAATTTGCTCATTATTATCTTAAATTCATACAAATGATTTGCCATTTTTCTGGAGCCAACCCTCAAATTATACTTTTAAGACCCAGAAATACACCAGTGAACAATCCATTACGTTATCCTCCCCACAATTATTATTTTTCGAAATGACAGGGAGTTGACAGGAGACCGTGGCTCCAGGTTGTCGATGAGCAGCAGGAACAGATGGGTTTGTGAGAAGCAGCAGTCCTGCTCTCCTGCTAAAGATGCTACAAACAGGAACCCCCTACTAACATGCCCTGAAAATATAGATCAGTGGAATTGTCCCTAAACAGCGGATTTCACAACAGTTTCCAGGAAGCATCAATATCTATGTAATAAGGAAATGGAGCTGCAGATGCTGAAGTACTTACTGCATTTTTTTTTTTAATACAGGGACAGCTTCAATTATCCCACTATCATGTGCTAAATAAGGTTGATTAATCAAGGTTTAAGGTAACAGAAGGAATTTTCAATGCCATTAATGTGTCTCACGGGATTCGCCCTTCTTTTGGGTAATGGGAAGCTTCTGGTTGCGAAGACGTAGATAATCAGGATTTATAGCACCGTAATGTGCAGTGTTTTTCATAAGGGACACTATGAAAACATGGGAACTTGACAGCAAATTCTATTTCAATTATTTAGTTGCTTACCAGCATGCCAGGATGAGGCTGTCTCTGGTGCTTCACCCCCACCTCAGCCTTTTGCTTTGTCTCCTTGCATTTATTTCCCAGCAGCATCAGTATTTCTGCTTGCAAATGTGCATATCCCCTTCTTCTTGCCAAACAAGCATCTGAAAAAAAGAAAAAAAGGAAAAAGGTCATACAAGGGGGTCTTTGCCATTCCCGAATTTCCTGGCAATACAAATCTAGGATTGGACTTCATGTGGGAAGGGTCCAGAGCAAATAGGCTGCTGGTTTGAGCTGCAGGGTGAAAAAGAATAGACAATGATGACCTTGATGTGAATTGTCCTGTAGTCCTACTGGAGTTTTTGAATGAAACCTGAACAGGAATGGGCTGGTATGAAACCTTTTTGGAGGAAATGTTCATGAATCAATAGTTGAGCTCCCCACCTCCTTTCTAATCACCCAAAGCCAAGAGAAGTTTCTTCATCTCTCTCTGTCTGTCTCTGTCTTCTGGGCAATTTCACAAGCAATTTGCCATCTCATACTTGAGGCCCTGCAGTTTCCTTGTTCGTTATGATTTCTCTATTATTATTTCTCTCTGTTGCAGCAGTTTTCTGGAACCTCAAACAAAGCAAGTCAGCTCTTACCCCAGGATGGTGTGAACTATACCACTGCCCACCCCCCAATGCCAGGCCAGCCTGCCAGACCATAGAAACACGCTTGGCAATGCCATAACCCCATCTGGCCAGTGTGAGATGGAATAACCACACAACCTGACAGCGGGGCTGGAATAAAATATGTGTGCTGAGAAGTGCTGGGATGACTTAAGCACTGCAGCCAGGCACTCCCTGGAGTCTGGCGGCACCCGAGCGATGTTTTTCTCTCTCTGGCTGTAATTGCAGTATCCAGGCTGATATATTGCATGTATATTTTTGACAGGCTGTGATGTAAAGAAGGCCACTTCATCTGCCAGGGATGGCGCGGGGCTGAGAAAGCCTGGCTGGCCTTTTAATTAGGTCTTTCTTCTGCCTCTTCCCACACACTCCCCTGCTGCTACTGGTGCTAAGTAGCAAGTGGCAGAGCACTTGTCCCGGATCCTGCAGCATCCACACTCCTTCTTCACACGTTGCTTTTAAGGCCATGATAGAGGGGTGAATGCTAGGTCCCTTCATAAGGAAAATACACACCCTGCAGCTCTAAATACCCTTTTAAAAAAAAATTATACCACATCCTGTGTTACGTGTAGGGACATGTTGGGAAGAAGGTGAGGTCAGATGCTGAGCACAGGGAGGACAGGCCCTGACCCCCCGCCCTGGGCACCCGGATCCTGAACCAAACCAGAGGGGCTGGGTGGGCAGCACAGAGCAGCAACCACTGACCCTCAGGCCATGAGCGATGGCAGGGGTAGGAGTTTTACAGTCATCCTTAGTGAGAACTGCATTATTCCCTCCTGCTGGCGTGGAGTTCGACCACTGCTTTTGAAAAATGTAGCCTGAATAAATATATATGTATCCCAGATGAGGTTTTATTCTTGCTGTGTTCTTTAATTTCCTTCATACAGGAGAAATACTGGTATTTGTTGCTTTCCCTCATCACACATTTGCTACCAGGACTTTCAAGCCCAAAGACCTTCACTTTGAATAGAAGTGCAGCTTCTGGTGTTTCCTCTATTTAAGCAAGGAGAGCACGGCGACTGGAGAATGCATTGCTTCATCTCTGACCTATTTCTATGCTCAGCACATTTTTCTCTCCCCCGCCGCCCCCCTCCCCCCCACCCCAGACATGGGAAATTGTCCCAAACCCTGGGGCTGCTGCTCTCTGCTTCCAGCACTCCTGAATGCCCCTCAATGTGGGGCTGGCTTGCAGCTGGGAGAGCAGACCTTTCTCGTGGGGTAGCAGCACGGGGCGTCTCTTTCCACTACATTTCTGCTTCCTTAGGGTAAGTTTTGCTCCCTGTGAACTGTGAGAAAAACACCATTTATCAGGGCAGGTGCCCTATACGTATTTAACACTGGAAGGGAATATCACAGTGGACACGTAAGGCAATTACATGTGTGTTTTTCTGTCCTAATTAGACGGAACTCTGTAATTGTGAGATGCATTTCTGACCCTGTTTCATTAAAGAAACAACCCCTTTTTTAGCAGGGCTGAGCTAAGCCCCAAGTGAAAAGGTGAAGGAAGGAGGAATAATTAACAGTGATGAAGATACTGCCTGTCATGGGAGCACTGCTGCATCTCCCATTAAAGTGTACCGCTCTGGCACTGGAATCCCATCCGTGATACTCCTGGGACTGGAGGCTGTGTGGCTGGGTTGTCCCCAGCGTGGATGCCAGCAGCAGAGGTCACTTCAGCACTGAGGGCTGTGCCTGATTTCATGTACCCTACTGACCTTTGCAGGTGTTAAGTGTGCAACAAAAGTCTGGGGGTATGGACAATCTGTGAAGAGTATTACTAGTCATAATATTTATTTCAGTGATGGTAGGGCCTTGGAAGGGCTGAGCTGTGCGCTGAAAAGAGGTGTCTGATGACAACCAAGCTTCCAGGAGGATCAAATGTTTAGGAGAAGGAGACATTCAGTTTTGGAAGATTTGGGGCAGCAATTGTCTGGGGTCTGGGTGAAATCTCACCTGGACATCAAAGGACAGTGGTGGCCATATGGAGCTGGCACTGGTGTGGGTGTTATGGGTGCTTACAGCTTTGGCAGGGCTCCAACTGGGGCAGCTCTGAAATCCACAATGGCAGTTTGTGGAGGAGAATATAATATTAAAAGAGGGGAATTATACAATTTAAAGGCAGCTTACCTTCCTTTGGCCCAGCACAGGCAGTGTGGTGTCTCCACATTGCTCAGCCCAGGGTCTGCCAGTGCACGGATCAGGAGGGATGACATTGCTCACGAGTGGGCACAATGTGCCACTGCAGCAGCATGCTGGGTTGGCTCTGCCCAGCCCAGATGGGTGCAGATTGCTTTCACACAACAGCATGACAAAGGCACCTCTTGGGACCTGAGCCAGTCTATGCAGGGGGGCTGATGTGGGATTTAGAATGGGGAGGTGTAGGGGGGTGACACAGCTTTACTACGCCTTGTAAAAATAAAATCAGCAGAGATAAAACCAACACTTCCAATTGAAAAATGAGGGAGGAATAGGCTAGATAAAAGATAGGAATTTTTCCTCCAAGACAGACTGCTAAATAGGCTCTTCTCATTCACTGAGGTTCGGTAATGCGAGTTGACAGGATATTAAGGTTATTTCAGGTTCTTCTGTCTCCCAGGGTCATAAGCCTTCTGCTATGCATGTTAATCCATCTTAGCATTCCTCTGAGTAGCTACATAAGTAGGGCGATCGGGTTAGTATGTACTCCTTCCATTTACAGCTGAGTTGGGAGGAGATACCTACTAATTAACAGAACACTCCTAGAAAATCAGGAGTGATTTTAATATTACAGACGCACCACATAGTGTTCTGTGATTGAGAAAAGATAAATCTTCCTCAGAAATATTTTAGGGATGAGAGAAGGAGACAACCCAAGAGAGAAGGAACCAGGACGCATTTATCCCACAGCCCTTCCCTCTCCGCGTCCCTTCCCTGGGCAGCTGGGTGACACCACACGTGTCTGGCTGAGCCACAGCTCTGTATGACTGAGGAGAAAACAAGAGCCTGAGTCCCACTGGGTCCTTCTGCAAGTGCAGGCTTCCCCCCGAACAGCAGCTCTACAGTGACTGTGTGTACGATGCTGGAGGATGCACATGCATCACGCTGAGGACTGGTTATCCCCTGCCCTGCCACAGCAGTGTCTGACTGAGCTGTGCATCCCCAGCTCTCCAGATTCACCTTTTTTGCAGGGCATTTAAAAACCCACCAGCTTTGAAGCAGATGCTACAATGACATCAGTGAGTAATGTTAAAAATAATAGCACTCATTTTGAGCCCAATCAGTTGAAAAGCCAAATAGCCATCCTGAAATCCTCTGCTCCCATCACCTTGTTCAGATGGATGCCTTCCAAGTTCCTGAGGACTTTCCAAATTATCTAATACTGCCTGCAAACCTTTTCTTTATTAATAACCATGCTTGTTCTGGGGAGCATCAGAGCACAGAGCAGAGGGTGAGTGGGGCTGGGGGTACTTCTGCCTTCCCCCTTAGCAGCTGCTGTAATGGGTCCGCTAAGACCAAATATACCAGAATTCAATTAAAATGAATTAATAAAAATTACAAAAAAGTGTCTAAATATTTCGCTTTGAATTGGCCTTTAATAAAAATGTTTGGGGATTTTTATTTCCTTTCTTCATTTCTGCATGAAAGTAAAAATATTTTCCCTTGTCACGGGTTTAGTCGGAGATTTTAAGCAGGCAGATGCTCAGACACTTCTGTTCTTAACTCTTCCATCAGCGGTGGGAATGCACAGCTGGGAGATGGGATTTGGCCTGACCCTGGGTAAACTGTTTCTGCAAAGAGTGGCTGCATGCAAAATAAAAACAGATCCAGGGTTTTTTAAAGATTGATACACACAATGAGTTAAGTAATTTCTCCTTTCAGGGTGGAATTTTTTTTTCCCCTGAAAGACAGAAGGAGATATTTCCAAGTTAAAACCCCACTCCTGAGGAAGGGCTTGCTCCAGATCAATAGGAATAACCTCACAGGCTGTCATGGACTTCCGATCAGGTCTTGATGTGTGAACGTCCTACCATAACTACCAGGTACAACAGCTTTCCCAAACCATTTGTTGTCAGAGATACCGTGGGCAGATTTTGTCTGCCAGGCAGCAGCTTTCCCTAAGGACAGGGAAGAATGAGGAAGAGGGGTAATTGGGTTCAGGCATCTCTGCAACTTCCCTGATATCAGCATCAGTGCAGGGATGCTCCTGGCTGTCCTGGGCACATCCCAGCCACAAACTACCCGAGCCCAAGAGGTGTTTATCCTGGGCAGATGAGGAATAATCTCAAAATTTTCTACATATTCACTGACAAAAGCTGGAATACAGCATGGGCTGCACAGTACACCAGAGAGGGAAGGTAAGAATTTAATGAGAGTGTTTCTAGAAAAGAGATTTCCTTTTGGTTAGTGAAATGGAAACAGCTCTATTTTCTGTCTGTTGCCAGCCTCAAGTTAGGTACTGCTGACTGTAACCTTGTTCTGCAATGTGCTGTGGCTCCACTGGCACCACAGAGCTGCTGTCAGCTGGAGACGGAGCTCAAGCAATCACAGACAAGACATCCTTAGGAAAAAATGAAATAAAAAGTATCGTGGTGGAACTGGTAAGTGAAGTAACTAGTATTTTTTTTTGCTTACAGGTGTAATATCTAACATTCAGAGATGAGGTATATGCCATGCATTAGACAGCCTGGATACCCAAGTGACATAATTCATGGGGAGGACCAGGGATATCTGCTTTACACCAGATCCTTCCTGAGGTCTCCTGAACTGCTCAGAGCAAGCTGTGCTACCAGGGGATGGTCCCATTCTGCTTCAAATGCACAGTGTGGCACCTGTCACCTTCACGACGTATCTGTCAGTAGGTTGAGAGGTGAAGAGGAAACCAAGGGAGCAGAAGCCTGTCCAGGTGATGGGGTTTTGCTCTTTGTGCAGCAAAGCCATGTGCTGCCTCCAGCAGCGGCCTCTGCAGAGCTTGGAAGCTGAGCAGCACCAGGGAAAACCTCCCAGGTTAATTCAAGAACTGGAAATCTTCCTTTGGCATTCAAAGGAGGGCAGGAGGTCCCACAGCCAGCACTGCTCTGGTGGGGAGGCATCTGGCCTGATGGCCAAATGGGGCACTTACAGCCCCGAAATCTCCAGGAGAGGAAACGTCCCCAAGCTCTGTGGCTTGTGCACATCTCTTGTGAAGGAGGTGCCAGTCAAAAGCTCACGTTTCACCTTACTAAATGCCAGCTGAGTTATTGTAACCACATACCTTTAATCTCATCAAGAAGGGCTGAAATATTTAAAATTTCATCCCTGGAGATTGCACAATCTCAGCTGGCCAACAGCATCCCCGTGGAGGCCCCACTGCCTGTTGGGTGGACAATAACTGTAGGGATTTCTCTGTGAACTCAGCCCATCCTGCATCATTACTGTCAGCTCTCTCCTACCACTATTTTTATTAATTTTCTTTTTTTCACCCTAGCTAGAGAAAACCCATAACTTTTCATATCAGGTGAGATGGGGTGTTGCTAGACAAAAGGCTTTGAGGGTTTTTGTCCTTGGTTGCTACTTTGAGACATAGAGGTGCTGGTGCAGACTGGGGTTTTCCTTAGCAGCAAACCAGTCTGTTCTTTGGGAGCCTAAATTGGGCTGAAATGCCAGGGCTGAGCTGATGTGAAGCTCCAGCTTTATCTCATTACATCTCAATGGAGAATGAGATGCCATCGTGCTACATGAAGTAAATCATGGTAGTCTAGAGCCAAAGTTCTAAGTTTGAGCTTAAAGCCAAACTGTGGTGGTCTCATTTTACTAGGAGAACCAACTTCTTTTAAACCAACTTCACCGTTTCATCTGTGTCATTCAAGGAACTAAGTGTATCACCTTGAATCAGGCAGGAACCCCCAACCCCCTGTGCTGTCTGTAGCAGCCCTCTCAGCTCACATGGCGGGTTATTCCCAAATCCTCCTTCCCTTCAAACTTCAGATTCACATTCTCCCAGCAGCTGTGAGTGGTGCAGCTCCCGCTGCCCCCCCGCCATCCCCGACTGTCTGTCCCAGATGTGGTAACTACAACATGGGTGGCCGCTGCTGCTCGCATCAGAGAGCTGATTCAAATCATCTTGGGCTTGCATGTGAGCCTATTTACTTTAACACTGTGAAGCTTGTTCTTCCTCCAGACAGTCTGTAAGGGCTAAGGACCAAAATCTGTACTGACGTATAGCTTTCACCATTAGATTTGTAATTTAGTGCAAGGGGGCTGGAGAAATGAGTCAGGACAGAAGACAGTGATGAGGCCACATTGTGCTCCCATCAACACTGCATTTAATTTAGAAGTCAGGTTAAAAGCATGGAACATGTTTGACCTTGTTTTGCTTGGTTTGCTTGCAAGATTCAGTCTTTGTTTCATCTTTCTTGGTCCTGGAGACTGCGTGGCCAAAGGGAGATTCCTGAGAGGAGCACAGCCCGCAGTTTCAGTCCTTTTCTGGAAAGACACAGCGATGTGCAATGGGAATTAAACCGTTTCTCAGCACAGCCAGATCAAAGTCAAACTGAAGGAGATGCCAGCTCTTGTCATTGATTTCAGCTTTGCTCCCCTGAGACCGGCAGTGCAGGAGGGTCACTGGTGCGTCGGACCAGAATTTCTCCAACCGGTGTTTTTCTTGCAGCTGGGTCCCATGGGACACCCTCTCTGCTCAGCTCATGCTTGGGTTCATCACTATCTTCCCAGGGAAACTGGACCTAGGGTGCTGTGTGCTCTGGGTGCATTGCTGCAGATGCAGGTGTGACCCTGGCTGCAACTAGTCCTCCAAACACAGGGTGAGATGGGGGCTTCTCACCCCCTGTGCCAGACACACGTGTGTAAATCATTTATGCTGTTGCAACAATTAGCTGCCGTAACCCAGAATGGGAGCTCAAAGTGGGACAGCTCTCCTCCAGGTTTCCTGCTTACTTATTCACCAAGGACATGCCCCAGTTCCCTGTTACCGCCTGGTCACACCACAATACTCCAGTCTTCTGTCTGCAGCAGCCAGAGTCAGGCTTTCCTGGTGTGGAGCAGAGTTAAGTTATTAATTGGCCTTTCTCTTCTCCAGCCACTACCTCTGATGCTTGAGAGAGCCAGGAGGGATGGGACCTCTCTATGCTCTAGCATTTCTTTGAGGGCACAGCTGTCACCAACATGCAGACAGGATGGGACACAGCCCTGAGGGGGACCCCGAAGATGCTCCCAGAGCTGGTTGGGTCATTTTGTTAGTCCAGAACTTTTTCTTTTTAGTTTACACCAAACCAAGCAGCATAAAACTGACTGAAAGGCAGCGAGGGATAAACCAGAGCAGCCCCAGGATGACTTTAACCCATATGCCAGCCTGGACAGGGCAGTGCCCCTAGGCAGCCCCCATCCCCTGGGGCTACCACTCAGCTCCCTTTGAAGGGCCTTAATTCTCCTCTTCCCACACCTCTTAATTTATTTTTTTTTAGCCTCAGGACAAAAGTCATTGTTCAAAATAAGCTTTTAATCCTGTTTGTGGCAGCTGGTGAAACAGGCTTTCGAGCCTTTACTGCACTGGGGAGCTCTACATGAAGGATGCTCTACCTAGCCTTACCACCAGTTAAAAAGCTTCCAGGTACAGGAGTAAATTCACACACACAAAATCAGTTTTCAGATACAGTGGGGAACCGATTTAGCTTTGTGTGGTTATGCAAGCCGATACAAATGCCTCATTAATTAGAAAATCAATCATGCTGTCCAGCTGATTGATGTTAATCCTGCACCAAAAGGGGGAACAATAGTATAATCAAGACTAGATCATTTCTCCCTATTACAGGGAAGAGGACAAGACTGCATTTCAAAGTGATTCCTCTTTAATGAGCTGTGAGGATATATGCCATGTGGTAAGGGCTCTTTTAAACTGTGGCACATTATTTGATCAGTAATACTCAAACTCATTCTGGATCCTGAATCTAAGGAAATTTCATATGAAGATTAAAGGAAATTTTAATATGATCAGAGGCGATCGCAGAGGAGGAGAGATGTAATTATCCAAGGGGCAGCATGAATAAATAGGAAAGAGCCCAAACCCTGTGAAATAGGAAGACAGCTGAGGGTGCTGGAAGTGTTTCATGGTATCCAGCTAATGCCTCAAAACTGTAAAATAATCCATCTTTTAAAAAACTGTTAGCAGTTCAAAAGCCTAATGTTAGGCAATCATAGAACAATAATTAAAGGACCCCACTGATTCCTCACCTGTTCCACATTACTTGCGGTCAGCCCTGCCAGCTTGAGGACTGACAGCAAATAGCTCGAGCAGCCGTATTCAGGCTATCCCAAAGCAGTGTGGCTGGCCAAAAACTCCTGAAAAATACATGCAAGAATCATGCTGAATGACTGGGAGATGACTGGAATACAATCCTTTCAACACGAGTCAGGCTTTGCAAGAAGAAAATAGCTCATTACCATGCAAACTCATGTTGTCTTGGTTCCAGGCTAATTGTTGTATAGCATATCCTATATAACATGAGACAAAGCCCCAAGGCTTGTAAGCCAAGTAAAATGCAAATCACACCATTGACAGAGCCGAAAGCTCTGTGCAGCTTTAATCGAGGGGGGATGCAATGTATTTGTGAGACAAACGAGCAGGGCAGCTATAGCAGAAAGACAGAGCTCCCTAATATGCAACCTGACTGATAGGCTAGAACATGAGTAGGAAAATGTTCACCTTGACCACCAAAGTCTAAGGATATTTACATCTGCAGACCCCACCGCAGTCGTGCTGTGCCAGTGGTATTTAGTATTTCCATAATTACTGATGGAAACGCTCCATGCTCCAGTGGCTGTTCCCTTCCCTTCCCATCTTTATCACTGTCTGTTGTATAGGAACACACTGAAAATTCATCAGGGATTTGGTCCCCATTGGGCAAGAAACACTAACAAATGTATTCCTGTACTGACGAACAACCGCTTTTCATAGTGGACATGAGGCTGATATAGGTTAATACCAGAAGCCAAGAGTTATTAGATCAAGGATCCATGTTAATGTGAAGTACTGGTCTCCAAAGCAGGGGTCTCCAGCCCATGCTGAGTAGGTGGGACCCACCTCTGCAAAGCTTCTGACCTGCTCTGCCCTCTGAGCTGCTGGCCTTCGATAACCTCACCTCTTACCTCCAAAACATTTTAAGGAGGTAGGAGGTGAAAAAGTCACCTTTTCGGTGTGAGGAACAGGCACTGAGAGAAGAAGTTATGTGAGGTGAACCACTGAAAGAGACTTGAAGAACTGAAAATTAGGATCATACAGTCAGGCTTCTAGCTGATGTAAATCTGTGTGATTCATAACCAGAAATCCAGCTGATTTTGGGGGAAAAGGCACTGGAAATGCCTGATACATAACGTGGGAAACTGGCTCATCAAGTAGTTGCTGCTTTTCCACGGTGAGCTCTGGTGAGTTCTCTGAAAGAGCTTTGCAAACGGCCCCAGGAGATGCAGAAGTTGTGCAATGGTTCCTGCTGCCTGCTACAGTCTCGCCTCATTTAGTTTCAACATGAGTAGGCGCTCCACGTGTCCTGGGATCAAACACAGAGTGGATCTCCATGCTGTTTCATGTACTGTGCACGCTGCAGCTGAGACATTTCCAGTTTCATAACTCAAGAATTCAGAAATAGATATAAATTTACACGTTCCGCCACAAACAGATGGTGCCTTTGGCTTGCTTTCACTGCGTTCCTCGAAGGTAGCACTGGGTTGCAGAAGTCAATCTTTCTACAACCATCTCTGCTTGCAAGGAGGTTTTGGGTTTGTTTTGGTTTCCCATTCATATCACATGCTGGCAGGGGCTCAATGAACACAGACAAAGTTACCAACCTATTTCTCATGCCAGGAGATGTGATAACAGCTCGTGGTGGCCACAAAACAAAGTTCTGGTTCTCACTTCTCCATGGCACCCAGCAGGACTTGTGCAAGCAAAGAGGATGACAGACCGTAACTGGAGTTTATGGCTAACCCAAAGGTCTCCAGATGAGGAATTGGGACATTCCTTCAAAGCCACCTCTCTCTGCAGACCTAGGGAAAAACTGTCTGAAGAAAAACAGCTGCTACCCCTGCTGATACTGAGGACGTGATGGTGGTACAGGAGTATTTGGGTGGATTGCATGGGGGCCTGCTCAGTCTGCAAGGACACATTGCCTCTAGATGAGGACAGCTCAGGGAAATGGTCCTCTCAGCAGAGCACACTTGGGTCCAATTCCAGCAGAAAAGGTCATTCACAAGAAAATGGTATACATTAAAGTGCCCAGGGGGCCAACTTGCAGCAGTTTTCCATCTCGAATGCTGCTGCTCCAGGGGCTGGAGAGAGCTCAACTGCTTGCTGAAAGCCTGCTTGTCAGCTTTCATGAACAACGTTATGCCTTCTGTGGCTGAAAAACAATTTCACACCACTGAAACAACCCCAAACCTCACACAGGACCATAACCAGGGGCTAGGTGAGTGGGGGATTATCCCACACTAAGGTGATGGTCTCAGACCCCTGTTCAATTTGGTGCCATCAATGCTTCCCAGAGAAACTCATCTTGATCAAAACCCTCATTTCTGTACTGCTCTGGCTCCCTTTGCGTCCCCTTGACATTTACCCTGCCTGGGCTAAGCCAAAGTACAGGTGCTGCAGAGTGGCTGGGACTAGTGAAAGATTTTGGGAGAGAGTTGGCTGAGCTTTTGGGGCTGGTTACGTGAAGGGAGTACGTGTCATTTGGACCACCCAGAGAAATGCTTCCCAACAGTGAGAAACTTGAGCAAGGATAACTATGTTACACCTGTGGATTCCTTCAGCTTTTGAGCTGATGCTGAATTTTTGGGGGAGAGGATGAAGGAGAGATGGCAAGAAACAAGAGCGACCTAGCAACAAATGTGCCAGGGGAAGCAGCTCTCATTATTCCTTGGCCAATCGCTCAGGAAGCAAAGACATGCAGCTCTTCAAGCAGCCTATTTAACACTGGCACCATACAGCAAAGGGAAGCTTGCCAGCATATTTCATTAAAATACCTTTCCATCAGTAATAATCATTCTCTGTGCTTTAATAGCACTTCCCCTCCAAGATTTTCAAGCAAACCTGTAAAAGTCAGCACAACCTTGGGAGAGAAGCATTCTTGGGTCTGTTTTATATGTGGCTAAATGGAGAGACAGAGAGACGTTCCCCTGAAGTCCTGTATCATTGCCTATCCCTGCATGGCAGCAAGTTTTTATGCGTGAAGCCAGATAACCCAGTGTCTGTTTGCATAATGATGGCTTAAATTAGTGACCGAGCCAGGAATCAAATCCAGGACTGGTGACTCTTATTCACTGCTTTTCCCCTTCTAATAAAACTTTCCACAGACGCTGTGGATGAGAAGTTACATGCCAAATTCCAGGAATAAGGAAATTGGAAACAAATGCACTGTGTGACCTAGCAAAGTGTGTTTACAAAGGGACTGCTGCTACCACTGCTGAAACACAAACCTGGGGCATGAAGAGATCTGAAATCAGATGAGCAGCACCTTGGTTCCCTTCCACCCCTGCTGATGCCTTGTGCAGTTGGGAGGTGGCTTCTTCAAAAGGGTCAGTTGGCTTCTGAAGAGCAACCCTGAATTTATTTCTTTTTTTTCCAAGTTGGAAAAATTCCCACCTTCCTTGATTGTCTTTTTGTCTATGGTTTGGCTAAGGAAATTTCCCAGTAACCAAGAATTTTCCTAATGGTGGAACAAGTACCTGTGTACACGTGCGCCATGCTTCATTTAGTCTAAATTACTGAGAACAGGCAAAAAAGCAGAGCTGTTAATCCAGCTGAGAACATCGAAGCCCTGGCTGTCCAGCCCAGACAACAACTGCTCATACTAAATGTTGCTGTTGATATCACCTTTAGAAGGCATTTGTCAAGGTTTTTTCTGGTACTGTGCATGTGCCACCCTTTGTTCCTCTGAAGCCATGACCTTATAACAAGTTGCTTCATTAGAGCGGGCCACGCTCTGATCTTCTCAAGAACTGAAGGCCCTGGAGTTTCCCAAGTGCACGTGGAAACAGATGACAGTAATAAAAACAACAATAAAATGGCATTATATTGAGAATCAAAATCTGGATCCTAAAGGGTAGTGGTATGAAGTATATGTGGACTTTCCAAAGGCAGCTTCCAGGGCAGGCAAAGCTACAGACAGTGCCGGGAGGAGCAATTCCTCCACAGAAACACACTGATCACCATGAAAAAAACACCCCTACATTTATTCCAGGAACTTGGAGCCTTTGTTCTCACACTTCTGTTGCAAAATAGCCATGAACCTAGCTGAGAGCAGTGGAAACTCCCTCTCATGGGAACAGAGATGTATTTCCTAAGGAGCGAGCCCAGACAGAAGATGCTATCCTGTGCGGGGTTAAACCAGCAGAGGAGCTGGGAAGTGTGGAGGCCTGAAAAGGTGTCTCCACCTTAAAGGCTTTTCAAGGTAGAGGTTGTGGGGATTACAATGGTCTGTGTTCATAGCTGCCACTGAAATAAGCTCCCAATGCCATCGGCAAGACCCAGAGGAGCCGACGTGCTCCAAGTCCAAAGCGTTTCACAATTACATTATCTGATGTTTCTGTCTCAGCCTTTCTGGAGACACTGATGTCCTTCTTCCACCCTCAGAGGCAGATAAATGGGAAACCATGCATATTTCTGGTAAATCTGGATGTAATCCTCTATCAGAGAAAGCTTCTGATGTTTTTATATTTACTATTTTGGGGTTTTTTTCCTGACTTCAAAAAACCCCAAAGCCACAAATGCATAGAGATATTTTCTCTGTAAGGGAATTCCTTCTCAGGGAGCTGCCTTGCTTTGCAAAAGGGAGGCCAGAGGGGATCCCAGGGCCACTGGAAGAAGCCTAATTATATCATTAAGCCACTGTAACGTGCCCAGTCTTTGCCTAATAGCAGCATACAAGGAATAAAGCATCTTTGAGGTCATGCTTTCAGGAGACAGTGACCCAGGTTTTGAGGGCACCAGGTGAAAATGTTGCAGGTATGTGAGCTAAAGAACAGTTTCTGTGTATCCTTGATGTGATGGTGCTGCAGCCTTACAAAATAAGAGAAGCCAGAATGACACAGAGCATCTTACCTGTTCAGGGTCAAGCTGGCTGGAGAGGACACAGTCAATGTCGGAGGAGTATCCCATGTGCTCAATAACATGCACAAAGATCATTTTTTACCAGCACCGATATCCAACCCATCCTTTAATCTACCGCCCTACCTGGCTGGCAGCCCATGGCAGGGAGTTCCCCAGCCCGCCTGCCCTTCTCACTGCCCGCACTCCTTTTTATCAACCAGACGGAGAAAGGACAGGGGAGGAAATGATAATGTGTTTTTCTTTCTATCAAGACTAACGACCAGAGGAAGCACCACCTTTTAAATTACCTGTCATTTGGAAAACAGTCACAGGATTCCCAGCAGAGCGACTCCCCACCCCAGATCTACTCTGGCATTGCAAATACAACCAAGGCCGCCCTATGCAATGTGATGTGCAGATGTTGATAAATTCTCCCATGTGAAAAAAATATTAAGTTGTTACAAACAAAACAGCCTCATAAACAGAGCTTAGGAAACGATGATAAATCAAGTTAGCCAGGCAGGAGAGTTGGTACAAGCCGCTGTCTCAGCTAATGCAGATTGAGAGTTCAACACATGGTGCGTAGATCAGCATTTTAAATACACACCGTTTACCGGCCTTAATGAATACTAAAAGCCCAATAAGCAGGAGCCAGAGCCACTCAGACACAGCTTCATACAGATGTCAGCAGCGTTGCCTTTCATTTTATTTGCTAATGAGTTATCAATAGCGATAATTTGTTGCTGATAAAGCTGTGGGTTATAAAAGAGAAAAATTAACAAGTCCTGTTAAATGAGGAAACAGGCTCTATGACCTGCTTCATGCCAGCGTGTGAGCTGATGCCAGGCAGGGCTGTGGGTGGTGAAGGCACCAGGGTCCCTGGTCTAGCAGAGTCATGGAAGTGCTCACCACAGTGGGATGCTCGACCACAGCCCCAGGCACAGCAGCTCCCCACCAGCCCGGAGAGCACTGATGGAGCAGCTGCTGTTAGGATAGCTCTGAGTACTGCTCAAGGGACAGAAAGAAGGAATAAGAGTGAAACAACACAGTCTGGGCATAATAAAGCCTCAGGTAGAGCTTGCCCTGTCACAGTGTTAGGTGGGACTCCTCGTCCCAGGTTACATCTTTGTACCGAGACTTCAGCGAAAGCTGAGAGCAGGGTTTAAGCTGGGGACACTGGAAAGCCCCAGGTCTGGTCCTGACCCAACTGCTGCCCTCTCCACGTCATGACTGACTACTCAGTCACACCGTTGTAAGTCCTGAACATCATCTTCAGCCATTTGTGGGAATATATATTCATCAATAGAGGCACTGACTTGCCCAGCCCCCTATGAGAACTGGTTTCATACTGTTTGTAAAGAGCTTCCAGGAGGAAACCTCTAGCACATGAAAAATATTCAATTTTTACCCATGGCGGTTAATGGAAGGAATTCCTGATAACAAATAAATAAATGCATGTGTCAAAACAATCACAAAGAACTACTAGCCGAGTAGGGGCAGTACTAGGCAGTGGTAATTTCCTTTTCCCTGGGAATAGCAGCTGGTGACAAGGCATGGCTTGGAAATCAGTGCCTTTGGCAGCTCTTCCCTGACTCCCAGGCTCACATGCACCATGATTTTTTTAGGAAATCAGCATCGATCTGCCAATCTCTGAGGTAGATGCTGTACAACGTACTGTATTTTGCAGGTCAAATGAAGTTCAGCAGTTTGCTAAGCACCTTGAACTCCTGGGATGAAAGCAGCCTTGATCCATTCCTGAAGTCCTGGCTCAAATCTACACTCAGTGCCAAGCTGGGCACACCTCCAGCTGCACACAAAGTCAATAGGGTGCTGCTTGAAGAAAAACACTCCAGAACCTCAGGACTGGGTGCTGGGGAAATAAAATATTATCATTAGAGTTGCTATTGTTAATGAGGGTCCAACCCTTTCAGTCCCTCAGATAAAAGGCAGTGAATACGTGTGTGGTGTTAGCAGTGATGTTTCTGTAATGTAATAGATAAACCATGTGTCTGCAAATGAGGATCTCTGTGGGGCACTCTGGTGTGCATCAAACGTGCTGCAATGGTCACCATGGTGAGGGGATGCTCAGAATGCGCTGGTAACTTCCTCCATTAAATCGGTCACTTGGAGTACCCTGAGACCCTGAGATTTAGAATTTGTGTAGACGTTTGACACCATGCAGAATACAGTGTGGCTTTTCATTTTCCTGGTGGCAGGATCCTCTCCGTGGATGCAGGTCTCCCGCATGTCTTGGAAAAACAGGAAAAGCATTATCATGTTGTCCCATTTTCCAGTTATTTTTCTATAAAAGGCAGTCACACTGATCCACTTTTTCTCCACTGAAAGTGAACAGGCATCCCCAGCTCTCAGCTGGTGTAGTCTGATGAAAAATGCGATGGATGAGAGCATTTTGCAGTTTGCAACTGATGGTCTTCAAGTCCAGCACCTGATAGTGGCTCTGGCTGGCAGCTCCTCAACACCAGAACAGCTCATGCATCTCCAGGGATCCAAAAAGGTGATCACCATGACACACAGAGAAAAGGAGTACGGAGTTGCAGCTATTATCTGGGAGAGAAAGAGCAGGGTGCAGGAGGTTTTACAGCCTGCCTGTGCTGGCTGCCAAGCATGGTCCATGGCTCTCCACCCATCTGGTCCCTGAGCTGCTCCTTGCCCATTTTTCTGCTTTCTTCCTTGTTTTCTTCCAGCATGATGAGCTATGCCCTGGAATGGTTGATGGAGAGGTTCCCATGGCAGCGCCGAAGCCAGGGCCAGCTCTGCTTGCCACCTTCTGCTGGCAAATCGTGTCCAGACTGTGGCTGAAACACCGGGGTGGGGGAAAAAGTGCGACCTCTCCATGCATGTCTGGATTTCACCTTCAGTTGTCTTCTTTTAACTTTAATTTAGGCTAATTAATGTGCTAGTAGTTACAGCTATGGATTTATAGGTTTAGGTGCCATCATTAAAGCCCTGACATTATGAAATTCATGGAGGACTGCAGCCAGGCTGTCATTTGCTGTCTGCATGTCTGCCACCATGGGTGAGTTCAGGATGTAGGAAGTTTGGATAGCAACCAACAGGCAGGAGACAGCTCCCAAGCACTAATTTAATTGTGAAATCTTTGGCTTCCCTTCCCCCACTCACTGTTTGTGGTGCTTATGGAAATTAATTTAAAAGTATTGTGCAATTAAAAAAAAATTAATGGTTTCCTTCCTCTGGAATTGAGAGCTTTCTTCTGAGCAGGAGGGAGGGGTTTATGAACATGCCTTGCCTTTTTAGGGGGCTGAATAGAGTCTTCTATCCTCTCATGTTTTAATTAATTTTTCTATAGTTGCTTCATTAATTGATATTTATGTATTGCTTGTTGTGCATAAATTCTGGAACAGCGCGTAAGAGGATGTTCTCATTATTGCTCTACAAGTGCTTGGCCAATACTGGAATATTAATGCTTGGAGTCACATGGAAAAGTACAGTTTGTTTCCCTTGCTCTGAGGTTTCTGTCCCATATGGTGTCTTCAGGGAATAAACAGTTGCTTCAAGAAAGATGTTTTTGGTGTGCTGCAAGAATACTGTGCCTGTGGAGGTACATGCCCTATTGATGGGGGTTCAGCTGAAGCAAAGCCTGCTCAGCGCTGAGGAACGTGGGTCCTGCAAAACTAAATATGGCCAGAAAGCATCTTCCTGTGCCCATCTTTCCAGTGCTGCTGGCTGGTGGTCCAGGCTCTGGGCAGCTTCCCACTGGGGAGGGCAGGCAGGGATCCAGGTGAGGCATTTCTGATGGTGACCCTGCTCCCATTTAGTGCTCGAGGGCTGCTGGACAGATGTTCTGCTGCAGAAATGTCAGAAACTTTTGTCATTGCATGTTAAAACCTCATCCTTTCCAAAATCTTCTGAGATTGTGCTTCAGCCTAGCAGCCCTTCCACCTGCAGTGGCTAATTTAACCTTGCCAAGAGTAATTTTCCCTGTTCAAAAGGAAAAATTAAAAAAAAAAAAAGGTGTGTGTGTGTAATTTGTAGGAGCAGCACTCTGGATCTCTTGGTCATGACCACTATTTAGTGAAACATCCCTCCATCACCCATGCATGAGCATCCCCCCATGCTCACACGTGTGTCCCTGCCCAAATCACAGAATCACAGAATCTCAAGCCCGTGCTCCTCGGTGGCTGTGCGCTGAGCAAGGCAGCACCCCAGCTCTACAGGTACAGCAGGGCTGTACCTGTGTGCAGGACCCCAGCTCGTCTCGAAATCCCTCAGTGCAGCAGCTGTTCCCTGTCCAGAAATCCAGGTCTGATGTACTTGTCAGTGCTCCTGGGCTGCCCCTCAGTTGGCATTTCTCTGTTGGCTCATGGCTAAAATATCTCCCCCACAGAGCAATCAGCCGGTGTCCTCTAAAGGCATGCAGCCTGCTCAAGACTGGTGAGTTACGATCTGCCCACGGACCTATTGTTATTTGAGATTTTATTAATCATTTACTACATTTTATGAGGTTAGTCACCTGCGTCGTCTCTGTGCTGACACAATAATTTACCACTACAAGGATGAAAAATAAAATAAAAGATCATTTACTGGCAGCTCACAATGCTCTTACCAGGTTACAAAGGCAGCTGGTAGAGATGGATTTCTGCTGGGGAATCAAAATAAAACAAAGAGGGATGATGAGGCACAGCCAAAAGGGTATCACTGAAGATCAGCTTTATATGGAGGCGTGCGATAATCAATTATTCAGAAACACGGTGTTGAACTATCTCTCCCCATGGGTTTATAAACCTCTCGCTAGCTTAGCTCTGGTAACTGTTATCCAGAGATATGGAAGGGTATCGCTGGAGGCCACAAGAGGACACTGATATTAGGCACACAATGCAGATAAGGAGGATATTAGAAAGCACAGAACTAGCTCATTTTGTGCCATGAACGTACATTACTCCAGCAAGGTCAGTGGTGTCTCCACCAGCTTTCCCCAGATGTGGGCTGGACACACGAGCCCGGGACTCAAAGGAGAGAGTCCCACCAAGCAGAGACAACCTGGCTTAGATCTGCCATGCTCCATTTCAAACTGGGAGCAACGACTACGAGTCAGCAACCTTTGTCACAGCTTGGCTTCCCACAGCAGGACACTGGGGAAGTGCAGGACCCCCCATTCAAGCGTGGGCAGGAGATGGACGCAGCCGGCTTTGGCGGCGAGCGGGGTGCTGCGTCATGCACCCAGGAGAGCAGAGCTGGGAAGGAGGCTTAAGCCTCCCTAAGAGTATATTTCCAAATAATTGATAAATAAATTATCAATTATAAACGGCCAGGATAGATCTGTTGGTAACACAGCAGCACAGCACAGTAAGTAACTGACAATTTATGGCTGCTGGTAGCCCACTGTTAGGGGTATTACCCAAAATCACAGAATGAGTTTACTCAGTGTCCTAATTTAATGTTTACGAGCCTAACAGGACTCCCCACATCCTCTCCCCATTCAGTTTTTCAATGGGGACTTGGAATCTGTCTCCAGACCTGAGCCCAGGCTGGACCCACTCCTGCAAGAGGGGCCAAGCAGCATTACTGCAGAGGGTGAGGGCAACGCCTGTCCTGCTGCAGACAGGGGGCAGGCTTGGGGGGTTGGACAGACAGAGACATGCTAAAACAGAGCAACAGCCCTTCCCCCACGTAAAGCACCAATACAACAAATATGCAAAAGTCACGTATTTCACAAGTGTAGAGCCTTCCCAGCAATAATTAGCTCCTAAACATTCCCCTGTCCTGTATAATAAATGAACAGCATAGTAAATGTTATGAGAATAATTCATTATTCATCACGAATAACAAATGAAGGGAATAATTTACCATCCACTAATCGCTAAAAGGGCCCTGCTCCTTTTTTAATCATGATGGGATGCTGAGTGCCAAGGAAGAGGTCCATGTTCGGTCACACAGACCCCCATGGTTGCTGCTGGGTGGGTGCCGTGGCCTCAGGGCCGGCATGCCACTGCTGTTTGCCAGTGGTACCACGACACAACCTGTATAGATGTCACCTTTGGTGTGGACAGGGATGCTGGTGAGTCTCTGATGTCCCATCCACCCCCACGCTCTTTGCGGAGCCCATCTGTCTCCATGCCTGCTGTCTCAGCACAGCCCTGGCGGAGCTCCTAGGGCGCTGCTGCACTTTGACCAAGACAAAGAGCCCTGAGATGTCAAAACAGAGTTGAAGGCATGGTTACACAGGGAAAAAGCATGAATATTTCTCATTGGCTTTGGGGCATGTGCCTGCCTGGTTGGGCAGGGTGGGTGCAACTCTCCATGTTTAGCACCCCACCTGAATCCAGCTTTGCTCCCCCCGCGGCCTATCTTCCAGGCTTCCTCCTTTTACCTCCCTCAGAGCAGTTCTCCTTCTCCTGTTTCCCAATACCAGATTTCCTTTTCCTTGTCCACAAACAATCTGTTGTGCTGCCCACGTCCTTCAAAGATCACAGTGCTGGCCCACTCCTCTATGGGATTCAGCCCCTTGCCAAAGCCTCCCTATTTTGCCTTTCTCCTGGAGACCTGAGATACCCCGTCCCCCCCCCCCCAACCCCTTTCCTTGGGAGCTTAACACGGCTGCCTGCTTGGGGGTACCAGCATTTGTGGACTCATTTCTGCACTATCTCTGCTGATTATTTGTTTATTGCTCTTCCTTCTCCTGCATTCCCCCAGTGCTCCAGATGACAGACAGCACATAAATCACTGTAATGGAGCACGGTGAGCGGAGATGAAGGTATACAAATGGTGCGTGCTGGCAGATAAGGAGTTTTGGCAGATCATTTCCGTGCCTTTTTGCAGCCAGGACCCACACTGCACAAAGAGCACAAGGAAGCTGTGCTCCCAGCCCAGCATCTCTGACCGCTAAGGATGATGGAGAAAATACCTTTGAGAAATGGGTCCCCCAGAAAATCACTCCGTATGCCACCTTGCCAGCTGCTCTGGGACACCAGCAACCCCCCCAGATTGTTTTCCTGTAAAATTTATTTAAAAGGCCCTAAATATGCACGTGCAGCCAAAAGACCTGAATATAAACCCTACAATTCCACATTACGATTATAGGAAGTTATTATGTTTCTGTTCTAAACTTTCACCTACATTATTGCTCCTGGATGTGAGTAAGCACCAAAACATAAAGGGTAGCTGAAAGCATCTGCCTATTACACAATAACTACCCTCTTGTGAATTCAGCTCGGTGAGTACGTTTAATGTTTTCCAATGATTTCAGCTCCAAGTTTTGCTAAACTTGCATTTCTAGAGACTATTTTTGAGTAAAGACTTCCATAGGATAATCAAGATAAAGCCGGTAAACTGACTTATGACCTCCAATATCTCAAAATATTCTCAAATCTGCTGACTAACTGGGTATATTTTTGGCTCTGTGGACTTTCCATCCCCGAATGGAGTGATTAGTGACAAAGAGGGGATTTATATTTAAATCAGCATGAGCTAATTAAACTCTGCTATGTGCCGATGGTGGCCTCAGCTGTGGTGCTGTGCTGAGGAGCTTCTGACACTTCGCCGGCTGCCACTCTCCATTAACCCCCACCACACCAGCAAGACCTGGACTTCTCTCACCGACCCAGCTACCACGAATAGGAACATCAAAGTTGCACAACATCTACAAGCTAATAATACTTAATTAAGTTGCTGAGATGATCAGATCCCCAGAAGGAGTCTGGAAGATGCTTTATGAAGACAAGTGAGCCAAGAACTCACATCAAGCATTACGGCTATCTACCAGCCTTTCTGGGCTGCTTTTTTCCTCACAGAGGCATGTTTCAGTCTCCTCGTTTCTACATGTGCCTTCTGGCTCCAGAGGACTATCAGATTTTCATGTGTTTGCATGAATTTTTGGGTAGATCCCGCACAACCTACTCTAACAAGACCTAAAGGGCAAATCTGAACACATGATCAGGCCTACAAGCTCTGGTTTGAAACTCCACCTGCGTGCTCTTCAGAGACCACGTGATGACCCACCTAATCCCAGCTCCCGGCGATGTCCAGCAGAGTGGGACCTTGGTGCAAGTTAAAGGAAAGTTTACTGACATTTTGACCCTTTCAATTGGCACTACGCCGTCTCAGGCTTTATTGGTCAGCTTTGAAGTCTCAGCAGCCCCTTGTGAGGAATTCATATTTGGCATACTTGCATGAGACATAATGTGGTAACAGAGGTAGCTCTATATGTATGGTAATTTTTAGAGCTGAGTGACATTTTTCAAATGGATAAGTTCAGTGAAAAATGCAGGAACCAACAGTATTTGTGAAAAAAATTAGAAAGTGTACAAATGTTTCATTCTGACATGTCAAAAGAAAATGGTTTGGAGATATGGAGACATTTTGTTTCAACACCATCAAAATAAAATATTTTGACTTTTTTGTTTTGAAACAAGCTTTGTTGTTTAAAAACTGACCTAAATTTCAGGGAAGGAATTTTAAAACCAGCATTACATAATAGAAGAGAGCCTTTCATTTCCTGTTCAGGGAAATGCTTGGTTTTACTCATTTTCCCCGGCTTTGGATTTGATGACCAAATTGGAAAAAAATCCATATTCATCTACCTCTCTCACTGTTAACACTCACACTGCATCTCCAGCTGCTAAAAGAAAGCAGCGCTTTCATCCAGGGATGCATCCCTGCTGCGGTGGTGCAAAAAGGGGGATGCACAAATGGACTTTTGCCCATGTCCAAGAGCACGGTGGCATCCCAGGTACGTGTGACCATGGGTCACTCAGCGACCCTGGTGCAGGACATGGATGTGCCTGCTCATCCCCATCCCATGGCTGCCTACAGCCCCACTGCACCTGGGCTTGCCCCCCTGCCAGGCACTCTGCCCTTATCAGGGCTTTATTTAGCCAAGCAGGTTAATGAACAACTCCGTGTTTCGCCAGCGAAATGCACCCTCGCTAGTGTCTTATCTCCTGATCATGTACAGAGAGCAGAGGAACAAAGACAGATTTGTTGTCTCCTCTGTTACTCACCGCCTGAAATGGCTGATAGGGCTCAGCAATGTGGCCACTCTGCTAATTTATCTGCTTTCTGCTTCCCTTCCCACCCGTGAGTTTCGATTCCAAAAATAGCTTTAATCAGTCACTGTGGAGACGGCTCTGTTTATGGCCAGCTTGGTTTCTGCTCCAGCTCCAGGGCGCTCAGACAACTGGTTTGCTGGTGTTTAAGCTTGATGCTCTCCTTGCTGCAGATCAGGGACCCTCTGAAACCATCAGGCACTGTCCTGTGCTTGGGACAGCGTGGACAGTGAGGCCCGGTGGCCCACGCTGCAAAGCCAAAGGACCACATGGGCAGTTCATGCTGGGGAAGCTCTTGAGATGCTGCAACTCCCTGAGATGCTTGAAGCCACCTTGAGCCCTTGGGGGTATCCTTACACACTGGAAACGCCTGTTCATTAACAGCTGAGGGGGGGTGTATGTTAATATGCCCAGACAGGATAGTTCAGGGCCGTGAGCTGCCTGAATGCATCCCTGCCATGGTGATTTCTGGGCATCAAAGGCAGCACCTCCCATTGATCATTTCAGCCCATACTTCATCAACAGCTACTGACACTCCTAGTCTTTAATCTCACTGCTTTCTGGGCTTTGGCCTCCTCATCTAATTTGATTAAAAGCTCTTCTGCCCAGTATCTATCTGGAAACTAGCCATTATAACATTTTCATGATGGGGTAGCTGGACCCTGTCGCCACAGAAGCACACTCAGTACTTTTTCCCTTCCTCTCTGCATCCCTTTGGGAGTCTAGCGCAAGAATCAGGACTGTGAGGAATTCCTAATAAACAGCAATTTCCTATAGGCTGTTCTCATGCCCTCTGTGACACAAGACCCTTCAGCCATGTATTTCTAGGCTCTGCAGGAGAAAAGGGATGCTTTAGTTCCACCAGTGAGCAGGAAATCGAAATGCGTTTCAGTGCCCTGCTCAGCACTGTAGTTAGCAACTTCTGCTTCATTCATTGTGCATCCCTGGCACCATTTGCTGTTATTTCAGTTAATTCCTTTTTTTCCCCTCCTTCCCCTCTCTGTTTCTTCTAAAAGGCCCGGGCACAGATTGATGCTCGGTGGCTGGGATGGAGCGGTGACATATCTGCAGCACAGGGTTCAGTGGCCGGCTGCGGTGACTCAGAGGACACGTAGCTGCCTTTTTAAAAAAAAATAATATCTTTCTCCAGGACATCACAATTCAAAAATCATTTCCAGTTCTATTATTATTCTCAGCCCAGGGCAATCATGCTGCGCTCTCCAGTGCAGCCAGCTCAGCCAGTCACTCCTGTTAAACATACTTAGTTTTCTTTCCAGCTTAGGGTTAACAAAAATTAAATTTGTGTGGCCAAATATAGGCAGAGATTTCATTCCCATGAGGCCATGTCTGCATTATTAAATCCCAGTCTTTTTCACGTGAAACAAAAATATACCAGTCATAGGGTTTGGGGTTTTTTTATAAAATAATAACTGACTGAATTCTGTTTCAGGGAAAAAGGGCAAGTTTGGGTTTTCTGCTGTGATCGCAGCAGCGAGGAATGAGCATTATCCAGGGAAAGAGAAATAGACGCAGAAGACAGGTACCCAGCAGCGTTGCTGCTGCGATAGCTGTGTCAGGAAGGGTTTGGAGAATGGCATGCACTGGATACATATCCAAAATTTACAGAACTTTGTGAATCACATTGGAGTGGCCCCTCATTTTATTTGTAAATATGCAGTAGCAAATTCTACTCCAGAATTATCCTCTGTCCTTGTTATTTGTTTTCCGCGAACATCTGCTCCTATGCTAATGAAGAGCAGGAGGTTTTCAATTTGAGCTGTGGGATTTTCCACGTTCCCCTTCCCACATCAGTCTCAGGATCATCCACTTGTGGATAATCCATAGATTTAAAAAAGAAGGCAGAAAGCATCAAATAACTCACTCTCCCCCAATACTTCTCCTGGTGCTAATCCATGGTGGTGAGATTCTAAACTGTGTGCTGCCATGGTGGAACGAGCCGAGGCGAGTGGGAGCAGGTCTTGGCCTGTGGCATGGGCAAACCACCCTTGCAGGGATGTTATACAGGGGAGGAAAACCTGGAAAAGCTGCTTGTAACACAGCAAGGTCTTTAAGAACCAACAGAAAACAGCTGTCATCATGCCCTGGATATTCCAGTGCTGATGTGTTTACTGCGGCTGCATTAATAGTTCTGATCAATAGTAACAAAGAACAATAACAATTAATGACACTATCAGAATGACTTAACAGTTGTGATTACTATTTCAGAACTTTTTAGAGTTTAAAAATAATTTCAGTGCCAGGTCTCCCACAAGGTAAATCTCTTTTCACGTCTGATGTTACGCTAAGCAGTAAGGATTGCCATTAACCTGATTCTACATTATCTCCATTCAACGCAAAGGTAATCATCGTTAAATATGGATCTGTGTGTACATAACCAATCATTTAAAATAATTTCCATGGTCTGTAATGGCACTTAGTAGGTAATGACTAAAACAGTTTGGTCAAAAATATCGTTGAATAGTTCTAAATGTGACTCTCTCAGTGGCTTTTTGTTAAAAAGAAACAACCTAAGAGAATTATGGCCATGAAGGGAGTGAGGTATCTGAAACATGAGTTTTCTACCTTATCAGGCTCCTTTTAAATGGCTTTTCTTTAAAAATTACACCACGTTTTGGAATTTCCCCTCTAAATTCTCTGCCTGCACTTTTGGCACTTTCTGTACCTATGCGGTTTCATCCCAGAAGGGTGCTGCAGACAAGTGTTGAATCTGCACAAATGTTTCCAAATCAAAACAGTCAAAGTGCTACTCTATTTCCCCAGTTCTCTGATGTTTAGAAATAAACATTGGCAGTGCTGATTTAGGGCGGTTTGGAGCATTTCTGAGCATGTCAGCAGCACACTCTCTCCCGAACTGACGGCACTTGCAATTTTGGTCTGTGACTGAGAAGTGCAGGCTTGGAAACAGTATTTTAAAAAGAGAGGGAAAAAGAGGGAACTGAAGGAAACTGTGTCCTCCCAGCACACCTGGAGCAGCAGTGTGTGGAAGCCCCAGCACACCGACAGTCCCTGGGACAGCCAGGAGCAAAGCTGCCTGTGGCCTGGTGCCAGCCCGCACCGGTGATGGATGTGGCACGGCATTGCACAGATCTGGGCCAGAAGTTTTACATGTGCACTCAGCTTGCTCCCTGTTTCTTATCCCCACTTTCCAAATCTCCAGCCCCTTCCCTATGCATTTTATTGACTCCTACTTCCCTCACTGGGAGATATTTTTTTCCCCACCCCACATAATCTTAAGTGTAAAAACTCCTTAAGCTCCTTGCCCTTTGATGGCATGCTTTGCTCTTGCCCAGCGAACTAATTCTAATACCTAAATTTCTGAAATTATTTTGCCTGTCTTGACTCCCTTCTTCTAAGCCTTGATTTGCCGCTCTCAAGCTTTGCTGCAACATACAAATTGTTTCTGTTTGTATCTGCACATGAAGTCACTTGTGAGGTGTCTTGGGAAAATTGGCTTTAAAAACATGATATGAAAATAAACACCACCACAGAAACGTAAGCTGACTTATTGTCAAGACATTTTCCACCTTAGGAGGTTTTCTGGTTTGGTTGTTGGGTTTTTTTGTTTGGTTTGGGTTTTGGATTTTTTGTCCCCCCTTATCTGTGCATCATTTACATTATTGCCTTTTTCTGGGAATCACTCCAATGGTGGGACTAAGGGTCATAATGTGATGGAACACAGTGACGGTGAAGCGGGATAAAATGTGCACACACTGTTCCTTTGAGTTAATGTTACAGAGATAGCAGGATGTTGGAGAAAATGGATGACCTACTTTTATCCTCTGCATCGGAGATACGCTTTACAAGGTGGTAGGGCTGTTTGGAAAATAGACGCAAAATCCAAAGTCTGTGCTCGGTTGTACCAGTATCAAGCCCGTGACTTTAACTGATACTGGTGTAAGTAAAATCAGAATTACAGAATAAAGATAAGGGGAAAAGTACAAATAGTTTTGTGCCCACAGCATAGCTCCACCCTGTTATTCTTGGGAAACTTCACGTCCAACTCTGCTGTGAAACAGCATTCAATCATCCTCAACTGTTTTTAATTATATTAGCAGTGTTATTGTAGCTGTTATCATCTAAGGATATGACTGAAGCAGTATGTATACAGAGAAGTAATATAATTTGTTGGACCAGATGACACATGAACAAGCTTTTTGGTGTAGGAAAGGGTTTGCGTGCCTGAAAGCATATCTGCTTTTCCCCCCTAAACTGTGTTTGCTCTAATAAAAGGTATTACCTCTCCCTGTGGACTTTGTCTCATTTAATTATATTAGCATTGAGAATAGGTGAACCAAATTGCATAAGATAACTTGTTTTGACCCCAGATCATGCTTCTAGCTCCAGCTGGGGCCCTCTATTTCCAAATGGCTTGAAAAGATCTGGAGTATCAGGTTGCAACTATTACCGTATCAGCATTAACTCATTTTAATGCAAAATATCAGAAGATTCATAAAGCACCAGACTTTGGGCTTTGAAACAATCTCTGTCTCAGAGAGGCAGGGCTGAGGCTTGCAAGGATCGTGTCTTTGTGTGCTTGTGTGGGGGCTACCCTCACCTGAGGCGTGTGAAGGGACTGGTGCAGGGGCTAGCACGGGGTCTGGATGGGTCTCAGGTGTGGTCCAGTGTGGCAGCTTCTGTAACTCCAGCTCGCTGTATGATTATTTCCATACTGACCCATTTCTCTGTCTGGAAGAGACCCAAAGCAGAAGCCCCAAAACACTTGAACTCATTGTATTTCAGCTCAACACAAGCGAGAAGCGTCCAGAATCCTTAGCCAAAATAATTTCTTACCAAGTTTACAGCCAAATTTGCAGGCCCAAGAGAGCCCGTGAATCATAGATAAGCAGCCAGCCATTCACTGCATAACTTTGCTTCTAATTACAAATGGGCAAACATAATAATATGGAGTCATTATTGGTCAGAAATAACACTGGGAATTTGATGTAATGGGATGAATGCTTAGATATGGCAATGGGAAAGAACAGTATTTGGTGCAAGGGCAAAACATAAACTGCTCAGCTAGCAAAATGAAAACAATTTTTAATGTTTCCTTGTACCTTGGACTACACAGTGTTTAACTTTGTGCTGTTAAACATTACAGAATGGCTTTGTTTTGGTCACGTGCACAGTGACCTCCTCTAAACATCTATTCCTCAGGAGTAAGGATTTTATTTATTGCAGAATTTGCAGACTGAAAGGATTAATCTTTTGTATGCCTTCTTCCTTGGAGAGTTGGCGTTTTTTTAGAGGGAATATATTTGTTCCATAGCTTTCTGAGTATATCTTTTGGTATAAGTGTTTGCTCCCTCTCTCCCGTTCTTCCCAGCTTGTTTACTCAGGGAATAAAAACTTGACCTTGACTTTGAGGTCTTTTGGTGTTTCAGACTGTACAGTCAGCAGAGAGTAAGGGGGAAAAATCGATGTGAACTGTATTAGACAAGTAGAAGAGTAATGCATAAGTGCTGGGAAGTCATCCTGGAAATGGAAACAACTGAGGTAATCCTTAAAGGAGAGCACATCCCACTGATGCATCTCTTGTGGTTAAAGCCCCATAGCCCACCTCATCCTTTCTGCACCCTGTTTCTCCCCAGCTCTCTGACACGTCCTTGGGGCCGTAAGAAGATGGAGATGCACCAGAGTTCTCCCTAGGTACCCACTTTAGCCAGGTGGGAGCTGGAGTCAGGGGCCAAAGTGCTGGCTCACGTCACCTCCCACCAGCTCTGCCTCCACATCTAGATAGTATGGGGGTCCCGTTAGCATCTCCAATAAAAAATATGCCAAAAAGAATCAACAAAACAGGTGAGAAAGGACAGCTCAGCAGACAGGAGAGGTGACATTGTTAACGAGGAAGCCCGCTATTGATAAGACTGTGTTTGTGACCTGTGGACTCCCAAGGTACCCTGTCTGTACTGTGTACTGGGAGAAACGCTGCTGTTTCCTTGCCATTTCTCAATTTATGGAGCGAAATCCTAGCTGAGCTGCCTCGGCATAACTGTCAGGACATCGAGGTCAGGGAGGCAAAGACAGACTTCAGCCACCAGACATGCCTTTCCAGGAAGCCGTATGGATCGTTGCCGTTTAAATGCAAATCATGTTTGGTTCAATATATTTAAATACGAGTGAAATGTCCTTGGCAATAATAGCAGACTGTTAATACATATGTGTATGAAATTTTTAATTAATTAGATGGCATTAGAGTACCAGTTGTGTTCTCAAAACAGCTCAAAAGTACTCTTTTAAAGGGAATGAATATTTAATAGGAAAAAAATGCTATAGCTTCCTGAAGTCTTAATTAAATGCTTATACCTTTATGGCTTTTACAAGTGTTTTACTCATAATTTAGTCTGCCAGGGAATTGCGTCACTGGTGTTTCTACAATGGGGGAGTGCCCTGGGAAGTGCACCATCCATCAGGCTTTTTTCACTTCAGAGTCTTATTCCCCTTCCAAAACAAGGAAAT
Source organism: Laterallus jamaicensis coturniculus (assembly GCA_022605575.1). Lineage (NCBI taxonomy): Eukaryota > Metazoa > Chordata > Aves > Gruiformes > Rallidae > Laterallus > Laterallus jamaicensis. The sequence goes on from JAKCOX010000015.1 coordinate 14,290,630, forward strand.
GGTGAAAGGCTTTGCGAAAAAATGTGTCCTTCCCTTGAAAACAACCTGCTGGAGGAAGGAGGAGGGGATGGAGGAGGGGTAGAACCAGGCAGTCTAGCCCCAGCCAGACTGTGTGAGCTGCAGGCAGGGCTGGGGGCCAGCAGTGTGAGCATCATGATTTCCCCCTGCAATGGGAACCTGGTGCCACAGTTACTCATTTCACAGGATCATCAGTTTAATATCCCCACAGCTGGAACATTCGAGATCACCTCCCAAGTACTGTAAATGATGGTCCCAACCAGGGAACAGCCCTGTGCGAAGGACCTGTGAGATTAAAGATCTACATGTAAAAATAGCTGGCTTGGAGTAGCAGAAATGGCCATTCCTCCTATGAATTAGACCCACATAGGTGCATCTTGATTTGTAAACAATCCATAGGTCTCATCAAATAGCTTCCATTTTCCTTTCATGCAACAGAAAATGAGGCAGAAGACAACTAAAGTGAACTTCAAACTGAAGCCCTCAAAAAACCCCAACCCATTCTGTAGTGAAAAAACATTGTTTAGGGTAACTTGAGAAGCCAGCTGGTAAAACTCAGTCACTTTTTCCAGGGCAGAAGAATTTATAGACCCTATCTTCAGCACAAATAATCTCTATTAACATCCCCTGCTTTTGAAATTGTGTCTCACTAACCTTTATTTATCATGCTTTCTTGGGACCACACAAACTAGATGAAAATAGCACAGTAGTCTCTTTTCTGTTCAAGCATGTAAAGCAAGTATGTATGACGTCTAGTGTTAAGAGTTTCAGCCATGGTTTTATTTCCATAACTGTTTCAGAGCCCCAGATGTTCCTGCTTAAAGCCACCCTCCTTACCAGTAAGGCTCCTTCAGTACTCCTGCGTTATAAATAACACTAATAGCAGTAATAATAGCGAGTGGTTCTTAAGTTATCTCATACCTTTCTTCAATTTTGCTCTTGCAATGCCATATCAGGACAGTTTGTTTGAGCTGACAGGAAGAAGGGTTATTGATTTTTCTCAAGATTGCTGACTTTTTGTCATCCTATTTAGTACCAAGGGCCGGTATAAATCGCACCAGGAGCACAGCACACGGTGGGGACATGGCCAGGCTGGGGTTGGGGCTGCTGCAGCACCTTGCTTGCTCAGACGGTTCACAGCAGGGGCCTTGCTTGAAAACTCATATTTTTAGTTGAGCTATGTGAGGGATAAAAGTAGGGCATCGGCGCTCAGCAGAACCGTACAGACAAGTTTTGCATGTAGAGCAAAACTGGAGAATGTGGGGGAGGGGAGGGATGAGGGGGGTGTTGGGCTTTTTCTTCTTTTTTTTTCGTTCTGTTGACTTTGCACAAAATTGAAAGTCAGGTTTTACCCTGTGAACTGACACGAGTTTGTACGATAGAAGTGTGAGAGAAGAACAGCCCGTTCAGAGCCAGAGAGGAATGAGCAGCCCCGCACCAGCCAGGTCGGCATTGCTGCCAGTGGGACCAACTGCCCCACTGGGGGAAAAGGAGAGAGTCTAGATGGGAAGAGGTTTTGGCTGCTTCCCTGAGATATCCTCTAAGTGTTCATGGCTGGGAAGCCGAGCAGGGAAATCCGCATCACTCAAGTGCTTCTCTCTAGCCTTATTCTGTGGTTTGGAAAGCAATTTGAATGGAAAATTAAAAGAATTTAAGGACAGAGAAGGAAAATGGGACTGATATAGCAAGAGGAGAAATTAAAGGCATGGAGTCTGGGCTTGAAAATCTCTTCAGTATCAGTATTTATCCCCACCAAAAGGAAGCATTTTATTTTCCCTGGAAGGAGACAAAACAAACAGCAGGGGCTACTGTTGTGGCAAGAACACCTGGAGATGTGCTAGCTGCAGCAAGAGCTCGCTGGCAGGGATAGCAATGGCATCATTTGCAGCAACATCTGCAATTGGCCGAGCAAGCATCTCTTCTCATTTATTAGTAGAAGCAGTAGGTTTGCCAGACAGTCCTGTTGGCTTTTGCCTTATTACTGTACCCCTTAGCTAACGAGTCATCCTCTTCCATTCCTGCTGATATATCCAGTCTGACCACAGAATGGGCACAGAAACTTAATGTGCATCAAAAGGGGTGACGGTGCCTACCAGCATTTCACGTATCCTATGGGTCATATTCACTACAACCACTTGATCAACAGCAGTGGGCTGTAGGCCTATGGAGATAATGGGAGAGGTCCATCGATTACTCCCCTGCCTCTATGCTGTAAGGCATGCAACCCTGTACATACTGTTCTAGCTCACTGGAATGATTTGGGATTCTATGCAGTATTTTCACAACCCTGCACTGGTCCTACAAGCTGACACATAACTTTTTACCTTGCCTCACTTTCTCTGCCTGAAAATTAAACCCTGCGATGCTGTCCTTCAGGACCGATTTGGCTTCTACCAGAGAGACAGCATCATAACCCAGCTCTGCTTAACCCCCATTTCCACAAAGCAGTCCAGCTACACAAGAAAGCAGCAGGTACACTGATCAGTACACTGCCTCACCATTAGATGTCATCTCCATTGAGTATGGTCCTTGTGGTGAATTCCTACACCAATGGATAAACTAATACAGGGCAGAGAAAAGCGGTGACCTTTAGCAAGTCTCTAGAAAGCTCAGCTTTCTGTTCCAGGTTTGCACCTACGATCAAATGTCAGCTCCTGGATATGGCTACGGGTCTGTAGGCTGTTCCCTGGGGAGACCCAGATCTTGGTGCAAGAGAGCTTCTATCAGGCCTGGGCTGCCTAGCCCAGTTGGTCGTGCAGGCAGGATCCCGTTTGCCTGCACACCGTGCCGAGCCTCAGGCGGTCTCGCTCAAGTCGTTTCATGCACAGTTTAATTCTTTCCATAACGGGGAGGGGGACTCATTCCAAGAAAACCCGATCCAAAATGATCAAGGTGGCTTAATAACACAAGGCAAACGGCAGTGCTATGGCCCTGCTAGACAATAGCAAAACACATTCGGATACGCAGTTTAGACCTTGCTGCATTACACATGTAATTAGGTTGTTTCCATGGTAATGATCTAATTATGGTCGTCTTGGCTTTGTGTAATCACATTTGCTGCATTTTGGCAGAGCTGTTTTCCTTATTTTTGAACTGCAACACTTGGCAAGATGTTCTTTCTAAAGCTGAATAATAATTTTGCCTGATGGAAACCGACAAGTCTGTGAGTTTTTATTTAAAGCAGTCGAGGATACAAGACAAAACTATATATATATATATAGCATATATATAATATATATGTATATATAAAGAAGGATTTTCATCCCTGTAATTTCTATTCCTTCTTCCTTCCTACCTTTTTTCTTTTTTTGCAAGTGTTTAAGATAGTGAATTGTAGCAGCGGGTCCCACACAGGAGGGGAAACTCCAGAGACCTCTCTTCTGTTCCTGGGGTTAGTGATGGCCTGACCTAAGGGCCTGAGATTTCACCTCTCCCTATCTTATTTTCCTTGCCTGGGGATGACACCAACTTCAGATGAGATGTATATGCAAAATGTATATTATTCCTACTAAGCTATTTCAGCTCCTGGTAATCATGATACCTTACAGATAGCTGGTGAAATCCTGGCCCTGTAGAAGGCCAAGGGTAAAAATCTTACTGACTTCCATAGCACTGTGACTTCCCCTGTGTCTGGTCAAACACCTCAGAAAAAAAAGATCGGATACAAAAAGCCAAACATAGCAGCTTTGACCACTATGGATTCCTCCCACTGCTGACCCAGATCTGGGAGAGCTAGGTGGCACTGGGCTTTGGTGACATGGGTGGTATATCTCCTACCTGCCACGACACTGTGGGGGAATGTGGCCGTGGGATTTGTTGGTCAGAGGTGGGATCCCCTTTTCCCAAGGCCACCCCCTCCCTACAGCTTGGCTTATTCCTCCGTGTTACGTGGCGGCTTCAGGGAGGTGCAGAGTTCAAGGCTCTGCTAGAGCCAATGCTCGTAAGGATTTATTGTGGTCCGTGCTCTGTCGTGTGGGAAAGGCGCTTATTATAGCCCATAATCTCTCCTAAGGCGAGTCTCTCCTTGAAGCCAGCTGCGGGATCTGGCTGTTAGTTATCGCTTATAGAGATTTTTACAGCTTTCTTGCAAAACAAAAGCTATATTTCTAGCTTGAGCAATAAGGGATCTGGGGAAAGATAGGAGATGAAAGGTCAAGCAAAGAGGAACTTGTGAAATCATACCGGAGCAGAACTGTAGGCTGCAGTCAGCCAGGAGCCTGTATTGCAATCGACAAGGCTATTCATGGAATGGGTTTTGATCAGAGTTGCCATGACAATAGGAAACACCTAAAAAAGATCTATGAAATGTTATGTTGGCATCAGGCCAAGAAGTTAAGCCAAATCCTACGCTCCGGTTATTCCACTGAGTCAGTAGCTTTCGCAGTAGTATTGCTAAAGGAGGGATTTGGTCCCCTGACTTTGAAGATTTGGGAAAACAGGTATGAAATGTAAATTATGATAGAAAAGATTTGTGCTGTACAGAATTCGCTGTGGAAGGATGTTGGAAATCTTGCAAATACTGTTTACAGCTCCTGCTTAGTGTACCGAACATACACACAAGACAACGGAGTCCTCTGATTTTGATGGACAGGTGGGTATGGCTGCTTTCGGAATGAACACAATATAACACCCACTCTGCACATCCTCTAGGGTCTAGGGATTTAAATTTCCATCTCTCAACCTTTATGGAGAGATTTTAAATCCAAAATGAGCGGCACTGAATTTCAAGGACCCTGCAAAAATAATTCACTTTTGAAATCAGTGTTTTCTCAAGATATCAGAGGTGAGAAGAAAGCCTGGTGTTGCCATTTTTTGGAATGAATAATGTGAGGGTGGGCTTGGGTTTTTTTTTTGTTCATTTGATGCATCTCTGAGTACAGGATCCCTGGACCTTACAGCAGGGACCAGAGACTGTCCCCTCTGACGGGTTGTCTCTTTTCTGCAGCACTGACCATGCTGTTAGCCCAGTGAAAGTAAACTTTGAGCCATATGCTTTCACGTTATGTTCTGCAGAGAATAAAACTAACTGTGATTAGCTATTGCCCCTTAAGTTTTAGCAGATTGACACCTCTCAAACGCCAAGATATACCCAAATAAGCCCACAACAAATGCTTGTGAATGGACAGGCAACTGCACAGCAGTTATGGTGAAAGTCAAGTAACAGCAGTGCAGTGGGGTGGGATTTCAGGCCTGCTCTCTCACAGCTCCTTGTGAAGTGAAGGCCTTTTCTGAGCACCTTTCAGCAGGTCACTGCTAACTGGCTTCCTCACCTTCCCAGCAGAGCAGGTTGGTATAAAACCTGTACCCTGCTGGAACATCGTTCTCCATTGGTATACAGCCACCTCCTGGATGGGACGATATAGCAGCTGTTAAACAGTTTTAGCAAGACCTCTTGTGCCTCTAGTAACCTTCCTCTTCCTCCTCACCTAGCTTTTCAGCCAGCCTGAGGGCTGGAGGGAGGAGGAGGAGGAGGAGGGTGGCAATCAGCCAGAGGTTGGTGGCCCCAAGATTGAGACAGGAGAACAAGCACTGGGGCTGGTGAGGACCAAATTGCAGCAACTCTGCTTGCTCAAGAGTGGGGCTTCCCAGAAACATCACACCACCAAGCCCTCACTGGGACACCTACAGAAAGGCCTTCAGCTGAGAGGCAGCCCAGTTCCCCCGGACAGTGCCTGGGGGTGAGGGGTGAGCAGCCCGAAGGGGATGGGTCCTCTCTATTTTGTCCAAGCAATACAACAGATTACTATGGGATACGCAACATAACCATCAGGGGTACCACCTCCTGTTTCTCTTCCTGTCTCCTCCCTGTGGAAGAGCTCAACAGGAGAAGGGACAGGCTTGCCTCCAATGAGAATAATGGTATGTAAATGAGAGCCCTGTTTGCTGAGACAGCTGGTGCTCGTACTTGGGCTCCAACGGTGGCACTGGAGAACATGGGGTGACACATTTTACGGTGCAGGCTGTATAGATGCCCCTGCTGTGCAAACCCTCACACATGAACATCAGTAATCACCATCTCTTGCCTTCAAGGTATTGCATGCTTGTAGGACTAAAATCAGAGCTGATGAGCTTGTCCTCCTTCCCACAAGCCTGAGAATTTCATTAAGGCCACCAAGGGTTTTACATGTGCCTGCAGAGGAGATCAGACCCTTCAATTTATTCTGCCCTTGTTTCCTTCTTTCGTAACCCAGACATTTGCATAATACAGAGCAGCGATGCCAAGTGCCGGGTGCCTCCATTGCTACCACACGGGCTCCATATGGCACCTATCTGTGTCAATCCCAGGGAGCTCTGCAGTTGCAGGAGGGCAATTTTCAAGCTACATGCGTGTAAATTAGAGCTGACACTCAGCAGCTTTAATTCATGGACTGAACCTAATCCTTGCCCACACCCTACCCATCAGATAACCTTAACACCGCAATCAATACAGCCAGATAATTACAACTCATAGGAAACCTAAATGCATGTTTCTAGTTTTTTTCACCAAAACAGAGTCCTAGAGATATGTTCCCAAAAGGTTTATACAATTCTCCATTATTACACTGGGAGCTCACACGAGACTAATACTGTATAATTCTTTTTACATTCTCAACCAGAATTTCCCTCTCATCTAAATCTAGATCATCTGTCTTGGTATGAATCTCTAATTCTGCATGTATAGGGGGGGAACTGTCCCTTTGTTTCCCTTTTGATCTACTGCCAAATCCACTGACGTCAGCAGCCAAAATGAGAATGACTGAGAAAAATGAGAGACTTGCTCACAAAACTTCAGAGAATTCACCTTTGGGTTTCACTAGTTAAAGCTGACTGACATAATTTCCCAATTTTTCCTGGTTACCCCAGACCTTGTTTCTCAAACTTACATTGCCCTTTTGCTCATTATATACTTGCCTTGCTTACAGTTGAGAGAGGCTTGTCCTTTGCAGACAATGCCTTAGGAAGAGATACCAGCAAACTTAAAGCCATTTCACACCACCCTGGGAAGCATAAGCCAACTTAGAGACATCCTGATTTTCTGTGTCAGGAGGAGCACTGAAGAGGATACTGTTTCTAACCATAAAGCATTGACGCCCAAGCCAAAAGATATGGGATATGGGACCACTTAAAGCACAGTGTCAAGTGAAACATGAATATTTGTGCTATTTTCACTTCAAATTATACAGAATCAACAAGGTCCACGAGGCATGGGTCAGGGCACCTTGACTGGGACCTAAGCAACAGGTCAGTGATAGATAAATCTCACCTTTGTGCACTAGAGAAACAGGAGTAGCTGAACCCTCTTCCTCTGAAGTGTAACGTCAGACCGTCTCCTAGGACACCTGGAGCTTAACAGCAGCAGTAACCTGCAGTGGTGAGGAAGCAAAATGGCTGCGATTAATTGCACCGCTGCAAATTTGCTGGGATGAGAAACTTTCATCCAGGCACACAGCCTGGAAGAAGCCGTGATGAACATGGGCTGTAGCACACACACACACACAGAGCATATGTGCACACAGAGAGATCAATCGATTGCATATGGTGCACGTGGCATAATTCATGACTTCTCTTGAAGGCTGTCACAAATCTGAGATGTATTGGGTGAGAAGAGTACTGGGGTAGTCTTTTAATTAGTCCACAGCTCAGCTGTGTTGTAAAATTCACTCTCTGACATTGCATCCAAAATTTATAACCTTTTAAATCAAAGGAACATCTCAGACTCTGAGTTTTTGCTAATCGGAGGTGTTAATGATAAAAGCACAAGCCTGAGAAAGGGACATGTTAGATAATTATTCACAATATCCAGAACTGTTTTTCAGGCCAACATGCTACTCTATAAAAATTAATCTGGAAAATATATGGGGCTCCCAGCTGCCTCGCTCGTATCTGTGTGTTATCTGTGTGGTGCTGCTGGAGGTGGTGTGCTGGGAATGCTGTGCTTTGCCCATGTGTGGCAAATGCTTCCCCGGGCTGCTCATTATAGATGAGCAGGATACAGATGCTACAGTGCCTTCAGCTCAACCATATCCATACTGGAGAGGAACATCTCCTGGTGAACTCACACGGGCCTCGGCAGTCCTAGTGAGCCCCACAGCTAGACCCTAAGAAGACAGGTATGGTACTGGCTTGAGAGGATTTGAGGTGGTGTAGATGACTGTGGCTCTTGGTCTCATGGACATTTTGCTGCAATAGGACACACACTACTGTCTCTTGGCTTGTTGGCAGCTGTTCCCAGATGTGACCTACCTTTTGCTAGGGTAGCAAGGAGAAAGATATTATCTCCAGAGCTGTTTTCAAGAGATACTGAGGGCTTTCTGTAAGAACAACTGTTATCTGGAAAAGTTTATGCTGCACAGTTGTTCCTTACTGCAGGGCAGTTATACTGTACTGCTTCTCCACACATCAAAATGCTCTTGAAGTTGATGGAAAAAGCATGGCCAGGAAATCTTGTGTCACTCTCAGGAGTATATGCCATCACAGGGGTGGTGCAGCAAGTGTCACTGCTACCTGAAAAGTAATTTATGCAAGAAGATAGCCAGTGTGTGGTTGATTGGCAGGCAGTAGCTGGAAAACATTTATAAAAATTTAACCTTTCTTCATCCCCAAAATCAATTTGTTTTCACTTATTTTGAAAAGTTTATTTTCAGTTTTGTCCAATTCCAGTCTTCCTTGCAACGAGCTTTTCTTTCAAGCCCCACGGTTCTTTCATATTGAAATGTTTCATTTGGAAAAAGTCTAAAGGCGCATTTCAATCACTGAAAACCTTTTTCCTTCAAAAGTATTGAAAAATATTGCTTAAATCAGTCACAAAATGTTTCAATGTCTGCTATTCAGTGATTTTGAAGCAAAACTGCTGAAATAGTCTTATCTACCACTACAGCAAATTAACCTGAAAATCCTTGGTTCCTTAAGGTGGGGCCCCAGAGAAGTGTCCAGAGAAAGGCACGAACATGAGACTGACTGTTGACACTGGGTAAACTGTTTTTTATATTTATTACATCTGTATCCATACTGTAAATGGTAGATTAGAGTTTCACAGATTTCATAGACCCCAAATAGCTTACAGGGTCCAAGTGGCCATGATGTTTGGTTTGTTTATTTGTGTTTTAATCACCCCTAGATGGAAAGACTGTTCCTCACCCTGTCAATGGATTTGAGGCATCTGCGCTGCAGATTGTGGCTGTCGTGGGCCACTAGGCTTTGTTTGCAAAAAGTAGCGAAACACTTTTGTTACACCTTGTGTAAAGACTTTTCACTATTGCCCAAGAAAAGAAAGATGTTTGGTAGATACCTTCCATATTTCCAGAAAGCCTTTCCTTTCCAGAAAACAGTTGTAAGCAAAAGACACACAGTGCTTTGGTATCTCAAGGTGCTAGCAGCAAAAAGTCTGGTCCTGGTCCTGCGGGTCTGTACATTCTGGGCACTGGCAGCTGCCTCCTAGGCAACGCAGCCCTCTTTGCCCCAAGTGATGGAGCAGGAGATGGTTGCAGGCTCCTGAGACCCCAGCTGGTCCAGAAAGCCGTACCCATGTTCCCTGACACACCCCTGCCTGGGAAGGACTCTGCATCCATGAAGAGGGACCAGCCGAGGTGTGTGGTTTGGATACTGTTGGATGCAGCAGTAGACAGCCTGGGGGAAGCCCATTAGTTAGGAGCTGAAGCACCCAATGCTGTTATCGCTAATGCCTTCAGCACAGGACAGGGCCGCAATCAATTTCATAATAAATCAACCCCATTTTCTAATATGAACCAATTTATCTGCCAGGCTGACTTGCCAAACACTATTAGAGGCTGAGGTCAAGCTGAAAAAGACATATCACGTTTTCAGCTTCTCCTCCTAACTTTGCCTCCCAGAGGCATGCTCTGCAGTCACTGGTTCACAGCTCTTCGCCCTCCCTGGAGACTTCTCCTTCAGGAGGTTCTCATTTATAGATGATGCAGACACAGCAGGAATTACACACTTAATGCCAGCCTCTAAGACAACAGCTTTAAGTCAGAAAATAGCACCTGCCTTTTGTCACCACCATACAGTATTTATAGAGCCCGGATAAAAAGATTATTTGAAAGGTTTGGCTTGCAGCAGAACCAAAATAATGCTGGTTTACTACAACTGAGCCCATGCCATGATTTTATGAGTGTTCAGTTAGGCTACAGCTCTGGTGGAGACACCCAACTTAAAGGATTAGCTATGGTAAACAAGATAGAAGAGAGATTTGAGATTCTTATTTATAGAAGGAATCACATGGAGATGACTATAAAAAATGATTAATACATAACAAATACAGATAGCTCGAGTTTAAGGACACACAGAAGAGACAAAGGAATCTCTGCCTTGAATGGTCATTGCACAGCACAGGCTTGTGAAAAATTCACGTGTATGTGAGCGAGGAGCTGGGAGCTGCTGGCAGCTGGGAGCCTTGGACTGCATCAGATGAAAACACCGCGATGTTTAACTATTCATCTGATGTTACAGAGTGGCACAGTCAGCCATTCCCAGCCATTCCCAGACGAGCAGAGAATATTGATTATCCCATTCAGAAGAGTTAAGGTGTTGCTGAAAGCAAGAATAATAATAGTTGCATCAGCAGTCAGCATCCTGGGTGGGTACACACAGGAGCCAGCATGTAAACAAAGGGCAAGAGGTGGAGGAGCACCAAGGAATGGAATACACGGTCTAAGGAAACACTTGGGGAGAGGACAATGTACCCAAAACTGCAGGACAAAAAGACACAGAGGCAACTTGCAGCAAGGCAGATAAAAACCAGATACAAGTCAGGCATGAGGAATAAATTCTCTAACACAATGATGATGATGGCCGCAGCACTGATGCCACTAGCACTCAGCTGGAACACAATGGGTGTCCCTGGCAGCAGCAACACTTGCACAGCTTCTTCCACTCCCGTCTCACTGTAACTCTGTACTTGCACCACTACTTCCACTAGGCTTGTGGAAATAAACTCCAGATTGCAGTAGGTGGATAAGGAAGGGCTTTGCAATTTACAATGATGCCAACAAACGAGTCAGAACAATTTTCTGTGGAAAAAAAAAGGTATCCTGAGAACCAGTACTTCTTACAGAGAAGACAGTCAAAGCATTACAAGTGCAGATCGGGGTGAAGCAGAGCTGAACAAGGAGGTCACTCAGGAGAAATTTCAGTAGCACAGGTAGTTACTGGAGATGCCTGGAAGATGGTTGGTTTGATTCTCCCTTGCAAAGGGAATTCCCTCTACTGTGTTTATTTGAAATCTTTCTGAATTTGCACTTAGAGCACTTACCTACTGGAAGATTACCCAGTATATTAACAATCCAAAACTCTTATCACTCCTAGTATCTCACTTGAAACAAATACCCCTTAATATTCTTCCCTAATGCTATGGTTTTTTTATGTTTTCAAGGCAGAAAAGGAATGGTCAAACCTGCAGTAAAGAAGATTGGTTATGATGGGCTTTTAAAAAATTATGCCTATAAAGGCATAAAAGAAAGGATGCACTCTTAACCTTTCCTTCCCAAAGAAGCTGATCTTTTCCTAGCCTAGATTGTATTTAGCTCGTGTACATCTTCAGATGCAAATATGATTTGATACAAAGCCTGCTGGACTCAGTGGAAGGGTTTCCACTGGCATTCATCAGCACTGAGCCAAGACCATAGTACTAATAGAATTTCTTGGATAGTAATAATAAATAACATTATGACTGGTGACGCCTCTGTTATAAATCCAGAGACATTAATATTAAATTTGTCATTCCTTAGTATTCCTGAAACTCTGGCACAGAGGGGTCTCTATACTCAGCCATGGAGCTAACTACAGTGAGAAAAAAAAGCAGCATGAAAGTGAGCAAAACAACTGAAGTCTATCGCTCATCCTTTCGCATGAAAGGAATAGGTTCCCCCAAGCAACCACAAATGACTTCATCACAGTCTCACACATCACAAGTGGTTTGTGCTGATGACTTGGGTATCAAGAACCGAGAAGAGGCGATATTATTGTTCAGAAATTTGAGCCATGTGATTTTTGCATAATGTTAAAACTGAAAAATTGAAGAAAAAAATATTTTTGGTTGTCATTAAGTTCTTGGGATTTCCCCTCCCAAAAACCCCCAAAGTTCCAGAAGTTCATATTCAGCTGACTAATGTCAGTTTCATCCCACCTATAGGTTAACCTTTTGAAGGAATTACAAATAGAAAATTTTCAACCAACTTTGAATAATGCCAAAAAAGAGTGAAAATTCCACGTCTGAATGCCAAAACTGATGACTTAAACTTCAGAAGCTAAATTTCATACGTAACTTCTGTTCATGTAAACTGCATTTTCTGGGAACGTTCTTTTCACCAAGATGGGCAGTGGATTAATGTACAACAAGGTATTTGCATCAGCAGAGCAGGAGAGGAGGCAGGGAGGATGCAAAGGAAGGCATCCCTGGGGGCAGGGGGTGTCACCTGGCTTCCAGGGCTGTGGCTTCTGACCTGGCTTCAGTGCTGGAGCAAACAGAAGCCCTGCTGATCCCTCAGCTGTGTTCGTCCATCCCTGCCTGGCATAGGTGCAGGGGTTGGGGCACCCATCACGCAGCTGGGTGGCACACTGACCCGCTGTCCCGCTGACTCCCACATCACACTTGTTTGGGAAGTGTCTCCTTATTCATAAGAGCATCAGGAAACTGCAGAAACTGTAAAATACCTGCTATGAAGCGAGTTGTAATTTTTTCCCCAATATAAACCTATCTGTAGAAAATGATCCTGCAGCCACTTATATTAAACTGTCAGTGAGCACATCTCTTAAAAGCTTTTTATTCTGTTTTTAATTTACAGCATTTGACAAGGAAGAGAATTGAATATTGCTGGTGCTGATTCCAGCACAGCTCAGCCGATTTGCTCCGGCCGAGTGCTGGGCCAAGTGCCCGACAGCCCAAGCTGTATATCCTGGTTTTTCATTAACAGATATTGTCACTCCACCACCTCTGCACTCTGTTTTTATCCAGCTATTGAGCTCTGGAAACCATTAGGTGCCTTTTCTATTAGGCATTAAGAAGATGTACACATACTTGAGCAAGAAGTTTTCTCGGTTTCATGACATTCCCACTCCTTTTTCCCCAAATGTTCTCATTTTCCCCATAATGATTTAGACATTTTGGGGTGGATGATGCACCAGGGTTGCCTGTGATCCTTGTGGCCATGGTGGTTGTGAAGGATACAGTCCTGACAGGGACAACATACCACTCTCACCCAGAGCAGCTCACTACCAGTGACCACTCAAGCTCCATCAACTGCTTTGGGTCTGCTTGTAGAAGATAGCTAAGAAAGAAATCCTACTTTTGTCTGGCTCCAGTTTACTGCAGCTTCACTCAAAATTGGTTCTGCAGTCAATAAAATAACTCAGAACACAGAATCACCTTTAAATTTCAGGAGAAAAAGCCCAAACCCTGTGATGCTCTAGAGGTGACCTTGTGAGCCGCTGCTGCAAACCCGGACTTTTGCAGGATGAAGTATCTACATGGCTTTAAGAGCATGGGCTTTGCTTCTGCTTAGCACAGGGTCAAGCCAGAAGCATCCTAGGGGGACGACAACCCAGACTTTGCTGCTATATGATCACTGCCGCATCAGACCCTTCAACATCACAGCACCAGCTCATTAGTAAGGAGAAAGAGCTTTCCTTGATTAGCATTGCTTTCTGCTCCAGAAGTGTTTAGGGAAGCATTTCTGAGTGTTTCTGCTGCAGTATGCACTAGCACAGTGAAGGTATCTGCCCCAAGAGACAAGCCTGTGGTCACAGAGATGCAGTGGGGAACCGTGAATCTTGATTGTGGCTCCTGAGCTTGGCCCAGGTGCATACGTCAGGCAGAAGCACCCAGCTTTAGTTTCAGTGCAGTCAAGAGATGGCAGAAGACAAAGAAGGAAATCCTCCTGCTCTGGCAAGCCAACCGAAATCACCCCGGCCTGTTTGCTAAGGAAAGGACACATCCCAGCTCCTCTCCTGCAGCCATATCCACCCGCTGTGGTGTGCTGGGCACCATGGCCTCTACGGCAAGGGGGGTTGTTGGAGGTGAAACCTGCAGACAATTTAGTGGGACAGTTTATTGGGGTCTCCCCTTCCTCCAGTGTTGGGAGAGACTGTGCCCAGACTGGTTTTATTTATAAACCTGCAGTGAGTGATGTGAGTGTTGCAATCAGCTCCCTGTGCTTAATGTGGCTTTGGCAGACACTCCCGAGCTTCACTAAATCCCTTTTGGTCAGGGAAGGATTGCATCTTGGATTGTCTGTTCCCCTGTTTGCTCTGGCCAGCCTCGGCACATGGCAGGGCCTGCGGTCCCCAAAGGCTCTTGGTGGGGCTGTCTCACAGGCAGCAGTGCTGCAGGGAAGGCAGGAGAAAGCCAGAAACAAAATTACCATGCAAACAGTAGCTCAAAAAATAGGACTTCAATCCCTGGTAAAGCCACCTGACTTGTATTCTGGTTTATTCTCATTTATAGCCTGGGATGGCCAGGCTGGTTGCTGCCAACAGCTTTGGGCAAATCCTTTGGCTGCAGTAGCCAGGGCAGCGCTCTGGCTTTCAGAAGATGGTGGCCTGCTAAAAAAAAGGTAGAGATAATTGAGAAACACAGAGGGGAAACCTGAGACGAGCAACAAGGCTGGATTTACAGGCCTGGAAAACTTGCGAGGCCTCAAAGACAGCAGTGAAACCTTTGCTCCCATGGCACATATATGAGCCTCTGCCAGGGGAAAACTTCTGAGGTAGAATTAACAAATGGAGCCATTTTTCTGCCACAAAGAAGCTCTCTTTTGGGTCTGGGTAACCTAATCCACCTGCAGCACTGACAGCAGCTCATGGAAATGTTTGGCAGATGAAAGGGGAGGAAGGCAGAGAAGAGTGCCAGGGATGCGGTGGAGTGGAGTTGTCGTCCCACCAGTGAGTCATGTTTCCACTCCACTTTGGCTTCTTTCAGTTGAGGCACAAGGGTCTACCAGTGCACAGATGCACCTCAGGGGACACTCATATTGACTCTGTAGGAGCCTTATAGGGTTTCTTTGAGAGTGCCAACACCCAGTACATAATAAATGCCACCATCTCTCCACAAGTTTCCCTAAAGAGTTGATGCTGTCTGTGACTCAGTTCCCTCTGCAGGTCATGAGAAAATGTCTTCTCCCCCAGATGTGCTATATGTATGCTAAAAATCACAGGACATGCAGAAACACCATCACTTGCATCAGGTACATCCTACAGATAGGAGGAGAAGACTCTTGGAGATGTCTGTGTGCCTCCAGATTCCAGTGACAAACCGTTCAAAGTCTATACAGAAGCACACATATGTGAGCATGCCTATGTCATGTTTTCTAGTGTCAGCTCATTAGTTCCTGAGTACCCAGTAGAGCTAAAACCAAGTAGACTTTTCCCACCTTTGGAATTTTCTCTAGCCATACATTAATTAGCCATAGAAAAAGATTAATTCTTTTGTCAGTGAAAAGGAGACATCCAATATTTGTTGGCTTCCAACCTCATCCCAATGTTTTTATTGTCTTTCACTGCTCTCTTGAAAATATGACATATATCAACAGCTTTTTAACGTACTCAAGAAAACTTTGAACTTCCTACAGACTCTGTCCCTTCCAGGATAAATGCTCATGCTCCTCTGTCTCCAGCATGGAATGAAGCAGGATGCTCAGGTGCCCGTCTGGGAATGATGAGGTAGAGCCATGCTGCCTGGAGATAAGCAGCTGAACTGATGGGTTACCAGGAGCTCCTCTGGGAAATGATTGATTAGTTTTGCCTTTACCATCTGTTAATTAGCTAAGGGAATGGGCTTGCAGATTTGCACAGCTGCCTGAGGGGAGGAAAGACGTTGGTACCCTCGGGTCGGTGCTGGCAATACATGTCAGCGTTTGAAGATCCCAATGACCCAGCCATTGCGAGGACCAGCTCAGGGGTCACGTTTTCTCCAGCGAAGCCACTTGCTGCCTGTGCCCTGCTGCCTTTGTGCCAGGAGAGGAAGGAAGAGAGCCTGCCCTGGTGCTCAAGTGACTTAAAAATTAAAATTAGTGAATTCTTAGATGCCTGCATGTTTACATTGCTACTGTCAGAGGAGAGGAAAGGACTGTAGGATCACCTTGGGGTTGAAATCCAGCCCTCAGCTGCACCCAGGACTTAATATCAACTGAATGGCATGGGCCAGCAAAGGGCAGGGTTTGGTGCCAGGCCTGGATATCATTTCATGCGTTACGTCCACTTGATTGCCTACTTAGAAATTATAAAAATGTACTGTATTTTAAAACCGCAGTCATAAGACAGCAGTTTCCATCTGAATGATAATGAAACACACTCCAAGGTTACGCTGGGACTTCACTGTGCTATTAGAGATCAGTTCAAAGCTACAGAAGAAAAAATATATTGCACTAATAAGTGTTCCTCGTTTATAAGTTCCCCTCCAGGAGTAATTAAATGTGACTTTTTTTTTTTTCCTTTAGACGGCTGATTTGTGGGATAGCTGTCATGTTTTTGTCTGAGGCTCGAAAAAGAGAACTTGAAGATCTGAGGTATTTAAAATGAGTAACAACACACCCTGGGGAGAGTTCCCACCTGGCTGCGGCAGGAGCTGCTGCTTGGGAACTCACTGCCAGCTCCGCGAGCAAGGGCCCAAGGGTGAGTTTCAACATGCCGCAGAGAAGCAGTGCACGGGCCTGACCCTGCACCCTCGTCCTTGTGGAGCATGGCTCAGGGACTCCTTCAGCTCCTATGTCTGTACCTCCCCGGGAAATGCTTCCAGAAATGGGAGGCATGACCTTTTGAGGTCTTGGAAAGGTTCTGAATTGCTGGGAGGCAGCACTCTGGGCTCTTGCATGGCCACACAGATGAACCCAGGTGTGCACCGGGGGATGCACCCTTTCAATGAATCTGAGGGTGCACTGGGGATGCACCCAAGGTGTGCACCCACAACAGCCCTAGGGATGCACTCAGGAGTTCACTGGGGATGCTCCCGAGGGATTCACCCACCAGGCATCCTGACTCTCTTTTTGCATTGACTGAGCAGTTGTCTTTTAATCTAAGAACATGAAGCCAGATATAAACATTAAACATCAGTAGGGGTGATTTTTTGGAATGTCATAAATTACAAAACAATTGCATGAAACCCATTATAAATACACGTTTGTGGCTCAGCAAACTATATCCAGCCTCTCCAACTGCCCAACAGCCATTCCCCACCAACGAAAGCTATATGCACTAGCAAGCAAAAACTCATCATCAGCAATATAGGGTCTCCACCAACTGCTCTATCCATGTCAGAAGACGAGCGACTGGTCCTCCAGACATCAACACTGGAAGTTAGCTAAGGATTGAGAGACAAGCTCAGGACTAGGGGGCTCAACCTGTGGTCTCTGCAGAGGACCAATGACAGATTTGACCTCCTGGCGTAGCTCTGCAGAAGATGGACGAACCAGGTGAGGATTCTGAGCCTTTTATGCCACAGAGTCCAAAGGGATTAGTGTGGGGGCTGGGAAGGAAAAGCTTAATCCCGGCTTTCACAGACACAATTAAGGTCAGAGGCTTATCGCAGTTGGTTTTATTTCTATTTGTTTGTTTGTTTTCTTAACAGCCTAGTTGCAGGGCCTTCGTGGCTGCATTTGAGCCCCGAGAGCTGCTGATTTTGCAATCTTCTCTCTCTGGTATGCTTTGTTTATATTTCCAGGCATCTCCCGTATCCATCACTGAAATAGTCTCAAGAAACAAGGCCAGGCCAACGAGAAACATGCAGGTTTTGTTTGGATGGAGATATGGCATTCCTGAAAGCTGGCTGCACCTCAGAAAGACTGTGAATGATGGTATTTACTTCTCTCCACCTTGCAAACAGAGCCGAAACCCAGACTTTTCCCACCAGTGGCTATTAAACTTGATGGGGAGAGTAGAGGTGATTAACCCCTGACTCCCCTCACTTTACTAGCTCTTTAGATGGTTAAAAAAGTCCTTTTCTGGGACAAGCCTGAGAATGGACTTACGTGACCGGCCACCCCTTCACTCTCATTTGTGCTAAGGTGCCCTATTAACTGAATAGGAGCATCCATGGATGAAAGAAGGTCTTTGCTGTGAGCAAATCCAGGTACATCTGGTTTTCTCCCTCTCTCCTATCCCTACCACTGAAAAAAATGCAGCCTGTTCCGTCTCACTTCCAGGTGCCAGGCACAAGCCATAGGATCAGATCACCTGCATGGTAGCTGCACAGCCCCAGCATCCAAATCCTGGTCAGCACCAGGATGGAGGGGGTGGCCAAGTCTAGAAGATGCGCTTGGTACCCTTGGCTGCGCTCAGCTGCTGCCAAAGAGCACAGAGTTAATTTTCCCTGTGCTCAGCTCCAAGCAGAGCCATTAGTGCTAGTGGGGCTGGTAATGAACCTCTGCGCTCACAGCCTCTGCATAAGCTCTCCCTGGATGCCGAGCTGGGGATCTTATTCACAGATTCATGGAATTCTAGGGATTGGGAGGGATCTCCAGAGATCATCAACACCCCCCCACTCCCCCCCAGGTTCACTTATGTGCAGGCAGTGAGGGTGGGAGGCAGGGAGCAGGATCACTGGTACCAGTGCTCAAGAAGCAGAGGAGGACCCGAGCTCTATTTTCTTTTTGGACTTGAGATTTTCATCTCCTTGAATTAAAATAAGAGATCTTCCAAAAACCCCACAAAAATGGGGAGGGGACAAGAACTGCTGGAGAGGTCAAAGAAATGGGCTTCCTAATGGGAATGTGACAGCTCAAGGATTTACAGCTGAAAGCTCGAGGACACCTGCGCATTGGTGTTTGAGATGAATGTAAAAGGACATAAATACCAGTTAATATGCACTCTAAGAAAAAAATCACGCACACTCAAATCATTACAATTCAAACAAAGCAATCGTCAATTCCCCTGCAATTTACATTTAAATGCATAATATAATTCTCATGCTAAATTATCTCTTTCCAGCATAGCCGTTACTGCGAGGGGGGCGGAGAGGGAGGCGATAGCTGAGCCTGTGGATATCCACTAGCTGGGAGAGCTATGCTGCGTGGTCGAGCTGAGTGACCTATATTTTGGATTTCCCTCAAACCAATAAGTACAGTCATGCTTTCGGCAGAGACACCCAGGAACATTTTCAGCTCCCAAGCCCAGAGAAGGGCAGATCTGGAAAAAGAGAGGCAAGGTCCAAGCATTCAGAGGTGCTGGGTGGGATCTAGTAACACGTTTTTAGACAGAGGCAGGCCCCTCATCAGATAGACAGGATTTCTATTCCACGCTCAAAACCAACCTCTCTCCCAGAACTCTGCTTATTGCAACGTATTTCTGCTAACAAGATAAGACTTGCTGTAACATCAGCCCTGCCTACACGTCATCCACTGCCTGCTTCCCATCTGTTAGTCTTGATATTTCCTTAATCTCTTTCTCTCGCACAGCTCCATGAATAGTTCCCCTCCACAGCGCAGGGAGTGAAATTGGAGAGCGCAACGTCGCTCTCTGGGAAAGGCACATATTGGTTTGAAACCAGAAGCTTAAAGGCCCGGGTGGGATGGTTGTTCCCTGAGACAGCACAGAAAAATGCAATGAGAAAATGGAGGGAGAGCTGAATTTGAAGTGTCTGTTCTTTAATTATAAATGTTCTTCCTCCAAACAGCTTTTCTTAACAGCTGGTCATCAATTACACGAAGTTACTGAGGTTTTCAGACAGGAGATCAATAAATGGGATTTTTTTTTTCTTGGCCAGGAGAAGCCATTACATAATGGCTGTGTTTCTTCCCTCTGCTTGCCGAGCTATCAAAAACCTGGCAAGCGTTCAAGACAGCGAGACTATTCTTAGATGAGGGGCACAGTATCGAGCTCGGCGGCAGCAGCAGCATGTTCTCTGAGGCCCAGAGCCCAGGAGGGCAGCCAGAGAGGGATGGGATGGGACGGTACAGACCCCCGGGAAGGGCACAGAGCTGGATGCAGCTTCGGAAAAATGAATGTTAATGAAACAACGGCCTCAGTGGTGTGTCCGAGTCGCATTTTAAAATGTGCCAGCTCAAAACAGAAACAAACCAGGCAATGTCAGGGAGAAATGAACGGCCTTCTGGAGCTACCTACTGCTCCATGTAGGAAACCTCACAGCGTAGGGAGGGGGATAAATGCCTGTGGTGTAACAACATGAGAACCGCACACCTTTGCTGTCTGATTTGAAGGGATTATTGTCAGTGAAATCAAGGCTATCTGCACGAAATTGGGAGAGCTGCTTCTTCACACGCACTGCACCCTTCGCTGCCTGTTCCACATAAATCAGGCTGCCGCTGCTCTATGTTTTATGCCGAGAATCACATCTGCATCTTTGCAGGTGACCTCTCACACTGACATGACACATAAGCATTTATCAGACATTTTGGTGACCCGCTATCAAGCCGTAAGCCATCTGGCTACCTCTAGTAGCGGAGCTTAGAATAAAGCCACTCCCTTTATGATCTGGAGCTTACCCCCAAAAAAACACAGTTTTGCAGATGGGTTGTTCTGTCACAGCCTCAAGCCAACACGTACCAGCCCTGAGCCACAGCAGCATATTCCCGTTGCAGCCAACATCACCAGGGATAACGGATTTGTCAGCTCCTCGTGACACAGCGCTGCTGTGCGGGACAGCACACTCACACCTGCACACCTCTATCAGCCCTTCATCGGTGAGAGCAGGATCAGGCTCATTAGGTCATGTTTGGTAGAAAGACAAACCTAAGAAAGAATGAATGTCCCCCTGTCAGGTGCTGATGGGGAGGAAAGGCACCTATTCTGCTTTGCCCCCTCATCAGCGGCATTGAGCAATGAGGACAGGACCAGGGTAGGCTGAGAACCCAGCCTGAAACCACCTGTGTGAGCATCACCCGGGAGAACCCAGGCAGGGTGGTCCTCAAAGGCATTCAGCAAATCAATGCAAAAACCAGAAAAAAACCCAAAATATTTTCACAGCCTGAGCACTACAGGAGACAGAGTTCAAGGTGCCAGAAAGGCCAAGTGCTCTGGGGAGAAATTAAAAGATGTATTTCAAAGCATGGCAATAAAAGCACATTATAGCACCTGAGCCAAAATGTGCTCTCAGTTCACCTTCCAGTGTAAGATCCAGAGCAACACTTGGATGATATCCACATGTATAAAGGTTTGGTTTCACAGACATGGACTTTCAAGGCTCTTTCCCAGTACAACAAGCTGGGGCACAAAGGCATTTGTGGTGTTGGATTTCCCCAAGCCCCGGGGTCTTGCTGTGATAGTCCCAGGCATTAGATAGCCAGCAATTTTCTTGTCTGACCCATGAGCAAAGCGAGTATAATTCCGTCATCTTGTATCTGACAGCTCCTCTACCTGCCCGTGCAGCTGATTTTCCATAGAGTAAGTATGGTATCTACTGCTAGGTAGCCAGTAAACCCTGCTTGCAAGTAAGATAATACCACAAGCCATTGAAGAAAACTAGCCAAATGGATAAACATACCTGCAAGTAAAAGCTTCCCAAACCAAGTGTGCATTGCAAGAACGACAGCTGCCTCTCTGATAACACTTCCAAGATTAATTCATGCTGAATAAAGTGCACAATAAACCAGGTTGAGTGTGATGGTCGTCTCCAGGACAAGGTAATGCTTATTGCTGACGTCATATCTGGTAATACAGAGGTCATGGTTTGAATAGGCAAATTACATTTTATCAGTGAGACCAGAGGAAGAGATAGAGGCATTTGGAGAGGGGCAAAAACAGTGATCTGAAGTGGTCCTGAGGTTGTGCCAGATATAATTTTTGGGGCAGCTCAAGAAAAGCATATCTCCCGAAGAGGAAGGGGTAGATCGCGCCAGGTATGGGCAGGACAGCATCCCCATGGTACCCTAAAGAGAGACCCAGCATGCCACAGCTCACCCTGGCTTCTGGGCAGGAGGGAGGTGGGTCCCAGCAGCCACCCCCCAACCAGCCCTGTACCCCTGTAGCCCTGCCACAGATGCACCTGACCTGCACTCATCACAAGCTTCTCAGGCTTCTTCCCAGCCTGTGACACACACACACATTTTTTTTTTTGGTCTGCTCTGGGTCACCCACATTTACTTTTACCCTGAAGAGGAGGAAAAATAAATTAATGAACCAGTGCAGCATGCAAGACGCCCTCCCCCTCAACGCCTGGCTTTTCCTGTGAAGACTGCCAGTGCTTCACCTCCTATTTGATGTGTATTCAGCAGAAGATAGGGAGGCGCGGTAGTTTCTGTGGGCAGCAGAAATGAAAGGGAACGGCACAGAAGCAGCAAAAAAATGTTAAAGGAAAAAAAAAAATCTTAGAGCTCTTTGATTGCGCTGGCTCTTTGTTTGAGCTATACAAAAAAAAGCCCAACCTGCTGAAGGATTTGTCTGCTTGAGATAATAACCTTTTCAGGAGACTTGTCTCACCTTTCAAGCATGAAATTCCTCAGAAGGGATCCCACCTCTCACGCAGCCCCTAAACAGTGAGGTTATTTTTGGACAAGGCTCAGATTGTCTTCTGAGTGCTTTCCCCCCCTCTCCCTCCCCAGTTCTGACCCGTGGCCATTGCTTGCCTACAGGGAGGCAACCACACTCATCGAGCTGTGTGTGATAGTGGGCTAGAGAAGGGACCTTCTGCCCTAAGTGTGGCTGGAGGGACCTGCGGGAAGCAACCTTGGGAGGGTGGGATGGGTCCATCCCCACCACAGAGCTCGGATGGCTAAGTGCAAAAGAGAGCACGAGCAAGTGGACAAACAGATGGACATGCTACAGACCAGTTACTCGAGAGTTGTAGATCAGCACATCACCCCAAACTGATGCCCTGCAAGGTCATGCATGTACACTGCCTCACGGGCTGCCAAGAAAGAGTTAAATTCAGTGATTCAGCAAACATCTGCTCAGCTCCCAGGAAAGCTCTTTTACTCAGAAGATTTATGTCAGCCTTGAAAGAAGAGGACCAGACCAAACTAAAGCAAATCAGCAGCGTTTTGGAAAAATATCTTTTTCTCCCTGAACTTGTGAGAATTTCCTCATTACATCTGCTACATCTTTTTTTTTTTTCTCCTTATTGTGACACAATCCTGCAAATTTCTAGTCCTAGGAATAGCTTCAAAACATTTAAATCATTCTCTCTGCTCCAACATTTGCATGTTAAAGAACTTTGCAAACATTCATGGGTGTGGGCCAAGATTTTTGAAAGCAACTATTGATTCCTGGTGCCCGAGTTGGTGGATGCTCCCTTCACATCAAATTTCTGTAACAGGGCTTCATTTTCAGAGGTGCTGGAGTACCCGACCTTCATAGATTCAGACAGAGAAACAAAACCACTCATCGCTTTTGAAAGCCTGACCTTTTATCTGGTAATATATTTGCAGAGCCTTATTACCAGAGAGGAGAATCATCAGGAGTTGGGGGATACATCCAAGGTGACATGAGAATGCTGGGGCAAGCCAGGCATGGAATAAACTGTTTGAAATCACCTTAGTTGCAAGACCATTCTTCTTGTGTTAGCTCCAGCAGAAAAGAAACACCTTCTCTGCAGAAAAAGGTCACTCTTTTCATGACCAAAAGTTTTTAAAGAGGAAAAAAGGTACTGTTGGCACAAAAAAATAACTCAACTAGCTTTTCATTGTTCTTTGGGTTTATTTTAGTTTTTTGGGAAAACAACAAAGATGCTTGAGGTAAAAGCTGAAAACGAATTTGGGATCATACTGAATTTTGCCAGAAGGTCAAGCCCCAAGTCCTGACAGAGTCTGGCAAATAAAGGCAACTTGGCAGACACAAATGGCCCAGCAGATGAAGCATGCAAAGAAAATCTGTAATGATCAAAAGTCCCCTCTTATTTGTTTTTAAAAGTTAGGACAATGACACAAAGGTGGAAAGAAGGCACAACATTTAGGCTTTAATATCATCAATACTGTCCTGGAAAAAGCCTGAGCAATGGATCCGGTTAATTTGCTATCCATTACATCCAGCACAGCACACACCAGATCAGCTGCTGGCCGATGCCACACGTGTTGCTGGAAGGATTTCATACAAAGAGGTCTGGAGTGGGGAAAGTGGTTCCTGCTTAAATAACTCCTAATGGAGGACTGTGTTTGAAGAGTGATGAGAGGCTTTTATGTGCCTTCAGTGCAGTGAAAGAGCTTAAAAACGTGAACTCTCAGCTCTCTCCTGGCCAGAAGAGATGAATGAAGGTTGTCATTGTTCAAGGCATCATCACCATCAGAAGAAATTTTAGACTCTGCCAGGAAGGGGAAGCAGGTTTTCATCTGAGAAGCCTTATCTATTGTGCAGAGCTCTATTCACAATACAGATTTTTTTTCTGGAGAGAGCCAGGAAAGCTCATTCTTACCCCACTCATGCTCTGCCTGGCTGCTCTGGTGGCATAGGTGGGCTCTGCAGGACACCTGAAGGACAAGGTGGCAACATCCCTGCAGTGGGGGAGCAGAACCAGCACTGGTGGTCCTAGGCTATCCTGCCTTGCTGCAGGCTGCGGGGAGGTGTGAGGACAGGAGAAAGCCATAGTGAGATTTGTGCAGGGCTCTGCAAGCTAATGGCAGCCCTGGGAAGGCTTCTGTGAGTTAAAGCAGCTGCAAAGACTGTACTAACACATATCATGTGTCGCTTTGGCCTTCCCAAAAGCCAGAATCTAGAAGGAACAAAGTTATTATGAAGTTACTTTTGCTTTTCCCTTCCTTGGCTGCAATTTCTACACCACATCCCTTAGGGAATACAGCAAAGGGATACAAAGGCAGGATTTAGCTCATTGCAGTGCCGTGGTCAGGAAGAACAGACTTAGGGAGTAGTGATGCTTCTTCAGCTCAGTTTGTCTTTCAGTGTTTTGTTTTGTGTGCCTGCCTCAAAGATGAACTGCTGATACGAAAAGAAACATGATTTGAGCGCAGCCTAGTTCTTGGAGGACTTTGGCAGTCCTGACTGCTCAGGGAGCTCTTTCCTTGACCAGTTCTGCTCACATTAATCACATCTTTATCACTTAACGTCCCGTAGAGTGTGACAACCTCACTACCTGTGTACCTGCTGACATGGCTGTCCATCTTCTCGAGTGAAAAAGATTCCTTGGGCAAGGGATGACAATCATTACCAGTTCTCCTTCTAAACAAATTGACTGTAACAAGAGTTGACCAAAGATGCATTTTCAGTAGACAGGGACCCATGATTTCAGATCCAGGTACCTTTGCATACACAATCCAGCTGTGGCCTTTATTTTGCAGTCATTTCTCAGACACTAAAAAAAAAAAAAAGTAAATCAGGATGAACACCGGCCGTGTATGGAAAAGTAGTGAAATGAATGAATGAAAGGGACTGATGGGATCTGTATTTTCCATCTGCTGGCTGTTAGTTTGTGACAGTATGGCCGGAAAGTCGTTCCAAGGGAGGAGCACGCATCACTGAGCATTTCCAAGAATACAGCTTTTCTTCCAGGAATGAATTTTAATTTTTGATCATTTCCGATGAACCTGACACGAGTTCCCCATGGCATGCACTCACAAACAGGAAGGCCTTCACTCATGGGAAAAAGCACAGGCTTTTGAATTCTACCTTTGACTGGAAGATCTGAAATCTATAATCCTTCTGCTAAGCTCAGGGATACATGGTGGCAGCACAGGAAGCCAGCAGAAGCTGAGAAACCTTTTGCAGGCAGCAGCCAACAGCCAGAGCAGAAACAAACCAGGCAGCTTGAAAAATTAACCAAAACAGTGCACATAGCAAACCAAGCAATTACTCATACAACGAAAAGACATTTGGTAGTGGATGAGCAAATAGTTTTGCATAGCTAATGAGCCTGAAAATTGCAAAGGAGAAAGCACAGAAGAACTTGTTTCTGTGTGTTATCATTTGTTCAACGCTGGTGCAGGCCCTTGCAATATGACTTGCTTTAAGCCCTTGGACTGCAGATGCCCCAGAAGCACCAGGGGAGCCACATAAGCCCGGGCCCTCCAGCCAAGCATGAGATGGTCCAGGAACTGACAGCACCAAAGTCTCCTGTTCTCGCTCCTGCAAGGGGACAGTACCACCCAGGGAAGCTTGTACTTCTCCACTCCTCCCTGGAGCAAGCCTTCTTCATCACACCTATTGCCCCACATTGCCCTCAAATCAGTCAATTAAGCCAAAGGAGAGGTGAAGGTCAGGAATATGGTGTGGGTTGTATCAGCCCTGGAGAGAGCATTGGCCCTGGCACATCAGGCATGTGAGAGAGACGAGCAGAGGAACTTCAGCTTTCCCAAATCCATCTCCATCTCATGTGGTGATGGGGCACAACAAGCTCGCCTCGGTGGCACCCAAGTCCCACCCTTGGGCTCAGCTGCACGGACACGCTGTGACATCGGCTCCCTGCAGTTATGATGGATCTGGCCTCACTGTTTTTACAGAGGAGATTAAAGGTAATTGAACAAAATCTGTTTCTGATTAAAAAGATTATATCTCGTAGAGCGTTTTTTAAAATTGCACTTAAATGGCTTTTATGTAGCTTGTTATTTTGCAATAAGATTAACACCAAGGTGGATTGAATTACCTGTTAATTCAACACATAATTTGCTGGTACCTCCATGTGCCATCAAGGATATATTTAAAGGTGTCTTGACAACGGATCCATAGAGCACACAATAAGGACATCATTACTTAAGAAGATACATCCCCAAAGAGACGCATGACATTAACCCCATCTGTAGATGAGTAATCAGAGCTAAATCAGGAATGTTCCCTTTCAATCTAACAGAAATGGTGCCCTATAAATTCCACATACAAAAATCCTAGTAATTTACCACATGATTAAACCGTAGTGATTTTTTTATACGGCAGTTTTGCTGCAATATTTTATGTTGGGATCCTAAAAAAAAAGATTCACAGCTCTGAATGCAGTGTTCCTGCTTGGAATAATCAATACTGATTTTAATATACTTTAAAAAAAGATTTATTTCCTTGTTGTGGAAAAGATTTAAATTGCAGGGTGCCAACAACTGATGAATTATGATTTAGGGCCAAATCTGTTTCACTTGGAAGAATAGTGATTTAAATTCAAGGAAGTTTCTGTGATGAGCAGAACAAGGAAGTTTTGGCCCATATTTTTCTTGAAAACCCACCAATAAAATAATTATCTTGTCACGCTGACAGCCCCATGTATTTATCACTGGAAAGCATCATGCCCTGAAGACATGTGACAAACTCTGCAGCTCTCCTCCAAGCACTGCTTTGTCTGAGCAAGGCTGGAAGAAGCGCCCAGGAACGTTGTCATCAGGTCACAACAAGTGAGCACATAGCTCTGTAGCCCGAGCACGTTTACTTTACATTCCTCCAGAATATTTTTTAAGATTTTGATTTCAAACACTCTGGAACAGGGAACATGGTGGCACCTTCCTCACTGCTGTGCTCAGGCACCCACACAGAGGTTGGGCGAGATCCTATCCAAGGGATACCAGCATCTCCTCACTTCAGTGCCCCGCTTTCACCTGAGCGATTAATACTCTATATCCACAGAGCAATAGTTGGATAAAAACCTCGTATTTAATCTTGTCCATCCCCAAGCAGTTCATGATTGCTCCCAAGAGCCTATTCATGACTGCTTTGTTCAGTCGAGTTTTAAATGACTCAAGAGCTGATAGGGACTCCACCACCTCCCCGTAGGAGATAAATCAGAACACTTAAATAAAAGACAAGATGGTATCTAGCATGCTGTTTCTACAACATTTGCCATTAGTTCTTACCCCAAGGCAAGCATGAAATAAACATTCCCTGCTCCCAGGTTAACTGCCTGCCTCTCGTTTGGTACAGTGTGGTACGGATTATGCTATCATCAACATTCAAAATTAACTTCTACCCAATGCTGACAGAGACGCATTTAACATACATAGTTTGGCACTGCATCCAGCATTAATTTCCCAGTCCCAGACACAAGGAACGGAAAAGCTTTATTAGATCACTCAGTCCTGCTCACTGTTAGGCAAATGATTTGCTCCTTAGTGACAGCCTCTGGAGTTTTCTCCAGCCCTATTTGCAAAATCCAGCAGCATGAGAACCACCTCCCTGTGGACTGCACGTTTTCCTTCACATTTATATTTATATTTTCTGCATCTGTTTTAAAATCACCCTTATTTTTTCTATCAGCGCTCCTAGGATTCCCTCTCATTAATTCCTCCCCCTGCTCATTTGTTGTTGTTTTTTCCCTGCCATACAATCTTCCAGAAGTTAACCCATTCAGCTCCTCATAATGACTGTGAGTGTCTCAGATATTACTTCAACTAATTAATACCTTTTCTGTGCAGTGGCTTGAAGGTGTCATCTATAGTAGGTTCTCCACAGCCACCGGGGTGGGAGACCTGCCTTTGCTAGGTCCTTCCTCCATCAAGGCCAGACCCCAAACCTACGCCAAGCTCCCTGTTTCCGCCATCTCTCTTCCAGCACCCTTGATTCTTTCTGTGATGAGAGGGAGTATTTCTGTTCACGTGGATTAGCTGCAATTTTCCTATTTTTAACATTAACGTTATTTCACTCTAACCCCCTTTTCCTTCAGATCCAGGCAATTACAAGACAATTCACCGCAAATTTTCATGGGGATAGTTCATTGCGTCCTAGAAAATGTGCAATAATGAAGCATGAAAAACATGGCAACTTTGCAATGGCATTTGCTTTTCAGGCTGTGAATCCAAGTGAGGAGATAGTGCTCTGTGGAGCCTGAAAAGTATTTGAATTAGGAGAGCACCAGATTATTTAAAATAAAAATATATGGCTTCCCAAAAAATTGTGGTGTGACTAATAATGTACTGATCCTGTTTTTAAATGGCTCCTAAAGCACTTCAATTGCCTTTTAATTTTCATGGTTGTGCAGTCAGAGATTCTAGCACATGGCTGGAAATCCATGGCTCCATGATATACCTACTTTAAGCGAACAAAAAAACCCAAACCCCTGAACAACAAAATGCAGTACCTCAGGGGTTAAACAAAATTCATAAATACTGATCCTGCTATCTGAATAAGCACCTTGTGCCCAAACCGTCCTTCCTCACAGGGGATGATCAAACATTGTGGGGACAAATTGGTTTATCTCAGACCAGGTGCTCAAGTCAAAAGACACTTTCAGAAGGACGAATCTCAGGGAGTAGAGAAATGACTCTAATCACATTGGGCTCTCCTACACGAGCAAGCTCTTCAAGCACATACAGACAGAGCAGGCACTGTTACGAGAAACTGTGCAGCAAGCTTGCCTCAAGCATTCCTCTCTCCCACAGGCTGTATAATAAATGCACGAAATGATTCAAAAGGGCCATTCTTGCTTCCCTCAGACATATTTTGCTAAACCATAGCAATAAAAATCAACTCTACCAGCTTCTTTTTCTCCTGCCTCATTTCTTTCTGCATCTGTCAACATTAGGCTATACCTAAAGAGTGGACAGCACATTTTACAGCTCCGTACAGGTACGCGATGGATCTTGCACCAAGCACAGTCCTACTGGGGGTTGAGGAGAGGTGTGGGGAAAGGGTGTCATAAAGGTCTCAGGGAGCCTTCTTCCTCATTGCCAGCACTCAGTGCAGGCATATGCACCCGTCACACGTAGTATTTCATTACATCAGGTCTGCATCTGCTCCTCCCTCCACTGGAAGGAATTCAAACCATTTTCTGGTGGCTGCCCTTTTGCTATCAAAGCCAGCACTTGGAATAGGAACGAAATATGTAACGGTTTCAGAAGAACTTGCTTTTCAAAGATCCCTAAAAATGGAAACGGTTTTAGTAGTAGTCTCTGAAGATGGGGTGGACTGAGGATTTTATGGAAGAAGAGGGCATTTGAGGAGCCTGCAGGCTGCTCGAACTGCTGGCTTTTAATGTCAGTGTTCGTCTCCTGAAGCCTGTGGATAACAAAAGAAGTTATTGGGAGGCAACGTGTTAAACACCCGAGGCTTTCAAGTATAAAGACCAAGACCTTCAAAAAAGCCAAAGCATTTCTGCAGGCTGTCCAGGAATATGCTATCTGTGAAACAGGGGGGGCTACCCATTGCTGGGGCACGTCTTTGCACATGCCCTCTTCTCCAGGGAGACAGCAGCACTTCCTTCTAGCAAGAGCTATCCTTCAGGTCTTGGCACTTGACCTCTACCAGCCTAAAGCTAATTCTTTTAGCTTTGCAGGAAACAATTCCCAGTTCCCCATGTCCCCCCAGATCTGCCCTTGAACAGATGCTCCCTGAGGATCTGCCTGCAGTTCTGCTCATTGCTTTTCTTGCTTACCCTCTGGGGAATAAAGCCATGCGAGATATCTGATTTACCTCTGCACACCATCACCAGCTCGGAAAAGAGGATAGCCCATTATTTCAGTGGAGCAAAGAGTTAAGTTCTCAATTATAGAACTGAGTGCAGAGTTTCTATAAAATGAAATGAAGTAATAAAATGCAGTTACAAATTATTTTTAACTGGATTTGTTCTAAGCTGTTTCAAAGCCCCAGCTGAAGCAGTAGTCAAGCTTCAGACCAGGGCTGGCTGCTCTGGGGGTCTTCTCCCTAGACAGGGCTGCTGCTGTGTCCCTCTCCCAGGAGGGTCCTTCTAGCTTAAAATAGCCTCTTGCTGTTCACAATATTTTTAAGACTTTCACAAATGTTCTCCGAATCACTGATCACAAGAAGTCTTCCCTGTATGCATCTCATTAAATGAGCAGCATTTGCTTTGAGTTCTTAATAAAAAAAACATATTTGCAGGGAATATATTTGGCATTTGTATGTCTTTGACAACCTTGCCACCTTCCTCTTCCTCACAAGCACACACCTAGTGTTGATTTGAGGTGTCTTGATGAGAAAATGCCCATATACAAAGCTTTATGCTGAAATGACTAATGAAAATAGGAAGGATACAGGCTACCGTAAGCACTGCAGAAGACTCCAGCAGCACGTGGGGGTTGTGAGATAGGTTGACAGTTTACAATTAAAAAAACAGGCATAATGAAGACTAAAATATTTTAAAGTTATTCATTCACAGCATCATTTAAAATAATTCTTCATCATCTATATGCTGTAGTTTCACATAAGCCTAATAGTTTAATAACCTGTATGCCACATCCTAGTGTTGAACTCAAGACCTTTTCAAGGTAAGCAGTGACTGGCATAGAATGGGTTCACTCACAGGCAGATTGACCTTGTTTCTAAGAGGTTTCTCACCTGAGTTTTGAAAGCAGAGAGAACTAAAGCCAACCAGAGGCCGCAGCCCAAGTTAAAGAGAGACTGAATGGCAAGGTGAGAGAAGTCATCAGGACTTTCTAGCTCCAACTACCATTAGTAGACTCCCCTCTCCTACCTTCTCACCATCAAGGGGTTTTTGTGAAAGTTAACATCTCTGGATGGACACCACCTGGCTCAGAGGCCCGGCCCATCCCTGTGACTATTCAGCCAGTGTCTCTCAGCTGGCAGCTTGGTCGAATCTCTGCAGCAGCAATGAGACATTCTGACATTTTCACTTCTCCTAAAGTGTGTGTCCAGGGATGCCCAGGGAGTCTTATTTAGCAGAGCATTGAAACACAAGCCCATTACTCTGCCTGTCAAGTTACTTATATGGTTCTCCATCACTGCAGTGCCTACTGTCTTTATATTGCTGTGGATGAAAGGAGTTTATCCCCCAAGGTAAGGAAATGTTAGCCCTAGCCTATGAACCATGAGCTAGAGGCTAAGACCACACAGGGAAGTTTGTGATGCATTGGGGAAATTCACTGCTCTCTAAACCAACTTCCAAATGCTGCTTTCCTCATCAGCTCCTCTCCATTTAGTTACAGCACGTCCCTTGCCATCAAATGAGCCTTTTGCATCTATTTTTTTTTCATGCTCCAAAAAGAAACTTCTGCTAGTTTTTCTGCAATATAATATTTTCCTGAAAGACAATATTTTCACAATGATCCCTCATGAGATTCCACAACCAAACTTCCCCCAAATAGATGCTGTATTTCCAATTCTTGCATGAAGCAAGGAAGGGGAACAAGAAACCACCACGTGATTTATTTTCCTAAGGATGAAAAAAAATACAACCAAAACAATCTGCCTTGTGAGAGCACAGCTCAGTTGAGTGAGGAGAAACCCTCCTAGGCTGCACACTCTCCCAGAAAAGCTTGGTGCTGTCTCAGAAAACAAACACATTGAAATGCAGGATTTTCGAATGGGTTCTACCTGTGGGGAAACATTCATGTGCATCAGAGGGGGAAAAAAATCAGGTCTGGTATGGAGTGATGCTGCAAATATTCCCCTAATGAGCTTCTCCTGCCAGAGCGTGTTCCTGTGGCAAAGCCCACACAGACAGTGGGGGGTTTCCTTACATGGAGAATTTTGAACAAAATTGCTTCATTTCATGAAATCTGGTCCATGCCCAAAGCCAAACATTTGCTTCTCAGGCATATTCCTACACTCCCTTCAGACAAATCATGCTGGTAGGAATGACTTAGCAGGGCGCAAATTTCATCAGGGGCCAGGACATCACCTCAGCCTTCCTTTCCACTGAACAGTAGGTTTTTAATCAGGGACTCCTTCTGATTACTCCTGAATGCCATAAACAACAGGGATTTGCTATCATGCTTTTGGGTTATAACCAAAATCCTAGTGATATAATACACACCATGAAAAAAATTATTACTGCTGCCTGCAGATAAAATGCTTACAATTAAAGAGCACTAACTTCCACACTGACTGCTTTAAACAACTCCTACTATTATCATCTTTGATAATCATTAACCCTTACTGTTTCAAAAAAGATCCAGAGCTGCTTTGGCAGTTTTTGACATGTACATCCCTTCTGAGTTTGTTTGTTTGTTATTTTAAGAAGCATTGTCATCAAGAAACTTGGAAGACCCGAGAAAGAGCTGATTGATCACAAGGTCCTATCAAATGTCAAAGCTGGCCCTTGCTGACCTCCCATCTATTCAGAACTGCTTTGATTTAATCTACAAACTGGCTGCCTCTCCTGCCTGTGAGTTCTGTCTGTAACCCGTGTGTCAGTGTTTTGAGATATGACCTGCTTCACGCTCCATTCATCTCATCTGAAGGACGGAAATTAAACTGAAGGGTCAGCAAGGGGCACAGCTCAAAATACACACACATTAAAGTGAAGTCTTTTGTTTGGGCCCATCAGAAGAGTTAGACCAACCATCAAAAATTATATTCAAGTGGAATTGATTTTCTTTTTCCTACTGAAATTTGTAGTACTAATATATGAGGAAGGGTGGCCAGCCTCACCACAGCAGAAGAAAAATACTCATGGTGCCTTCCCAGAAAGTCCTTGTGTCGCCTTTAAATGCTATTAGTATTTTGAGTGTGTTGACACCTCCAGGCATAGTAGTGTGCGCAAGGCAGTATTTCCACCCTAAATCCAGTATTTAAAGCCTTTTTACTGCTTGAACTGAAACTCAGTAGAAAGTTCACAACGTGGATCATAATGTTTTAAACCTCATCTGTCTTACTTGGGTTTTATTATACCTTGGAAAATGCTTAGCTCCAGTTCTTGGCCTGTGGAACACAGCCAGCAGATCAGATGGGTAAGTCTCCAGGGTGACCACAGCTTTTCAGAGCAATTTTCATACTGGCCTTTACGTGGTTAGGTGGACGAGTCCGAAGCATGACCCCTCAGTAGCCATGCCAGCCTTCCCGCTCTCCTACAGCTCTGGCCTGAGCCACTCAGAGATGTTCTCCTTGCACAAACTGTGGGGCAAGCAAAGGCTCCCGCAGGTGGACCTGCCATATTTGGGTTGACTCAGTCCTGAGATTCCCTCTGAAGAAAGCCAGGCTGCTCCACCTGTCACGCAAACTCTCTTGTGACAGATTTTCCTTTGTCAAGGCAAGACAGAAGGCCTCACTTCAGATAGGAGTCCTCTCACACCTCCGTTCCACCAAATGTGGGTTTGATATAAGAGCCACTACCATCACTGTGAGACACCAGGAAAGCCCGTTTACTGTTGGCCAAACTTTTTCCCATATTCGCATTTTTACGGGGCTTCCTTTTGCTGTCTCCCCCACCCCTTTCCTCCTCTCAGCCTGAAGGGCCCACAGGCAACTGGGTGCACCTTGAGATGCTCAGATAGCATCACGGTGGCACATGTGGCTGAGACAGCAAGTGTTTCTCCTTGTAATCTCTTCTTTCTCACAGGTCTGTAAAGAAGCTCAGCTTGTGTCTGCTCATTGCTGGTCAAAGTCTGAGGCACTAACCTACTGGGTATATAGATTACCTCTAAGTGATGACATTTAACTAAAGTAGCACCATCTCCACCAAAAAGAAAAGGAATTCTCACTCAGGAAGATCCATTGTTGATCATTACCATATTTGTAAATCCCCTTGTCAATTCAGTAACACAAAAGCACCCAAATCTCATTTCTCTGTATCTTTCTTCAGCCTAATATCCTTAATAAATTAACTAAATTAACCCCCCACTAACAATTTAAACTTAAAAGCTAGAGGAGACATTGTTCCTGATGGTGTGCTGCTGTTTGCAAACCCACCTGCCAATCAACAGCAGGTGAAAAAAAATATGTAGTGATTTGTAAAGAGGTTTCTTTGGAAGAAAGAAACAGAATGATATTTATCAAAGGCACATTTGCCCTTGAGCCTGAAAACAGAAAGCATGAAAATGCCTTCATATTCTTTATAGTTCTAAGGCATGTCTTTTTGCTCATGCTTAACTGCAGAAGAAAAATTAGGAACAAGCATGTGCATATCAGTGCAAGTGTTAGCATAGGCTTTAATTGGTTAGGAGTAAATTAATGGCTGCTTGCAATATTTCTGGCAATCTGTTATAAGCTATGTAAATTTTTAAAAGAGGTTTCTTGAAAAGGCTGGCTGAAATCCTGTAATTCATATTCTGCTGGGAGAATTGATTTGAGAAATAATAATGAAATGTTTTACCTCGGTGATGAATCTCAGTTTTGTAGTGCTGCAATTTTTTAAAGATTCTTGTAAATAATGCTATGAGTGTTTCTAAGAATAATCTCTTTGAAATAAATATATCTGTCTCTGAATTAATAACAGTTTTTTCACTGTTCTTTTTCACCTCTTTCTTATTCCACCATTACAGGGGTCCACTGCAAAGCCAGCATTAGCTTTGAAATTATTATAATAAATTAAAATCCAACATTTGTTACTACGTGGCCTGCTCCAGTAGGTTTTAATAGCAGTTTTGCTGTTGAATTCAGTGGGAACTTAATCAAATCCTTAAGAGGCAGGTCCAGTTTTATAGAAGCAAGTGGGAAATGGCCAAACACACCACTGACTCCTCAAGGTGAGCCTGCCTCCGTCATTTCGGTGGGAGCTGCTACACATTGATTAGGACAGGGAGAGACTTAACTGCACAGGGCATTCGTTAAGTGTGCAGGAGAAGAATTAAAGCCTCACCTGAGGCAGATGAAGGACACAGACATGAACCTCCCACAATCACTCCTTCAGTACACCCAAGGAAAAGGAAAAATTCCCATGGCAATGAACCAACTGTTGAACGACCGCATCTCCTTCCTCCACTCATCATTTCAACAGCCACCCACTATCCACATGGACCAGCCATGCTCTCAGTGACCACCAGCTCTCAAGACCAAAACGTAGGTCTTTAAAAGGCTCACGATCCAACACACAGGGTTTCCCCCCCTTTTTTTTTTGCCTTACCAGGGAACTTGTAGTGACTGTATTTCAGTTGAATACGTGCCATATGCCAAAGGAAATTTTAATTGCTGCTGACCTGGGGGAGAGACAGAAAAAAGAGACTTCCACTTGTCTGAGGACAACCCCAGCAGTAGGAAATTCAGGCCAAAGAGGTCCAGGTAATACCAAGTGTCTTTGGAGGAAAGCCCCAAGAAAAAAACTGACTAAAACCAAATTCCTGGTATAGCTTTGATATCGGCTGCACATGTAGTTCCTGCAACCTGCCATAGCTCTACTTTTATCCTGTGTATCTGACACTTTCCTTTTTAATGCTGAACAGTATGCAAGAAAGTATCTTGTACTGTCAATAATGCTGTTATCCTTTAATAAAAATTTAGAGGCTAACAAAAAAAGAAAGAGGGAGGGAAGGAAAAAAGCTATGAAAGAATGTGGCTTGATGCCTAGAAAACTTCAATATGTTGTAAAAGGAAAAGATTGTTAATTAGGCTCTTGCATAGTCTATTCTAGTCCACTCTGTGCCGCAGGAAATCTAACACAGCTCACTTGGCCAATGGTTGGGAAGTGGGAATAGAGTGTGGGAGCTCTGGAACTAGATTATTGAGGTGATCTATGAAGTAATGAGGCAGTGAAATGCAGCTGGATACAGGGATTTCACTGTTGGGCTCAAAACATTGGGAAAAGTTTCTTAAACAGAAGGCTGGTCCACCCCACGGCTCGTCATTAAACTTGGCTTTACTAAAGCCTCCCACCAAACTGGCCCCACATTGCTCGTGTGCTGAG
Organism: Laterallus jamaicensis coturniculus; assembly: GCA_022605575.1. Taxonomy (NCBI): domain Eukaryota; kingdom Metazoa; phylum Chordata; class Aves; order Gruiformes; family Rallidae; genus Laterallus; species Laterallus jamaicensis. The sequence goes on from JAKCOX010000015.1 coordinate 14,326,982, forward strand.
CGATCCAAGGCAGGGAAACCAGGCTTTGGAAAAGCTGACTGCCACTCCAGCTGCTCTGAGAGATCAGCCAGGCTGTTTTGGAAAAGAGGAAGAAAGTGATGCAGGGAGAACCATGAGATCTCCGTGGGCCATGAGAAGACCCTATGGATGCACTCCTTGAGCTCCCATTTTTTAACATCTACAGCCAAACTTCATCTTTCTGTGGGACAAGTAGGCTGCAAACATGTGCCGTGGAGAAAATGATCTGGAGCTTGGGAAAGACAAAAGAGATGGAAATGCACCTCTCAGAGTACTCATCCCTGGAGGTCCCAGCTTTACCCCTTGCACTCCCTACAACACAGATGAGCTTTTCCAGGAGCCACCAGCTGGGTTTGACCCCTGTTTGTTCCAGGGAAACCACGAGGAAAGTGGCTCTTGTGCAGAATATCCAGCTCAGCTGCTCATGTCGTCCCCACTGTTATTCATCAACCTGCTGATTCAGGAACAGCTGCTCCCAAGTCAGTGTAGGTCTGCTAATGCTGGGTTTTCTTTCCTGCACTTACAAATGACCTGCCTGCTGCTTCTGTTGCTGTTGTTATAATGACCTGGGTAAATTCTGTCATCTCTCAGAGATTTTGGTGACTTGAACTTAGTAAAATGGTGTCCCAACAGTGATTTCAGTTGCAAAAGGTGCTATTTTGGAGTCTAATTACGGGATCTCAGCTGGAGACCAGCAGCTCAGTTACAAACATTTACAGGCACCAAAAATTACTTTGAAAAATATGGAAGATCCTCTAAACCCTCAATGTTGTATCTCTGTGCAGACACAGATGAAACAACACACACACCAGAGAGAGTTTCACTGCTACCACAGAGTAATGTGTACAGGTTCGTAAACCAGCACACAAGCTACCTGCTGGCCTGTCCAGGCGGTTAGCTTGGAAAGTTGTATGTATAGACAAATAACACATGACTTAATTTGCATACTAATTAATCCCTAATACCTCATTTGCATATATATTAACCTGAAGGTGCCGCATGAAATACTTGCTATCGAGGAGTGCTAGTGAGTACTTGACAGTCACGACAATCTCCATTTTAGGTTAAAAAGGGAATTAATAACAATTCTGGTTAATATTAAAGAGCAAGTTCAAAAAAAGAAATGGAAAACATCTGCAGCTTCGAGTCATTTGGGTAAACTCCATCGAGGCAAGGAATATATTCAGCCTTGGCAGCTCAGCAAGGTGACTCAGAGCTTCCTCCTGCCGAGTCAGACGGGTTCATCATGGCCCTGTCTTCCCCTGGGCAGGTCGCTCATGGCATCAGTCACAAAAATATGCCATGAATGTGGGTAATTCCCACTCAGTTTAACGATGTCTTTCTTCCTCCTGCAGTAGCATCACAAGCAGAGCTGCAAATAGACAAGGGTAGAGGGAGAAAATGTTTTCTCTACTTCTCTAGGGCACTAGGGACCACTTGCAAAGCTGGACACAAACTCTTGGGTTTCCGACCCCCAAGTTGGGGAATATAGATTCATTATGGGGAAAGCAATTCTCAATCAGACGGTCTTTAAAAAATACCTAAACCAATAAAAAAATATTTAGGGGCACTGCTCTGCTCAATCTATGACTTCAGACCTAGACAACTCATGCTGACATTATCATGGGGTGTAGGTGAACATCTGCTGCTTGTTCTGAGCAGCACATATCACAGAATCACAGACTATTAGGGCTTGGAAGGGACCTCACAAAAGATCCTCTAGTCCACCCCCCCTGCCAGAACGGGGTGGGGAGAGGTTCTGCAGAAGGCACAGGGGCTGCAGAGGGATCCTGGCTGGGAGGACGGTCATTGCCTTGCCTTTTAGGCAGCGTTTCAATTCACAGAAAGGAGTTTGCTGAATAGGAGCAATATGATTTTAAGACAACTATTATTTACTGTGCAAGCTGCCATGGCAAACTGTGATTAAAGGTGCTCTTTTTGCTAAGACACAGCTCTTTTTTACTGCAAGCTCTGCCTTTACATTCTGCTGATATTCTGAAAAGGACAGGCGCGGAGGGAGAGCAATGGGGGCAGGGAAGCATCTCCAGGAAGGCCAGGTTTAACTGGATGCAAGTGTGGTGAGCTCTTTCCCTTGGGGCAAAAGTGATGTCTGTGGTGGCCAAGGGGACGTATATAGCTGTGGATTTTGGGGGAGAAGCCTGTGCCATTTGCTTCATGGAGGAGAAAGCTCACATACTGGTGGATATGTTCCCAGGTGCTGTTATAGGTGTACTTAATCAAAAAAATATTTAACAAATCTATACCGTCATCAGCCTCTGGTAGGCTCATACATTATGGTGCTGTGGAGATTCCTATCCTCCCCGTGTGATTCCTGTCCTCCTCAGTGGTGTGACACCTCGGTGGTGTCAACTCAGGTTACATGATGGCTGTGGGTCACTTTTGGGGACCTTGGCCTATGTCATATGGCAAGAGGAGGGGACAGGAGAGATGAACACCAGCCTGCTTAATACTTTTGGTCTGGATGATCCAGTCCTGGGGGAAAACCTTGCAAACTCTGCCATGCCAAGCCAGTATCCTGCACATGAGCTGGCTTGCACGGAGGCAGCTGCCTTCCTTGGTCCAGCCTGGCTGCAGTTGCACTGGCAGTTCAGCTGGAGCTGGGGGAATGCTCCACAGAGAGGGCTGCTTCCTTCTCCTCTCTGCAGCTGGTCCCTCTGACTGCCACCTGGAAATACCTTTCCTCCTGCCTTGGTGCCAAGGAGCAGCTTGCTTACATCTTGCTTCTGTACTACCCTCCATAGGCCTCCCTCTTGCCAAATTCCTCTGTGCAGTCCCAGGCGAACAGCACAGCTCCCTCTTTACTTATTTGTTTTTACTGCCTAAGAGCTTTCCAAAAAGTGCTTCATCCTTAGAAAAATATGCTTCCCTTTAGCAATTTGGTTGCTGTTAGCCCAGGAAAAGTCTTTAAGGGATACAGATTCTGGACGGCGATGATTTTCAAGAGGGTCTAGAGAGATCATAGCTCAAATTTTAAGCAGATGGGCCTTGACACTAAGAGATGCCTTGACTAAATTAATACTGTGCTCAGCAAAGCTCTGATGTGACCCTGTTTATAGGAGATACCAGCGTGCTGATAACTCCGTAACACATGAGCTCAATGCAGGTTTGGTATCACCCAAAGGAGATAAACAGCACTGTGGAAACATAAAATCTTTTCTTTTTCTGAAGGGAGTTAAGCAGCAGGTAAGGGCTTCTCTGTGAGGAAGGAATTACGCCCACGTAGCAAATGCCATGGGAACAGTGGTGTTCTGAGCACCCGTTCTCGGCTGCCTCCATGGGGAACTCCCCAGGGAGACCTGGCCATGCCAGCTCCTGTGCCTCAGAAAGCAATGGAGCACCAGAGAGAGCTGAGAGCAAAAACGCAAAATATGCATTTAAACTTTAAAAATTAATGTTGACATTTATTTTAAAATGTGAGCTGGCAGCTCTCCAATGGTTCACTGAGTACATTAACTTAGTCAAACGCCCATTACTTCCTCCCCTTCCTACTAACAAGAGTGTTTTGAAAAGGCGAGCTCTGCAGCAAAGCGTATGCCCCTGCCTTTTTATTTTGCTCATCTAAGCTGCTGAATGCAGATGCTATTTATAGAGCGGATCAGAAGCAGGCTTGAAGAAAATCTAGATCAGGGTGCTCTAATGTTTAGAAGCAAAAAAGGGATTGTCTCGGGTCCAAGATTTAGAAAACAGAAATGTGGATTCAGTCCTGACTGCTCTGCCTCTCAGAATGTCATCCAGTGTCCCCACGCTGCTTCCCAGCAGCCCCTCCTGCAAGGTTAGGAAGCCTTGATCGGCTTCTCCATTCAGCGGGCTCCCATCCTCATCAGTATCTGAGAGAGTTACAGGAATGATTTCCCATTCGGTAAGTTCTACCTGATGTTGTTCCTAGATGCCATCCCAACATGACACCGACCCCGGGGTCTCCAGTCAGGGCTGTCCCTGCCCTAGGTGAGCCCCAGCTCCCATGCTGTTCATGTCAACAAGTACCAAGCCTCATGCTTTCACAGTACCATCTGTGGTATTTTGGGGTGCGGTAGCTCTTTGAATACAACTGTGCAATAACGAGCACATTTTGCAGCTGTCTTTTGGACATGGGAGATGTAACTCCAGAACTGCTCAGGGAATTCCTAGTGCATCCGCTGTTATAATATCGCAGCACTCAGACATAAGAGCTGACAAATTTTGTGGCTGTAAACAGCAGAGGCTTGCTGAGAATCTGGACACTAGTGTATAAAACGTGAATACTTTCCTAACGTGAAGACAAGTGAAATCCGTATAGCCTTTCCAGGAAGTCCCTCAGCCTTCTGGAAAGCCTGCAGCTGCTGTATGGGAACAGTGTGATTCCAATATTGCCAGCTCCCAGAAGGACTTAGCACTGAACACTGCGTTAGATACTGGTTTCAGAAGCTAGTTTCGTAAGCTTATGGAAATGGGTTTTAGGCAACGCTGCTGCTGTAGTGAAATGAGAAAGGAATATCCCTAAATAAATCTTTTATGATTGTGTGTACATCGCCTTCAGACCTCTGATTTCCAGACCTGCTCTGAGCAAAGAAACCAATTAATCTCCAGAAAAAGAAGACAAAACCACCTCCAACTGTACATTTCCCAATAGACAACAGGCCAGGTCCTGTGCTCCCTCACTACCAAGGAAAGGGAGAATAACTGCAGCCCTTGGCTTCAGTCCCATAAAGTTACTTCAGGGTCACGCCAAATCAGCACAGATCAGATTCTGACTCAATTAAAGCTTCTAATTATTTCCCCCACCCCACCCCCCAAATGTATGTTTTGTAAAGTTTTCTTCAGATAAAAAGGATGTGGTTTCATTTTCGAGGAAATCGTGCTGAAGGGCATAAGGAGCCAAATCCTGTTGTGCTGGTGACAAAGCAGTGGGGAACCGCTGGGGTTCCGGAGGGAGGAAGGTACCGGCAGAGGTGAGGCTGTGCACACCCTGCATCCAGCCCTCCTCCACTGCAAGGGCTAATGCAAAATCTGCAAAAGCAATACATCGTTCTGTACATGGACACTGCTTCCATAGGTTACAATCCTATCACTAAACTAAGCCCAAGTGGGGAAAGCCCAGAGCCTCCTGCACGAGGCTCAGCATAAGTGTGCAATCTGTGCTGCAAGGGGCTGTTGCATTTCGGGATCTTTTCTTCCCCCCTCCACCCCCTGTGCCAACCACAGCAGCATTTGAGATGAGGCTGATTTGAGATGAGACTCCTGCTTTACTGACCCCCTGCACTTCTCCTACACAAAGAACCTTTACTTTGCTTTGGAGAGAATGGGATGGATTTCACTCAGATGGCAGGAAAACAACATAGCAGATAGCTGCCACTGAAAGCCCTGTTAGACTCCTTTGCTGTGCAATCTCTGCCGTATATTTTAGCAAAACACCCTCCACTTGAAAAATCTCATTAAAAAACCAAAATTAAAATGGAAACATTCACCCTTCCTATCTCATAAGCTTATTGCATGTGTTACGTGTGGGTGGTGAGCGTGTTAGGTACAATTTAGAGCATAATTTCCTGAGAATTGAAATGTCACCAAGAAAAGGATTGTAAATAATGAAACTTTGAAAGGAATCTGTGATCTTCGTAACAGATAATCATATTTTAATTCTGACTTATGGCTCATCCAATTGCCTACAGTTAGGGAAAAACAATTCTTTCTTCTTATTATATGGAAATCAGATGAATCAGATGAAAAGGCATCAACATCGTAGCTTGGAAAACATATACCAATGTTCAGTGATATGAGTGAAGTCCACGAATCTACTTCAGTTTGTGGCCCTTTTTATTGGTTTTTGCCAAATATTTCTAAGCGATCTACATTCATAAAAGTGCTGGTTGAAATGCTTTCTAGAGATACCCTGGGATCCCAGAGTTGCTGAGACTGGAAAAGCAAGTTCATGGAAAAACTCCTACAGAGTTATGTTAGTAGGAGAAGGTGGTAATCTCTTTTCCTTTCTGTAGGCTTTTCAGAGAGCCAGCCAAGTACTGAAATCAGTATTAGATCACATGGATGCTCAATCCTGGAGTTGGAAGAATGACTATTAAATGGTAAATAGCAGGAATAGTTTATCCATAGCCCCAACAGGCAGGAATATGTTGGCATAATGCTTTGGATCTGATTTGAATATAAAAAAAAAAGAGAGACATAAAACACTGCTTTAGTATAGTTACCAAGAGTGAAAAGGGACCGAATGCATCAAATAAATGATTGCAAATGACTGATACCACAGAGACATGCTGCAGTGTCCAACAAAAACAAGGCCAGAGGATTTCAATGCCTAAACATGTTCTAATTTTGGTTTAAGCCCATCTCTCCCGTGGTTTTCAAAAACCTTGATACTTTATACTAAGCAACTGCCAACAGCTGAGGCTTCTTACAGCTGGAGGACCGGGTCAGGGAGAATTTCTGAGGCACACATGCTTTCAGCCCATGGCCAACAAGGTAAGGTAAGGCAAGTCAAAAGGGTGAGATTTAGTATACAGTCCATCAATACCGTAAAGTGAAGCCATATCCCTGACTGCCCATCAGCACACAGACAAAGTCAGCACACAGACAGAGAGGGAAGGAGCACCAGAGGATGCATTTGCCTCCCCCTCCCTCCTAACTTTTGCTGCAGCTGTTTGAAGTTCCCTTTCCCTTTGCCAATGGCTGCTGAATTACACACATGCGGATGCACATACACATAAACATACAGCACGTAAAGGAAAAGAAAAAAAGGCTGCAGAACACCCTCCAGATAACTCATTTCATTCATTATATTCTCCAGGACTCTTTTCTGGTCCTCCACCATCCTGCACTTTGATAACCAAAACCAAGATCCATGCTTTACTGTTCTGTTACTCAAAGGGACTGTATGATGCTGTGGTGAGAGCCTGAAGTTATTCCCCTGGGAACGCTCCACAAAGATGGCACCACAGGAATGCAGAGCAAGTCCCCATGGCTCATAAAGGCTGTATCCCAGTTCCCATTATCCTTGCACTGGGGTCCCTTGCTGTGCCAAACCTGTGGGGAGAGCACATGTGTTCCCAGGCAGCTGGCACAGGGGGTGCCCAAGATACAAATAACCCTGTTTTCAGTGCAGAGGCTAAGCTAAAAGTTGAGAGGGGGGAAGAAAGAAAATAAATCACTTTGTATTGATGCAAAGAAGCGTTTTTCCATGTTTTCTTGGCGAGAATTTATTAAGCTAACAAGCCAAAATGAAAAAAGTGTCTGTTTAAGATCTGACTAAACAGTCCGTGTGTGTTTGCTAACCCTGCTACTGATCAAAGCTGGGCTACCCCATACATGGGAAATTCGTTTTGAAAATTTAAGAGGGGTCCATTTTTTCCCCCTTCTCCACCAGGCAAACTCCCAAATAGTCTGCTGCCAGCTCCCCTTTGCATCTCTGTGACCTCTATTCCCTCCTCTTTTTTCCAAGCCTTCCTTTCAGCTGAGAACCCGTCCCTTTGGGAGGGGGATGTTTCACCATAAAGACACAATTGTTTGAGATTTCCAGTGTTGGCCCAGTTTAGCATTTGATGTCACTCCTTCAGTTACTGACACTGAATCGCCTTTGTACTAAAGAGGACAAAAACAGAGAAACGAATAAAAAAAAAATCCCATCTATGCTGGTACAAGACCTGATCAGAAGCCATCAGACATCCCAGCTGCATTCCATATCCTCCAGGAAAAATAACCTTTCCAAAAATTTAGACCCCTGATGGCACCCACAGACTTTCCCCTGAGTAAACACAAGAAGTCCAAGCAAAGGGTTGTTTGGGGCTGTCCTGGGATGCCTCACGCCAGCAGGTGAGAGAATTTTACTGACCAAAAAGGCAAGTATTTGGATGAAAATGGAGCATTTCCAAACAAGAAACAAGGTGAATTTCTTAAACACTGCAGAACTCATTGGTAGTTCTTTTAAATAACTGCATATGTTTTATTATCTTAGACTTTTTAATGCCTCACATCTCTAATTGTAGTAGCAATTATTAGCTCGGTTAATGAAAGCTTTCGAAACAAGATTGTGTGGGAGTTTTTCAAGCCATGAGTTAAGTCTTTTAACTCAGTAATTGCCAATGATTAATTCATTTTTCCATTTAAGTGCTGAAAAGTTGAAATATTATTTCCTTGATCTGTATTTGTGCTTGGCGGTTCTGAGTTAATTACAACTCTGTGAGCACCTTTAAATCAAATTCAGAGGTTTCCAGGTGTACGTATCATGAGGCCCTGGTAAATCCTTCAACAGCTGCTTGGGAAAGGATTACTGAGCTTGACTGATGATGCTGTTCTTCTGAAGGTCTACCTGTTATGTGCCTACAGCCATTAAAGGCACTACAAGTGCAATGTAGTAAAGAGCTTAGGCTTGTAGAAGTTCTCACATAAATAAGGATTATACTCATGAATGTCTGGTTTGGAAATCATCCACCTTAATTTTTCTGGATGGAGACAAGGTCTTGGTCAAAGCCCTGGAAAAATACAAGTACGTGCATAAATCACCAGCTCACTGGCTATGACTGGTGGAAGAAGCCACAATTCCATAAGGAACTGTAGCAACCACAGCTCACTGGTGAGCAAACCTGGCCTGGGGTTGGGGCTGGTTTGGCCCATTGCTGTAACTTCAGCCCCAGATATGGTTCTCTTACCTTGTGGAGACTGAAATAGTGCACAAAGAGGGGGACACACAGAGGACCAAGTTGGTGCAAAGGACACAATGCACCACTGGAGCTCCAACTTCCTGCACATCTTCAGTGCCACAGAAACAGGGGCTTGTGCAGCCCAACACACAGGAAGAGTTTCAGCTGCTCTCTTAAACTGTGCCTTTTCTACTGCACTCCTGGGTTCCCTGCCTACACCATTTGGAGGCATCTTCTTCCTCAAAGTACCTGAGAACAGGAAAGAGACCACAGATGCTTTTTCCAGTGACAAGGAATAATTTTTTCAAAGTGGGAGAGAGCATCTCTATCAGAGTGCTAATCCTCCTGCTTCCCATCAGCATGGCTCTTTATCTATCCCAGCGGCTGATTTCCTCTTCCTTAAGGATGCTCCCAAGCACTAACACATCCCCAAGCTGCTTCCTGGCCCAGTTAACCTCTGCTTTCCTGGTTTAGGGCTTGGGGACCTGCTAACCCAGCATCCCCCTTGCCACAAGGGACACAGCAGAGTTTGCCAGTGCAGCACTCTGCAGCAATGAACAGAAGAGGAGGATGATGAGGAGGAGTACCACCAAAGGGGAAAACAGCAGCTGTGTCAGTAAAGGGATGTATGTTCTGGGCCTCCAACAACATGCTTCACCATTTCTGCAGTGCACTGCAGCCCACTCCTGGGTCCTGATCCTTGCATCTGGCACAATTCCTGTATTTTCTCCGCTGAGCTTCAAATATAAAAGATGTAAAAACCCCTAAGAGCAGAACTGGGACCCAACAACTGCCCTTTTCAAAGCAGAAACAAGACTTGTCGCTTTCCCTGCTCGCAGCAAACAACCCCAAACCACCATAAAACGCAATCTTGCGTGCTCTGGCTTGTGACAGGTCCTGCTGTCTTCCCAGCCCAACGAGATGCTCTGACTGGAGAGGCAGGCAGCACTGCAGCCACAGCACTGCTGTTGGGACACTCTTTTTGGGAGATAGGTGGGTCACCCCACCACTGCTTCTGGCTCCCCTGTCCTTCAGGATGCTCCAGAACACTAACGCATCCCCAAATGCTTCCTGGCCCCAGTTACTGCTTTCAAGCCCCTCCACCAAGCAATGATAGCAAGTGACCCTGGTCTGACCAGCACAGCTTGCTCCATTTCCTTCTTTTTTTTTTTTTCTTCTGCTGTTTTGTTTGGAAAGAAAATGTCATTGTCTCACAATCAAAGTGAGCAAGCCAAGACCTGGATTGTAACTGGAGAGAGGTCTCCGCTTGCAGCGCTGATACTGGCACACCTAGACAACATTTAAGGCACAATCCTGTATTAGGCATCTCCTCTGGCTGACTCCAAGCCCCGGGTGTTGCCCAGGTCTCCACATTGCACAGGGAAGAAGTCATCCAGCCCCGGGTCTTTGATGCCATCCTAATCTTACCTAAATGGAAGAAACTGTGGCAGCTACCTTGAAAATGCCCGAACCACCGAGCTGTTGCAACCCTCTGCCTTTGGCAAAGCCTGGCAAGGAGACGTGAGACCTTCCAAGGTGGAAAACTGTTGGAGCAACCTGCTCAGATACAGGACTACTCAGCTAGGATTTGGGCCAAAAAGACTTCTCCATTCCCTCTATCTCAACTAGAACATTGTATTCCCCTATTTGTTGGGGTCTGTGACTCCTTACTGATAATCCATGATTTATTAAAAATTAACATCTGTTAACATGAGACACTCATCTCCTGTGCAGCTTTAAAGTTCCTGAGTGGAAATTATTCTGAACTGCTAAGTAAGAAAAATGTAATTCTACTAAATCTTGTTGAGCATTTTCTTCAGTGGCTATTAAACTGAAAAATGTTTCCTTTTCCTCGTCTAGTACAAGTACAGCTCCCTGTTCCTTTTCAAAAACAGCACAGAAAATTTTAATTAAACTTGTTTGGTTTCTCTCTGCATCATTACACTAAATTAAATCACTAACTTTTAGATGGGAGGGAGAAATCCATGATTTTCATGTTAGCTCTTTGTGCAATCATCTTTCTTCATTAGAGACACCTGAGATCCATGTCAGAATATATGTTAATATATAGGCCAACTTTTAAACTGCTTGCTTTATTATTCATGGGGTTTGAGTGCTGTTGCTAACTGTCACGTCAGAGGGTTGGTAGGTTATAAGAGGAATGATTAAAAATAGCTCGTTTTAGTAATAACATGGCACTAGTCATATTTTATTCAGTATTTAACAGTCCACAGGAGGCTCTCATGCTTTCTTATTTGCCAGATTGTCTCTTCTGAATGTCACCGTCAACCATTCACATCCAGTTCATCCTCCTGAGCAAAATGGGTTTCATAAAGCCTACCATAACCAAAGAGGCGAAACAGATGGCACACTGCATCCCTGCAATTTCCTCAGGCTTGAGTTTCATCCCTTTAAAATACTAGCTCTCCTTGAAGTAAGCATGCTCCTTTATATTAACACGTGAAATATAACAATTACAGAGACTGCAAAACAACTTACTGAATGCACAAGATAAATAAACTCAGGAGCAGGAATGCAGGCTGCAGAGAGGTTTGCAGGACCCCTCACAGCCCAGCGTTTAGCCTAATCTGATGCCACGAGCCAGTTTACCATACCCCACACAGCTATATGCTCCCTCTCCCTTGACATAGCTGCAAGGGACATGAACTGAGCTATATACCGAGAAGTGTATGTATACATAAAGTGTGTATATACATATGCAAAAAACCCCCCTTATTTATACATATATATCTATATAAGTATATGCATTTTAAAAATAGAAGTCCCTGTCTTTAGACCCACTGAAGCAGTGCTTGTCTGAATGGAACCAACTCCCCGTGGCAATTCCTGATCACACAGAGTTAAAGAGAGCAAGTATTTCAGTACGAGATTCCCAGAAAGTAACAGTGACCCAAATGTCTCCGTGACACGTCACCGCTGGCACATGGGCCGTCACACCCATCGCTCCACAGCCTGTGGATTTAGTTTTCTGAGGGAAAAAGAAACAGCATTCCAAATCCTCTGTCAGAGTGAGAGAAAATAAAAAAAGGTTTGGGGTCCTGCAGTCAGGGTGCAGGCAGCCTCACACAAACCAAACTGCAGCAGCTTCATACCCGCTCCTGCTGTGAGCTTGTAACCCAGCAGTGTAGGATGTAGTGCTCTTACAGCGCAGAGGTGTTTGCTTGCCCTGGAAAAACCAGCTCTGTGCATGGGGGCCTGAACAGCACAAGACTACAGCAGAGGGGTGTGGAGTCACCCTCTCTGGAGATACTCAAGACCTGTCTGGATGCTGACCTGTGTGACCTGTCCTAAGGAACCTGCTTTGGCAGGAGGGTTGGACTCGATCTCTAGAGGTCCCTTCCAACCCTATGATTCTGTGAACACTGACCAATGAACCCGTATTTGGTCATCGCAAGAGATGGTGCTGTTTAAATGCTGACTTGTGAGAGCTCAGCACCTCTGAAAACTCAGGCCGCAATGGGGACGTTCACAGCATAGCAAGCTCCTGAGCTAGTGCCAAGGAAGTGGCACGTCTGTATGACCACAGCCACTGCTGAGCCGTCTGAGTCTGGTGCTCGGTCACTGGACAGAAAACTCCTGGTCTTCCCAACAGTACTGCCAAAGGACTCAAAAGGTCCTGAGCATCCGCCTTGTCCATTGCCTCTCCAGGAGGTTTTAACTCAATCAACACGCCACTCCTGTTCCTCTAGAAGTCCCAACCATGAAAAGCTGCCAGCGGGTATTTTGGAAGCTGGCTGTCCCGAACCCTGGATTATAGAGGGAAATTTAAAGTGTTGGTCCATGCAACCATAGTGTCTGGTTTGGGAGGACCAGTTCTCCTATTTTCAACTCCTTACTCATCTGATTTATTTGGATTATAAACTCCAACCCTTACTACAGTTTACACAGTTCTTAGCGTAAGGAGATGCTAATCTCCATGTGGGTAACTGCAATATAAATGAGACTAAATCAACATCACAAGAATATATTAAACTGGTCTATTCAAAGAGATTAAGAGAAAAAGATTATACTGGTATCAAAGTTCAATCTACTTGCTTGTTCCTTTTTCCAAGGATATTATTTTGTTGCAGATTTACAGTGTCCTTGCAACTAGAGTTAAAACTCTTCCAAAGGATCCCCCTGCTCTGATACAGCCACCTCTGGGGCTGGCCCATGACAGCTGTTCAACATCACACTGGGACACTAGTAATAATAGTCCTTGCAGCACTTACATAGCATTCCATACTTTCAAAGCTCTTAAATTAATTAGTTACAGGGTTACAGTATGGATTCAGACAGGATGTGAAAATGAAAATTGTATCCAGTGGAAACTACAGGGGGAATTTGGGGAAATGTAATGTAATTACCCAATTTGGAACCTGGCCAGAGCACTGCTGCTAGAAACACCACGGGATCTCTAATGACCGCACGCGGTCAGGACCTCGGCTTCGCATCTGCTCCAAATGATGAGGAAAGCCCTAACCAAATGTGCTCAGTCATCAGGTACAGGAAAAGGATGATTATACGAAATCCAATTTCCCCCACAGATGCCTCGCAGCTACGGGCGCTGGGCTGGGCGGCACCGCCGGAGCTTGTGTCGACTCAGACCTTGGGAGCCTGAAAATCCTTTTCAATTAAACAGTTCCAACTTTTGGTGATATTTACAAATGATCCACCTCGTAAGTCCATTAACTGGTCTTAATTGGGTTACAATCCCCAAGCAATTAGTCATCTCAGCCATTCCACTCTGAACCCCCCAGTGCACATGCGTGTACCCTCCTTTTAGCTAAAGCGAGCACATCGGGTGGTTGCGTTGCTGAGCTACAGCACTGTTCCGTGCCAATCTGGAAATGTTAATGCCGTGTAGACATGCAAATGTCACAAGGGGCCAATTTTAGGATGCACAAAAGAGAGACCACTAATTGGAAGGAAGAAGGAGAAAGGGATTACAATTCCCACTCACCTCAGTCATGCCTCAGGAGGGAAAGCAAATGCTTACACAACCCATTCTTGCTGACAGTGTTTGATGTGTGCCACATGTTGGGCTGGTTGGGAAAAGGCCATTTCAGCTTCACAAAACGTGTAGGGCAGTAAGCCCCACATGTTGGTTTGGGGCAGAACCCCCACAGCCTAATGCTTTTTCACACAGCTGGATTTCAGCGTTGTTTAACTTCTCAGCAACACCCTAACATGGACACTGAAGGATCTTTGGCTGATTTTGAAACATAGCATGGAAAGAGGGGCTCCTGGCAGCTGCCTGCCTGGGCAGCTTTGGGATTCAACTCAGTCCAGAGAGCCCTGGAGCAGTTCAGGGATGGTCTGGGGAGAAAGGGGGAACTGGGCAGCCTGCCTGGGAGACCAAGGACCAAAGATTTTCTTGTGCTTCTCAAGGAACTTGGACTCTCAGGAGCCATCATCAGCTTTCATGCTGAGTGCTGAAGCTGCAGAGAATCAGGAGATGCTTTGTAACAAACATTTTTTTTAAAAAGGAAAAATTTGGCAAAAATTCTTTCTTTTTCTCAAAAAAAAATTAGCATTTTTTAAACAGTTTTCCAACATGCTGGCAGAGAGTTTCTTGGTAGCTCTTCTGACAAGATGCTGCATCCCTCTGCTCACTAAGCGTCACTCAACTCCATCCATGGCTGCAGCGCAGAGTGAGTCACCAGCGCGGGAGGTGTGAGCAGCCTCTGCGTGTACAACCCTCTGCTAGAACAGGACAGGTTCACCCTTGGAGCTCAGTGGAGCCTCTCTGCTGCTGCTAACTGTGTTGTGCTGTACCCCTACTCCTGGACTCACCCACCTCAGTGCTATACCCAGCACATCTGCTTCTTCTTTCTCCCTGACACAGCAGCACCCGAGAGCCTTCCAGGAGAGCCTCAAGAGACCTGAGGAAAACCAACATGTTTTCTCCTACCCTATCTCTTTCCTAGGGAAATTTATAAAGCCCACTGCTCCCACACATGGACACCTCTTCCAGTGTACCACCAATAACTATGAACTACAATCCTGATCTTTGCTTCCCACTTCAATGTGTGAGATGCACAGGAGCTTTATTTTATCCAATGAAGAATTGCAAAATGTGTCCACCAAAAATTACTGGTAGGTAAGAAATAGAAAGCGCATAAAGGACAGCTCTTGGTAATGTCACACTGCTCTGTCAGACTTCCGGGACTGACTCCTCACAATTAGAGCTTTGTCAGTAAACATCACCTCACCAACTTCCATGGATTTATTCTTGATTCATGCTAGCATAAGTAAAACCAAGTAGATACTTTTGCCTCCGTTTTCAGCTCTGGAGGATTCTAATCCCCTGTGGTCCCTCTCAATCTACAGCTCTACATGATTGGGGCTTATTCTCTGGGGTTGTGATTGCAAAACACTGTCACTGGCGGGGTGGGGAATCCTCTCCACACCTTGAACCACTACATTTGCCACGCAAACCCACCCAAGCATGGATTGCCCCACATATGTGTTTTCATGCAGTACCACCAACACAGACCCTTTTTAGACAACAACCATCTGCTCACTAGAGTGTCCAGCCAGCTGTAACTAAGTTGTTCACTCCATGCCCTGCTTCTACACGCCTCTGGTAGTCATCACATTGGCATTTCTCTGCTGTGGTCTCCCATGCCTTGCTTAAGCAACAGAGGTGCAACTGGGATCCCATGACGCCCAGCACTACCGTATCCACAACAGTCTCCTCCACCCAAAAACACCACACCACAGCAGCCAGAGTTTGAACGTGGGACCCACAAGGGATCTTCCATGAAATTATGATACGGCAGCTGGTTTTGCATAGTTGAGAGCGCCCTTTTGTTGGATTAAAACTGGTAGCTTCTAGAACCATAATTTGGAAGTGACCAAGCAGCAGGAAGCCAGAGGAGGAAAGGGACCTCTTCTCATTAGAGGCTGCTGCTGCTTGTGGGGTGAAAATAGCACGGCTGAACCTAAACAGCTCTGGGTGACACCACAGGACACAGTGAGGACGTGCGCTGCAATCTCAGCATGATGGATGCATTCAGCTCTGCTGTACCTATGCTGTAATGAGCTGCCAGGTCACCAGGGCATCGGCAGTGCTGCGAGTTTGATTTCACTGAAAAGGGCTTGGCGCTCTGGTTTGAGTAATGAGCACCCTTGTACGCACAGAAACAAGCACAAGAAACTGCAGTGGGAGTCTTGAGCAGCACAGGCTACTGCACACACATCGCATCTGACCCCCTGGCCCTTCACGAGCCTTCAGCAAAGTTTGGAGTCATGCTGAAGACCTCAGCTCTCACCTCAACAGCCTGACCCTAGGACAGGGACATTTAAAGCCCCCGGGGACAAGGTGTTTCCAACATCACTGCAGCACAGCACAGCTCTCCCTGAGCAGAGGGTTTGTCTCTGTGACACCAAACCTTTTGTAGAGGCAGCGGGAGGTGGGGGGACAGAAAACTGGAAGGAGGATGCACCATGACATGTCCAGCACAAGGCTCCCCTCCCTGAATTAGGTATTACTAACGTAAACAGCTATACACCTATATTCCTAAAGCTTCCAAACCCAAGGCATTACTGAGCACTTTCTCTCCTGAAGGCATTCACAGGATGAAGGTGCAGGCAGGCACACCAGGACAGTCCCTGCTGAGAGGAGCAGGGCACAGCAGCCCATGGGGAAAACCATTTCACAGGAAAAACTGAAGCAGAGAATAATCTGACGGAATTCAGCTGTCTCAGTCATTCCTGTGGCTTTGTCTGGGCTCCTTTTAATGAGGCCCAACAGTTCACCAGTGCCCTACCTCTCTCCTTACAGAGAAAGCTTTGTAAGGCCGCACATCTCTCCTGATCCTCTGATTTCCCTCTCGCAGAAGCCAGTCTCACTCCAGCCACAGGCTGGTGGGGAGAACATGCTGTGCTGGGTCCTGGCTCTTCAGAGGGGAGTGGGACACAAGAAAAGGGTTGTGGCATACAATGGAGGAAAATGCAAGCCAGCTACAGAAGCTAACAAGGTCGGTGACATCTCTCTGGAAGGGTCAGACTCAAATGTGAGGGACAGAGATTTCATGGTGCCTGTTAATGGGGTGCACACAGAGACACACTCAGTCCATCTGTGCGGACAGCCTTTGCCCCCTGGGATGCTGCCCTGCACTCCCTACAGCCATGTTGGAGATACAGGGCATGAACTGGTGGCTTTTGACTCTGTCACATGGCACCAAAAGTGAGATGCAGCTTCTGTGGATGTTTTCTTTTTTTGCAGTTTTTTTAGAAAGATTCACTGGTTAGATCTAAGGTTCCCCCGAGAGCACGGATACATTTCATATGTTTTCTGGTAAGCAGATACTTCAAGGACAGCCTTTAAGTTATGCCCAGTCAGGCAGTGACTGCAAAAGAAATTAGGGCATGGTGCTGCTATACCGACCTAGCAGATCTCAGGGACTTTGGTGGGAGCTGTGCTATGGAGAGAGCTCGCTCTTGTGCAAACAGGCTGAGAGAAAGGGCTGTGTGTGCATAGTCTGTCCTTGGAAGGGGCACCATGAGCCCATCCCTATTCCTGCTTCACCCCCTCCCTGGCTGCACACTACAGTAATCAATCTCATTCCTAAAATGGTGGAGCTTGCTCCCACGGCCTTCCGCTTTTCCTAGAGAAGTAACCCAGCATCTGTGCTCATCCCAGGTGCGGGTCAGCCAGAGGAAGACCAGAGGAAGTCTGACTTCCCAAATCAGCAGACAGCCATCACTTTGTTTCAGCACTGTTTGCTATGTACCGATCTCCCTTGGAACATTGAAGCAGAAAACAGGTTGCCATCTCCCTGAGCTGTGGGGTCTCCAGGATGCATCACTGTCGCTGCTGGTACTAAGGAGCAGCACAACCCCTCTCTCTCCAGCACACAACCCGCTCCATACTTCCACGTGATCTTCACTTACATCAACTCATTTTACTTTGTTAGCTAAGTTATCTTCCAGTGAAAGGAAGAGAAGGAGGTTTCATCAAGGAGCTTTTCAACAGGTTGTCACCATCTCAATGATTTAGGGTAGGCAGAATACCTTGTATTCCCAGTGTCCTCATGCCACCACAAACTGCAAGCCAGTGTGAAAGCACAGCCCACTATAGCATCTGGAAAGGTGAGAGTTGAAGAGTTTTCATGCAAAGATAATCAAGCTGTAAGATAAATGCTTCATCAGGAGGAAATGTCAGCTCCTGAATGAGGACAGTTATTGTATAAGACATTTCTTTACCTAAAGGAAGCAGGTTAATATAACTCCAAATTACTATTTATCACACCATATGATGTTCAATTTCCAGTGTAATTTCCACCGTGTTTCTATAGCACGTGTGGAAATCAATTCAGAGATCAGTGAATCCTTACTTCTGAATTTTTACAGCAGAAAGTGAAAAAAACTAATTAAGAAAAGTCACAACAAAGCAAAAAACCATGCAACAGGGAAAAATAACATTTTGAGATGGGCATTCATACCCTTGTCAGCTCAACCATAGTATACCACTTTACTGTAGCATCTTTTGCAGCCTGAATGGGACTCAAGCAGGACTGTGTTCCAGTGGGGAAGGCAGACGGTGACAGCACAGAGGCGCTTGGAGCAAAGACCTGGCAAGAAGCACAGAAGATGTTTCAAAAAATATCTTGAAGAAACCACCAGGAGACACAAGGTATAGAATCATGAGAGAATTCACACAGAATTCTTCTCTGGGAGAAGAATCAAAGAGGCAGGTTGTTGTGAAGGAGGCCAACAACAGTTTAAGAATTGGAGAGGCTGGGAAACACAAAAGCACTGTGAGAAAAGAGGGTGATGCTGCTCAGAAGAGCTGAACAGTTAGAGCTGAGTGTGTTTAAGAATGCCACACGTTAGGAGAGTGATGGAGTGACAGAACTTGGGACTCTCAGACTGAGGAGTAATTTCCTTTCAGCAAATATGCGACCTATAAAAAAAATAAATCCTTTGACAAACACTTTCCAATGGGCTCTAGAAAGTAGGCAAGTCTTTTCGGGCTCTTAAATGACTTTCAAAGCAACCTAGATTATTTTACTGCAATGTCCTTTTCCCTCCCTCCTTTCCCAGGCTGAAAGTCCTCCTCAGGTACTGCTGCATGAGGTGATGGGAACCTGATCCAGGGTCTGCTAAGACCAGTCACCCTCTCTGTGCAGCCTCTGCCGTGAACTACATGGGAATAAACTTTCACCACCTCGCCCACTTCTCCAGTAATTACAGAGGAAATGAATGGTGCTCAGAGGCGTTGTTTAGAACCTTGCAGCACTAGCACTGCAACATCACCGAACTCTCTCCTGACTTCACTCTGATTTTTACAGCCTGCTCCTGCAGTTTTACATTTCCAAAAGTTATTCTGTGACCAGCTGCCAAGCATCCCAAACCTGATCAGGAGATTCAAACCAGCTATATCTCCTCTCCAGCAACTCTCAAGCCATTGCAGGGATATACACACACACACACACGCGCATATATTAGCCTTGCTGACAAGATCTACTTTGGGCCACATTGCTTCTCACCCACCACCTTGCTCTAATAACAGTTACATTTTACAATTTTCAAAAGCTGTCAACATCATCGATCTTCCAGACT
Source organism: Laterallus jamaicensis coturniculus (assembly GCA_022605575.1). Lineage (NCBI taxonomy): Eukaryota > Metazoa > Chordata > Aves > Gruiformes > Rallidae > Laterallus > Laterallus jamaicensis. The sequence continues at coordinate 14,346,217 of JAKCOX010000015.1, forward strand.
GAATGTGCTTGTCTTCTATTATGTGTGTTGAATTACTTGTGCCACAATTAAGTCTTTATTTAACTGAAGGCAGCTTACCTCCACGGCAGTGTGTAATTTGCTCTGGAGCAGAGTAGTAATCTAATCCAATAAAGCTGTAGGTCTAAAAAATACATATGTATATTAAAAAAAAAGAAAGGAAAATAAAAAAGCCTCCAGCAGCAGCATCTAAGATGGACACACTCCGCATGGTAAACTATCACCCTGATAGGATAATTGCTTTGGTTTGATCAAAACTGCATGCTCATAGAGAACTGAGCGTCTGGCAGCACTCACAGCTCAGTTTTAACAGAGAAATTGTCTTTGTCAGATCTGTCAGGGAAACTGAAAAAGGAGAGACTGGGCTGTACTGAGGAAAACTGAAGGGGTGTCCTCTAAATCCAAAAGACCACATGCCTTATTTATCCTAGTGCTGCGCATGTAGTCCCTACTGTAAGTTCTCTAGGATCTCTTTTGATGTCTTCTGGTAAAGAGATGGAAAGCTGCTAGCAAAGACATCCCACAGAAGTCCTGTCCATTTCTTCCTGCCTCTTCAGAAAGGCCATGATGACCTGAGCACTGTTACATCATGCAGACAATGAAAAATGAAATAATGCTACCTGCACCATTAACTGGAAAATACATACTGTTTTATTGCCACGCAGTAAAATGACTCTTAAGGTCAACAGTTGACACACTCCAGGCTTGCAGATGGGAAAGGAGGCAGAGCCCATGGCAATTAGCTGTTGTGATAGCCTCATCTCCCAGCAACAGTGCTTCTGAGCACAGGGTCCTTCCTGGGCTGCAGCATCTCTTCCAGAAAAACAGCCCACCTCAGTGGATATCCTGGAGATGCACCACTCACCACTGTCCAGGTGATTACTCATCATGTCCCCAGGCCCTCTGCACCTCCACACTGTGATGATACCCAAACACTCCTGCCATTTAAGAAGATCCATGTCCCACTTAACAGACGTTTGTAAAAGGTGCTGGGTATGATTTGCAGAACAAAACTAAATTTGGTCTAGAATCCTGCCATCTGGTGACTCCAAATAAGTCTTGTGTACGGTTACAAAGGCTTGCATCTTTTACTTTGCTTTGCTGTAAAACTTAACCGCTTGTCCCTTATGTGCCCTTCCACAGCCATTTACTCTGTGCATCACAAAGCTCTTTGAATACAAAAAGGTCCTTTCAGCTGAACTTTTGTCTCTGTATTACAAGCAAAAAGAAGATGATGAAGAAGGGCAAGAGACTTGGACAACATCATTTAGCATGCCAGGAAAAAAAAGAAAAAGAAAGATGCAATCCAGCTCCCTGAATCTCCTGCATCCACCTTGAAACAACACTAACTCCAGCCCACTAGCAGGCTTCTTATGTTTTTGTAAGGTAAACTCCTACTCCCTTAAAAAACAGAGGGAGAAAAAGTCAGCCAGTGGCTTGATGACACTTGAAGATGCATCATCATCTTGAGATACAGAGTTTTGTGCCCCATTGCTCTGTGCAGTGCAATAGAAATAGGCTTAGAGAAAAGCTGGTGTGAACCCTGTCCCAGCCTCCCTCCTCTTCTCGGGGTGTTCACTGCTGGCAGCTGAGCAAGGTGCTTTTAACTAAGACTAAGAGACGATAAACCACATAAACCCTGACGACCCTTCAAAGTCCTGGTGAAAAATTTCATCTCAGAGGTGAGTGACAAGAGGGGGTCAAAACACAGCAGATTGTTTTCAGAGGAAAAAGACGTCAGCCACCTTTGTTCATCACAAGCTTGCCGTCGGCTATCCAGCTCCACTGCCTTCCCCCCAGGATTTGTGGTTCTAAGGGCAATCATTGCCACGTCAGTGAACTTCACAAGAGCACAGCACGTTACACAGGCATCGATACAATTGCCTTATCTCCTGAGCACAGGGGATAAAAGCTCCCTCTTGGAAAACACGAGCAAGGCAGCCCCATTTTCCACATGGCATGCTGTTTGAGATGTCCCTTTGCTGCAAATACCAGGCCACCACCCACTGCCTCCTCATGAGTGCTGCATAGGGTACCACAGCCCCAGCTCACACACACAGTTGCTAAGGGAACATGCAGGAAAAGCTCAGGCCTGCCTGGCTCCCTTGCACAGCCTCAGGCATACAGCCAGGACAGCCTTACCCACCTCTCTTGCAAGGTGGGACAATAAAGGTTCCTCCTTGAAGGGACTCTGGCAGTACCTGCTTTTAAAAGAAAAATGACATTTCCACGCAGCCAGAACCCAACTTGCTGATAAAACAGCCAACACAACAGCCAACCAGAGTTATCGCAACGGGGGGCTCAGCTCTGCCCCCCAGCCCAAAGCTGTGGCTGGAGCAGATGCAGCCTGCCCAAGAAACCCATCTGCACCACCATGGAAGGAACAGGTCCCAAACCCAGGTCTGTCAGCTGACAGCCCTCATTCCAAGCTGCCCTTTGGTTTCTCTGGTGTGAGTCAGACAGTGACAACCTGCCTACTGTCCCCACCCACTCAAAAACAGCACACCTCCTGATTTCAGGCCTGGAAACACAAGGAAAATCCAGCCCAGAGGCTGAGCCAGGATCATTGAGTGATGCAAACAAGATTTGATTAAGATTCAGATCACATAATTGGCAAGGCACAGCTCTTCTGCAGCTAAATCAAGGGCCAACTTTGCAGCTATCAGTTCTTCCCATTGCCTTAGGGGCAACTAAGCTAGTGACAACTCCTGAGGATACAGGCCATGATTTCATTCGCACAGTCCAGCACAGGATGCACTCTACACAGGGATGCCAGGCTTAGGCCTTTTCCCAAGCAGCAGAAAACACAATCCTAGGGAGTGGCAGCCTCTCTGAAAGTAGCCCAAACCATTCCCTGCCTCTTCCTTCATCTGCCCTGTGGGAAATGGTGTGTTGTGCTCTTCTTTTGTCCTACTCTCCCCTTCTTGGAAGGGTCTTGGGGGGTGACTGGCCCCCAGAGGTGCAAACATTAGATAATAAAGTGCCTAGTTTGTTATTGGGCAGGGAAACTACTGTTAGTGAAGAGGTGGTCAAACAGCAGAACCATCACTTGTAAGCCTCCTTTCACACTCAGCTCAGTTCACTGATATTTTCATTCCTAACGAAAGGCTTCTGGAAAGATGGATGTGCCATGGATGGGGGAGGAGGAGAGTTGAGCTGGACTGCTGCTGTTGCTTAAAGTCAGGAAACAGAAGTAAAAATAATGATCTGGCCCCAAAGTACTACCCTGGAGATGCTTGGCTGAAGAAAGTATCATTACCATCGTCATTATTACTTTCCTGTCATTCCCTCACAAATCTGAAGTATGTGGCACCTGAATGCCACCAGCTGCCCTGAGGGTCAGAGCCCCAAACCCTGAAGTCCAAGCTGAGCTCTGCCCCAGGTCCTTCTCAGCCCTTTGTTGCCCTCATGATGCTCTGCCTGGAGCTGGCACTGCAGAGGAGACAGAGCTCTGTGTCACAGCAAGCATCCACAAAAAGACAAAGAGCTTGTGTGCTCACACCCCAACACTTCCCCAGGCTGCCCAGCCTCAGACTGCCCAGATGTTGAGGCAAGGATGGAGAATGGGTGGGAAGCCTGAGGTCTAATAGACAGATGCATGTTCAGCCATCTGAAGGAAGTCTGTGACTGAGGTGACGGTCACAGTCCCATACTGGGTGTAGCTGTGGAAGCAAAACAATGTTCCCTAAAGTAACCCCAACTAGGCTTTCTCCACAAATGTTATTTATGGAGGGCATGGTCATCTGAGTGAAAAGCTGGGGAGAATTTTCAGTTTGGGAACCACAGATTAGGAGATGAAGTTTAGTGACTGTCAGTCCTGCCTGGATGCCAACATGCGGAAGAACTTTTTCACAGTGAGGGTGACAGAGCAGTGGAATAGGCTGCCCAGGGAGGTGGTGGAGTCTCCTTCTCTGGAGATATTCAAGTCTCGTCTGGACACCTATCTATGTAATATGAGATAGGGAGCCTGCTTTGGCAGGGGGGTTGGACCCGATGATCTCTTGAGGTCCCTTCCAACCCCTAAGATTCTGTGATTCTGTGATTCAGTCTTACTGAAAGAATTAGCAGCCTGGTTGAACGGATCAATCTTTGAACTCCACTCCATGAGATGTGAAGTTTGGAGGTGGCTATATACAAGATTCTTCTACAGATTCATGTCAGACTTGTGCACCCCCACGTGCAAGTGAGCTACCTCACCCTGCCCACGGCAGCCTGGCAGAACATCATAACAGAGCAATCCAGTATGTGAAAAATAATCGATCCCACTTCCTAAATCTCTACCATTTTCTCGCTCCAAGAAGTATATTTTTGCAATTATCACACTGCCGCGCTGAGCAGCTAAACAAGGATGCAAGTTCAGTTTTGTCTCACTTCGCTGCTTAATAGCTGTAGCAATTTCTATCTATATATTACAGCATTCCCAAATGGTTTCTCCTGAGGGGGCAGGCAATAGCTGGTGCATACTCTTTGCTTTAAATGGAATTTTTTTTTTTTCCCCTCACTATTTGCAGAAAACAATAATACAGAACAGGAAAAAAATTGTAATATCAAAAATAGGGAAAAAGAGCAATAGCCCTGGAGGGGATTAAAGCCGGCCTTTGATCCAACGTGCTCCACCACTTGATACTCAAAATGCTCACCTCTCAGTGCTCGAAGATCTCTCACAGGACAGCTCCGACACCCCAGTGCATGGGGTGATGACCCAAAGCTCATGTAAATCTGTGGGAACGGATCTACCAACCCGACTGGCTTTGGTTCAGCCTGTAGTCACACGGGAAGATGACAGGGAATTTGGGAAAAAACATTCACACAAAAAAAAGGGTGCGAAAGGCATGAGGGGGAGGAATATTTCTTGCATTAACATTTCTGACAAGCCGTTTCTCCTGAAGCTCCCACAAGAGTCAGGGCAGCAAGAGCTGGTTTAGGGAAGGCTCTCCTTGGGTTGCACTGAAACATGTTTGTTCACTTTTAATTGAGCATGTTCCTAAGTATGTCTGTTAATTAAGGACAGAACTGTTGAAGCAGTTGCCTGGGGTCTTGTCTGGAGGGGGAGGGAAAACTTCAGTAAAGTCCATATGCAGCTGAGCTCTATTTTAGGGTGATTTCTTATCACGGGGAAACCTGGGAGAAATCATGAGCAGCAACTGAGATAAAGTGCCTTTGATCCTCTCTGAGAGCAACAGAGCACAGAGCAACCTGCAGCAGCCCGCTCCCATGGACATTGGTTGGGGAAACCAGTGTCAGTAACGCCTGTGTCACCCAGAGACTTGAGGAGAAACGTACCAATAAATCTGCTGCCTCTGGGTGCCTGCACTCCTGACACCACAGGGTAAAGTACCAGATGCAAGGCGGGCACCAGGATTGTCATTTAGGGACCACATTCTACCAGCAGCAACCCCCCTAACGAATTACTTGAAGAACCATGGAGGTGGCCATTGGGTGCTACCTGACCTCTGCGTTGAGCACCTTTCTTACAGTGCTCACCCCCAAGCTGAGATCCCTGTCTCCTGAGGGCATTGTCCGAGCTGCCCAGGCTCCCAGGGCACAGAGTATCTCAATGATCTACCCAGGAAAACCTTCTCATTTTCAAAACAAGTCATGTGGTGGCATGTTTAAACACAGGAGTGATCTCCAGCACCAGACCACCTGAGAGAAGCTGGGGAGGTGAAGGGAAACGACAGCCCTTCATTTACACAGTTTTCCTGCGTTTGATTAGTGCGGGGGCAGGAGAAAGCAAAGCCGAGCGCTCTCGCTCTCTCCCCCACGCACCCGCTCCATCACCCCGGCTCGTTATGAACCGCATCCTCACAAGCCCTGCTTAAGCAAAACTCTGTTCCCATGGTTACACCCAGGATTTTCTGCCGAGGGCTGCACGTGATGTGAGGGTGACTCGGCTGATACGTTAAACACGAAGCGGAGTCCCCTTCCACACTTGAGGATGCACCGGCTGCATGCTAGCATCACGTACCCCTGGGAGCTAACCTCTCTGGGGCAGTGAATCGCAACAGGGCCACGCAGGGCTCATGTATTTTAAGTGACCCTTTCCAAATCGAGACCCAAGCAGGATGCTGCCAGTTCATGTCACAGCTGCTGGAAGGAAGGCAGGAGGAATTTTAAGTCTGAGGGGGAAGGTGGTTCGTTGGTACAGTGGGGCAGCACATAATGCTGCCCACTGAGCAATGCAGCCCCTGCGTCTCCCCACTCCTAACGCCAGGATGTGTCCACATGGGATTAGTTCCACATGCTGAATTACTTTAGAAATTATTATTTCCCCATAAAAGAAGCAGAAATTACATGTTTATATAAAAACGATCTGGAGTTTTGCTTTTCTGGGGTATCTTTGGCAAAAATAAGAGCACTCAACAGAAACAGGACTGGAAAGAAATTCAAGGAATTGCTTAGTCCTTCCTTGTTCCCAAAGCAGTCCCAACCCAACGCACATTCTTCTCGCCAAATGTCCCCACATGTTTTTTAGGGCCTCCGGTGCTGGCTGCACATGATGGCCTACAGAAAGTCTATTCCATTCTTTTTCTAAATTAAAGTTCATCAGTTTTGAAAGGTCTTTGTCTCACATTGGTCACCAACCACAAGTATACACAGAAGTCCCTCTACTCCTGGAACATTAAAGCCTTCTCCAAAGTGTCTGGTGGCAGGCAGTGTGGGAAATGGATTGTTTCCACCACACACTAAACCTCGTTTCTCAGCCTCCGCTCTTCCTGACAGAAATGACACTGGGAGCCTGCTCCGGGAATGATAACTAGTTAGCTGATTAATCATCAGTGCTCAATGATACTGTGCCATTCCTCACGCTTCTGGGTTTGGGGAGAGGCGTTCCCCTCCACCGAGAAGCTTGGGTTGGTGCTGCACCAGCCCAGCACCCAGAGCAAGGCTCCAGAGACAGGCAGGGTGGCAGGTACATGTCAGACCATCACCCACCCACACCGGATCTCACCAAAGCCAGGGCAGCACCGCCAGCCAGCTCGCAGCCCTCCTTTGGCTCTGACCCTCATGCCAACAAAGTGGTTTTACATTTCCAGGGCAATTTGTTCTGCTTTCCACCCCCCTGCAAACACCCGCTTCGTTAATACGAGTTGTGGATTTATTTCATTTTCTGCAGGAGCTCCCAGACCATCAAGATCAAGTTTAAGGTGTTAATTAAGTGGACTGTGTAACACACTTTACAGCCCAACAGACAACAATTTTGGCTAATGGCAGTGGCTGGAGGCGGGTTAGAGCTGCGCACAGGGAAGGCTCCGATTGCCCCCGGCTGGCCTCCTGCTAACCAATATCCCTGCTTTCTGATATATTCTTCCACTCCCTGGATTTCAATAATTATTTGACTACACCTCACTGACAGCACATGCTCAATTTAAAGGCTTTACTTGTCAGCCTACATGCTTGTGCTTGGCTGCAAAAATAATTCATGCTTACGGCTTTCAGTTCCTCAGCCTCCCAGATACCTTTAGTTGAACTTAAGGTTCAACTTTATTTTGTCATCATCTTAATTGAACAGCTGCAGAGGAAGATGCAGCAACTTCCAGGTTAACTAGATGGGCTTTAGGCAAACTTCATAATGCATTTGTGGTTGACCATAAATGCATTTGAGGAAACAGCTAGTGCACCAGGTCAGAGCCTCTGCACAATGATGACCTGCCTGCAGCAAAATCCAACTGCAACCACCTATCAGAAGAGTCCCAGGGTGCCCCAAAAGTGCCCCTGTACTGTCCTTGTCTGTGTACCTTGTATGCTGATATGAACATTTATTTTAGAATACTTTTTTTGTTCAGGAATTCTCACATACTAGTGGGTAACAGTTTTCCTGATAACTGGGGAGTTTCAATTTTCTACAAGCTTGTGTTAAAAGTTGAGCTGATTGACCAGACTGAATAAGGCATCTTCTGGGTAGGAACCATCCAAAAGCAGCATCAGATTTTCCAAACTGACCTACCATCAATCCAAATATTTTTCATGACAGTTGGATCTGCTCATAAGGAATTTTGTATCTGATACTGGACATAGGGACTTCATTGGTTAACGTGGACAACATGGATAGATGGTGGCATCTTGTCTTGGTCACACTTACTGAACAAGTTTCCAGTATGCATATTTATATTTAGTATTTCAAAATGTCTTTTTACACATGTTTCTTTCCACCATCCCCTAATTCCCTGCTTATGCACAAGTCTTTGCAAACAAACTGATCTGCTGCTGTCTTCTCAGAACAAAATACAAGAGGGGTGCAAACACCAGTGAAGCCAAACCAGGGGTTTATTTATGTATTTACAGATAACTTGTAGAGGGATTTCCCCTGCTTTGGCTAACAGCTGCATTGCTTTTTCTGTGGCAAACTCATTGATCCCCAGCTCAGTTTCTTTTGTGGTGGAACATCAAACCCAGCAGTGAAATGGGGATAACGGCAAGCAAGTGCATCGTTGGGGGGCACAAGAGCTGAAAGCTACTCAGTCCAGCCTGTATTTCCAACCACCATTCAGGCTTAGTTCTGTGTGGAAGTACAAATAGCTACGCTGCGCTACTGAAATTAAATGATAAATGTTGAAATAATTTCCATCAGCCTCCAGACCCAGCAGGTTTTTATCCTTATAGTCCCTCACCACATCACCATGTCCCTGCAATCGCCAGCGTCCCCCATGTTATGGAACAGGTTAATTTTTCCAAGGCTGAATCATCCCAGAACTCATCTATAATAACCCATGCAGAATACAAAAAGCTAGAAATGCATTTAAACACCCCCAAAGTAATTTAGTTAGTCAATGAACCACAGTATCTTTTCCCCACTCACTGGTTCAGTTGGTATCCATCACTTTTATTTTGTATGAGATACTTATTGTCTAGAGCAATAACGGATACGTGATCCAAAGAAAGGAGCATCCCATTGAATCCTGGCACATAGCATAATACAGTCGTTATCCAGCACTGTGGTACCAGCCAAAATGCCCATTTCTAATGTGTTCTCTGCAAAGAAACGATGGCACCCACAACTCTCATATATAATCTCATCAAGTTTTTAAAACTAGTAACACTCTTGATTTGACTTCATCGTGAGTGAGTTCACGTGGGCTGGTCTCAGATTTAAACACCCAGTTCCACAGACACTGGTGATGCTGGCACCTGTTGTTTTTACCTTTTCTTGCAGAATAACACCTTTAATGTTGAAACCAAGCTTTCAGAGTTTCACAGCACCGTGTGTACCCCTGCTAGTGCATACTGTAAAGATGACAGTTTACAGAGAGGTGAAAATCAGATAAATTACTAGGAGGGTGGGACCAAACCTAACAGAGCAAACCTAACCTTTTTAACTTACAGCTGCGGGTACCAACTCATAGAATCACAGAATATCCTGAGTTTGAAGAGACCCATAAGGATCATCGAGTCCAACCCCTGGTTCCACACAGGGCATGTACCTGGGGAACCCTGTTTACTGTCATGACCACAGCTCTTTCCTACAGCTCTAAGCTGAATTATGTTTCCCTCCCATCTTCTTCCAGCAGCTGCCTCGCTCCTTTCTGCTCATCTTCCCCTCAAGCTTGTTCTCAAGTTGAGGTGTTCAGCACACAGACCATCAAGAACATAGCACAGTGGAATAGTTAAATATCTACAAATATTTCTGTGGAATTTTTATTACTTTTTTTTTTTTTTAAGAAAAAAGCTTGCAGTCTGCCTGGGACTTGCTCACCCTGAGGTACAGTGACCCTATGACAACACCGTGTCCCTCCTGGCACATGCCATCCAGGGAGCCCCAAAGGAGGGGAAGCCTGACTTGAGTTGCATTCTACCATATGCTCCAAGAGCACAGATGCTCAGAGGAATTTGGAACAACCTCAGCTGTCAGAAATAGCAATCCAGCACCAAAACTTTGCTCAAAGGGAATTGTTAGTCTTGGAACAAAGGCTAAAGTCACAGAAGTTTCAGCTTGCTTAACTCCGCACAGAAAATCTTTCAAGTCCAGCATTACTATGCCAAATCTACACCAAAGACTTAAAATATTCTCACTGGTAGCTCTAGAGAGTTAAAGGTGCTGTGCAGAGCCACAGACCCTGCACCTAATTATATCTGTAGGGTTTCTCCTCTCTTCAGGAATTTCTCAAACCTGTAACTGCCCAACCAGTTTGGGGCTGACCAAAAATTTAAGTGTGTAGTTCAAGGAGGATTCAAATGATGGATAAAACTGAGGGAGGCCATGGTGGATCCCCAAGAAAACCACCCTGAGAAGGGTAGGCCCAGAGGCTGGAACAGCAAAGTTGCTTTTTGGTCATTGCAACACAGAGGGGAGGGCCACCAGGGTGAAAACAGCTTCTGTGGCAGAGGTCCTGAGGGGTGTGTGAAGGTAACCGAGCACCATTTGCTTCTCTTTCAGAACCCTTAAGGTGAAAGGGAAAAAAACCAGCAAAATCGCAGCTTATTCCTCTACCCTGAGGGGAACACGAGAAAACCAGAGATGACTTAACAAAAAATGCTCATGCAAAATCATCAGTGGGGGCTGCCCTGGGATGCTGAAGCAACCTGATGTCTCAGCAGGGACACCAAGCACTGATTTTGTTCTGCAAACCTCTGAGCACCCAAAAATGGGCTGGCGCTCCAGTAGAGATAAATAAATAAACAAACAAGCAAATAAATAAATAAATGTCAAAGCTGAGGTTCAGGGCTTTGGCTTTCATTCAGACTTGTCCGAACCGTTTTCATTTGCTGAGTCCTGGCTTGCCCAACAGGTAAAGTTTAAAGGTTAAATGAAACGGCAACAAAATCAAAGCCAAGGAGGATTTTCATTGATTTTTTGAACAGGGTAAGGGAGCACTGATTTGCACCAGCTCTCCAGAAAGGGAATAATTGTAAATAAACAGCCTCCACATCTTCCTCCCACACACACACACGGGCAAACACGCTCTAAGCTGCTATCTCATTTCATTCAGCTCCAACAGCTCCAAGTATTAAAGATAATTAACCCTTTTAATTATTAGATCCAATGTATGGCATGCCTGCATTTTGCTCTTATATCCTGCGGCTTCTAACTCAGGCCAATTAACCACGTAGGAGGGGAGGGAAGCAGGAAAGAAGAGCTATCATTACAGAATTATACTCAGGCAGCCCATCTATTGGAGACACATGAGCTGAACTGGGGGACCAATCCTGCCCCTTCAATGTGTGCAGAAGCAGCACCAATGTCCTCCTGCACACAGCAGCTGCTTGCAAGCAGCTGAGAAACCACCCACAGACTCCGGCACCATCACATTTATCCCTACTGAGCCCTGATTCTGTTAATCCAACATTCATTTGAACCCCAAAATCATCATTTCTGACAATCAACACTGCCTATTTAGGTTACTTTCACCCAAAATAAGCCCTATGGCAATGACCAGTTCTGGGGAGTAAAGCAAGCATCACTGCTTTCCACCTAAGCTCAGCAGAACCTCTATCTCTGAGTTTGATCCATTTCTTCATCACTAGCATTGCTCAGGGAGCTGGGAACATGGAATCAGAGCAGGTTTGGGGGGAGGGGTGTTAAAAGAATAAAAGTCTAATATATACCTTTATTACTTAAGGTATAAATATATTATTCGATAAAGGTATAAGGTGTATTTATTATCTCTGAGTATTCAGAGATATTCCATACAGAACTACTATTCAGCCTTCCAAAGAAGGTATAATCTGCACGGACACACATATGTGTGTATATACACACACGCCACGGGCAGGGTACCCGGGCACTACTGCACAGCAGAAATAAGTTCCTCCATCAGCCTTTGGGGAAGGCTCCAGCTTTGCAGAGCTGGCAGCCAGGTTTAGGCTCACGCAACTCCACTGACTGCAGCAGAGGCATGAGGGGTCGCACCAAACTCCTGCAGACGCCTCCTCCACCCCCAAAAGAGCAGAGGGCAGCTGCAACCCTCTGGAAAACTCTCCTCTAAGGCCCTGGGAGCAGCCCAGAGCCAACTTCTCCCTGGCCATCCAAGATAATGCTCCTGTACAGGATCCGACCCAGAAACAGTAGCATCCGGGCAACAAGCTGCGACTGTCCCTGCACCACACAGCTGTCCTCTCTGCAGCAGAGAATTCCAGAATATTTCTCCTGTGGGTGGGTTTTTTCCACTTCTGCAGCCACAGCAAGGACACTGGCTTGGCTGCAGTGCTGCGGTGCGTGCATGAGCAGGGCCGGGAGCGGCGATGGGGCTGGGACCAGAATGTGCTGAGCCAGGGTTTCATCCCCTTGCTGCCGCACGCCTCTGGGACCAGCCTCTCCGCAGGGCAAAGGAAACACTCAGCTGCTGATGTTACGAAACAGCGTCCGAAAATGGGTTTGTTCTACAGTGAAATTATGACAGCCTTGACCTGCTTTGCAGGCATCCCGGCTCTCTGCCAGGCTGGTGAATCAAGTGATGCTGAGCTGCCAAATCCACCAAACATCAAAGGAAATGAAGCTGTTTCCCATGGGACTCGTTTTGCTCTCTGCTCACAGAAACCTTGCATCAGAGCTTCCCTTTGAAGAGCCAGGCAGCAAGGTGCAGTGGGATCCCTCCCCAGCAGCTCCTCGGCAGGGCTGGACAGCTCAGCCAAAGAGGGCTTTATTTTCTCAGCAGTATGAACCAACGTGTCTAAGAATGACTGTGAAAAATCCCTTGCAAACATAATAGAAATGAATAAAATGAGAGGTAAAAATAGCTAAAAAAAGGGAAAAGGTAGTAAAAGAATTAGAGCCATTTGCAAATGGTTTGTATTTCCAAAGAAATTCCTCACCGGTTGCCAGCTGTCTGAGCCCTGAAACTTGGCATAACTACAACAGGCACTAAATTTGATACAGACATTTGGTTCCCTGTATTAATCATGTAGAGTAGAAATGGAATATATCATTTATGTGTTTGTCTCATCAGCTAAGGCTTTATCCCCATCAGACTTAATGGAAACCTTCCCTTGACTTCCCCGTGGCCAAGAGCACACCTCCAAGGAGAGAGATACCACTAAGGGCAAAAGCCCCCATGCACCTGCATCCCACCACCAACAGAGAAATTCAGGCAGTACAGGTGTAACTCTTGCATAGGAGCAACTGAAGTGGGCTGCTCTTTTATCCTTTGCAGAGGATAGAAACCCCAGAACACCACAGAAAAATAACAGACTCAATGGGCTCAATGCCGCAGGGAAGAGCGGAGCCAGGGAGCCAAGGGAGGACTGGCGCAGCCCAGGCAGTCAGGACAACCCATTACAGGGCAGCGTTAGCTGGACTGGATTATGTCAAGTGAAGTAAAACAGTCCCAGTAACCTTAAAAGACATTAAAAGGTCATCACACATCTTTGTGGTACAGTGAGAAAAGGCTTTGTAGTACCACCATCCTCACCCATGGTGCAAAACCAGGGGGGAAGAAGAGGTGATTCATTGCAGTATCTCTCCTTTCTCCTTCAAACACCAAACACCCACACAATTACTCTTAAAACCATAACACGTCAGGGAGGTTAGTATTATAATACATGCCTTATGCCAGTATTGTTCTAGAAACTTCTTTTTTCTTTCTTTCAGCTACTCCCACAGGGCAGTAAGCACAATGCATGTGCATGCATCTGCTGTGCCACAGACATCACAAAATGAGTCAGGTCCTCAGCTGGTATTATTCAGTTTGGCGGTCCTGATGGTTTTAATTTTATTTTATTTTTTTCTATTTCTAAGCCTCCTTCCAAACATTCTCCCATCTCACATTCTGTATGCAACAATAGCACCATAATACATAATTGTATCATAAGCATCTCTGCAGTCCCTTGCAAAGCAGAAATGGATGTGTAGATGTTGCTGACAAAGCAGCTGTGTCTGGGTGGCATTTTGCTGAAAAATTCCTGACATCAAATTCTAAATCCCACCTTCACTTTTCTACATGAAGGAGAAACTCTTTTTAATTCTGGTTATCTAATATATTAATCCTGAAAAACATGCTTTTGACTATGTTGGGAGCGGATTCTCAGGCTATTCATGGCTGATGCCTGAATGCAAGACCCTTTCTCTCCACATCATGCCGTTCCCCCCGTACCACTGATCATTTTGTCCCATTGTTGTCCCTACAGTTCACTTGCTGCTGGACAGAATCCTTCTGATTTCCAGAAACATAAAGCTGTTTCTAAAAGTATTAACTCCTCATTTTTGCTTAAAGCTTTTGTCATCTTTCTGGGAAGAAAAAGCAGTTACATTTTGTCCTCTGCTTATTTAAATTGATCTAAGTGGTGGAGTTGGCTTCATGCGGCATTTCCATACCTGGTGGTAGACATCATCCCCCTTTTTTCTGACTGTATGGCATATGGCTATGCCTCTGCGAAGCCCTCCTGCGACTTCCAAGTCTGCGTCAATCATGCTGAACACAACTGTTTGAATCCTGCATAATGCTGTTTTGTTACATGGCAATGCGTCCCAGGACCAGAATTATCATACCAAGTCAGACCAAAGATCATTCCAGTTCAAACCCAGTGCCTTACTGTGGCCCAGGAGAGATGAAAAGAATAGGGAAAGCTTGTTTGACTCAAGAGATCATCCTTTAGACTGGACTTCCTAGAGGTTGTATATGAAGTGTTAGCACCAAAGTAGCCTGGTACAAGGAGTGTGGCATTCCAACTGCACGCAAAGCACCCATTTCATTTCACCGTCTCCATTTCCTGCATTAGGGGAAACACTAAATGATTATTTGCTGCTCAGCTTCTTCATACTGCTCCATAGCTTCCTGCTACCAGAGTAACAGGAGCACCAGAAGAGCACTGGTAGGAGACAGTCTCATGACAAAGTTGCCATTAAGCTTTATGACAAAGTCTTCTGACCGAGCATCGCGTGACAAAGTTATGGTAACATCTTTCAGTGTGGCCATTTGTCACCCTCTAGAGGTGACCGAGCAATAAAAGGATGGATACAGCCCAGCTATCCAACTGCTTCCTCCTAGCATCTCCCCAGGGCAGGACCTGCTCCTTCACAGCCAAGGATGCCAGGTTTGGTCTCTTGGTGCTGCCACCTGTTCACTGCAGGCCACTGCACAGAGATACCTGCTTTCTGGACTCAACACACACCTGAGAGACTACAAACGTGCTGCTCTTGAAACTCCTGTGAAACAAGTTTGTTCTTACAACTACTCCTTCATTTAAAGGGTTATCCATAAACAAATACCATAGCACACACTCTCCTTTACCCCCACAAGAACTAACTCACATGGTAATCACACCATTTGGTGATTGCCTGTTAATCTGGAATGACAGATTCAATCTGTAAATAAATACTGGATATGAGGGAGGGGGTGGGGAAGGCAAGTTATGAACTTTTTGTTATGCATCAGTCTACCAGCGTGACAAACAGAAAGGCCTGAAAAGCTGTCTACAGGGCTCAGCTTACATAGAACTAGAGAACCAGACTGAACTCTGCAGGAGGAAACAAAATTAATTATCATCTACTTCTTACTTGTACTGGGGTGGTTTCTGAACACATACTCTATTCTGCTAGGAACTCTACAAACACAGAAGGAAATAACATCACTGAACTAAAAAGACTGTGATGCTGCTTGCTGTGGATGAGCACAGCCCTCATGCCTACCCTACAGCCACCTCCATTTCTATATTAATACATTTCTGTTGCTGCCTTCACTTAATATAAAGGAAGAACCCAGACAAAACCAAAGATGCTCCTGTTACTCGGCATGTTTTAGTCCTACTACAACACACCTGTCCGCCTCCAAGGAAACCAGGCAAAGTGGACAGGCTCAGCAGAGGCCCTGACTTCTGACCTCACAGGCCAATTTTTCTGGTGCCAATGTGTGAAATGCTGTTGGTCCATGGCCAGGCTCTGCAAAGCCTACACCCCCAGGACCCAGCTTACCAAAGAGCAAGGCTCCCACAACAGCCTCTTCTCCAGCAGTACCTGTATTATGCTTTCCATAACATTGCTTACAGCCCCTGTAAGAACTGCCACCATGAACTGGGACATGTTTCCTCCTTGCTTGTAACCATATAGGGTGTGTTCATTCCCCCCCAGCATTATGGGAATAAGTTTATTTGTTATTTCAGTTTCATATAATCCTTCCCACTCCACATTGTTATCTGGGACTTGCTCGTGAAGCCAAGAAACATGGAACACAACTTTAGTCAAACTCTTCTGGAAGGACTCACTCCATCCAGCCTGACTGAGCAGACACACACTTTGACATCAGCAGTTCTTTCAGAGAAAGCTCTTGCAAAACCTGCATCTCTGCTGTGAGCAGCAGACTGGGCTGCATTAGGAAGTTAAATGTCACCATTGTGCTGTCTAACACCTCCTTTAGACCAAACATGTCAAACATTTTTGACACTATGTATTCCTGTCAATACTGACAACACTCCAGGTTTCTTGAATCTTGTTCAAACCACTGATTTTGGTTTCAGCAATGAACTTTGCATGTAGGTACTTCCCCACCCAGCCAGCCCTGCTGCTCACCACGGCTAAACTCTCACTCTTCAGCACAGCTTTTCTCTGTTCTGCTTTTCCTAGCAGAGGTAACGTGTTTGCATGTATTTTGTACTCACAGTGATCAAAACGCCACTAAAAGAATCTCAATTAGCAACACGATGAAAAAGTCAGAAAGAGGAGATGTATTAAAAATGGCACCTATCACAGACACTGGTAGGACACGCAGTCTCTAATGAACTGCTGTCCAAGATTTGTTTGGGATGATTAATAAGACATAATGACAGATGATGAATATCTTAAGAGCAACTCCATTCCTCCTACTTACTCTGTGAGTCTAACAGAGCTGACCTTTTCATAACGCCTAGTAATTTTCATATTACATCCTGAAAACACAGCTAGAATGAGCATGCTGAATTGCAATGTGGGACCACAAGGGACACACCATGCAGAGGAAAGGTGTTGGCAAAACGTGACAAATTACTTATCTGCAACTTCACAGACCGAGGTTTGAGTCCAATTTGAGATTCTGAGTGATACACGTTTGATGGATTCAGCTTAGCCACATCAGACAGAGCGGCCTATAATCCACTTTATACCTGTCACACATTAGTTGATAATACTTAGGAGAGGATTGGCAGGAGAGAATGACATGATAACAGAATTACCTCCATCACCCACCTTTCACATACCCTTTATTGAACTCAGATCAGAAGTAGTGAGTCAGTGTTTGGGATCTCATCACAACACAGTCTGTTCAGAAACCACAGTTTCAGAAATAACTTTCTTCCTTTCTTTTTCCTGGCCTGCCCAACATTCAGAGAAGGTTGAAAATAAAAATTGTTTGGGGATGAAAGAAAAAGGATGATTCACCTTGAGATTTCTGAAAAAAGGAGGAGGAGAGAGCATACATTTCAAAACCCAAAATGTTAACTTTGAATAAAAAAATTCGAAACTTATTGCTTGAAAAATATTGAAATGAAACATTTCAGTCATTCTGTCTTTTTTGTGACAGATTGCTTGGTGCTTTTCTTTCTTACTGAAATATTAGCTGAGGCTTATATTAATTTGCAAAATATATCAGTTAAGGCAATTTTTCATTTTTCATCCAAAGTTATCTTAAAATTACACCTGAATTTCATGTTCTTTTACTCCATAGACATCCTATCTTTCCAGGAAGCACACTGGATTATCAATGTTGAATGTGGACTGTAGATTATAGGCCAAAGATACATATATCCTTCTATCAACTTCAGTAGCCCCTGGGTTTATGAGAGAATGGAGTTGTATCTCCTTTCCTTACACCTTGCTCTTGCTATGACCAACTTTAGTTTGCAAATAGCAGTGCCCATGTCTGAAGGGGACAACTCATCCTACGTGAAAAAGCACATAACTGTAGCTAAGTGACAGCATGGTCACGAGCAATCAATTGGTCAAGTCTCTTTCCTTCAGCTTTGGGTGGCTGGATCTCTTCCTTCTTGTGTCTTTGCATCATCCCCTTCAGCCTGACCCCCGTCACTCTCCTTAGGCCCGGAGCTAGGTTAAACGGAATGACTGTCTCTGCAGAGGTTACCCTACGCCTGCTGCTTGTGAGGGCAAGACACCAGAAGAACGACTGTTGGCAAAACACAGAGTGCCACAGGGCAGAGGTCTGCAAGCAGCAAAAATGTTTTCTGGAAGTAACGTGATGTTGCTTAATTGCAGCTTTAATCACAGCCACACAATTCATTTCCCCCATCAATGCTTGACTGGACTGTGCCTATTTAGGCCAAGAATGGCCTGCCTTCTGGCTTTGGCAGATGTAACGGCAGAGCAGCCTTGATAAAGCAGTGCCACAGCAGTCCACCTCACATCCTTAGCGTGCATCTGTGAAGTGCCAAGAATGCTTTTTGGTGTCATACAAAAATAACAAAGATAGATGTAGTTAATAAATAGGTAAGTACATTTTCAACCCTCTGAGCTCCTCATTTTCTTTCAGCATAAGCCCATTTTTTACAGCTGACTGCTGTGATCTTCCAAGGGATGTGCTGATGTGGCTTGAACCAAGTTAATTTGCTTCCTTTTTCTATTTTTTTTTTCAGGATTGCAGATGTCATCAAAAATAAACAGTACAAAGTGGGGGGAGAAAGAATAGTCAAAGCAGAAACTGATTCAGAAACTAATTAAAATAAAGCATAGTTCTCAAAACCTCTTTAAATTATTCAGATGTCACAATCCAAGGAGAAGCTGTTCTTTTCTAAGCATTCTGCATTTTTCCTTATTCCTCCCTGCCAAAATAACCGGTTGTCTTAAATGTTGAAGACTTCTCCAAGTGAATTCAGTTATCACAGACAGTGGTTTTGGAGGCACCTAAGGACCTCCAAGTCACGGTAGTTTTGAAGAGCTAAACGCGTGTTCTTTGCTAAAAATGGTGAAATTCAGGAACTGGGGGTGGGTCGTAAAGGACCTGGTACAGCTGCCAATACTCCCTGTCCTTGGACAAGGTTATAACTGGGCACTGTACAATATAGGGAGCAGCTCCAGCACGTTTTGGAGACCTGAGAACAAACTATGGCTCGAGGATTCACAGTCCCTTTCTCTCCGCTTGCTGTGGGACAGAGACACAGTAAGCAGCTTCTGCTGCCTCACCGCTCCAGTCTCTATTTGTTTGCCACAAAGAGCATCAGATTAAATGTGCAACCACCACTGCCACTATCTTGTGAGGAAGTACCAAGCAGAGAGGGGTGCCTGGTCCCCTTCATGACAGTCAAACCATTTTGTCTCCTCATTTGCAACATGTCACATAACTTCCAAAGACAAACTACCATGTGCAGCAGAACAGGACAGGACAGCGTTTACCCACCACGGCAGGACTGCTACTCCTGCCAGACCACAGGGAAAGTCGAGCTCTGAGCCTTCTCCCTTACAAAGCAGGAACAGAGTGTCCAGTTTTGGACAGTGAGAAGACAAAAATTTTTCTAGCCTGAGGTCTTCTCTCCATATTTAATTTTTCAAGGAAACACCCATGGAAATAGCTATTTTGGGCTTGTTCCGGGGACATTTGTGCTGGCTGAACATGCTAGCAGAGCATTAAAGCACCACAGCCTGTAGATGTAAGTAATCAAATACTGCCTGGACAATGGCTTGCTCTGACTGTGCCTGGGGAGCTGATGGCCAACTGTACCATGGGGCTGCTCTTTCTGCTACACACCTCCCAGGTCTCCCAGGCACTCAGGACTGTCTAGGACCCTGATGCCCACTGCCTGGGGCCACCTCTCTAGGTCCTATTTATTAAAGCAAATCCCAAGGTGAAATAATGAGGTGATCCACCCACATAAGCCCAGACTCCAGCCTGTGCCTAGCAAACTCCGTGTATGGAGCCATGGAAAAGCTGACCGCATGCCTACCCATGCTGTCCTGATCTACAACCAAGGCCCCATCCCAGCTGTAAAGCAACATTACTCCTTGCAAGAAGAGACCAGCCAAACCAAGGTGGGATTGTTTTCCTGTCCTCTGGCCCTTCTCCTGTCCCAGAGCACTTTTACAACTCCCATTCCCGCACACAGTGTTACAGAGCACTGCATTGCAGCAACTCCAGGGAAGCAGGCTGCCATTAACATCGTCCCCTCACACAGCAACAGGAGAAACTTCCATTCAGGGCACGTGTCAGTGACCGATCTGCCTTTATTCCCCCCAGCGCAGGATGATGATGTAGCAGACTCCGCCTTGGCACAGCTCTGCTGTGACAGGGCAGCTGGCCACAAAAGAGACTTAGGTTTCCTCATCACCATTTGCTTGAAAAAGAAATTTAATTAATTCCTTTGGCACAGTCTAGAGAAGGAAAATAGCCAGTACGGTAGCCGCTCTCAGTAAGTATGAAGAAAAAGGATTTCATCCAGATCTAGATCGTTAATGCTTGCTTAACCTTTCAGTATCCTCAGCAATGGTTATTACTGGTGCATGCTCTCCCTCTGCTACAGAAAATACCCAACCTCAGTTACTCTGCTGCCGCATGTGTTCCTGCAGCACCAAGACTGAAACCGCAAGCGCGGGGCTTCCCCCACCCTAGGAACCACTTCTCACATCCATAAGTGCTTTTCTTAATCTGCTCCCCGTGTCACCGATGTGCAGCCTTGCGTAAATCCTCCACCCATCTTTGCCTCCAAATCCAGCCCTGCCCATTGGCCTTCAGCTCTGCTTGCTCAAGAGCGATTCTCAGAGAAATCGTCTCTCCTGCAGCGGTTAATCTGTCATCAGCGTGCCATAAGTCACCCAGATATACTGCACCATTACAAAACCTCAACAGAGTGGAAAAAAATCATTTGCTTTACTGTCAACATAAAAACTTCTTATCTTCATTGACAGTTTTATTTAGTTTTATTTTAATTTGGCTCTAATGATCGCTCAGAAAGCAGTATCTGTCCGTTAAAGTTTAGTGCAATAGCAGCTGCCAATTTTCTTTTTTCCCCACTTTTTGGTTTTAACAGATATTTCTAAAGAAAGGATGTTTCAGGGTTTTTTTCTTGTTGCAAACAAGCAGATATTTCTGATAACGCTGCAACCTGGCTAATTACCAACGGCAGATAAACCAGTTTCCTCCATGTTTCATGAGCACTGAAATTAAAAGGGACATCTTTAAATCTTTATCTAGTAGAACACCTACAACCAACTTCACATAGAGCACATTACGTATTTTAGGGCAATAGTGTCCTGCTTTTGCTTTGTGAATGTCTATCTCTTACCGCAATAGCAAACCAAATGACTTGGAGTGGAGTCAAAACGGAAGGGCTAGTGAAACAATTTTTTATTTCTAATTGCAAGGAGCAGGCTTGATGCTGAGAAGGGAGGTAGTGCTAATGGTCCAAGGCCTTGTTTTCTGCAAATAAGTTAAATAAATTTCTCTATCCATACTTCTGAGCTCATTCTGTCTTTTACCAGGTTTTCCCGGGTTCAAGCCCACAGTTAATTCATGCAAGGGGTGAGATGAGGTTCTTTACTTGGCCAAAACCTACCTGCCTTCCATAAAAAATTTTCTTTGGAAATGGCAATGCTTCAACAGAGCTCATAACCTTCCAGGTCTGTGATTTAATGAATCAAAATTCATAGAAACCTATAGGCCACATCATCACTGGTAGAAATTGGCTCACATAAGACCAGCGCTTTGGTTCTCTCTCGGCTATCCACAAACAGTAATAAACATGGTGCCAGTGCCCTGGGAAAGCTGGCAGGGACATGGAAACGTTCGCAGCAGTTTTTAGGGCAGTTCCTGCCACACCGAGATTCACGTATGACCCTAAAAGCGTGTAAAACCAACCCCACTTCCCTCTTCCTTTGGCAGTTGGACCCGATGATCTCTTGAAGTCCCTCCCAATCCCTACAATTCTGTGACTCCTTTAAGAGTTAAGCACCACACAGGATTCTCAGTAACATTTCACAAAAAGCCCACCAGAGGCTGGCTGTCAAATAAGTAACTCGTGTAAAAGATGTTCCAGGGGGATCATGCTGCCTTTGACTAGGCACGGACAGCAAGAATGGCAGTTGGTTTGAACTTCTGCAGAATCCGGTTTTGTTTGTTTTCTTTTAAATTGTAACAATATGAAACCGATCTTCCAAAACACTTTCTTTTTTCTTTCTAAAATATAAAACCCCACAGCAAGAATATTTGTGCTGAAGAAGAAGAAAAAAAAGTCTCTCAGATGAATAGCTTTGTACATACGAGGATAGAATTGCCTGAAATAGCTTTGTTTTGAAACAATGCATTGTCTCACAGGAATTTTAGACGTTCTTTAGGAAGGCAGCATTTGGCATTATATTTCATGCCTTTCAGAGTATCTATTTTCTTAGGAAATGAAGGAAGGGGATGGGGGAAGAGATGTTTTTCATCAAACCCGCTTTGCAGCTGTAAGGCTCTCATGCAGGAAGATGCGTAAGAAAGGACAGCAGAGAAAAGATTATATCCTATTCACCCTAAACAGCAACAGGAAAAATAAAGGAATGCTCTCTCCAGATGATGTGCATGAAGAGAGACTTTGAAGAAAGTCTTCCGTTTACTGCTGAAAACCCATTTCAGCTTGACTGATGAATGCTGGAGAATTGCATAGGTGGATTCAGGAGACTGCAGCTGACAAATATCACATCAGGATAGATCATTCCATCATCTTGAACATAGTTTCTGTGTTTTCCCAGTATTTTATTTTCTGTTTCATTCATGCATGCATGCTAAGCCTTTTTCATTCTTTTTGGGGACTGATTTTTTTTCTTCCTAGAGCAAATATAATGCAGAAATGTTTGGATATGAGCTCTGTTTACAAGGCCTCTGATATCTGAAGAGTCTGATCTTGCAGTTTGGTTCCTATCCATCCATCTCTAAGGTCCAAAGCACAAATTCTGATCCCTTTCCTGCATCCCTGTGGATACAGTATTTTGCTCTGAATTCATCTTAGAAATCCCCCAGGACTGAGATTTTAGGTCCGGAGCATCACATCACTTCAGGGTCCTGATGGCTACATTAATTATGAGAAAATACCACAGAGGAAAGAACAAATCCTAGCAGGTACCCAGACACTTTCCCTTTCCGAGCTCCAAGTTATACAACTTCACCCCCACTCGCAGGCGCACACCCGTGCATGCACACACAGAGTGTTATTTCACTTTGTGATTTGTGCTTGTTGGCTGCTGTATCTTGCCCCAGAGCTGCTTCACACCTCAGCTTCCCAGCTTCAATTTCAGTTGGTAGTTAAATCCATCATTCAAATAATTTCTCATTTGCATATTTCTTCTGAAGAAAGGTCCATGGTGGGCATGTTATTACTCACTCTCTATTTCCAGTATAAATTTTAAGTCACCTCTTTGTCCCTTTTGCAGCCCACACACTGACGCAGCATCTTCTCACACTTCTCTCCCACACAGGCAGCTCATGAAATTACACTCCTAAACCATATGGGGGATGATGGATGGATGGTATTTATCTATTCTATGCAGGACTGGCTTACTCAGAGATTGGTAACGGGTAAGAGAAGTTTTAGCTGGCCCAAGCACCATGCAAGATGCTCTGGCTGCCTACATATAGATCCTTAATTGCCTAAAGAATTGACTTCACAAAAAATATTTCCATGATTGACAGGTCTACGGGCAGCCTCGGGCAAGAGGTCAAGGAGCAGAGGCAGCTGACTGCCAGCTGGAGCTGAACACTACCAATCCATCAATCGGGGATGGAGCTGCCCCAGAGGAGCATTGACTGGGAGGGGGTGTGCAACATGAGCAGGAGAAGGTTGTGAGAGGATGCAGCTGCAGGGGGAATTGCTGAAAAGGTGGAGGAGAGGTTTGGCTGAGGAAGAAGGGGGAAGGTGGAGCTGAAGATGGTATTTTTGCCTGTCTCAGATAATGCTACCATGTGAGAGTGAAAAAACAGCTGTAAAGATCTAGTTTCCTACTTTACCCCTCACATCAATAATTAATTGCAGGAAATCACCCCACTGCAGACGCACTGGTAAAACACACTCACAACCTGTCTCACTTTCACATCAGGGCTGGTTTTTTTCCTTGCCAAGGTGTTGAACACAAGGCCAATAAATTTGCCTCAGAAGAAAAAATTTAGCTTGGAGGAGCTGCTTCATCATCTTCCTTCAGCTTTTCTATAACAGTCGGTGTGGCAATATCCATTTAAGTTTAGAAAGCATATTGTTACAGGATGTGTGGGAACCACAAATACCATCTGAGGCCAAGTTACAGTAAATCCTATTCTTAGTGTCATTAATGGAAGAGCTTCCTTCTCGTCGCAAAAGCAAACGAAAGGAGGTCCATTAATTTTTCACTCATGGAGCAATAAGAAGGCACTTAAAAGAAGGAATCTGCTCGGGTATGTGAGTGACTTCTGACCTCAGTACACTGCTGAGCCCAGAGGCATGAAACCATTTCTGCCTGTGAACGGTCAATACCTGAGTCCTGCTTGTTGCTTTAAGACTATCTTAAATGTAAGCTCGATTTGAATCTGTAATTAAGTTTTTGTTAGCATAAAATTCTTTAGTAAGGCCAGGCACTGCAATAAACACCTAATCATTGCTTCCGCTCTTCCTGGCCACTGTCTGCATTACTGCAGAATAAATCAGAAGAAACACATTTTCTACTACTTTGAATGTGACAAGACACAAGACAGTAAATATTTCACTTGGTTTTAACATTTACACTCCCCAGGCTCGGTATTCCCCTGATTTATTCCAAAGCGAAGCAGGAGCAAATCCACCAAAGTCACTGGAGTTAAGCTAGGGTAAATCAAGCCCTATATTACCAAAAATCAATTTGCCATTTGTTTTAATAACATTAATTTAAATGAACTCACTTGATATTCTCATACCTCTGACGTGTGTACATAATTTATGCCGGGGGTAATCCTGGGTGCTTATGGCTTCTCAGCCCACTCAAATCTGAATGACTAGTTTAAATAAAAAGTATTAATAGGATTTATTTTTTGATCTTATACACTGAAGCCAAGCGCAGATCATCCAGTTGAAGACATGCAGCAGATTTCAGCCAGCCAAGCATGTCGTTATTGCCTGTCTCCTTTTTCTCAGGGGTCCATTCACATTTCAGTTTTTAGCTGCACACCTATTTGTGTCGTGGCAGTGACAGTGGGGAGAACTGTTGACTAGAAGTCTGGGGTGCAGACCCCTCTTCTGAGCCTGCCTCCCTGTCAGCTTTGGGGGTTAAACTACTCCTGCTCCCTTGGTCTGTCTCACCAGAGTTCTTGCCTCAGGAAGTCACCACAACATCAGTTAACTGGTTCCTATTTCATACGAAAGGAGGAAAGAGCCAGATCTCAGTTTCTAAAGTTTTATTCTGTGCAGACCTGTGTCCCCTAACAGTGTCTGAGTATGAAGATGCACCTTGCTAATGCCATTGTAATAACACACCCAAAAGCATTACAGGAAGAGACAGGGCTAAACCACATCCACCTAGAGATAACGAATGGGAAGAAACCTCTGAAGAAAAAGGTAATGTTCCAATGAGAAGAAGTGGCTTTTTTTTTAAATTAAAAAAAAAACCCAAACCAACCAACCAAGAATTGCAAGTGGGAAAAAAACACTGATCAGCTTCAGGGTTATAAACCTTTTGTTCAGGGCTGGACTGGAAGCAGACTAAAACTTATTAATGCTTACAGAGCTAGCACTCTAGGTTTGCTGGCCATGGCGCAGAGAGAGAAAGGTGGTAGGGAAATGTCATTTTTGCCCCTGACCATAGGTTGGAAGTGGGGCTCGGTAGTCACAAAGCTAAAAGACCCAAGTCACTCTAATTTTTACCTCCTTGTAAATTTGGAAGCATAGCGCCCCCCCCCCCCCCCCCATCTCCAAGATGGGCTCCCACAAGCTCAAGCCTCAGGGGAGGACTGTTTGGTGACTATTGCTCCTCATTGGCCTCAGGCAGATCTCCCTGTCCAGCTGTGCTTGGCCCAACAGCTGCTATGATGTCATCAGCCACAGGATGTCTCATTCAGTGATGCAGTGTGTACAGGACCTGATGCAGTCTCATCTGGAAAAGTGACAAAAATCTTACAACCCAAATACCTGCAGGAAAATTATGTTACCCAATTGAGTTCCTTCAGGAAAGGTCGCTCAGTGCTGTGTACAGCTCTGACAGATAACATGAGGCATTGTCTTTAATAAATAGGACAGCCAGTTCCTTGGCAAGTCCGTTCCTTGTTGCTTCATAATATTGTAGTGAAGATTAACAGTCATAATAAAAAAACTTAGCATGTCTGCATTTTCTTACATGTATTAGGTAGATTAGCAGGGTACTTCCAGCAGAAGTGCTATAAACAGAAATAAATTATTGTTTATGTATCTTGTGAGTTGCTAGTATTAAAAGCCTAAATATTTCATCAGAACCATAGATCTTCACAAAGGTTCTCAGCAGATAGGGCAAACAGACTGTAGTCAACTAGAACTTAAGTAAAAAAAAAAAAAGACCCCTCTGACAACTGGCTATAGAGAAAAAAGGCAAGCTTTGGAAGTCCACGAGACCACTACAAGACCTGTAAGGTCCCTCTCAATGAATCTCTATGAATTATATTCATCACAACCACTTGATGAACAAGGAAGTGTGTTTTGAGGTATGGACCCAGCTCTTTTTGTCATGAAGAAGAAATAACAGGCTGAGTCTGCCTTGAAACCCACCTTGACTTTTATACAGCATCATGAAATGTTAAGTGCTGGAAGAGACCTCAAAAGCTCATCTAATCCAACCCCCCTGCCAGAGCAGGATCACCCAGACTAAATCACACAGGAACACATCCAGGTGGGGTTGGAATGCCTCCAGAGAAGGAGGCTCCAAAGCCTCTCTGGACAGTCTGTCCCAGCGCTCCATCACCCTCACAGTGAACAAAGTTCCTCCTTATATTCACATGGAACTTCCTCTGCTACAGTTTGCACTCGTTGCCCCTTGTCCTATTGCTGCCGTCACCGAGGAGAGCCTGGCTCTGTCCTCCTGACTTTCACCCTTTACATATTTATAAACATAAGGTCACCCCTCAGTCTCCTCCGGGCTCAAGAGACCCCTGCTCTACCCCTGCAAAGTTTTAGTAGCAGTGGGTCACTTATGGGGACAAAGACATGAGAACAGGGAAGGCAGCAAGGCGAGGAGGGGATAGGGGAGTGAGTGGTGAGACACAAGGGAAAAGGGAAGAATAAGGGAAGAAAAGTGAATGGGAAGGGAGGGAGTGGAATGAAAGCGAGTATGGGAAAGCTGCTGAAAAAGGGCCGAGGAAATCATCCTTGCATGACAACACGTTCAGTTCCATCATTGTTCTGCTCTGAAGCCTTGGTTTCCAGATCCTGCATCACTTCTGACTGCCCAGAAACCCAGCCCCGGGAGAAACAATGCAGCTGCCTGGGCCAGCAGCCAGGATGCTGTCTGCCTAAGAACATTTTTATTCTACTTGAGGTTACAATTCTTTGTTTCTGAAAATGTAACATTTGATATAAACCCAGTGTGCTGACCTATTCGTTTTGAAAACGTAGAAGTAATTTGGGGTTTAGTTCCAGCTTTTGATTAAAAAGCTTTTAAGGGAAAAACCTCAAAAAGAAAAAAATATCCTTTTAAAAATCCAAGTCAAACCCATTTTCTGGCCTTTAATTTCCAATAACCAGGGAGAAAACACCCACAAGTCCAGGGAACAGAGACACATAGAAGCGACTTCAAGGAGATTATTCTCTTTCCTTAATAAGGGTCTTTAACAGCACGATGACTCATACAATATAGATAAGCAGAAACAAATAAATCAAGAAATTAAACAGAAATAGAAAGCAAATGGAAAAGTTAGACAAGAAAGCATTTAATAAAAGGCTCAGGGAAGGGAATGAACTAGTTCCCTACCTAATAGCATTGACTGAGGGGTTTTTTTGCCCTTCAAGGGCCATTACTTTAGTCTATGTCTTTTCCTGCAACATGTCTTTGGAAATTGGTAGAGCTCCCTTTCTTCCTCCAGTGACAGAGATGGTACCACAGGGAGGCCAGGTCCTTCACACATCTCCTTCCAGCACCTAACTACAGATCCCTCCATCACTTGTCTGCCTGGTCTCTTAGAAGCAAAGACCCTGGTAGGAACTGGCGAAGGGGTGCTGTGAGAACACAGAATAAGGACCATCTCCTGCTATAAATATACTACAGAGATGGAAGAGAGATCATAACAGGAAATGGCTATGTCTGGGTTTGGTTCTACCACAGTTTTAAGTTTGAATTTCAACACTTCTCTGTCAGAAACCCACCGACACGGGCAAGCATCTGTATATTTGGATTTTACGATGCTCCAAGCTTGGCAGATCAGCGTGGTGGTACAGTTAGACCCACAATAAGTGATGGTGTGATTTTATACATTTAAATCAAGCACACCTTAAAGTGTTTCTACTTGGTAACCACTTTGTGCTGAACACCAGCATTTTAGAATTCTAAAAATGATCAGAGATCTTAGATACACCCAAAGTGAACAATGGATTAATTAAAGTACCACCTTTTCTTTTGCCTTTCAACCTTTGAAAACGCTTCCACACTTTAATGCCCATCATTCCAGCATTTGCTGATGCTTTGTTTTAATGATGACAATCTGTTGCAGCTCAGACACAGAACTCACATTTTCCCCCAGACACCCAGTCATTTGTTTCTTTGTGTGTGTGCTTTATTTTTTATGGGACCAGCTGCTTTGTGATCAGCGAAATGTCAGAAAAATCATCTTACCATAACAAAGCTGAAAATAAAATATTCAGGGAAGCAAACTCCCATGGAAATCTTTAAAGCCTTAACAAGGGAGAATTCTCATCTCTGTGCACATGGGTGACTCACTGAAGTAAATGGGAATTACGTGACTGCATCAAAGATTCCAGTGTGAAGAGCACAGATTTTCTCCCAGCTTTGGCCTTTTGGATTGAATTCACAAACAAGTTTTGATGAAGAATCCAGATAGAGATAGACTTGCACAGTGGTATCAGCCATGACCAGTGTACCAGAATTATTCGAGGGAGTTACAGTATTTTCCTGACAAGATGAATTGCATGTTTAACATAATATGACTTTAAATGATTTTTATAAACCAAGCACTCGCATTGAACAACCCAATTCACAAATGGACTAAGTGATGCTTAAAGGTCATTACTGAGGTGTCTTTGCAAGCACAGAGGTCAATGGATATAAAATTTGTTACAATTTGCAGTATGAAAAAAAAAAAAGCTGTTCCTGTAAATACTGCAATTAAACAGAATGTTGTTTTTCTAATTGTTAGAAAAGAAAGCCCCAAATTACCAGGAGGAATGAAGTTAGAGCAAACAGAACTGCAGGAAAATAGTCTCGTTTTAAGTATCAGCTAAAATATAAACTGCCTATGAAAAATTCACACAGATATACTCATGACGCACCAAATTATCCTCTCGGGTTTCATAATTCTGCGAGCGAGTGCAATTAGTTAACGGTGGTGGTGTTATAAAACTACATACTGTGGCTGGCGGGTTTTGAAACTACTCCAGAAACCAAAGTCTGACGCTAAACAACTATTGTGTTTGAGTATTAGGCAACAGGAAATCTGCCTGATGATAACAGAGTTATACCAAGCCCTGCAGCGGCCACTGAGACACTATGTCCATTTAATCCGCAGATGGCAAAGTAGATACACCATTCACAGCTGCATGCATGAGGATATGACATCTTTGTCTATATTAATCTCATGGCTGGCTTCACATGACTCATTCAACCTTTTTTTTCCCCCCCTGTTACATGAAAGGGAAGTTAACTAGCAAGACCTTTGGTGATTTTTAAATAGGTCCAGCCCTGCTGCGATGTGTGTTTCAAGCAACAAGAGTACAGAGCTGCTCACCCTGTTCCTCAAGCCCTCGTGCCACAGTTGTGTGAGTCCGTGGTATCCACGCAAATCCCCCATATATGTCAATAGCTCATTTCCAAAGCAGCCTTGTTAAAACACACAGGCTGCGATGCCAAGAATATGACAAATGGGTCAAATGTATTAAAGTATATATTGAGAGAGACAACATCGGCAGGCTTTGTTATCCCAGTTAACAGAGATAGAAGACTTAAATAAACAACCTCTATTTTAAAAACGGGGGAAAAAATGATCTACAGAATCTCTGTTTCACAAAGATAAGCTGACAGCTAAGGCAAAACACAGCTATGCCCAGAGGCAGCAGCAGGGGTGTAACAGACATCCATCCCTGCTCTCCTCGTCCTCTGTGGCAAGCTTAAGAAAAACACCATGGGTTTAGCTCCGAGTAGTTCACATGAGCTTTGCTGTTTGGAGTGGCTTGATTTTGAGATATTGTGCTCTGCTTTTCAATCAATATTCAGATAAATACATCTTCAAAGTGGAATATCACCGGGGGGAAAAGATATCAAGCTTTTCATCATCTTTTCCTGGAACAATGCAGAGAACCCTCGCAGGTTTGAGGACATCCACACAATAGAGCAATTTTCAGTTAAGAGTAGCTTCTTCAAGCCTCAGAGGAGGCTCTGTCTTGAAGACATGAGACATTCCCCTCCCTAGAGAAGTAACATCTAGAGATAGGCAAGATGCTGAAAGTGAGGAAGAAACCGAAGCAGAGAGCTGCCACGGTTGGTAATTCTCATGCAGACCCATCAAGGCAGGGCCCGGCTGAGGATGAAAAAGAAAACTGAAATAAAATGAAACAAATGTTTCTTAAAGCATTACCATGCAGAAGAATAAATATTTTCATGCTAAATTCCCATTCTGAAGTCCAGGCCTATGTCTTTCCATAATAATCACATCCAGCCTTATATAAACAAAAATAATCAAACAAGGGGAGGATGTTCTTCCCATAAACACTCATCCTGCGTGGATGAGAGGCTCCAGTTGTTTGCTGAAAGTTGGAGCTGAAGAATCAGGCACCAGCCCTACTGATATTTCCAAGATTTTCTTGTTTGCATCCTCCTGCTCCATTAACACTGTGGTGAAAGCTGAGGCAAACCTTCTCAGAGGATGAGTCCTTGGTGAGAAACAACCTGTGGAATAAACACCTTCCCCTGAGAAGTGGGACCAGTGAAAAGTTTTAAACCTCCCAGATAAATACTAAAAGCCATGGGATTCTGTAAAATACGTATCACCTCCACTGCTTCAGTATGCAAAAAACAAATAAATACTTCATATACCTTAAGCTATTTGAAGATGTCCAGATGTTTCAGGAAGGCTAAATTAAGCTTTTCAGAGGCGTTTTGATGATCAAGAGCCAGATCAGCACAATGCTAGAAGCAAGCTCACTAACTGTGCTTGAGAAGGCTTTGAACTTCAAAGACTGATGTGCGTGAGGGGCAGTGAAAGAAGCAATTTGTTAAAAAAAATATAAAGTCTAAACACAGAAAGAAAGACCAATGTCCTGGTGAGACCGTACATGGAATATTGTGTCTAGTTCTGGACCCCTCAGTTGAAGAAGGACACAGAACTCCTTGAAAGAGTCCAGCACAAGGCCACCGAGGTGATGAAGGGAGTGGAACACCTTCCTTATGAGGACAGGATGAGGGAGCTGGGCCTCTTTTGCTTGACGAAGAGAAGACTGAGGGGTGATCTTATTAAAGTCTATAAATATGTAAAGGACAAGATTCAGGAGGACGGAGCCAGGCTCTTCTCAGTGATGGCAGTGATAGGACAAGGGGCAGCGGGTGCAAGCTGGAGCAGAGGAAGTTCCATGGCAATGTAAGAAGGAACTTTTTCACTGTGAAGGTGACGGAGCACTGGGGCAGGCTGCAATGAGAGGTTGTGGAGTCTCCTTCTCTAGAGACATTCAAACCCACCTGGATGTGTTCCTGTGTGATTTAGTCTGGGTGATCCTGCTCTGGCAGGGGGGTTGGACTAGATGACCTTTTGAGGTCCCTTTCAACTCTTGATGTTCTGTGATTGTGTGACTTTGATGTATACCTGCATTGACCTGGGAGCTGAATCGCAGCAACCACATCTGTAAGTTGTAACATGTTTAGGACATAAGGGAGTAACCAGCTTCTTGCAGAACTGGGAAACCAATAGATATCCTTGGACTTTGAAAAGCATATGCAAAGCTGTGTCAGATCTTGGCAGGTCAGAAATCCACAGCTTCCCAACGCAGATCACTTGGAGAGAACATATGTGTATTTATGTGAATGCTTTTCTACTTTCTTATAAGAGGAAAGATGCTACTGTGTATTCCTAAAACCCTTTGATGACAAGAATTTCAGTACTGTCCCTAGACAAACCGTGCTGATGACCTTCTTTACCTCTGCCAAAACCCCAGTGCATGGAGCTGAGAACATTTCCTTTTTCTTTAGACGACCAATGCTTGTGGCACACAGATGAGCAGTCCTCTTACTCCCTAATCCCTGTGCCATTACTTCTTCATGGGCATGGGATGTAAACTAGGATATCAACACTAGATTTGGAAACTGTGAGAAGGCAATGGGCTTAAAGTATGACAACAAAGACCACAGCAATAGAAGACCACCTTGTTTATGCCACTGATTCCCAGCATGAAATACTTCAGTGTATCAGAGTACAGAGACGGACATTCGTATTTCTGCTACGCAGTCTGCAGGGGCAAAAGTATTTCAGTCACATCTGGAATTTCGTGTCTAGTACGAAGGTATCCCTTTATTAAATTCACCACCTGCAGCTCTGGCTAAAGTTATTTGCCATGTTACCATGAGATGAAGCAATAGTATTGCCACAAGATAACCATGCAGTTACTCCTGTTTGTAAGGACTTGCTGGGTTGTTACCATGAACCCGTTGTAAGTTACAGTGCACTGCTTCTGAAGCAAAGTCTCAGGAAATAACCTGCCAGAACTGCAGCGAGCCCCTCACCACGCAGGTCACCATTCCTGCAGGGGTGCTCAGTAAATAGGAACTGAGCCCTCCTTCAGAAGGAGAACATTGCTGAAATCTTGCAATCTTACAGTGAGAACAGCAGAAACGCTTTTGAAATTGCTTTTCATCCTTTTACAGTCCTGCTCTTAACTCTTCACTCCACTGGTAGGAAATGGATATTTATGGCCACTATCTCTCAACTGTCAAACCTGACAAGGGAATTAACAGCTTTGGTAATTAGCAGGAAAAGTACCTTGCCAGGCATGAGGCTCAGACTACAAGATGATCTACAGACTTTTTTCCCTCAGGGTCAGGGTAGGGGTAAAATCATAAAAATGGTGAATTGCTTATGATATGAAGAAAAAAGGGACAGCTAAGCCACAAATCTTAGCTCAGCAGATTGTAGGCAGATACTCTATAAAGACATAGGTTAACCTATACCTCCAAGCTTGTTAAAACAAAGCAAGTATCTTAGAAACCCAGCTAATTAGATATACTGCACACAGTTCACAGGAATAAAGAAGATTAAGTGGCCACTAGTCATGCTTTCAAAACTGGAGGAGAATTTAGCACTCATCTGGACTGCTTCAGACACAAAACACTCCCCTCCCAATAAAAGTATGAATCTTGGGCTAACAGACTTGCTGACCACTTTTAAACTTACCAACACCTCACATACTGGTTGAGATGGAAAAGTATTGGTAACTACCTCAAAAAAATAGATGTTCATACTTCCCTGCACTCAGTGTACAATGTTTGGCAGCAGAGCAATTCCAAGCGACCCAAAGCTCTGTCTGTACTAACAACTCTATGGATACGTGACAAACTATCAGAGATGTGCAACGTGTTAACTGCTACGGAAATGGTAGTATTGTCTCTCTGGAGGAAAATTACTTTTTAGCAGAGCAGACACTTCCACAAGGGGGAAAAAAAAAAAAAGCATGTTTAAGTTGGAAAGCATTCCATTTCAGATCACCAAAATAAATTGGAATATACAAATAGGAAACCTTTACACAGAACATGCCAGACAACATTTTTTAAAACAAGAGTTAACTTTCTCCTCCCCTCACACTCCTCCAGGAAGAAATACAGCCTCCCAGATGGCTGTTCTCACTACTCAGAATGCTTTAATATCAAAGCCCAACAGAAACACAAGTAGTATGGACACGCTCTCAAGGAGCAACCAACTACCTAGTGCCCTACTCTGCAACTCTAACTGTAAGGTACAGTGAAACCCTCTTAAACCATCTTTTATGGATAGTTAGGAAAAGGTGTATGGACAAACCAGGAAGGTTACGTTCATTTGCAGGTTTGAGGGCTATGGGAACAGGCTCCCAAGGGAAGTGGTCACAGCACCGAGCCTGACTAAGGTCAAGAAGCATCTGGATGATTTTCTGACTTGGCTGGCCCTGTGTGAAGCCAGGAGTTGAACTTGATGATTGTTATGGGTCCCTTCCAGCTCAGGAGATTCTGAGATTCTGTACCAGGAGCTGCTCTGGAGAAACTCTGGGGACACGCATGGCACGCAGTGACTCAGCACCAGGAATAATGCAACACAGCAGAGTAGCACAACAATGCAAGCTCTGCAAGGGAATAACTCCCCTCATTTGTTACTAATTGGACTTTGGAAAATACCAATGAAATCAATATTGGTTCAAATTTTAAGCTAGTTGCATTTGAAGGCATTGTTTTTACGTATATTAATAATGACTGAGATAAGCAGTCCTGTGTGTTAGCAGCACCCCAGAACATAATCAAGCCGCCATTGTCCCTTTTGTGGTTCTAATCTAAATATACAGAGAAAGCACTGGGAAAAGGAAATGTTATTATTCCTGTCTTGCAGTTGAAGAATTGAGACAGATAAGAACCAAGCAATTTTCCATCCTTAGAAGGGAAGTCTGTGTCAGAAACTGGGACAGAATGCAAATTTCTACGGCTATTCTCAAAACAGGTCTGCTGGCATAATTGTTTTTTGACTGCACAGGTTGCAAAAAAATCCTGAGGAGCGTTTATGGAAAGAGAACCTGAAAGATGTGCTACTCAGCTAAGAGCCCTTTCATGTTGAGGAGGTGGATGGAGAGAGATTCTGTACAGCTGACTTCAGAAAATCATAAAGGAGAAAGAGTGACAAAAGTAAATGGAGGAGAAGAACGTATGATCCAAGCAAAGGGAAACACAGTCATGTCAGATACCTAAGCACAATCGATGGTGTGGGTCTGGAAGATGATACCCAAGTGTAGCTGGGTGGTCCATTAGCAAAATATCAATTCAAGCCACTGAATTCAGCACTGCTACTACAGCCAGCTAGAATTATTGCAAGGCAGTGATTAATGAGGTGAGATCTAGACAGAGAGGAAAAATGACATACAAATGCGTGGTGCTTTTGCTGATAAAGAACTCCTATAAATTCTGAGGGTCATATGCTAATACAAAGGCAAATATAACAAAACCACACACTCACTGTTGGCTCCTCACAGAAATCAATGGGTTTCCACCCTCTGGTAGAGATACAGTTTCAAGATTGGGTGTGTAGAAATTCAAACTTGCTGAGATTTTACTGAGGAAGACAAATTTGCAGGCTGACTGCGCTACAGACCACAGCCACAGTGTTAGTTTGACCTTTTATCAAAACCCTTACCAGAAAAAAAACCACCCTGCACTGTGCTGGAGTCCAACCTTCAGATTTACTACAAATAAATCTATTTTGTTAGATGCAATTGGGTCAAGCAGAGCACTTAGATCTGTCTCTCAAAGGACTGCTCACCCACAATGCTTTTATGTTTATGGGATACTAATAGTGGGTGGATTTACAATTAGGTTTGCATTTCCCCAAGATTTTAAACAAATCACCAATATTTATACGCAAGAAGCACAGCTCCTTCTGGTATGGTAATTCTGCTTTCATAAAGCAGCTGAGCTTCTCCCATCCTCAGTGTAACTCACCCTATTTGAACAGCCTAGACAGAAGAGCTTTAAGAAGTATCTACCACTAGTTTATAGGTTTTTAGTAATTTGTAAACAGCTTTTTTAAAGCTTTTCCACTTTCTAAAAGCAAGAAAGTGCTGGTATGAGAGCCCTTATTAGCACAGGTGCTTCTATACAGAAGCGGCACCTGCGTTTCCCACTGTCACAAGCATAGGTGGGAGAACAGTAACAGAGGATTGTTCCTGCCCCACAGCCCGCCAGGAGCCCCAGTGCTGCATGAAGACATGGAGATTCACGAGCCTGAGACACCTTTGTATGGCAGAATCTGGCACCAATGCCACCAAAGAGACAAAAGATGTGCTCGAAAGAGAGACTTCTGCAAGGGGTAATAAAGACAAAGCTGAAGCAGCTATGGCTGTGGGGTATCACTAGACAGACTGCTTCATTTCTCTTCAGCTATGCTTTTTTCATCCCATTAAACAAAATGATTGAGACAAAAGGATAGCACACGCATGTGTGCCTGCATAGTTCTAGCGGCTGACTTGGGCATGGGGGCGATGGGTGGTTTTGCTAGCTGTTTCACCCTATCAGATCTTCCTTGCACTGACTTTGCCAGCCCAATAGACTTGGGAGAGCTGCTCTCAGAATTTATCAGCGCAGGCAATGACAGAATAAGACCCTGTGCACTTCTGCTACAGCCTGTGGCGAAAGCATGATTTCCTATTTGGGAGTTACTAATCTATCACACATTAATTAATCGTATAGACTGTAGATAGAGCACGGTTGAATAAACTCGGTAGAGAGAAGAAGCTGAAGCCACTCCAATATCCCGAGGGCTTCTCCTAGCTCTGCCCTCCATACTAGGAAATGTCATTCTCTAAAGTAGGTTTTACATCTTTAGAAGATGAGCGTGGGGAAGAGCTCTCATCTGGGATACAGTTTCAGGCAAAATAGCAAGAGTGGCTGCTCTAGTTGGTGAGGGTTTCCTCATTATGTTCTGTGCATTTCAAATGCGAGAGTTTGGTTTTGTAATGATATTGCACATCATCTTTGAGCCTCGGGGGGCTGGATGTAGGATTTCAGAAATAAATATATTAGCAGGAACAATTGCCGCTTAGAAGAAAAGAAGTTATACTTTTCCTGCTTGATAGCTTCTGTGTGCCACCTACAAAGGCTTGTGTTTCTCTGCTCTGGAGTTTCCCAGGCTCTAAGGTACTTCAATTAATTGCCATTTATATAACCAGTGCATCCCTTTCTCAGGGACAATGAAAGCTCTGACTCAGGAGAAAGTCATCAAATCCCTTTCATCACTCAGGAGCAGGACCAGTGACTAAAAAGCATAGTATTTCATTTGGGTTTAGTCTCATCTCTGCAGCACATTGTAACAGGCAGCTCTCTTTGCTGCCTAGTTTCTGTTTGCTGACTTCAGGAGTGTACTTCAAAAGCTCCGTGTCCTCCTAATGAAAGTGCTACGCCTGTCTTTTATCATATCCTTTGTTCTGAGGTTTAGCCCACATTCCCAAATGGAAGATGAAGAGTTGGAAAACTTATACGGCATGACAAAACAGTCATTGTGTTAGGAAAGAAGTAGCATGTATCTAAGTGAAAGAAACTCCTAATAAAGAGAGTAGACCTACTGAGACAATGTTTTTCTCCTAACACAGTGCCCCTGCTCTAAAATAGAGACGAGAGAAACAGAAAAGCCATACTGAAAGGAAAGGCCCATCTGAGTTCAGCTTTAAGGAATCTCTAAACGTTGAATGGGGTTGGAGGTATGTGACGGGAGACAGTTCATCTGCTGCTTGTGAGTGCTCTGTCCTTGGCTCTATAAACGTCAAGTCCCAATTTCTTTAAGGTCAAAAGAAGGTGGTAGCTAACGTGAACTTTAATAGAAAAACCAGTTAGACCCAAAATAAATAAATAAAATACGCATTTGTAAGGCCTTTCCTTGTCCGATTTCTGTCTGATCCAATAAGGTATTTTTGAGCTGTAGCAATAGTGGTCTGTAATAACATCTTCAGGATATATTTTTGAGTTTGAAAAAAAATTTTTTTAATAAAAAGGCTGCTGTAGTCTTAGTGTTATTTATGTCTCCCTATGATAAAAATAATCAGTATTTCTGTCTAGCAAGTTCAGTCAAGTCTTAGTGTTCTTCCTGGTGAGACAATACTCATACCTACCTCCTATGTCTGATTTCGTTAACATTGCTTTGGACTGGATTTGCACCAGCTAATTACCTATTCCAGAACAACACAGCAAGTACCTTTCAATCTTAATCTCTTTTTATATAACCTGTAGTGGCATTTAGTTGGAACAGAGCTCTCTTGGCCTTCTATGCAGCTTTGAAGAGCTACTCATGTTCCACATGACATTTCTCTCCTAAAAGCCTGATTTACCTGGGTTCTCAGCTGCAGCGTCCCATCAGGAGGGCATGTGACACATCAAGCCTCCTGAGAAACTGTAGTTAGTAACTCAGACCTGCATGTCAGATGTAAAAAATAAAATGGCATTGTATAAGGAACATCAGTGGTCCTTGGCACTGGAGGAAGGGCAGAAGCACAGCTCATCTGTCCTCTCTGCTAACAAGCTGTTTTCGCCACTTAAGTCATCCAGTGAGCCAAAACCCACTTTTTATATGAATTAAGTAACTCTTTGCATGTGAAGAATAAGAGCAAAATGACAGACACTGAGCAGAAGCCCAGGCTCGGGACCCACAGCCAGAGCTACAAGCAAGAGCGCTCTGTATCAGCTCTCTGACAGCCTGTTCTCCATGCACCCTGCAGCCTCGAGCAGGACCTCGCAGCACACACACCAAGCTGTGACTTTATTCCAAAATCCCAGAAATTCCCTTTCTCTAGTTAGCATCTCTTGTCTTTTCCAAACTCAAAGGGCTGCACAACACAAGGTACTGATGCCACTGAGTGCCTGCATTGCCCGACTGAATTTATTTGCATTGCTGCCCCAGGTAATTAGTGATGGCACTCTTTCAGTCTCACCTTCCACATCAGTAATATCCCTCCTGTCTGTGAACCTGCCTTACCCTTTTCCCCTTCACAGCTGGCAACCTGAACTGCTCTCCAGCCTCAAAAAAAAAATAAAAAAAATCCTCTTATTTATAATCTGGTTGGCCTTAATCTACTAACTCGAGCTCATACAGAGTGATTTATAAAAGGTAGAAAACAATGTTTAGGTTTCCATGACGAATACGAGCTGTTTTGTTCCAGTTTGTTAGTTTATCTGTGCCAAGGCCCCAGATCTCTGTGGGTCTGAGCAGGTTACAGAGCCCTGGTACACACAACACATTTTTTTAACCTGAAGTGTCTCTGGCTTAAAGAAATTTATCTCTCTCACTTGTTCATTTTACTACTTGACTTCAATCAAAACTATCTCCACTGAAGTCATTCTACAGATTTCATTTCTCTACTTAAACACACAATCTATCCTCACTTGTACCACCTCCCTCCTCCTACTCATTTAAATGGGCTGTTATACCAGGGTAGATTAATGTCACAGTCGTCTCCCTTGATTTAAGCAGTGTTTGATTATATCTGTCAGGATATACTTCTCCCTAAGTATGTGTTCTTGCCTGATGTGTTAATCTGATGGAGTAAATGGGCCCAGAGACATGGCCTAATCATCACACAACATTAAATAGTTAAGGCAAGGTTTGGGCCTCCAGGTACAGACTTGTTGTGTTGGCAGTTCCCTCAGGCAGGGGAAAACATGCCAGGTTTTGATGATATAATGGCCAAAACATGAAAGGAAAAGTAGCATTCTCTAAGCATGAGGTAATCATCAAATACCATGTTTTACACATTCTTCCATATTATTTTTTTTCCCACCCATTCCCCCTTTTTTACTAAAAAAAAAAAAGTGTTAGAAAACACTGCTTTGTGTCCAGCACAATTTCAGAGCTGGGACATCATCCACAAAACCTGCTTTTCTTCAATCCAAGAAGAAAAATTAAGTTCTCCCTATGGTCAGTCTCTCCCTTTTCAATATTCCCATGGGTAAGGAGAGTTGGATGGACCATGGCACCTCTTTCAGCACAGATAGCTTCAAGATGAGGTGAAGGTAAGACACTAGGGACCAGAAAAGCCCACAGAAGTGAAGCAAGCTCTCATATCTTGGGCCAGACCTTACTGGAGAGGATCTGGACCCTTCTTCAGGGGCACACATTTTTGGGTGGTGCATTGTAGACTCTTTTAGTTCTAACTAGTCTTTGAGCATAACTGGATACTGGTTTTATACCAACTTCATCAGTGAGGATATAGAGTCTAAGAGTATGCTTCAAATGGGGGACTCACTGAAGAAGTGGTGGAATTCTTTCATTTGATGAATACTTGATAAATTTGGAAAAAGATCTTTTTGATTCTAAATGGAAAACAAATTCAATTAGCAGCAGAATCGAACTTCAATGTTTTTAACATTCTACTTTAGATATTTTTTCTTAAATAAGAATTGAAATAGGCTTTTGAGATGATGACTTTCAGATTTGAGAGAAGTCACAATTAAAATATTAAAACAGACTAATGATCTTAATTAGGGGTTCTTTTGACATTTCTCTCCTATCTAGCATTTTAATCAAAATTAAACCAAAGAGGCTTTGATCTAGTTAGAAAATAATTTTAGTTTAAAAAAAATTTAGAAAACTCATGGACAGATTGTTCTGGGAACATGAGTAGAGACTCAGTGTCGTTAAAACCTGCAAGGTTTAAAGAAAAGCACAAAATCAAATTAAAGGGAAAGCAACACCCGCTGTGCTCATTTTGGATTAGTTCTCTTGTGACAAGAGTCTTCTATTTTCTGTGTCTTTCTCCCTCGTGATACACTACCTTTCAGAGACATACCCCTGCTGCAGCTCCATTATATGCCTTCAGGTCTGTGGCTGTCCTTCCTTACTGCAGCCCTTACCTTCACACAAGGATTCTAGGGATCGCTAATATTGACCCTTGTTTCCTGCATCTCAATCCAGGGCCAAATCCATTGTAAAGTCCCTTGTTGAAAAATGCTGTGTCACAGTCTGATTCACACTTCATATGGAAAAAGAAGAAAATAACGTGGAGAACAGGCTTCTTCCCTGAAATGAATACATCAGATAAGGATGAAAATCTGCCAAAAAAATAATCTTTCCTCAGCAACCCAGATTCCTGATAGGTGACAAACAAGGAATCAAAGGAAATGCTGAGCAGATAGATGATGACATGAAGGCTTTCTAATAATGCTAGATGCACTAATTTTTTTCTTTGCTGCAATTTTATGACTAAGCATAGCACTTCTTTTGAGTGATAGTAGAAACAAACCCCATAAAGCTGACAACATAAGATATGTTTGTGGTCCAAAAACTGGGAGATAAACACACAAGGAGAGAAGAAAGCTAGTCTGGGGAGGAATTGTTCTAGAGCTCTGCAATAAGGGACTTGTTAAACAGTTTTGTGGCAGTTACACCCAATATTGGGTGTACATACTACGGAAGTAACCATGATAACAGCTTCATATCTCTCTAGCACCTTCCTTCTAGCTGGATCATTATTTATATAGCGCTAGGAAGTGGGCTAGATGTACCCTATAGGCATTTACAATCTCGTTTTATTCATGATGTTCAGTTACTGCAGTGAAAAGAGCCATTTATATCTAGAGACAGAGAAGCAGTAAAAGTAGAAAAGAATGAGGAAATGCAGTGCAGGAAAAAGAAATCAAAAATCAGGATCCCAGAGGGTTTATTCACTGAGAAGTTTGGGATTATTTTCTCCAGCTATGAAGAATGGTTACTTTGGGGCGATGGTATATCACATTATACTTGATAGCACTACAAATCCTCTCTATGTGTATTCTTTATGTTCATACTCATTCCTCACATTCACATGGACTGGATCAAGCCTGATCCAGGAGATAGCATCAGTGGGAGACAAGGTTGACCTGTTGTGGAGTCCACACCAGAGCTGAGTAAACGCCATAAGGAGTCTAGATGCACGCATCACAAGAAAGGAGACAGCCCCAAGCCACAACGGGCCAGTTCTGTAGCCCCCGTGGTTGAGCCCAGGCCCTTGGCAGCCCATGCATGAACAGGAGTGCACAGATCCCAGGGGAGAGCCCAACAACTCCTCCCTTCTGCACCACCATTCCTGAATGATACAGGGGCAGACAAAGAAGCCGTAACACCTAACACACAGGGTTACTATTCCCAGCCCTTGACCTTTTATGTTTCATTACCCATGACATCAAGGCTTCCCAAAGCCACCTGCAGCAGAGTACAAGTAAAATGTTTTCTCTTCTCTGGCTCCTGAAATGAGTTAGTTTTTAACCAAGAAGTTTCATTGATGGTTTAAGTATGAGAGAGAACTACTCCTAATCATATTCCTTTAAACAGAGAAAGCGTTGAGGCAAGCAGGAAAAATGCACGGAATTAGAAGGGCTAGAAAGAAGGTTAAGGAAGGATCCTTCTCTCTGCTAAGAGAGGTATAAAGGTAATAGGAAAAGTATTGAGAGATAAAATCCCCTAGCAACAGGAGTAGCAATGATTCACCATTCATTCTGCACATATTAGATCTGGCAATGGTATGCAAGAGCCCACCCATCCATCAATGATTTTTCATCATCAGCCCATCATGGTAACGGCACAGTGGTATTTACAAGGCTGATATGCAGAAATTTTTTCTGGTTAACGAATCAGAATTAGCATTAATTACTTTGTTACCCTCACAGAATGCCACAACAAAGGTATTCTCTTATTATCCCTTCTGGCAAATCACCGTCTTACTTCACAGAATCACTAGGTTGGAAGAGACCTTTGAAATCGAGTCCAACCATACTTCTCCTCTACTAAACTATATCTCTAAACACATCATCTACCCATCTTTTCAATACATCCAGGGTCAGCGACTCAACCACTTCCCTAGGCAGCCTGTTCCAGTGCCCCATAACCCTTTTGGTGAAGAATTTTTTTCCTGATGTCTAATCTGAACCAGCCCTGGCACAGCTTGAGCATATTCCCCCTTGTCCCATCAGCCATCACGTGGCTGAAGAGACCAACATCCACCTCTCTACAACCTCCTTTCAGGGAACTGCAGGAGGTGATAAGGTCTCCCCTCAGCCTCCTCTTCTTCAGGCTGAACAACCCCAGTTCCCTCAGCCACTCCTTGTAAGATTTGCTCTCCAGCCCCTTTGCCAACCTGGTTGCCCTTCTCTGGACACACTCCAGGACCTCGATGTCTGTCTTATAGTGAGGGGCCCAGAACTGGACACAGCACTTGAGGTGTGGCCTCACTAATGCCGAGTACAGGGGCACAATCACTTCCTTCTGCCCTTAGTCCTTTCACACACTGCCCTGGCAGATAACCAGACAAGTCCCAGTGCAGCTGGTACCATATCGTTAATGCACACGTAAAATGCACTACTCTCAGGCACAGCATTGCCCATGAACACGGCCTGTACCTACTTTGACAAAATCCACAAAGAAGAGAGACTGTAGCTATTGCAGTTACTACGCAGATAAGTAGTATTTTTGATCTAAAGTCAGATTGCATGACTTCAATCCCATAAACCCAAACACTTTTTTTCCCTGAACTGTGCTCTAACATTGTCCTTTACACAAGCACTGATTGTGTACACAAGATAATAAACGTTGGGAGAAAGTTTTTAGAATTGTTCATCTAGAATGAAAGTTGGATGTTTCCTAATCAAAATAACTGTGCATAGAGAAGCGAATGAAAAGAAAACAAACCCAGCCATTATCCACACTCAGCTCCATGAACAAAGTGTTAGCCTGAGCCAAGCACTGGTATCAATTTTCTTCGCTTAATGAAAAGGTTTTCCGAGATGAAGTCCTTTCTGCTTCGCTGTGGATTGACAATGCATTCTGACCTAATGGATGCTGATTACTGTTTCCATTATGCAAGGCTGACAGAAGCAGTATTTCTTCGAACCACAACCTGTTGTTGAGCACAGAGCTATTGTAGGGTGACTCTGTGTTACAAAGGCCTTTTCATATCACATGTTCCTCATCTGCTTTGAGCCGCCAGACATCCTCTCACGCGGCAACGGGAAGACCTGTGAGGCTGTCCTGCCATCACAGCTGGGATATCATTGCTCAGGAGAAAAAACAGAACTCTCTGGAAGTCTTGGTTCAACATGAAAACCAGATGAGACACATACGACACTTGAATCCTCTAAATTGAAAGGCAAAACCAAAGTAAACACCACAAATAAGATATTAGCTGGGTGGAAAGTCTTTAACTCCTCCCGATCTCCCCTAAAGCACCAACTGAGCACTAACAGAATTGGCACAAGAAACCACATCCTTCTTGCAAAAACAGGAATGAAAAAAACCCAGCATTGCTATGTACATCTTGTGTCTACTTAATAGCTGTTCCTATTTGGAGGATTTGGGAATTTACCAATGTAGGGGCAGAGCCTGGGCAGCTTGAGCCATACCTGTGCTCAGAGACATGGCTCTTCTCAAAGTATCTTCTATACTTGGTGCCCTGTATTTGTTGAACATGTTCATCAGCAATCTTCTCAACATTTACGTTTCACAGTTTAACAGCTACAACCAACTCCACCAAGCCCTGACAGCACACTGGACACTCATTTTGCTAGGCATTCTGGGCACTGCAGTTCCCAAGGTGAGCTTCAGGTGTCCCTTCCCACCACAACAAACTATCGTGGCCAATGCAGGGTGCAGTTAATCTCACAAGACCCTGTGAAGCAGGAAACCAACAGACTGGTGTCCATCACGCCATGCTGATGCCAAACATTAAACAGC
The DNA here is from genome assembly GCA_022605575.1 of Laterallus jamaicensis coturniculus. Taxonomy (NCBI): domain Eukaryota; kingdom Metazoa; phylum Chordata; class Aves; order Gruiformes; family Rallidae; genus Laterallus; species Laterallus jamaicensis. The sequence continues at coordinate 14,390,649 of JAKCOX010000015.1, forward strand.
AATGTATCCTGGGTAACAGAAGTGGGAAGTGAGGAAGAAGTGAATAGCCAGTGCTAAAGTTACAAGCATCTGGAATGGCTTTGAAGAAAAATTAAAGGTGGAAAGCTCAGTACAATAAGCAGAAGAAAGCACATTCAGCTGGGGAGCAGAGTACCAATCACATCCCACATCTGAGGTGTCACTGCAGGAGCTGCTCTGAGGCTACTCAGTGGTTATCCTCCCTCTTCGTTTTTGGCATCGCTGTGCCAGGCAAACATTTTAGAAGAGACCCTCCTGAGTGCTTTGCTTTGCGCTTGCGATCAGTGCTGCTACAGTTTGTGGGAACCCTCAACATCCTCTAAATTAGATGCATCCTTGTTAAACCAGCTGTGAAACACGCTTGTGCCTGCAGAGCCTAAGGAAAATGAGAGAAAAAAAACCCTCCAAAAATGAAAAGAAGCCTTTTCCAAATAATATTAAAGGAGAACTAACATGGTTTTCGCATGCTGGGTGGGGATGCCTGAGTCAGCGCAAGGAAGTGGTTGTCTCTCTACACCACCTCAAACCACTCGCAAGTGGTACCAAGCCTCTGAGCAAATCTTCTCCCAGAGAGAACAAACTAACTGCTAAAATACCTTCCTGACTTTTTGGTGCTTGCATTTGCTCCCTGTTTGGCTTTTATTTGCTCCAGCTATCTGCTATCAGAGAAACGCTGCAGCAAGTGACAGGGCACAGCCGGCACACCTTCATCTGCCAAACGGTGGATTCCTGGGAATTTGTTAAGCTGCACCAAGAGCAAAACCATTTGTTGTGTTTAAAATAACAACTAGAAGAACAAGGGAAAAAAGCCCCAAACACAGCTGGGTACAATTATGCTGCAGGAACCTAATTACTGGCATGCAGCCACCAAAGGCACAGCAGCTGCAGGTAGGACAGAAACACATGAAAAGCCTCATGCCAATCCATTACCAGCAAGAAGTCATTGCTTTTGCACTCAGGGTTTTATTTTCCTGGGTACCAAAGGGGACACAGGGTTCTACAGCTCCATCAACTACAAATTTTCACACCAGGTTGATATCACAAGTAATCTGCTTCTATGGTAGAGAAAATCCACTGCTGCCCTCAACCTGCCCAACATAAGTGACTCTTGCTTTTTTAGAACTTTTACTGAGGACAGTACTCAGCCTGCACCACAGTGTGACATATTCTCATTGTCCCACTTCCCTCTTGGCTTCCTTGGAAGAAGCCTGGTGCATCTTCTCCGTTAGCCACTTGGCACCTCCACTGGGTACCTGCAGCCAGGCAGCATTACTCCTGCCCAGAGGTCCGCACCCAGCTCTGGTGCTCAGGGTCAATCTTTGCCTGTCAGTCAAGCCTGAGGTGGAGCAGTTTGCCTAAATGGCATTGTACCCATCTCCAGAGGAGCCACTTAACAGCACCGACGATCAGGACAATGTCCATCTATGGAGGCTTCCTGCTTAAACTACAAAGTGGGAAAGGAAACAGATGAAGTGACCTCTTTAAAAATCAACCAGAGGCACAAGTAAAACCAGAAACTCTTTCAGGCTCTGTGCCACAGATATATTCTTGGAGCCACAGACCACAGCAGCAAGAAGCTGCATGACTTCAAAAGCCTGCGTGGGTGAAGGAGAGCAGCAACTCTTTCTAGCTCCCTTTTGCTATGCAAGGCGATCCTGGTATACCTCATGCATCCCTGATGCATCCTGTCACTGAGCTGGCTTTCCTGCACATCACCTTACCTGTTGCACAAAACAAATAGTTTGGGCTGTGAATTATTCAGAGGGCTGTACGTGGTGAATATGAATTTTGTTTGCTGTTCTTGAGCTGTTGAGACCCTACATCAGCACTGTGTAGGAAAGACAATGGACACACACCTGGTGGATAACCATGCCTTACCAGCACTCCTTGAAGCTGTACAGTCTTCTAAATCTGTCTGCGGCTCACGTAATGTGGATATCTTTGCCAATGGAAACTGCACTCACAAAACAGTTCTGTTAGACAAGCAGCCACACTGTCATTTGCATATTTGTCGGCTTCACTTAAAAGGGCCTGCTATGTGTTGTGGCTGATTTTTTCAGGCAAGTATAAGTAACATTTTCCTAGGTCTTCAATTTGTAGCAGCTTCACTCTCCACCAGTTCCCTCCAGTCTGCTGTGGATGCTGCAGCTGCAAGATTTTTCCATTGAGATGAACAAGTTGTGCAGCCCCTTGGGAACTGTTACCACAGGTATTCAGGAAATAGCTGCCAAGAAGAATGCTGTGGTTCATATTCCCCCAGGGGAAGCACAAGATTGGCACAATGCAAAACCAAGCCAAAAAATTCATAAGTACAGATGAAAAGAAAATTCAGCATAATCCTTTTCCAAAGCCAATCCTTAGTGAATCTCTGAGATGACAGGCTGAGTACATTCTGGCTTTCTGCTGACATTATAATGGCTGATAAGACTTTGGCAAGTGAGTAGTGGGAATGATTGGCCAAAACAGCTTTTGCCTCCTTAGCTGTGCCTGAAGCAGACCTCCAGTTGCATCTCACATAACCTTAGCAGGAAACTTCACCACCTTGAAAGCGGCACCACAGCAGCCTCAGGAACAGGGCTGGGAATGACTGTGCCAGCAGAGGATACAGGTTCATTGAAACAGCACTTTGAGGAAAGGTGGCAATGATGGTAATGAGGAAAGTTAGGAAAGCATATGGCAGAAACACAGTGAGCATCTTGTCTGCTGGATGCCAGCAACCCACCTGCCAGGCTGGCTACCCCTCAGTCTGGAAGTCTGGCTTTCGAAACCCAACTTTCTTTTACTTCTTAGCAAATCAAGCACTAGCTCCTGGGTACTGAGCACCACCTGGTCTCTGGTTATGCAGAGGAGCTTCCCCAACACTTCACAGCAGTCTGACTGTCCTCCTGCAAGCTGGTTTCAAATGGGAATCTCAGCTTCCAGCCAGGTTTATTTCTAACAATAACAGCCAGGTGTTCATTTGCTTTAGATGTCTCTATCTCCATAGAAATGAAAGTTGACACCGGACTAAAGGTATATCAAGGTTATGTTTCAGGGACTGACTTCCACTTCAGCTCCAGCCAGGCCAGAATTTAGGGATCATAGGGTAGAAACCACACATTCAAGTTTCCTTCAAGATGATGCTTGACTTTTAACCGTAGCCACTTGTGAAAATCCAAGCACTCTCACACTGCATGATCTCTTGTCGCCTATTACTTGTATTATTTTAAATATCTACTGCTTGCCATTTCCTCTTTCAAGTCCATACAGAAACATCCCTAACAATGCTACCCAAAAAGCAAGTTAGTACAAACCCTACACAAGCTTATTACCCTCTAAGTGGTCACGCTGACTTAAGCGGAAAGACTGCAGCTGACTTCATGGGAAGCTGGATCAGGTCAGTAACGAAAGTCGCACGTTTATATTCAATTCAGTCACACATGAAGTTCACAGACTTGTCTAGATTTGTTGAATACGTGTTGAATACGTGAAATCACCAAGACTTTTGCTCTTTGCAAGAGCAAATGCTAACAGATGAGTCTTGAAAATTTAGGATGCTGCAAGATTAAGCCTTCCCACAGCACTGCCACTATACTGAGAATTGAAGCAGGAAAGGTGGAAGAGGGACATACAGTATAGAAGTGAATATAATTTTAAAAGTGGTTGTGGTTTTTGCCTTTTTTCTTTTTTTCCTCCTTTCCCGATGCTCATCTTTATTTCACTTCTTTTATGGCACTGACTCTTCCATCTGGAGAAACAGTATGTTCCTCACCGCTTCCTCAGGTGCTACCCTTCATCCAAATTATGATCTTAACCACATATATTATTAGCCATGTGTCTACTGCGATTCAGCTCCTCTCCTCAACAAAAGGCTTTGGCTCCCTTATTAACAATATTTCATCACTGCATAGATAGTCGCAAGATGACAAAGGCATATGAAATAATGAACAACACAATGAGAGTCCCTTGGATTTTCCTATTCTACCCATAGTATGGGGCAATAATAGGAGATATTTCACAAAATTAGAAAGGTTACAAAAGCTGATATGGATTAAAGGGAAAGACTTTTCCTCTTTGAACATAGTTTATAACCAGCCTGTGAAGTTAACTGCTGCCCACTCAGGGCTGGGGAAGAATGAGATCTTATTTTCTGCATTTTTTTTTAATGTGGGATCTAGCGATACTCATATCCTCAAAGCACATTTTGAAATAAGGTGAGAAAGGAACATCTTAGTTAAAATAAAAAATGAAACAGGAGGTACTGGCCTGCTCAAGGCCCTTACAGGAACTGTTGTTTGTCTGGATTAGGCATAACAACACTCTTAAGAAGAGGCTTAGAATAAGACACTTGAAAAACAGATGGGTCAAGAAAGCTAATGAAGAAAAGGGAGAGGCTAAGGAAAGATGGGCAAGACACAGAATTAACGAGCTAAGACCTGGGTAGACTTCTGGAGCAGAGCAGGCAACTGCATCTGTCCCACAACAGGAACCATGTTTGGGGCAATCAGCAATGCCCTGCTGAACCAGGGCACATCAGGCACAGGGGGCACTGGGCCAGCACTGCCCATCCCAGGCTGGGACAAGAGGGGCTGGGAAGCCACATGCTGAGCCCCTGCCTGCCAGAACACAGAAGCCAGGTGAGTAGAAACAGGGCAGCTGTTTGCACAGCCCAAACTCCACTCCGTTTGTGGAGAGGATTGCAGTTTACCATACATACTGATGACTCAGGGAAGTGCACTGTGCTGCATTTCATGGTGTCAGGCATCTTCAAATAAGAAAACTGAAGCTGGGTAATCCTCTCTCATAGTGAACTTCACAGTAAAGTTTGTGCAGCTCTTTCTGTAAGCTTGTTTCCATGCCTAGAAATCCCTGATGCTAACTTTTAACTTCTCTGGAGCTACTCCTGCAGCACTGCCAGTGACAGTCCTCTTCCCCCACCAGCACAAGCAGTTGTCCTGATCTGTCTGTTTGCAGAAGTGTCAGCAGGACAATACCAAGAGCATGCTCCTTTTTGTAGGATGAAAATCACATGGTATATTACTCAGACTCAAAAGCTCATTGCAGTAGCTTAAGAACCACTGGCAAAATTAAAAGTGATAAGGGATGTTAATCTTCATGCTCCAGGGTATAAACTAATTACCATCTGGAGTCAGGAGGAAGCTTTCCTCTTTATACTGATATAGCCCTTTGCTGTTGCCTGGGAAAATGATGAGTTTGGAAGAGGTTGTTCCTCTCTCTGATGCATTGACCTTTGTCAAAGACTGGATTCTCAGCTAGTGGATCAATGGCTTATTTTAGGATGACATTCCTGTGTTGATATATCACCTTCCATTCAAATACATCCATTTGATTTAACATCCATTAGCAAGGTAATGCCCCAGAGCCTTGTATTTGTCAAACTGTTTGTTTACCCTTTTTATTCCAGAGATTAGTGCAATCTTACATGCACAGCGCAAGCAAACGCATTCACTGCTCCATAACTCGACTTTCATCCAAAAGGTTAGTGTTCCTCCGTGCCTTTTGGAGGCAGCAGTAAGGGTGGCATGGGTACAGACCTAAGCCTTTTATCAATGAGCAGCCTGGCAGGTCTATTTGTTTGAGCCCTTGCTGACACCCACAGTCTTGGTAATTCAGTCTGACAGATTGAGGCCATGTTCCAGATCACACAAAAGAAGCAGAGGCGGGTATTGATTTTTCTGTTATTGTTGGTGATTTGCTGCTTCGTTCCTTTAACAAATGTTAAAAAAAAAATAAGTACAGTAAACAGGAAGGTCAGGGCTGCAGGTTGGCAGAGCACACAGCACTGTTTCCCTTGTTACTCAGTTCTGTCTCTTTCCGATTCAACAGGCATGTTCCACAGACCTTGAGCAACAACACTGGGCAAATATGAAAGGATAGCCACAGCACTGCTAAGAACCCAGAGGGACTGCAGGAGAAATCTGGTTCCGCGCATCCTTCACACCGCAACTTCTGAATCACAGTTCAGAGTAACAGCTATGTTTACAGCTTCTCCGGCACTAACTCTTGCTCGGAGAGAGCTTCCACGTTCATATGGAAACCAGACCCCTCAGAATACTGTGCTCAAGTCTAACTCACCTCAGCATCAAGCCATTTGTGAAAGCCAGAACAATGTAGGTCCTACCACAAATGTGCTGAACACAGCCAGCCACATCCCTTCACTTGTCCAGGTACCATGTGGACACCTCGAATCAGGTACATACCCACCCCCTGCTGCATTTCTTCAGCAAGGTGAACATCTCATAGCACCATAGTCCTGATGTACAAAGATGCTTAAGATCTCCCATTAAAACCTACAGAACTTAAATACCTAGATCCTTCCCTAGCCTACTAGAATGGTTCCCGTGCTTTTGGGAGCTTTCTAATCTCCAAGTGTGCTAAAATAAACAAAAGATAAAGCTTCATGGGTCTGCTGCTTCTTTAATGTATCACCTCAAAATCCTTAAGATTTCACTTTTTAGAGCTAACCCAGCAGATTCAGGTGTGGACTTCTGGATAGAGCATGCTGCCATGTGTGGAAACGAGCCATTTCTAATAATTCTCAAATTCTGAAGTTGTTATCAGTGTCTTCAGACTTCTTTTAGAAAACTGAACACTTCTTTGTGTTTAGTACTTTGTTTAAAAAACCAAAACAGTTGCAGCTGCTCAGGTTTGGGACCTTTTTGTTTCTTGGGGAGTGGGGTGGGGGTGAGAGGCTGGACCACTCCCACATATCCTCAGCAGAGCAATAGAAACAAAACATCAAGCCCTTTAATGCTATGCTGATGCCTCTAATGTAAGTACAAAATATATAAGGGATTTTTTTAGCAGCCTTTCAGACTTTAGGAGAGATAAGTAATATCTTCGTGCTGTGAACTGAGCCATTTTCACTATCACGGGGCTTTGACAACCAGCTTCCTACGCAGTTCGTCATGCTGAATGTCACTAATACTGTCTGAATACTGATATTGTTCATGACTCTTTGTTATGTCTCATGTAAAGATTTTATGTATTTAATTTAGCAGAGGCACTGATAAACGGATATAAATCTTTGTAGAGGCTACTGATAAAATACTCCTTTAATATTGCACTGATGCTTGTGCTGCATTAGGCTTCAATAATATTTATATTTTATCCTTGTTATGAGCTCAGCGGTACTGTAATGATTGTTCTTAAAGATGACTGAAAAACACAGTCATCTCCTGGGAACACTGACATAAATCTGGAGTAACCTTGCTGCTTCTGGTGGATATACTTGTGCATTTTTGGGTGTGCTCTTCAGCCTAGGGATTGCGCTACACCTGCGGTTAACAGCAAGGAGAAATACAGCTATGTTGCTTGCTACTTGCCCTTTCACTTCAAAGTCCTTGGTCTGTTTGCCAAAACCAGTATTTCCTCTTCTCCATCCATGATGCAGTGGTGTGCAATACCTTCTTCTGGCACTGGTTCACAAGGAGTGTTTTCTGTTTTCCCAAAGGATGGGCAAGCAAAGAAAGCTGCTCCTCCTGCACAGGTCACTTGTCAGAGAAAAGGAAGTAGAACCACCAAAATCATCAGAAACCCTGATTTCTCTTGCTCCTGGCATTGCTGGCTTACCCTTCATCCAATGCAGCCTAGCTCCCATCATCTGCCTTCAAGAGGAGCATAAGGGCATGCCCCTTAATGGCCATTCTCCAGCAGGGAGTCTACAGCATGGGCTACAAAGGGCAGCTGCCAGCTGAACAAACATCTACTTCAGCTAGCAAACACTGAGCTATCCATGGGTTTGCTATTACTAGTTATAGCTGTCTCTGTTCTACCGCCTTTTGCGGATATATATATATTTACACATTTAAAAATTAATGTGATGCCTTCAAGGAGGTAAATCACTGCATACTCTCTCTCTCTCAGGAGCTGCTCTGTACTCCCAGGAAGGACAATCTCCTCTTTGAAAGGTGTGAGGTTTAATTCCCTGGGTGCTGCTGCATTTTTGTTTTACACACCCTGGCCAGGAGGTGATAACAGCGGTGAGGGCACACCACTTCCCACCTTAGGGATGCTGCCTGTTGATGGATGCAGCTTGTTAGCAGCCCTGCAGCCCCACTGAAAGGGAAGGTGTGACTTTTCACTGGTTCCATTAGCACCGTGCCAAGAGGTCACAGGGCTGGCTGAAGGAAGAAGGATCACACCATGGGTGTAAGCACAAGTAGGTAGTCCAGGCACCAACATGTTTAGCCAAAATATCAAAGCAGAGAGGGGTGGGTGTAGAAATGAAGGCAGAGAGGGCCAAGGTGATTATCCCAAGGTCAAAGAAAAACTCTTTGGCAGAGCGGGAAACACAGCACTCAGGAGTCCACCTACAGAGCTCTGCTGATCCTCTGAGGAGCTTTCCCCTAAGTGCAACACATGCCTATTTTGACAGCATTTTATTTGTGTACAAATATAATTGTGAACTTGTCTTGGTAAATTGCTGTGTGAACTTGGTCCTATTTGGAATATTACTTCTTCACAGTATGCAAGAAGTCTAGTAGGAACACCTCACAAACATTATTCACGTTACACCTCAGGGGCAAGATAAATAATACATAAATGGAACGAACACCCAAGCACATTAATGGAAAAAGCTATGCAACTTCAACTACCCTATGAACTTTTCCATTTTCCTCACAGAAATTGTTCCTGTCGATATTTTGATTTAAATTGGGCTGAAAGGGAGGAAGGAGGAAAGTTTAATCAGAAGGTTGTCAACAAACCGTGCTCACTTAAGAATTAGTAGACAGTGCCACTACTCACAGTTTTGTATACTATATATCTTTGCCTACAGATAAATTGTTCTGGGGGCAATCAGGTGGGGGCAGGGGGGAACGAACAAACAATCATATTTAATTTTTATTTTGTTTGGAAAAAATGTTTTTTATACATGTTTTTCACTGCTGGCATATTTTTGCAAGGAGTAAAAACCTTAAACTGGTACAAAATAGTATTATTTACTGTAGCATTGCTCAATTATCATGCAATTTTCCTCAGTGTTGGGAGACTCATGGTTAGCAGTTAGCAAAAGTGATGCTAACTGATCAGGAAAACTATGGAAACACCTTCTGCTGTAATAGATACAAATCACTGCCACCCTATCAATTAAGCAGCTGAGGAGCTGTCAGGTTGCCTTTTGGCTTCAGTACCCTTGGCAGTTCCCACCCTCCCTCCCCCCAGCCACCCACGATCCCTTGTTGCTTTCAGCCCTTTGTTTACATCATGAAGCCCAGTGAAGCAAGGACTTCTCTCCTTGCTTAGCTCCTGTAACATCACTTATTCCTAATGCATGCAATTAGCAGTAACACCATAGCAACACAAAACCTCATTATATATATTTATATATGTAAAGCTCCTTATCACTGTATCGATAAGCATTCTTTGGAACCACTCTGATGTCTGCCCAGCTTGGAGGCAAAGTAAACGTTCACCATTATCTTTACAGTCTCTTTAAATCTCTTTACAGAGATTTAAGATATTGAATTAGAAGAGAATATTAAGATATTGAATTAGAAGAGATCATTGTGTCACCCAGAAGTCAAAGACTGACCTTCAGCCCAATAGGTTCATAACCTCCCTCTGGAAAAACATCTCTTCCCACCAGGTACAGAAGAGCAGCGGTCCTACTCCACATCATCCTTTCCTCTCTTTAACCCAGACACTCCTACATCAAGCTCAACAGCCTGTGATCTTTGGTGTTGACTGATAGCCCATTATGGCGGATAAAAACCACTGATTCTTCACTGAGGTTCTTCCCGAGTCCTGCCTTGATCTTTCTAGTGTGGGCAAGACCTTATCTTTCAGCAACAGAATCCAGAAGAAAATATTGTTCCTCTTGGTTTAGTATAAATTAGTAGACCAAAGTGGAGCTTTCTTTCCCAGAAGAGGGTATCAACTCCTGTGAGGCACAGGAAGAGACGCAGAAAGGGGCTGGCCAGGTAACAGAAATTCTACCTGCATATCCTGCTGCTTTCTCTCCACCCACACTGACTGATCTGATAACAGCATGACATGAGCCTAGTCCAGGAGCAACAGCAGCTGCTTGGCAGCTTGGTAAAAGGCATGTTAGGCTAGGTCTTGCTAAACAGGTGATCTTCAACAGCATTCCTGTACTTGCAGTTGCAGAAGCCCCAGGAACTTGGAGAAGTTCGGAGACAGAGGGTGGCAGAAAGGTTCATGTCTGAAACAGTCTTATACTTCATTGCACAGTGATATAGTGGAGACCACACAGGTTCTTTTCATTGAAAATTAGGGAGGGTGGTTTGTTTTTGTGTGTTTCTTAAACAAAATGCTAACTCAAGGTCAATAATAAATACCTGCAGTACTACAAGTGGCAGAAGAGAGGTAGGGAAATAGCCCAGAATACAAAAAGCATTAGAAGAGGAAGTAAATTAAGAAGTGCTTATAAATTGATGGCATTAAAGCCCGGGAAACAGTAAATGAAGAACACTCCAGTCAGTTACAGAAAGACTTAGATCATTTAGAAGCTAATGGCAAAGACAGTTCAAAGCTGACAAACTCAGAATAATGAGGACTTTTAAATATCTTATACTCTCCGTGAATCTTAAAAGGCAGAGATTAAAACGTAAGGAACTCCAAAGAGGCAAGCTAAGGGTTGTTTAGTGTTTTCTGTTCTGGAAATGGAGAGCAAAACACAGTCTTTGCTGGGAACATGTGTGTTAAGTAAACACCCTTACATTGAGAAGAAATTTAGCTAAGATAGTAAAGTTGCTTAGTAGGTAGCATAAAATCCAGGGAGAAGAGCAAGAATAATTTAGAAGGAAATATTTTGAACTCCACAGAAATAGGCATCCTAGCTAGTTATGTATTCATGAAAAATTATAATAAATATCTGAATCACTCAGCACATCCAAGCAATTAGAAATCAGGTTTCACTTAGAAGTCAACATAAGAGTCTGCTTGCTTAAATCACCCTTTACAGTGAGACTGAGGCTCCTTAATCATTTCAGTGCTTTGGAAGATACTGCTCTCACACAAACACCATACCATACCAAGCCCACACCAATCACACCCTCCCGTTCATTCTCCCAGGCCACACTTCAAATGTAAACATATTCAATGTGACCATCCAGAGCATAACTTCCAAAGCCTTACATGATCCTACTGCTCACAACAGAGCAAAGCAGATCCACCATTACGTCTGGTGTTTAATTAGATCATTTCATCTTTTGCTCATTTCCTAAAACCATGTTTACTGCAAAATGAGGCAGCTAACGTGTAGCTCCCAGCAGACCCTTGCTGTTATATGGTGTCCTGGGGTCTCTTGAAAAAGTATCTTTTTTCATATCAGAGCTATTCAATGCAAATAAAAAGGACAGTTTTCACAGGGTCTTTTGCTAAGTAAGTCCTACTCTGGAGCCAACTCATACCTCTCCAAGCTGACCAGCCTTCTCCTACATTACAGGCAGGCAATCCCAGCTGCTGCTCAGCTTGTCTTGATTACATAGATGAGAACACTTGAACTGGAAGAAGGATAACAGCATAAGCCACCTTGTACTCCGGACAAATTAATGAAGAAGGGTTGTACCAGTGGATGTAAAGAATGACTGACCAAGCTGTAGTACAATAGATTAAAATCAAGGGGAAAAATAATTATTAGAAGCACAAAATGTAATTCCTAATGACGCTTCAAAATTCACCAAAAGAATTAAATAAATACACCAAATAATGTATTGTTTCAATTTGAAAGTGATTCATTGGAAAAAAGATTAAAAGTTAAAGCTACATATTGAAATGGAGAGAGAGAAAGTAGATTTTTATAGTTGTGTTTGAGTAGGGAGAATTACACTAAAAATACAGTAAGATTAAGTAGGATAAGTATGTAACTGCAGCTGTAACATCACAGTTAGAAGTTTCATTGAATTCAACAGTTAAAAAAAATAAATTTTAAGAAAAAAACAAAAAGAAAGACATGGTATGTTCCAGGTCTGCTGCATCATGTTCTCCATTACTACATATTGGCCTTAACATCACCCTTTTTTCACTCTAACCCATCAGCTCCACTCACTGTATGAGCAATGCAGAGCATCCTAAATACTCTGTATAACTTTTTGCCATCAAAAGAGTAGCCACTTTCTGGAAAGCATGATGATACAACACAAAGATCCTACACTTAAAGGAACATGCCAGAAAACCAACATCTTTCCCATAATGAAAGCTCAAGAAGAAAACCCTCCTTTTTTTTATATGAAGACTGAAGTGGTTTTGAAACTTTTCAATATTTAGGCATTAGCCAAAATTACTCTTGCAGAAATGAAAATCGAGACAAAAATATCAACTGGTGGCCTGGACAGCCACAGATATTATGCTCCTAACACAAGATCTTACCTTTTCACATGAAAAATACTATTTTTTAAGAAACATCCACGAAAAGGACTTTCATTTGCAACCTCTTGTCCAGGCTGTCCACACCTAACAGCCTTACAATACTTAAATTTATAAGCCTCAGAAAGCCAGAGGAATGCTTTTTAAATATATCTGAAACCATGTATGCCTGTGTGAAATCAATATGCAGCGTGCATTTAGCAGGAGGTTGAGCTCACACTAACTCCGAGTGAACTGGAAGATCACACACAAACAGATATTTCAAGATTAAGGTTTGGGAAAACTAAACTACGTTTCATATGCTCTTCTAGAATTATATCTGTAGTTGTGGGACCAAATAAAAGGAGCTGGAGCTCAAAAGTGACAAGATCACATTGGTGACATGAAGTCACCATTCATGGCTTTGAGATACAGAACGATGTCATCGACAGTTACACACAGACATAACAGGATCTGTGGTTTCCCCACAGTTGCTCCTGTTTTCCAACCAGTGCAACAGCTTTTGGAGCAAAGAAAGGAAGGCACTGGGTTTGCAAGCAGCTGGTCTACACCTCTGTGCAGGAAATCAAATTTCACACCTCTGCTGCACTCATGAGGAAAAGCCTGAACCCCTCTGAACCCACCGCTTACACTGGAGAAGGAGCAATGGCAGCATGCCCATCCCCTCCTTGGCACACCACCCTTCTCCCCCCCTTGTTCTCCCCTCTCTGCTGTCAGACAACAACATTCAGTGCTCTTGGCTTTGCTGGGGAGCCACCTCTGGGTGAAGACACTGAGCTTTTCAGGGTAACAAACATTTTTCCTCTCCATTCAGTACCTTCTCCCCGTTGACAGTATGTCACCAGCCATCACTGGCGAAGCTCTGGCTGCTGCAACGTTTTCACTTTGTATTGACTACACGCACATGGGAGGGGGTAGTCCTTGTCCAGGAGGGGCTGACCAACTGAGTAACAGGGAATAGGGATGAACACACATAAATATCCTGCAGCTCACCCCTGGCCATGGACCCACACAGAGGTCAAACATATCCATGGAAGCAACAGCAGGTCTCCTTGTCCCTGATGCACACCTCCCTCTCAGCAGAGAGAGGAAAAGGTGACCTCTCTTTCCAAAGAAAAATCACCCTCAATTACTGCGATGTGAAATTCTGCAGTGAGAGGCTGGGCCAGTTGGGGAGGACAAAAGGAAACCAGCATACACAATGTAACAGTTCCCAGAACATTGCTTCAAAGTTTATCTGAATGATCCAATTTTTATGCTATTTATCTGTGCTAGAAGGAAAATACAGCTCACCTGAGTAGATTATAGTGTTGCTGATGGATTAAGACTTAAAGCAAGTCTTGTCATCTTTTATTAGGCATAGCATTAGAACACACTGGTAAGGCATAAACTGCACCATTGCTAGGTAACATCAGATTTTTTCAATTATTATTATTCCAGTCATCATCGTGCTGGAACATGTAGAGATTTAAAAGTCAAATACCATAATTATACCCACAGGAGGAGTGTGTGGAGGGGAGTCCTTGCTGAGTTCATAGGTACACACTCTTGGCAGGTTTGGTTTCTCTATGGCAATATATTTCTAAAGGCAGTGCAGCAATAATTCAGGCATTCAGGCTTCCATTACCTTTCCCCTCCTCATAAAAATTCAAAGCAACACATCCAAGTATAGGTTGTCTTCTCCTGTCTCAATTAGAGAGATCCTCACAACAGCACACTTGGATAGTAACCTTACTGAGACTCAAGTCCAGAGTGGTGAAGGGGTAAGCTCACTTTTCCTGTTAGTGGTCAGATACCACTGGTTACAATTCAGCATCTATATTTGAATGAAATTCAGGTCAAGAAGTTGTAGGAAAGCAGTGAAGTTTTTCTTTTACTGAGCTCTTGAAGTCTTGGATAAGGTTACATTTGTGCAGAGTTAAGCCAAATGGTGCTGAAGACATGGTTTTTATCCAAGATACAAAAAGCAAGTAAATAACTTCTTTTCATCTTCCAAGAGCGATAATTCCACCCAAAGCCTGATCCCAGTGCTTAAATACTTAAAAAAAAAGTAGATGTATGCTTCTTTCAGTAGGTTGTAATGCTTTCCACATTTCCTCCTGTCACTTAACAATTTTAAAGTGGCATTTTATTGGTGTTTAGCATGATTTAATGGTACAATCATTTGCTTAATATGTTGTTACCTGAAAATAATTATTTCTCCACTGAAGCAGGTATGTTCCGCTTAAGAGCTACTATAATACCAGTTCTGTTTCATCCTTTTCTCCCTTATAGCCTTGATGTATTTTAGTTATGAACAGTAGAGTAACAAGTACAAAATTTTAAAATTTACATTTTTAGACTCTCACTAGGCTTAATTGCTCAAAAGCACCATGTTTCAGTTATTTTTCAAAACCACAAATTAAGGTAAGAATTATTCCACGTTTCATTTACTTAGTGCTGGCCAGTGTTCTTGATGCTCACAATGTGAAATTGCTTCAGTAAGTATAATAAAAAAGGTAAAAGGCTCATTGAGCCTGGCTTGTGTACTATCTTCAATTATATCCAGCAGAGAATTAGCTGGTGGCTGCTGCATCATTACATATAATTTAAACAAATGTAAACAAAAGCAGAGTCTAACCCAAGACTACAGGGTCTTACAGCCTGTGAGGAGCTGCCTTAGTTCAAGTGTCAGGGCTGTCTTATGTTCATGTTTTGGTGCAAAAAAGCATAGACTTGAACATACCCAGGCCTTCCAGGCTTAAAATCCACCCCCAAAACTTCCAGTTGGAAATATCAGAAAGCTGCTGCTTGTGGATGTCTTACACACTGGTTCAGCTCCCCATTGCTCTGTGGCAGGGAGGCATATGATTAACAGGGCATATATAGCATGAAGTCCAGTAAGACAGCAAAGGATAACTGTACCAGATTAGATGCAGGGGGGCAAAGGTAGTCATACTATGGTGTCTCCAGTCTTTTGTCCCTAGGTGCCTGTGCCACCAGCAGCAGAAACAGTGCCATTGGTGGGTTCTGCTGCTGGAGCAAGGCACCCTGCCAGGTGCCTGCTTGCCCACCAGTTTCCTTCCCTCCCGGGCAGGGCAGGGCAGCTGGGTTTGGTTGGCCCTTCAGCTTTTCAGGGGGTAGTGCCACATTCCAGGTTGATGTGGAAGCACACCTCCAAGCTGTCTGTGGATTGGATGTGGCTGGAAGTCAAACAAGTCATTCTGCACCGCTACCATGCTTACTTTTCCCTACTGCTAGTAGATACTTTCAGTCAATACAACGCTCTTTTCCCCCTCCCTTTCTTTAATCCATCACTCAGTTGACCCCTGAACAACCCCATATTTAAAAGGTATTGGCACCATTTGACATTTCAAGCAGCACAACCACCCAGACCAATTCCTACTGAAAAGACAAGGGGAAAAGTTTAAAACATTTCAGCATTTAGCAGGAGGGAAAACTGCAAGACCCTGACAGTACTAATCCTACTTCTGAGCTGTAAACACTGGATGTTTGACATATTCACAAGAGCCCTAAAAATAAATTAACTTGAATTTTAAAAGCCTGTGCATCTCTAAAGGCCAGCTCACCACCACCGGTAAAGTTTGTTATCTCAGCAGTTAACAAACAGCAGGAGCCGCACAGCCTGGAACGGTCACGTAAGTGTCTGTAGCTGTTCTGCTACAACAGGAGGGGAATTGGGGATAATTACAGGCTGAATGAGTTGCATGATACAGCGTGCATCCTCAGCAGTACATTGTGTCCTGATTACCAGCACAGAAGCTAGAGCTGCATTGAAATTATAGTTTTAGATTCAGGCGTCTATTCTACGAGACTGAATGACGAGGAACAACCAATTCCAGAGATGAACAGAAATTGGACAGGGGCTCAGAAGGAATTATATTGTCTTCTGGCTGGCAGTCTGACAGCAGCCGATTTCTATGTAGCGCTGTGTCTAATAAATAGGTGGAAAGGCCTTTGAACACACTAGATTCTCCTCCTAAGCTCTTCATTAGAAGGTTTACATTTCAGGACACCACTCTCCTCCAGTTATCACAAGGGATCAGGAAACTTATTTCCAGTGACTGCTGCCCTAGAGACAAATAATGTCAGGTCCTGGCAAAAAGAGAAAGGATGGAAAGAGAGTCACAGCTGCTTAGAAAGCAAAAGAAAGGATTTTAAAGTGAACGCAACCTGCCACTTGCTAAAATGTCCAGATAGGCTTTGGGTTCCATTCCAGACCTTCAAAAGGAAGGCTTACAATCATGTCTTTGCAAGTTTTGGAACTTTTTAGCCTAGTCCCTAAATCACAGAGTTCTAGGGGTTGGAAGGGACCTCGAGAGATCATCGGGTCCAACCCCCCTGCCAAAGCAGCTCCCCAGCTCATACTACACAGATAGGCGTCCAGACAGGTCTTGAGTATCTCCAGAGAATATCTCCACCACCCCCCGGGGAAGCTTGTCCCAGGGCTCTGTCACCCTCACTGTGAAAAGTTCCTCCCCATGTTGGTGTGGAACTCCTTGCGCTCCAATTTGCAGCCATTGCCCCTTGTCCTGTCTCCGTAGACCAGAGAAAAGGGGCAGGCCAATTCCCCCTGCACCCCATACTTAAGATATTTATAAACATTGATTAGATCCCACCTCAGTCGTCTTTTCTCCAGGCTGAACAGCCCCAGCTCTCTCAGCCTTTCCTCATAGGATAGATGTTCCAGGCCCTCAATCATCTTCGTAGCCCTTCTCTGGACTCTCTCAAGGAGATCCCTGTCTTTTTCATACCAGGGAGCCCAGAACTGGACACAATACTCCAGGTGGGAATGATTTCTTTATTCTTATGTTCTAGAGAGGCTTGCCCCTGGCTGAACTCTGCTCTGTCAGAACTCATGCTCTGTCTCTTCTGCTACTACCCCCACCATCAACCCAAAGAGTTTGCCCCAGCCATTTTCAATTAGTTCACTGCTCACTCACAACTTTACATGGCAGAGAACTTTTAGTGAAATCAGGCCTTCCTCCAAAGACATTATTTCTCTTCATATTCTGCTGCATGCAAAATGACCACAGCGCTTCTTCCAGAACTCATTATTTATCACTTCTGATGCAAAGATCAAAGGCACACAGGATTGAAGAAGTTGAATTTTCCTCAGAAGTAGGCATCAAGATGTCCCAATGATGGTTCTGGCAAAGACATGCAGGAATATATGTTTATTTATTCTCAGGTATGCGTACATATATTAGCATTCATTTTATATTTCTGCTCTTTATAGCTGTTATTATGAATAAGTAGATACAATTTAAAGTCAAATTCATTGGAGGAAGGCACCATTGTGCTTCTACAGCGCTTGGGTATCCCTCAGTGACTACAGATGCCTAAAGTGCTCCCAAAATGTTCTACAAGCATAAATCTGGCCAAATACTTTCAGCAGGCAATAGGGCCAAGAGCACAATCAGAAATATGGATCATTGAATATGTTGTCCTTACAGAAAGGAAAACTCCTTGATGCTTTCATCCACCATGTCCCCAAGCATCTAAGTCCCCATCTGGACCCAGCTGTGTGAGCACAAGAAGGTACAATATAAAGTTGACCCACAGTAACTATATCTCTGCTCATCTAGGTTATGACAGCCTCTTTCACAACCACAAATAGAACAAAAGACAACTGTGGGACCACATCTGAAGGGTTGGCTCTAGAAGCAAGATGCCTTGCACCATGAAGAAGAGGTGAGCTTCATCCCAGAACACTTTAATTCAGTTCCCTGGGAGCTGCTGAGAGAAATATTGACTGAGAGAACGACAGGCAGACAACCCCATCTCCTTTAATTAACACAAACTGAAAACAACAAAGAATGTTAGACTAAATGTTCTCAATATAAATAGAGACAGTAGCAATATTGATACGATTGCAAGTTCATACTTAACGTTCACAATGTAAAGCACTCCTGGAAACTGAGCTTCATCACGCAGTATAAATATAAGCAAAGCCTTAATATGTTAACATGTATATGACAATAAACCCAATATTTATATTCACTAATGGTTTGGCTTTTGCTAACATTTTAAGGGGGTTTGATTGGTCTTTGCTTTGTTGTTTGTGTACATTGTTGGTTTGTTTGGGTTTTTTTAAAATCACATAGTATTAACAAATATTCATTTCAAAATAAGTGACCTGACTGTATGTATCCTGGATGGTATTCAGTTTGATATATACAGTACAGAAGTTTAATTTTCATTCTGAATTAATTAAGAATTAATGACTACTTAAGAGTGTTAGTCATGTCTTGAAATACTATTTTTCTCAAAGGCAGGCAGTGGCAGAATTAGTCAACTCTGAGTAGTACAATTAGATGCAGCTTCATGAAAAGCATGAAGAGCGCAGCACATTAAAGGATATTATTTTACTGAGCATGTTATATGCAGCGAATGAACCCTTTGTATGTCTGCAAACCATTTAAAATTAATTTATTTTTCATTCAGTCTTACACATTGTATTAAAACTTCAGCTATCCAAAGTATGCTTCATTTCTTCAATCATTAAAATTAATATATTAGCATACTCTGAAGTAGGGCTGGACCTATAGTTTAAACAGCTTCCAACAGAGCTCAGCAGAAGTGTTCTTAAGGGATGCAGAGCCCTGTAGTCATAATTTCTCTGGTTTACTACCAAGTGTTACACCATCTACCCCCTCGTCCCCTCTATAGAAGGATAATAAGCAAGAAGGAGGCGGTAAGGAATTTTAAAAGCAGCCTGGTTCAGCACCAGAGAGCACGCTTGCTGTTCCATTTATGTTTAGTCTGGAGAAGAGGAGGCTGAGGGGAAACCTTATCACCACCTACAGCTACCAGAAGGGAGGTTATAGAGAGGTGGGCAATAGTATCTTCAGCCAGATGACAGAAGATAGGACAAGGGGTCTCAAGCTGCACCAGGGAAGGGTCAGATTAGATATTAGAAAAAAAAAAAAATTACTGAAAGAGTTGTCAGGGCCTGGAACAGGCTGCCCAGGGAGGGGTTGAGCCACCTTCCCTGGATGTGTTTTTAAAAATGGTAGATGAAGTACTCGGGGATATGGTTTAGCTTAGGACAGGAATGGTTGGACTTGACGATCTTAATGGTCTTTTCCAACCTTGTGATTCTGTTTATGGTGGCCTGAGGTTTGGGGAGCATTTTTGCTGCACAGTGCTCCTTTGCAGGTGTGTTCCGTGCGCTGGCAGTCAGAGAACATGAAGAGAAACTTCCAGCTACAAGAGAAATCCACACCTGGGAACTTACCCATGAGGGAACCCACTTTCTGTGGGTAAGGGCCTGTTACAGGTATGTAGGAAATAAGCTGCAATCCAAAGAACCACATTATTCCCGACGCGTTCGCCGGCGAGTATTATTAAGCACCGACAGTATGCTTGTCACCCGGGGTTAAGCGCATCCCATGGAGAGGAATTACACAGGCCCATATGCTGCGTTGCTAGAGCCAAAGAAATCTTTTTCAGGCAAATATTTTATTCACAAAAAGGACTTATTTCTCAACTGAAATAATTTGCAAATGCAGATCAAATTCAGAGAATTGCCTCAGAGGTTTAATAAAAGAAGGGAAAACAAGCTTAAAGAAAAAAATCTGTGCATATTTTAATCTAGTAGTTTGAAATAACAAGTCCCATCTTTCTGTTTTGCTTTAAAATTATTTCTTTTGCATTTGGCATAAGGAGATATTCCAACAGATCTCCATAAGCAGAACTCTTTCCCTCCCTGCATTTTGGGCCAAAGTTTAATTTCACACAAAGTTAATTTCAGAGGTTTGTGGGGAAAGGAGTCATCTAGAATGAAAGAGGCAGTCGCTCTGCTATACAGTCATAATACACCAATGTTTTAGGAACAGAACCTAATTTAGGTGAGTGGAAAAACAAAAAGGATTTGCTCAAGCAGAAACTGCAAGTCTAGGCCATATTTTATGAACTGTGAAACCAAGGTGCTAAACCATGAAATGTTTCTTCAGCAAATGAGTACATGAGGAGAGCAGAAAGTGCAAGCCCTCTATCGAGGTCCTACAAGAAATAAGATCACTGCTTTTCAAAAGCTCAAAATGTTCCCAAGCCAGCAATGTCATTCCCATATTAAAAGTTAAGAATGCTCTTCCCCATATTGAGGCTTAAATTTGCCAAGGCTAGGGATTGGATTTGTGCTAATTTAATCTAAAACAATGGGAATATAGAAATCGTGCACAGAAAACAAGGGCAGCAAGAGACAATCATAATAATTGAGTTCAAAACCCTCCAGGAGATGAACAGATGATGCCAGTCATCAGTGGAACAAAAGAAAAAAGGAGATGAAATTTGAGGGGAACAAGGCCTTTTACAGCTCCTGCTAAATAAAATCGCTAACTCTCCTACAGTGCATTAATGTTTATTGAGCAACAGAAATACAAAGAAAAATGAGACAGTAACATTATAGCCACCCACAGCCTTCCTCGGGTTATGCTTGTAGGGATAAAAGATGAAGTGGTTTAATACCTTCTAATAAGACTGAGTCATACCACCTCTTCTCATCTGTGGCCTTCATATAAGCACAATGGGAATGTCCTTGCTTGAGCAGGCTCAAGGATACCTACGCTGTCACAGCTGTCCATTGTGCGAAGAGAACATTCGAGAGCAAAATCAAATTAAAACGTTTCAGCATCAGGTAACTGGGAGCTCATCTACTAAGCATCCTAAATC
Organism: Laterallus jamaicensis coturniculus; assembly: GCA_022605575.1. Classification (NCBI taxonomy): domain Eukaryota; kingdom Metazoa; phylum Chordata; class Aves; order Gruiformes; family Rallidae; genus Laterallus; species Laterallus jamaicensis. Next base: position 14,411,673 of record JAKCOX010000015.1, read on the forward strand.
TCTGCATTTGAAAAACGGATTATGGGATGCAAGAGCCTGGGAGAGCACAGGGCCAAGTCTGCCAAACGAGAGGGGACCTTGGCTCCCTATGAGGTTGAAACCCATCATGTTGTTGAAGTGCTATCACGCATCCCATCCCACCCCTTTCCCTGGAGCTCCCACTTCAGCTGTGCGACTCTTCTCTCCAATACCCATTTCGGCTTCTGCTGCCAGCACGGTCGCCAGCTGGGAACACAGTCCTGGTCACATGCACAGTCTGAATACAGACCTGGACACAAGCAGGTACACAGCCACAAGCAGGCTGTTATGAAAAACACTGTACGACATTAAAACATTGTATGATTGTTATGACAATCACCTCTATTAGCAAATCATCATGAATATCCATTTCACCATGCCATTTCACCCAGGCCAGTCCTGAGGTTTGAAGTCAGCAGGAAAGATACCTGTAGTTGAATTAGTACTCAAAGTCCAGGAAGACTGAAGATATCACCATTTTCATTCCATCCTGCTACATATGGGGAAAGTAAACTTTGTCCTCCAACACATCTTTCTTCCAGACCCCTGCTTATCCAGTGAAAGGGGTGGAAGTTGTACATAGAAAGAGCAACTATTGAGTGCTTTCCTTAGATATCCCAACTCAGAAAAATGTCTCAGCCTCTTCCCTCCCATCTCTGTTGTGGCTGAGCTCTGACAATAGCATTGCTTGTTTCCTTGTACACTTTACTAGAATATGGGACATCACACAGAATTTGCATGATTCATGAGGAACACAACAGACATCTTCACTTTTATGAGCAGCAGTATATTGTTCTCATTTTACAGATGCAAAACTGAGATGCAAGGGGATTAAAAGGGAAAAAAAATCCCTTTGTTCCTTCACATTTTTAGGATAATTACTTTCCACACATATGAAATTGTGACAGGGCCTTGAAAATTGAGCCTTTTGGTGCTGATGCCAAATGCTCAGCATCTTAACAGCCTTTGACCTCAGCAGCCTGAGTCCTGCTGAAGCCCCCCACATATCAGCGAAGCTGCCTTGGCAGCAGAGAGGTGAGGCTGAACATCACAAGTGCAAAGGACCAGGCTCCATGGGGCTTGGGCACACACAGGAGGTCTTGGAACATTCTCCGTTTGGATGCTGGGCAGACTGGAAAAGCATCTCCAGAAGGTACCCCCATGGTCTTAACTCAGCATGAAGGATGTGTATGAAAGATGTGGTGTTCCAAAGCAGGCAACCCTTTCTCTCATAGGGAAGGCAGGTCAAGCCATGGTGTCTTTGCATTCCTTCACATGAATTATTCATGCAAATCTGTCAGCTAGATGTTATCAGCTACCAATGGAGCAAATCCAGTCCTTCCCCTATTGGTGATAGCCCCTAAGTGGATGGCATTAAGATCTTTACTGTTTGAGATCTTGAGCGTATCTTCTAATTTCAGCTCAAATGATTAAAACTGGTATGATTAACAAGAGTTAGAGCTGTCAGCAACCTCAGACAGCCTCTCCCTTAATAGAAAGCCAGTAAATAAGTCTCAGATGTACTCACTGATAAGTGGTATTAGCAACTACTCTGAAAATGTATCCACAAAGAGAGCTAGAAGCAGCCATATAAGCAAGCAGGAGTTATGGACAGATTTTGGTGTGAACCATCTACCATGGAGAATAAAATCCATTGAGAATGGTAGAAAAAAATGGAAATACAAAGTGGGGAAGGATGCTTTACACAGTTTGCTTTTCCTTCCTCACGGTTTCCTCCTTTCATGCAGAAAATACGATATCCACATGTAAAAGACCCTTTTGGTATCCCCCAAACCTGAAAACTCTGGCACATACAGGCAAAACTCCTTTCCTTTCAGCCCAGTGAGCACTAGTTTCTATCAGCCAAAGCATCTCAGATTCATAGAATGCTTTGGGTTGGAAGGGGCCTCAAAGATCATCTAGTTCCAGCCCTCCTGCCATGGGCAGGAAAAGCCTCACTAGACCAGGTTACCCAAAGCCTCATCCAACTTGGCCTTCCAAAACCTCTCTGGGAACCCTGTTCCAGTGCTTCATAGTAAAGAATCTAAACCTGCCCACTTTCAGCTTGTCCTATCACTGCATTCCCTGATGAACAGTCCCTCTCTCACTTTCCAGTGGGACCCCTTGCATAAGGCCATAATTAGGTCTGCAGGGGCTGCTGGGATAGTGGCAATCTGAGGGCATGGGCAGGGCAGCACCACAGCAGGAGGACCAGAGGTTTTGGGGGGCAGAGGAGGGGTGTTACCCGGTGTCTGGGTCCGACTGCCATCCCCCCACCACCATGTTCTTCACATGTGGCCCCAACAATGTATCATCTTTTGCCTGGAGCATCTCCCCTATAAGGAAAGCCTGGGTGAGCTGGAACTGTTCAGCCTGGAAAAAAGATGACTAACAGGGGACCTTGTTAATGTTTATAAATATCTTAAGTATGGGATGCAGGGGGAATTGGCCAGCCCCTTTTCAGTAGTCTGTGGAGACAGGACAAGAGGCAATGGCTGCAAATCAGAGCACAGGAAGTTCCGCACCAACAGGTGGAAGAACTTTTTCACAGTGAGGGCAACAGAACCCTGGGAAAGGCTGCCCAGGGAGGTGGTGGAGTCTCCTTCTCTGGAGATATTCAAGACCCATCTGGACACCTATCTGTGCAGTATGAGCTGGGGAGCCTGCTTTGATAGGGGGGTTGGACCTGATGATCTCTTGAGGTCCCTTCCAACCCCTATGATTCTATGAATGAACATAAATACAAGCTTTTATAACACATCAAAACAGAGCTATAGCAGTGCCTATCTGACCAAACTCCTCTAACAGCATCATCATTCATCACAATTAAAAAAAAAAAAAAAGAGGGGGAGACCAAATCTTTCAGAGTTTAAGTGTCAGGTGTACCCACATTCAAGTCAGCCATGTTTCTGAAAACAGTGATCAGTAGATTAATAAAAGCTACAGGTGAAAAAAATAAGTCTCACTGAATGCGTCCAGAAAAGATTCACTTAACCGGGAATGTGCTGGGACAGATGGCCAGGTGATGTAAATTTTGGATTACTTTCCTGGAATGGGATCTTACCAATATATGAAAGTATGTTGTCCCACCACCTGGCCACCCTCCCACATTTACAACTGGTTTTACAGTATTTATGACTTGAAACTCCTCTTGGAAGCATATTATGTGAAATCCTTGGCCTTCATATCTGAAGAAAGTAAATGTTAGTCGCTAAGGTTGGACACAAAAGCATGAGAACATGACCTTTAAGGTAGAGAAATAGAGTCCAACTTCACTGAGGGCTTTTCATTTACATAGACTTCAACCCCATTTTGTATTTTTCTGCCCAGCCTTGATTCCCAGTACACTGCCTTCCCTTTTTCCATTAGGGAACGGCCAAACAAAACCCATCCCCAAACTGAAGTTTTTGATAGCACAACTCATTTTAAAAAACCAAGATCAATTTTAATACTACCTCATGTGCTTTAACTGCAATGGAAACAATTGTGGCAAAACAGTCTCCAGCCATGGCTGCAATTCAAACCCTGAACTGTAGCAGGGCTAACATGAAACAGATGAGAGGGAACAGCAATATGTAAATAGCAATAACACAGCCAGGGATTTACACCGTCTGCATTGAGAGAGGCATGGGCAATAGGACAAGTCCCATGTATTTCTGCATTTTTCCTAGTTTTGCTAGCTTAATCTTTTGTTACCAAAGAAAGGTTATTTGTCATCTGCAATGTGAGGATTTTAATCAGCTGATGTCCCATTATAAACCATGTGTTTTCTTAATAGGGTCTTTTTAATAATTTTTAACTGATCAATATATACAGATTAACAAAATCCTTTACTGCTGAGTATATTTATATTGATGTCTATACTAGAGGGCTTCAGGTTTATAACCTTTAATTATCCAGCGCAGCTCTATATTGCTTGATTATGTAATTCTGTAAAGCTACAAACACGAAGGGAAGTCGTCATTAATTTGGAAGGTAATCTGGAATCCAATTCTTGCAGACAATTTATTCCCCAAAAAAATGGGTTCCACAGCTTCAAATTTCTAAGACCTTCAGTGTTGTTTCACGCCCTGAGTGAGCTCATTTGAAGTCTTTGTTTTAAAGCAATGCATCTTGGATTCAACTGCTCTGAAATTAGTTTAAGTTAGGCCAGAAATAGACCTATTGCTTATAAAAATCTTATCTTCTATAGATCAGTGGTTAGCTCATCGTCATTGAAAAATATTTCTCACACCCCCTTTAATCCTTCTCTGTTTGGGTTTTTCCACACACACACGTAAAATAAAAGCACCATGGAGAAGTAGAAACAAGAGATAAGCAAACTTCCCTACCCCCAGAATTCTGCCACACTACAGATTTGAGGTGCCATGACCCCACCCCTTAGATTCAGGACTAGGACAATTCTTTCAATACAGGTTCAAAAAAAGAAATCTATAAAAACACCACTGTTGGAAAAGGTTATACCAATGACTGTTCAACAGTCACTGAAACTCCAATTCAGAGGAAATATTAGAAGACCAGATTTGTGAATTTAAGGTAGATGAGAAACTGGCTTAGAATGCACAATTCATTACTCATTAATTTTCTCTCAAATAAGAATCATAGTACCTCACAGGATAAATCTATTTAAATCTGATTTATTTTACTCTCACTCAAAAGCTATTTTCAGTCATCCTACTCAATGTATTTCCACTTCTATGTGAGTCTGGGCAGACACTGAAAAGTGATAGCTTTCTCTTTCTTTGGGTTCAGGAAGCTGAAGATGCCCTTGGCTCAGAGCATCCGGCCCTAGATTACCTGTTACCAGAATGTGGCTTGGACTCAAGTTTCATCTAGCTGCCCCAAGCAGCACTGATGTGGACACATGCAGTACTTAAACTCTGTCTTCTTAGTAGTCTTGTATTGGTGATTATTTTTTCAGATACACAATACCTGGAAATAAGCTGAATTTTCCCAATAATACATTAAAATAAATTTGTCTGTAAAAGTAGCACTAAAGTTTCCATTCCAAGTTGATAGCTATCACATAATCTAGGCCAGAGTTTACATCTGGGGTAGACCAGCCAAGTGCTATTTAAATCTAAAAATATATGACAATTTATATCAGTTGAGAATCAGACCAGCTGTTCCTAATGGGGTTTCATTTGAAGCAATTAGAAAATGTGAAGTTGGAAACCCTATCATCTCGTTAGTTTTCCAAGGCCTATTATCTAGTCTGTGTATTGCTTCTAGAGGAGTGGGAATCTTCTCCAATTACTCATTCTTAATTTATATGCCAGACTCTCCAAGCTTCTCCCTCCGTGCCTGCCCATGACTCAAAGAGGAGCTGCTGCATCACCCAGTGGCAAAAGAAAAGCCTTCGGAGGAGTGAGGACACTCATGGGAACGGGATGCTTCTCCCAGCGCTTCAGACTCCCACATTTACAATGCACAGAATTAACTGCATGCATCACACAGACATTTTATTTAGATAAATAGTGCTTGGATATCTAGGCAGGTGGTTCACAGAACTGCAATTCAGGGCTTTACCTCCCCATCCCCAGGCATGGCTAAAGTCACAAGCACAGAAGACAAATGGCTCTTCTTTCAAATCCAACACTAGCACTACTAATTCTCACATGCTATTTACCTAGTTCACAAAACTTGTGAGACTTCACCACACGTGAATCACCCTCGAATCCACAGTCAGCCCTAACCTGGGCAGGAGCCACTGCAGAAGTGGGATGCAGTGGTGAAGTTAAAGGACAGACTTTCTCCCTGCCCACCCAACACTACAGATCTGCACAGGGTGTTATAGGATAGACTGAAAGAGAACTTACATACTGTAACTGTGAGTACAGCTAATAAGAGGTTGAATTCCTTATTATTAGATGCAATTGGAAGTTTTTTCCTTAAAGCAATTTGCAATGGGGAAAAAACCAACCCACAAAACCAACAAAAGCAGGTTTTGTCAGACTGTAATATGCCACAGGAAGTACTTTCTGGCTGCTTCTCCATGTTCAGTGTTTTGTGGAAGTTATAAAACAGAGTGTAGCATGGGATATGCCATCTTGCAAAACCATCTAACCCCTGCATTTAAACCAAGGCAAAAAGACACCTCAATCCCAATCATATGTTCCCAAGGCATGTAACATTATACTGGTTCCAAACAACACATTAAATCTCTACACTACATAGCTTTTCAGAATTCTCTGTTCATAAAGAGTTTCAATATTTATTCCAGTTCAGGACAGAGACTTGTCAGGATATCAGACTTTTCAACAGGTAATGATTTTCAGCATTACTGCAGCCCAAATAATAGTTATCTTTTACACCACAGGTTTTCTCCCAGGATGTCCTACATCTCAGTACTATCAGGATGACAGGACGAGCATTAGAAACTCACAGACAACTCTTCTCTTTCAGTATCTTATTTTTAATAGGAGCCCAGAGCACCGTTACCAATGAGAAACACACTCATATGTAAGAGGTCAAAAGCTATCCCATACAAGAGGCTGGGTTGATTTTCCCTCAAACTGATAGGGAAAAGCAAACTAAAACTCTAGGAACTTCATGCCTTAGAGAGGCCACAGCATCACATCTTCTGTGTACAAAAAACACTGCCAAGAAAAGTTTTATATACAAAGGCTGCTAATACTTGTGGTATTTTCAAACCTGGCACCTGGAGGTTCATGACACATGTCAGGCTTTCACAGCCTCCCAGGAAAGCTGCCTGCACAGTGAGGTCTTTGTCAGACATTTCCTCTGATTCATGTTCTCTACAACATGTGCTTATATCACTGTTACGCTGGTTAATAACCTGACCCTGAAAACTGGAAATATACCACAAATCACCATCATGGAAGAGTTTATGTCTCAACTTCCCAACTGGATTCAAAGTTCAAATGATAAACTCATCAGTGGGTGTACTGCTTCCTGGCTAGTGGAAAATCTGTTGCTAGTAGAGAACTATTAATCTTCCAAAAAGAACTGCAGTGCCTTACTTCAGATGATAGCCTTCTGGTGGGGAAAGCAAGAAAAATTGTATGGCAATCATTGCTGACCCTTGCCATTAAAATATCATTTACCAACTCTTCCAACCAGGGATTGAAACCCAGTGGGCAGCTTGCCAACAAAATCAAAGCCAGCAGGAGCTTTGCCAGAGTGAGTAAGTATTAGTAAGTGCCCAAATAAGGCACTTATCCCCCAGTGCAAATCTTTCTTCCTTATTCAGTGTGTAGAATTCCCATTGATGGAAATTAAAGTACCACGTGTGCAAAAAAATGCATAAGATATCTACAGCACAGATCAAGGGAAACAGTTTTGCCCGCAGTGTTACAAAATCTTAATCACTCATACAGCTCAAGAACCCCAGGCTCAGACACAAAAAAAACCCAACCCAAACCAAAAAATGTTGCATATTCTATGCGAGAGTCACACCATCCACCATTTCAAAGCCTTCTGGACTGTAACGGAGTTGTCTTCAATTGCAGAGCTAAAGTAGTGAAGAAACTGAATGGGTCTGGCATGAAAACAGAGACCAAGGTTCACAAAATAAAACTACATTAATTCCTGTACTTGAATGGAAGTATCAAGATACCTTTAAGTGACAATAACTTAGTTTTATGTCTGAGAGTTGCCACATTCCTAATGCTCAAGTACAGGCAGACTGACTTTAGCACCACATTTATAACTCTTTGAACAAGAGTATGGTACCTGCATCTGTCAACAGCTGTAGAGGGCAGAAAAAGGTTATTTAAGTTCATTCTGATATGAAAAACCAGAGAACTTGCTCCCCTGTAACCAAGTTTCAGAAACAGACTTTATTCATAAGTAAGTCAAGGCTTGAATTGACTGAAAGATGCATCATTCATAGGGAATGATTTTGCTTGCAAACTTAATGGAGCTGGACAAATGACAAACTGACTTAGATACATCTGTAACTAAATGGCTGAGATGTGAATCATTATCATTCATAGAGGTCAGACTACCCGGGCTTCAGCAGTGTTCTTCTGATTATTAATATTCTTCAAAGTGTTTGCAAACGCCCCAAGTTGCATGTTGTTTACTAGTTGTCATTCACCATTTGCTTTTCCCTGTCAAAATGTTTCAGTCATTAAACCAGAGAGCAGAAAATATACCACATGCCCAATCACACACTGTGAATAATAAAAGTAGACAATTTGTGAATGGCTTGTGAACAAACCCAGAACCAGAATAGAATTCATGCAAACCATTTAGCAGACATCTGAATAACAGATCTATTTCCAGAGAATAGCAATGATTTGCAGGTTGCTCCTCAATTAAAACGAACACAGTTAAATCCATCAAGGTTTGTGTTTTGACAAGTGCTATTAGGGCAGTCCTAATATTTCATCTCTATTCCTGCTTTCAAGGTGGCTATCTGGGGACTACTTCAATTTACATTCTCTGTTCTGACAAAAATAACATTTGTTAGGACTTCAAGCTGAAAATCCTTATCAGGAACGTATGTCAAAATACATTGCAAGGGGATATCGATTGTCTCAGAACTAAGAATCCTAAGTCCAGGGAATGCAAAGAAAAAGTTAAATATTACACAAAATCTAAGCATGCAAAGATAAGGAAGAGTTCAAGGGGTTCAGGATTTATTCTGCCCACCATACTTTAAAAACATTCTGAGAAGCAACTGAAAAAGCTAGTGCTTGATGCTGGGCAGAGTAGCTTGCTAGCTTGGTCTCTCTTAGAAGGGCTGTACAGAGCTCACTCTCTCCTTTTCTTGAACCAACACACAAGCGCTGTGCAGCAAAGGCACCTGTGACTGTCCAGTTCCAACTTCTCTTCCACAGCTGCACAACAAAGCTGAAAATTCACTTTTGCATGCATTCACACCACTGAGCCTGAGTATTTGTGGAAAACAAGCCCAATAAATGCCTCCAAAGCACTTGTAAGCAGGACTGCTTTTAGTGCTATCAGCCACAACAGCTCACACACAAATGAAGTAGATTACTACAACGCCTGGGGTGTGCTCATTACTCAGTTTTCCCATTTGTTTAAAGATTGATATTCTCATGGCATCTCTTTGGACCAACATCAGTGCATCCTATAGCGAAACACAGCATTAGACCCTTATAGCGTGCGTGCTACAACATAAATCCACATTGCCCACATCTGTTCCCAGTGCAGAACACCCCTTCCCCAAAGCAGGAGTTTTACAGCTGATCAGATTACATTTTCCATGTTTTGCTCATTCTAGATGGAACTTGTTTCTACACAGATGAGCACGAGGCCTGTGTGCTATTTAAGACACAATTAAGCCCTCAGAAATAGGTCTTAAGCAATGCATAGGCTGCTGTCAGCTCTCTAAATTTCACCCTATGTAATTTCTTCCATCACCCACTCACATTATGTTATTGTCTATGGCTTCAGAAAATTACTACCAGCACATTCATAACTTCCATTCAACAAAGAGGCTCAATGATTGTTTTCTTTAACGCCCTCTGAGTCTCCCATATTGGCTGTTGTGCCTTCACAAGTACATTTCCCCAGTATAAAATTTCTCTTCCATCTTGCATGGGAAGGAGTATAATTTTGAGTTCACCCTGGAATATCTCACCAGGGAAAAGGAATTGGATATGCACTATTTCCATCCATTCTTAACATCATACTGACCTCTAGAGTAAGAAGTGCTGCACACCTGATAAAGCAGCTCCATAACCAAGAGCGAAACAGAAAGCAAGAGGACTACCAGGAACTTCCCGTTCTCAGGAAAGGTCCCAGGAGCAAGGCACTGGGCAACACGGAACCCTCAAGGCTGAGGCGGATCTGGGTCAGCTGATAACTTGGAATAAGACTCTGGACATACCACAGGCTTCATGAGTTGTCTTAAGACTCTCACACACCCCCATGCAGCATCTTACATGTTGTCACTGTTTTGCATAGCTGGGTACTGGTAGAGAAGGGGGAGCTGCAAACATGTTGATTCACATTCCGAGGACTAGTAAACTTAAGGCTTCTATAGATCAGCAACGCTGCACACAGCATCAGGTATTTTCTCTCATTTTCACTTTTCAGAGTAACAGTTTTTCAATCTGAGCACGTTCTGAGCTGAACGCTTTCACATAACAGTATGTTCACAGTTTTCTTTAATGATATCACTTTCCTTTGGTTTTCTCTTCTTCTTTGTCTGAGCACTTAACTAAAATATTGATTAAAATACTTCCTTAGCGTGAGTGTGATTTCTCTTGAGGAAAACTTTGAGGTTTCAAAAGCATGTCCCAAAAAGACTCAGCTTGAAAGCAGGCTTTACTTAGCATCACCTGGATTGTTTCTGGAAACCCCTCTGGTCACTTACTGATGAGCTAATAAAAATACAATCTCACTCTCAGAATGAGAGCAGCAAATAACTGCTTTACATCATGCTGGCTGGTTGCCTCTTAGGTATAGTCAAGAAATAAAAATCCCTAAGAATACACTACTAAGGGGCAAGAAATGCCTTTAAGAGACACACTGCTCCTGTTGAGGCCCTAGACGGCCCACAAGAGTAACACGGACAACCCTGCAAGTTTCAAGAACTACTCAGAATTAGCTAGCAAAGTTACACATCACCCAAGTGCCTAAAAACTCCATTTTATACCCTGAGTAAAGAGTTCTCTGGACCTTTGAAGCTGTGCTGCAATCAGAAACATCTGGAGGTGATAGAGGCAATCACTGCAAACAAAACTAACACACGATAGCTCCTCATATCCAACAACAAGGTTTTGTCTTTCTTTTCATTCTAAGTCAGCTATTTCTCTTCACCCTTTCCCTCACACGAGGTCAGACCAATCTGTAACATCAGTTACAGTCACAGGCAAGACCTGTGAACGTCTACTGTCAGTAAGTTGCTTCCTTTGATCTTGTGCGTTACTTCAGCCTGGCTCAGAGTAAATTTAAGAACAGCATTGGTAAAAGTTTTTCTGTTACAAAAAAATGCCCTCCAAGAACTACACGGATGCTTAAAAAGCCCCTCCAAGATGTATGTTGCACTACAAAAGGCTTTTCTGTGATTTTTAAAAATAGCAACCTACAATAAGGCATTAAATGAAAAGAAAGCCTCGTGCTTCAAAAGGTAGGCAACTCGTGCTGATTTTCTGCATTAATTCCCTTCGTGATCAAAAGCAGCACCTACTTTTTCACAAAGCCGTGAAAAGCTCAATTGTCAATAAATACAGGTCAGCATTAAGGTTTATTTGAGCAGCCAGAAGCTGAGCACAAACAGCAAGTGTAATGGCAGGGGCCACGACCAACTCGGTATTAAAACACAGGGTGCAGAGTTAGAGCAATAAAGGATACAACAGGTTTCTGCAGAGAGGAGCTATTTTTTTCCAGAATAGCTTATACACCAACTACACAGATGGAAGTACAGGGCAGCCAGCAAGCCAAAGGTGGGAAGGGGCTCACCTAGCTCATGCTGAGGCCATCCTGCACTGAGAGACTAGACAAGCAGAACACCCACCGAGCACAATCCGCAAGCCCTCACAACCGAGGCAGACGCACAGGTCCTTACCTCTCTGCAGCGCTGCTGCCAGCACGACGGTCCTCGAAGGCAAGAAAAGTCAGCAAGAGGAATGCGACCCCATAAAGACAATCCTCCTCACTAACACATCCCTAGCACCCACCACATGCGCATGAAGACCCTATTCAAAGCTGTAAATCACCATCCCATCACAGATGCCTTAGGCAGGCAGAGATAACGCTGCCCTTATGCTACAGAGCTGGGGGAACCAAGCTAAAAGACAATACAAAACTCTAAGCAGCTGCAGTGGGGCTACAGGTGCTTTGGATTAACCCTAAAGATTTTAGAGGAGAAGCCAATGGGGCTTGAGCCCTGCAGCTGCAGGGAACCTCCAGCTGATGGGCCTTAAATTGCATCTTCTTTCTTAAGGGGGCCATGTACCTGACGCAAGACATACAGCTCCTCTTTGAACCCATTTTTGGTCTGGCTCTACAGCACTATATGAGCCTCCCAGCAGTCCCGGAGTGCATCCATGGCTGGGTGCTGGGATTTCCCATCCCCAAATCACTGCACACATTCAGAGCAGTGAGTTCCCGTGGTACAAAACAGCTTACTGAGCAGGGCAGGTGTGCCTGGAGCACAGAGCCACCATCAGCAAGTGGATTCAAAGAGGAGTTAAGCAGTAACATGGTATGTTGTTTGTAAAGCCATCCAAGGCAGAAGACACCAGGGGGGAAAGGGTCTGACTCAGACACAAAGCAGGATAGAGGGCTGGCTGCTGTCACCTGGAGTACCATCCTGGAGTTAAAATTGTACATGTACACAAGGCTCTGATATAATCAACCAGCAAGAATTAAACCTCCAGAGAAAGTCTGCTGCTGGTTCTGTGTGGGGAGTTGGGCTGCACAACCTGTGAACAGTGCTGGGATCAGGTATGCAGACGAAGTGGATGCAGCCTGACTGAACAGAAAGCCCCTGAAGTCTGCATTTCATTTACGTGTTTTCCATGTTACCTCCCAAAAAGAAATTCAATATGTGTCAGACTGGTGATGTTTAAAGATATAATTCCCTTCCTAGTAAACTGATGCTTCCCCTTGCCTTCATGACAAGCAGTTCTGGGAACACAATGTAGGAAGACACCTTGGAGAGTAGATGAGAGTGGCTCAAGAGACTTGAGGTTACTAGAGACACTGGAGGAGGAGACAGAAAAATCAAACTCGCAATCTGCTGAAGGTCAGAAAAAAAAGGGTGCATTGTTGATACATGCTGCTTTGTTTCTTAATCCGAGTTAAAAGAAATAGAAGAGCAGATGCATTGTGTGCATTCTCCAGGATAGGATTTGGAGGGGGAGAAGCAGATAGGTAACCAAAAGTCAACAATCTATAAGACAATAACAAAAGCAAAAGGGAGAGTGAGAGGATTAGGCGTGCCAAGAATGGAAACCTAGCTCTTCTACCAGCTGAGCTGCACCTGCAAAATGAGCCAGACTGTAACCCTGAGCTGAAGAGAACACCTTGTGTGGGGCAAATACACAACTCAAGGATTAATCTTCATTCTCACTAAAGTGTGAAATGCAGGGATGCAGTTATCTGTTTGAAGAGCACCTTGGCTGATCAGCAAAGTTCTGCCTCTTCAAGCTCTTTAGCAACTGGCACAATGTTGGGCTTTCTTTGTTTTCTCTCTAACCACCATGCTCTTTCTAATTTATTTTTACATCTCTGATTGTGCTTCAGCCTATTCCTGACCCAGAAATTAAAAGAATCAACCCTGTTGCTGTTATTCATCATCTACACTCTTTCTTGTTTAATAAGTGCTTGGCTTGTGCTTGAGGAGCAGAGGGCACTAAGTGCAGTCCTGTGGGCCAAGCTGGGGGAAACTGCCAACAAGCCTTTACAAATATAGGTAGGAAGGGTGATGTGATGGCTTTGTTACAGCTTGTAAGAGCCTTGGAGCATGCCGGGTCTGTATGCTCTGCCATGCTGCTCTTTATCCAATAACTTGCATTTTAAAAACCAGTGGCATTCCTCTCTCTGCAGCAGCATATACTTGGCTGCCAGCCTGTGTGATTAGACTAGGCTATGAATGTACAAGGAAATGCAGTGGGTGACAGCACTGGGGATGTAGGGGTGGGACAGGAGAATGACATGTTGTGGCCAGGAATGTCCCAACTTGGACTGGACAGAAAGCTTAACATAATACAAAGTCATTATTTGACTAATTGAAATTTTTTTATTATTTATAAAACTTAACTTTTCCAGTGGGGATAGAGAACCACTGGTCAGTGTCTTTATATGAGGCTACACTCTCAATCCCACCTGAAAATTTAGCATACAGTGGGAACTATGGGAGGCATAGGCCTGCCAAGGGCACCTAAGAGGTCCCTGAAAAAAAACAAAAAACCATCCACATCTAGGAGAAGATCAAATCTGTTTGCCATCTAGGGCCTGTAGCTTTTGCCACACACCAATTCCTCCTCAGGAATGGGTAGTAGGTATTTTTGGTTGTTTCTCAGTTTAAGCCGGTTAGTGTGGGCCACTAGAAGACAAAGTCAAGTTCTCTTCCAGAAACTCATGTGAACTCCCCATGCTACCAGCTCCTCTGTGCACCAACACAAGCATTTTTCTAACCAAGATTTTCCTTTGTAGTGTTAGTTTTAACCTAGATCACTTTCTTGGCTTCTTTCTCTGAAAGAGCAAGTGGATTCTTGCGTTAGAAGAAGGGATTGTGTAGGATGAGGGACAAGAATGGGCAGGCAGCAGCACCATCTTCCAGAAGTAGTGACAGCTTTTCATGACACTGTAAGATTTCAAAAATGATGCACAAGTTGCATGATACCATTCTTGGATGTTTTGATAAGAAGAACTTCCTAAATAAGGATTACAAGTGATAAGTAATTAATGAAATCATGGATAATACCTGATGTGCAGTGAATACTCTTTCTGGGAACAAAAGTCCAAGTATTTAACTCCTCTGAAAGACAGTCGTTCATTAAACATGCATGCCAGCAAAGTAAACTAGTGTGAACATCTGAGATTAGTTAATAATGAGGAGCATGAACGTGGTCAAAATGCAGAACCATTCAGAAGCAAAATAACATCATTTGGATGTGAGCAATGTTTTTGTGGCACTCAGTTCTCTGAGGATTTTATGAAGCTCTAAAGCTTTGTAGTGTCAGGCTCATTTGTGACATTGGGAAGTCAGGTATCTTAAAAAGTTTAAAGTGGGGGGAGGAGGTGGGAGGAAGAAAGGAGGCAGTGAAGAGAGGAAAATACCATGGAAGGGACACTTCTTTCCAGCTCAAAAGAACCTGTTGACAAAAAAAAGGCAATTTTCTCATTACACCCTGAGGTGCAAGCTCTGAATCCAAGGCTTTCCTAGCACAAGCCTCTGTAAAACCAAGCAGAGGATGGTATGTGCTTAAGGTGACAGCTGTGGGAGGAAATTTCCAGGAACACTTTGAAAGATTACTGTTTATTCCTCACTGTGTGAACGGAGAGTCTGTCAACCTAAGTTCCACAGAGACATGCTTTGAAACAGCAGACTTCAAAATATCTGTTCATTTTAACTCATGCTTATTGTCCTCATGTAACTTCTATTCGAAGTTGAGCTTTACTTGTAAGTGAAACTAGTTGGGCCAAATTCAAGGCCCACCAGATGAAAACGAATCCAGTCTCTCTGTTCCACTGCATCAGCTCAGGGTTTAGCCTTGAGGGCATATTTTCAAAATACTTCAGGTAGATATTCAAGTGTTCACCATCTATCCAGGACTATGTTACTAGAAATGGTCAAGCATGTGATTAGGGGACAACTGGCACCCAAGCCCTAACCATCCCTGAAGGTCAAGTTAGATTGTGGTCATTTCTTTGGGTGCCCAGATAGAAATGAGCTTCTCTGCAAATCTCACCCAGGGTAAGCAGTGTTACGTTCAGCCTCAGAGAACAGGATTTACCAGATTCAGGATTTGTCTGGGTGCCAAAGGCATTACTCATGAAAAATTCAAAGAAAGGAAAAATAAACAAATGGTAAAATAAAACAAAGATCCTACAATATGCTTACTAGATTAAAACCTGACTCAAACTGCTAAATTAATAGGCCTGTCATAGTTACTTGGTTATTTGTCAAGCAGCATCAAGTCAGTCTATAGGCAGAATTGTGTGTGTGATGTAAATATAAAAGGGTATCCCAGACAACTGCAGCATTCCCCATAGCAACAAGCCATGTGAACTCTTCAGAAAAGGTAAATAAAACCATAAAGTCTTGTCACCGTACACAAAAACAGCCTGCAGAGTAGATGCCCTACAGATATGAACTCTGTAATAATCTATCCTCCTGAAAACCTAGGTGTTTTATTTTCCCACAACACTGTCTGTATGTCTGAAAGGAGTTTCCTTTATTTAATGGCTTACATTCTGTTCTGGGGCTTGTTAGTGCAAAGGAGACAAGTCTAATTTTGCTAATCCATGCTGTGAGTGGAGACAAATGGCATTTTCTATGTTCTCTGCCAATATGAAACAAAATCACACTTCTATCAGGTTCTTAATACTATCTCACAAGATAAACTCCTATTGCTAATAATACCTGACACTTCTACATATAAAAGCACCAAAAAAACCCTCAGAACAAATTGATCCCTGTTGTAAACACATTGAATTTACTGGAGTTAAACTAGTACTAACCCAGCACATTAGGTGGTCAAAGCATTAAGCTGGAGAGCCTCTTCCTGCAGGCTCACCCTGATGGTCAAGGTTAATGGGGCCAAGCAGAGTTCCTGTCACTTTCCTAAAGCCACCAAAGGCTTGTACTGGGATTACACAGATGTGATAGGGAGCTGTTGCAAGGCTCCTGGTTTTCCCTCCTCCTCTTCAGTCAGCAGAAAGATGGGCCAGGAAGAAGAGCTCCGTTGTTTCCTCATAAGGGTCTGGGCCAACATCTAGAAAGACAATGGGAACACCTCAGAACACCAGCATAGCAGATGTTAGGAGAGCAGCAGAAGTAAGCTATGAATTCAAAATCTGCAAATTTACAAAGGAAACTAGGAAGAATGTGTAAAGGCCAGAGGGACACTCAGTATCGAAGTTCTTTACCAGAGTTCAGAATTTTGTGAAATAGAACCTAATTGCTTTAAACTACAAAATGGAACAGATTAGCTTTTCTTACCTGCTAATCCTCTGGAAATAAGTAATTGCCAAAATAGTTAATTTTTTTTTTTTTGCCCCTAAGGTTGAACCTAATAACATTTTCTAAAATGTACTTTTATTGTTTTTAGTAGATTCTTGGAAAGGAAAAAAAGTGATGCCGTTTGAAAGACTTTGATCTCTCCAGCTCTCCCTTTTTCAGAATTAATGATATGTTTCTCTTTGTTTGGGAGACATTATGAAAGAGGAAAGAAAATACTGTTAAAGTATAAGCTTTTGTATCCATCAATGATTTCAAGTCTACAAGATCCATAATTGGATTGATGTCCATGTGTGATCCTGCCTTCTTCTGACAGGATCTGTCTTTCACAATTGAAATTGTGTTAATAGCAGGAAGGCTCCCTGCATCTATGGAGCTAAGACAGCTGACCAAATCGGTGCACAAAAGTAGAACAGTATCAATCCAATGTGAAGATTTTCTGTCTGCCGTGGCAAATGAAAGGCTCACTGAGAGGCTGCGTGGGGCTTCACACTCGTGGGCACCAGCAAGCAACGGAAGCCCTCTGTTGTCTCTTTTAGGTACAAACTCCTTTGTACCTCAAGATTTGGGCACTACACCATTAGTTACCAGCCAGGCTGGGGTAGCTGAGTGGGTATGTATCTTTCTTTTGCCTAAAGAATTAATACACAAGCTACTCTTGCCTCCAATGGAGAAGATGTTCTCCAGCGTGACAAGTGAGTCCTTGCCCAGTTTATCACCAAAAAAGTGAGGCAGAAAATTGTCAGAAAAGCTCTGAAGTTAGGAGCAATATCTTGTGAATATAGCATTTGCTCATCTGGTTGCTGACTGATGACATTAAAGCAAGCACAATTTCTCCAGGGCTGGTTCACTGCCAAAGGATGGAGAATCTCTTACCTGGTAGTAACTGCAACTCCACACGCCAGATCTTCGTGACAGTATGAGTAGAAAGACCACTTCAGTCTACTGAGGTATGTGTCTATCTGAGGTACCATAGGGTACTGGGGAATACCCTTTTGTCAGCAATTTACAGCAATGCCACACAAGGGTTTGTGCAGCATTTCATCCTCAATGCTGTTCACAGAAGACAAACCAAAGAAGTGCTATGTTTTTGGTGAAGGGCTTCACAGGACAGTGTGAGTTCAGCAGATTGGAAACAAAAGTGCCTATAACAATGTTCAGGGCTGCTCTGACACAAAAACAAACATTAACTGCAAGGGCAGCAATTTACCCAATGTGCCTGCAGCTTCCACAGACAGCACTATGACTGGGAGTGCAGAAGGGAGATGGGAAGACCCAGTGGCCTGGAGCTGGAGTTTTGGAACTCATAACACAGTGAAGGTATGAACCATGACCAGGATACCCTGAACTCATAAAGGCAGCAATCCCAAACGGTTTTAATGCTTGACAAG
Source organism: Laterallus jamaicensis coturniculus (assembly GCA_022605575.1). Lineage (NCBI taxonomy): Eukaryota > Metazoa > Chordata > Aves > Gruiformes > Rallidae > Laterallus > Laterallus jamaicensis. Next base: position 14,429,712 of record JAKCOX010000015.1, read on the forward strand.
CAGCAACACACAGTTGAGCCTGGGCTGCACTGGCCACCATGTGAAACAGCCTCTTAAGAGAAACCTTGAGCCACAGTAGTGGTTTGTGTGATTTTATCCGGGTACCAAAACACTGGATCTGTATATTGCAGACAAATATATAAATAAATATAGGCAAGCCATGACTTCTTCTGGTGTGTTTCCCATGGAAATATTAACAATGATGTGACATCAACACACCAGGATCTGTAGGTGCTGCCGGAATGGTTTGTACAGATGCCTGGAATAGGAGAAAGGCACAGGAGAGGCTTCAGATAGCTGCTGAGGGGTGGGGGAGTGGCCATTAATGACCGTACATCTGAAATTCAAAGAGGTAGCTAGCTGCTTTTTTGTGGCACATGTTATCTGTGCTGTCCTTCTCTGGCCCTACTTCCTGCTGGATGTGAACTGTGTCTGTGAAAGAGGCTGGCAGCTCTCCACCGACAGATACATCTGCTGGGCTCCCCATGGACACAGGCGCCTTGCAGCAAGTGAAGCACTCTGCAGGATGAAGCCCTGGTCTGGGAATTTTGCAGTTCACCTGCACTGATAACCTTCAGTGACTGTAGGTGCTCAGACTTGTGTGCATGTGGTAATATTTGCTCATTTACTGTCATATTTATTTGGCAATACATGGCAAGACTATGACCATTATCAATGAATAATACTTCAATAAAACGGCTCTCTACTAAAGCGATGACTCTGGAAACAGACACTGTGCTGTGTATAATGACAAGAAAGTATCTATCTGTTGTTGAAATAACCTTTCTAAAAAGAACATTGTGGGACCAGGTGTCCGCTATAGATGTTAAAGGAAATCCCTCATCATCATCACCCCAAAGAAACATGTGCAGAGAGAATTACCACTTTGGATAAGTGCCCGTGTCTCGGATGTACCATACGGTAGCTATGTCTTTTCAATACATTAGCTGTATTAAAATGTTTATGGCATTTGCATGAGGTATGCAGAAACCTCTCAGTGCCATTTTCAGCCCCACAAAAGGACAATTCTGGATGTTATCCAACATAAGCCATTGAAACTGCCATTCCCCTGCGATCAAGGCTGCAGCGCCACAATCAGCTGTGAGATAAGAAGTTAGGAGACAGGTAACAGGAAAAAACAGGAAGAAGCTCCCCCCAAAAATCCATTGCAAAAGATGTGACTAGCCCTTGGTACACTGCAGATCTTCAGGTCCCAAAACAGGGTGCCAACAGGAGAAACATCCAATGACAGTGCCCTTGGCAAGGGCTACCGGGAGGCTGACAGTGAAGCCCAGCGAAGAATAGAACTCCTGGCAACAGGGCTAAAGACAAGAACATTTCGGTGTGAATAAAGGACGCAAACTGAGGTCACACTGAGTGTAGAGCCCCAAGGCAAAACACACGTGGATTTTTCAAAGGATTAATGGGTCTTTTATTTCCTTTCCAAACTGTTACACTGGCAGCAGCCACCTAGCCAGTTGCATCTATGCTGAGAAACCTAAAGGAACTGGGCAATAATGTACAGTCCTTTCAAAGGCATTTGGGTCAGGTCTGGTCAGGTTTTTTTATGCTAGTAGCAAGAAAAGACTCTTAAACCTTGACTGACTTGACTGGGCAGGTAAATATCAAGTTTGTTTGTTTGTTCTCCTATTGGAGCTGGTGTTGTGTCCCATGTTTTCCCATAGTTTACTCATTTGCATCACACGCAGCTTGGGTTACAGGATTCAGTTTCTTACTTGTTAAAATGCAGCCCTTCTAGGGTGGCAATTGCAAGGAGAGACCTTTGCACAGCAACACTGATAAAAAGTTGGCAAGGGAAGGTGTAAATGTTACCTGGGGATAGGCATTATCCAAGCCAGTGTTGCATAAAAGAGGTGATGGGTTTTCTTTTCACCTTAGTAGCACCAAATGCCATCAGCAGATGAGAGCACAGCAGAAATTCCCAGGATTGCCCAAGGAGTTAGCAGTCCTGGGGAGGCTGTGCCCAGTCTCAGGCATTGCCCATGAGAAAGACTGAGATATTTTGCCTCAGGTAAAATTAGGTACGATGAATAGATAAATTAGGTTGGAAGGGAATCAGCAAGGACCTTATTTCAGCTATCCACACTTGGGCATAAAATCCCAGGGTGAGTTTGTATTACCATAGGGAATTTTAGCAAGGTTCTGACTGGGTTTGGAAATACACCTTCCCCTTTCACTTCCAGTATGCACACCTGTAATCCGACAGTGCACAAGCTTAACTGTGGTTTTTATCCAGAGGACATGAGATTGCATCTTACGCCCACTCAACACTGCTCACAACCTCCCACGGAATTTGGCTGCATGAGGAATCATCCAATATCTTGGAACAGCCTCTGGGCCATTTCTTTAATCTCAGCCTTTCTAAATATTATTTCCCTATAATAGGAATTTCCTATCATTAGTACGGGTTGTTTATATTTTTGCACTTGTTATCTGGAAGTGTTTTGTTTGGTTGCCTTTGCCGGTCTTATAAGAAGAAACTGTATTTTTACAGTTCTTGTTCTTTTTGTAACCAGTGATGTTCAGCAAACGTAGCAGAACCATGTTAAATTACAGGATTTTTAAGCAGATCACATTTAAACTCCTAAGGATGGATGTCCACCAAGGCCTCCAGAGAATTTATCTGACAGTGAATTCTAGGACTTTGTTAGGATTTTGAAATTTATTGTAAATTTGACTACCCTCAACTATCTGTTTACATTTATTTTAGCAGATCAAAGATTGCTATATTATCAGATTCATATTCTTTCCCCAGGGTTCTTAAGACTGATCAAATCTTCCTTAAATTCACAAAGCTGCCCCACAAATTATCCCTGCAAGCAAGGTTTTCAAAGGTGTTGGTGTTTTCATGGCTCTTCACTCCCAAATTTTCAATGTGCCTTTGAAGCTACTGTCAGTAGGACTCGACACCAGCTGCACGGAGATACAAGCTTGCCCGTCTTACTGCAGAGGTAATGCCACCTTCCTTACCCTCTGCAGCATTCTCTTCTGTATTCAGCATTGCATCATCCCTTTCCATCTCCGTGTTTCTAATCCTGCTGTCTCAACCAGACTCCCCTTTTGACAAACCATAACACAGGGATGGACAAGCTTCATGGAAAGGCAAGAACAGTTATTAACATGCAAAAGACATTCATGAGGATACAGATCAAATAAAATTTAGTGGAAGGAGGAAGTGAATTAGAACTGACATTAACAGATGTTTATGACAAATAAATGGAAAAGAAACGATAAAGATTAACTGTGTCCTACACTAAATCAACGAGAGGTGCACCAATGAAATTAAATGGCAACAACCAGTAGAAGGGATGATAGGAAATCTTGTTTCCTAGAACACATAATTAATTTGTGACGCATTTACCATGAATTACTATGAGACAAAAATAGCAGGACTCTAAAAAACACTCGTCTGTTTCTATCAAAACAAATATCCAGATACTTTTAACTGTGAACAAAATGCAGGAGGAACAATAACCTTCAAGAAATTTGTAAGCACTGAAAAATTTATGTCAAGAAAGACGCATTATGCTCTGAAAGCACCTGACACAAGTGCAGTCTTCTGTTGGAAACGAGAATTTGATGCTGCATTTGTAAAGATGATCTGAATGTCCCTACACGTCTGACTTGGGATTTTCTGTCATCTCCACAGAAGTATCCATGCTCCCTCAAAGTGCAGTTACACATGCTGTTTAGTTGTCTTCTGGTTTATGTTTGCTTTCCCTTTATAGGGCCAATCTGCTAGACAAAAGATAATAAAGCGGGAAATAATCTTTTTCCCATCATTCCTCTTTCAAAGCCTTTTTTTTCCCCATAACATCCTTTCCACATTGCTGGCTGCACTATTACGGTTTGGGGGTTTGGGTTTTCGGTTTGTTTTTTTTTTTAAATTGTTTGTTTTCAAGATGCATTTAGTACAATCGAGAAAGTCCACAAAAGCCTTCAGCACCGATAGCTGCTTCTGGGCAGATTGTCCCGAGTAACATCAGGAGAGCACTGCGGTACGGCTTTGAGTTGGGTTTGCGCCTTGCTAAGCCATCACCCACCATGGGCCGAGGCCAGCTGGGGCTCGTTCATTGCTGCTGAAGGAGACAGATGCCATGCTGGCGATGCCCGGGCGGGCGGGGCTGTCCCACCACCTAGCAGGGCTGGCCTGGTGGCCGTGTTCAGCTCACTGGGGAGTGAGGGGCGGCAGGGCACCGCCGCCATCCCGCGGTGAGTGGGACCGTGGTCAGCCGCATCCCGGGACTGTCAGACTGGGCCGCAGTGACGAGAAGTGACCCTGAACCAGGGAAACTCCGCAGAGCTCGGCCGAGCCCGGGCGGAGGAGAAGGCGGCGGCGGCCTCTCATTACAATGATGACGGCGCCATCTCGCGGCGGCCGCTCAGCTGGCGGGGGAACCGCCGCCCTGCCCTCCGCCCCCCGCCCTTCCGCAGCGGGCCCCGGAGCCCGCCGGAGCGCAGGGAGGACAGTAGCCAGCCCGAAAGGAGGGTGTGTAGCACCTTGGGAACTCCAAACATCTCGAAGGAAGCAACGCTCCCTGAGAAAATGTGTTTTTTTCTGGGCTTACAGAGCCATTTTGGGGAACACTGTTTGGCGGGAGCGTTGAACCCCTCTGGGCTATGACCCTCCCTGTCAGCACCCTCCAGAGGGCCCGAGCTGTGGGGAAGCTCCACAGGGTGGGTGGGAGGCAAAAGCATGATGGCAAGACTGCCAAAATCACCTGTATAAGGCAGTTTTGGTCAAGTATAAATGAGCCCCTGACCGATGAGAGGAGAAATGTTGTCGGGTCACCACCTGAGGAAACCCACTTGCTGATCCGTGGTTGCACCCTGCTTCCCTGACTCCCTGTGCTGCTGTAAACAGCTGCCCCGAGAAGGCTGTGAAACAGCTGCCTTGGACAACGTGGTCCCCACGAGATGAATTTTTCAGATTATGTCAGGAATATCAATAGTATTGTCAAACATCACAAAACTATAGTGTGCGTGGGATTTTCTTGAAGAAGAGATGGAGTGGAGGGTGTTCTGGGTCTCACTTTAAGAAAAGGATTTTAAAAAAGAAAGAAAATAATGTAAAGAGGCTTTAATATTTTACTGAATAGGAGGGAAAATGTCAACCCCTCCCTTCACTGACTCACTGTTCATCCTCATCACATTATTGTGCTTAATTAACTTTACTGTTGACTGCTGACCCCAGAGCTGTAGCTACCTGGGAGGCCCAAGGGACAGGTGAGATCCCTTATTCCCAACCCTGTCAGCAAAGCAAAGGACATTCTGTAACAGGAATGCCTTTCTGTGTTTTCTGAACCTTTAACTTTCCTGTCCAATGGTTACAACACAGCTATATGGGCCTGACATATTGTGCAAAAATTGCTGCTGATTGCAATGAATTTACAATCCAGCCTCCTCTAAGTACGGATTGATTCCTCTGTTTCTATTTTCCTCTTTTGCTTCCCAAGAGTAAATTTTCCTGCTTCAAAATATTAACAGTAGCCTCCGGGCTCTTCATGGTTGCTAGTATTTTACGTCATCCTTTAATCTTCTGTAAATCACTTTGTAACATCTTTTCTAAGATGCCCTTTTCCAGTTCCTCTCTGCTTTCCCAGGGATCCCACTGCTATTGTGAGAACAAATTTAATTTACATTGATCTCTGTTCCCAAACGAAGCTGAGTACAACCAGCGAGCTCCACTGCTGTATGGAGTTTGTTAGTACTTCATTGCAGTGGACACCACCACACTTCACATCTATCTATGCTATATAAAACAGTGTGTATTAACCTATACTGTGTCTGTGGCCCAAGTCCATAGAGTGCTTTCAGAGTTGAGAGACTAACAGGCAAGGTTTGAGATCATAAATCCAGAAATTTGACTTGGAAAGTGATTCCTCAGCAGCCTTAACACTGGAGGAAACCCAAGTTTCTAACAGTGAAGTTACTAACGTCGGATCAGGTTGGGCATGTAACACTGAGGCATCTACTCACTTTGAGTTAGCAGGTTTGATCAGGCATCAGGAGGAATGTGGCCAGCAGGTCGAAGGAGGGGATCCTCCCCCTCTACTCTGCCCTGGTCAGGCCCCACCTGGAGTATTGTGTCCAGTTCTGGGCTCCCTGGTGTAAAAAGGACAGGGATCTCCTTGAGAGAGTCCAGAGAAGGGCTACGAAGATGATTAAGGGCCTGGAGCATCTCCCCTATGAGGAGAGGCTGAATAAGCTGGGACTGTTCAGTCTAGAGAAGAGAAGATTAAGGGGAGACCTAATTAGTGTTTACAATTATCTTAAACATTGGATGCACAGGGAATCAGCCAGCCTCTTTTCAGTGGTCAGCGGAGACAGGACAAGGGGCAATGGCTGCAAGTTAGATCACAGGTAGTTCTGAACCAACATGCGGAAAAGCTTTTTCACAGTGAGGGTGACAGAACCCTGGGACAGGCTGCCCAGGGAGGTGTTGGAGTCTCCTTCCGTGGAGATATTCAAGACCTGTATGGATGCCTATCTGTGCAGTATGAGCTAGGGAGCCTGCTTTGGCAGGGGGGTTGGACTGGATGATCTCTTGAGATCCCTTCCAACCCCTATGATTCTGTGATCTGATAGTCACGGACTTATTGACTGATGACTCTGAGCAAGTTACATACAGCCAAAGCTGTACAAATCCTCAACTCCACCTTTTTGAGTACCTGCCTGTTAAGGGTGAGTTGCTGTGGGCTAAGAACGATAAATCCTGCCTCCCACAAGGAGCAGGGATTAGGATCCTGACTTGGCCATGAAATGCCACCATTGTGGAAGTGCCTTCTGATGTGCATTCAGAAGGGAAAGTACTTAAACTTACATGTTCAGCCTGGCAGAAGCAGGGCGTGGGAACAGAGATAGTCATCAAACTGCAATCTGCAAGCCACTGATGCTCCACAGAGGCAAGAATGGGGATCAGAGTCGCATAAAACAGACAGCCCTATAATGTTTTGACCTGCAAAGCTGTGTTTCAATTAAAAGGCAAAGAAAAAGATGGAATTAGAGGGTCTGTCAGAAGGAAGCATGAACAACAGTAGAACAAAGAATTTGGCTGCACTTGGTCAACATTCATTAAAAGCTGATTTTGAAAGGGAAAGTGTCAATACTGCACAGATGAATAGGAGTGGCACAATGGCATTATAGTTACCACTGAGACAAAGGCCATTGCAAATGTCTTTCAAAGAGAAAGATATCTATGGAGCTACACAAGCAAAGAGAAAGATATCTATGGAGCTAAACAAGTCTATATTTGAAATTTTATTCTATATTCAAAATATTAGAAGCGACACTTTACCCCTGGAATATACATTACAGTGGCCCATCTCGTATTTGACCTCCTGAATAGATTAGATGAACTAAAATGATTTTCCCCATGTCCAGCTTCTGAGATGCTCTAATTCAAGGATAAACACATACAGATGGAAGAAAAACATGTTGACATGTCAGCACAGAGCTTCTTCCAAATGAACAAAAAAAAAAAAGAGAAAACAAATCTCATTTAAAGCTTCACAGAGAAATCTGTTTCCCACTGTAACAGCTCCCTACTGTGCGAAGGGCCACACTCGGTGAATAAGTTGATCAGGAAAACATGTCAGTGAGGCAAGCGCAACAAATCAGTAATGACCTTATCTTGAAGAATTAAAGCCTGACTGGAGCACTGCTGGCCTAGAGCTGTGCTTAGCACCACTGAACTGCCCCGTGTTAAGGCCAACAGCTGTAAAAATACACCCATATTGCCAGCACTCCAGCAGTGTGTACAGGCTGGAGAATAGGGACTTCCAGTGCCCTCACCCTTCTGAGCACCCTCCCACCTGCACCCGGCTTTCCACCACGGTTTCTGCTGTTCAGGCACAATGTGGAATAGCCAGCTGGAGCAGTGATGGGTGCCCTACAACTGCCCTATTGAGTCAGTCTCCAGCTGAAACCCTTCTAGGTCACCTTGGTATTAAATTGCAATAATGGCATCTTCATGCAGCATTGGAACAACCAGTTCCCTTTGGCTTGATGGCAATGTGCCTATTCACCTACAATCACTGCAATGCTGTCTTAAAAGGTCAAATCTTGCTCCCTCTACTGTCAGGGCATTTCCAGGAGAGCAAATCCATTGCCCTGAGAGTCAGCTGTCTGCAGGACCTATCTCTTTCTTTGGACAATTTGCCTGAGATGCTGTGGAGTTAACTGAGTTCAGGCTGGTTTCAGTCTTTCCCTCTCATGGATTACATAAAAATACCCAGGAATAAACTTCCAAAACTGTCAGTTTTCAGCACTTGTTTGTCCCCAAACCTTCCTGGTTGAACCATTCTACAGAGTTAGACAATTTTACAATCACATGAGGTAGCCTGGCTCCTCACACACGATGTCCTGAGCCACCCATTCCTACAGCTTTCCCTGTACCAGTGCTGCTGCTGTCTGCCTTCCAAGAGACCTGGTTCAGGGTGGTGCATGGGCAGAAGACAGTTTGCTCTCTATCAGTGGAGTTACTTCCCTTCCCATTTAACTCCCTGACCCAGCTCTCCATGTGTGCAGGCAAGCAGCAATGCAAAAGAGGGTATGTACAGAAAAAGATGTAATCATATAATTAATTATAATTGATTGTAATAGCTAAATATGTATTATGCACAAGTATTAATAAAATTAATAAACAGGATGATATCAAGAGGGGTGAACAGGACAATTTCACTGCTTCGGGTAGTAACTAGCCTCTGGATTGAGTTTTGATTCTGGCTCTTTGAGGCTTCACTATAAACCCTGTCCTTGTACATGTAGCAAGGTTTAGTAATCAGGATACAGTTATCTTTGCTGTTGGCAACACTGCATTAATAATGAGGAAGAAAATATTCTGCGCCAAGCTACATAAAGGCCCTTTGTGAACCAGTAGCTTAAAAATAATTGTACTGGATTTACTCCACTGACTTTCCTTCATAAGGTGACCAGCTTTGTGAACAGAGAGAAAGTAGAAACCAAACAAATCCATAGCTGGTCATTACTCCAAGCTCCTGTACCAAGCTCATTAAAAGTAATTGGGAGGCATGTAAATGACGTTCTACCATTAACCTGGCTCAGTTACTAGGAGCTGGTGTGTCAAGCTTTTAACCACCCACAAAGGCAGCACTGCCAGATGCTTTTTCTGAGACAAAATTATAAAGTGGGTGGGGGGGAGCACACTGCCATGTAACAGCATGGTGTGCCAGACTAAAAGGAGCAGTCATAAAGGAATAATCCAGACAGACTCTTTAAAACAAGGGATTGCTCCTCTGTGGTTTTATACACAAGGACACACATCTAACTCTTCCTTTTGGCTGGAGGGGGATGTTACTCTTGCTCGATGAGCAGTTCTCACCTTAAAGGAAATGGCTAAGTCAAGGCTGGGGACATTTCTGCCTCTCCTGGGCTTGCATCCCGAGGCCATCACTTACTGAATGACCGTTGTTTGGCAGTCTGGATGGGCAGGCTTTCTGGCCTGCTGCTAGTGGAGAGGAACACACAGGGGAAAACTCCTTCAGAAAACAAGACTTGCAGGAGATGGTGACTGCAGTTTTCAAGGAGCACCAAGGATACCAGCACACCTACTCCCTTGGGTCCAAATACTTTCAGACCTTTTTGACTATCACAGGTGGGAACTAGAAGCCTCCTTTCTCCCACAAGCTGGCTTACCAACTTTGTACATAGTCTGTGTGTCTCCTTACATAACTTTAAAAAGCCCATCAGTGTATCACCTCAGTGTGTGAAGATGGAAAATGGCAATAGCAAGATGTCACAGAGAGGGTTAAGGTGGGGGACAAGAATATCTTTAATATGACCCCTCTCAGCCTTTACTGCCTGCAGCAGTCCTTCCACACCTCTGCTACTGGATACAGTCTCTTCTGGCTCTGGGCTCAAAGCAGATTTCATTTACTGTGGTGAATGGAACGACCTTAATTTCTGCCAGGCTCCCTGAAGTAGTTCCAGATTTATTCTGAGGCTAGGGGAAAATCTGATCCTAACTTTTTGAAAACAAATGAGTTTACTGCACCCTGGGAACTTTCAAACATGACACATCCATCAGTTTTCCTTTCTGACTAACGTTTGGCAAAATGTAACTGTCAAAACTTTTTAATTCAAACCACATTGTTTGCTATTTGTTCCAAGCCACATCTTAAATGTCAGTGACAAAAGTTTCTATACAGTCTTTGTGGGCACACATGCATAGCTACCCCATGACTACACTGAGAAATGGCCCTGGAGCTTGGAGAAGCTTAAATCCATTGAGGCAAAAGGGTGTGAAAACACAGCTGGGCCCAGCAGCTCCTGCTGCTGCAGTAAATCCCACTCTGCCCCTACGTGCGACTCTCGAGCCTTAAAGTCTTTAGAGGTGAAATCATGAGCTCTCCTTCTCAACACAGCTCTTTCCTGGCTCTAAAAATCCCGCTGAAGCAAGGATAGTTTGGCATATTTTCCCTGCCTGCCCATCAAGCTCTTAAAAAATTAAGTTATTAATCATCTAAAAGTTCACCTCTGCTGCACTAAGGCTTTCTGGCCAGAAAGTCCCATATGTGGTTATTTCAAATATTACTCTGCTTCTATTGAAGACTTTTGAATTTAAAAACACATCTGAAATAAGGACAAAGGCACCCTTGTGATTAAGTACTGCCTAGCACTGTACTTTTAAAGCAGTCAGCTGAGCTTCTAGTTTATATTTCACTAATTTGCTTACTCGGTCCAAAAAAACCCCCACAAACCCCACTCATCACATAGTTTATCTGAGGTCTACACATACAGCAAAGCATCGCTTGCAAGAAGGAAGAGAAGTTTACAGCAGAATTGTTTTGTAACAGATGTATCAATGGAAAAAGTTAGTAACTGGGAGTGTTCTCTCTTCCCCTGTCTTGCAGTTGCTATTAGCGCTGGTCTTTAGGGTGTAGCTTTCCTCTTGGGCCTCTGTGTTTGTGTTACGTACTGCTTTCCTCTTCCTTTTGGTCAAGAGCCTTTTTATAATCAGGCAAGATAATACCGAGCAGCGGCACAGAATCTGCAGGACAAAATGAGCCTTTGCTTTAAATATCCAAGAGACAAATGGAGGTAAGTGGAAACAAATGGATTAAGCTGCTTGGGCTGGGAGATTGCTGTCAGTTCATTATTTAGTGGTTGCTAACAACTAGTACATTGGATTTGTTTGGGGTTTTTTCCCCCCCTTTTTGACTGCAATGTTAAGAATTTAACTGAAGTCCAGCATGGAAATATACTGAAGTGGTGATTGCGTTCAGGCCTTTGGTGAGGATTACAGGTTTGGAGGACTGAAATCCTTTAAGCAGGGTTTCCTAGGCCTTCACGGCAGACCTTAAACACATTTGCCTTCCTCCCCACCTTGCAAAGCATCTCTGTATTTCTGATTCAGTGTGCACACTATACCTAATCAGAGGGTTTATCCTGCTCCTATTATCTTCCTGTATTTCATATATGTTACAGAGGTGGTATTTGCTCAGCAGTACTGAATCCTATTATAAAAGCAGGGTGCAGAGGGCAGGTTTTGGATGCACAATGAATCTCTGTAACTAATAAAATACAGCACCTGCTCTGCTGGAAGTACCAATGTGAAGTTGACAGGGTAAGTGATCCCACTTCATAATCCTATAATGTTGATACAGTTTGGTGGTACTCGGAGCTAAGCTGGACTTTGAGATAAATTGAAAACGGTGTCTTTAAAGGAAAACCACTCAGCACAGGATTTGATGACATGCAGATCTTTTACTCATAGGGTGTCATATCTGGCAGATGGATGAAAATAGTCTTGTTTATTGTTTTGTACAAAGGCAGAGAATATTTCAGTCTAAAGAAAGGCGTGCGTGTCCAAACAAGACTCCACATGTGTATCAAGAGCAGGCAATAAAAGACTAAATATTCTTGACACCTCTTCTTTCTGTTTTCTAAATTATCTTTTAAGTACATTGGAATTTACTGAGATGGAGGTTTTTCCCTGTACTGTTCAGTGAATCCTTCCAATACCAAACCTTAAGTGACATGAGTTTCGCATGAACACCTATGGTATGTTTTTGGCCTCCAACTGACTGACACTATTCTCCCTCATGTTGTGAAGTACCAGAAGGCAGAGTTCCATTTTGGTGTGGGGAGTATTTCTAACTCAGGGGGTGCGTTAGTCCTGCAAAGGTGTTAGAGAGGGCCAACCTTGAACCAGGGGCATATGAATTATCTTTCTGTTGGTCACATTAATAGGCTTCTCCTGCTCTACTCCTGCCTGACCTCCTCTCCCATGCAGACCCAAGGCTGTTTGGGGCAAGGTCCTTCCCTGACTGGGTGTTCATATAGTGCTTGCCAGTGTCTTGCTCTTACAGAGCAGGATAGCACAGATAATAAATCGAGTGTGCTGGCTTTATTCATCCCTTTCCATAGCAAAAAGTTCACTAAAGTTGATGGAAGCTTTTACACAGCAGTACCAGACCTCAAAGTGTGACTGTCAGTTCATTGGTTTCATGGGAACACTGAGTTAAACTGCTTTTATGTTGGCAAATCCATGCCCAGAGAGCTGAGTCACTCTGCCCAAAGCAGTAGCTATGGCTCCTTTGAACATACGCTTTTCCAAAGCACATTCTTCCTCTTCCACCAAGGCCTCCAATACACTTCTTGCTGCAGATGTTTGCTTTTCATACACTGCCCTGAGAGAGAAACGGGGGCTGTCACACTTCCAAGCTATCAGGTAACGAGGGAAGAAAGTCCTGTGTCACAAACAAGCCCAGATGACCCTCCTGGGTTATATTTATCACCTTAAACCACTGATACAGACAAAGAAACAGGGAGTAGGATCATTATTAACCTGTATAGTTTTTTTCAAAGCCTGATTTTAAATTCTGTTATACAATTGAGTATTTCTACCAGCTTTCCAGTTTCTCTTTCTGCACAGCTTGAAATGCTGCCCACAGTCTGTGTAAAACCTGAAGGGGCAAGTTTTGAATGCCTGGAAATAAGCAGGACCAGTCACCCCCTCTTTCCTGACCTCTCAGCTAGAGCTCAGACCATGAGCTGTCTGCTGTGAGTGTTTCATCACACGTCCCTCTGCTCCACACATTTTGCCCTGAGTTATTCTAGCTTGGTTTCTAAAATAAAATTATGCTAATTGTAGAAGCACAGGCTTAGAAAACAATATGCAAAGGACAGTATGCAAAATAATACCCACCTGTAAAATAAAAATGTGCCAGGGAAAATAAAGAAAAAGAAACACTAAAAAAGCAACTAGAAGGAAAAAAAAAGCACCCAGCATAATACCTGATAGTCACAGGAAGATCAAAAATAAAACAAAAGTACTTTGAAACCTCTCAACCGGAATACACCACAGAAGAGCTGACTAGTCCCAAAGAAAGCTGTCAGGATGGCGTAGTGAAGTCAGCAGGCAAAGTTGAACAGGAGATATCTTAAAACCAGGGAAAAATATTTCTATAAGTAACATCTGAAATGCCAGAAAGTGAAATACTTTTTAAAAAACCCCCAACAAACCCACACTGGAAACCGGCAAAAACTGAATTTGAAAATCTTCCACCCAGCTATCTACGAAGCACTGCTGGATGTCTGACAGCCATTCAAAATTGTTTCTCAAGCTCATTTTATAAAAAAAACCCAACAACCAACATTCGCTTTCCCATCCCATCAATTAGAGAAAAATCATTACATCATTTTACGTTGAGACTTAGTTGATGAATGTCATGTTACATATCACTGCCTCTGACAGGAATCAAAGCAGAGCTCAGAGCTGTTGAAAGGCAAGTGTCTTTGAACAGCAAATTACGTGTTATCTGAACACAAAGAAAGTGTTTCAGTTGTAGTTCCTTAATGACATTCCTGCTTTGTCCTAAAAGCTTTTTCTGCCACCTTATTTCATGGACAGTACAAGGCTATCTTGGAAACAGCATTAATGTATTAACTTCTGCTTATACTGTGATGTTTAAAAAGTAGAAAAAAAGTCCAATATTTCTTGCATATCCAAAGCTTCTGGTGATTTATTGAGAAAATTGGGCAAAGATAGCCCTCCAACAGATACTTTGTTCTTCTGGGTACACCTGCAGACATTAAAAAGCATCTATGCAAGTTCGGAGTGGGAGAGTAGGATTTAAGCTCAACTGACCTGCCCCCAGGAGTTTTTCCTCTTAATTTCTTCTTTTACTCTCTTTGGGACCTCATTCTGAGAGGGATTTCGCACACCCAGACAAAAGCTGCACTCAACCAAATCTACTAAAACAAAAGCAATTACCAAACAGGAGGATAAGTTGTAGGGAGAAGAAGGTAATGAGTGGTAGGCCAGCATTTTGGCATCATCTCTAATTCCAGCACATTCAGGTACTTTGGATAAGGTTAAAAAAAAAAAGCACCAAAAACCCAAACCACAAACGCACAGATTTCAGGGCACCTCCTCCGATCTTTTGACTTGGATCCTTCTCTAACTTTAATGCTTCTTAATGAGACCAAAGTGTGATATCAGAAACCAAGCTCCAGCAATTCTGGGCTGTGAAGCAAGTAATCCATATGTGTCTGCTTTCCTGGGCACAGGGAGTTTTGATCTGCCAGAGAAGAGGTCATTTTGTATGGCCAACATCAGTCTATAGCTCACAAATTAGGAAGCTTCAGGCTATGAAAATACTATAATATAATGCTCTGAATAAATTCACACTGTTGCAGAGAGCTGTTGGTAAGTGAGAGATTGATGGGAAAACCTGCAGTACCAGTATAAGGAGACAAGTTTTACTGACCCTGTTACTCTCTATCACTGGAGTCATGGATCTTCCCACTGTTAAGCAGGGCAGATTCAAGGGGGTTCTTTAATTATTTTAATATTTTCTGATTTGTAATCCATAGACTGAAGACTAGCTTTGTGCTAGCTCCTCTGACTGTGTAAGACAACCTAAGTTCAAGAGGGTTGATTGTAATTTTCCTTAAAACTGCTTTAAAACAGCTTTACACATACAGGCTGAATATAATGGACATTCAGGCCTGGTGATTGGTTTACAATTGCTCCTTTCCATTGCTGGTTTGTCCCTCATCTTCCTGTGAGGTGTGTGTATTTGGAAAAAAATGTTTAAAAGATTATAAATTATACAATTCTGAAACTGCATAAATGGAAAAGTCCAAGAGTCGATTGCTCTTCATCAGTAAGTGAGAGGGCATTCAAGAGACCCTGCCATGCAGCAGAGCCTGGGCTGAGCTCTGAATTGCTTCTTCTGAGGAGACCTCTTCCCGCTGTTTAATCTCATCCATTTACAAACACTCTTCCTTTACACATATTTGCAGTCCCTACAAAAGCCTATGGGAGTTCAGCTATTTAGAGATGTAAGACGTGGACATTCAATATTAAAAATAAATCCATGATGTGCCGATGGCAAGCTTACCTGTTACCCTAGCACTGACTAGTTTAAACACGAGGAGGGTGCAGACAGTCAGCAGGCACCCAGCACCTCTGGATGGAGTGGAGCATCCTCCTCTGGAGATACTCAGAACCTTCCTGGATCCAATCCTGCGCAACCTGCCAAGGTGATCGTGTTTTCATGGGGGAGTGTGTGGACTAGGTGATCTCCAGAGGTCCCTCCCAACCCTGACCATTCTATGATCCTGTAATGCCTGGCCTGTGGAGGTTGGAAACAAATACTTCCATCCGTCACAGTGCAGCATGTTTTGGAGCACTGTAGGCTAATCACCTTCATTACAATTAAGGTCCTAAAGGCAACCCCAGAAGTACATTAGGCCAAAAATCCCATCTAGCCAAAATCCATTACCAGTAGCAATCTTATTGGCAAAAATTAGCACGTATTTCCCATTTTCAAGTGCTGAGATGTGTGTCCCCAAAGGATCAGCATGTGTTTCCGTAAAGCATTAGTAAACCACACAGATACTTCAGAAGTTATGTGCTATACATTAGAATAACCTCAGAGAGAGAAACTATTAGCTAAACAGTTTTAATTTTTGTGAAGCACATCTTTTTTATCTAGTTGTGGGTAATTCTGGAATCTCCATCACTGATGTTTGGACAAACCAGAGAGAAATGGTGCAGATAAACCTGAACCTGCCACCAGGCAGCAGATGGACCAGGTGGCCTTAAAGTGGCCTCCCAGTTTCCATTTTCTGTGGTTGCTCTAATTTAACACTTCTGTTTCACTATCTAGACAGCTGGCCTTGAATTAGTCAATAAATAACAGAAGCCATGCAAGATGGCTTAGATGAGGCTAGGTTGGAGTGGTTGTTTTCGTTTTATGAGCAGGCACCCAGGTCCAGAGGAGAGCTAACAGGCCACATGCACAGCTGGTCTTTGTCTGTATTGTCGGACATCTGAAGAGCTGAAATCTTTCCTAGCAAAAGGAAGGTTGCACATCCAAACACCAACCATCTTACAGCTTTTTGGAAAATGTCTGGTTGCCTACATTAGTTGGTGACACCATTTAGGTAGCATGTCACTGTGTTGGGATTGTTATCACAGCGTTAACTTCTAAGTGAGGGAATGGACTTTGTATGTTTGGAGGCCGAATATCTGAAAAACAGAATAAGAAAGTGCCAGTTTGTGATGTTATGCTCCAGCTGAGCCCTGAGAACTTCACTCGCTGATGAAAGGCTGGTGTCAGCATTCAAACATGACCCGGGTGAATGCAGTTGTCCTAGTTTCAACTAGGATAGAGTTAATTTCTTTCTAGCAGTGGGTGAAATGCTGAATTTGGGAGTCAGGATGGGAGCAGTGCTGATAGCACACTGATGTTTTTAGTTGTTGCCAGGCAGTCAAGGACTTTTCAGATGTTCGTATTTCCCTGCCAACAAGTAGAGGGGGGGCACCCAGGAAGATGGGAAGGGATAGAGCCGGGACAGGTGATCCAAACTGGCGAAAGAGGGTATTCCATGCCAATTACATCATGCTCAGCATAAAGGGGGCTGGTGGGGGGAGGAGCAGGCAGCTCCAGGATGTGCGGTTTTGGGGACGGTCCAGTGTCGGGATGGCTCGGAGCTGTGCAGTTTGGTGAGAGGCTGCATTGTGTATCACCAGTCTCATATATTTTGCTACAAAGTCCTGTTATTATTATTGTATCTATCTTTCTGCTATCCCAGTAAACTGTCCTTATCCCAACCCGTGAGGTTTGGGAGTTTCTGGTTTTCTTTTCACTCCCTTTCCCCTTCCCTCAGTTCCCCCCCCACCCCCGCCTTAAAGAACGAGTGCACTCCTCAGTGCTTGTCTGCATGCTACCAGTTGCACTGGGAAAGAGAGCAAAGGCCTTGC
The DNA here is from genome assembly GCA_022605575.1 of Laterallus jamaicensis coturniculus. Classification (NCBI taxonomy): domain Eukaryota; kingdom Metazoa; phylum Chordata; class Aves; order Gruiformes; family Rallidae; genus Laterallus; species Laterallus jamaicensis. The sequence continues at coordinate 14,446,972 of JAKCOX010000015.1, forward strand.
CACGCTGGAGACTAACAACATCACCTGCACTGGGTGACATCAGCCCCAGCAGCAGGTCCCACTGACCTCAGACGGCAGGGGACAGCTTCTCTCACAAGCTGTGTCTCAGAAGAAAGATCAAGCCATAAAGCAAGGATTTAGTTTGCCCAAGCCTAGTTGCTTTTCCGGTAGCCCTGATTAGGGTCCTCCTTTCCCTTTCTGCCTCAGGGGCTTGCAGACAGCAGCCAGTGCTCCCTGTCCTGCTCCAGAGCTGCCTTCCCGTTGGAGCAGTGCTACCCGCTTGGCTGCCAGTTCTGCAGACTCAGGAGACAAAGTTTCAGATGAACCCAAACTGATGGTTTGGCTGTTAGGTTTGGGGCTTTTTTTAGTATTTTCCTCTGTGTCTATTGTTTGTTCCACCTGAAATACAAAAGGGTTGATTTGCATTTTTGGTATTTGCTTTTTAAAACCTGAATCAGATGGAAATTTGAAAAAAAAGTTCAAACCTCTCAGTAAATTATGTCTTGCAAAACCAGCCCCTTAGTGCCCTGCTCAGGTGAGGGCCAAGCAAGTGCCACAGAAACCCCACAAAGGCACAGCTGAGCTCCGTCCTGCCACAGAGGACTAACCACATCCTTCTGGTCAATCCTGGGGTACAGCTGCACCACTGTCAGAGGCATCAGCTTCAAACCAGGTAGCTCAGGAGGGCATCACCTCCTTCCCATAACAACACAGCTTCACCTTTAACCCGAGTTACCTACTTAACTTTGTGCTGCTGCAATACCTAGCCTCAAACCCACCTCTGTTGGTCAGCTAAACAATCGAAGGGACAAAATGTATATTTTCCTGTGTGCTAACTGGCCAAATGTCATGGGGACAGCTTTGCCATGGCTCCAGGTCCAGTTATGCAAGCACAGGTCACACTGCATCTACCAGGTACTCTGAATTTATTGTGTTCCTGCTCTGAGGGCATTAGACATCCCAGTTCAGTATTCCTTTATGCAGATGTGCTGTTGTTTTCAGCAGATACTCATTTTCCTTGAATCCTGTCTATTGCACATGCATTTAATACCTTCAGGAGTCTTGGTAAGAGATTGAAAGACCAGGATTTAGAGCTGTCTATCACAAAACAAATAAGTCTCAAAAACATGTGTGTACTTGAGCGAGAAGAGTCACATCCTCATCCAGCAAGAGAACTTTCATCTTCCCCCAGCAGTCTTTCTCCAAATTTACAGTCTCAATTGTACGCCTGGGAAACTTAAGATTTATCTAGTCAGGAAATACCTGGATCTTGGTTCTTTCACAGCTAAGAAATATGTACAGCTGCTTCTATCATTTCAGAGGGCCTTGTTTACTGTTGGGTTGGGTTTTTTTAAATCACCCTCTTGTCTCCTTTTAAAATAAATTTCCTGAAAGATTCTTACTTTTAGAACTTAGGAATTGTAATGATTGAAACCTCAGTGCAGACTCACATGTTGAGTCACGGGTCCCTCTCAGGTATGTGTGGTAGTCAGATCATGCCCATGTAAGGGGATTGGCAGTCGCTTTGGAAATATCTCTCATCTTGCCCTGTTTGCAGTCATGAGCCATACTTCCAGCTCACATTTTTTATAGGAGCAGATAAACATTTTGTCTGCAAGCACTGGGTATTGTCTTAGTAACCACTCCTGCACCGGTGTGGGTGATGGGAAAGGGGGCTCTGACTTTCGCCATGAGGTCAGAATGTATCTTAAACTACTGAGGTTCACAGTGCTATTAGAAGATCCCTTTCTCTCTCTTGCATCTTTTACTTGACACCAAACAAAGCCAAACAAGTGGCTCCCTGTCATCCATCACATACCTCACTTATACCATACCCGCGCAGCATTTTCAAAATCAATGCTAATATCTTGTCAGTTATTACTAAGCTGTTTCTCAGTGCTCTAAACTTCTCGATTTAGAGATTTCCCAAAGTGATGAGGTGATCAGAACCAAATAATTTCAGGCACTGCCAGCTCAGCCGTGTGCGCAGGAGCAACCGGGGGCTTGCCAGCCCCAGCCCCTGGCCTTTGCCTCTCCACCACACCCTCAGCTCTATCACTGAGCTCCCGCTCATTTCCAGAAGTTCATTTTGCCTCCTGGAGTCTGTTTCTGACTCACCCTTTGCCTCCTTGTGTTGGGGAAGACAGCAGGCCTGCTAGCGGCCTAGCTCTCTTCTCCCAAGATTTAGGCCCTGACAATATTCTTCTGTTCCCATGAGATAGGAAAAGTTACTCATGCAGAGAGGATCCTAATTATCACATTCTCAAAACACAGTGGCCTTGCTGATAGGGGTACAGGCTACCCTAAACCAAGAAGCAGTTATGGGAAGGTATCTGGGAGTAACGGAACATGTTAGGAACCAACCGTAACAAGATGGTCAAACCAGCAGGTGTGTGGATGCTTTCAGGTATTAAAGGTAAACTAAGGATGTTTAGCTATAAGATAGGTTTATCAGAACTCGTTATAATCACTAACCAATCGATACGGTGTGAACAGTGTGTGTAACCAATTAGCAGTTTTTTTAGCTTGCCACATTTGCAGTAAGAAAGGTATAGAATCTGTGGGATTTCACCTAATAAAATGGCTTCACCTAAAATTCATATCGAATTGAGTGTTGCTCTCTGCTGGATGCCACATCCTTGTACCTGTTCAAAGTATATGCTTGCATGGTGTAACCTCACAAGCTGTACTGCCCCAGGAACCAGCTAGTGACTGCTTTGTGCTGAGCTGGGGGAAGTGTGATCTTCAGTCCTATCACCAAGCTAGACAGAAACATGCCTGGGCTTTCCTCCCCTTGTATGAATGAGGTACACCTCATTACATGTCTCGTTAAGCCGCAAGTCCAAGGATATTAGCAGCCCCCTTGTACAAGTATTGGTCCTAATCTAATAGTAAAGCAGTGCTCAGGCAGGACAGGTTTTCAGGTGTTGATGCCTTCTTGTGTTTCCAGGTTGTGGCAAGGAAAAAGTGTTGAGAAAACATTTCAAACAATTTATGATCTAGTTTTGTGGATTCAGATAGGTCAGGTAATCATCTAAGCACATTTGTCAAGGAAAACAAACTACCATTCTGAACAGATGGAGGTTTAGCCATACCCAGAGCAAAGTCCATCAAACCCAGAGCCATGGCAAACTGCCAGGCAGCTGCCTGTGTGTCATTCTGATGGTGGCACAGAAGTGCCCTGGGGGTAGGAGGGGATTAATGGTAACTCCCTGAAACCCCAAGTGTCTCATTTTTGAGCTTCCCATGGCAGTATATTTCTTCTCCCATTTTCACTTTGTTCTTAAAGCTTCACTCTTCATTGAAACCCTCTAAGGAAAGTCCTTGCAAGATAGATGTACATTACCCTCTCAAGAGAAAAAGCAGCTCTTTCAAAAAACAATAAATGCTGACATCTGTTTAGTAATGCCCCTCATGTATGTATCTCTCTCTCATCTTCTCTAAATATTAGTTCAGAAAACAAGTTTCATTTATAGCAATTTCATTGCCATAATCCAGATAGCACGGATTATTTCTATAGTGATGCTCTAATGCTAATTTGCAGGAGTGGGAGGCAATTTGCTATCCTAACAAATTACTTTTGTCCTTGGATGAAACAGGCAGCAGAGGCAGTGCCCCTGGTTAATTGGAAACACTAGATAGATATCCATAATGCTCTATATGTGAAGTCTAGTGTTGGAGATGTTATTAACATTCAATTTAAACTCCTACAAAATTAAAAGTAAAGCTTTATACTCATTTCCAAGATGAAGCCTCCTTGGAAATAGCCTGACACGGTGTTTTGAAAGATGGCAAAATATTACCTCTTTATAATGACCAGGGAGATGTGGATCCAAGTCATATCTGGGTATTGATATGCCTGATTCTTCTCAGAGCTGCTCGTCACAACTAACTACGTACAATATCCCACAAGCTTCTAAAGCCAGAAACACACTTTACTTGTGCTGAATCTGTCCATGAAAATGAAGTCCAGCACTCTGATATGAGACTGTAGAGCTCCTGTGTGAAACACAGGATTTGGTGGACACTGTCCTTAACTGGAGTTAAAAGCACTTACAAACTCTTAGTGCACAGGCCCACACTCTGATGGTTACACTCACAATACATCATCCAGTCCAGACACTATTTCTCCTTCTCTTAAAGGAAGGGTTTAGGGTGAAAGCAGTGGATGTAAAATGTTTCATTTCAGTCATCCAGGCTGATACAGGTACCATGGTCACCATGGTTCATGTTCCATGCCTGGAGATTACCCTTATTCATTCAAACCCTCACTGGTGTCTGTGAAGATGAGTAAGACAAACTCATCTCACAACAGCTTGTCAGTACCTCCCAGGCCAGCCAGTCACACACTGCCTTACACTAGGTCCTGAAGCTATACTAGGTCCAGAGCAGCTTTGACCTCCAAAAGGAAGGCAAAACTTGGGAATTGACTCCTATAGAGTTTGAGAATGGAGTTTATCTTCAAACCATGATGCAACAGGATTGCCATTCAGCCAGCTTGGCTAATCAGTGGGGGCAACGGGTGCAGGACCAGGGGCATGGAGACAGGACAGCTAGACCGCTCAGCTCTAGCAAAGGCTTGAAGCACAACCTTGCTTGTCATGCTCTGCTCAGGACCAAGCAAGTTCTTCTCAACCTGTGAACACTGGAGCCCCACAAGCAGCATGGCCTGCACATCCAGGCTGAAATGAAAATGCAGCATCTGCCAACTGCGGGTTTGCAGGAACTGTTGCATCCACAGCTGAGTTCAGTACAAGAGCTATTTGTGGGGGACAAAAAGAAATTAGCATCTGGAACTGGCTCTTGGTAAAGTCACCTTCAGACTCGTCTGGCAGTCCTACTTAATCTGCTGGCATTTCCAGAGCACTGATCACCATGTATCTTTGCATCATGGCCATCCATCACACCCCCAGTTTCTCATCTAAATACTGCCAGCAGCACTGTGAGTAGCCCAGCATTGACACTCCCTCCTTCTCCCTCTGCATCTTATTATTTAAGTTGCTGCTGGCAAAGAAAAGGAAAGTGGCTGTGTCCACAGTGACATTAGCAGAACTGTCAGCTTAATCAATGCTGATCCTTCCCTCCGCACCCCCGCTTCTCCCCTGCTCCTTTTTGAGGCAGCAGAGCCCTATAAATTCACTGCTGTGCCCAGTCATCCAGAAACGCTGCTCATTTTCCAGAAAGCCTGTGGTAGCATGTGGAATTGGAGGCAGTCAGGGTGTGCCCGGGGAGAGTTGGACTAGGTGATCTCCAGAGGTCCCTTCCAACTGCTATCATTCTCCCTCTATAGCCACTCAAGGTCTCCTGAGAAGACCCATAGCTGGGGGTCCTAGAGTTTCTCCCCTGCTCAGCAGGAGCATCTCTGGCAGCAGGTGAGTGAGGCAATGAGCTCTTCTGCTCTCTGCAAGTTAATCATCATGGGGGAAAAATTACAACAGCTGAAGCTGGTAGCTTTGGGAGAGACCCTTCTGCATATGAAGGAAGTTGTTGAAAGGTTTTCCAAAACCTTGAAGCTGGGATGTTTGTAAATAGTCCCTAATCTCTTCCATTGCAACAAAACGTGCCTTGTCGGTTTGGAAAGGAGCAGCAAAACCTCTGGTGCCAAACCTGCTCTATTCAGCTCGCTGATCACCACGCAGGCCACTACTGAGTGACAGCACAGACTGTAGAGGGGAGCAGAGCTGCAGACCACACTTCCCAATACGAACTGTAGAGAATTCACCATGAGGTGATGCTCCTGGACTCAGGTGCCCGTCACGCAGCACTGGCAGGCAGACACATGTGAGTACTGAGCAGCATCTGCCACTGCTGTCTCACATTGTCCTCGGGACATCAGTAGGACAGGGAACAAAATTAGCCTTGCCACCTCACCCGGACCCTCACTATCTTGTCTCAGCAGCATGCCCTCACCTTCTGGTAACACAGTTGTAAGCAATGGCTTACAGAGAAAGCCTGATTGGTATTTTGGGCTTTGTAGAGTTTAATTTTTTTTTTTAAGGACAGTTTTAGAAATGGGGGGGTTATTTTTTTTCCACCTCAGTTCACAGGGCTGACACACCAATTTGTGATCTGCCTTGTTTGATACAGTACATCAGTCAGGTGGAACTAGATTTCATGTAACAAAGCATTAATAATGTAATTGGAGAGGGAGCATCATAGCAAAGATAGACTAGTTCTTGGAAAACTAGTATTCCAAAAGGTTTCAGCATCTGTTTTCCTCCCTCTGTCTTGTGCCTTGCAATCCGGGTGTGTGGGAGTTCACACACCCTCATCTCCATCTCACCATGCCTGTACCATTTGTCAGCTCAGTGCAGTTCTCAGCCTGCTGTCAAGATCACTCTCTTGTCATCTGACATTCCCTAGAGTTGCCTGGAAGGGGAAATCCTGAGTGCAGTTGCTCTGCCCCCTGCGTTGCTCAGCTACAGGACCTGCAGAGGCAGCACTGGCCACTTGCTTTGCCTCCTGGTCTCTCCTCCATCCAGCACATCTGAAGCACAGCCAAGGTACATCATGTGACAGGGACAGGAGCCGTCACACTCTGGGGCTCAGCACACTCAAACATCTTTCCTGCAGTTCGCCCCATCACAACTTTGACGTGGCCTCACAGCACAGATGTGTTCATTGTACTGATAGTAGTAGGGTAGTTACCTATGAACATCCTCTCTTCCATGGTGCCCCCATGTGCTTCTCTGACACTCTCTTCACAAAACAGTCAAGGAAATTCTATGTACCATGTTGTTGCACACAGGTTTCCTGAAAGACTTTGGGAATAAGAGAAAGAAAGGTTTGTTTCTTTCCTCCCAGGACAAAATAACACCCTGCAAGCAGCAGTACAGTACTAACAAGTTACTACATTTCAGGAGGAACAGCTCCGTCTGGTCGATATTTCCACCAGCGTGGCTGAGAGCTGGTTGTTTAGCATCACTAGATCACACAGCGATATGAACCTAATCAACTCCCTGTCTCAATTTTCAAGTCTCATTGAAAAGCATCTCTTGTCTCCCTTGTCAGTACTGCTTCATTTGCCTCTTCCACCAAGCTGTTATTTAATTCACTGGCAGTGGCTAGCACTGACAAGCAACATAGTCACAAGACTGACCTGGGGCCACTGACTGGAGCAGTAGGACTCAAATCCAAACAGTCTCACAAGCTTGGTCAAAGCACTGTGCCCCAGTCTTGCCATCTTTGACATAAGAGTGATGTTTTTGCTGCCATTCTGCTGGAATGATTATAATCCAGAAATATTCAATGCTAAACACTTCTACTAGTCCATCTATCATGTTTGTAGAGTAATGGCTTGCAGGAATAAGAGACTAGAGAACAGCTTTATAGTTACAGGTTTGGGTTGGAGTACAGGAAATCTAACTTCTGATCCTGGCTGTCACACCAGTACCAGGAAAGACCCTAGGCAAAGTCTGGGCTTCATAGCTCTACCTTCAGGATGGGAAATACAATCTTCCTCTCTCCAGATACGAAATTGTTTTCCTCTGAGTCCGTGAGGATGCCGGTTACTGACACTTCCTAACTGCATTGCTATATGTACAGCTCTAGTATGGATTGCATTTATACATGAAGGACATGAAGAAGTAGCTGCAGTTAGGAGAGGCTTTGCAACACTCGGTCAACATCTGCTTTGTGGTACTTAAAGTTGTACACACCAGAATTAATGCAAAGAGTGAAATGGCTCTCACAGCCAACCCTGAATTCACGGACTTCAACATTCAGGACATTGAGCAAGTCAGCTAATATTTGTGTCTCTTCCATGGAAAACAAGGGGAGCACCATCAGACCTAACACCTACCAAAAGAAAAACTTGAAATAGATTGCCTGCAGCCAGGAAAACAAACTGACATGCTTTGTGGACTTTCCCATTAGTACAGTTTCCAGACAAGCATCACTTCTCCAGTCAAAAAGTTAAAGCAGGGCCTGATCTCCCACAGAAGTTTCAAAGGCTCATGCCCAAGTCCAACATGTATAATCAATGTCAAGTGGTGTGTGCAGGCAGAGTCTGTTCTGCTGCCTCCCGCTGCCCTGCCCGGCAGCTGCTCCTCCACGGCTGCCCTCACTTGCTTGCGAAACCGCTTCAAATGCTCTGCTCCTCATGGTGTTTCTGAGGAAGTGCTCAGACAGCTCATCTGCTCTTTAAGCAATTAATGGACTCGATAGAGCATCTGGCGAGCAAAGCTCTGCAGGGCCACAGCTTTGCAGCACTCGCACCATGTGGCACACATACGCTCTGGCCTTACGGTCAGTACCTGACCAACTGGTGCAAGTCAAGTTCTGTGGAGTTACACTGGCACACACCAGCTGGCTAGTTGCCCTTATCAATTTGCGTAGGTCTTAATTTCATACACACTCATACTGATTTATTAGCATCAGTAAAGTTACTCCCCAATGGGCCTCCCTGTAGACCAATGCCTAGGCCAGCACAGAGTGTGCTTTTTTTTGAAATTATGTGACTTCCTCTGCTGGGAGTATCTTACTGCAGCCCTCTTCATACTGCTCCAGGGCGGTATTTTAGACTTGGATTACAGAAGGGCTTTTCATTCTCCCCTGATAGTTTAGGAATAGCTGCAGTAGCAGAGATCCTTGAGGATACCAGCTAGGTACTCGCACGTAGATGAGACTGAGCCATCTCCCTTCTCAGGAAGGCGACAACCAGTCACAGAGCCCAGGTCTTCTAGGCAGCGAAGCTTATCAAGGAGTGGGACTCAAAGCCTCATTCTAACAGTTTTATCTTTTGAAACTTGGGGACAGAGATAAGTCCTTCTCTGCACGATACTGCTCTCAAGAGCAAGAAAGTGTGCTCTCAAGTAGGAGAGCGAGCAATGTCTCAGGTCTGTCTGTACATTCCTGCTCTTCTGCAGTGTTCCACCTCCACAGAGTCTATTTGTGAGCATCAATTATAAACTTGTCTGCTGACATGCTTCCATTGCTATGCTCGCCCTGCTACCCTGCTTGGCTCCACCTGCCACTTCCTGCAGGATTGGGTTGGATGAGGATGGAGGAGTTGACAGTTCTGCATGGTGTTGGTGCTCATCGCATGCCAACGGGGCAGGCTGCACCTGTCTCCTTTGGTCATCACACCTCAATGCCTGGGAGTGACTGCAGTACATTCAGCCTCCCCAAAGGCTAATCATTCAGCTACAGCTGCAGGAGTGAGAAGTGTTCCCTGCATATTTAGAGTGGGTGACCAGCACATTCTGAACTGGCAATTGAAAATACCATCACCGTTACGAGGACAGGCATGTAAAGGCACTACCTTTCAGCTTGCCAGGCATGGGGAAAGCTGTGATGAATTAGTTTGCTAGCTGGATGGTGGCAGGGCACTGTGAAAACGCTTTCCCTGATACCTGTGTTGCATAAAAGCTTTTGTGCAAAGTGTAACCACTGCTTGTGTTGCCTGAAGGCAAATGGGAAACGAAGGAGAGAAAAATGGGGTGAAGGAATACATCTGGTTACAAGGAAGCATGAAGCACCAGGTGTTTGTGGCAGGGCATGGTGAGGGCCTCTGCTCACTTGTGAAAATTGCCCTTGTTCTCCTTTCTCGCTGGTTGTCTCTGTCTGTTTACCAGTTTTATTCCTGGACTATCATCTAATACATATCCATTTGTCAGAGGTCCCAAGGAAAGGGAAGGTGAACATAAGCTGCACCTCCCAGGCAGCAGTGTTAACAGCGTTGGTGACACTTGCCACCAGCCACAGAAGGAAAGTCTTGGGTGGAAAGGCAAGTCAGTAGGACGTGGCACAGAACTGAGGCTTTGCCTTACAGATGTTTCTGACCTTCATGTTCTGTCCGTGCTAGGATTAGGCCTAATTTAAAAGAAGACAAATAGAAAAGTTTGGGGAAGCATGTCTGCACCCCAAAATCTTGTTTACAGATGCATTACCCACCTGTCTCGTGCAGAGCCCTTTGCCATAGCAAAGTACACAGTACAGCTTGGCTCAGCTTTGCCATAGCCCTCACTGCAGCAGCAACTCAGCGATGGCTCAGCCCATAGCATCAGAGCATGAACCCACCATTGACCCAAGCAGGGACTGGCAGAGGCAAGACCTACACGTACTCATCAGCTCTCCCAGAAAGCAGACAGTTTCTCTCTTCCACTCTCAGCCCACACTCAGTTCCCCCAGCAGAGAAGTAGCACTGCTCTATTGGGAGAGCAGGTGGCAAGCAGCCATTTCATCTTCTTCAGATGTTTGAGATCTCTTTCCTTGGCCAGAAACGACAATCTTAAAACCTCAGCCATGTGCCACAGCCCCGTTGTGAGGCTTGGTCTGACCCAACACTCCTCAGGTCTCCCTATCCTCCTCCAATTTCACCCCTTGTTCAGAGCTTCTCCTCCAAAACCCAGGGTGAAAACAAGTGTCCCTCCAAGGCAGACACCCAAGGCATGCTGAGCGTCACAGCTATATTAATAAGCAAATAAAGACTAATTGGAGGAAGTGTTGTTACCTCTGTAGATAGCATTATGCCAAAATGCTACACTATTTCTAGCATCCATATTTTCCCATGAATGCTTAAATACCACGGCCAGTTCAGATCCATAGCAGTGACAAAAGCCCCTAGAGGACACATTTGTTTCTTGGCTTATTTAATTGCTAAAGTCAGGCAGAGAAGTGACTTAATTTGGACACAGAAGTAGGAAGATGAAAATATCAGGCATAAAGAACTATTTAATCTTCCAGAAAAAGGTGTCTGGAAAAGCAGCTGGAAGAAGCAGCCAGCTGAGTTTCAGGGAGCAGGAGGGGAGTGGCTTCTAACTACCCATGTCGGCATGGATGGCAGATTCGCCCTTCCTGGACCTGGTTCAGATGGCATGCCAAACTCCCACAGAAGTTCTAACTGGTTTATATCAAGATCTACAGATGGGGGGGCGGGAAGGGGAAGCTTTGCATGTAAAAAGCTCTACCCTATAGAAATTATTCAGTGGTAAGACAGCAGTACCTTCCATGCAGAGATCCGTTCCATGGGGCAGAGCTGTTTACAGGCTTTCTTCTAGGGTAACATGCCCCTGAAAAGGCTGCCTGCCTTGGGACAATGGCACGGGGCCGGGGTGCAGCAGAGGCTTCGGGGGAAGCAGGCAGGGAGGGGGATACCGGCAGCCCAGGGGAGCAGGGATTGCCCACAAGCCCCTCTCCTTTAACAAGATAAGGATGTGTATCTCTGCGTACAGTCTGGCTGACCTTTCCCTTCCTCCTACCTCTGGGAAGGCGAATGACCAGAAGGACGCCCCCAAAATCGGCTCTGATAAGTCGGGGGGATGTCTCACAGAGCTGGCAGGTCCACGTACAGAGTGGACAAACGATCTCGAGATGCAGGCAGGTCGGGTCCATTCTGGCTTTATCCCCAGATCTTCGGGTACAGAAGGAGAACGGCACTCTCTCCCTGACCCGGAGCCCTGGGGTGCTCACCGGGACCCCGACTGCACCCTTACCCCCGTGCCCCTCCCCGAGCAGGGCTGTCCCGCAGCCTGCTGCCTCCTCCAGCCCGGGGCCTCTAGGTGCTGCTGTGCTACCAGCAAAGGCTCTCCCGGCAGGAGGCACGGCAGTACCGCCCTCGTGTTGCAGGAGGAACCTGCAGCAGGACCTGGAGCACCAGGAAGAACTTTTGTTTTCTTTTCTTGTTTCAAAGCATCTTGTCCGTTCTCGTGTAAACCAGCCGGCCGGGCAGGGCTCTCCCCGCCCGCAGCGCCTGCCCCGCAGGGATTGCAGCAGAGGGAATAAACCCGAGCAGCGCGTTCTGCACCACGGCTTCACCACACCGCTGCTGCAGCCCAGCTCTTCCCACTCAGAAGGGAGAGGGGGTTAAACTGAGCTAATGGCATCGTCGTGGCAGGAGTTAACCCTGTTAGGGCAAGGACAAGAACGCAAGTGACTTGTCGTAGAGAACAGTAATGCACATGGGGTTGATGCATGGAGGTGAGGCTTAAAGCTTCAGGCATTAACAATCGAACATTTTGCCTGATTAGGTACCAATCCCTATCACAAAGCATGTTGTGACCACCATAATGCACTAACCAGTGATGGGAAATTAGACCAGCTACCAGAAACCATAGTAGTTGTTTCTCCTCTGGGAACTTTACTCAGACGCTTATCAAATCTGGGAGTCTCATCCTGCTGTTCCTTAAATTGGTGACAAATGCTCCCTTGTTTCTTGAGGGCAACCACAGCTTTCACCTTCATTGCCATACTATGATTTCTGTATTTGGGTAAGGTGGTGTTCCTCCTTCCCTGATCTCCCAGGTAGCTCAAATGTAAGGTGTTCATCACCCTGCTGATGCCATGCCAGCTGACAACAAGATAGGTAATTCTATCTCTCCTGACCAGCAGAGATGCTATATGAACAGTGCTGTCTTGTGCACATCCCAGGCTGTGGTGACTATGGCATGAATTCTCTGTGGCCAGATCCACCCTTAAGACCATCCTACAAATAGTGCTGCAAGCACTGAGAGCAAACAGCAGATCTGCCCGTCCTTGGGCAATGACAACAGAGTTCACGTTGCATCCCTAACAGCACATGTATACTTCAGCTCTGCACATATATGAGGGCTTTATTCCTATACATGCAGCAGAGAAAGAAGCAAGATTGTATAACCTGCTAGTTTACCCTATTTCAGCTGGTTTGTGGGGCCTGTCTGGAAGTGTTGAGTATTTCCTTTGGCAATTCTGATCCCAGCTTACTGAAGGGATGGTGCAAGATCAGACACATACCTTGGAGAACAGCTCTTGAATTTTTCCATCTGAGAACGCTGCTCTCACCAAATGCATCTAATGCCTATATGTGATCTCTGGTGGCTGTTGCATACTGATGTGTGAGATCATGTGATGCTCCTCATAGAACAAGGTGTCTCAGACATGCAGTGAGAGTTAGATGAGTGGTGGGGCGTGGTGGTAGGGTGCAGTGATAGGAGTAACTTGAAGGCTCTCTTTGGCAGCACAGCAAAACCCAGGTGATCCTAGAAGGCATATACCTCAGGGAGAGAGAAGCCTTATTAGCCTTGTGTCCTGGCCTCAGCTAGGATAGAGGATGTTTAGTTGTCACATATAGAAAATAGTCCCTGGCAGGAACCACACAGACACTTCTCAACTGCAGCACCATCCAGGCAATCCAATGGGAAGAGCAGCAGGAATATTAAACTGTACATAGGAGGTCCTGGGCAGATAGAGACAATCCCACAGAGGACTGGGTCCTACCCATTGTTCTGTGACTGCAAACTACATGCCAAGCAAGAAACAGGGCTTGAGAACCAATGGGCAGCAGAGGTATAGGTATAGTCTATACCATAATCTGTACCACCTTCCTGACTAAACTGCAGACAACTTCCCTGCACCTGTTGGAGAACTGAGATGCCCCGTTTCTCATTTGTAAGGTGTTTATGTTTGTTCCACATCACTTCTGCAGTGGTGACAAAAGCCAAACACTGAGAAGAGGTTCCTGTGTTTGCTCTCTATGCTGGCCATGGTCTGTGCTTGGACAATGCCTGGGAGCAAAGGCCAAACAAAGCCATTGACTGTTCCTACTACCCACACACCCCTGCCACAGCAGGCTGAGCCTTCAGTTTTGAGGGGTTTCCACACAAATGTGCAGTTCACAGCACGTTCCCTCCAGCCATTTCAGAGCCATGCTGTTAACCTGCCTTTGCCAGCTCCTTTCATTCCTGTTGGTACAGCCCATGGCAAACTTCCCATTTGTGTGAATACACAGCCTCTGGGCAGAGCCATCAGCACAGAGTGGCTTCCTGAGTGCTAAGCAGGGAGAGGCACTGGGGAATCCCAATCCTCATGCCAGACGTTAAATGCCTGCAGAGACATGAGCCCCCCACAATATTCTTCTGTTCCTTATCTGGGGGCATCACAGCAGTGACCGACCCAGCTGCCACCACTGCCCAGACACCAGGCAGGTCCCAGCAAACGGACAGACAGGCTTTCAAAAGGTGATTCTGAATAGAGTCAGTTTTGACTTCCTACTTATCAGCCAAATCCTTCTCAGTTCCCCCGTGCAGATGCACACACCACAGGTTTCCTGCATCCGTAATTGGAACATTATTTCTCATTTTTGTGGTATTTGCTGATATTGCTGCAGGCATTTGAGTGGAGAGAAGGCAGCTTATGCTTTTCAATACTGGAGTACACACGTGTCTGTGTGCACGTTCTGCATGTAATGTGGTGTTAAAAATACCTGGTATTCTTTTGCTGGAAAAGAGCAGGTACAAGAAGACAACAGACATGGTACTGTCTTCTTCAGCACTACAGGCATCATCTCTTGCCCTGTCTTGCAGTACCTCCTGTAATTAGGTTTTATGTTAGAGCTCAGAGTCCATTTTGTCTGTCAGACCATGCCTCAGCAAATTTTGGCTAAAGATTGAGGATCAGTATCTGTGGGAATTGAGCCAGAAACACATTTTTCACTGAATTATATCTTAAGAAACATTAGCGGGTGTGATAATTACTTGCTGGATGAAATATACTTTTTAAATTATATCATTTGTTCCAAAACAGTTTCTGGTATTTTCTCTATAGGTTGATTTATTAATGACACCTTGAAAACTGAGAAACTGAGGGGTTTTCCCTTCCAGCCTTTAACACGGATGAAGCGCTATGTTAGGCATTACTCAAGCTGACTGCAAGCTTCCCTAAAATACAGACATAATTATCTGCTTTTATTGCAGCAGATGCTCTTACAAGACCTCCTGTAACTCTATGTGACTTGTGGCCAAAGAGATGTAAGGGCCGTTCAGAAGCCAAGGCAGTCTGCTCCAAGTGTCAGTGACATCCCATCGCCTTTCGCTGATGGCTGAGAACGGACATCTCCATAGTCCAGAAAAGCAAAACTTGCTCGTAGCCAAGAGCAGCTTCACCATAGCCAGAAAAACTTCTGGTTAGAAGAACAGGCACTGCTAAAAAGGGAGTCAGGTCAGCTTTTCCAATAGTTTTCTCAGGCAAGATATGCAGTGAGTTGTCCTGGGCTCTGAGTGCACTTTCTCTGCCCAGGGCGGATGGGCTGCTTCCTTAACTGAGTGCCCTCATGTCAGACATGCCACAGTTGTCTGTCTGGCCCCTTTCCTCTCTTGCATTCTCATCTTGCCTTTACTTTCTATTTGCTTGATCCTTAAAATCCTTCTCAACATAAAAACCTAACAGTTGCCACCATGGCAGGGTGACATCTATGTCCACCTTAGTCAGAGGCAGCTGCATTCTGCTCTCCATGTGTCACCCCCCACACCCCCCTACACTGACAGTGCAGCTTTACACAACACACAGGTTCACTACAGGGGGAGTTGATGGAAAAGGTCAAATACACATCAGTGACTGTTACTGTAAGTGGGACAAACTCATCATTTTCTGAAGACAGGGATTATATTTAGCAGTGTAAGGAACCTCTACTGTGGACATGCAGGAGACTGAGATACCCACTAGAGACTTTTGAGAACCTGGAAGGCTGTTCAGGACCCAGCATTAAGCATGCTCCTTAGCTCAGCCTACTAACACTGGCCTAAACCAGACACTATGCCCCCTCTGAGTCACAGATGTTTCCTGTCAAATGCCCAAGATTCAAACATACATAATATAGAGGCTGATTATACTTCAGCATGTTTTCTAATAAATGATTTCTTAGAAATAAAGCACTAAACAAATGGGAATTATAATGAAACAAGACAACAGTGATAATACCACTGTGTGTATCTGAAGTAATGATGGGGCTAGATCAGATAATGAAGGTGTAAAATGGATAAATGCTGCCATCTCTAATACCCATAATAAATTCTAGGATATTGAAAAGACTACATGATATCAACAAATAACTAACGACACTAACAGCCTCAGAGAAAAATCAGTATTTAGAGTGCTAGTCATTGAAGGAAAGTGTCCCAAAACACAGAAACTGCCATAAAATGGATATACCCAACATGAAAAATAATCAGAGCTTATCCTCAGCTTCTTGGTTTACACCATACCTCAGAAAGCACCTTCTGCTCCTTCTGGTTTCATCCCCACAGGTACAATGGGGTGACTACTGCTAATGAGAGGGGCTTTAAATCTCATGGGTTTAGCATCAGCAAATGCTGTATAGGTTCCTCTGACAGGCAGGAAACTTTGTTATAACATTGGTTTTATGCTGCTTATAAGTCATCATATTTATAAGGGGGGTGGGTACTCTGTGCCAGTCACAGATGATGATCTGAGGCACTGTCTATGAGGATGGCATCGCTGTCCAAGGTCCCTCTCACCCCGAGTCCATGTCCTGTGACGGAAATAGTGGGGGTGAGGGCAGGCAGTTAGACATGACCACGGTGATAGGGCAGCAACTGCAGCAGGGGCTCTTGGAGGGCAGTGCAGGGCTGTGGTCACTGCACCCATCACTACCGTTGCACTGCACAGAGCACACTTCAAGTCCAAAGAGTTTCAAAGAGATAGGGATGTCTTCCTTAACCAACCAATCCTCACTTCAGAGTTCACTCTTAGGCCAAAACAAAAACCAACATATCTCCGAAGGTCCCACGGCCCCAGATTTAGCAATGCACTGTTATAAGCCGTAACAGCTCTGCGGGGTCTCTCTGGTTGTCACTGGGGATAAAGCGCAAGGGAGCGAAACAAGATATCTGTCAGCATTAGCAGACTAATAACAATGTCTGACAGAAGATAGGGCTGTGACTTATCCTTCTCCTTCAGCATTTCTTCATAATTTTGCAGCTAAGGAACCAAGACACAGTACCAGTGGAAGAGAGATTCATTTAACCATAAGATCAGCCTCTAGTAAGAGCTGTCCCATAGGAGGCACTTGTCCTGCAGCCCAGCTTAACACCACGAAACCAGGCCCAGCCACAGAGATGTCTCATCAGCCCTCCCCCATCAGCTCAAAGAGCAATCAAGACATACTCTGCCGTCACGTTGAGCTTAGCTTTGCAGCAGATGTGGCTTGTTTGCAAGTGATAGCCATTCCTGTCATATATTGAAATTAATTTCCCATTAAAAAATATCTGCTGTACAGGGAATGAAACTGAGCAGCAGACACACCGACACAAGCACAAGTGTGCAGCTAGCAGGACAGTGAAACCCATTTGTGATACAGCAGCCTTTCCCACTGCTCCCTTCCCCCCATACAATAATGTAGTTGTAATGCCATTTTTCCAAGACAACTAAGTGCCCATATTTTTCTTTTTCCAGCTGACTGCTGCAGAGCAGCTATGCTTGAGAAAATTAGTTTTTATCATTTTAATCATCTAATCTTCATAAACCTTTTAACGCAAAAACAAAAACTACTTAACGCACAGCAAGATAATTAATATTGAAAATAGACTCTGCAGGGGAACTGTAAGTACCTGCTGCCTTGCATTAGGCTCCCAGAATAATAAATTAGCTAAGAATCTTAAGTAAGTTTGTAAGAACAACATAAACAATGCCAGC
This sequence comes from Laterallus jamaicensis coturniculus, assembly GCA_022605575.1. Lineage (NCBI taxonomy): Eukaryota > Metazoa > Chordata > Aves > Gruiformes > Rallidae > Laterallus > Laterallus jamaicensis. Next base: position 14,464,378 of record JAKCOX010000015.1, read on the forward strand.
ACAGACACTACTTCCATCTGCTTTAGATAGATCACATCAAGAGGCTACTTAATGCACTGGTAGCCCAGCATTAAGAACTCAACCAATGCCTCTGCTGAAATCTTAGAAAGAAAAAAGCCATTTCTTTTTCAAAAACATCACTTTAGATTTGACAGCAAAAACTCTAATGGTTTACCTGCCCTGGAAGAGGAGAACATGCCTTTTGCCCTGACCCCACCAAACCAGAGCTCAGCGAGGGAAGGAAGAATTTGCAGCTGGAGCTTGTTAGGAGCAGCCCTGGAAAGGGCCAGGCTACCTTAGTGATATTCCCCACCCCCAGCACAAAGGACTTTCAGCTGGACCAGGGGATGAGAAGAGGTTTTCTGCTGTCTGCAGTGGCAGTGACACTGAGCAGCCCTTTTCCCAGCAAACAACAATTTCATTTTAATTTTTAAAAGAGTGTGGGGAGAGATGGCAACTAATTCTGTCTGCTAAATGGCTCTACCCCTGAGCAGTGTCACATAACTTGGCAATGCTGACAATGAGGTGCTGCCAGCAGAGACTGAAAGGGCCCCTAAATGCCAAAAATAATGTGTGCACTTATAAAGCTCTTAACGTCTTCAAAGTACTATACAAATATTAACGAATTATTTGAGGAACCAATTATTGACAGAGTTTTATTGCTTTTCCAAGCACGCATTGGGTGCATGCCAGGGATCCTGTGAAGGACCCTGTTCAACTTGCTGAGGGGGAGTAATGGCTGGTGTTTTTGGCTGGGAACCCACCTTCATCTCCCCTGACTCGTGGGAGGATGCTTATCTTAGGAGGACCCAACGACAGTGGTCCCTGTCCTGACCCAGGCCCTGCACCTGTAATTCTCAAGGGGCCATTTCCAGACTTGCCCCTTCTGATCTCTATGGCAGTCAGGTAGGCACAAATCTGCATGACTAATAAGTGTGCATGAAAAGTTTCTTATGTGCTACAGTTACAGTGGCTTCACAAGGGACTGCTCAAAGATGGGAGGTTAAAAAACCTGTACTGAAGTAGGAAACGGTGGGAAGGAAATCACACAAGAATACAGATTCATTTAAAGCTCAGCAGGGAATGGATAAGGGTAGAAAAAAAATCAGAGTGAATTAATGCTGCCAGAGGATTTAAAGGGAATATGAAAGGCACTTCTTATATGAGTATCGGGGGAGGGAAAGCAAAAATCCTGGAGAGAAAGTATGTCCACTAATTAGTAAACTAGGGTGGGTATGAAACTAAGGATGACTAAAATCTATCTTTAATGAGGCAGATAAAAGAAATGTGAACAATTCAGAAATGAGGAAAAGCCAATAAAATGTCTTTTCTTAGTAATGTGTGAGAAAATACTTGAGTGACAATGAGCCTATACAGAAATCAGCTGATACAGATGAGCCTTGGCTCTTGGGGAAGGGCTGAAAATGCCATGCTGCACATGACTATGTCTCCTTAATTGTGAACAGAAGACTAAGTGACTAAAGAAAAGTGTGTACAGACACTTAAAAGGAGAAAGAAATTATTCCAAAACATTGTTTTCTGAAAACCTACCTTTACCCTTTCCAAAATACTCAGCATTGCTTTGGGATGCTGTGAAGGTGAGGAATATGAAGGCAGCTGGTGTGACCTGGTCCATCAAAAGGTGACCATAATGGTCCCTGGGTGGCTGCAGTCTCTTGTGGGAAGGAGACTCTTTCCTGGCAGCTCTTTGCTCCTAAATCTGTCATGAGACCCCAGGCAGGAGATTCCTGTTCTGGTCAGGCATTGTGCCACCACAGAGAGCCCCGGGAGTGATGCCTGGCAGGGAGTGGGTTGCTTTGCAGATGGTGCTGAGCAAGATGTGCCAGTACACTGCTTTCAGGGGTATTTTGTGTGACCTTGCCACAACACAAGAGCAGTTGCTTTCAGTAGGTGGTGGGACCACAACCCCTGGCTACAGCCCTCCAGGAATATTGCACCCCAGGTCAGGGTATGGGATCCCAACCAGTTTTGGATAGAAACACAGTCCTGCCTGGGTTTGCGCTGATACATTAATGACAGAACTGCCAATTAGCTCACCCACAGTGTATGATTAACATAATAATGCCCCCAAAACACCCATTTTTAGAGGCAATGACATACCTATCTACCTTGGAGGCAATTCTGGCTGTGGGTGTTTGGCGTGCCTGGGAGCTGGCTCTGGCAGCTCGAAGCCTCAGACAGCGTTGGTCTAGCAAGAATAAATCTCACCAGACAAAGCTGATTGCATTTTTGATAGAAACAGAAAATTAACGGATGAAGGGAATGCTGGAGCTGTAATATATTTGCATCTGAGTAGTGTGTTTGATACTGTGCCTCATGAAATCGTTCTAGAAAAATTAATTTAAATCAGCTTGGAGATGAACACTGTCGTCTTGATTGAAAACAGGCTGGAAGGCTATAAAGAGAGGTTAACAGTGAGTGGCAAAGCATGGAGTTGAAGATGAGGAGACCATAGAAGAACTACAAAGCCTATTCTTAAGTAAGTTTTATTTAATGTTCTCACTGTTCATCTAGAAATGGAGGAGGAAGTAACATTTTAATAAGATATGCAAATGAGATGAAATTAGGAGGAACCAAAATCCTCCACAAAAGGTGCAGACAAATCCAGAGAGAGAAGCAGCTGGGTCAGGGTGCTCGAAAATTAATTCAGAATTTGCTACAGAATGGGAGAATTTGACCAGTTTTCCTGTTAACTGGAACAAACCAGATCCATCATTATTCACAGGCAGGAAGAAAGGTGGTCTTGGTTTGTAATTCTGTGTGCCTGCTTCTGCAGATGTGAGTCTTGCTAGCTTGAAGACTTTATGAAAACCCTCTTGTACCCTGGTGTCCTTCCTAGATGGGAGGTTTTGAATTACACATTCAGCTTGGTTATTTACTAATTTAGTGGCATAACGAGCAGGGGTTTGACTTCTACATGGATGATGCTGCTTAAAGTTCAAACTGCAGTCTTCAGAACAGATTTGCACAGTCAAAATTACATGCTAAAGAAAAAATAAACCTCATTTAGCATTTTAGACTCTGCCAGCCAAATATCTGAAACAGAGCAGTAGGTGAAAATTCACCTTTTCCTTCCAAACTTGTGGGCACAAGTTAGACCCAAGTTAGAAATGAGATAGGGCAGCAAAAGGGCAGGGCAGTTCAGGGCAGCACAGGTCCAGACCACCTTGATGCCACTCTGCTGTTTCTGCACTTGGAACACTGTGTTCAGTTCTGGGAAACTCATTAGCAAGGAGATACTGAAAAATTATAGTGAGTTCAGAAAAGAGCAACAAAAATTATCAAGGGGACGGAGAGATTCATTTATAAAGAAAGATTAAAGGAGCTAAATCAGTACTGGAAGAACTGAATTTGTAATATACTGTCACTCAGAGAAAAATGGCTACAGAGAGACATTACAATCTAGTGCTGCATGGTGTAAACACCGAAGACAAGGGAGAATTAAGTAGCATGGTAGGATGTAAAAGAAACATGAGCTGGAAGCAAGAAAAGGAAACATGGACAAAATATCCAGAAAAAAGTCCTGGTAAGTGAAGCCTCATAGATTGCAGCATATGCTGTTAGAGTGACAAAGAAGCCAGAAGATGTTCAGTGGGACATGATTGCCCAGGCCCCCAAGAGAGCCAGATCAGTGTGCTACTTCCTGCTTTCTGTAGGAATGGCACACATCCCTAGCACAATGAATGCATGAAGATGTATGAGACTATTGTGAGTTGTGGTGACAGCATAATTTCCTTTGTATAATATCAATTTTCTTCCAGGGACCATTTGTTCAAAATGAGGAATTTGGAATCTGGTCTCTGGACATTGTTTTCCTTGACCATCTGAGAATTTTTATGGTTTGGTGGTATTGTAGGACCAGACACACACAGAGGTTTCTTCTTCCATGTCAAATTTCCAATTTAGTCTCCCATGCCTACAGCCACTTGTTACCCCTCTACAGAAGCACACCTTAATGTCCTTAAGTGAAGCCACTCTGTGCCAACAGCCACCAGCTCAGGACAGATACCCAAGTGCCTTGTCCAAGACAATACAAGTTGTTTTTCAGCTTTTCAGCCTCCTAAGGACTGTGTAGCTAATGCAACACAGCGCCTTGGTTTTCTCATTTATTTTGTTTTACCTCATATGCTGTGTTGCTCTCACCTCTCAAATATTGATTAAGTCAAGTCAGAGCCCCGTACTAACCAGTGTAGCACAGTCTGCATTGTTAGACACATGTACCAATTACCACAGGGCTTTGTGAAGTAGTTTGTGAGCTATCTGTTTCTGGAATTAGACAAGGTCTGCATATTTTAGCTGAGATCAGCTCTTGCATGTCCAGTATCACCTAGGCTGTGTTTACCAGTAATTCTCTGTGCATTGGAAAATGCAGTCCAGCCTTCCCCCACTCCTAGGGATGGTTAATTCAAGCAATTCATGTGAAGTAAATCAACTTCCATGAGTGATTAAATAAAGGGAAAGATCAGCTGCATAATACCTGCCTTGGATGTGAGCCTATACTATCAGGGAGAAAAAGTGGAAATAAAATAAGCATCTTTGGGAGTACTGTTTGTCCTGACCCAAAAAGTAGCAGCCTGGGAGAAGCTGGACATTCTCGGAGCACTGAGAGTAAAATTCTTCTGCCACTGGCAATGCGTGAAGCTCCTACAATGAGCAGAGCTTGCAGAGAGCTTATCTGGAGGGAGAGCATGGACCTGCTCTACCAAAAGTGGCAACCAGTGGGGCAAATTCTGCATACCTGCTTCCTGGCAGCTGTCAAGTGTGAATTTCTGATCTTTGCATGAAGCCAGAGATATAGCCAAATGACTTTGTATTACTGTCATTTGTATTCTGCCTCTGGACTCTTTCATTTCTCTTGCTTTGAGTAATATTTTTTCAACCTTGTCTTCTCATTAAAATTTCCTCTTCATTATAGCACATTTCAATATCATTTCCTCCTGAACTGAGCTCAGGGTACAGCCCAACTAATAAGAATTGCATGATCTGCATTATTATGCACACATAACCCATTATAATTGAATCTTATTCCACTTTAATTGCACATGTTTACAAACACTGTGTTCACTGCAACCGATTATGTATTTTAGTTGATTGTGCCATTAATGATTGAAAAGCCAGTGCCATTTTCTGTTAAACCCACTTTTGGCTTGCATAACAAGTGGCATAACATAAAACTCTTCACAGGGTACATTTATAACTTCCTCTTGGTTTATTTTTAAGCGCTGAGAAGGTTTCTCCCTAAACTGAGACCATGCATCCCTAGAAATGCAACACTTTGTTATCATTCAAGCCATCTTCAGCCTTCCCAAGCACGACAGGATTTTAGTCAAATACTCATTCGTGGTGGAATTTGGAAACCAAGTTAATTTTAGCAACAGGGACCTTCTTCCTCTCAGTAAGTTACAATCCCCCCATCACCCAGGCACACCCAGCACTTTTGTATTTTCAGATGAGAGCTTTGCACTCAGAGCTCCCCCTTTTGTGAGCGTGCTTAAATGCCCCCACCGACTGCCTGGCAGTTTTGTTTCTGGGCAATGCAATAAGGTCAGCAGATACAAAATTATTTAGGAGATGGAGCTCCTGAGACTTCAGATACTGAAGAGAATGGGAAGATTTGGCAGCACACTGTGCTGTTTTGGTGCAAGGTCAGTTAGATAAGGTCAGTGGGGATGTTAAATCTAGCCACTGCCTAGTTTGTCATCAGGTTTTATAACAGGAGCAAGGGAGTCTGATAGACCGGAGTCTCCAGAAGAAAAAATACTAAAAACAAACCAGTATTTTCACCAAGACTTATAGAAAATGTACTTCTTTTTATGTGCCTTTTCCCAGATACATGTACCCTGTGTAGCATTAAGAGAGATAGATGTGCTATATCTGGGCTCTGTTCAGCTTTTCCTTCACATATGTTTATCCTGCTGCTCTTTAAGTATCTATGCAGCGCATATTATCCTAAAAGCTGTCCTTCAGACATGAGTAACACCTTGCTGAGGATGCTGACAGGACCACCAATTGCTAGCATCATGCAAAGAGTCCTCAAGCCTAGCGATGCTGTTTGCCACCACTGTGTCACAAACCCAGAGGCTTTCCAATGAGCCTCCCCTGTTAGGAAAAGTCAGTAATTAGGAGTTGACTTCATGGCCCCAAACATGCATATCGGCTTGTTAAATTTAATCATCACTGAATAAAAGACTATCAGGCGAGTGAAGGAGAAAGGAAGGGTTTGCCCTAAGTGGAAGAGAGGTTTTGGCAGAAATCAAAATGCAGGTGATGTGCTCTGCATCTTCAGGATGCAATTGTTTATGTCTCTGGCAATAAATAATACATCACAGGCATTGACAAATGGAGCTTCACAAGAGCCTTGTGAAGTAAATCAGCAGTTGTTATCCGGGATGGAGAGGGAGATGGGGCACAAAAAGGTTAAATGACTTGATGGAGGATACAGCAAGCCTGTGGCAAAGTGCAGGTCCTGTGATGCTGGGTCTGTGTGGTGACCACAAGCTCTTTCTGATTTTCTTTTGGGTGTTACCAATTGCAAAGGAATGGCCATTGATAATGCATTTGGATACTAAGCTGTCAGGAGGATGTGAAACCAGGAGATAAATTAATGATTTTTATGTTCTGTGATGGATTTACAGAGAATCTCAGAGGCTTTAATTTGGACAGTCTGGGTTCTGCCATGCCTTTTTGGTTTCGTCTATTGGATTTTTGATAACTATAAAGCTCTCCAGTGGGACTGGGGATCTGAAGTGTTTTGGGGTGGAATTAAGCAATCTAGTGTGATTCTGTGTTTATAGCAGGAAGGCTTTTGTTTTGTGCTTATAGGGATTTGGGCAGGAGCTGTGCTCTTGTTATTAATTGTTGTGCATTATGACTCATAGCAAACTTACTGCATTGTCTAAACTATTTTCCAGGCATCATGAAATGTTTAGAGGTTTCATCTCTCTTGTAAGGGTGAGGTTTCATCCACCTTTACGCATTTGTGCAAGTAGGGATGGCTCTAGGATTATAAATAAGGAGGTAAGCTGATAATGCAGAGGTGATCTTGCAAGCAGTTATGTTTACTGTGATTTACGTCAGTTTGCTGTGACTTGAAAACACTTTGGGCTAAATCAGTTTAATTCACAGTCTGCATTCAGTAAAGCAGGATCTCGTAGCTATACCTGCCTTGTCCCTTCTTCCTTCCTTCCTTCCTTCCTGGCACAACATCCTGGTCATGTCCAGACCTCTAGCCCACCAGCTGGCTCAGCACAAGCAGGCCACAGTCCTAGCAGACAGTCCAGTGAGGTTTGCACTGGAGTCAAGGATTTTTTTGCTCCTAGGCTTGAGAATGCCAGCACTCCCCTCTTTTGCAGAGTTATTCCAAGCCTGTAGTCAGGACCTAGTGCTGATCAAACGCTTTGCTATCCTGTGATGAGAAGTGTGGCAGAAGTGAAAAGCATTACTATTATTGCTGTCCTTTGAAATGCAGTCCCTAGGGGAGCTGACATTTGAAGGATTCACGGCATGTGGTGAGGTCTGCTGTCAGCCTGGCAAGCCAGGATTCATGAACGGTGGCTCACAGATACTTTGTGCTGTGCACGTTGAGGAGGTGAAGCTTTTGTTTGTGGAGAACAGCTCTGCCGAGCCCTGGAAGGAGCAGTTCCTCTATAGCTACAGAAGAGTTGATACAAGGTCAGAGCTTTCAGAAAGGGCAAAGACAAAACAACCCACGCATGCTTTCGCCAGTATGGATTTGCATGCGTGTGCATATGCAAGTAGGTTTGTGGAGACAATTAACTCCTGGGTTTCAGATGCATTCTGACAAGAAAGTGTAAAATTGCAGAATACATTCTCATCTTTGTGGGACCACTACTGCATTAATCTCAGAAGAGGAAAGAGGAGGGATGTAAAGCACTGCAATAAGGCTTCCAAGAATCCTCGTGCTAAATCAAACTCATTTTTAGTTAAATAAGCTCATAAACTCCTCCATCATACAAACTATTATTTTTACACTCTCGATACTGAAAAATGGCCAAATGTATTATCATTGTTTTTAACCTGGCAAATATATTTTCTCCTGGCCCGAGATGCTGTCTGCCAAGCTTCAGGGCTGAAGCAGGTTTTTATGCTTGAAGCTTTGTACACACAAGCTCTGGGAAAAAAAAAAATAAAGAAGGGTTTATCACTGACAAGTTGGCACAATCTTAACTAGTGTTGAGCAGCTGGAGAATCTGGAAAGCACATCAGACTTGGAGTCAGTGGGGAAAAGAGGAAATTCTGCAGTTACCGGAGTCTTGCTATAAAAGGAACAAATTCAAGGGAGAGGTGAGCAGACAGAGTGTTTTGAAGATGGGATAGTTTGCAGATGGTGAAGCATGTTGATAAGACCATTAGAAACCAGCTAGCAAAGTGATTAATGAAGTGGAATTGCCTTTTAGTTCTTGGGACAGGCAGTCAATTGCATCAACTGGGATTTTAGTGGGGAAGGTGGGTGGAGGAGGAAGAAAGGAAAGAAGTGGGGAAATTGAATTGGTGGCATGCTGAGCTTAAAAAGATGTTCAGAAACACATCAAGTGGGAACCCAGACATGAGGACAGCTCATCTCCTGTCCTCAGGAATTCCCTGAAGTCCTGGGAATGTCTGCAATGCAAAGCAAACCCCACAGCCAGGGTGGGAGGTCACATCTCTGCACAAATGTTCCACATCCCTGCTATACGGAGTGCTCCTAGCTGTGGAGTGGCTTGGTGCTTAAAGCTAATACCCGGGAGCAAATGGAAGGGCTTTCAAACACCAGAAATACCCAGTGATTAACTCAACAGTGGCTAAAATAAAAGAAGCGTCATGCATGGAAAAATAGTTGGCATATTTCCAGGTCTTAGCAAATACAAAACCCCATCAGTCTAAAGAAGCATTAGGAGTTTATGATGTGGAAATAACTGGCTGGTGTGTGACGCATTTCCAGCTTATGGTGAGCCATCTATTAGAAGAAAATGTTTTAGACGATCTGGGGCTGGACTCAACCTCACTGCTGCAGGCCAAATGCCATGAACATGAGGCGAGTGTTTCAGAAGCAGAATAGCTTACCATGTGCAAAGAGGGAAGACATCAGGAAACATTAGGCATAATTACTTCTCATCTATTTAGTACTCAGATGAGGTGATGGGGAAAAGTCCTCTGTAATAGCTGAGTTCGGGCAGCTTATGTCTGCTATGGTGTCATCTTTGCTGGCACCCTCTCATGCTAAGGCACCCACCGGATGGATGGAAACCTTTTACAGTTTGACCATTTGACTTGAAGCAAGCTCTCAGAGTAAAAAGGAATCTGCAGAAATGGCAAAAGGGAGTGAACTGTTTTCAGCGCATCTATTTTAAGAGGGGGAAAAAAAAAAGGCAACTCAATCGTGTCCAGCAATCAAGGTCAGCATGACCTTGGGTTTGAGTAGCAGCAGTCTATCCACTCCAAAGGAGTCGGGTGATTCTGGTCTCAGAGCTCTCCATGAACACCACCTGGTTTTACAAATGCCTTCAGCAACAAAAAAAATATTTGCTTTACAAATGAGCAAACTGAAACACAAGGAAATAAAGTCTTGCCCAAGAAGTCAACAACACATTCAGCAACCACAGAGACTATGAGTGCCAGTCCCTCTTTTTAGCTGCATTCTCCTTGGGAATAAGCCAGGGGAAAGTATCAGCATCCACATTCACACATATTGCTCAGTGACAAAAGATGGCAATGAATCCTTCATCACCAGAGTAATCCCAAATGGTATCCAGAAGATCCATAATAATTTCCTTAATGAGCAACTTTTGAAGAGTGTTTCCTTTCTCTAGAGAAATTCATCTTTGGAAGAAAATCTTAGGTAGTTTCAGGAGGGCAAGTCTCTTCTTTCCTGCCTCAAGGTGTCTGCACTGAGGATGGCGGCAGCAGACCCAGCACTGCACCTCTAGCTCCAAGAGTTCCTGGCATTCATACAGAGAGTACAAGAAAATGTGAGCCAAAGCTCAGTCAATCTGAAAAATGGACCCGTGTCTTTCTGTCTTTTAAATACTAATTTTCTGTCCTCCCGGTCTTTTTAATTTTTCTATCTGCTATTTTTGTCAAAGACAAGATTTGTGCTCTTTATTTGACACAGTCTTTTCAGTTCCTCTGAAAAAAAAAGAAGCTGTAGAAATATCAGTGCCAGTTACAAAGGACTACAGGAGCAGTTTGGTGAAGATGTCTCTGCTGGAGAAACTATAGTAGGTCTCACACAGCACCAAAAGGAAGGGAGGGTTGGTCTGAGCTCTTTACCTCTGGGAAACTGTCTTCTCTGCAATGAATACAAATCTAGGCTTATTTTCCTATCTTTAACCCTGTGACACAAAGAAGCTTCTCAAAAGCAAATGTACATTCCTCTCTCCTCAAGGACTGTGTACTTCTCAAATGCATATAGAATCTGGACACCCACTTATGAACTTTTATTTCCATTTCAGACAATACCACCTGGACACTGTGCAGTACACTCTTCATGGCCACGACTTTTCAAAAGAAAACATACAGATACTTGCAGGAACAGAGAGTGCCCTTTGCCTCCTGACTTGGTAATGATAGTAAATTTATGGACTTTGCAAGTACCTTCATGCTCAGAAGACAGGCTCAGTTGCAGAGTGAGTTGAGGAGATGCTTGATCAGATAAGAAGAATTTCTCGATTGGCATCCTTGCTGCTCCAGGTACTCATAAGAAAGTGAGTCCAGAGGTACTGTCATGGGTAGTATCTCAGCCACGCTGCTCCTCAACCAGCCTCGCTTACATGAGCTAAGGAGACATCATCTGCTTTGTCTAGGTAGGACAGTCCTTTACTGTGCCCCATAAGAACTGTATCTTTCTGTACTAGTCCCACTACCTGCTGAGATGCATCACTGTGGCACAGAGCTGTAGCCTCTTCCAGCAGGCAAGAGCAAACACAGTGAAAGTACCAAGCCAACCTCAAGATGTGCGGTGCATCAGGAACTGCTCTGACCTACTCCTCACATCCCTCTTGTCTTGGTGGATCAACCAGCAGGAAGCCCGAACTGTGCTAACCACAGCCATGCAGGTTTTGGTGCAACTGGACTGGGGGTAAGAGAAGCTACTAACTCTCTGCAGGAGACTGGCTACAAATCCCGAGAGCGCTGGCCTGTGAGCAGTACTGCAGCAGAGCAGCAGCTCCGTCTGCAGCAGCCCGTGCTTGGCTTGTGGATGCCACAGCGCTCTGAAGGGACACTGGATTGGTGCTGCTCCCCAGATGAAGGCAGCAGAAGCAGCAGCAGCTGGAGGTCACTTAGCAAGAGAGACTTGGCGGGGGAGTGGGGTGGGGGGGAGGGGAAGGGGGGTTGAAGGGGGAAAAGAACTGCCATTGCTGATGCCTGCCTGCGCCACCTTCTGCTGCTGCTATTTTCCTGGGAGTTGAGGAACAGACCAGCTCTATTTTCGGGATATAGATAAAAGTTTCCGTCACAGGTCATGAATCTTTCAGCTGCAAGAAATCCTGGCTTTTTTCTGCAGGGCAGGAACAAGAGACCAGCCACTGTGCCTGCCAAGCTCAGTGGTGCCTGGCTGGAGTGCCCAGCTCCAAGCAAGCTGATTCTTTCATCCAGAGGCCGCAAAGATGCTGACACCCACAAACGTGCACACCAGGGATATTCATGCATGGGCTCACAGGGCTGGCCTTCAGTAGATATTTTCTATGCTCCTGACTAGTGGAAGTCACTTCAGCCACTGCCTCACAGGGGGCAGAGTTTCACAGAATCACTGAGAAACTAAAGATCTCCCCAAAGGAGCAAAGACACAGAGGGCTGGGAGGGGGTTCTGCGTCACTGAGCCCGATCCGCCACCGTATCATAAGATCCCTGTCACCTAGCAGTGAAGCTGTATCTTAAAGCTAGTTTGTTTTTACCTCCACCTCTTTGTTGAGAGGACTAATTTAGTGCCTCATTCTTCTGATGGCTGGAAACCTCAGAATTTCCAACCTAAGTTTATCCGTGACCCATTTATACCTATTTGTTCTTGTGCCAATGCTGTTCTTGAGTTTAAATAGCTCTTCTCATTCTTCAGCATTAACCCTCCTCCCCCCTGCATTTATGGGCAGCAATCACATCTCTCAAAGCCAAATAAAGACTGCATTTGCTGCACTTTTCTGCAGCTGTTCCTATTCTAACAGAGCTTTTCTGAACTTGTGTGCTGGGACTGACTACCTGGGTGCCCCAGGTAGGGTCTCATCAGGCCCTGGGTCAGTGATGTTCACACTGGATGTCTGATCCATCATAGGTTCACAGATTCCTTCTCCAGGGTTCCTTGGCACACTCCAGATCAGATAACTTCACTTTCATCTCCTTTATCATTTCCAAAAGATAGGCCTCATTTCATAGAAGTAATGCATGCCATGCTTCCCTCAGCGCCCAGCTATGCTGTCTGTGTGATTACATCCATCTCCACACCTCCGTCCATCTCTCCTGCTGCAGCCCTCAAGACCATCACACATTTTTAATAAAGCTCGCTGGACTTCCACTGCTGTGCAGCCTGCTCTGATTTCAGCCACAGATGTTAAACTCTCCCTTTTTGTGCCTGAAGCATTAGACTTGTAAGTGCAATCAGCTTCCCCCTCCAACCCTAAAGGGATTCCAGTGACAGCCACTGCACCCCAAACTTTCTCAAATACATCATATACTCTCCCTAACTCTCCAGGCATTTCCTGCACAATTCCACTAATCCCCTTTTTCTCCAGTTTGACTAATCTTTTCACTACGTCAAATACTTTGTAGAAGTCCAAAGAGATTAAATCTACTGCACTGCTTTTGTCAAGAAAATCAATTATCTTATCAAATAAAATCATCAAATTCATCCGACACAATATACCCCTGGTAAAGCTGTATTGCAATCTTTCCTTCAAAACGAAGTCCTTCTCCTTCATAAAGCTCTGTGTAACACTGAGGTCAGACGAACCAGCCTTCAGTCACATCAATGATATTTCTCTCTTAAAATATACTAAGCAAATATTCTACCAATGGTGATAGGAACAGTGCCCTATCTGGAGACAGATTCCTTACCTATTGGCTCAAGCAAAGCCACAGCAGAATAGCTGCTAACCTCTCTTCCTTGCTTTTTGGGTTGTTTGGTGGGTTTTTTCCCAACTTTTTAATGTTTGGAGTTTTCTACATTCTTTACTCCAAAGTTGGTTTGAAATCAGACTTTTACAGTGCCAAAGTACAGAATTGGGGGGTTAGGCATCAAACAGAATGAGTCCTAGAAAAATAATGTTAGGACCAGTGGAAAGAAAATGCTGATTCTTTTCCAATGGCAATTAGGAAATTGGTTCCCTAAAACAGGCCAGAGAATCGCAAAGTGTAGAGAAGTAGGTGATCAGAAATGAAAAAATAAAATTAAGAATATTCCATGTGTTTTGTATGGGTTTGCACCAAAGACTTCTGGATGGTGCAGCATCTAACAGGCTATTAGATGTTCACAGCCTTCTGGCTGATGATCTAATTTTTAAGCATCTTTTTATCCTTTGATCACTCATGGAAAAGGCTCAGGATTTAGGGAACTGACATACTCCCGTGTGCAAAATTTAAGTTAACATGTTATTGGAATTCACATCTTTTCTCTCCCTTGCTGTCCTTCATCCCTTCATCCTACCCACCAAGGAAATCCTTTTTCTTTGCTCAGCCAAGGCAGATTTCCCCCCTGAAACCTCTGGTGCCCCTCCTTATTTTGGTGATTACTAACCCTTAGGATGTTCAGATGAGACAGTACTCTGACAGATAATAAACAGCACCAGCTTTTCCCGATCTAGTCTAAGAGTAAGTCCTAAATGGATCATTAGCCCATGAGAGGTGCAGTTCATCTGAGGGAATAAACTGGGTGCAGAGGAAGATGGAAGGCCATGACCTCGAGGGGTTCCAGTTCCCAGAAACACTGTACCTTGTGCAGGTCACATCACATCTTGATGCTTCCTTTTTGGTTTCTCATGGCTGACTGTCCATTGCAACAATTTGCTTTTGAGCCTGCCCCTTAACTACACCTTCATTCAACACAGCCCTTGGTCAGAGCTCTGCATCTTATCCCCCCTCCTCATTTTTAACATCCAATGCAAGACACAAGTGGCCAAAGGCCATTTCAATAGCTGCTGAGACAGGCCTCCAAGCCATACCGTACAAGGCTGCAAGATGGCTTTTTCCTAACTGTTTAAACTGTTTATACAAACAATAAAGTTGAGTAATGAAAACTAAGAACAATTTCTCTCAGGCTTTCCTAGGACTATCTCAAACAGGCTTGTATCAAGCAGGACAATTAATCTACTCCTGTTATAAAAAATAAAATGAATGGTCAGTGACTGGAATTAGAAGAGAAAATAATGAAACTGAAACATGATTATGATCAAAGACAGACACCAATAGGATACCAGAGTCTAGCTGAAAGTTCAGACAAATTTGAACTCAGTGACAAAGAAAACCTCGCTTAATTTTCTGTTTCACAAAACAGTTTTATGGAGCTAGTAGGGAAATTTTAGGAAATCTGATTATGCAGAGAAAAAGCTCTTGTCATAATTAATCCAATTCAGAAATCAAACGCCAGCAAAGAGGGAAATTTCCTTCTCATTTATATTCCTATCAACCCACTGAAATCAGAAGGGCTTCAGGAAAGTTTAAGACTTCCTTTATAAAACTATATAGCTTGACAGTAACTGGGCTCATACATTTAGGTGGCTCTCCCATCATACTCAAACGTTATTGAGTGTTATGATTAAAGGGACAAAAGATCTCCAGAGCAAAATCCCACTCCAGGATTTACGTTTTTAAGAGTTAAACACATTTATACATCTAGAGTCAGGAATTATACTAGCCAGCAGTAATTACACAGTAGAGAATATCTCTCTCACATATCAGACCAAATATATAGATGCAGAATCTTGATTCTCTGTTTCATTAAAAACGGTTATATTAAAAATTAATGGCAAGAAATTTTTCACAGCATCTCAAATATTTCATGTGGGCCAAGGAATGTACCAGTAGCTGAAATATCAAGAGGCTACCAAAATAAAACACATGAATAACTTTGGGCAGACAGTGTCTTTTTTTCAGTGGTTGTAGAGCTCTTGACACAAAGGAGCAGTCCCTGAAAGGGAAGCCTGAAAGGATCAAGACGTCCAAAATAATTAATGCACATGATTGATTCCTTTACAAAAGAGGGGAAAGAAAAAGCTGATCTTCAGCTTTTGGCCTTGGACCCATATTCCTCATCATGGTGTGTGGGACAGACATAACTTACTACCAGTCTAGTAACGCTGGCTTCCTAATGGGATCTGGGCCAACAATCCTTCATGTTATCCTGGTTTTGGCAAGGCCAAATTCTGCCCATTGCCACAGGCACAGGTCAGAGTAACTCTATCAGCTACCAGGGAGTTTCCCTGTGTTTGTGCAGGTGGAGCCGAGAGCAGAATCGCGTCTCCATTTCCTCACCCCTTGGACACGTGCAGTTTGAATTTCCCTTCATGTGAAACCGTATGTTGACACATACAGTGAGGTGAATCATCACTGACCCCACATACGAGCACAGTCCCCATCTTGGCTTCCCCCTGAGTCTTCTCACTGAGAGGAGAGAGGCAGGCAGCAGCAGTGATGCCACCACGGGTGCTGCTGGCTGTCCCCCTCTGCATCAGCATGTACCCACGCTGCTCTTTGGCTGATCTCACACCGATGCCTTAAACCCTGCAGCTATGCACAGGGCAGATGCTCACCCCTGGGATTCTAAGGGAGGCCTTGATGCTCCCTATGCTGGGAGAGGCCTCACCAGGTTCAGACAGGCATCTCAGGGAAGTGAAGTCCTGGCACAGGTTGTGTCTCGCCCCAGGGCTGTCCCTGCCATCCCCAGTGTTCTCCCAGCGCTCCCCTGCGACAGCCACAACACACAATGTCCTATGCACACCTGTGGGAAGAGAGCAAGCTATGCTTCAATAGTGGAAAGCAGCTTTCACACTCGGCCCCCTGCACTCAATGCAGGCTTCCCAACCCTGCCATGTTGGCCAAGAGTTAAACCTGATGGGAGCAGAGCTTTTACACTAGGCCAAGGGAGGCAGAGACCCTCTGCTTGCTGCTCCATTGGCCAGACAGCTGAAGGCCACCATTTACCACCCCAGCAGCCTTGTTGCTGGAGGCTGAGCATGGCTGAGGGCCCCAGCCTGGCAGGGGCAGCCGGCTGGGTGCACCGCTGAGGAGGGTGAAGCAGGAGCTGGTGGGCAGCAGAGATGAAGAACAGAAAGAGTTGTGTTAGTCTTCTAAGCAAAAATAATGATAGGTCTGGTGGGTGTGGGCAAAAAGGGAAAGAGAAGTGTTGTGTGAGATAAACAGGACCCTGGGAATGTTTCTTCCTGCACTACAGGATCTGTCATGCTTCCCCTGAAGGGTGAGGCATTTCCTGGGGTTAAGGCTTTTTTACTGGGTTGCTGCACCAAGAGGTACTTGAAATAGAAGCACAAAAACAAAATAAAGAAAATACATCCTTTGCGTGGTGACTGTGGATGGGAGGAGAACAGATTAGAGGAGCAAGGTTAGGGATATGTGTGTGTGGCTGTGTGTGCGCCTGTGTCTGAGTGCCTATGTGAGGCACGTCTGAAGCACAGCCAGCTGAGGCCAAAATGCATCCCCAGAGCCTGCTCCTGCAGCATCCAGCCAGTCACCCTGGAGCTGGGGCATTATTTGCAGAAAGAAAGACTTTCTGGGACACTTTTTTTGGGTTTTTTTGTTCACTCACCATTGAAACATAGTTGGTTTCTCTGCAGTCTGAACCTCCAGCTGGGAGCCCCTGCAGCAGAAGGGTAGGATTTGTGCACTGATGGATAAACCCTTGCGCAGTGCTAAGGATACGGCCCCTCATCCCGGCAGGGCTGAACTCCACAGCTTGCAGCGCATCTTCTGTGCCTACCTTAGTGCCCACAATTTAGAGTCAAGGTTATTTCTGAGAGTCCCAAAATAGATCAAGTGCAGACACAAAAATCTAGAGAATCTACTTAAAACTCAGAGGGGAGAAAAGGTCAGATTACAGGTGTATTTATGGGCAAGTTGTTCCTTTTTCTTTTTTCTGTTTTTAAAATTACCTAAAGTTGGGAAATAATGAAATATTACTTCAGTAGCCATAAGGAGTATAAAACAATTTCAAACAGATGTAAACAAATAGTGTAAGGTAATTAAAAACAGAGATAACTCACTGGCTAAATTCCTCTGGAGCCCTCTTCACTCCAGCCTTTGATGATACATTAATATTTTTGCATATGCAGAATTAAAAAATGTATCAGAGAGGATGGAAGAAAGAGATTCCTTTTATCAATGAAAAAATATGTGTTTATGCCAAAGGAGTATCCCTGTAGCCTATGTTAAAGGCACAGCTTTATCATTCTGCCTTTTTTTCCTCTTGGAAAGCATCTGCTTGGTTTCCAAATACCTTTTTATTTTTTCCCAAAAATAATTCATCCGTAATCCCGTCCTCTGTCCTCAGCCACTGTGATAATGGGGAAGAGGTGGCAGCTTTGTACAGGGGCTGTAAGTTTTTCAGGGGGGGGAAATAACTTTGTACAAAAGCTACATATCTTTGGAGATGTATGGTTAAGACCAAATGCCCTCAGTGGTATAAATCCTTAACAACTCTGCTTCACTACATGCAATCAAATCTCTCTGGTCACTCCAGATTTATACAGGAAAACTGAGAAGGATTTTGAACCTCAGTGAATTTTTGATATTCAGGACCGTAAATGCATAAAGCCAGTAGCTTTGGCAGCAGTCACACACGGTGTGCATGCCTCAGTGCAGGTTAAGCCCCTCTGAGTACCTCCTACAGACTATAGGTTAATAAAATTAGAAAGAGGCACCTTCCGAGAGGTTTCTCCTGTCCCTGCCAGGACATGCTCTCTCCAAACAGGCTGGGCTTTGAGCTCAGCCATGTCCCTCTGGCTGTGAAGCCACCACCAAAATCCTTCTTCACTCTCCATGCAGGGCTGCACCACATGCAGCATCCCATGTAAGCACTTGTGACAGTCACGGACCCAAGAGCCAGGGACATCAACAACACAGGGCACATCAACACAGGGCTGGGGGAAATGGAAGATTTCCTGAGTCTTTCCTGCCACCCCATTCCCAGGACTGCCACAAACTTGGAGTATCCTGGACAGTGCAAACCCCTGGCTCCATGCACAGCCTCACATCCTGGTGTTAGCATGGAAAGAACCACTGCCTTCAGAGCTGGAGAGGAGAGGAGACAAGGGAATAGCAAAGGAGAGGAGGGGAGAAGAGGGGAGGGGAGGAGAGGGAAGGGGAGCGGAGCGGAGAGGAGAGAGCCCATTGAGGGCAAGCGTGTTGTACTGCCCTTCCTGCCCAGGAATGCCTGGGCACACTGCTGCAGCTAAAGAGCAGTTACTAATGCCAGAGCGATATAGTGAGATTGCCCTCAGTTTAAGAAGCTGGGAGAGGCCTATGGAATCAGTTAAGTTGTGACAACTTGGCTGGACCTTGCTGCCTCTGACATTTCTGACACAGAGGACACACAGGACGGCCTTCTGGGTGCCCTTTGCTCCAAGGAAGAGAAGTGAAATGGCTGCGAGATGGCTGTGAAGGCAGTGTGAGGGAGGTTGTGCATTCAGGAGGCTACAGAGGCAGTTTGTGGTTCTTACTGTTCTGAATTTAAAGTTTACCAACAAGACTTAACATAGCTTAACAAGACTGAGTTTCAGTTGTCACCTTTCAATTCTGAAACAGCGCTTGCAAAGACTCTATAAAGGCAGAGGATTATTCTTGGTTTAGGTTTACAATTGGGGAAACTGAGGCCTGGCACTAAAAGATGACCCCCCTGCAGTGCAGATCCTGACTCCCAGGCTATTTATCTACCTGCTTCTGCTACTGCTTCAATGAAAACTCCCTTCCCTTGGGCATGGCAAAGCGTGCCCCTTTGCACACCCTCTCCACAACTTGATCTTTCATACCTGGAGTTCAGAGCTTAGCATACCGCACCAAATCATCAAAGAAACCCAAACAGGCATTTCACTGATGTGAAAGACCTTTCAAAAAGAGAGAGAACAGAAATAGAAGCCTGAGCTTCATCAGAGAAGTGACTATTACACCAAAGCAAAGCAGCAGCTGAGTAAAGAATAAAAGAAAGAACAGATTAAAGGCGATACTTGAGTCCTGAAGAAAGGATAGCTCTGCATAGCAAATGATTTGCGGGGGGGGTGTGTGGAAAAAGGCAAGGAAAGAATTATCTAGCAGTATCTTTCTAAAGTTGCCAGAGAAGTAATATTAACATAGAAATAGGAAAGTGGGGATAAAAAAGCCATCGAGAGTTGGTGGAGAAACAGCTAAGCACTATATGTAAAAATCAGAGAGCATCTAAGTGGCCAATTTTGGTTTTTCTGTGAAAGGTGAATAGCACAATATATTATCCATCACAAAGCAAGGAAATCACAGCAGTGTTGATTGGAGCAGTGCTTCAGGAAATTATTGAACAAGCAAGAAACAACCTCTGATCATGGCATTCCAGGAGAGGAGTAATTTGGAGAATTGCACGCAGAGCTCAGACCAACATGGGCTGCAAATGTTTGAACAGTAATCCCATGCTTAACAAATGGGAAAGCAGCGGGCAGCAATTGCTGCTCAGCAGAACTGTTGAGAGCAGGAAACCAACTCTGCCCAATGGTTGCATACAAAATCAGGTTTTGAAAGCACTGGTACCAGGACCCAAACCGAGGAGAGTAAAATCACTGAAGCGTAAAATCCTGTTGGAATTACTCAACGCTTGTGCTGGAGACCAGCCTCAGCAACTGGGTGTGCATCCTCAGATACATATTTTACTAGTCTTTAAGCAGTAAATATGCCCTGGGCCCACCGAGCAGCATTGTGTCAGCAGCCTGCTTTGTTGGATTCTGTTTTGTTGCCGTTCAAACTTACAGTCAGTCTTCAGTGGTTTTCTGAGGGGGATTGGGCACACCAGAAATCATTTAATTTCATCATCTCTGCCAAAAGAATTCAATAGTTTACACTATCCATTATTGTGAAAGATGCTCTTTGAGTCTGGATTTTCCCTCCGGGTAAATCATAAAAGGATGCCTGACCTGTATCCAAGCAGAAAACATACTGGAGTCAGTGGAGTGGCCCCTGCTTGCATCAGCAGAAGCAGTCCAAAGAGGGAAAAAGGTTTATTGTGATCCCTTTGCTGATAACTGTCTTAGGTGTGTCCCATCTCTGCTGCTCTTCAGTACCACTGAGGACTAGACACTGTTGCAGTATCTGGAAGCTTTGATGTTTCTGAAAATTAGCTGTGCTTTATGATATATTTGCTGTAGGAAACATCCTGATTGGCAAGCACTAATTAACTGGGACATCTAGAAGTGCAGGGAAACTGTAAGCACTTGAAGCTGGAAAGGAAAGCTAATAAAGGGTTAATGAGTTTTTATTTTTGCCAGCCAGCATACATACTCTCTTCCCCATCCGCCCCCATAAAGTACGAAATGTAGCAGATGTTTGGAGAACAGCTAGCCTGATCTATCAGCCTCTATATAAATGAAGGTTGAGCTAGTGAAAAAGGCGGCAGAATAATGTTTACTGGAGAAGAGCAAGAAGATTTCCGACACCTGGGCAACTTAATGATGGCAGATGGCAAAAGCTGAAGGCAAAGAGAAGGAGCAATGCGCACCAGCAGCTGTTGAACAAATGGGGAGTAGAAAGGCCTCCGTTGAAACTGTGTGGGAAGAGTTTAATACCAGCAGTTCTGTAAGAATGATAGTGTGAATATGCAAACAGGAGCCTGTGTTTTAACTCCTCAGACAACTATCGTCAAAAGTACCCAATGGATTGTCAACCAAGGAGATTTTCGCAGCAAGAAGCCATCTATTTGCATCAAATGCTGTCAGCCTGCAAAGCAGCAACTTCTGGGTCATTTAACAACACTCCAGATGTAGTTATTTTCTCCTAGGCAAGTGGCTCAAAAAGAGCTATGGAAGGAAAAGACAGAGTCAGCGTATAAAGGGGGATAATCAAGCAGCATGTGGAAGTGATTAGCTAGTCTGTGTGATATAACTCAGTTAAATGAACAGATTTCCAGGACACTTGGGTGTCCTGTGATTCTCAGCATGAGAGAGGCTGCAAGACTATGGCCAAACACAGGGTTCATTTCACCATCAGTAAACAAGTGATTTCTGACTTTATGCTAAAGATAAGAGTTTATGACTAGTCACCCAAGGACAGCTGTTGCACTCTGAAGTTGTAGATGATGCAGGTGCTGCCAGTTTTACCACAGGAAAAAGAAAGGAGACCAGCCAGAGCTGTATATGTAGGGTCTGATTGCAACAGGTTTCTTGGTAATTCTTCCATTCAAAAGACAGAGGTGGGTTAAATGCATACAGCCAAGATCATTGTTAGGAATTTATCTTCCCCCATGTTGGACCCAACCTTTTCTAGGAGATAGCTGACATCTGCAAACCTCAGTTCTGAGTTCCAGCTCCACAAACCCCAGGAGTATCAGGATGTATATGAGAGAATTTGGCCTCTCCTGAAGGATCCTTCTTGTTAAGACTCATTTTCATTCGCACCATAATTATAAATGCTCCATACATCACATCTGTAGCTCTGCCAAGCTAATACTGTATTGACCCCTGACACTCTACAGAGAGACCCAACATGGAAGAACCATCACGGATCATTCCTGCGATTCCTTTAATACGTGATTCACACCGAGTGTCTATGGATTAGTGAGACTCCCCACTGCTGTTTGAAAAAGACTCAGCAAGTGGGTAGAAAGAATGCTGTCTGATAGGTATACAACTTCAAAACAAATTCATACTGTTCCTAGAGAATTCATCACCACGGAGAAGAAAAGGTTATTGTATGTGTAACCTGCAGCTTTAATTATATTGTGTACTTCCCTGTGCAATTAGAAATGTGCATTTGTAACAAATAGTTACACTTTCTAGTTATGTATCAAATTCTCATTATAATTAGGACTCGTAATGAAATTATGCATTATTTGCTCTATTCATTATATTGTTTGACTTACAGTCAGCATGCAAACTATAATTCTCCTGAATTCTTCCTTTCCTTCATCCACCTTGGCTGTTTCCAAAGCAAATACTGGTCAGAAACAGAGCCATTTTAAACTCTTGCAAGTCCTTTGTAAGTAGTGGGTTTTCTCAAAGAGCATCTACTGCTGCAGAACTGAGCAGCAATCTTGGCTCCTGCAGAAGTCAATAGGATTTTGCTGATGGAGAGCAAAGTGAAAGCACATGTAAGCCCTCTGTTTCCCAGGGCAATCCTACTTTGCAACATTCATACAGCCCAGGAAGCCAGAAAATTGCCATACCTGATCAGATCAGTGCTCCATCGCTCCATCACTCTCTATATCTTCTTTCCAGCCAGGAGCAGATTGGTGTGTCAGAAAAATGCACCAGCAGTAGAGCTGTGGTAGGGAGTACACACGTGTCCCAGCACTGATGGCAGCTGCTGCTGCTGCTCAGTGATTAGAAAAAGCTTGAAGAAAGGGAGAGTATCTCAGAAAATTTCCCTAGAACCATATTGAACTAATCAGCCCCCATGAGACCTTTCTGATCATCCTCTGTTGTCCAACACCTTACCCCTTGAACAGTTTGCCCCCCTTGTAAGTACCACTCAGTGTAAATAGAGCTTCTTGTCCATGGATCACACAGCTCTCTCTCAAGATAGGTATCACCTGTTGACCACCAAGTCTAAATTACTTTAACCTACTGCAAAGGACTGAAGCCTTTGGGGATCACCAGGGCAGGGAGGTCCATGGGTAATTTATTCAATGCATAAGGGAGAAGGGAGATGGGATATTCATCCATTTTTTATAAGCTGCCTTGTACTCAGCATACGTAATTGGTGAACTGTGGACATGGATGGCAATGATCACCAGCTTTAACCTGTCAGTGAACACTCCTGTGTCCAGTTCAGTCTTGAAATCTCTCAAAAGACAAAGTCAGCACCCCCAGACCTGTGTACCTCAGTAGGGATGTGTCTAATGTCTCTTGAACTGCTGTGTCATCCCACTGCCAAATCAATTGCACAGTGAGCCCCTTAGCGAGACAGAAATATATTGCTCAGGACAAGGAGAACTTTTCTTTTTTTCTTTTTTCCTTGCCTTAAGGTGAATGTAGTGCTTATGAAAAATACTAGGTGAGTGGCAATGAAAAAATTATTTCAGTTATTCACAAAGCAGGTATTGTTCTGGCAGCCATGGTGCTAGCACTCAGCATGTAATTGTCCATCCTGAGATTCATGCCTACAAAATTCAAAGTTCCCTTTGCTCCCACCAATTCTGGGAGAAGCTTAAGGTACTAATACTCCCTCATTATAAACTGAGAAACAAAACTGGAGCCCTGAGATCTCCCCTCCACCACACTGACTGTGTCACATGCAGAGGGTGAAAAGGGGAAGGGAGGATGTCCCAGAGTGACAGCAACCACTGGCATGGGAAAGCAAAGAGTGCAAAGGCAGCCCTGTTAGGAGCAACATTGATTTGGAGGTAAATGTCCTGTTTGTGGTAGACTCAGATGTCTCCTACGGCTTGCTTGCACCAGCCACAAGCTTGCTGTCACTTGGTAGTTTCCATGAAGGCCAGTTCAAAAGGAGGAGAGACTGTAGCCCATGCGGAGCACATGTACTGACGTGCTGTTTGCTAAAGCCCTGGGCAGCATGGGCATCTGGTGGGCTGGAGACAGGAAATTCCGTGCAAAACGAGGGGTTTGTGTTGGCCACTTTTCCCCTGGGAACAAGGTGGCATTTACCAGCTGGTTCAGCACAGACCAGCAGCCTCCTCTCCTGCAAGGACAACTGAAAGACTGTCCTGCAAGGACAACAGTCTGAAAGACTCACCAGTGCAAAGGACCAACACAAATCCAAACCAGAACTCAGAAGAGAAAGCTCACACCTTAACCAGCTCTCAGGTCCCAATCATTTAAAAACTGAATGGCTGATTGCCACTATTGTTCTCTTAACCCCTTCACTGCCATGTTGTGAGGCAGCCACAGCTATGTTTTCACCATTTGCTTTCTTCCTTGACCTCTCTAAAGGCCATTAATTTCCGAGATGTCCATTTTAAGCCAAGGGCTGTGAACTGGGTGGTACCAAAAAATCAGGGAGGTGCTGAACAAGCAGCAAAAGTCCTAACTCCCCACTTGCCCTCTCCCAGCCTGCCTTGGCACCAGGGTGCCCCTGCAGTCCTTCAGCCTGTGTGCCGTTGAGGCTGGCAGAGACACAACTGTGCTGGTGGCTTTTACATTTGTCCACTAGGGACCACACTGGGATCAGCAACACCAAACTGACAGCAGATGTTAAGCTTTGGTTCATCTTCAGCCAGGCTAGTTATTAACTGACAGCCAAGGAGAAAAAGGCTCCAAGATTTCAGGAGAACACTGATATCTCTGCCCTGGGATCTAGAGATGCGCATGGTTTTACTGAAAACAGCCGTCTCTGGGAGCATCCTCTCACCCCCCCTCTTCCACACATCACAGGCACTGCGAATGCCATGCAACACTCACACTTCTGCTCATCATTACCCTGGGTGCTGTCAACTTGCAAATGCAGATTACAAGACCCTGCTGTGCACAAACTGTATTCCCCTTTTGGGAAGCGTAGCATCTCTCTGTGGCTCTGTAAATACACACCGCGGTACGGTCCATATACCCCTCTCATCTGCTTTGTGCCACATCTGCCTTACAGAGTTTGGGGAACTTTCAGCTTCCAATCCCTACTTTCACCAACTCCTGCGACAGCCTCAGCTTGTGGTGGGGGCGGATGCTGCCGCGTTCATTTTGCCGTTCACATCGGTCCTGAGAGCTACGGCACCTTCCATTCCCGGGAGTGATTTTCTCCTTAGTTTCAAAACAATGTGTGAAACCCTGCTCTGCAGAAACAGTAGCCTCAGTAAGTTTAAGGATGACTGAAGCTATTTCCTCTGCCAGGGAGGTTTAAAAGCTACGGAGGGATGAATGGGGTTAGACCTATCGCTGCATTTCTAGCAGCCATCCTATTACGGCACTGAATAAAAGCAAGAATGGCATGTCTAGCCTAGGTTAATAAACCCTACCGAGTGCATGCCTTAAAAGCACTATGAAACAGCCTTAAGTCAGCTTGAGATAACTAATTTCAAGCATGGCTGTCTAGTGTGCCTGTCATTCCTATTGTCCTTCCAAACTATTTCAGACATTTTGAGCAGGGAGTACTAAGCTATGACTTAGCAGGGGTTGTGACATTAATGGTCCAAAAAGGTTTAAGCACCGGGAGGGAACGATGACAGCACTTAACAACTGGTGGCAGTTTGGAGGATTCCGCTGGATCTCTGTTTATTAATAATTAGGCTTCGCCTCGGAGGAAGATGTGACAACTATCGGAGGTAGGATTTGCATGGGAAACAAAGGGAGCTGTTGCTGTTCGGTGCCTATTGTTTGTGCTTCCCTCCCTGGCTTTCCCAGCGCAGCCAGGTGCAGTCGGCAGCGGCGAGGCAGTGGTGGGGAGGGGGGTGATAGAATGGGGGGGCTGGGTAGAGCCAAGGGTGGAAATACTGGTGATAGTCCTGTGTTTTATGGCAGAAATGCCTCGAGGACAAAGTAGCTCAAATCTCACCGCCTGCTGAGTGTGCATTCCACGTTGTTCTTCCCACGGAGTAAAATACATAGAGGTCATGCAGAAAACACTTTACTCCTTTTCTACCAAGCCTGCCAGGCTGTTTCTGAGGTGGGAGAGGGGAAGCTGCCCTAAAATAAAGGGGAAGGGGAAAGCTATGGAGCCTGTAAGATGAGGGAGATGTGCTATTAACGTGTAAAATGTGTCTGGAGTGCCACTGATGTCATTTGAAAAGGGGAAAACAGAGCTGGGGGGGGGGGGGGTAGGAGGGATTTTCCAGGTGAGGAATTCCTTCGGTTATAACCTATTGCAAAAAAAAAAGGTATGATGTGTACATTCATTTTGCATAATCAAAGCTTCTGCTGCACTGTTGGCATTGTGTTGCTCGAAGAGAATTGTAGTTTCAGGCAGAAAAAGGTACGATTTCCACCCATGCCACCACCAGCCCCCCACCACCCTCCCTCCCTCTGAGAAACAACAATGTAGGGAACTGATGTAGTAAACGACATTTAGTTGGATGCTGAAAGGCTTGGGAGCAAGGGCTGAGGAAGGAATGAATACTTAGTAGTATAATAGGAAAGCTTCCCCTTGAAAAAGCTTGTTTCTCCCCAGCCAGAAGTCCAGGAGGTGATATGCAAAGTTAGAAGCCTCATGTACTTTTTAATGATGCGCCTGTTTAGCATTACCAGGCAAGAAAATGCCCGGACATCAAAGAGTCAGGTCTGCGTGGCAAAACAGGGCAGGGAGGTGTGCATGGGGTCCTGCATGGCAAAACAGGGCAGGGAGGTGTGCGTGGGGTCCTGGTCAGCACTGGGCTGCAAGTTTGCATCTTTGTCATTGCATATGACCCTCACCAAGATAAGGAGCGGGAACTTAATGACTGAAAGGCTTACTTCTGTGCATATGTGAGATCGGTGTGGGTTTGGTGTGTTTAATCTGACTGTGATGGTCCTGGCGTTGATTAATTGTTTCCAGTTGTGCATTAAAGTTTCATTTCCAAACAACAGAGAGATTTCAGAGTGAGTGGTATTTAGTAACAATAAAATGTTCTGCTTGCGAAATGCTCCTCACAGGAGCTATTAAAAATGCACTTAAAGGAGCTGAGAGTTGTATCTTGCAGTAAGAGGTATGGTATCACTCGCTCTGCCTAGTTTTAAAATGAAGGTTATGGTGCCATATTAAATCTACTTTAATGTGTCTGTCATTAAGCATCCTATACAATACAGTCATTAGATGCTCACAACTTAGAAAGTTCTGTTAGACTGATTGTTTTCATTAAATCTTTGTTAGAAAAAGAATTCCTGTATAGCAGGGACTTACCAAGTAATCTGAATTTACTCACCCCAACTAATGTTCCCTTTAAGGAGAATTTCAGTGTATTATACCACTTTGAAAATAGGTTGTGATATAATTAATTTAATAACTAAATGGTGGCAATTTAACAACAAAAGTGTTAAATGCATTCAAAGTAAATACAGACCGTGCCAAACAGAAATAATGTTTGACCAGGAATAGTAACAAAACATCAATATTCTCTGTTTGATCCAAGCAACAACTTTTCAGTCAAGTGCATCACTTTGCATTGCAAATTGTGGAAAAAAATCGTTTCGACCTGTGTTATATACACAACCTGGTATGTAATGATAACAGTGATAACTTTCTTCCACAGAAACTGTTTCTAGTGGTTTACAGTATGGATCAAAGAGATATTATGCAGAGATGTTATTAAATCTGCATTGAAAACGAGCAGCGCTTGTGGAAATCAAGTACCTCTTTATTCTTCTCCACCTTGCTTTTGTCCAGAGCCTTAGACAATTTTACTTGGTTGTACTTCATCACCCTTCCAAGGGAAGGGGCTGAAGAGGTAAAATAATAAGGTGGGAGACTGCGTTCAACCTGCACCCAGACACAGACTTCTGGCGGGGGGAGGGGGCTTGGGCAAGTCCCCCAGGCTCCTTGTAAAATGGGCAGGGTGATAGCCCTGCCTGGAAACGAGGGGGAGGATAGTGCACTAAGGATGGCATGAAATGCTGGTGGTGGTGCTCAGCGAATGAGGCTGAACGTAGAGCTCCAGATAAGGCAAAATCAAAGCAAAATTTTGTAGCAGGAGCAGGTTAATATTTCAGGCATTTTCAGCTGTAAAAGAGGACATATTGTGGATCCCATGATCCAAAACTAAACCTGCTTTCAAAACCATACCAGACAAATTTGCCACTTAGAAAAACTCCTGCCAGCAGCAAATACCCATTCATCTGAGAGCCTGCCAGAAGTGACTCCAAATATTCCGGCATTCCCTTTGCTTCATCAAAGTCCAGCAGATAATGAAGCAAACTGCATCAGACTGATGCACTGTGCTGAGAAACAACTTCCCCCTTCTCTTCAGCAGCAAGCTGAGTACTTTTTTGCCATGAATCTCACTTGCCCTTCTGCTTATGAATCGTCTGTGGAGCTCACGCAGTTTTCAAATTTATTTATTTGATATTATATGGGAATTTCTTCAGTGAATAACTCGTGGCTTATAGATCTTTTGGGACTGGAAAATGTTTGCAAATTCATACTGTGGGGCTTAGTTCAGTCATGTGATGTTCCTTGATGAGATGATTTGTATAGCTAACTTGCAGAAAGTGAATTGCAAATTTCACAACCAAGTATACTGTTCCATATTGGATTTCCATCACTAGCTGAGCAGTCAGGTTTAAAATTCATGTCTTGCAAGCAGTCATACGAGCAACACATAAGCGCTGAAGTGCTCCCACCAGACAGATGTGAGAGACGGGTTAAACAGCTTTCTGTTTCATATGAATATTCATGAAAAGTGTTTGAATTCTTAGAGCTCTGTTAAAATGAATCGTCAGCATCATTCACTGCACAGGCCATTCTTTCATAGTGTTTGCCAAGTCCCCACATTCTCCCAGGTCTCCCATATAAGTCCATGGTACCTGTGGAAACTGTGCAGCCAAAATAAAAGTTGAAAACACCATCATGGAAATTTCTACAGTTTCCACATCATAGCCTCTCCTGTTGTGCCTGTCTGGCACATCGCATGATGTGAAGAGCCAAGAGGGAGGACAGTGAGTGCAGGAGAGAAAACATTGGATGAGGGGAAAAACAAAGGTGGCCACTGGCAGAGGGGGGATGAGCCACACACACCCATGTACGTTAGGAGATGGGGATTCACACAGCATGAACACATAAATACACCAGTATAATTTTTAACAGTAAATCTAGTGAATTTGGGTTATTAACCTCAAAGTGTATAGTCTTACCAGACCCAGTCCATGGCAAGCCCTGGAGCCGCTGCTTCCCAATCCTTCCCAGTGCAGGCATTACCTGAGTGCTCACCGTGGGTGCAGTCAAGCAAGGAGGTGACTTGGCTTAGCTTTTGTCAGGCAGCGGTCTGTCATGGAAATATGGAAGAGTTGTGAAAATAACAGACAAGAAAAAGGCTAACTAAATAACATCTGATGCATGGTTTAAAAGTGGGGAAAATCAGTTGAGCAAAGGATTCCAACTGGTTTTTTCCTAGAGTCAAAAGAAATACTCAGCTGTCAAAACATCGAGCTCTTTTGACTCAGAAACAAATGAGGAAAAGGTTATAAAACATTAATATATTTACCTTTTGAATTACTTTTGCACTGTACTTATGTCATATAGGAGGAAACCTCATGTCTCCTACTGAATGAGCTGTACTGTCCAACTTCTTCCCACTAACGTAGACTAAGTTAGGTGCGTGCTGAGCGAAGAGTGTCGCTGCGGCTGCACAGAGCCAAGTGGCAGTGTCACACCCCTGCTAGATGGCCCTTTCTACCTTTTCAATGATTTTAAAGTCCAGTGATCCCAGACATCCTGATTTATTCAGAAACAAGCCTAAGTTGCACGCAGCAATTGAGAGTCACTGTGGGCAATCCTGGCATTCACATTCTGTCAGGACATGTGTAGCGACAGATTAATACCGCTCGGGAGGGATGAGGGAACAAGAAGAATTAGAGGAACTAAAATCAAAGCAAACACAGAGCATCTTTGCTAGGACAAAAATTGACTCAGTGTAGTCTGGAATGAAATCCCAACTTGAAACTCCCCCTGGATACTACTAAAACTACTGTTACATCTTCAGATACTCGTGCTTTCTTCATGTAAAGCCGTCTTGCTGCCCATAATTAACCCACATCTCTGCTTGTGCCACATGGGATGATTTTGCACTTTTAAAGAAGTAGTTAATTTTTAAAAGGAAAACAGAAGTAGTCAAATCCCATCTCTCTCTGCTCACATTGCTGGTTGCCTGCTGCTCTGCCCTTTGGTGACAGTGATGGTTCAGAGCAGGGTCTCCCACTGAAGATCCCTGCAGGGACACACAGCACTGTCCTGGGCCTGTAGCATCTTCTAAAATCCTTGAAAGGTCAGAGGCAGCAAGACAGTCACAAGTACACCTGGGCATCCCCACTGTTTATTTATCATCTACTTCTTTAAATCCACAAAAGTGGCAGCTCTGAGGTCCTCAAAACTACTCCAGTAAAGGCTTATTTAGGTAACCCTTTCCGTTGCATAATTGCACAAAGCCTCATCAAAGCCTGCACCAGCTTATCTTGCCTGCTGAACCCTTGGCACTGATCTGAACCACAGCTCCCCGTCACAGAGAACTGGTAGATCCAAAAGCAACAGGGGAAGTGTCCTTCAAAGGAAAAAAGTATCAAACTAGCTGCAGATGTTAAGTGAAACACTGAAAGGGGGTTTTAGCTAGATCCCCAGGCTGTGATAGTCACAGGCAGCCAGGACCTGTACCCCTGCCATCCCCAGGTACCCAGCAATTTTGTCCGAATTCAGTGTTCCTCTCTCACTGTGTGCCACTGCATTGTCCTCAACGAAGCACTGCTAAAAAGGATTTGAAGACCACAAGAGACAAAAGTGTATTTGTCCCATTTTCCCACTTCTCTTTCAACAGATCAGAGATCAGCATGGTACTGAAGTTCCTGCTGAAGCCCAAAGTGGTTCACCTGCCCAAGGTCACCATCCTGGCAGGAGCCCTCTGGATGACACTGTCCTTGTGTGCCTATCAAGGCATGGTACCAAAGAATGGACAAGATAACATTGCCTGCCTTAAAGAACTGTAGCAGAAAACATTCAGTATACTTGGCTGTATTTTAATTGTGGCCAAGTTATTTTCCACCTCAGCAGAGTGGTACTCCATACTGACAACCATAAGTTATTTGCAAATTTAGATAGGCCTTATAAATGTCAGGCTCCTGAGTGAATAAATAATGTTTCAGAGCAATATCTTGAAATAAGACAAACTAGGAATGGTGAAAAGACGAGGAGTATGGTCCCTTTGGGACACATTCCCTACCACTTCTAATTAATATCTGGTACTTAAAGCCTCACAGCCCATGGTTAAATCAAAGTCAGAGGAAACAAAGGAATATTAAATCTTTCTAGAGGCTTGTGTCCCTCCCCATCCACAAGAACAGGTGTGCTCCTCAGTGCTGCTGCCAAATAGACTGACTCTGACCTCAGTTAGGAGTGTATGATTTTTTTGGGTGGGGGATGACAGCCCAGGAGACCCAGCAGCCAGGCTGCCCTGGTAGCAGCCCTGAGGCTGACATTATGCCTTCCCCTCTCTTTGCCTTCGCATTCCCATCCAGCCACCTCTTCTGCGCCGTCCCAGGCTTTCCTGGCCCCCTGCGCAGCCAGTTCAGCTCAAAAAAACTCCTGGAAACTCTGCTTGGTTTTGGGTGGGTGAAGGACCCCAGTTGGGAGCCAACAAGCTCCAGAGCTGGTGCAAGATAATGAGAAGAGCATAGCCAAGAGCGAGTCATGAGGAGCAAGCACAGTTTGTCCTAGCCCAGCTCAACACCCCTAAATTCCTCTGTCCGAACAACCCCGTGAGCCCACTGCAGAGAGAGGCTTCAGATAACCACACCTTCACCACAGCAACGTGTTGCAGAGCCCAACCCAAGAGTTATAAAAGAACTGAAGAGCACAAAAGGACAATGACTTGTCTGTACTCATTGGTCTTCGATCGTCAGGGGCCATCTAGCTATTGATGAGCAGGTTTTAAGCTTATATGTTGAATTCTAGTGCTGCAGTTGTGTTGATAGGGAAAGAATTGATTCAGCTGTGAAAAACAGCCCTTGCAGAGCAGGTGTAAGGAGGGATGTTGTGATTTGGCAAAGTTTACTGATCCAGGAAATACGAGTTTCAGAAACAAAGCCAGAGAGGAAAACATCAATGCAACTAGGACATCTTTCAACTCCTTCAACAAAGCACATACACTTCAAGGCACAGGGAATGATAACCCAAGCAGGGAACAAAGGAAGTTCATTTGTAACCATAGCATTTTATTAACTGGAGGATCTGCAAATGAAATGTCCCTTGACTTTTAAAAACCCATGAACCCATGTTAATGATGCATGAGGGTCTATCATAAGCTTCTGACAAATTCTTCCTCTTCATTTGCTTCCATACAACGCATTGATCTTGCTGCCACTGCGCTCTTTGAAAGATCTGCTGCTCTCCTAATTATTAATTGCATGAAACATGTATTCCCCTGTCTTGCAAAAAGTATCATAGGGCATACTGTCTTAGTGTGAAATATCCCAAGAACTCCACAGCAAGATCTTTTTTTGGTATAGTTTAATTAAGGTGATCCAGTAATTTTTTTGTGCAGCTGATTAGGAAGGATTTTGTCACTGGTAAACAAGCTTTGGAAATAAATAAATAAATTTGCTTTTATCTCTTCTTGCTTTCTGTTTTAGTCGTATTTCAAGTGGATTAGTACAATCTTTCCTTGGCCAAACTCCACAGACAGTCTATTCCATCATTGTTCTAATTTTACAAAAGTGACTGAAATCAATTAATTAAAAAAAATCTCTTCGGAGATGCATGTGTGGATGCGCCTATTCACTAAGAACTCACAAAATAACTCTGCATTTTAAAACAATTTATCTGGTGCATTAAGCGTGAACAGGATGTCTTTGTTAGGTGCTCCCGCCCTTAGATGGTTCTCTACATGAATATGCTTGTCGTGTAGAGACAACTGCAGTAACTCAGCCCAGTCAGGCAAGATCCCCTTTTAAATCAGGTTTGAATTTCCAGGCGGGTTTCTTCTTTTCTTTTTTCCTGTGTGATGAAGTAGTTGATTGATTTTGAGTGAGGAGTCTTTCCCTGCTGGGACCTGGACTGTCAAAAGCCATCACAGAACTTGCAAAATTCTGTTGTAACACCAGAAGCTCTAACTCTGCTCCAGAATCGTCAGAGTTCAGGGAAAATCCCCAGTAATTGACAACAGAGGTTTTCTTAGCAGTGATGTTCTTCCAAACAGAGACAATATTTCCTGCACTCCTGGGCACAGGGGACAGTACTAACTAAGAGCAACTCTATTGACGTGAGTGAATTTGTCATCAGCAAGTAGACATGAGTGTCTTCACACTTACACCTTGCACTAGACTATGCATAAACTCTTTAGGTGAATCAAAAAAGCCAATTCCCATTCTGTAAAACTGTTTTGATTTCTTGTGAACCAAATAAAACACATGTTTTTTTCTAACTTTGAATTCAGGGAGAGGGAAAAGGAAGTGAGGACTCCTGAGCTCAAAGGTGTGCCCTTCCTTCGTAAAACCCCAGCACATCTGTGCTGTGAATGCAAATAAGCTCTGGCATCCAGCACGGGGTACAGAGGTTCTACTGGCAGGGCAAAGCTTCCTCCACAGAAGTGTTCCTGCTCTGTGGTGAGCATTCACCTACAGAGTCAACACGCTGTCCTGCTAGTCTGACAGGATGCTTCCCAGGCAGTTTAAACACACACAGGGAGGTTCCTAGAAGATTGCATGTACTCCATCTCTTCTTTGAGCTGGAAATCTTGGACAAAGGGACTTCTCCACCCCATTCAGCCTCCATTAAAACATGTTGTTTGTCTACTCTTTCCACGCTTTCTACTCTCCATTCCCTTGTCTCTACTTAAAAAGCTTAACATACTCTGGCCTGCTGGTCACTAGCCAGATATCCAGATGGTACTTACATACCACATTGTTAGGTGCCTTAGAAATAGCAGGGAGAGAGGGAAAAACATCACTGTAAGACTTCAGATGCTCTTTTTGATAAATGGCAATTGTAGATGTAATTAGCCAGTTCCCTCCTTTGGAGAGGCTGGGAAGCAACAGTTGCTGTCCCATGGAGCAGACATGTGAGGACAAGGCTTGTGCTGTGGGGATGGTCCATATATCCATCCCTCTTCTTTGAAAGACACCAGGTTTTCATCAGGATTTGGAAGGTTTCTCTCAGCACCCGTCACCACACTGCCTCAGAACCACTACATCATGTCAGCTACTAGAACAAACACTGCTTACCTTAATTATGTGAGTATCCCTCCGGCAATCATCAGGCTAATTGTCTCAAGTAAGGCCAACAGGGTTTGGCTCTGAGTCAACCATCAGAATGATTTAAGCATAAGTGTATGAGTTCCTTTACAAGTCCAAGTCCCACTTATTAAACATTATTTACCTCTCACTCGGAAACAGTTTGTTTTCTCTCTTCCATTTGCCAAGGAGAAAGGTAGACAGGATGAGGTGTCAGGAGCACCAGTGTGCACCAAATGCAATGGCAGGGAAGACAGGTCTCCTTCCCCTGAAATGCCTTGAGAAGTCAACCTGCAGGAGGCTCCAGTTTGCATCATGTCTGGGGATCTCATCAGCCTGCACTGTGGCAGGCTGTGGAGGAGCCTACCAAGAAGGGAACCATTGCCTGAACCTTCTATGGCTGCATGGTTGATTTATACCTTAAAGCATGAGATAACGTAGCCTTTAAAATATTTACTTGCTCAGTAAAACGGATATGTGCTCTCTTTACCTACAGAAATTTCTAGATTTGTTATTAATCCTATTCAATAATTGATGTGTATCTTGTGGCAAATATTTTAGCACAATAAAAAAGTTTCATTTTAGCAACTGGCTCTGGAGGGGGCAGGTAGTTAAAGCCCTCAGTCAGACGGTGTGCAGTGCTGGATGCTCCCCAAACTGAGGTACCTGGACAAGGCGCTGACAGGAAAGGCTTAAAATCCCACTTCCTCCAAGGGATACCCAGCTCTTGAGGGTGAGACCTTAGATTGGTCTTTTTAAATAATGTTTTGGGCCACTTCAGCTGTTTCTGTCACTGCAGGTCTCAGAGCCACAGGCTGGGCTGCAGTGGGTCACATCAGTCCCATGAGTAGGGATGAGCTGCTCCTGTTTGCCACGTACCTCGGTGCACAGGGACTTTCTGTGACCCACAGCAGGAGCAACAACTGCCACTCAGATGCACAACCCTGGGGCTCCAGGGCCTCAAATGAAAAACCCAACATGGTTGTGGGGTTTAGGGACCCCGAGGGCAAGGGAGGAGGTGAGTTAGGTGACCAAGGGTCCATGTTTTATACCTAGAACCTGTCTTGGTCTGGCTGAGGTGTTTAAATCTCTTACTGGAGCTAAAGCTTTTTCTAAGCAGTACCAGTTCAGTGCCTCCCCTCTTACAAAAATCTCTACACGTCTCTAATCATTTTCACTGTCAATCT
The DNA here is from genome assembly GCA_022605575.1 of Laterallus jamaicensis coturniculus. Classification (NCBI taxonomy): domain Eukaryota; kingdom Metazoa; phylum Chordata; class Aves; order Gruiformes; family Rallidae; genus Laterallus; species Laterallus jamaicensis. The sequence continues at coordinate 14,499,545 of JAKCOX010000015.1, forward strand.
CTGCACTCTTTTTATATCCATTAAAGACTTTATGAGATAGGATGACCAGAAATGAAAAAAGATTCTGAGGATAGAGCATGCAATTGATTTATGTTAATGGCATTGTAATAATATTTTCAGTGTTTGATTTCTTTTTCATTCTGTACACAGCTAAAATGTTGATTACTTTTCTATTCCTCTCTCATTTATTGAACAGCCACTTACATTGGGCTCCAGAAATTTATTCTCAGGTCTGTCTCCAAAGCAGTTAAAATATAATTAATTTAAAATCCACCAACACACGATAAGTTGATGTGATTCTTTCCAATCAATCTTACTAGAATTCATCAATGAGTTTCACCAGCTGTCATGCTGTTCATACATTTGTCTTTGTAAAGCTCCTCTGACTTCACTAGCTTTGACACATTTAACAACTATTAATAATAAAAAACCCCACCAACCCTGTAATTTCTATTGAACCACACTAAGTTTTAAAAGCCCCCAGATGTGCATGAATAAATATCATAGTCACCTGTGACAGGATTCTTAATGATTTCTGCATTTCTTTTACACTGATAACTTTCATCTTTTATACATATGTCAGAGATATAAAAGCCTAAGTATGCCAAGATAGGTTAGGAGCTTATAAAGGCAATCAGAGAACAAATGTTATTGCTTAATTTTGCTTTCGTAATATGCTCTGCCTTGAAAACTATATTAGGTGTCAAATTGCCTTACCCTAAAGAGATTAGAATGTGAAAAGCATTCCCCAGTGATGGAGGGGAGAAAACCCTGTCTATTTTTATGATGGTATTTGATAACCCAGCAGTGGAGATTAGACAGCACGGTGTCAATGATAGCCAGAGACTGAGTATAAAGACCTGGTTTTGTCCTATTTGTCGGTAATGATGAACAAACTGTTTTGAACAAAACCCAGACTGATTCTTGTCTTGAAGTTGATACAAAACCAAATACAAGTATTTTATCAGAGGTATGACAAAGCCACTTGCCTTTCTTCTGTTCATTACAAGGTAGCTCTGCACTGCCTTATTTTGGCTGGTGGGAGACAGAAATACAATATCACAAATTCAGGATGTGCTGAAAGCTGGAAACACCAACAATAACAACACTTTATCTTTCAAGTGTTGCCAGAATTAAGGGCTAGGTTCTCAAAGCAGCTTGACATCAAGAGCGCCTTCAGACTTCCCTAGGAGACTGAGAACAGGGGCATCAGTCCCTCACTGTCAGCCTGCCCCTATAAACCAACTAGCAGTCATCACACCTTTCCTACAGGTTAGAAAACAGGTGTGATGGGGGCGAGTGATTTTACGCTGCAGGATTTCAAGGTCGCAAATGGTCACATAAACCTGTTTTGTAACAGTGTCACCTCATACCAAAAGTCCCTATTTTTGTGGTGAAGCACCTACATTTTTCACTGCTTCAAGGAGAGCCACAGCTGTGAGTTCCCGGTGTGAGATTTGACTGTATCTCTACTTGACTCGTGAGACTGTATGGCTAGTGAACAGCAATGTTTGCATACCTTCATGCATGATACATAACACAAAGCAGTTACTGAACTAATAAGCATAATTTTATCTAATTGGCATATTTATTATTGATGTGTGTGACGCGGTAGCCGATTAAAGCCTCAGGTTGTGCCAGGTGGAAGACAAGCACATAGCCATAAAGATCAATTGATATATTTTGGTATTGCACATGAACACGACAATAACAAAAGGCTTTGGGCAATGCTGTAGGGATTGCTCCAGCTGAGGGAGGAGAGGCAGGACCCCATCTCTCTCAGCCCTGTGAATTGGAGAGGTGGACCAGAGTGGTACTGCGGGGGTCCTGCATGGAGAGGAGCCTGCTAGGAAGAGGAGCCTGGGGGGGCTGGAGGCCATGAGCATCAAACCACGTGGTGACCCCTGGCCAGGCCCCAGGCTGGTCTTGGCAGAACTGCCAAGGTCTTGGAAGACCCTGCTGCAGCCGGAGCCCTCTAGCAACCTCACCCAGGCTCTTACCACTCTATTTCTTGCCCTCCCCCTCCCTGCCCCCACCCCCCCAAGAGCAGGACTGCAAACCAACTCCAGTCTGGCAGGTCCAAGTATTTATTTTACAGAAGAAATTAACTCCCAAGCACCTCCATGTTTGTCGTGGAATTTTTGCACCTAGATATGTGGTTTTGCACTATCTCAGAGAGGCAGACAGCAACTATGGCCACATTCGTCATACCCCGGGCATTATCCTGCTAGCCACCCCATGTTCCTTAAACACAGAGCTACCTACTGTGCCAAACCAGCCATGTGCAGCGAGCAAAACCATGCCAGCCCCAGATGACATCCTGGGCACTGTTATGACAGCTGTAACCCCCATCCACCTGTGCCCTTGCAGGCTGTTGGCCATTCTGTAGAGTCAACTGCCTTGACCCAGCACCGCGTGTAGCCCAAGAACGTGCTGAGAAACGAGCCAGCATCACACCTTGCACGGGGAAGGTTGTGCAGACCTCAACAGCTAAGCACACACATTCTCTCTGATTCACTTTCCCAGAAAGCCTTACTCACACTTCTAAACTGGTTGGCGTGAGCAGAGAGGGATAAGAGACTGGGACAGTAACAGCTGCAAATGAATTGCCATATCGCAGGTACTGAATGATAATTTTACAGCTATATGAGGCTGGTTGCATGATAAACAGTATCCTGGGGAGGAGAGCAGCAGTGAGATAGTAGTCTGGCTGGAGAAGTGAAATGTAGAGGTTGTACAGGTTCCTAGCTCTTTCTCCCTGGCTGTTTTATTTTTTTTCTGGGTACAAGAAGTGTGTGTATTTACAGCATCACAGAAAGTGGACCATCAGCTCTTCCTTCAACCAGCTTCTTGCCCACCAGTAAATTGCAGCATAATAGCATAACTCCAGAAGAATGATGTTTTCATTCACGAGGTTTCATAGGAATTACAGAAACAAATCTACCCTCTCTGGAGCAGTATCTGCCTTTCAGATTCTGAGGCACACACTTCTGAGGGAAGCTGGGTTTTTTCCCATTCCTTCTTCCATGTTATTTTATGTGCTGCAGTTGTGGCTTTCACATGCACATGACTAGAAAATATTGCTTATCCAAACAGAGTCTAATTTCTTCCTTATCTTTTTCCATCTATAACTTATTTTATAATTTTCTAACTGTTTTTACATGCCTGGAAATATCTGAGAGCATCTCCCTAGGTCCTGAGGTTTCAGTTGTGTTGTGGTCCATGCTATCTTCTTTGCCAAATCCACATGAATAGGAAAGAACATGTGTTGCAAAAGAAGTGTTTTATCATAAATTAACCCTGATTTCTTCATCCAGATTCCAGTGATATTGTCAAATTACTTCACCTTCTGCTAACTCCTGATTGTCTTTACTATCCATCCTCACAATTGAAAAATCGAGCAAACAGGCTATTATGCGTGCAAAGTAGTTCTTAACACAAGAAAATGAAACATAAAAACAAATGCTGAAACCAATAAACTTTGGAAAATGCAAAGCTACAGCTGTCATCCTTATCATCAAGGGTGGAAAAAGCATCATGACTAGAAATGAAAATCCTCTAATTCAATCAGTGCTCTGGGATGGTGTAATGCCAGGTGCTTATCCTGTACCCTACTCAGCAAAGGGTTAATGGTTCAGCTGAAAAGGGATGGGAAGAGGGATGCTATTTTCTTCCTTTAAAACAGATGAGCAAAGGCACAGAAGACTCAAAAAACATACAGGAAGCTTAAAATAAAGTTAGCAGTCAAAATCCCAGCACAATGACCAAATCCAGTTAATATCTCCCACTCCTACTCTCACGGAGTTACACCCATTTTTGCCTTATCCCCCCAGGTCAGGGCACCTGATGGGAGAGCTGCCACCTCACCAAGACAAATGTTCTGCTGCCTTCAAAGCCAGGCAGCAATAGTCTTCCAAGGAAGCTACAAGAAATTCCTTAATTGGTAAATGCAAGATAATCTATGCCAATGAAGGTCTTATCCTGACAGAGATTAACTTTAAGCCTTGAAGCATGAATTTTTACGGCCGTTCCAAAAATCTAATTTATTAGTGCTAAATATTATTACTCCAAGCACTCACATTACCCACAGACATGTCCACTCCATCTCAGGAGCCCACATGGAGCCGCTGGGTCACCTATTTAATTAGCACAATTTTTTGTGACAGACCTTAGGAGACCCGCAGGCCTGTCAGCTCATGAGTACTATCAGGTTAGCAAAGGAGGCGAGAAGAGAGGAGTGTAGCACATTTTTTTACTAGCCCTAGTATTGACAAGTGAGATTTTAGATCAAGGTAAATAACGCTGAAACACTGCCAGGCTTGTTTCTCCAGATTTCTGAATGGTTTTCCCTTCGCTGTTGCTGTGCCAACTTTCAAATTTGCTTTGTGCCAAACTTCATACAAACAAATTTGCAGAAAATTCATTTCAAAGTCTGACTTATGCTAATACAAGTGAAAACCAAACATGAAAGGAGTATATCTGAGCATTAGGGCTACGGCTGCTCTTTCTGTGATCACTTAAATGAGGGAGAGACAATAAAGCCAGATTTATTTCGTCACAGCTAAGCCCTAGATTTTGTGTAAACAGGTACCAAACACACCTAAAACTCTTAACCATTCTTTTTTCCCCCCCAAGCACACAAAGCACGGTCTAGCTTTGGGGTAGAAGGGAAGAAAAGCTTCATTGTGTCTTTATAGGAAGAATTCAAACTCCCTTTTCAAGGTTCATTTTCCCCTTACAGCTCCCAGAAACTCATATAATGTTACAGTTGAGATCAGCAGAATCAGGGAGCTGAAGGAAATCTGTGACAAGAAACCCACATGGAACAAACGTTATTTTCACATGCGTGTTTCCAAAGTTAATACCTAAAGCATCTATTCTCTCTCGAGTACCTAAAGATGCTGAGATGCCCAAAGAGCTGAGGCAGCCAGTGCAGGGGTCTCTGGCCACAAGCAGCAGGAGCAGCTCCTGGCCTGGGATCAGATCACCCACCTTCTGGGGAGAGGGGAGGCTGGCCAGAAAGCTGCAGCCAATTAGAGGTCATTAACACAGCCGGAAACCCATCCCAGGCAGCTATTAGCAAGGCACTTGGGGAAAGGGATAGGAAGATGAGTCCGGATTCTCAGGTTTTTCACTTTCTTGAGTGGCTAATCAACAGAGTAACTCAACGGGAGACCCATATCCCCTTACTCTCATGTGCTAAGGAACAGCATCCAGGAGCAAGTCACCCACCCCATCTGCTCCCACCCTTTACCTGCCTCCACATACCCCAGATCACCCTTTTGCCATCTCTGCTGCCTCCCACAGTCTTGTAGATAGATGACAAACATTTTCTCTTAGGCACCTCATTAGAGACATACCCTGAAGGGACCAGATGTAGATTAAAGTGGCCTTTGACCCCATCTGCTTCTGATGAGCTGATGGAAGGGGTAACAAAGCCAGGACTGAGGCAGGGCTATGGTGTTTCAGGGCCACTCAGTGCAAGAGCAGGTGTGTGTTGTTCCCAGCCAGGTTGCACAGACCTCTGAGCATACAGCACTACCCAAACCTTTACCACTCCCCAGCATGAGACAAAGCTGTAGGCCATTTACCCAAGTGGCAGCTGTGGCTCAAGTGGAGGCAGCCCGGTTTTTCAGATCTGTGCTCACATTCTTGAATAGGTAGCTTTTTCATAAGCAGGTAGTGAGTTTAGGTCAGCTGAGGGTAAGCCAAGGGTCCTTCCCCCCTGCAGCAAGGCTCCCATTACAAGGAAGTCATGTGTGGTCTGAAAGCAGCCCAAGCAGAGGCTCCAAAGGCAGTAACTCAGCTACTGCTGCCCTACAAGATATACACAAATCCCCAAAAGTTCCTGTTTTCCTTTGAAATAGTGAAGATGGCAAAAATCCCCTTCTTCACAGGCAGCAACCTGGCCCTGCATGTTCAGACCCTGCTGCGCAACACTTTGAAAACAACCAACCATCCAAGCAAACCCCCAGAAAAGTCCCAGGCAGACCTTTTCCAGCTTCTCCTTTGCTGTTGGGCATCCAGGCAGGTCGCTCAGTCTGCCAGCAATGGCTGGCTGAGCTTCCCCTGCCACGGAGCCCAAGCCTGCAGGGTCGGCCTGGCTGCCACTCGAACTCTGGCTAGCCCGACTGTGACTGAGCCTGGGCAAGGTGCAATCAGCTCACTACACTAATTGCTTCTGTGCTAACCAGCTCTGAGACTTTTTTTTTGCCATAGCAATTGCTCTGCAGCCCAGCAGATAATGACTTTTGGGTAGCGCAAGCCATACACCTACTGCTGAGCACTGCCCGGTCTGTTGCCAGCCCCTGCTTTGCCCTGCTCAGCTATAACTCACTTCTGCACACACTTTTCTGCGCTGCTGGGTCATGCAGAGATGTGGGTAATGAGCAGATCACTTTGGTAAAATTATCATTCTCCCCTTCGATCCCATTTTCCCTCATTACATCCCTCCCCTGGCCACCGTGAGCAGCTGATCTGTTGCAACACAGAGGCAGGTAGATATTTACAGCAACACTCCAGGTATGTTAAGGCTTTTAATCTTTCAGAACAATTGGCCTCACAAGCTGTTAGCTATCTGAGATCACTCCAACTGAGACCCTCTGGTATCTAAGCATTCAAAAAGTGTAGTCCACTTCAAAACCCATTCTGCTCTCATTAATTCCCTAGCAGTGGAACATTCAAGTACCTGCAGCACCCCAAACCCGGGCTCTGAAGAGCTTTCCTCCAAAGTTGCAGCAAAGGCATACAGAGAGCACAACAAGCCCACGGGGAAGCAAGTCTGAGGTCCAAAAGCAGCAAAAAACTGTTAAAAACTAGAAAAATCTTTCTAGGCAGTGCTGTGGCAGCGCACTGGCTGTGTGCTGATGTGGACAATGGACAATGGGTCTAGGCTGTTAAATCTTTCCTCCCATTTTTGGGCAGGCAACCTTTCACACCCAGCCAGCACCACTAGGGAGGCTGTCTGTGGAAGAGTAATTGCAAATAGGGAAGAGATGGAAAGCTGGGAGTCGACAGCATGAGAATGTCAGTTTGGGACTCAGGTGGAAAAAAAAAATGTAAATCACTCATTTTTAAGGACATGACTAAAGCTTGCTAAAAAGTGCATTTAAAGTAAAATTATCCAGACTAGGGCAAAAAAAGGTCAGAAAATCCTTTTGCTCAGAGCACGTAGTTATTTCCTGGGATGCATTTTTTCTTGTTCCATGCAAGCCTTTACATCATGGGGGTCTTAATCTTCAGCACAATTAAGAGCTATTCAATTTTCATTTTCACAGTTGCTTTGATCTGATCTTGCTGGGGGAAACGCAGTCGCTGACCCCACTTTTCCCCAGCATTCACTTTCCCGTTGGCTTTACAGAAGCTATCAATTTACTGACTGGCTTTTGTCATGACTTAAAACCCATCATCTCAGTAACATTGTTATCTTCCAGCCATATTTCACATATACCGTGGAACTGGTTTATGCCCATATCTTACTTGGCATCTGGCTGACGGGACAATTGCAGGGAAATATCACCGGAGATATAAGGCCGTTATAAGATAAATAATGAGCTTTAAAGCTTAACAGGTTGTTTGCTTTAGAACAGATCACAACGATGTTCCTCAGCGCAAAATAGCCACTTGCCATACAAAGGCTGAATGGAAAGTGCCCCTTAACACACAAAATAAATCCCAGAGAGTGGCTGAACAACAGCTTAATTCTGAGCTGAAGTTTTTCATGGCTTCTTGAATTATCTAATTTGCCAGAAGTGAGTGACTGCTTCTGGGAGTGCACGATAGCTAATAATGCATTCCAGAGTCATTAAGGTTTATCGTGTAAATCTCTATTTGAGTGCTTTTAAAATGCATATTACTTTCTTGATAAACTATGATGGCTCCTTAGGAGCCGTTAATACGAATTAGGGTGCATACCATACACAGTAGAAAGCCTTATGAAAAGTACTTATTCCACATGCAGGGTAATCAGCTTTTAAATTATATTAAATACTGCAGCTGTAATGTTTTCCCCCCAGTCTCAGGGAGTGGATCAGTTTTATAAAAATATTTTGGGCTAAATTTCATTTCCTCAGATAAAAGCCCAGTTTTGAGTTGCACAACCAGGAGGCGAGAAGTTGGCGACGGACAAATTGCAGGGAGAGGAGGAGGAGCTCCTTTCATTTGTACCAGTTAAAAATCCCCAGATACTTTTTGTAAATAATTTCCATAATCTAAAAAATGTGTTGCTTTTGATCAGAAGCTTCCTATGCACACGCAAAGCAGAGCTTCTTAATTATTATTATTAACTTCGGGTCCTTATGACTGGTGTCTTTTTTCCACATGCTGCAGCTTCCTTTGCCCTGCACGGTGAGCTCACTGGGGTAAATTTATTTTCCATAGGCACAGTGGGCTTAGATGTTTATTTGCTGCACCATAACACTACTGTAAACATCATCACCATCTGGAAAACTCTACCCTGCTGCATATTAGATGATTAGGATGAGAAAAAAAGTCGCATTAACTTCAGATAGAGTCAGATCAAATCACAGCATCTCACCTTGGTCTCCTCCAAGTTCCTTCAAGGCAAAATGAGGTCTCCAGCCAGTGCCCTCTGCAAGGCAAAAGCAGGGGATCTGGAAATAAGGTGGTTTCTGAGGGAATGGTGTAGGTATTAGCTCAGCTATAATTACAGACAGTCTGTCTAAAGGAGATTTTTGGCTTGAAATAACAGCTGAAAAAAAGCCACTAAAAAAACCCCAAACAAATATAAACCCCAGGATCAGCCCCGTGCTACATAAAGCAACCTTGTAATCACACCGAGCATCCCATGATCTCCACAGACCAGTTATCACAGCTCAGGGGAGGATGACTTCGCATGCACATGGTGATCAGTAGAACTGTATAAAACCTGCCTTCATAGAGGGAGAAGGCTTGGGAAGCGGCCCTGGTTTGCTTTTCTAATAGAAGGATCCCCAAATGTCTCCCACGTTGAGCAAAGAAGGCAAACAACCCACCTGGCTGGAGATGAGGCAGCACCGCTTTGCAAACCTCACACAGGAGAGCTGTATGCTGCTGCTGCAGCACACGCTGACCCGGCACGGTCCTCAAAAGGAACTTAACAGGGTCTATAAAACCGGAGGGAAATCCTTTCACTCGGGCAAATGATCTACTTCCTGATCACTGAGTACAATATTAGCTAGCTTTTGTAGCATCACGGCTTGGTACCGACTATGCGTTTGAAGACAACCTGCTGGCAAAAAGCTCTTCGCTTCCCATTACGTGTTTTTGCTCTCTAGAAGATTGCAACAGGTGACAGCAAAGTTTGTTGACGTGCTAAGCCTGCAGGTATCCATCCACAGAGTTTTTTATTCACTGATGTATCTTTCTGCTGCTACCTCTGGTGCTGAGCACATCCTATATACATGTATATATCTTCTTGACAGACCAAGACAGGTAGGATTTGGAGAGAGATGCTGTTTTTCAAAACAACCTCAAGCAAAACCTCAAGCAGGCAGACTCCAGTCTCCATCATTTGCATTTTAAGCCCCATCTCCATCCTTTTCACATCCTGCCTGAAAGCTTGTGGTTTTAGACTGCAGTGAGACTTGTTGAGAGCAACATAATTGAAACGTGTTAAAACCTCTTTCAGTGGCTCCATGTCTCACATGATCCATGATGAAATATCTGAAGGAGTGTTTTCCTTCCTTGCAGCTCTTCCCTCTATCATCTTTTTTTTCCCCCATCCTGTAATGAACCTGCTTGCTTTAAGTACAAACTTCTACTTTTTCACACCCTTTGCATGGAAGAAGTTTGGCTTTACTATGGCAACCACGCATCAAAGGTAGGATCCTTTCAGACTTCTGTTTCTCTCTCTCTCCTTTGAGCAAAGATTGAAATACGTGTGGCAGCAAGGCTTGTAAAATCCAGTTCCTACCAATGCCGGTCTGAACTGCTGCTTTATTTATGAGGAGCATCGGGCAGAGTGGGCAGATGTGGTGTCAGATGAGTGCTGCTCATCTCGCAGGTGTGGGGTAGGCAGCTTTGGATGTGCTCCAGGCACCCGGGCACCAAACTGAACGACTGTCAGAATAACGTTGCACTTTTATTGTATGAAACCCAGCGTGAAGCACTGGGTTGTTCATCGCTTCCTGCATGGTGAGGAGCAACACTATGAAAGATTATAGTACAACAGGGAGGTATAGAGAACGTGCTAATTTATATGGTAACGTCCGATGATAATGAGTGGAGTATTCATTCCCATAAATGCTGAAGCGCTCTCAGAGTTTATCACTTTCTGCACAGTTTTAGTCCCTGCACAATTACACACTCTGCCTCCAGTTGCCAGGACATGCTGGTATTTCTTTTTTTCTTGTTTCTGTTAAACCAAGCAAGTGTTTGAGCGGTACTCCATTAACCCAGGCCTAGGAGGTGCTTTTGGCATAGGATGCTCCCATCACTGCCATATCCAGTGCCTCCAGTCACTGGCTTTGTGCCTGGATTTGACGTGAAGCGGACAGCAGGGCTGTGTGAGACAGACAGTTGTAAGCAAACAGATCAGGGTGCTAGGAAATTAACACCTAGGTGTCGGGGAGAGTGTGAAAGCTAAAAATATTCACTGTGAACCTACGGCCAAATTTGGAGCTCACTTTAGGCAGGCTTTTGCTGTTGTTCCTCAAGCCAGCTCCAGGCCATCTCCTTCCAGCAGCTGATCCAGCAGCATTCAGTCATTGTCCCAATAGCTTTGGGGTGGTCACTGATATCCCTTTCCATGGTCCTCTCAAATGGCAGTGGCAGCCAAGCAGTACAGCTCCTAAGCTCTTGGCAAGAGTGCTGAGACTCCCTTTTCCATCATTTTGCCACCTTTCTACCTCTCCGGGTAGATCAGGAGGACACTCAAGTCCTACTTTCACACAATCCCAGGAGGGTAGGAGCACTGGGAGTACTGGAGAGAGCAACAGAGGGAGAATTACCCTGCAAAACACCCGACATGCTAACCATTTAACATACACATTTCTGCTAGAGAGGCTCCCAACCGTGTGCAATGGGCTATGCTCTCCCAAGAACAATTTCTCCAAGGGGTTTACGGGATGGATTTCCTAACTACAGAGGGGCCAAGACAGGTACATTCCAGCTGCATTGTGCTGTGCCTGTGCTCAAGCACAGTGGAGAGATGTATGAATTCAAGGTACCAACTGGCACAGACACTAGGCAGAAGCTGGGTTCTGTATGGAGCAGGTATACACAAAAAGCAGCAGGGCAGGGAAGCATTTTGTTTCCTTTCTCTGCAGCACTGCTGTGCCTTTCATTTAAAACCACTGAGAGGTGGAGTTAAATTTGCAAGCCACAAGGACACAGGAAAAGTTGATAATAGCCATGGGCTCAATCTATAGGGATCGATCCTGCCAGTTAGCCAGCCTCCCATTAGCCAGCTGATGGCAATGCTGGATTTACCCTTCCAGAGCCAGAGTTGGGTTTTTGTAATCCAGACTCCCTCTGCCCTCCTCAGGACTGTCAGAAAATCTGTCCATGTCTTTAAAGACTTAATTTCCTTGATTATTGTAGCAATTCAACACACTAATCAAGCAGATGCAAAAATTTCTTGAGCAGACAGTGATGATAACTGCAGTGTCCCAGGGGGATTTTTTTTATGAGACTATGAAGCCAGAGAGGTTTTCCCTCTCAGTTTCAGAGCTCCCAGAAATGATCTCTATACACTAAAAAATTCTCCCAACAGTCTCAATGGACCTGCTAGTCACAACAGTGCCCGGCAGCCTGCATTGATTTTTCTGTGTGTGGAAGCTTTGTTTCCCACACACAAGTTCAAGTTGCTACAGTTGTCCCTGAAAAGATGCTCTTTTGGGAGGACAAAATGCTGTCACTAGGTATTACACACAGCTCCCTTCCCCACACATCCTTCCAGTCTGTCTTCCCAGCCCCAGAAAGTCTGGTCTCATCAATTCACCTGCTGTATTTCAACCTCTCTGACCCATCACCAATCAATTAACTAATTAAAAGGTTTCCCCCTCAAGCTAAAGATCAAAACTTTGGCAATTATTAATTATTCTAAACAAAACACCCAAACAGATCTCCTATAGCCTGTTCAAACTTCCTTGAGGGTATAAAGGACCTTGTTCAAAGCTGTCACTCATCAGAGCTCCAAAGCATCATGTCCTCCAGGTGTACCCGGTGTCCTCCCACCTGACCCACAGCCAAATATCCAGCAGTGGGGCTGGCAGAGGAACACAGCCCACACCAGGACCGGAGCTCAGATCTCTACCTCAGTTTTGAGCCACACAATTACTCCTCGGTACCAAGAGGTGCAATGAGCAGCAGCACTGGGGAGGAAGGCAGGCTGAAGTCATTGTGTTTTGGCCAGGAACATGCATCTCCTGCTGTGGAAATCAGGCAGGATGGCATCTGGAGTGTTGCTGCAGACCCATCTTTTATAGCAATCAGTGCAGGGAAATCATGGAAATCAGATCACAGAGGGACAAGAAATGAGCAAAAGCCCATGAAGAATTTGGACTGAGCATCTCTCAGAAATCTGTCGCCAAAATTAGCACTGAGTAGCTCCAGCCTCAACAGCCTCAGCTGAAATATGACTGAAGTCTGGTGCACGAGGCAGCCAGCCAAGAAGGGAAAATTATTTCAGCTCTGGGTTCTTTCTATTTTTAACATTCCCAAGTTTGTTTCCCCATTTCAAACAAAACACGGGGCAGATGACTACCTGAATTGCAGAGGTAACGCAGTTCCAGACCTAGGTGGAGCTGCAGAGGAATTTCCCACTTAATTCTTCAGTGGGAAAAACCAGTGGTAACCAGGGCAGTTAGAGTCCTCTTGCCTACCCAGTTAAGTCACTCTCCCAGCAGTTCTGGGACAAATCAGCGGTAGATTGTGATCTCTAAATGTTTATTAAGGAGCTTCTGTTCCATCTAATGATTTTTTAAAAAAATCAACTCTTTAGAGATTTACATTGGAAAAAGAGTTACTGGCCAGATGTAGCTACCTTTGTCCCCAGTTCCTTTAGCTATCTTACCCCTGACCAAGGAATAGCTGGCAAATAAAGCAGCTCCCCTCTTATCCATAGGAGATGGCTCACCCAGATGTGTTACAGCAGACAACTACATTGTAGCAAGTAGTTAGCAATAATGAATAATTAATGAATAAATAAAGTATTTGTGTCCCAATACCCCAAGGTCTTTGGGCACCTTCTCAGAAAATAATTAAAACAATAGATTACAAATAAGATGACAAGTCCCCAGGCAGGTGGATATACATAAAACCACAACAATGCAAAAACAAAGAGGATGTGAATGTGATGCAGAAGCTAGAAAGTTCCTGTGCTTTACTCTAAAGACTGAGCAGCTTCTGATCGCACACCATGCTCCAACCTTGGGACATGAAGAAGCCAAAACCAAAAGCAAACACCAGCCCTAGCAAGCAATATTCACAAGACTTACCATCATGAAAACATCCTAACACTAAAGAATGATACCTACAGGGGAAAAAAATGGGGTTGCAGGCTAGAGATGCTCAAATCTATGAGTATAACCAGTGTGAGATGCAGGTAGCTCCTGGCCACATCTCCTGTGAGGGCCTTTTCTAGTCAGTCCTCCAGCAATTCAAATGGTTTGAGGGACAAAGAGCAATTCCTGAGTATTTCCAGCTTTGTACACTTACATAGACCTGTTTGTGTATTCCAACGGATCCAGACAGGATCATTAGCAGAGGGCAGCCAAGCAGCAGGTGATAATCTATTGATACCTTGCTCCAGCATGGGCTTCCCACCAGGTCACATCCTCCTTCAGGTGTTTCCACCTGCTCCAGCATGGGGTCATCCACAGGCTGCAGGTGGATATCTGCTCCACCACCATCCTCCACAGGCTGCAGTGGAATCTCTGCTCCGTGCCTGGAGCACCTCATTCCCCTCCTGCACTGATCACGGTGCCTGCAGAGTAGTTCCTCTCATGCAATCTCACTCCTCCCTCCGGCTGAAATTGCTCCTGGTAGTTTCTTCCCTCCTTTCTAAAACATATTATCCCACTGCCAATGGACTTGGCCTTGGCCAGCAGCAGGCCCATCTTGAAGCCAGCTGGCATTGCCACTGTCAGACGTGGAGGAAACTTCTGGCAACTCCTCACAGAAGGCAGCCCTGTAGCCCCCCCGCCCCCGCTACCAAAACCTGGCCACGTAAACCCAATACACAATGAAAGGTTTCCAGCTACCATTTGAGAAGCTGCAGGAATTACATTTAAATAAAAGAATTCACCAGTCTGAATGGTTATGAGCAAAAGGCAGAATGACTCTGGGGTTGTTAAGTCTCGGAGAGCAGAAGGGGAAAGTGGCTGTTTGCAATCTGGAGCACCTCAGTCCTTTCCATGCAGATGCTCAAAGAAACCTCTTCCCACATCTTAATATCTCTCTCGATGGTGCCATATAAAAGTCCCTGGAGGCTAAAACTTAATATTAAATACTTCCAGCTACTTACAAGCTCTGCAAAGCCAACATTTCCCTACTGCAGAGTAAGAGCATCATTGGTAACACTGTGAGTTGGAGATACGTGACAGTTTCCACACTATACTTTCAACTGTACAGCACAGTTTAGGGATGCTGCAACTTTACTCCATCTCAAGCAAGAGCAGAAATCTCCCACTGGCTTGAGCTCAGTGATCCATCCAAAGACTGACCCCATAGCTCTAAACACAATTCATCTTGTCACCCTCATGACGGCATTGGGTGAAGAAAGCGGCAAAACCTGCACACCTGGGAGCAGAGGATGGGACAGCTTCCTTCAGCAGTGCTCACAGCTAGTTCAGATTCAGTCACTTGGGAAATTTCACCTTGATTTTCGTTGCTTACCTCATCCCATTCCCTATTACATTGGTAATTGTCTTACAGAAGCTCATCAATAGGTTTCCTCAGAGTTTCTAAACTCGCCCCCAGGGCTCAATGCAGCAACTGGGAAAGCACGAACATCCTCCTGTGTTAACATAATGCTTGTCAACATCAACGCCTGCCCCCTCCTGAAGCAGTGAGGCCTTTATAGAGGCAAGAAAGCCAAGTCTCAGGTGAACACTTTAAAACCGTCACAGACAAATCAGGACCCAGTTTCCTGTGGTCCCATAAAATCAGCAAAGCCCTTTTAGAGACACTACAGAGTCAGTGGGAATTATAGGTCACAGCCTCCCATCAGCCCCTTCCTGCATTTGGGGTTAGGCCTCCCCTGTCCCACAGCTGAGGGAATCTCAGCACATGTCAGTCCCTTCTATCAGTGATGCTAAGGGTACAGGATAGAGAGCCAGCCTTTAGCAAAGGACAGTAACTTTTGCCTCCTTTCTTCCAGTAAAGATCAGGATAATGTTTCTGCACTCTGCTGATTCCCCAAATGGGCTTATGAAATACTCACTGAGTATTTACAGATTACTTTTGAAACCAACTCCAGCACCAGTAAACATCATGAACCAGCTCTTGTGCTTTTACTCCCCCCCTCCAACTCCTCAGGACCATTTATATGTCACCTGAGACCTTATTGGAAGCCCAGAGAAGCCAATAGAAATGCTAGCCCTTAAGTGAAGGCAAGCCTTCAGGTTTGTATTAGACTGCCATTATGGCTGTTCTCCCCAGCCTTTTGTTCTCAAAAACGTCCTGTTCTACTGTTTTGTAGCGTTTGCTTTCTAGTTCAGCTCTAGCTGAGGATCTGAGGTATCCAGAGCATCTTTACTCTGCTCTGCTTTGTCAGATACCTGCACTGGCAGCAGGCACAGCAGCTGTGTGCTCTCCAGGATGCTCTATAGGATCACCTGGCCTAACTACCTACCAGTACACCCTTGTGCAAGAGAGGTGAGCCAGCACCTGAGAGAAGGCTGCCCTTTTCCATGATTTGAGCAGCTGAAGTACCCTTGGTTGCAGGTCAGGGTCAGTGCCTTGGTTTCAGCTAGGATAGAGTTGATTTCCTTTCTATCAGTTTGGGAGTCAGGATAGGAGCAGTGCTGACAGCACACAGATACTTTAGTTGTTGCCAGGCAGTCAAGGACTTTTCAGCTGTTCCTATTTCCCTGCTAACAAGAAGGTGGGGGGCACCCAGGAAGTGAGGAGGGGACACAGCTGGGACAGGTGACCCAAACAGGCCAAAGAGGGTATTCCATGTCAATTACATCATGTTCAGCATAAAGGGGGCTGGTGGGGGAGCAGCAGGCAGCTCCAGGATGTGTGGTTTTGGGGACAGTCTGGTTTTGGGATGACTGAGCTGTGTGGTTTGGTGAGATGCTGTGTTGTATATCACCAGTCTTGTATATTTTGTGATAAAGTCCTTCTATTGTTGTATCTCTCTCTGCTACCCCAGAAAACTGTCCTTATCCCAACCTGTGAAGTTTGGGGGTTTTGTGTTGTTGTTTTCTTTCCCCTCCCTCCCCCCCCCCCAAATCCCCTTCCCTTACACCCTCTTAGAGAGCACAGCTGCATGGCGCTCAGATCTTGGCTGGGTCAAAAACACAACTGTCAGCTATAGACTAAGCCCCAAGCACCAGTGCTGGTGGAAACCTTGGCAGGAGAGGCTCAGCAAGGGCAGTGACCACCCCTAAAACCACCAGCTGCCTGCTGTAACTGTACCAGGCTATCCACCTCAAGCAGACACCAGCAGTGTCCCAACATCACCTTGTAATAAGGTCACATTTGCAGCCAGCCTCAGCTCACACCAGCCTGGAGGAAGGATGCTGAGCTCTGGCCCCAGCTTGCTGAGCAAGGTGAGGATTTAGGCACAAAGCATAGCTCCAGAAAGACTGCCACATCCTTACACATGTCGAAATGGAAGCACATACTATTGAACTTAGAGGTTCTCCTTCTTCATACTTAAAGGCTGTAACTGTTTTTTCAAGCTAATGCATTATTGTCCATTTTTCTGGAGAATTGAGTTCAGTGTGTATTATAGCTCTGAAGGTACTTAAATAATTACTGTTTCACAGAGCTGTTCAACCAGGCTGCCTCAATGAGGTTTTAGGAGAGATTTTTGCTGCTTGTCTTGTGGTGGCATGGGGCTTTTTTTGTTTGTTTAAATGGTAGATTAAAGGGTTATTTCTGTAGGAAAAAGACATCTTGGCAATATTGAAAATGAAACGTCCTAAGTCAGAGCCTAGGAATGTATTATTTCACTCACTAGCTACTGAATGATGATAACAGTATCTCAAATACATCTTCCATCAATATGCTTATTCAGATTCCATCAGCATTTAATTAACATAAATTATATGACATGAGGAGGATTCAGGCAGTCATCAAAAAGAACACTTTTGTAAGCTACTCAAATTCTTGTGGTTTCCGCAAGGCAGCAATTTATATATTTTTCTTTTCCTGCTAGAAATCAAATATTTTCACAATGAATTTAGAGCTGAAATTTTCCTGATTTTCTGAGGAGAGGATATTGGATCTTTGGCTTCAGTTCAGATCTTATTCTAAGTTTTATGCCAAGCAATAGCAGTTATACAAAGGAAATAATGGCAGCATGTAGCTGCAGAGGGACCTTCAGCAGTCCCTATGACCCTACAGCGAGGTGGAGCATCAGTAAGCCACACAAACCATTTCTCATTTAAGCATCTTAAAATCAAGAGAAGAATAGTTATGACTGTCCTGAAAGGCTTGGGTTGGTTTGGTTTTTTTTAAAATCTCATAACAACACAAAAGGTCTCACTGCTTTGCCTACAAAAGGGTGCAAAGAATAAACAGACTGAAAGTTTAGGCACACAGCAGAAATGTCAGCCAAATGACCAGAATGATGAGGAGGGAAGGAACAGCTGTAGTCCCCCATCGGGCTGAACAGCTTCCAAGTGCTCATTTGCAAAGACAAGGGATCCAAGTGCAAAAGGCAAGAGGGAGAGTCAAGGACATGCAGGCTCCTGACAGCAGGTACAGGGATTCTGGTCTTCCTCTGTGCATTTCTGAGGCTGTGGGGAGAGATGCCTGCTTCAACCTGCAATGGAGAACTAAAAGCTGGCTCAGTTGAGCTGAAAAAATTTAGTTGTACTAAGTATCACATTAAAAGCACGTTCTGTAATTACTTTAATGTAAATGTATTCCTCTGTCCAGTGAAAAAGTTGATTCTGAAGCAACGTGACAAACCAGGATACTTCAGCCCAGTAGACATGGTTATTCTGTAAACCAGGACAGGGGATCTCTCAGCAGCGTCCAGCTGCCCAGCCTATCACTCCAGGGAGGGCAGGTAGCACAGTGCAGCACAGATCAATGAATCACAGAATTACAAGGTTGGAAAAGACCTTTAAGATCTTCAAGTCCAACCGTTCTTGTCCTATGCTAAACCATATCCCTAAGTATCTGATCTGCCCATCTTTTAAACACATCCAGGGATGGTGACTCAATTCCCCTTCTCTGGGCAGCCTGTTCCAGATTCCAACAACTTGTTCAGTGAGGAACTTTTTCCTAACATCTGATCTGACCCTGCCCTGGCAGAGCTTGAGGCCATTTCCCCTTGTCCTCTCACCAGTCACTTGGCTGAAGAGACCATTGGCCACCTCCCAGATGCCGCTGTGCAGGCTGGGATGGCAGAGCTGCATGTCCGTCTGGAAAGTAGCTTCTTCCAGAGACTAGCCAACAACTACAAAAGCTTTCTGATAGGTGGTAAAGATCAGATCCTAGCCCCAAAAGTCTTTGGGGAGTTTGTAACAGGAGCCTGACTCTCCTTTGCATCACATGAATGACGAAGCATGGCAATATAAATAAATGGCGGTAACGTATAACGCAAGTGGTGAGGAAAAGATGAGCTCCACATTCGATTACACTGTTCCAGTCCATATAATTTGCTCCAGAATAGTTAATATAAAGCTCACTATCCAACAGTCCTCCCTGCTAGTGTTACGACTTACTGATTCGGAGCAGTGCTAAGCACCACACAGTCCTGCAGCAAGCAGCTGTTTGCTCTCCAAAGAGTTCACAAGAGATCAAGTAAGCAAAGGAAAAATAATAATAGCGCAAAGCATCCAAAGTTAGGCAAGAAGTCAGTAGCTGAGGTAGGAATAGAGTGTCCTGCTTGTTCTTGCTGCATGCAGTGGGCTCCAAAGCATGCCTTTTGGTGGGTTAACCTCTTCTGATGTAAGACACTCTGCTAAGACTCCAGCATTAGTGACAACAGTTTCCATAGGTATCAGAAAGGTCTGTAAACACTGCTGAATAATAGTGCCTTGAACAGGGACATTATTTCCTAACCTGGCAGATAATGGCTGTCTCAAGCAAGGATTTACCCACTAAAAGCAGGAAGGTGTTCCCGAAGCATGCCACATTCGTGTCCACAGTCAAAGTAGCTTCAAGTGTTTGTGAAGCTAACCTCAGACTCTGGTCAGAGAAGAAGTCTTGTTTGGTTTTTCCCTATTAAAACAAATCACTTGACAACACATTTGAACCTCAAAGCTAAGAAAGGAGAACTGTGGGGCATCATTTTCAGATCTCTCCAGTCATTTCCAACCTGTCCTTTTTCATACCTAGAGTTGAATACTTCAAGGACAGTTCATCAAAAGCAGCAATAACGGCCCTTAATCACTGCAGGATACTATGTAAAAATGGGAAGAGGAAACCATTGCCCTTCCTTCATCCACAGCTCAACACATTCCAGCTCATTGTTTATGTTACACACACGTCATTGGGTACACCTTCACAAATACCACAAAATATTACCAGGACTCTGGTAATACTGCAGGTATTCTGCAGGTCCCAGCAGCAGAGTAACAGCACAGTCAGGGGACCTGGTCCCACCCCAGCTCTGGCACTTTCAGTAACAACCAAAAATTTTAAAAGGAAAATGAACTGTCCAAATCTGAATACAACTCAGTGTGAATTGGACTCCTAACCTTTTGAGTACTTTTTTTAAATAACCAAGCCAGAATCAGTAACAACAGCGTTTGCTTCCCCCCATCCCCACCCCCTTTCCCCTCTGCTTTTGCATTTTTCATTTCATGTGTATGAAGCAATATTGTGCTATGACAAGCAGTCAGAGCTAAGCTGAAACGCTGCTTCTGCTATAATCCCTCTCTTTCAGTTGCTCATTTCCCTTTCACGTGACATTCTCAAGAGGCTTATTAATAACAACTGGGGAGACAGATCTTTTCCATCTCTAACTTTGTAATGGGTAGGTTTTCCCTGGAACATATTACTGAGATTTCTTCTCCAGACATTCTCCCCTCCATGCCCCACTCCTCAAGAGCAGTGGTATTTCCAGAAATTAAGTTAGGTCCACTAACTGTGTTATATCCTCCACTCTTGACAAACCACCCTTCATTGCCTTAATGTTCTCATTATGTTTGATACATTGCATCACTGTTCATTTATTATAGCATTTTAACTTAGGTTCAGATTATATATCACTAGTGGAGCTCTCTGGGATAAAGGGCAATGAATACTTTAATTGCCTGATAAATTATTAAGGACACTCCTTTAATTGGGTAACGTGGTGTTTACATCTTTGAAGCAAATACTTACGGAATCTGTATGGGTGCAGATTTTTGCTAAGCACACAGCTATGAGCCGCTATCTCCCGTTGAGAATAACAGTTTTATCAGGCTATTAAAGCAAACACCACACAGGATAGATTGTACCAGATGCCAGGCAAGTTCTGCAGCTGGAACGAAGAGCAAGCCGCAATCAAAGTCAAAGGAGTTACACTGACTTACATCAGCTGAGGGACCGCTCTTCTGCATCCCATGGATTTCACTCAAAGCAAGGCAAAATAGCAAGAGACCTACATTTTACACTGCTTTAGCTAACCTAGTTCATTTGAACTGAAATGGGTCACAGTGTACCCACACACGGAGTTCAGCAGCAAACCCGACTTCAGAAGGAGCCCAGGGAAAATGCAGATGGGGAGAGCAGGCGCGTATTGTGCGCAACAGAACCTGGCGCAATAGGAGCCTGGTCTTCTGGCTGCTCTTGGAATGCAGGTCAGAAATAAAACATCCCCTGGAAGGGCACAGTCTACACAGCCCACGGGGAAAAGATGGGGCTGCATGGCCGAGAGGGAGAAGCACACTCCTGCCCCACACCCCACTCCTCCTGCCTTTCTCTTCTGTCTGTTCATCTCTGTACTTTGAAACTAGAATTTCTTGAAGTTCTGTGACATCCCTTCTTTCCTGAGCTGTATGAACATGAACATACTTGTCGCATCCTTTCCAGCCATATGCTGCACTTCTTGCTTATTAAAATAGCGAGAAGGGAGCAGATTGTTGAGGATGAAGCCTTGTGTTGCTTAGAAGTATTCAAGAAATGGGCTTTTCAGGATAAGTTAACATTTCAAAGGTGTTTCGTATCTATTTGTTATTAGGTTTTGGTAACAGAGCCTGCTTGAGCTCAGGTGCTTCATACAAAGTACTACTGACATGAATTGTACTCTATCTTGCTCCAGCTTGACCCTGGCATGTTGAGCTCTTCAGAGGTTCAAGGTAAAGTGGTGGTAGGCCCATAGATGATGAAGACACTTTTATTTCTGTAAATACTCAGCAGCTCCATTTCCAGCTGTTTTCAGAACAGTGTCCCTGTGATTTGGGGCAGTCCATCCTGGGACCGCCGGAACTGAGTGACAAGCAGCAGGCAGGAGCTCGCGGGGTCCCTGTGGGACATGAAGGCACGGGAAGCAAGTCTGTATTCATCCCTGCTTTAGCAGTTTGGACACAGATATTGACTTCTTTCATTAAAAGGGCTTGGCAGTCACCAAAAGCAGCACCGTCACTGAGCAGATGTAATGGGGGCACCTCTCCTATAGCCCTCTGGCATATCCCCAGACCTCCTCCTCTCCCCAAAAGTGCTTCTCACAAGAGCTGCACAGCCTAGGGCCACCTGGCTTTCACTTTGTTTACAGCTCCACTCTCATTCCTCTATAGCCAGAGGACAACAAAGCAATTTGGGAAGAAAATATATACACCCATACATATATTTACATGCATGTCACATGTATCTACACACATTCATTTTCCTAAGATGACACTTTAACATCATCGTTATCTGCCAAAAGGCTACCACGTTTTGTAGGTGCAGCAGTTCAGCCCAATGTCATGCCACACAGCCCTGTTGCACAGTGATTTGCCCACCCCTTTCCTGCAACACTTCACTGAAAACACAGTTAAGCATCGCTGATAAAAGTGTTCTATACCCTTTCAAGGGCTGCTGAGGCAAAAGCAGTCACAAACCTACTGTTTGCTGCCAGTGAATCTCAATAACAAAGTCAAATTAGGTGAAATCCCAGCTGATGCCTCCTTACAAAAGCTGAGGTTGAACCAGCGCAACCAGAAAAACATCTCATTCAATGCCCAGATCTTAAGAAAATCAATCCCTCTGAACAGGCACCCAAATGAAAACAAGTGTAGATGGAGAAATTCCTCAGGTTAATGCTCCCAAACAGATCAATGCGCAGACTCCTGTGGATTGATTTCCTGGAGCTCCAACTCCACATTAGCTCTTCAAGACAATCCTAATCCACCATGGATCTATGAGACCCAGGAGTGGGGCTACTGCAGTTTCTTGACCCTCCGTCTCCAATTCTTCTCCTTTACATTCCTTCCATTCCCTGGCTGCTTGCCCACCCCCTCCAGGCAAGCCCAGAACAGCCTTCCTGAGGGCTGAAACAACTGCGGGAGATGGGGGGTGGGGAGGGGGGGCGGTGTCAGTGAATTCCAGATGTGCAGAAAGAAATCCGCTTCCCCACCCAGCTGTGAAGTAGGCACAGCCTATTCACTCATCTTAGCATTTCTGCTGTATCATGCCATACAGATGAGTGGTGGGAAGAGCTCAACCCAACTGTGCCCTCACTTGTATGGAATCCATCCCTCCTCTCGCATCCCAAAAGGGCCCCTTTGCCAGTCAAAACGTCATTGTCTTGCTCAATCAGTTATAAGTGCAGGACAGCTAGGCCGCCATACACTGATTGCACCATTAACACTGTACGGCTCAGTAACCGTTACAGTTACATCACAGTACAGTTTACCTCCAACACCCATGCTGCGAGGGGACAGCGCAGCCCAGAGAACACAACAGAGAGAAGGAAAGCAGCTTTAAATGCATGTTGTGCGGATGGTGGTGGTGGTGATATCTAAGCAAGTTCAGGGCCTTCAACTTCACCAGCAGCTGGCAGGGCAGCCGTCCCAGGGTGGGATTCCTTCCTGGAGCAGAGGTCCTTCGTACCATCCTCCTCCTCCCATGCAGGTATGGGGAAAGTAGCCCATCTCAACGGCCGCAGAAAACAGTATGGCTGCTAGCTTACAGCATGGGCACCCAGGCACCAGCTGCTGACAGGGTGCCACTGAGTTTGGCCTTTGTCCCAACAGCTCTTTGCAGATTTAACAGGTGCTACTTCAGCTGGCACAACCGCTGTGTTTTATTCCACTTTCGGATGCCCAAGTGCAAGTCCCAAAGTTTTTGACCTGTTCATGTTTTATGCTCTTTAGGTCTGCTGCTCTCACTTTGACATTAGCTTTACCACAACCCTTTCCAAGTCAGTCCTTTACCATAGAAAATGTAGCAAGAGCAAAGTGAGTATGTCCCCAACTACCCTGTTCATCTGTAAAGGTGGTCCTGTAACTCTCACGTATAAAAAACCCCAAAATAAACCCCACACTCATTTCAAGCCCATAAGACACTACACTGATTCACTGACTTTAAATCCCCAGTGCTGGGATCAAATTGTCTCTTGGGGTTATTCCCACAAAATTAATACCTTTTCCAAATGGGGAGGAGGGCAGGAAAAACTGCCAAGCAGAAAGACAGGCATGGAATCAAACTGCTGAACTACAGCAGCACTTGGGCTGTTTGCTCAAACCTGTGAGCATGGCAGCAGCCCCAGCCCAGGCTGCACACGATGCTCACAGGGAGCACAACCCACAGGCAGGAAGAAAAGCTGCCTCCCTCCTTGGGACATGCACCACCATCCCTCATACCTTCACACACGTGGTTACCACTACAGGCAAGAGGCTACTCTGGTATATGGAGCCAAATATATGCCAAGGCTTTAAGAGAACCAGGGTCATAACAATTGAAAGGTCTTGCCAGGAACACAGGGCTCCCCCATACTCTGGCTCACTCTGAGTGGAGAAAAGGACTTAGTCATGCTGGAGAAATATTTGTAATGGAAATCCACCTTTGAAGGAAGAGATGACATTCTGTTTCCCATACCCCACCACAGCCCTGTTGGCAGGTTCCTCACCTGGCTACAGCCTCCATGATGTCAAACAGTTTTGAGGTGGCATAAAAGGCAAAAAAGGGTGCACATAAAAGCATTTCTGAGTCATAAATGCTCCCAAATGCCATAGGCTGACAATAATTCCAGCTAAAAATAATACAAAGTTTAAATTGTAGTGCTCTACAAACTCCTACAGGCAACGGGAAACTAACAGACAGAGGGAAATAGCTTCCTATTTTCTTCCCTCTGCCTCAAAGCGTTTCTTATCTGCCTTTGCCAGGGTGACCATCTATTGCATCTCTTTGCAGTGCCAGAAGAGACAGACACGTTGCATCCAATTATGCTGCTTTATCTGTACCAGTGCTTTCGAAGCCCTTCCCACTTTGGTTATGCTAATCTGATAACATTATTCCTCAGCCAGTTACCACAGCAGAGGACTAAGAGCCGCCCTAACAGAGGCCAAATCCAGTGTAACCGCAGGTGTTGCTTTTGTATTTCAGACACTGATTTCAGAGGGTGCCAGAACACTGTTCCTCTGATGTCAGAGCAAAAGCAAAATTCAGGCTTCCAGAAAAGTTTCAGAAGAGACAATACACATACAGCAGGCGGGACGGTACGTGCCTCACACTGTACGAGTATGGGGGCAGGAAGGGAAGTATACAAAAACCTCTCCTTAGCAAAGCTGCCTCCCTGTTTGACCATGTCCTCTTGAAGGCTGGGGGAGTTTAAATGACTTTTGGCCCCAGCTGAGCTCCACACAACCACAGCTGTGGGTGGCAGCACCCCACTCCCGCTGAGCCATGCGGCTCTGGCACAGGGCCTGCAGCCCAGCTCCTGCTCTCTGCCTGTTCCTGCGCTGACAGCCTCCAGCCAAAGCAGGAAAACAGGAACCAAGAACAGCTACATCACCTTTAATTCTGCAGTAAGGCTCCCCACACCAGAATGCCAGAGGTGTGGATGGACACCCTGGCAGCAGGGGACCAGGAGAGAGGCAGCACGCACAGCCTGCGGAGCAGACACAGCCCTGACACATACACCCATGAACATGCTCTTGCACACAGCTAAGTGGCTCCAGGTGCCGCAGTCGAGTACTTTGGAGTGTCGTGTTTCAGCAATAAAAGGGAGAACATTCTGGGAAATAACCTTTGATATCCATATTGAAACTGCAAGCATCAGAGCACCCAGGCTCTACTTGGCATCAAAGCTGCTACGTCAGGCAGACCAACGTGGTTGTGTACTGAAACATCACAGCTCCGTACCCCTGAACCCAGCAGGGGATTCCCTGGAAACAAACGCTTCCTACAGCCAACCTGGCCGCGTGTTCTCCCATCTCAAGATGCAGGCTGGGCGCTGGCAGAAGCGGCACCCACTTTTGGCAGTCAGCATTTCCACTTGCTGAGTATCTAGTGTCTCTCTACAGATGGGCAAATAACGGAGTTTTCAGTCTGATGGGCAATGCAGGTCAGAGAGAAAAAATTCAGTTGATCTTAACAGGACATTTTTAATTTAAATAATAAAACCCACATTTCAAGTCTATTTTAAAATCTAACTTTTTTAAAACTAAGAGACATTTTTAATTTAGAAAGGT
This sequence comes from Laterallus jamaicensis coturniculus, assembly GCA_022605575.1. NCBI lineage: Eukaryota > Metazoa > Chordata > Aves > Gruiformes > Rallidae > Laterallus > Laterallus jamaicensis. The sequence goes on from JAKCOX010000015.1 coordinate 14,525,275, forward strand.
ATTACAAAGCAGAGTCCAATAGTTTCCTTTTGAAATTACTGAAACAGCATTTTATGAGCTCTGAAACAGAGTGACCATTTCAGTAGTTCTCATCCTCCTCCTCTCTGCAGCCAGAACCATCCCTCTGACTCAGGCCGTTTGTGTGACAAGTTTGAGTACTGTGAAGCAGAAAAATTCCACCAACCTCATTCGACCCTACCACTGGAGATGTCAAATGGCATTGTAGTTTGCCAAGACCCACACATCCACCTTATATGAGGCAGATTTCAAAAGGCAACAAATCCATTGGTTCGTGGGCCAAGCGGACAATTCTGCAGTAAATAAGCCTTGGTCAGTAAATTTAACTTTGATGCAACTGTGGGGTTTGTCATTCGGGTGTACATCCTAAGAGAAAGATGCCTTACCCCACATTCCTGATTATAGCTAACAAGAAAAACTAGGAACAGGGACATGAGCTGATCAGGAATTCAGCTCTTTCCGCAGCTCCAGCCATGTCACACACCAGTGCCCATGCAAATCACAGAACATTAGGAGTTGGAAGGGACCTCGAAAGATCATCTAGTCCAAATACTTCAGTTGCTTGAGCCGCAGAGACAATGAGGCCAAATCACATAGTTGAGAGCAGAGTTCAGGCATCCCCAAGGATGCTACTTTTTCTGCTGCTTTCAAATTAATGAGCTACAGCAATGGAGGCTTGTGTCACTCATGCTGTCACCTCCAAGGATCATCTCAGCATCCCCACCCTCCTCATGGTATAGCAGAGGTGCACCAGCACAGGTTGCACTGCTTGATGTTTTAGGGGACTTGGGGGGAGTTGGCGTAGCCTTGTGGTGTGGCTGCCAGGATGGGCAGTGAGTCTGGCCTACCAAGGATCTGCAGCGAGGAAGAGGGGCTGCTGGCCTGGCAGAAAGGGCCTTTCAGGAAGTGCTAATGACCACTTCTGTGGCCTGCTGCCCATCCATCTCCCTCCTGCGCTGCTTCACAAAAATACCACACAGTCAACAGCAGAAGTGTGTCATCTGCTCTGTCTGCAGGGATTATAAAACTGTTATAAATTATCCTTTTCATTAATTACTTGATCCTAACAAATCCCCAGTAGATGATGTTGACCTCGATAGACCAAATCTAGGTTCCTTAGCCTACACAACCTCTTTACACTGTTTTCTAGCTTCCATTGCAGAGCTGCTTTCAGGTTCTGTTACATCCTGGCTTACTTCCACTGCTGCTCAGCAGATCCACATCACCTCCTCTGTGAGTCCTGCCAGTTGCACGGAGCAAACCCAAGCCCTCCTACACCACTCAGTGAAGCATGTCTTTCTGTTGCACCACCCAAAAATGTTGACAATGCTGTAGAAAAGACAAAGAAGGGTTGAGATATCCCATCCCAGAAATCCAGGGAGATTTACATCTTCCGGCATTTAAAATTTCAGAGAACTCAGGGCTGTTGGACATCCCAGGCCAAACCAACACAGAAGCATGAAACCACAGCACAAAGGCAGCAGCTCTGTGGATGATTCCAATCAAGTTCTAAGGGATATCAGAACTATGACACCTATGAATTGATTTTTCAGCCTAAGCTCAATGGCTACTTGTCTCCACTAGCAAAATTAACACTCAATTAGATTTGCTAAATAATTTATGGCAAGACATTTGATGAGGTAGCACCTTCCAACAGCAGATCATCAGTGTTTTACCTTATTACACTGACAGTAAGCAGGATCATTACTTAAATTAAGGCATCTCTCCTTACTTCCACCATCCACACCCAGATTCTTCTGGAGTTTGAATCATCACCATTTCAGATTGCCTAAGACCACATTTGAAGGGATAAAAGGGATTGCTGCTATAGAGTTTTTTTAAAGTAATTTAACCATACATAGAAGTTTGGTTTACTGATGGATTTTTTTCTAGCAATGAGACACATTTGGATCTCGGCAAATCTTTTGTAATGAAGCAGAGCAGAACCACTGTTTAGTCATGCAAATTAAATGAGAGTTAACTGAAAAGCATTCTGGGGACCATGAACAATTAACCAAAACTCAAAGCAAAAAATTTCTATTATCAATGAAAAGGCATATAGTTTTCAATGGCCTTTTATGTGCATGTATTGCTGGAAGAAGGGCAAACAAGACAGAGTAAACATTTCTTGCAGTCTCTGAGACACCCAGGGTACCAAGTATTGCAGGAGGGATGCTAATAGTTTCCTAAGAAATGCCTGAACGAAGGCATGGTGTTACTGCTACAAGCTGAGGGAGAAGAAAACATTTTCCCATCCATCACTGAAGCACTCCAACCTTTACCATACCCATCATTTTCCATTATCACATGTGAGACCAGAGTAGACTTTCTAAGAATAAACTTTTGCAAGCAAACCACAAAATTCACCCTGGTTTGCTTTGCAGTCTAAGCTCTGTTTTCTTTTGATGGTCAGGCATACTGCTCTACTACATAAACCCACTGTCACTCCACCAAAGCCTGAGGAGCAATCCCAGGCTTGGCCTGTGGCAGACAAAGAGAAGCTGGCTCCTGGCCTCAGTGGCTTTCTGCTTTGACATTTTAAAGCCTTCTCGTTAATTGCTTTTTATAAGCCAGGTATTTATACACAAGGAATCCATAAACAATGGCTGGGCCATATGTCGGTTTGGAAACTCAGAGCCTGCAACTCTGCCTCCTACTATCTCGATCATGTTGTTGCATTTCACCACGTCCCTGGCCTCACACCACACAGCCAGCTGAGAGAGAAGTCACTCACTCCACTCTCACAGAACAGCATATTCCTCTAACACAGCCTTACCCCATCTCTCAAACCCAGTCTGGCTCACCCCTATGCCCCAAGGATGGGTGAATCAGTAAGTGTGCGGAGTCCCCTCCCCAACTCTTGCCTCCCTGGGGATACCAGGCACTGGGGCCAAGTAGCGCTGACCTTCCACTCAGAGCCCCCAAAGTATCACAAAGTCAGACATTCAAGACACCACTCTCACATTTAAAAGCCCAAAGGGGTCACTGTGAGGGAGGGGAGACCCATGCAATGCTGCATGTGCAGTACTTGCCTCTTTGAACTAAAACATTTTGTAAACAGGGTTTAGAAGGCTGTAGATAAAATTTGAGCACTCTATAACCCTAATCTTGGAGATTACTGGAGTCTCTCGTATTCCTGAAGGATCAAAGATGAATAGCCATTTTAGCCTGTGCTTCCACAGCAGCTTTTACAACATTAGATATAATGACCAGGTGCTCAGCTGGTATAAACTGCTTGAACTTTATTTTCTCTGCTAGCAATAAGAGCCAGCTCACAGCATCCAAGGACTTCTTGCAAGGTCGGTATTAGATAAAGCTGATACGTGGGTCTCACTAAACTGTGTGGCATTCACTCATTTTTGTACTTCTGCTGGGATCTCAGCAGATGCTAACCAACTCATTAAGACATCATCTCTGCTGCAGACACCAGAGTTTGTTGACATATAAGATCAGCAGCAGATATTTTAAAAGAATAAATAAATAGAATCTCCCACCACATGCTGCCATGAGGCTGACACACCATGAGGACTAAGATCCACCGGTCCTGTGCAGCACGTGGCAAGGAAGACGCACAAGCACTAGTCCTGGGTATGAGGCACAGGTTCATGGTTTCCAAATCCCCTCCTTGTCCACACCTGCAGAGCGCACACCCTGCATTACACAGCAGTGATTTCTGGCCCAGACAGGGAAGCAAGGTCATTGTCATCGGGATAGCAAGCATGTGTTGCAGCTGCAGACTCACAGCCTCAGGCTGTGGGTCTCCATGAGACAAACTCTGATGCTCCAGAGATACACAACTAGCTGGTGGTGGCTCAGCAAGCAGCATCCTGTGTAACAAATGGGCTTGCTACAGGAGACTATGTGCAAAAAATACAGAGCATGGTTTATCTCTAAGACTTCCATTTGGTCCAGAGCTACAGCTGAAGTCTGACTCAAAAGCTTCTGAAAGGGAAAGATTAAAAGCCAGGCTGCACAGGTGCTTTAAGAACAAAGCGGTAACTCCACCTACAACTGATAACACAGCCAGGTAAACTGCAGCACTGATCACATCCTGCAGTGAAAGTAGGCAGCAGCCATCCTAAGGGCCTGAACAGCAGAGGTTAAAAGATGCATTGCAGGAGCCTCTCTTGCATTACAAAAAAGTTAGTGAATTAGTCATAGAGAGATTAGCAAAAGACAGGGAAGAATGGAGAATGCTTGAGCACGATGCCAAAACCCACGAGCTGCTGAGCAGCTCTGATGTTTTGCAAGCTAAATGGCTATTCACGCCATTAAGAGCAAGGGTGACAGCACTGACAAGATTTATCAAAGAACATCTACTCTGGACTCAATGAAAAATTGCCCCAGTAAACCCCCTGCCAGCTCTGCTGACGTACATTATCTTTATTAGAAAGGCCTCTCTGATAACTAAATTCAGTAGGAATTTTAGCAATTCATTTATTCGTATAAACTTCTGTATATGAATTCAGCAGAGACAGATGCAATGGGAGCTTTGGGAAAACATCATTATACTGAAACAGGGCTACATTTGTCAGGGGTGTAGCAAAAGGGAAGGTTTAAAATAGGGATTTTCTACAAAGCATATTTATATGTGAGTTGGTATACTACTAAAGTGCTTGTGTTACCACCGGAGTGCATATTTAGCACCCCTTGCTCCCAAAAAATTCAATGCACCCCAGCAGGGCTGATGCCATTGCCCTTCAAGGTACCACAATTTGTGGTCTTCATCGTTCCTTTTTCTTGATCAAAAGAGACACACATCCCAAATTACACACACAAACAAAATTAAGAAGTTTACTAGTAGAAGGTTAGTGAAGCAGGATGGAGCAGGATCCAAGATCCCTCCCCCTGAGTTTTCCCACTGAAGCCACTGGGTCAGGAGGTGGCAGGTTTGGCTGTGACAGCAAGCACCATCTCCCTGCCAGGCAAGGTTGGGAAAGGGCAATAATCCTCACTTCCAATTTTTCCCAATGCGGCAGTGCAGAGATAGGGGCAGAGCTGTGGGATGCAAACAGCTCCTCCGAGATCCCCGGCTCATAAAAGCTCAAAATGCCTCCAAGTTCCCAGCCTGCACCTTCCCCAGACTGTGGCTTTGGGACTGTTGCTCTGCACAAGCACTGGGCAAACTCTGACCTGGAGCAAAGCAGGGCTGGAAGGCTGAACAGCAGCTCTTATTGGGGTGGGGAGGATTCCCCAGCTGTATCTACCCCAGCCAGCAAAGCCACTCCACAAGCTCAGGTGCATGACAGGCAGCAAGGCATCAGGGATGGCAAGAAACAGGTCCCCTCCAGCATACCCTCTGTTCCATGTCCCTTTCCCAGGGGATAGCTTGCTGATCACCCCCAGGCAGTCTTTGGGCACAGGTCATTTCTGAGCTGAGCCATGGCAGAAGCCTTTAGGAATGCCACCCGGTGCATGCAGAGCATAAGCTGTGATATGATACATCGTGCAGTGAACAAGCAACCTGTCCAGCCTTCACACAGGCTGGTAGGCAGCTCATTCTTGCCATTGCCTGATCCAGGGGGGTCCAAGAGAGCTCCTTTTGCAGCATACAAAAACTAAGAGATTGAGGCAGGACAGCCTCTCCCACAACTCCCATCTCCTACAATCTGTCCTAACGCACAGCAACACGGCTCTTTAAATTGGTTTCAAGGAGCCACAGAGCAGCTAGGGGAGGATGGCATGGTCCCAGCAGGATGGAGCTGGTGAAGCCCATAAGCTCCCTTAGTACTCCTGCCAAATCATGACCTATCCCCAGTGATGGGAAATGCTTTATCTAGAGGGGTTTTAGCACAAAAGCAGATTCTTACATGACACCAGTTCAGGCCCCTGCAAACGCGTGCCAGCATGTTCCAGCTGGAAACAATACTTTAGCGGCCCCTTTCGGAGAGGGGTCAGAGCCACCCTGGCAATGCACACTGCCTGCTCTACACAAAGCCAGGCAGCCTCAGCCAGCCAGGGGAAGCACACAGGCAGCACACAGACCCTAGAAGAGGTGGGCTTCCAACCTGCACACAGCCTTGAGAAGGAGGGTCTGGTCCCCACATAGACCCCTGCATAGATTACCAAATTTTCTGCCTTTAAAAAACTCAGTAGTAAATTACACCTATGAGTGAACCCCTCTGCTCAAACCCATTGGCTTCCACAGCTGCTCATTCAGTGGCCTAAGAATGGCAAAAACTACGAGTTCACACACAAGTTCAGCAGTATCCCCTGACGCAGCAAGATGGAGCTTTTAGCAACAAGGTCACACAGAGATTCCCAAGTTTGCTATGCAACTTCATCCCACTCCTGCACAGCCTTAGAGGGCTCACAGAGGAGCAAACAGCATCTCCTGTCTACATCTGTGCATATGTCAGGGCGTTAAAGTTTCAGCTCTCCACCTACTCTGAAAGAATACACTACACCATGCTTTAAAGGGTCAGGAGGAGAGAGCCCAACAGCCTTTGACTTCTGGCAGCAAGTTTCTCTTTTGATCCTCACACCAGAGGCATTCAGTACAATGCTGAAGGTCTAAAGCCCACCTAATCCTGCTGCTGACCCAGAGAAGTCATTAAATGCAGAGAGCTGTACAGTATTTGTAAGCCACAAACCATCAGCCTGGCTGCTCCCCAGTCTGTGCCAAGAGCCACAAGTGGGGATGTCTCCGGCCCCTTGGCTCATGGGCCCAGCACACACCCAATGCAGCAGTGAGTTGTGCAAAAAAAATCAGTGTTTCAAACCAGTAAGTCTATCCCCTTGGCCTGAAGAAAAGCATGCAACCCAGAGATGGTGTTGAGGCAAGTCTCACAGCACGGACAAATAGCAACCTGATTTTAGTGTCATGCTTGTGCCCAGGATGGTTAGCTTTGCTAATCTACACATGCCTGATCTTCCAGAGAGCCAAAGATCAACAAGAGCTGCAGCACGTGGTTATTGCGATGGAGAGGTGAGGAAAAGCACCTCGCAGACCTGGGAGTCCATGCCACGCGAGGGGAGGCAGAGCCTCAGCGGCAGCGAGTGACACAGGACATTTAACTAAAACTCTGCTGTTAAAAGAGGAATAACAGCTGACAGACCTGTTGTTCTAACACAAAATTATCACAGTCCCTGTGGAAATGAGGTGTATGAGGTGCCCTTCCCTGCACTGCCCAGCAAACAGGAAGAGACAAGGCAAGTAGATTGACTGGAATCCCAATTACGTGGCGCAGGGTCGGAAAACAAGGGCGCTACATTCAATTCTCTTCCAGCACTTCAGAACCCTTTAGAGGCAGCTTTGAGCAAAAGGCTAAAACACAAATCACACTTCTAGAAAAGAGCACAGCGCTTCCCACAACAGCCTCAAAGATTAGGCACATTGCTGTTAACGCTGTGTAAGAAGTGGACATTAATTAACGCTGAACGGCTTTTACACATATTTCACTCCCGCCGCTACAGCACCGGACTCATTGCAAATAAAGAAATTAAAAACATAGATCAGAAGGCAAAGTTAATGATTTTCCATTTAGAAATAAGTGCAAGCAAAATATACCACTGGACTAGAATGACAGAAGAGGAACATACCTCAGCTTTTGTTACAGGATAAGATCACAGCCCAAAGCACACCCTTTGCTGAGAATGAAGTGTTTATCAAACCATTTCAAGAAACATACTGTGACCTTGAGACAAACATTTAACATCTGCCACCTGGCAGGTTTTCTATCTGTGACACCAGAACAGTGGCACTTACCTCCTGGAAATTCAGAGCCACATTTAGGGTGTAAGGACAACTTTTCTGCTCTGTCCTTGCACAGTAGATGCTGACAAAGGTTACAGACATCTTTGAGACTCCTTCAGCCACAGCAAGGAGACAGTGAAACTGCCTATCAGGGCAGAATGGGTGGGTATTTAGGAGCTGAGGGAACCAGAGACAGCTGTGCATGGTGGCTGGTGAAGAGCCAGAGGTGAGGCAAGACCAGCTGAAGGGGATGAAGCAGATCAAGGAGTATACGGTCAGTCAATCAAAACTGGTTTTGTGCTGCTAGGAGAGGGTTGAGGTGATTTGCATTGCCAAAGTTTAAAAAAAAAAAAAAAAAAGAAAAAAGGTGTAGGATTGCATAACCATCCTTAAGCACAAGCCAGAGCTGCAGTACATCAATGATTCTCCAAAGACACCTGAGAGCAGCTCAGCTCCACAAGCAGACCTGGTCCAGGGACACCAGCTCTTTTCTTCAGCACTTGCACATTCCCAAGACATCCATCACCTTGCAAGTTAACCTGGGGTGACACTCAGCTGGGCACATCTGCAGCCACTGAACCTTTCCCACCAGGTTCCCTCTCAGATACTTGTTCCAGTATTTCTTGCTTTCCCATCTTTACTATTTTTGCTACTTCCATTAGTCTTTTTGGCTTGAACTGAACGGTTTGCCTTGACATTATTTCCATCACTGCTCTGCCCGTATCCAATACGCGTATCAGTGACTGCGAAATTCCAGGAGGCTGAGCTAAATCCATGTTGTCTGGTAAATAATAGCAGTGTGTCCCCCTGCTCAAAGGATATCATGAGAGGCTTATTAATGTAGCATCAGAAGAATTTCTGGTTTACATAATTATGCATTGAATTTAAAAAGAGATGTCATGCAGGCAATCTTTAGAGTCATAATAGACAATCTGTAAGAAAGAACAAAGGAAAATAATTTTAATAAAACATTATGCCCTCAGCAAGAAATATGCTTCATGTATCATACATGAGAAAAGATAGTTATTGGATGTAAAATGGAATTGTGACCTTGCTGCAGGAGTGTTCATTACCTAATGCCACAACGAGCAAATTAATGGATTTAAGAACGGTGCAAATAATAGTGATAGTAATCATTTTGCTTCCTGGCGTTTGCTTGCTGACAGCCAAATTTAGCATCAAGTGTTTTGTGTTATTATTTATAAAAGGGGCTGCAAACAGAATACTACATAACCTTAAAGATGTTACAGAGCCATGTGTCTAATGGAAAGGTATTACATATGAGTAATCAAGGCTTTGTGTTTATAAACCAGGCAGCGCAAGCCCAGAAGCAAAACATTGGCTGCCAGGAGCATATGTGCTTTATGCAAGGACACGTATGTATGTGGCACCATCAAGTGTGCGTCACTGACATTTGAATCCCTACATAGGAAGGTTATTATTATGGTTACTATGGAAATTACCCGTGCTGTTTTCTATGCGTTTTGCATGTGATAAACAGTTGTGTGATAAACAGTTGCCTGATGATGTTGTTGTAGGGAACTGTGGCACTCCTGGGAGGTGCTGAATTGTCAGGTTTGGACATGGCCCCCTCTGCAAAAAGTCTTTCCCTTGCTAAATGACAAGGGTTGTCCAAATTATCTCCTCCAGCAGGCCCCAGTTTGGTTCTTAGCCCTACTGGGCTGAGCTGGATCTGCACAAAGCCCAGCCCCAGCACCACCTCAACATACTACCAGTCAACTTGCTCTTTAGCAGCTGATGGAGAAAGTTCACCCTTCCCACCCCTTCAGCCAGTCTGTCTGCAGAGCACCAGGAATGGGCTGAGAGAATGATGTATGTGTTATTTGGGGTGAGAATTTACTACTGCTCACAGAGGGGTTGGACCGACAGGGAAAAGCTGATGGTTTTGCAGTGATAGAGCGAGCACCAGAGCGCTCTGCCCCAGCTCAAGGATGTGCTGCCAAAAAAATAAGAAAAGGGAGCAGGAAATGTTGCATGGGGGTTTTACCTCATTAAACCTGCACAAAACCTCAATCAGGCCTGAGGAGCAGCTTGTGGTGGAGCAGGTATTCTGCAAGGAGCTGGCAGGCTTGCCTTTGTTTGTACAAAGATCACAAATAGCTTCCTAAAACACCTCGATGTGTTTAAAACAGTAGAGGTTATTAGGCAAGCAGGTACGATAAACGAAACATCTCTGCAAATGGAAAACCCTCAGGCATGTAAAGCCTTCAAAACACCATAGGACTCTGAAACCCTGATAATTGTTTTGTAATGTAAGCAATTGCAGTAGGAGCGTGAAAGCTGCAGCTGATGCATCACCCCGCTGTACCTTCAGCTCCAGCCTCCATAGCTTCCCTCAGCAAGTACCCTGTGATTGCAGCAGGCTAAAACATAATGCATGGCACAAGTGATTGCGTGTGCTTTAGGGAGTTCATGTAATGATCCAGTCTGGCTTGCCTGGCTTCCTAACGCTGCCAGCCAGGAGGCTGTCCCAGCGCAGGTGGGCAGCTCCAGCAGCGCTGCCCCAAAGGGAAGGCACCAAACAGCTTGTGGGCTCTAAAGCCATGATTTACTAGAAAGTCACCAGAATAAGGCAATTTTTCTAACAGAGAAAACGACCCTCTTCTAAGTGAAACAACTTAAACCAGAGAGGGCTGAGAACAAACCCATCTGTACCCTTGCAGTCTGTCCTTTCTTTCAGGTTTGCCCTGAATTTAGCAAATTTGGAGACTACACCTAAAATATATTCAGCCTCCCCAGGGTCCTGGGTGTTTCTTCTCACCCATTGCCACCCAGCTGCACTGCCCTGCACTCAGCCTCCTCACCCCAGGCTCTTCTCCTGCCCTGGGAGCTGCGGCCCATGCAGAGCCAACAAGCTGCCTTCCTCACAGCCACCACCTCTACGGACTAATGCACGCAGTAAATCACCAGCAAACAGAAAAAAACAGACCCATGTATCACAGAGAGACTAAAATTAGCAGTGAAATTGCCAGGAGGTATGAGAGAGGGTGAATTTGGTACATGGCAGGTGGCAGCCAGCAGCTCCTCAAATCCAGAACGGGAGCCCCATGTAGCCATGCTTGTGCAAGAGGTGTCCAAAGCACAGTAGGTGACCCATCTACAGCTGGCAGATCCTCCAGCAAGTTTGCTGCTTGTGTTTTCCATGTAACTCAGGCTCACTGGAGTGCTCACTGGAGGCTGAGTTTTGGGGAGGGAGATCTTCACAAAACAACTTCACCACTTCCGAGCACCGGGCTGGAGAGGAAATGTTGTGTTTTCTCTGTGTTAGAGGCTCTGAAGCATTTAATTGAAAAGCATTAGCAAGCTTTTATTTAGGAGGGAATGTGCAGGGAGAGTTAGTGTCAAGAATGTGCCTTTTGATATGTCGGGGGGAAAAAAGCCATAGAGCTGGTCAAATTGTGAACCTATACAAACACTCAGTAAAGACCTGCTTAAACAAACAGAATTGCTGGCAGGCTGTCCTTCCTCTCACCAGACCCCAGGAGGGGACACTGCCCCATCCAAGCCCTTGGGCTGCTGCGAAAAGGCAGCAGTTCCTTGTGTCAGTGTTGTTTCATCAAAGCTGTCCCTCGGGGCACTCCTTGCTGAGTGCTTAGGGCCAGGTCCATCCCATTGGCACCCAAGGGCTGCACTGGAACTGCCCAGTGTCTTCCTGCAAGCTGCTCCCACAGCCTCTGACATGATATGGGGTCACCCACACTCAGGATCCCAGTGTTCCTCCTCACCCATAGCCTCCCTCAGTCCCTTTCAGCAGCACTAGAGTTGTAGTCATTATCACCCCAAGCGTGTTGCCATTTTCTGTACTTTCAGTTCCTCAATTACATTGATTATCACATTAAACATTCCTGGTGCTACAGGAACAGACTAAAAATAATAATCTTGTATCTTCCTAATACAAATGAAACCCATTTGTACTACCGAGAGCGTGGCGGGCTCGTTGTTTCGCAGCAATGAAACTTTAATCTCAGGAGATCCAATTCATAAAAAATACTTGCCCAGGCTTTTTTTTTTTTACTGCCACTGCCATTCCCTTTATTCCAAATCTGATTCAGGATTAGGCCAGCGACAGGAGGAAAAATAAAAGACACAGAAAAGCCCAAACACCCACAACACCCATGGCTGATCACAGGGAGCGCTGGATACTCTCAGGCAGGCAGCCCCATCCCCGTGCCCATCCCCATGCTCACCTCAGACTGTGGGCACCCACAGCCACGCACCTTCCCCTGCTACAAAAATAGCTGCAGCCACCTTTGCTCTGTTTCCCAAAATAGCAACACATTGCAAAGGAGGTTGGATCAGCAAAATACTGTATAGGAGCTTTTTTTAAATAAATATGAATTTGTTACCAAAGCCACCCGAGATAGGCAATAGCACAGCTGAGGAGATGCTGTCTGCAGGCACTGGGTGGGGGGGTGAGAATTAAGCATGTTTTGATGCTTTTCCACTTGTCCCCTTGCCAAGCTCCAAGCCACAATAGTGTGATCAAAATGTATAACACAAAAAAATTGAGCTCTGCCCCTCTGCTCCAGAGCTTCAGTGAGGTAAACAGCCTGTCTTCCAGCCTGCCCATCACCTCCACAGGGCAGGACCAGCTCCAAGGGAACATCCCCTGCTCAGGAGAGTCATGCAGTGGGACACTGCACACAGGTGTTGCCTTGACACTCTGCCTGGGGGAGTTGCTGCTCCTGCTACCCCTGGGCAAAACAAAAGCAAGCCTACTTTTCCCAGCCTGGTGACTTCAGTCACACTGTGGTCACAGAATGGCACTTTGAGACTCCAACACCAAGCACCAGTGCTGTTGGACCTGACCTCTCTCCACCCTTCCCACCATTGAGGGAGCCTGGAGACTAAGTCAGCCCCTCCCATCAGGGACTCAGTCGTCTTCTCCATTTCCCTCCCACCAAGAGGCACAGGGATGGAGATCTGATAGCTGCAAAGGCTTTGGTCTTCCTTTCAAGCTTTAGAAAGAAGCTAAAAGGCAGGGAGGAGGAGAAGAAAAAGAGGCTTCCCCTTGTATTTCCCTTCAGGCCTGAAACAGCAGCCCCGGCCGCACAGCATGTCAGGACCATACCTACCCTCCCACAGCTCAGCACCCACAGCTGCAGAGCTGGGTGAGGGAAGGGCAAGCATCTCTCTCCCCTTTTTCCTCCAGTTGAGCAGGAGCCAGTCAGGTCTCACTTATCACAGCTTTGATTATGTTAAAACCATCCCCTACCCAGGATGAGGTCCTGTTCCTGACATGGGTCAACTATATCAAATATGAGCCTGATCATCCTAACCCTCATTTATCAGAACCAGTCTGCTCTTGCCCACATTACTTGGTGAACTGAGGTTCAAGCACTTCAGGCTTTGTGGGTACAGGCAGTGAGTTTACCGAGCTTTTGCCTGATAAGGTTTAAATACGCTGAAACCACAGGTCTGAATCTGAGCAGGTGTGGGTCAGGCCCCCCAGGCAGGGCACACCATCCTGGACCAATCCTGCCCAGACATTAGAGATGCCACAGCACCCCGTGGGAAACCAAATTTTGTCCCAAAACACAGACACCTGTGGTATGTGAGGTTGGCTGCTGGAGCTGGCACAGGCGTCTTCCTTCAGCTGCCATGGGCTTCTCCAGGGTGGGTGAGCTTCAAGGGTGAGCTCAAAAGCCTCTTGCAGAGATAAAAGACACCTCACAGACTTGTTGCTGTTTGTTACATTACTTCAGAGGAATTAGGACATGGAACAGAAAGGGCACAAGACCAGTAAGAAAATATGGGCAGGAGTATGATATATGCAACATGAAAATTTGTTCCTAGCCCCTTACCATTCCCTCATCCCTCTGTGACCTCGGACAGCTCTGGGGACTTCCTAGCCTTGGGCATTTGTTGGTCAAACTCTTCACACCAACTCTTTGAACACAATTACCAGCTATTTCAAACACCAAGTGCCCTCAGCCTCACCTTGGATCAACTTTTCCAGCAATGCTGGTTCCCAGAAAAAAACAAACCATAAACCTTCCCTCCAACTCAAACAGCCACCCCAGCTTTGCTGCATGCCAAGGGGGTCAGGGAGTGGGGGCTCATTTCCAGAGCAGGAGGGCTACAAAGCAGCATCAAACACACCAGGCACACCTCCTGCAGAAAGTCACCTTCTCTCTGAGTCTTTAATTGGCGACCGGTCCCACACAAGGCCAGAAATATGGCTTATTAAAGCATGAACTGCTGAGCTCCTCGTTAGATGCCAACACCATCTCCTGGGGGATTGTTTACCCTGTAGATGGGGTTACTGGCCCAGAGCAGCAAAAAAGATCTTTAGCAGAGATGGGGCAACCAGGACATGTTTCCCACCGGTGGGGTGACACCATGCTGTTTCACAGAGATGCTGCTACCCACACACGTCAGAAAATACCCAGTATAGCTGCGCACACACAAGGCTTTATGTCCCTGCAGAAGGTGTCTGTATGGCATAGCTCCTCTTTTTGCTTTCACTGTATTTTATCTTTAAATTGGGAGAGCTTTTTTGTAACAAATCATCGGAGAGGAACAGCTAGTTACCAAGGAGATTCTCTGATGAATCAGACACTGACTGGTATAAGATCTAGACAGGCTGTAGCTTCTTAATTCATGAGACCTTACATTTTAAACAGGGAAAAAAAAAAGGATCCTATCACAACCAACTGTGGACCATGCCAGTGAAAGCAGCTTTTATTTTTGCCATAGGAGCAAATAGCAGGCACACAGCGTGGGAGATCAGTGAGCAGCCTGAGACAAACGGGAGCGTCTCTCCAGCACGCTCTTGACTCAGAAAAGCAAATACCACCCAAGGACAGAGTGGTCTGATGGAGGTGACTGAGGCACAGGCTTGGAAGCCCCCGATTTCACACCAGCAAGAGGGAGGATACGCAGGGTCGAGCAAGCACTGGACAAAGAGCTGCAGGCGTGCTCCCGCACAGCCCCAGCGTTTGGGAAAGTAACAGTTGCACAGCCAGGTACTGCCTATCCATACACCGACCGCGGTTTTGGCACAATAGAGGGGCTGCCCCAAACCTGCTCTCCTGCCTGACCCCCCCCAGTTTTCTTCTGAAGAGGCGGCAAGAAGGATGGATTTTGCCAAATGACAGCAAAGGCATCGACTCCTCGCTGAGCATCCTGCCCTCATGGGGATGGCAGCCATGCCCCAGAGGAGCCCAGGCAGCCAGGGATGCACAGGCAGAGTGGATGGGAAGAGGAGCCTTTATGAAGGTGGGGATTACAAGGAGCATCACGAAATAAAGTTTGGAGAGAGAAAGTTCAACTTTTTGGGGCTGAGTTTATTTGGAGGGTCTTTGCACAGGCTTCCTTCTGGTGACTTGTTCCTGAATAATTACTGAACACTTGCACTTCGCTTCTATTTAAAAACAGAGTAATTAAAACTGCCTGGGAACTGCAAGAGCAGTGAGAAATATTTGGAGACATCGAGTGGCAAGATATATGGAAACCTCCTCCTTGCATAGATAGGCTGTTTTCCCAAAGGTGGAAACTACAGAAATATGTAGATGAGAGGGAGAATTCTCCCTGTCACATCCCATTGAAATCTCCATTTTGGGCGCTGCTGCTCCGCTGCTGCTAAGGTAAACCTGATCCTTACCGGGGGGAAGCTGCAGAATGCACCAAGGCGTTCGGGACCGGGCTGGTGCCCAGTGCTTAGCTGGGCTGTCATGAAGTACTGGGGAGCAAATGCTAAAGCATGTGTTAGAGCAAGTTCAGATTTCCTGCTAAGTACACCCTGGAAAAGTATCTCCTAGGGCAGTTACATCCAACCAGGGCTGGCACAAGCCAGGCATTACCCCAGCATCCCGGTAAAGGGCAATTCACAGGCAGGGGTATGAAGTTCCAAGCAGGATATGAATTACACTTGCTCACCCGAGGAATGAATGAGCTGTTGGTAGCGTTCGTGGGCTGAAGCTGGAGGCTTTCAGGAATGTTTTAGTGATGTGTATTGTAATGTTGTGACAGGGGAACAACTGACTTGAATATGCTGTGGGCCTCTCATTTGAAAAGCAAAATATTCCAGAATACTGGGATAGAGACTGAAACAGGGTAGGGAAGGCAGCATGAGAAACATTTGTCACCAGCAAGCTGCTCTCAGCAACACCAAAAAATTGTCAGGAAGCTCCAAGTGCAGCTCACAGCCCATGAGTAACTCCCTGTCTGTCTGTCTTTCCCCCCTCACAACTTCACACAGGGGCTCATGCAGCACGCACTTGCTGCGCTGCCCAGTGTGCCAGGGAAATTAAGTGTACTAGCAGCAAATCAGAGCAGGCTTACAGCTTTCATGCACTGTGGGCTCAGCTTCATATTTATGATTTTTATCCACTTTAGGGTAAAACTGAAGTAATTTGCCTTTAAAGACAGGCTGAGGAAGGAGTAACTGCACCCAAGTGTCCCACAGGCAGAGCACAAACTTCCAGGCACTCCCCAGTTTACAAACATCACGCTGTGCCACCACCCCAGCCTTGGGCTGATTTAGGATATGCATATTCCCCAGAAAGCACTCAGGCTTTGTTTTTCCAAATGAGTACAAGCAGCAGCTGCTAGAACATGAAGCATAGCTTGCACAGAGCTTTTAATCCAAGAAGAGCAGACAGACAGGTTAGGGACTTGCACATGGAGAAACTGAGGCAGGGAGCATTTATATAATGTGGATAAAAACTTCCAGCTGAACAAAAATGAGCATCCAGCTAGAAACTTAAGCCTTCACTTCCATTTCTTTGCAGCAACTATTAATCTGCAAAGCCTTGGAAATTTCCTCACTTCAGTGATTTTTGCTAGAGAAGATCTACTCTGAACACAGGGGTAACAGCAGCATAGTCTCTGGGCTGGAGGAGCACCTGCCTTCACTTGTGAATTCTGACTACATTAAAGGAGGCAGTGGTGGTCAATGGTCTGAACACTGGCTTTGGAGTCGAGTTTGTGTAAATATCTAGAATAAGGTCAAGGACAAAGGTGGGGATTCATGAGGAGTGTAAACTACTAGGGGAAGGTGGCTTCCACCAAGCCACAATGCTTGGCAGCATGTCCAGTCCCTTAGTACTGTACCAGTGTTGGGATGGGGAAGAGATTGTCACAGATATAGATAAGGCAGAAACAGCTGTAGTTTGCTCCAGACCTCTGCATGCTTATATTCTTGCATGGTATTTGAGATATCAGCTATTCTCAGCACATATAGAGTCTGTTGCTGAGCATGGCATCCGAGCACTGAGGAAATTTATGAAACTGCCATACAGATTATCTCTGCCATAATCCACTCAGTCCCACTTGAAATCCCATCTTTCCCCAGGAGGGCTTTGCTGCCTAGCTAAAAATCCCTTTATTCACCAGCAGCACCTTGGGACAGCAGGTGGGGTTTGCCTCTCAGGGATGCTCTGTGCTAGCTTCAGCCATTCACTTCTTGCCACCCAAAAAAGTGGGCAGATGGATCCCATGGGGAGTTCTCCTGTTCCCTGCATCACCTTGTCACCCCAGGAGGCACACCAGGAATCCAAGACTGCAGTGGGTTGAGCAAGCCAGGTTTGAGAGCAGGACTCAGAACCAGCCCAGCCCCTCACACACCCTGGAAGGCAAAGCTCAGGGCTGGCACAGCAGGGAGGTGCAGGATCCTTCCTGATAAGCTTCTCCAAATGACCCAGATTGCGTCAACGGGCTCTGGAGGGAGCCCACAGCCAGTGCTCTTCAGATGAGAGCATAGGATTTGCAACATGGGGCCCAAGAGAAACAAGGAGCACCGCAATGGGAAAGGAAAGCAGAAGGCCTCAGCACCCTTCCCACCTTCAGAGCTGGTAAATGTCTCTTATTTCTAATTGTTAAAGGAAGCCGGAGAAGCCATGTCCTCTCCGTGCCACTTTGCATGCCAGGTGGCAGGGTGTCGGAGGGACCCTGATGCTGAGGACTGAACCTTGCCTTCCAGGCTACTACCCAAGAGCCCAGAGGCAACCTAGCAGGCTGCATAGATCCAGAACAACCCAACATTTCTTGCCTTAAGCTTTACAGAGCACTTGGTAGATAAGTGTATCGATAACCCGGTACTGCATGTTGTGTCAGCAGAAGGACAGTGGTAGCAGAGGAGCCTCTTGGTTTTTGCATGCTTGTTTGGAGGCTACACAGAAGTACTGGTGCTTGTAAGACCCTTCCAGATGAAGGGCAGAGGCAGCAAAACCCATTCCAAGGGGTCTGTGTGAACACCCCTGAAATGGAACCTGGCGAGGGACATGCCAGACATCTCCACTCCCATGAGAGTCTCCCTTTTGGACACTGAAGCTCTGCAGTGGGCAGAGCAATGTCTTTGGGCTCACAACCCTCTTTAAATGCAACAAGCATCCTCCCTATGCACATGTAAGCCACCAGCACCACTATTCTGGGCACAGCAGTCCCTTAGAGCAGCACTGCCTCTCTTTTAGTGGGGCATCGCAGCAGTAGCTATACTGTGGACCTTTAATTTACTACCAGGTGGCTTGACCCTAGGACTTTGGTATGCATTTAACTAGAGGTCTACAGCACAGCTAGCACAGTGCAACTGTAGAAATTCACTTTTATGGGAGTAGTTTTAGTACCAGTTGAACCCAGCAGCAAAGCTCCTGCTGGCTCCTGCGTGGCCAGGAGCTTCCATCTCCATATACAGGTAACATTGCTGGATTGAATATTCAGGTGTGTACAGAAGCACGAGGCAGTGTGATTTCAATAGGGGCTTCACCAGAAACAAAGATGGAAAGTATAAAGTTAGTCAGGTAGCAACATAATTGTCATTTAGGTAAAGGTTTTACTGCAGAACTATAAACCTGCACTCCTGATGCAACCCCACAGACACCCTCAACACTTGTGCTTCAGGCACACAGCAATATCCTTTCCCAGATGGATCCGAATCAAGTTGACTTCACTTGCACCATGCTCTCTTCAGCACAGGCAGGAACCTGCTTTCTCATCTGTGCTGCCAGAGGCGTGCAGGAGGCATAACAGGCAAAATCGCTATACCACAGCATCACTAACTCCTACCTGCTCCACACAGCCATACCTATTTCTAAAACAGGTCACCTGCACCCCTCAGTCATAAACTGGTCTTGATAACTGGTATGTGTCCAGCAGCGGGTTGTTGGGGGTATTTTTTGCTCTTGCTAATACCAGTGGAGATTTAAAATTGCCTTTAATTAGAGCTTTGAAAGATCCCACTGTTTCTCAGCAATTAGCTTCTGTACTGAATTTATTTGAATTGAACATTGCCCTCTACACTAGAGATGTGACAGGCTTAGGAAGCTGTCCATTTTTTAGCCTGCTTCTAATTCTACTGCTGACATGCTGGTGGGGACACGAAACATCTGAGGGAAGAACAAATGCAAAAATCTCAGGAAGAGCTTAAGCCCATCCGCGTGTCCTGCCTACATGCTCAGTCAGGTTTATTCTGCTTAAAACTGAAGCCTGCCTCTGCTAATACACAGTTCACTAGCTCCGAGTGAATCTGCGTGGTTTTGAGAAGCGCTGGAAGTTTCAGAGGCAGGGGAGCATGATGGAAAGCATCCCGCTGCCGCCAGCAGACCTGTCGGGTCTCAGCACTGCCGGCTGCCTCCCGGCAATTAGCAGGTCAGCATTAGGAGGCAAAGGTTGCTCCTGGATGGGATTTGCTGTCAACATAAAGTCTTTGCATGCAAAGACAAGACCTTTCTTTCCCACTCACCCTGTCTCCAGCCCTCTGCACATGTTCATCCTTCAGCATTCCCCAGCAACATCATCCTTATTAGACTTCCCAGCCAGGGCTCAGGCTAAGATACTCCCCAGCCAGCTCCCCAGCCATCCCCAGGCTAAGACACTATGTCTAACACCACAAACTGCCTCATGCCACTATCTCCCCTCATCCCTCTGCCCCCCATTTCATGGCCTCTGGAGCTCCTGCCCCTCTGCACTGCCCCACACCAGCTCCAGAGCTGTAGCAACATGCTGTTCGTAGGGATGGTGTGCTTTCAGCACCTCAAAATGAGCCTCCAGCCAAGTTGTTAAAACCATTAGCTACCACTTCTGACTGTTACAGAAGTTACATCATTTAATTGCATTCATCACTAGTTATGGATAACAGACCCTCTTTAATTACCAAGATATGGCCTGATGTGCATTACAAAAATATCAACAGCTCCATAAGAGAAACAGATATAAGACCAAAAGCTGTGCCACAGGTGTGCTTAGGTGCTTGCAGATTAATCATTTTATATCTCCATAGGAGCACTGACCAAAGCTTTCTATCAGTGTACAGCCTTAAAGCCACAGGACACCTCTGTTCCCAGTGACAGCCCTGCCTTGTCTCCAAGGTGCAAAAGCAGGGAAGAAAGGTGCTGGTCTGCCTCCACAAGGCAATGGTCAAGCTGAAAGCTGAACCTGGAAATTTTGATTCCTTGTTTTCTGTTCCACTCAGTGGGAGCACAGGCCTTTGTCACATCAGTCCTTCACAGCGATTATAAAATGTGCAGTTCTTTCAAAATGTCTTTTCTTGAGTGCTCTCCAAAGCACACATCTACCCCCATCTCATGGGCTCAGACTGTACTCTTGGTATTTTCACAATTGATTACAACCTCCTGATCCATAGCAGTAAGCAGTGCTCCCAGACAAGAGCAGCAGAGGTGCTGCTGGAACAGAAACCTCCCCTCAGGATCCAAGCACTGCCCCAGACAGACACCCACTGCCTCCTCTAGGTACAGGTGCCCATGTCCCTCTGTGAGGGCATTAAATAGATGGCAGCAGAGCAGTTAGCTGACCTGGCTGTACCCCAGTAAGGGCTGTCAGTGCTCAAGCAGCATCAGAGCTTCACAGTAATTGCATAAGCACACTGCTCCTTCAAACAACACTCATACCCACACTTGAGGATTTAAAGTAGTCTTTAGTGTAGTCACTGCTTCAAGTGCAATAGTCTCCCTTGCATACACATAAAGTGACTGAAAGCTTCAGCTCCCATCCTTACTCCTGCAATCCATGACTGCTCATTTTACACTTAAATCAAAAGGATCAGTAAGCAACTAGTGTCAGAGGGGTCAGGGCAAGAGAGGCAAAACGTTTGAGCGGAAAAGCTCTACTGGAATCCACCAATACAGGATCAGGTGAGTTTAATCCACCCCCTTTTTAATCCTTACAACCACACTGTCAACCCAGAAACAGCAAATTCCACCAGGGCACCAGAGGTCTAGAGCTGGTTTGGAGCATTGCTCCAGGCCAAACACCCAGCATTTGCAGGAAGGACCATCACATCACACAAGCAAGCAGCCATTCCAGATGGGCCCTCTCTGTAGGCACCTGATACAAGTACCCAAACATAACTGCAAGTGGATCAACTTCCACAGGCAAGATCACCATGCGAGACAAATGCATCTCTGATTTTTACCGTGGTTAATGGTCATGAACCTGGAGGCTGAAATGTCTGTTCCTGCCAAGGAATACAGTGGTCCATAACAAATTCAGCCCACAAATAACTAGAGAAGTCCTGACATGTGCAATATACCAAGGATAGAAAGAAGATTCATTTATTTGTCAATTGTTTGTAATCTCTCAAAAATTGGTTCCCTCAGAGTTATATTAAGTTATTGCTACAGCCTAGCCCAGAACTCCTCCAACAATACATCATTAGATCTGCTGTCTGGGACTACAGGCAGCTGCTCTCATCCAATAACAACAGCTAGGGCACATGCACCCATTTGACTAGGGGAGGTGCCTTCAGAGTCGAGCATCAAGCTGAGAACAATGAGGTCCACAGGTTGAGCAGTTAACACCCTTAAAGCCCTGCTAGACATCCCTGGCTGTAAGGGCAGGTTGTTTGTCTGGGTGAAGTTGGCAGGGGGAGAAGCAAAAGCAAGTTCTTCACCCAGATCATAAGCATTAGAGACTGGAGCTCCATGTTGTAGCTACTCACGAAACTTGCTGCAATGCAGCCTACAGTGCTGTCAGTGGCAAATCATCAAGTTTTCCAAGGAAGACACTGCAGAAATATACACTGCCATTCATTATTGCTATCAGTTTTATAGGACAAGGGTCAGCAGAACACAGCCAGGACACCATGCTTCTAATGCCAGCAGCCTTGGAAAAGCATGTCAGGTGGCCTTGTGTTGGCCTCCAGCTGAGGACAGGACCACCATCAAGTGCTATCAGGGACGAGCCACTCAGTAGCTCAAATCTCTACCTTTTCGCACTTCTCTAAAGTCTCCCTTTCCTCCTCCACCCGTGCCTGAAACCTGTGGCTGTCATGCTCACCCTATGGCACCTCGATAGCCAGGGTTGCATCCCCTCCCAGCCCAAGCAGGTGACTTGTCCCCCACATAACACTGCAATGAAAGCTGTTTCCCATGTCATATTCTTCTAGTTTCAGGTGACTCAGTAGCCACTTTGCCCTTCTCCTGGCTACACCCCAGCGTTACCTTTTGGTGGCCACAGAAACACTCAGGCTCTGTCACAAGCTAACTCACCCATCTGGTGCAGGCTCTCTCCTTACAGGCAGCACCCATCAGCTTCTCTCAGTCGTCTTGTTATTAAGAGTGGAATTTTCCAAACATTGCCTCATTTTAGCCTAAATAATATCATTCTGTCATTATTGCCTGAAAAGCTGGCTTCATTTCACCTTCTACAATACTTCAAAAAGTGACTTGGCTGTATCAAAGACAACTTGTACATAATAGCAGCAGAACCAGGCTGCATTTAGCACAGTCCATCATCTAAACTAAAGCTCCAAGACCCTCTTCTACTCTTGTCAAACAATGACAGGTGTAAATCAATACACTCATTTCCACACAGCTCTTCCATGACCACATGCCCACACAAGGAGGAAAGCCATACATTCAGCCTTACTGAACTGGAGCTTGGATTACAGGAAGCACAAAAAATAGCATCCTCATGCAGTACAATACACATACCTCACCCTAGAGGGCTGCAACACAAGGAAGAAAGAGGCTTTAAGGTTAAACATTGCACAAATAGGAAGGAAATACTTCAGACTGCTGAACACAAACCTTGGGTGGACAAATGGCACTTCTTCCACTTGCATGCAAACGCCTTTCTCCAGTCCAAAGATCTCCCAATTCTTTGGTCCAGTACCTCCAAAAAAAGCTACTTTCTTCCCCCCCTCCCCAAAAGAAAACACCCCACAAACAAAACCACAAACCAACAAAACCAGAACCTCACAGAACTGTCCCAGACAAACAAGCCAGGGCTTCTGCTGAGTGAGTTATTTATTTTCTCTTAATCTAGCTGTGATCATAAACACCTGGAAACAGCAAACACCCAGCCGATCTGGGGCTGATTGCTCTAAATTGCCATAGTTTCATTAACTTTAACAGATTCCTAATGACAATTGGTATCAGCTGAGGACCTAGTAGCTGCTTGCTTTAATTTGTCATGAGCCCAGGCACTGATTGGAGATAATGTAGTAGAAAAAAACATAAATAAAATTTTTTATTAAGCCTGAAGTCAGGACAATGAGAAAAGTTAACTTGTGCAATCAAAAGGGTTGTGATATGGATTGTACCTCTGAAGTTGAGGTAAGAGGTTCAGCATCCATTTATTTAGTGACAACTTCAAGGGACGGTGAGCAGGAAATGATTTGGATGGTTTTGTGTGGCTTGTGTTGCTACAGAAACTGTCTCTGTGATGCCTGTGTGCCCACCATGGCTGGGTGGCTTGGGCTTTGCTTCTCAGAGTAAGGACTGAGTCATGGCTGGAGAGTAAACTGCACACACTTGCTAAGGAATGCCTTTATCACACACCTCCACCTGCACGTGGGAATACACATTAGTCATTAGTAATAACAGACTTTAGCAATAGGAGATCTGTATTCATGCTCTTGCTAGTAGTTGCCTGCTGTGTATTAGCAGTTATGTCTGACCCTTCAAACAGACACAGGAAAAAGAAAAACACTGTTTTTTCCACATGCTGTCACAGTTCCTGGCAATGTTAGAGTGTAACATTAGGATATGTCATTCCAAAAATATCTTGATGATACCGTACTCCGACTATCAGTGCTTTCTAGTTCTCCTCACATGATGCAACCAGTGCCTGGGTTACTGAACCACCAGTTCCTTTCTGAAACTACCCCCAGAAACAGATGTTTATGTGTGTAGTGTGTTGTACTAGTGGGCTTCAGTCTGCAGACGTGGTGGTTGAAAAAGAAGAAAGGAATGGTAATTAACTTCTACCAAACCAGTTAGGTGTGCCTACACACCGAAAGGCACTGGTATACGAATGCAATACCCATATGATAGTTACATATACTCTCCACTCATAAGTTATGACACACCTCTATACCCTTGTGTGCCTTGTCTCTGAGAAGCCACCAAAGAGGTCGCTCTTCTTTCATTTTTTTATGTTTGTTTCAGGCTTTTTGTGTTTTTCCTTTATCTCTGCTTCAGCAAATAGTGATGAGTTTGATATAGGACCAGGTGGGTTTAGGCTATCATAAAGTGTGAACATTTGAGAAGCCCATTGCAAGGCTTTCATTAATGCTGGCAGACGTTACATATGTATTTAAGGCTCCATCTGGATTATCATCCAAAAACTTAGCTGAGCTTGCAGAGCCTTGTAGGTCTCCGGTGTGGTCTGGAGCAATTCTGAATGATCACAGGAAGAGATGGTAACCAGGAGTCTGAATCAGCTCCATTTCTTCTCCGTCCTGAAATTCAGGCCAAACCTTTGACCTGGGCAGTGGCAGATGGTATTTCTTACCCCAGTACTTTTCTTTGGTATTGATCTCATGGGTCCCTTAGTTTGGGCAATACCCGTTCAGCGTTATCCTGGAATAAATCTGGAGTGCATCCCAGGGAGCAGGTAGCATTTCTGCTGAGGTGAACGGTACATCGAAATGCACTGAAGTGAAGAAGCGAGTGTTCAGTCACTTTAGTGTGCTTTCCTGTATTATGTTTCCACTCCACTTTCAGGCTTGAAGATTTTTCCATCCGGCATTAATAGAAGGAAGTATCTAAGGGTTAAGGGCTTTAGTGATGGGGGTCATTTCTCACGTCTGCTACTACACAGCACTGAGAAAGCTGGAAATGCCTCTCTCCTTCCCTATTACCCTGCTAGGGGCTCATTTCATTTCCTCATGCAGGAGGAGCAGGACTGCTGTTTCTCCATTTTGCTGTCAGACAGCTTTGTAAGTGTCAGAAGAAGAAAAGTCAGAGGCACTGCCAGCAGCCATCCAAGCGAAGGGGGTTGCCAGTCATTGCCTGCCGGAGCCCCCAGCCAGGGACTTGGGCACATGAGCATTTTAGGTGCTGTGATCTCTGGCTCCAGCCTCTTGCTGGGGCCTTTGGAGGACCCTCATGAGGCTGCCAGGCAGATTTTCTTTTTTAATTGTAAGTCACTCTGAAAGCAAGGGAAGGGTTGAGTTCCTGCCATGGAGACTGAGAGCAGTGGGTTTCAGACTGCCTAGTCCCATCTTGTTTGATTCTGCGTCTCACTGCTTCGGTAAGCAACACAGGCTGATTGTTGTGTGATGCCTTTCCTGAAGCAGATGGCTTCTTTCTTTTACAGCTTTCTTATTATGGATGTTTTCCAGTGCAAATGTAAGTATTTACCCCTTGAGAACTCATACAGTACAGGCGCCCCATCAGACAGTCTGCAGAAGCCCCTCACTCACACCAGAGCACCCACCCCAGTGGGCCAACTTGGCAGCTCACTGTATCTTTGAATGACTTTAAAGAGTGGGTTTTTTGATCATGCTTTAATGGCCTTTTTGATAGGCGTATGACTGCTTCCTTCAGGCAAGCTGCCTTCAGCAGGTCCTCATCATTCATCTGAAAGGAGGCACGTCAGTACCTACATCATAGTCTGGCTCTTAGCACCCTCTGGGCCCCAAGGCCTGGCAGTCTCAAGGTGTCCTCTTCCCACCATCCTGTCTTTTGTGCTAATATTGTTACTTCAGCCAGCACCCACCATACATCTTTTGCCTTCAATTTTATCTTGCCAAGGAGATTGTCTCTATGCCATGGTATGTGCTTCCATTTCCTCACCTAAGCTGCCATTTCTCCAAATATTGAAAAATTCATAGGCTTCTACATAAACACCTCTCAAATGTAGAATGAGCTTTAATATTGCTTCTTGATGGTTTAATTGGAGGTTGGTTTGTTTGTTTTTACAGTAAAATCACTCCTCTTGCCTTTCGTTAGCCATGCAAAGGTAACAGCCTTCTCATGGTTTGTATAGCAACCTGCAGCGCTAGGTGCGCTGCAGCACTCCTGTGTGTAGCTGCGGAGCTGTGTGCCTTTTAGGTTGGGGCATTTGGCCTCAGGATTCCCAGTTATGTTCCGGATTTTCTCTTAGTCCAAAGCTTGGAAGCTGAATTGAGTTAACACCCAAACCTACCTCTACTCTTGAGGCTGCATTAGTCCAATATTACTCTAAGTGGGATGTGATTCCATCTGGTGAACCTTGGCTCAGACGACTGATAAATTTATCTGTTGCTGCCAGCTGAAAAACAGCAGGGTGCCTGAGATGAGCATCCGCAGCATCCGCCCCCATGGGCCAGAATGTTGTTCTCTTTTTCTGGATCTAGATAAAAATTCATCAGCCTTTTGGAAAGGAAAAGGGTGTGAGGGTTGAGTACAACAGTGATGCATACTGCTGGGTGAGTGTTCTTCCTGACGTGATAGGGGTCTTGTGAGAATACTGGTTTTGCGGGATTTTCATTATTTTCTTGGACCAATTTGCAAGAGAAGGGTTAATCTTATGTGATGCCAGACATATATTCTCAGACAAGAACGTGTAGAAATGGTTTATTTTAGATCCATCCAACAACCAAAACACACAGAGTAGCTTTGGATGTAAGGATTCAAAGTCAATTCCTCAAAGTCCTTTCCTATAACCCAAGACCCTCAAGTGAACATTTGACTTCATATCCACTGATCAGCTTTCTAATTATTTGTAAAAAAAAAAAAAAGATGACTGACTTCTGAACTAAAACTTACTGAGGATTTAACAGCTTGGCATTTGAGCATCAGTGACTCTCTTTCACTGAATTTTCCCATCCTTTCCCTTAACTAGAAGTTAGCTCCCATCACACAGCTCCAGAGCCAGGGCTGTATCATTAAGGACGACCAAGCAGCATACAGCGATGCTGGAAAAGGCAGCAAAACATTCACGCATTGTTCTCTGTAGAGAATTTCATTTGCTTCCACACTGCCTTTAAAAAAATGCCTTCACCGAGGTTTGACCTCAAATCTTTTTGCTCCAGACTGGGCTGAGAGAAGATTGTTCCTTAGGACTTCAGCACTTGTTAATTCTCTTAAAGCGATTACTCAAATCTCCTAAACAAATATCAGCCTAGATTTTGGATTAAGCATGGGTGCTAAAATGACCTTGCTGATAAAAATCAGCATGATCTAACCTTACAAATTGGGGAGGGAAGCCTTGGATGTAATTTTGACTCGGTAGGTACTCTCAGGGTAAGTTATCGGGCTGCTCCCAATCTCCATTCCCCTATCTCTAGTATTCTTGCTCTGTCGCTTGAGAACCAACAGAAAAAATGTCAGATCTTCCTGATCTTCATGGAAAAGACAATACGCTGACAAAGTCACCGGGGCTGCATACAACCTGCTGGGTTTGTGTTTTTTTTTACTAATGCTTATTGCTTTTTCTATTTCTCATATTTGAGCTGTCTGGTTCATTTCAGTGGCAGCATGGGTTCGGTTTGCACAGCATCCCAGCTCCTGCGTTAAGCAATTGTTCGGGAAGTGGATTTAGCTTAGCACGTGTGGCAGGGTGCTCGGGGTCCAGGTGCTTGGGCATGCTGACATACCCTGGAGTCCACCATGGACCCATCTCCTCTGCCTGCTGCCTTTGGGTGATTTCCCTGCTGTGTCGCTAATAGCAAGAGTTATTTTTGTCCTGCGTCTTTCTGTGCAGTTTTCTTTGTGTCTCGCTTGGGTTTCAGCAGAGATTAACCCTGCAAAAGCTTTGGCTGGGTAACAGACCTTTCCTTAAGCACCGGGAGCTGCTCAGCGAGGTCCATGTTAAGTGTTTTTGTCATTGTGTTGTGGCCAGGAACAAAGCCCAGAAATTTTATCTGTGACAAGCATTTCAGAAAAGAGAGATCATTAAGTCAAAACTGAATCACTTTCAACCTACATTTCTTCTGTTGTTGTTCTGTTTCTGTTCTTCTATAACCCCGGCAGGTTTCCTTGCAAAATCTCTAGTGTCTGTAATGGAAACAATTTCAAATCCAATAAGAATTCACAGGCTATTTAAAAAAAAATTAAAAAAAATTCCTCGGAGGGCAAAGCCTATCATGATTGAAGCACTTACATCTACTTTCAAATCTCTGCCCCATTTCCAGTTTAATTTACTCATTTGCTAATCCTAATTTCCAGCATTGTGCTTACAATATTTAACCAGATATCACTCATGTGGAAACACATTAAAATTCTGCAACAAGCTGGAACTTATGGCTTCAAAACTCTTGTCAGCTTTGCTTCTCAGCTGTCAACATGTAATGGGGGGGTAAGAGGGGTGTCTGTTTCCTGTTCTCAAAAAAATACAAGTTGAGTTCACTGTTTCCTTCCTGAGCACCATGCTCCACCATCTCACTCTGTTGTTCATTACGCAAAAGTATCCTACTTCCGCTAAACTTCAGGTATAACGGATGCAGAAATAGAACCTTTCCCCAAAGATTTCCTCATATGCTACTATTTTAAACTAAAGGAAAACGAAATCATTAATATATCTTATAAATAACCTGATGAGAAATAGCAGTAATTATCCAGTGTCAAATATTGGGAACAGTGCTATCTGTGTGCAGCAATCAAAACTGAGAAACTCTGTGTTATAGACTCTTTACTTGTGTGACAAGAGCCGTCCAATTTTGCTGCAAGGGCTGCCAGTTGAACAGGCAGATAAGAAAGCAGCATCCCCATCACACCACCCTTGGTTCCCCCATCCCTGATGGAGCAGGGCCAGGTCTCGCTTTTGCGCAGGAAATGCAGTGCAGGGGGGCACAGTGGATCTGACCCGCTGATCCCAGCTGGGCTCCCAGGGATAAAAGTATCCATAAGGACCCCAGGCTGGGGCTGAAAGTGCATCTCTGGATGAGGTGGCTGAAAGTCGCTTTGTACTCGGTAGTGCTGGCTCACTTCCCTCCACAGCTGTCTCCTTCACTCCCTTCAGGGGGTTCTATTTCTGTGAGCTAATTTAAGGAGAAAAGCCTTTATAATCCGGTATCTTACAGACTCAAAGTATAGATATTTTTTTATTTTGAATAAAATATTAATATTAAGCTCTTTAAGCAAGGACTTTGTCTTCTAACATCTCTTCAAAGCCCTTAGCATGCTGTTGGTATTACAGGTGTAAATACTACAAATAATATAATGCAGTTTGGATCTCGGAGAACTGTTTTGTGAAGAATGGGCTCACAAAGTGCAGCTGTATGTTGTGATAGGTTCAAGAATGAATCCATCATTCCTGGTGTGAGGCTCAGGAATGAGGAGAGCTCCCCCAGAAGCTGGTGCTGAGCCTTGCCCTAGAAGGGCTTGGGAGTCAACAACTTATTTTGATTTAGGTTTCCTCGTGGTTTGCAAGGCTCTTCTTGTTTTGTTTCCACTAGTTTCCTGCCCAAGGAACAAAATTAAAGTTTAGCATACAGAGCACTCACCTGAGAAGTGGACAAGGGCTGTTTAATCCTGTAAGATAATGGTATGTGGTAGTTCAAGGCAGAAAGCAAGAATGAATTCCCTAACCATCTGAAGGCAAACAGGTAAAAAGGACTTATGAAAAATTCTTGTAGAAAAGAATATGTTATTAACTGAAAAAGTAATTTAACAGTGTAGTAATGTTCTCATACCACTGAGCAAATCTAATACCAACTCTGCAAATCTAATAAGATCTCTGCAAAAGCAGAGAAGTTCAATCTGAAGTGCACTCCTTTGAGGCTGAGGCCACTGTCCATTAAGTACAATAGAAATACTTCACCAGCTTCAATACATGCTGGATCAGGCCTCCACTGGGTTTGGATTGTTAGTGGTTATTGTCTCTGCAGAATAGTCCACTCAAACTTGCCATGGTGATTAAAGTAACATCTAATTTCCACAACAATACAAGCAAATTCTCAATATGTGCTGCTCCTGAAAGTGGGGCCAGCAGGCACCATTGTTTGCAACAGAGATGTTCCCTGCATTAAACAAGAACTAAACTGGCCCAGGAAAATCCCAAGCAAGGGAGAGGCAAAAGGCAAACATCAGACCTCGTTGCCTGATGTGTAATCAATAGGCAGGTGCCACACAAGAATCCTAGGCTCATCCTCAGAGGGATACATGAGCAGTCAACAGGAGACCACCACCCATCTTGTAACGGCTGTGCCACTGCATCGCCAGGCAGTGTATTTCTCACTTTGGTAATGGCCAGTTCATTGCATTTCAGCTACTTCTTTATTACACACATCAGTGGAAATGACCAGCTTCATCACCCATAGCTCCCAAAGTCTCTGTGCCATAATCCAGATGGAATTCAGCAGGCTTCAAGGTACATGGAAAAGGCTGGCCATGCAATGGTATTTCACACAACATAATTTCTGTGTGCCCAGCTATGTCGGTCTGTCACTTTTTGCAGGCCCCAGCAATGTCTCCCAGTTGAGCATTCCATTAACTTTTTCACCCCTTATTTCTTAAAAAGCCTAGGAGTAATCTTAATCCCCCTTATCTTGCTACACTATCATCTTCCTGTGTTCCTGGTGGCTTCACACAGAGATTTTGTGGAACTATGCTTTTTCACTTAATCCAAAATTGGCTTGTAGGAAGACAGTGCAAAGAGGTATTTCCTTAGCCAACCTAGAAATAGAAATTA
This sequence comes from Laterallus jamaicensis coturniculus, assembly GCA_022605575.1. Taxonomy (NCBI): domain Eukaryota; kingdom Metazoa; phylum Chordata; class Aves; order Gruiformes; family Rallidae; genus Laterallus; species Laterallus jamaicensis. The sequence goes on from JAKCOX010000015.1 coordinate 14,555,810, forward strand.
AGGTCTTATTTTGTGCTGATTCTAGTTCAGATCAGTTCAGAGCAGGGTTTGTTTCACTGTACTTTAAGAGCAGGGAACATCTCTCATTTGAGACGGGAGATTGGTTCCTGTTAGATCCTCCCCTTAGATTAGTCTCTTGGAGGAGCTCAGGGTGATCCACATGGCCCTTGTCTGCTGGGACCAGCAATTAACCCAAGCCCATCAGCTCTAGACAGAGCATCACTGTGACATCAATAGTGTCCTTGCCCCTGATGAACTGAGGGTGTCTGTAATGGGGAAAAAGAGGTGCAAGACTGGCAACTGCTTAAATACAACTGGCCAGGAAGGTACAAAATCCACTTACTTTAGTGTGGGGTTGAAGTAATTTTATGGATCACACATTTGTACTAACTTGCTGTATTAACAAATTCAGCACAGAAGCTTTCAAGTTTGAAGCGAGCCTCTCGGTGTACTGCTTCAGAAAGCACAGTCCAAAAGCTATCGACCTATTTATATAGATAAGCACCCCTCAGAGTTATCAGAATCAATGCAAACACTCAGAAAAAGATTCAATACAAATAATAATAAATAAGTAAATACCCAGGAAATAGAAATGTACAGTTCTGAGCTAATTGAAATGCGGACCTAAAGAATAGTTGTTTGGGTGCATTTCTGCAAAGGCAATTCCAAGAAAGGGAAAGAAAGTGCAAAAGGTAAGGGGATTATGCCAGAGATGGCAGACAGAAGAGATGAGCATCATCCAGCTGAAAGGAGATGGGCAAGGGCTAGAAAGTGGTGGAAGCAACATTGGATTTTTTCAATTTTTTTTTTTAAAATATATGAATTTAAAATTAGTTTGTACAAAACCCAGGGGAGAATACCAGAGCAGCACAGGTATCCCCATACATGTGTTTTCCATACTTCAGCAGTCTAATTTTGTGCCCACCTTCTTTTTCTGAGGTCATGAGAAGTTTGACATCAATCCTGTTTGCTGGATTTGCCAAACCTTTCTTTCTCTACCTTGGTTGCCTCTGAAGCTGGGATGGGATGGGCCAGACACCACTGCCAGTCTTTCAAAGTACATGTCAGCCAGTTCATCAGGTCAGGATTTAGTCTGATGACCATATGGTAGGCTTTTGGTTGTGCCTATCCTGCACTGTAGTGCAGACAGCCTGTCTTGAATATACTATTTAAATTCTCCTTCAAGGCCTGATGTAGTCTGGGAGCCCCAGCTGTTCAGTGCTGGGTACAGCAGTAAAGAAAGGCCAGCTCCAGCCCTGGACAGCTCACAACATGCTCTAGTTTCATTTCACATGTGTCCCAGACAAAAATATATTGGCAGGTTCAGAGCAAGTGCTGCCTCACCCACTTCAGTGCATTACATCTTACCTTGCAATGTAAATCCCAGTGGTGAACAGCCATGATTGGCTTGGCTTTAAAGGAGGAATGGCAACAACCCAGTATTCTGGGGAGAAAAAGTCACAAGATTTATAATTTCATCTCATCCACTTCAGTGTACATGAAAATATTAATTAAATTACTATAATTATCAGCTGAAAAAAAATAGTTTAGCTTGGAAGGCTGAGCCTTTCAGAAGTTCCTCAAGCTTTACCAGCAACATTTAAACTTTTCCTACAATGAGGAAATAGGCTCTGTTGCAGTCCCAGTCCCAGCGCAGTAAAACAGACATATAACTTATACGCTGTTTCGGTGAACATCTGATGTGAATCAGCATTGTTTGTACTTCAGTTGACTCATCCCAGAAATCAAGCGTCTCCTCTCCCCATAGGCAGTCTGAGCACACCAGGAACATGAGTGAGCAGGAGTTTGGCACCAGCCTGAACGTCAGAGCTCCTGGATACGGCCCCACAGATAAAGCCAAGCATCTGCTGTGACTGCAGAGATCACAGGACAGTTGCTTTGCTGGTACAAGTCAGTGCAGCACTGCTGAAGTCAGTGGAGGTGCCCTGATGGGCACCCAGCCTGGACAGTAAGGGCTAAGAGAACAGATCCAGGTGATGGTGAGAAAGAACAGAGTAAGAAGAGACAGAAAATGCCAAACAGGAAAAGAGAAGGTCAGGAAGTGACCTCAGGTTATTGAGCACAAGATTAAAAAGAAACAGGAAGCATAAGTAAATTGTAGAGCTTCTTGGCAGAAGACCCAGTGAAGGTGGCAGTGAGAGGTGGCTTGGGACAGAAGTTAAACCAGTTCTGAAACCTGCCAACTACAAGATCCCAGGAGGGAGCACAAGGGCTCACAGGCTGGTCACAGTGCCTGCCGCAGCTTGGCGTATGTCCATCTGTACCTGCTGTTCCTCACATCCATCCCATGCAACCTTCAGCAGGTGCCAGGCACTAAATGGGGTGGACGTGGGCTCTCACTCAGCACTGCTGCTCCTTAAATACCTTCCAGGAGGGAGAAGCAGAGTCATGGACTGATGTAATTCAGCCCACTGAAATAAAAATGCATGTCAGGGTGCAGCTAAAGGACTGCCGAGCTCAATGCTGGAGGGAGGGGAACACCCCTGAGTTTCATAACTGGTCCAGAGCGCACTAGGAGGAAGAGAGAGGTTAAATATTTAAAAAGCATTTTGATTAAAAAAACCTAATATATTGTCAAAAAGTTATTCAAAAGCCAAGATTTAGCCAGATCTGCTCTTATTTAACCTTCAGCATGAGATCAGGTCTCAGCCTTTCTATTCTTGGTAGCAGCTGATGAGTGCAGTGTAACAAGGTATTAATAAACATCTGCCCAGATCTTAGATTAATATAGGGAAGAATTAATGGAGGTCTTAGTACGTTCATATTTTCTAATTATGGCAGATGACTTTATTTATAGAAATAATAGGGAGAATGGAAATTGTCACTGACACCATGTCAATATATGTAATGAAATCCAATCATTTAATTGCATTACATTTGGCTAAGGAGTCATATCAATAAAAGTCCCTCCTTAGTCAGAGTGGTTCAATGATCAGTATGTACTGCGTCTTAGAAAGCAATTAAGATGGATATTTTTTCAAGGTATCATTGGGAAAATAAGTCATCTCTGACACACCTAGTCCTGTGCTTCTGACCCTGAGAGGGATGGGGCTGGAGGGAAAAGCCCCTTGTGTAGCTGTCTGATGTTCATGCTCACGCAGCAACCTCAGTTACCCCATGCAGCGCTACACGCTTGGGGAAGAGTGGCTAGACAGTTGCCAGCAAGAGAAGGACCTGGAGGTGTTGGGTGACTGCCGACTGAACATGAGCCAGCAGTGTGGCCAGGTGGCCAGAAAGACCAACAGCATCCTGGCTTGTATCAGAAATAGCGTGGCCAGCAGGTCTAAGGAGGTGATTGTGCCCCTGTACTCAGCACTTGGGAGGCTGCATCTGAAGTGCTGTGTCCAGTTCTGGGCTCCTCACCATAAGAAGGACATTGAGGTCCTGGAGTGTGTCCAGAGAAGGGCAACCAGGCTGAGGAAGGGGCTGGAGGGAAAATCATATGACGAACGGCTAAGGGAGCTGGGGACTTTTAGTCTGGAGAAGAGGAGGCTGAGGGAAGACCTTATCACCACCTACAGTTACCTGACAGGAGATTGTCAATGGTCTCTTCAGCTAGGTGACAGGAGGTAGGACAAGGGGAAATGGCACAAAGCTGCACCAGGGCAGGGTCAGATTAGATGTTAGGAAAAAATTCTTCACTGAGTTGTTGGGGCCTGGAACAGGATGCCCAGGGAAGGGATTGAGTCACAACCTCTGGATGTATTTAAAAGATGGGTAGATGAGGTACTTAGGGATATGGTTTAGTATAGGACAGGTACGGTTGGACTCAATGATCTTAAAAGTCTTTTCCAACCTAGTCATTCTGTGATTCTGTGGTTTCTGGGCACTTTCTGCTTCCAGTCTCCAAAGCATCCAAAATGACAGAATAATACCCAGCAAAGCCTGTGCCACATTTCAGTTGTCACCAGCCATGGCTAAGCTGGCTTGTGCATCAGCTCTGCTTCATGCAGCACTCTCCTCTCCACCACAATGAAGTATCACTGGTGCTTCTGTGGGAACAATATCAAACTGTGCCACAGAAATAAATAAAGCACAATTTTAAACCTTGAAACATTTACGCCTCCTAAGAGAGGGGAAAAGGCCTATAAAACTCCCACTAAAGGAGACATGGTTGTTTGGATCATTTGCGGCTTATTAGGTAAACCCTGAAGCCAGTTTCTGTTGGGAGGTGCTGGCTTTGGCGTTAGAGAGCTGTTGGGGCTTCAACAGGGTTTGGACAGGCTGTGGCTGTTTCTCAAGGCTTTCAACCACATTCCCTAATGCTCAGTGCAGGCAGGCAGCTAGGGAAGTCTGGATCTTTTCTCCTAGAAGCAGGGAAAAATAAAATAAAGCTGCAATTATGGTGACAGATGGTCTGTTACCCACAGAGCATCACTAGTAGTTTTGTTCTTGCACATTGAAGAAGATCCTGACTGAAGAGCCAAAAAAGTCCACTGGTTCTCTCCTGTTCTTCCAAAAATGTGTTTCCTAATCCATTCTGATCTTCCAAAGCTATCAGTCTGAATTAATGAAAACAGAGAAAGGAAATGTTACTATTTCTATTAATTATAGAGGCAGGTTTGTGCAATAAACAGAATTCATGTCCCTACAGCGCTGCCTAAGTACCTATAATTCAGCTCCTCCGCTCAGAACTGCAGCATCTTCTTCACATTGTTTTACAAATTAGCAAACCTGAAATCAGCCGCCGCGTACAGTGTGATGACATTTAGTTTAACTACGGGGGATCTGATCTGCTGAAATCCACGGGTGGTCTTCCAGCAAGGCTTTCCACTGTGATTATGCTACAGCTGCCAAATTAAGTGCTCCTAGATCAGCTCCATGCTTTCCATAGAAGTGAAAATATAGACACTCAGGACATACTGTCAGTTACTTGTAATCACTGGTACTCCTCCAGGTACTGCCAGGCTGGTGGTGGAAGTCCACTGTTTGGTGGGCGACAGGTTGGCCATGAGCCAGGCTGTGTGCTCAGGTGGCCAAGAAGGCCAATGGGATCCTAGGGTGCATTAAAAGGTGTGTGACCAGCAGGTCAAAGGTGATCCTACCCCTCTACTCTGCCCTGGTCAGGCCCCACCTGGAGTACTGTGTCCAGTTCTGGGCTCCCTGGTATAAAAAAGACAGGGTTCTCCTGGAGACAGTCCAGTGGAGGGCTACAAAGATGATTAAGGGCCTGCAACATCTACCCTACAAGGAAAGACTGAAGGACCTGGGGCTGTTCAGCCTTGAGAAAAGAAGACTAAGAGGGGATCTGATCAATGGTTATTAATATCTGAAGTGTGGGAGACAGGGGGAAATGGCCAGCCCCTTTTCAGTGGTCTGTGGAGACAGGACAAGGGGCAATGGCCTCAAGTTGGAGCACAGAAAGTTCTGCACCAACATGTGGAAGAACTTTTTCACAGTGAGGGTGACAGAGCCCTGGGACAGGCTGCCCAGGGGGTGTGGAGTCTCCTTCTCTGGAGATGCTCAAGACCAGCCTGGATGCCTACCTGTGCAACCTGTCCTAGCAAACCTGCTTTGGCAGGGGGGTTAGATAGCAGGGCTCCCACCACGAGCTCAGAAGTTTGCACCAGCAAACTAGTCTGACTGGGGAGCACTCTGGCAACTGAAATTCTCCAGCAGCAACATTTTCAGATCCCTGTAAGGTGTCAATAGCTGTCCACTTTTCATGGGCACGTGTTCTGATAGCAATTGACTCTGCCAGGATGAATAAAAAAAGAAGAGGCCCTTCTCTGGGCTGTAGTGCTAAAGGTTGATTTTCCATGTCCTTATACATCCACTGGTAACAGTGCAGCTGGTGTTACGTTTTCAGCCTCTGACTCAGGCATTTGAGTGGAAAGGTGATAAAACGCTTCATTTCGACTGAGTATTGGGCTTGAGTTTTATTGTGGCAAAGGGTAAAAATAAATACCAACAGTAAGAAGAAATAAAAAACCTACTATTGGACAAAGCATTCCACATAATTTTTTAATCTTTACAGATACTGAAAAAACAAAAAAATCTCTTTCCTGGCTTGCATAAAGGTCAAAATTCAGGTTTTGAATGTTCTTTCAACAGGGATTATATTTAGATACTGAACCTCCTGCCAGTTTAAGGAGAGTATTTCTTTCAACATGAGTCCAGCTGTGAGGATTTCCCAAGGGACCACAGCAAACTGAAAAAGTGCCTTTGCTCTGGTGCTGACCTGTGGTCTGTGGCCTTGCCCTGCCCCTTCACTTGCTTCTGCATTCAGCTCCTGACCTCGCTGATGTAAATAAGAAGAGAATCAAGTACCCAGCCTCTTCTGAAGTACATATCAAAGAGCATTGAAATGATAGGCTTGATTAATGTACATCAGCTTTAAAAGAATAAGAAAAGCTGAGCTGCAGAAGTCACACCAGCATCTCCAGTGCAAGGAAGAGAAGCAGGTAGGGATGAAAGTGACGTTTTGCACGCTATGATATAAAATTGCAGTCTGTATTACAGCAGCCTCTGATAATACTTTCTGTAATTTAATTACTACTATCAAATTAACATGGAGAAAAGCCCTCTGACCAGATTAGGAGGAAGACTACCAGCTTTTATTTACCTCCTACACTGTGTTACAGCAAGAGGCACACAAGTGTATCAACAGGGCCAGCTCAAGGCACCTGCCTGGTGTCAGGTACCTCAACCAGTTTTTTCCACAGGCATGTTTGCTTAAATTGATCCAAAAAAATTGAAGAACTCAAATTCCAGCTTTTAGTTGCCAGATAGGATCTCAAATACCTGTATATGAGAAACATTTCTTGTTAAACTTACCTTTCCAGCCTCCTCAGTCACAAGCAATGCAGTAAAACACCTTTACAATTACACACCCACCATATCCAATGGGAGGTGGAAAAGGCCTTCAAGATTTCAAGGTCAATGTGAAAACATAGCTTTTCTGCATTTTGATTTGAATGTAATTCACATGATTACTGAGGCTCAGGGATTCTTAGGAGAGACAGAGGCCAGAAGGAATTTCATAAAAGCTTCAAGGCTGAAAATTAACAGGCAATAGTTTAACTGCCCTAAAGAGTAGAGTACAGACATAACCCATGTGTCCTGATTTTCAACATCTATTTCCTTGTTTCATTAATGGCAGTACCAAATGTGTCCTAAATGCCTTTTGTTGTTGGGAAGAAGGTGGGTGGAGACTGGCCAAATGATGTATACCTTATAGAAAAAGACTGGGGAAGGTAAGACAGGACAGGCTGTATCTGGCAGTAATTATGTGAACAAATCCCGTCTGCATGGCACTGAAGGTTAGGGGCGAGCTCTTGCTCTCTAGGCAGGCCTCTAGCATGACTTCAATGAAAGCCTTAGCAGCCAGAATCTGCTTTTAATCGCCCATGTGACATTTGATGTGTTAGGATGCTGAATTTCATCTTGATCCTGATCATTCTTGTCATACAGCAACTGCTGGGTGGCAGCTGGCCAGCATCAGCAGCACAGCCCTGCAGCCCCAAGCAGAGCTGGCGGAGTACGGGGACAATCAATCCCAGTGAGGTGCCATGGGGCTCTCCATCTTGGGAGTGACCCCAAGATGGAGATGGGATGTTGGGCTGACTGTCACTACTTGACGATGAGCAGTTTTGTGCCTACAACAGACAACCCCCTTCCCGCTTTGTGAAATCCTTTGTGTTACAAGTGCCAGTCCCCAAAGCATCAGCTAGCTCCCCGTGAGCGTGTGAAAGGGACTGGTGCACAGAGCTGCCTGGGAAAAGTGAGAGCTTTTTCCCTGACAAAGGGTCCAACATATGTGGGCCTTGCACATCTGCACATGTGGACACATGGCATGTTCCGGACACCACCGCTGCATAAGGAGTCCTGGGAGGTGGGTAGGAGGCCTCTCACCTGCACTAATATGCCCACACACAGCCTTGCAGTTCCCCCAGAAGTGGGGCAGAGGATTGGGGAGCAGAAATAATGGGATTTGTAGAATTTAGGGACCTGAGTTAGGACCTGACCTGGATCTGCAGCCTCCCCTGATCATCAAAAGCCAGACAGCTGGGCAGGGTTATGGTCAGGTGAGCCCACCTGTGCAGGAGAAGCTGTTGAGAATCAGACCTCTCACTGGCTTTGCTAGAAAGGCAGCTCTTGCTGCCTATTTTGCGCTTGAAATTCTGTACTGAGATGGGTATCTTCCAGGAGCTGCTACAAAATAACTTCTCACAAATGGCCCAGCAACTGAAAATCTATTCCTGCATCCTGACAGCTTCAGTGTGTTGCCAGAGCAGTTTTGCTGCCACCAGTTCCTTGAGGCGGTTTTGCTCGGTGTGGTTGAAAAGGAAAATGTTTCACTGTGCCCTGGGGGAAATGAAGTGTGTAAGTCCCGTTATCACTGACAGAAGTTTTGCCTCTAATTCCCCATCTGCTCTTCTGAATGTTAACCTATGGTATTGGCACGTAGGCTTAAATGACAAAGAGGGATTCCAAATGGAAAGCAGCAAAATATTAGTCAGATAGGCTGATGGTGTCTGCAAAGATGTGGTGTGGGCCCTCGTGTTTTAAAGAAAGGGAAATCATAGGGAAAATAATGTGGTTGTGTTCTGTGGGTTGAGGAGAAATGCCAGCGTGGAACAGGATGAAGTAATGAGTCAAAACAAGACTTATTTATTATTTTGATCTTTAACCCCTATGGGATCCTGCACAGTTCCTCCTTTCTATTCTTACTGTTGTTTGTGTTTAGCTGAGTAAAACAGCACATGAGGCAAGAAATCTGGGAAGAGAGTAATAATGTGCTGCATTGTGTTAACTCACTGGGTTTGGAAATATCCATTTATCTTGGTTAAGTGAAAGCTTAGCCCAAGTACTAAGCCAAGTAATCATGATTAGGGAGAGAAAAAGACATTCACCTCCTTGGAAACTCAATACTCTTCAACAGTAATAGCACTGCAGTGACATTGTTCGAAGCTGGACGCTTGCTGTAATTAATATAGATTATTGCCATATGAGGAATAGAAGCGTCTGTGCCTGCTCCTACCATTGTTTTCATTTCAAGACAAGTTAAGAGACCAAAATACATAGGGTTTTTGTTTCATGGACATGGCCCCATCACTGTTCAGAGTGTTCTGCTGGCCTCAGAGGACTGAAGAGATTTTGTTCTCTTTTGTTGGTTCAAAGCTGCATAGAGGACACGGGTACACTGTTCGCTCTTACGGAGACTTGCTTTTGTTCTTTCTCATTATCTTTTTTTCCCTGACTCTCAAGAAAAAATTGGTTTTATGCTAAAAAGTATATTACAGGAACACACCTATAAAGAGATTCATGAGCACTCCAGCTACTGGTTTTCTAAGGTGGCTAAATCTGCACCTGTACCATCCAGTGTATCATGCACTGAACAAGCAGGTGATTTAGTACTTACACTGATTTTTTACCAAATAGACTGGTGGGCTGCTGTACTAAGCCCAACTCATCAGACTTGCCCCAGTAGTCATCTGACTCACTGGCTCCACCAGATTTTCCATCCACTTCATACCACTACTTCTGTAGATTTGATTACTGCTTTCTGCAATATGCAGATGTTCCTACTCTCTCTCATGTGTACCCATCACACATACCTTTCATCTTGTGTTCCCTCTCTTTCTAATACTCTGCCTTATTGTGGCCTGCTTTATTTACAACTTTGCCCCACTGTTGCTCATCAGGACACATTTGATCTGTGTCCTAAATATAAATGCATTAGAAATGCTTCCTTCTTCTTATGCTGGTAATTGCTCTCTGGGGCACACCTCTTCCCTGTAGGAACTGGGATTTTGCCTTGTTTTTCTGACCAGGCAGGAGATTTCTGTCACTAATATGTGACTTGGAAATCGTTTACCAGTGGGTAAGGGCAACAGGGAGCCCCAGAGAGTACATGCATACATTCAGTTGTCCATGGAGATGTAACCATATTGTACACAACTTACATTCAGTAGCCAATAGGCAACTTAATTTACAGAATTGCATTTAACAACAACAAAAAAGACACTTAAAATATTCAATTCGGTTAAAATTGCATTAAATTTATGCATGAAATTATGCTTTTCTGCAGCACTTAGGTACAAAATTCTGTTTTGTGAAGTTGACATGACAACTGATCATGTTCATCTAAGAGTGCTACAGATGTTGAAATCTGTGTCTCGAAAGAATGAGGAGCCACCACAGAGTGTTTATGCTGCAAAACTTGCCCTTTTGTAACAGCACAGAGTAAAAATGCTCATGAGGTCTGAGCTGGGTGCCTGCTCATTTCACAGCTCTGTGTCTCAGTCATATCAGTAGCATGGAGCTATTATATCTGTCTTTCCCCATCAAGCCCATTTCTTCGTTTCAAAGGAGGCAATTAATCTCTACTCAGGGCCTGTCATAATCAGGTTTCTGGTTGGTACTATTCACAACCCGTCTGTAGTCATCCGTCTGTTTTTGGAGGTCCTCCAGCAGATCCAAGAGGCTGGTTGTGAGGGAAGCATGACTACTTGGCAGGTGGAGACCTGAGCTCATGTTCCTCTTGTTCCTCCCATCTGGCGATCTCAGACATTTGGGTTACATCTTGCATATTCCTTGCATATGCCAGCAGGTTTAATATGACACCTTTTATTGACAGCCAGGGAAACTCAACCAGTACATGGTTAAATAACTTGCTTGAACTTCCAGGTCGCACTGGTAGGGCTGATCCAGTGCTCTGGGTCATCCTCTCTGGCCAGTGTTTTGGATCAGATCTTTATCTAACTTACCTGCACAGCCCAGTGTGAAAGCAGTTGCCCACAATGGAGAAGATGCTTCATACCAGTACCAAAGCAGGAAGCCAGCCTGCTTACTGATAGAACATTGCAATCTGGCAGACTATGAGCACTGGTCTGAACCAGGGATGAAGCCAGTGAAGAGCTTGTGCAAATCACCTCCTTGTTCTGTGCCTCAGTGTCACACCTGCAGCAATAACAGGCATCTCTGGGTAATGGTCTTTAGTAAGATGTGACATGTGAACCCTCAGCAGTGGTCTAGTGTCCATGCTGGCTGTCCACCCGTCAGCACTGCAAACACTTGTCCAGCTGCAGTCTGCTACATCCTCGTAAAAATTAACAAGCAGCCTAATGCAGACTGCCATATTTACCATAGAAAATAAAGTCAAACAGCAGTTAAATTTGGGGAGGGGAGGGAGAAAAGGGGAGCAGAGAAGGCAGACCAAAGGAAACATAAGTTGTATTTATTTTTTAATCCCACCTCTTTTAGTGTCTGTGATGAGCGCTGTAACTAAAGGAGTCTAACTGAATTAGAATTTCAATATGTCCTGAGCAGATTGGAGCTGTTTCCATTCATGAGCAGCACGTCCCAGCTGTAATTGCCTGCTTGCTTATCCACACAGCTCTTTACAGCTAATCCAAATGTGGACTCAAAAATAAATAGTGCCAGAGCATTCACTTCCCGCTGGGCAGTAGTTTTAGCTCTCCTCTGCCTTTGCTTTGTTCCGGCTGGTGCTCTCGATGGCACAGGGACTGACTCAAAGGAGATAAAAGATGATTGACCCGCTCAAGGAATTAGGTGGGAGAAAAACCGCCTGTTTGTGCTTTTCCTCTGGGTGCTGCTTAGCATTTGTTTGTCTTTCTCTGTCCTCACCTCTCTCCCCAGCCACATTGCTTGTGTGATCTGCTTCTCCTTCGTGGCTTCCGAAGGGCTGATGGTGCCCTCCTTGTCCCCAGCAGCACATCACCCTTCTCCTCCCTGTGGTCCCACTCGCAAACACAGCATCAAGGTTTTAGCACTGCTTTCCTGAAATGAAGCACTCTCTTCAGGGATATTTAAAAGCCGTGTACTTCTCAGATCAGGTCTTTTCTGAGGGAGTGTGAAGCTGAGGCACAGCTGCACAAAGCTGGAGGGGGTGTCCCTGTGGAAGGGCCGTGGCCCTTCCCCAAAGCAAAGCTCTGCTTTTACTTTCTGACATGGGAACCTGCACGTGTCTTGGCTCTCCTCCCTCTTTGCTGAGCTGAAGGTGGTTGTTCACCACCTTTTAGTCTATTTTCTCCACTACGTTCACCACAGACATCCTGGGAGGCATTGTCCAAGTCTCAGCAGCCTCTGTGCCTCTGTTCATCACCTGTAAAATAGCAGTACCAACACCCTGCTGCTTTACATCTTGGGATGTAAATCCCAGGGGCCGGAGATGGCAATGGTGTAGGGAGTTGAGTCAGAAGCCACTTCAGCATAGTCAGAGATGTCCAACTCCCACTGTGTGACTAATTATTCTTTAAAATAGTCTTTTTAGTGTCTAAAACATCCTCCTTGAAGATCTGGTCAAATGCATACCCTCAAAATCTCAGCTAGGAAATAGATCATTCCCTCTTGATGACCATTAGACAGACTAACTTCTCCATGGAGCTAGACCTGGAAACACCTCCCAGCTCTGGGACTGGAAGAGCAATGAAGCAGGGAACCTCCACTGTGTCTCCTTTCTCTCACCCTCTCTCCATTTCCCACTGGGTTTATAATGAAATAATGGTAAGACACTGAGCATCTGCACTGCCACCAATGTGCTCGTAGCCAGCCCACTTTGTCCGGGGCTGTATAACTCTGCTGGTGCTGCACAACACCAGGCATGTCCCTCTGCAGTTACAGAGAATTGTGCTAAGATTTAAAGGAGAGTGTCAAGTGAGGTAGCACAGCACTTCCATTGCCTTCATTCTCACCCCCAGGACCATTTCGCATCACGCTACCTGGTCTTTGGCAGAGCAGATCTTCCCAGAAAACTTTCTTGGGGCATGTTGCCACTGGTGCATCACCACCTGAAGCCAGTCCATGTTACAGGCAGGGTGTGCCCTTCTCTGAGATGGTGAATAAAGTGCTTTTCCCCTGCTACGTAAATTCAAATTCAGCACAGAAAGCTAAAAATGTTTGCAGAGTCCTGACAGGCAAAAGGGACAATTATCCTCAGCTGTTCCTCACAAACGTTGATGCCCAGCAACTGCAACGCGTCAGGAGAGGCATTGCCTCGTGCTTGGATTGCAAACTCACCAGCACCAAACATGAGGATGGAAATAAGGGCTGGTCTTCATTAGATGCTCTGCTACCTATAGATGGCCTGGAAGTGTCTCCTGCCAGGTACAGTGATGGGACTGGCATATCCCTTGCACAGATGAGGACTCTGAGGCCATAGCATCAGACTGCTCCGAGACAACCAGAAAGTCACCAAAGAAGAGAAGTTGAGACTTTCTTGCTTGTGATGACAGACAACAGCTCCCTCCTTTGTCGATGACCTAGGAACATGAGAATTTCTTTAAAAACTTCCTGTTTCAATCAGCTAAAACAGAATAATTAAAACTAACACACTGCAGTCACAGTGAGCAAAATAAGTCATCATGGTGATACTAATGTATAGGAAGAAGCACTGGGGAGGAAGAAAAGAAAAATGGAGAGGGATGTTAAAGTTAAAAAGATCAGGAAGAATAAAGATTATAAAGTCTATAACCGAGCTGTGTGGACTGCTTAGATTTGAGTCAGGAAGGTAGTTCTCAGGAAAGAGGAAGCCTAGGGGTGTCAGGCATCAATAAATGGCAAGGCTTGAAAGTTTCTTTCCAAAACACAGAATCCAGCACTGTAGGAAAAAACATCATGAGATCAAAATGCAGAAGATGTAGGGGTTACATTGGAATATTTAATTTTGAAGCATGAACATCTTCATGTTGTCACATAGTAAAGAGATACTTCAGCCTTTCTGAACACCTCTCTTATTCTTGGGCATACAGGGGAGAGGGATTAAGAATTTTAAAGAGGACTTGAAGTTAAAAGAAATTTCACCTTTGAAAACAAATCCAAATGCCACTATGTTCCACACTTGGATAATCTGCATCCCCATGCGATGGCTTCAGTTGTCACTGGCAGCCCCCTTCTCCTCCTTCAGACATGGATAGTCCTAGACATGTCTGTACCATGGGATCCCAGCAAAACTGCTCTGGATCCAGGGTGTCTCCCTCATTCAGCTCAAAAACTAGATGGAGGCTTCAGCTCTGAGGAGAAGGGCCAGAAATAGAGGTGAGTTCATTAACCAAGCCTTATTAACTGCCAGTCTTTCTAAACTCTTGCCAGTACATTAACACCAGCTGCCCATTGTCCCTTTTTCCCTGGCGGTCATGAGGAACCCCAAATTCAAGGTCACCTGCCAGTTGGATTAGTCAGTTAGCACAGCCAGAGCTCCTGAGATGCTCCAACGAGAACAGTTATTTATGTCACTCTGTCCTGCACTGTGCCCATTAGCTTGCATGCAGCACAGCAAAGTCACGAGAGAGAAATACACCATTTGATACTGTTGTTGTTGCTTCACAATTTACCGCTGCTGCTGCCAGAGCATTAAATGTTCCCTAAGTGGTAACTGTCTTCTACTAATGCAGATGCATTTCTTTTATGAGGTAGCTCATTGCTGTTCTTCTTGGTCCATGCTTGCTGGTCTTCTGTTATGGACATAGACAAGTGGAATCAGGGCAGGCAGACACTGTGCTGAGATGGAGACCTGGAGAGAAAACCGGCGTTTTGACTGCACAAGAAACACTGCCCTCTGAATTGTGTCAGAACAGGGGAGTTATCAGCTAGGTGTTCACCTGCTTTCTGCTGGCATCTTCAGCGCTAGATTGTGAAACCTCCCTTGGTACACACGTACTGGGGCTGTGTCACACCAATGCCATAGCCACAGTGGGGTCTCACTCAGATACCCCAGGCAGATACCCAGATGGGTTTCTTCTCATCCTTACCCTGGTATGGCTCCGCTTTCATCTACACCTCCTTTTTGCCATGGACCATACCTAGGAGTCAGAAATTTTAGGCACTGGTTTTAGTCCTGGCTCCAGCTCTTACATTCTTTCAATACCAGGTCTAAAAAACTCCCCTGGATCACATCCTGAATCGAACAGGAACATCTGAATTTAGCAATTAGCTCCACCATTCTTCTTGGGAAACTTCCATGCACGAAGGTACCTGAATGCCAGACTTCCCAGCAGCTAGGCTACACTTCACATCAGGAGTTCAACAGGCCATTTTATTTATTCTTCCATTCTTCATCACACAATATTTCTCCCTGTTTTGTGGCTCAGCGAAGCCATAGGAAAACGTAGGGTCATCAGTCATAGGTGTGGGTAAGACCTATTGGGACATAAAGTCTAACTGTCTGTACTCTATAAATTCACCCCAAAGTACTGCCCTCCCCTTGCAGGCTGCCTTGAGAGCCTGGTTTCAGCTTCTTCTTCTTCCCATGGACAATGGTGGGTAAGACCACCCTCAAAAAACAACTCTCCAGACATGGGAGAGACCAAATATCTCCCATCACTCAAGAGCAGCCACCCTGTCTGTCCAAGAGCTGCCACTGACCGCTGTGTTGTGACATGGAGAGAGGTTAAATGTGGACTAGCAGGAAAACTCCAGGGCTCACAGGGAACTGCCCTGGAGTTCAAATTAATCCTCTGACTGGGAAATATTGGGAAGAAGCATCCAGAGAACTTGGCAGCGTGGACAGTGCAGGGTGTGGGTGCATTCAGGCAAAGCTTAAGAGGTCAGCTATTGTATCTTTAGGTGAATGTTTAGCTTTTGTTGGCTTTTGATGATTCAGGGTGTCTTTTATGAGGCAAAATTAATGCAAGTACTGTTTTTTTTACAGTGGTCACATTGCCCAGGAAATGAAATGCCATAAGGGGAGCAGAGTTCATTAGTTTGGTGCTGTAAATGGTTCTCCAAGGTCCCAGAAACCCTGTGATTAACATAAACATAGACAGAGGAAAATAAAAATAAACATACATATAAAACCCAGCTTTCCATCTAAAAATGTGGTCTGCAATATCCGTTTTTCTCAAGTGTGGTGACCTAGAGGTAACGAACTTTCCATACCAATCATGACATAAACCAAAGCCCAAGGATGGAAAGTAGCCAGACGAGGATCACAGTGAGGACAAGAGAGCATTAATATAATTGCCAAGGTACTACCTAAGGATTTTGAGATTCACCCTCAGAATTACATATTTTTTGAGCAATTTGAAGAAAATGCCCCATCATGTTTTCTTCATACTGAAGTCCTCGTTCAAGTGGTTGCTGTTGGGTGAACATGTTGACACTCTTTAGGGCAGGTTCAGATCTTATAAAAACTGCCTCATCTTGCATTAGCTGAAAAACCTTTTCATGTTTTGAGATGAGTCCTATAAAATTTACCAGAAGATAATGTTCAAGAGGAGAATGAGAAGAGGGGAAGATGGAATGACTGGGTCTGCCCCAGAGCTGCCCCAGAGCTGATCCCTGGCCAGAGCACAGGCATACATGACATGTACACAGATGTGTTCAGAGGAGGTTGCACACTTTTTACTCTTCACTTCTCTCTCAAGCATTGTGCATTTATTCAGAACAGACCTAAACACCGAGACTGAGGCATGTTTTGTAAAAACCAAAGCATATCCTCCTTGCCCGTCTCTGTGGCAACCACGTTGAGAAACAATTATGGTGATGCTATGCTTGGTAGATAATGAAGGAAATGTTCAGGAGAAGTCAACTAGAAAGCCTAGATTCCAATCCAGCATCCTAAGCCCCCAGAAGCCCCATCAAGTAGAGTAGTTTGCTGGTAACCTGCCCTATAGAGATATCCCCTACAGACCCCTGAGAGTCAAAAAGCAGCTTGAAGCACCTCTTCTAAACTGTTTTTAACAGGCATTGTCATGACTTTAGGTGATCTGTCTGTTCAAGCAACAGCACAATCCACTTTCACTCTAAATGCCAGGCTGACATCCAGCAGTAGTGAGTTTCACAGGCTGATTACTTGTTGCATGGTAAAAAATGCATTGCCAGCAGCAGACTCAGAGATGCAATGAGCAAAAAGAAAGTAGTGCAACTTTTCTTCTCAGAAAAGAGAGAAGGGGCAGGGAAGTAATGGGGTTCACAGTCCTGCCTTGGGATTAACTCCAGGGAGGAGAAAGACACAGAGGCTTCATAACTGGCATGGTAGAGCAGGACACAGTCATATAGGTTGTAACTGTTATAGGTGACAAGTCCTCCAAAGGCCTTCAAAAGAGCTTGTGTTGTTACAGTTCTGCAAAAGGCTCTTACCTTACAGCTAACCCCCACCTAAAAGACACATGAACTTTAGTCACTTAGATCTGACCTCTGCTGTGATGACATCAGTGTAACAATGTTACACAAAATTAGTTGCATAATTGTGTGTTAAATAAATTACAGTTTTGCTTGGATTGCCCAAATAATGGAGCAGGCAGCATCAATGCTATCACATACAGACTGCTCCAGGGCACTGGCACTATGAGGGAGTCTGAAATCACTATGACTCTGGGGAGAAGACAGACACCCCTTTTCCTCCTCTGGCTTCCCCTTCGTGGGACAGAAACCTCTTGCCCAGCTCTCACCCTGGTGGTGTTCCTGCTATTTGCTCTGGAGCTTGTGAACCTGCCTCCCTGCACAGGCAGTCCTGGCCAGGTGTCCCTGTTGACTCAGGCAGCAGAAGCTGTTGATCACCTCTGATGTGTGCCCAAGTTTTGCTTCAGGAAGAACAGACTCTAATAGCACCCACCACAGTCTCTGTGATGCTCCGAGACTACTCAGCCTGGCTTTCTTAGTGTGCAATTCACCTGAGACATCCTAAAGAGTGCAGTGGCAAATATATACATATAATTTCATTTCCCAGCATTAAGGGACTCAGCCTAGGACAGGTCTCAGCCCAATATCCACTGTGGCCTCCAGGCCCTTGGGTAGCTGCTCTGAGCCCTCCTGCACTGCTCGATACAGAGACACCAGCTTGTTCAGCGCAGGCTTGGCTGCTGCTGCCTTGCTGCCTGGGGTAGTGTAGGCACAGTCCTACATACCGGAGGGAGGATCACTCCCAAGGTCCTGCAACCCAAATTTCTGGCTATGATCACTATAAAAACACTTCTTTGTCAGTGACTATATTGATTAGATCCTGATAGGTACTGTTTCACCTTCTAAATTACAGATATTTCAGGGAGGAAGTGATACCTCCTATTGCTTCATCCCCAATACTTAACTACAATGGTTGTAAGGAAAGAAAAGATCCTTTTTTGGCTCTCAGAGCTGCACCAATGACCACATAGTCAGGGAAAGGGCTAGTGGAAATTCCCTTCCTTCTTCCTCCCTTCTTTTGGGCCACCTTCTTGTCCAATCTGCTGGGCATGAATGCAGCACAAAAGCCTTGTCAGATATTACTCTCTGTCATTTCAAGCAAGGTCCCCACTTGCAAGACAAAGTCCTGAAACCACATCCCTCAGCATCGCAGAAACAGGGAGTAGCAGGATCCCAGCAGGGAGGAGGTGACAGGGTCACCAGTTTGCCCAGTTTGTCAGTTTGACCTGGGTCTACACCATGGTCCCCACGTTGGGGCTCTGGGCTCACTCCAGATGGAGAGCCCAGTCCCTTGGCACGCATCTATCTGTCTGCACTCAGATGGGTTTTGGCTCCCGTCCATGTTAGTCTTCCCCTGCATCCAACTCTACACCATTTAAGTATTCTCTCAGGCTCACCACTATGCAAATATTGAAATTACCCCTTTGCATGATTATGTAGACAATGACATTACAGGCTTTTCCAGGCAAGGAGCACTGAGGAATTCATGTGCCTTCTCTGCTGACAGAATCAACAGCCAGGATCATTTTTCAGTGAGCTCAAGAATGGGCCCAGTATATGAAAAACTTCAGCATTAAAGTATTTGGCATCTGGAATATTTTTTCTCTTAAGCTTTTCTATGAGTGCAGTAAAAGCACAAAGTGCTGTGCTGTGAAATAACGCAAAATATAGCCCTCACCAAGGAGTCCCCAATTCTCAGAGGTCAAGATTTTAACTGAACTGCACTAAAACCTCAGTAAAATCTATGAGGGGACCTGTCAGCTCACTGGCTGGCCCAACACAGCATATGCTTCCAGCCTCATAATGGAGTTAATGTTTAGAGAGATGGTTATTCACATTCAGCTGATTTTGGGTAACCAACATATGCTAGAAATAACACAGATATAGTGAATGTTCCTTGAATTAGGGCAAAAGAGCAGCAGCGCTGCTTGAGATCCTTTGAACTCTGTATTTCTGATTCTGCAAGATCCAATGAAGTACAGGGCTCAAATTCGGTTCTTAAAATGAAATCCCCTCAGAACCCTCTTAAAATAACAGTCCTTAAAATGAACCCTCTTCAGAAGACCCTCAAATCCTGAGAGAAGGCAGCAGGTCTCACATCCTGCTGTGAAAGAAGCCCCTGGGCTGGAATCTAACTGGTGTGGCCAAATGGCCTCAGGACAGTAATTTTTCTGTGGGGAAAAGGCATCTCTGTCATATCACTTATGTTTCCACAAAATGCCACATTTACATCTCATACTTGTGCCTCACTCAGACTCCTTCCTTGAGAGCCTCCTTGCACTGAGAGCTGCCATAAAGCCAATAAGCTGTAATGAACATGTGTGTGCTTAAACAGCAGCTTCCTACCCCAAAATACTGCCATAAGATCACTGGATGCAACTATTACCTTTTCTTAAACTACTCATGATTCGTCCACGGTGCAAATCCTTGGCAGTGTGGAGCACAGCTAAACTTGATTAACCAGGAGAACATTTAACTAGTGGGTCTAATGAGATTTATCCTTCATTGCCACCCACTGATCTGTCATCCCCATGATTTGACATCTCACCTCGAGTTAACAAATGCTGGGCATGGCCACAGGGGATCTGGCACACTGGATGTAGTGTGGTCCTCTGTGTTGGATGGGCAGTGACAAAAATTATCCCTCTTCCCCCAGGTCCTTCCATCGTCCCACTGCAGCGAGCAAAGCCAACACTGGGCAACCCTCTAAAATGTTTATTTGGACCAGTGGCCGGAGCTCTACATCTTACAGACATGATGAGAAAAGGTAAATGGCATATATATGGATTGTCTCATATGGGTTTGAATCTTCAGGCATGTGGCCTGTAGCTTCTCTCCAGTGGTGGCACTGAGGAGCGAGGAGCGATGCAAGGGGTGTCCCCCTTGCCTCTCACCCCACTAGCTGCAGCTCCACCAAGACCAGACGATGAGTGCCAGGGTTAATGCACTAAGTCAAAACAGAGCGAAGGGGCTATGCCAGAGCCGTGGCCAAAGTCTTCCTTGTTACCAGGACATCAGCAACACACCATGACCGCCTCTGAGGTCAGAGCACACACATCACATGTTTAAAAGCCCACTAATCCCCAGCCAGAGGTTTGCAGGCCCAGCCCCAATGCCTGTGAAGCCCTTATGCCCCTTGCACATGTCCTGCTTCCAGCCATCAGCCCTCACTGCTCCCGCACACCCGTCCAGACTACACACACATGGTACCTTCTCTTTCCCCACCAAATTACTACCCTGTACAAGTTGTACTCAGCCCAATGATGCATCCAGCCGTCAGAGATGTTTCCTGTTTGTATGCATGCGTGTGTGAGGATGAGCATCTGCCAACACACCACGCAGTGTTTGGGGGATGACAAGCAGCCACCCGCCCGTTTAAGTGGTGTTGCTGAAGGGAATAGGCTGAAGGAGACAGAGGAATAAATGAGTTAGTGGATTTCCCAGGAGAGCAGGGAATTACACGCAAGAGAAGGAAAGGGAAGGGGTGGTTTTAAGCCCAAAGCACTCAGTTGGGAATTAAAGAAGTTAAATATCACCAATGAAAGACCAATTGTCAGTAATAGTCAGGCTCATCCTTCCTAAATCTCTTTCCTTTGTAGTACGATTTTCTGGACTGCTTGTCTTGTCACAACTGGACACATTTTCCTCTTTTCTCTGCTTTTCTCCTTCCCTCATCTTCAGTTCCCCTTGCAGTCACTATTGAATGTAATCGTAAAAAATTAGACTCTGGTGAAACAAAACCAGAGGTTGATGTACCTACACTGCCAATTAGCAAAGCACACTCTTCAGTTATCTAATGAGACATTACTGCTGGCATCTGCTTAGGAAAATGTGTTCATGAGTTTCTTTGGAGAACTGGCCTATTTGCTGAACTTTCTGCAAAGGCTGCATAGGTTGTCAGCTCTTTTGATAATCTGACCCCAAGCAAATATTTTGAAGACACAAAGGCCAGCTTGGCAGCAGATTTCCATGGACTTTGAGTTGGAGCTGGTTATCTAACTGCCTCATGTACTTCTCCAAGTCTCTTCTTTAATTGAATTTTCCCCAGGCAAATGTTCTTCCACATTAATACACTGTCAGGGACGGGATGGTCCAAGGTTAGATGCTTGCAGGAGATATCTGCCCACACTTTGGGCTGGCTGGAAGCCATATGTGCTCCTGATTAGCATGGCGTTCAGCTCACACCATGCCTTTTGGTGGGACTAACTAGTTGGGCTGAGCACTATGCTAAGCAGGGCTCATTGGCGTCCGGTCAGCTTAAACCCAGAGCTGAGCTTGCTACATCTGCCTACAGAAATAGGGAGGGAGGAAGCAGTATGTCCATACTTACATTGCAGCCACAGTAACTTCAGGTCCCTTTTCAAGGCTTTGGGTGGGTTTATTTCCCAGGTGGCCCTGTAGAGCCATACAGAAGGAATTGTTCATACCCTGTGAGTGATGAACAAAATGCAGGAGGGAAAGGGAGGAAGAGAAAATGGAAATAGGAGAGTGCTCACTGCAGCCTCAGGGCTGCAGAAGACAGGTGTGAACACAGAGCAAGTGTTGCTGGTGGGAGAAACTCATCTGACAGTGATTTTAACACATGTAAGGTCACCAGTGGCATCGCTATCAAGCAGGCAATGTCTTCCCCTAAGTGACCCTTTCTGAGGAATTTTTGTTCTTTGAACTTCAAACAAAAAGACTGCCATGTGGAGCAGCAAACCTGTCACCTAACACATGCTACATCTGCAGACTTTTGAGGGATTGAACCGTAATAATAACCTGTACAGCACTGCACCACTTTCTGTGGAGAAATCACCTCCTCCTGGGTGGAAGGTATCTCTCAGGCATCTCTTTTTGCAGGATCAGGCCTGAAATTTATGCATTTCATTGATGGTTTAGACATCCACTGTTCCCCAACCTCCTCTTTCTATGCTTCAGAAAACTAGTCAAGCCTTTGTTCTTTCTCAGCTGTCAATTAAGCTTTCCACAACACAGAAAGCTTGGAGAACAAAGCACTGGCCTGGCTTGGATCAGCCTGGTCCAGTTGGGTGGGAAAGAGGGAAGGAACTGAGCGAACAAGATCTGTTCATATCAACAGGAATCCTTCTACAACCATCACCGAGACTTCTGTGAGAGCTCTGGAGATATTTCCTGTTGCCATAACTCTAATAACAGATAAGGATGCAGCTAAATATACCCTGTAAAGAAAAGTGTAAAGAAATTGGTTTGTGAGCAGGAAAGTTTCTGTGCAATGGGAATTGTGCAGGTTTCTTCAAGAGGGTTTTTTGACCCTTGCATTCAAGGATTTCTGATGCCAGTAAACACCTCAACATGAGGCAATTTGAGTGACATCTGCATAACAACCGTGATATCAGAGAAGTGAATGTGAATTCAAAGTCACTCTGAGTAATTCAGGCAGGCAGGTATTCCCATCTGATAAGCCCTGTGACCTCGCAGTGCTGGAGGAGGCAACATCTCCCTCAGTGTCACACCATGGTCCATTTCCAAGGGAAGGATTTGAGGGTAAGTAATTTGTTTTAAAAAAAAAAAAAAAAGGAGTAATTGCAGGTGCCTGTTTTTTCTAGATTAGGCTGGAAACTTGATCCCCTTTGCAATGCTCCTAATGCTACCCATTTTGGAGTGAAACAGGCACTGTTGTGGTAGGTCAGTAAAACTTTAGCCCCTCCTGCTCTACATGGTGCTTCCCAATTGGTCTAATTGGCATATTAGACCAATCCTAATGCATCCCAATAAATTCGCCATACCCCCAGAACTGCAGGGCAGCCCTATGCCAGCAGAGCACACAGGATGCAGGAAGCATGCCCCGTCTTTCACATAACCGAGTCTGAAAGGCCATGTCCCTCACCACGGCAAAGACAGGTCTTGGCTGCCACAAATACGTGCAACTCTACAGAAGACGCAGAATTTCTTATGAAGGGCAGTGGGCTTAACCCAGCGCTGACATTCTCCTTGAACACCTCATGTTCAGGCTGATGAATGTAACCTGGTCTGCCTAATTTTATAACACGGGTTATAAAGCCTAAGCCTTCCTCTGCAGAGGATGTAAGGAGCTGCTGACCACATTGCAGAGGGATCTCTATGCTGTAGAGGAACATGGAGAGGGAAATCTCTGCTCCGTCCCAGCAGGCACAGGCACAGCCGAGGTTCCCTCTCTGGCAGCTGAGCCCAGGTAGAGCAGCCAACCCGTATCGTCTGAGCAATTTGGCAAACAGGGACAGAGAGATTCAGCAGGGGATAACTTCAGTTTGGAAACGATCAGGAGAAGAAAGACCTTTTGTTCCTGGAGGCTTTCTATTAAATTTCTTTGCACAGGGCAGAGAGATCTCACATGCTGACAGCCAGGACTTCCATAAAAACAAACAGCCCCCACCAGTGTCATATGTGGGGGATTATTGTAGGCAGTCATAAGTATTAGGTGGACTCACCTAGATGAGTAGTGTCTGGGATGCAGCGATCTGTACTTAAACACACAGCAGCCGTCAGCTAATTGTGGCAGTGCAGCCCTGGGATCCAAAATCAGCCAGCTAAGCACAGCACTCTTCCAGCTCACTGAGCAGAAAGAGGTCCCTGGGCTGCGCTGAAAGTTCACGCGTACACAGCCGGCATGTGTACGCGTACAAGCGGCACACACAGGTGTGCAAGGCCCGCTGCCGCTCCAGCTAAGGAGATAGCTGCTTCATTAGTGGCAAAACATTCTGCATGCTGTATTGCGCCCCCTGAAACCTGGGCACTTGGGGGCAAAAACATGAAGCCTGGTAATAGCAGATGTTCCCAGCGTCACACAGAGCAAATTGGCACCTCCCTGGTGCAGACACAAGCGGGGAGGAGGAGGAGGAGGGATGGTTACTCAGCCTGTCTCCGGGGCTGCATCAGGACCAGCGCATCACACGCTGGCACATGCCATGTTACCACGCACCTCGGCATGTGTTACCAGACCGAGACCTGGCAAGGATTCAGGAGAAAAAAAACCCTTAGTCAGTGCACCAAGCTCCCAGTCTTCTGTTGTTCAGGGCTTTAAATAACAAATATTTGCAAAAGAGCAACCAAATGACTGCTCCAAAAGCATGACCCCCAAAGGCAGAGCTTTGTTTAATTCTATTTACCATGGCAGGCTAGTGTGGGAGATCTGCCTGGCAGGCAGTCACTGCACACCCTGCCCTTTGCCAG
Source organism: Laterallus jamaicensis coturniculus (assembly GCA_022605575.1). Classification (NCBI taxonomy): domain Eukaryota; kingdom Metazoa; phylum Chordata; class Aves; order Gruiformes; family Rallidae; genus Laterallus; species Laterallus jamaicensis. The sequence goes on from JAKCOX010000015.1 coordinate 14,580,086, forward strand.
TCACCTGCCAGATAGATCATTTTTACAACACATCCTTCAGTCCATCCTGTTTTACCTCTCATTACACGTTTCTTGGCTCAGGGCCACATGGGAAGTATTTGTAACCATTCTCAATTAGCTATTTGTTTTTGAATCGTCCATTTGTATCCCTTTTTATGTCTTAGCTGCTCTGGTGACATTAGTGAGCGATTGCACCGTGCCTGTTTTATGTCTACACGCTGACATAAGTTATGCTGTGTGGTCGGTTAATGTGCTGGAACTGCGTGACAGTCTCTGCCTTCCCGCCTGCTTTCATTTGGGACCGATGCAAATCCTAATAGCAGCTCTCAGAGTTAAATACAGTTTGATAAATAATAATAGAAAAGTAACATCAGATTATTACTCTACATTACTTCTTTGAAGGCAATTGCATCTGCCAGTTCACAATATATATTTTTTTCTCCCCAACACAAGAGAAAAATTTGACAGGCTGAATTGCCGTTTCATTTCCAACTAGGAAAACATTGTCAAGCTTTCAAGGATGGTTTTGAAGAGAAACCATGGACATCTAAATGTGTAAATTACAGTAGGATGAAGAAACCTCAAGGGGTCTTAAATATGGGAGACTATTGACTGAGGTATCATCTAAGCAAGATTCTTGGTATAAAACCCCATACCATATGTGCTTTTCCTGGCCATGACTCATCATCTAAATACAAATTCAATTCCAGTTTCAGGGAGTTTATGATTTAATCTATTTTCTTGTTTCTACTGTGTTTATGTATGATTGTACATCTGCCTTAAATCTCTTTCTTTGTCCCAGTTGGTGAATGTAAGTTACACAGCGAGCCTGACACACGGTGCTTTTTCCCAAGGTTGAGTGATGCTCGGTGGTTTCAGTTGAAATGAGCAGTGGGTTTCCTAGAGCCCAAAGTGATGTTGATGTTGCTCACCTGCCATTTTGCAGACAGTAGAAGAGGAACTTCTTCCACGTGTACAGCTATGTCCATGTTATGGTGGTGCCAGGGCTCAGAGGTGTGCAGTTCACATGCTTCGGGTGCTGCCTGGATGATTCAAAAGAACCGTAACAGAAAACACAGCAGATTTTGACCAGCCTCAGGTCTGTAAGTACATTTTAAACCCACAAAGTTTGAGTGTGTTTGAAATGTACTCAAATATTTCCTTCTTCACCATTGTGTCCTCATGACCCATTGAATCATCAAAGGCTCAGAGATGAAAGAAGGACTTATGGTTAGAAAATGCAAAGGACTCTCTGCTGAAGGGGGAATGGTTTGTTGTGGGTTTTTTCTTTCTTTCTTTTTTTTTTTTTAAATCTCAGAACAAATAGCTTTGGTGGATAATATTCTGCGAGGGTTTTCACTGTAATGAGTAACTGGGCTTCCAGAAAGCTATTTTATAAATAAACTAAATAAGCTTCCAATCAAAAAACCCACAGAAATCAATTGCAAAATCCCCATAGTGTTTCATGAGCTTTGAGTCACATTCAAGGCAGACAATTACCCAAACCACTAGCCTGTAGGGAATCACAAAAGAACATGGTCCTTTCAGATAATTTTAGTGATGACTTTCTTTGGGTTTTTTTCTACATAAGACCTGTTAACATATTCAACCGAAGAAAAGACACCTCATATACATAAACATCTTCTAATGGTGGCCCAAGTTGACATTGACAGGTCAGATTCACCTATGGAGTAATTCAACTGAGCCAATGAAGCTGTACCAAAGAAGGATTTACTGAGCTGGCACAAGGGTCTAATCTCTATATTTGCTATAAGTGGCTTTTACCTTTTCAGAAATGGCTGTAAGTTATTTTGGAGATGAGCAAGTTTCCACCAGGTCAGAGTGAATCCAATGAAAAAGGACACGCAAGGACCCTTAGCCTTTCTCTCCCATGAGATGGGTATGGAGGTGGAACTACCCACCCTGTAGAGGCTTCATTGGTTAAATATGAACTTCACATAAGAATGTATTATTTTCAACCTCAGAAATATTTACCAAAAAATCAGGGATCACGATCTACTGGACAAAAGGAAAACAGTCACAGCCCTAAAAGCTGGAGAAGACCGAGCCATACTCCTTGGGCTGGCCATGATGGTGTGCTCTATCATGATGTACTTTCTCCTGGGAATCACCCTGCTGCGGTCTTACATGCAAAGGTAATTTCATGCCAGTTACCCTACCTCACACTCTCTGCTCCAGCTGGCTTCATGTGGTTTATACTTTTGACTCTTTTTGTTAAAGTTTTCTCATCTTTCCTTTGGTCAATGCAGCCTGATTCTGTGCTTCCTTACCCCAGCATAAATTAGGCGTAACTACAGTGAACGCAAGTTGAGCAATACTGGCATAAATGAGGGAAGAATTAGATCCCTCTTGGATGAAATCTTGATCCACAGGCTTTAGAATTGCCACAGTCTAACACCAGCATAACATCCATGTCAGCTGGTCAGCAGTCTCCTGAACCCTGGAGGCCTCTCAGGGGCTGTTGCAGCAAAGCCCAAACTCAGGAGAAAACGGCAAAAATGTTTAGTGAAGCAACACACTTCTACATGAAGAATGGAGAATTAACTTTGGAAAGGAATCAAGCTGCTTTGTAGCCTGTCGTTTTCCATGTAGGTTATTGCTTTCGTTTTAACAAGTCAAATCCTCCTGAAATACAGTAATTTGCTGAAAGTGAAAGATCATCTCTCATCATTACTGAATTACACTTAATTTTTCTGAGGCCTTCTCTGGTTCCCTTCTCTGCCACAGAGCAGAAAGTTTGGCCTGTGATTCATTAGCAGCATTTGAAATCAGCTTTCAAGCACCAGCCCTATTTAAAATCCAGCCCAGGCTGTAATAAGACTGTCAGCGCTGTTTTTTCTGCCCTGATCAGTGGGGTTAAGAGAATGAAACGTGTGTAATTGGGGATCAAAACATCGGTCTGCCATGCCCCAACTCCCTCCCAAGGCAGGGGCTAATACCTGGCATGTTTTGGCTTACCCACCACAGGCTGCTTCTGCTGGCACATACAGTAAGCGCCTCCAGGTAACTGGTATGAACAGCCTCAATTATCTCAGTGAGCCTGCAGGAAAATATTCCTACTTGACCCTACAACGATAAGCAAAGACTAGCATTGCCCGAGGATGAACAGGGCTAATTTGCAGCACCTTATTTGTGCAATGAAGGTACTTGTCCCTTTTTAAATCCAGGCTAAGTTTAGATTTTGAAAACAGAGGTCAAGACCTGTTAAGTATCCAAGAGCACTTGCTTTTCCGAATTGCTCTCCCAGACTTTTCAGTGATATCAGGGTCAGTTGCAGAGGCTGCTAAGGTCAAAATTGCTCATGTGGAAACTGTGTGAAATATTGCCAGAAGATATCAAAGCACCTATGAAGTATCAAATATTCCATCTTCACGGATCTGTGGTAGGTAGGTGTTAATTTATTACCCCCATGCATGAATAAAACAGCAGTCAGGAAGGTGCTAGTGAGGAGAAGATGACAACCCAGGAAGCTTTGCTGTCACTTATCTTTGCACAGCCAGACCTCCTTAGGGGTTGTTCCCCTTTACAGACAGCACTACCCCTCCAATGGAATACTGTCTGGGCGGGGGAAAAAATCCTTTCATTTGATTTCCCCATAGAAATCATCTCGTAATTTAATATGAATATAAAACAGAATATACAAGCAGAGTTACTGCCAAAGTAAAACACCAAGAGGATTAGTCAGAAATCTTTGATATCTCTTGCCATGTAAAGCCTTGGGTAGGTTTGGCAAGGGGCAAGCAGACCCTTAGCTTGTTCATGGCGAGGGACAGGACAGCCATGCTGGGTATGAGCGCAGGGGGTGAGCAGGGCTAAGGGGGAGCCTTGAGGTGAAACCTCACCCCGAACCTGTGAAGGACTTTTCACAGAGCCCTCAGCGTACCCTTCCCATTGCTCATATTCCAAAGGAAAATGCAGCCATAGATTTTTAAATGCAAGCAAGAATCCCAAGCGAACACTGCCAGTGCACACCTAGGTTCCATCACTCTAGTTTGAGCCTCTGGCGAATGGGAGATAAGCTGAAATCCTCCAGAACAATCACATCAGTGGACTTAACTCATGGAAAGCTGAGCAAGCTGCTGCTGGAAAAAGCCTTTCCCCAGGTGGGGCTGTGTATGGCACTGTTTCTGTGTTACTCTGGCTTCATGCATATGAGTGTACATATCCTGACAATACAAAGTTGGCCTCAGCACTCTCTTTAGCTGGACTTTGTGGTTAGCCATCCCCACCGTGCAGCACTGTGTGCACTGTGCTCTCCCCAGGGCAGGCTGCTCAGTTTTCTTCACTGATTTCTCTGCTGATTCCTTTGATTTCAAGCATACCTTCTCCAGACGAAAAGTTCCAGTTCCCCTTTTTGTTTGTACATCAGCATCAGGGAACTGGGTATTTTTGTGCCCAAAGCACAAACTGTGGGCACTACAGAATAATACACTGTGATGTATGACGTGAGGAAGTCCAGCCATTGCTCAAAGCCCTGCAGCATGTGCCATCTCCTACAGGATGATGCCCCCTGGTATATCTGATGGAAAGCCTAAGCTGTGTTTAGTGCTTATCACTTGTTTTTGCCATGCTCTAACATCTCTTTTTTTCCTGCTTAGTGTCTGGACAGAAGAGGCTCAGTGCTCGCTTCTCAATGCATCCATCACAGAAACCTTCAACTGCTCGTTTAGCTGCGGTCCAGACTGCTGGAAGATCTCCCAGTACCCCTGCCTCCAGGTGTACGTTAATCTCACCTCTTCTGGCCAGAAGCTTCTGCTGTACCACACCGAGGAAACAATGAAAATTAATTCTGAGGTAGGACCATGGAATAAAATTTCTTCCTAAATGGGTTTCTGGAGGGCTGCTTACCTTGTTATACTCATTCATTGCTTTAAAGCAAGATAAGGCTCCCAGCTCCTGCTTCCCTGGTAAACACAGGGCAGAGGAAACAGGAATTGGCACACAAACAGAGCTCACATCTCTGGTGGGGACAGGTTTTCATCTCCATCCCATGCTGGGAGCACAACCTGTCCCACATGGGCTGGTGGCCCCAGAGGCTGGAGCCTCCCTTGTCCTTCGCATAGGCTAGCATAGACAATTTGTCACGTTGATATGGTCATGGAGCTGTGGGCAAGTCACTTCCCACCCAGGGATGGCTCTGCATGTCAGCAAACACCCCTACCCACATGCAGGAATATCCGTGACAGTGAGAATAGGAATGGGATGGCCTTGTTACTGCAGAGCCAGGCAATGCAACAGGGAGAGGCAAGATCCCCGTGTCTAACAGCAGACGTGTCTCTGTCTCAATCTCTGATGACAAACCCTGCACTCTGAACATCTCTGCTGAGGTCAGCCATGGTGCTGGGGTCAAGGCACAGCCCTTACCCCCTCAGATAATGCAGAGACACTGAAAGTTTGCTGAGTAGGGGCTGTGAAGATAAAAGCAGCAGCATAAAAATAAAAGACCTGGCTCTTGGAGATGGGTGAACTAAACAGGCCAGCCCACCTTTCTTGCACAGCTTCCCTGCTTCCAGATATTGAGCCAAAAAAATATTTTTGACAAATCTGCAGAAGAACTCCTCTCTCTGCTTCAGCAAGTCCAAAATCCAGTGTAACTCCATCCAGGTGGGATGGAGACAGCTCCTGTCTGGAGACTACAACAAATGCAGCGGATACACAGAAGTCATCTCCTTGTCAGTCCACAGCTGTGCAGCTGACGCAGGGCTGTGCTTCACACCCAGGCAAGTGACTGCCTCTTCTCAGGTGGCTGTTGGCCACCTCCATATAGCAAGGTAGAGTTGGATTGAAAAACATCCCTCCCCCCACCTTCCCTTCTTCATATCTACAGTGCCTGGGTACCTAAGCCTGCAAGCTGCAGTGAGCCAGGATGCAGCTAAGTCATTAGACTTACAAATACCAGATTTGCATTAACTACTTAGTTATCCAAGGTCACTGAACCCCAAACTATGGGTGCTTGGCAAAGCACAGCCGTAACAGCAGAGCCCAGGTTCAGGCTGCTGACAACATAACCTATTGTGTTTCTATTTATGGCAGCAGTTGAGTAGACCAAATTACTTCTGTATATTAAGATGAAGCGATATTAAAATTAGTCAAAGCACGGTGTGGTTGCACTGGGCCGGTTATTCTGCTGGATAATTAGCTCCTGCAGCTGAGAAACGAAGTCCTCTGGATCTGAGGTGTGAAATGGAGAGCAGTGTCCCCACCTTCCCCTCCAGTTCGATGTTGGTGCAAACCCTGTGACAGGACAGGCCACACTTTCTGCTGGGGCAGAGGCAAAAGCCATTGATGCTCCCGTCACAATTCAGTTAAAACAGATCAGATCAGTCTCTGATTCAAATGAATCAAGAGATTCAGCAGAAATCTCCACATCCTGTTACTGACAATTTTTGCTTGCTGAAATGGACTTTGAAATTTTGGAAGATGCCCCCTTCTCTTAATTTAACATGGGCACAGTTAATACTTCTCCAGCCCAAGGTTGTTTTACAGGTTAAGCTCTGCTCTCAGGAGGATTCCTAGGTTTTCTGACACGCTGCTGGCTATGTGACCCGAATCCAAATGCAGATTTGAACGAGAGTTTGCAATGTCTGTAACAGACCTGGCTGGGATCAGCAGAGCCTCTCAGCTCAGACCATTACAACCCATCTCAGGTCCCTGGACAGGCACTCCCTCTCCCCATCCAGAGAGCAGCTCTGCGCAGTGGGACGATCATCCCTGAGCATGGCTGGGTTCGTGATGCTCCAGCTGGGTGCTACCTGTCTCTTTCCGTCCAACTGCTCAGGGCAGCATTTCCTATCTTTCTCCTTGCCAAATGAAAATAAAGAAAACCCAGCCCTGACTCACTGAGCCCTGACACTTCTGGGGACACTGCAGAGCATAGGTCTTACCCTTTGAGGCCAACCTCAGTGACCTTCAAAAGATCAGCATCCCCCCGCCAAGCTCCCTGCCTCGCTGAGCGCCACCATGCACACAGAGCAGCACCTGGAGCCCATCCCTCTCCTCTCCCCACCAGCCAGCACGGATGGAACAAAAATGCACTTTGATTTTAAATAAGGATTAATCTAGGAGGCTCGCTGCCTAACCTAGCCGTCGTCCCACAAGGTGCAGTAAGGAATAAGCACAATTTATATTGAGACCTGCAGCGTGCTGCTGCCAGTCTCCGGAGGGAATCAGTGGGAAGTAAATGGATACCAGTCAAGCTGCTCGAGCCTTTCCCAGAAAGGAACATGAGATTTTTCATGGCTTTTCATTGCTCTCACTGTGCACACTTAATCTCTAGCCTTTAAGGCAAGCCCAGCCCATCAATGCTACAACCACAGGTGTTTAAATGCTTTCACAGCTACACTTTCTCAGCTGTCAGAGGGTGTAACAGCTTCTGGGAGAGGTAATCGGTTGGTGTCCCCTTGTGCCTGGACCACAGAGTCAGGCTGTCACCCTGAGGAAGGGCTACGGTAGCTAAAGGACTTCTAGACACCCCATTTCAATCTCATACTATATCATTTTGATTCTTTTTGTGTCATCAGAGCTGCTGCTGATTTATACTTGTGCTCCATAAGTGCGATAACAAGCAGGCTTTAATCACCAGAATCACTGTTATGCCAGCTATAACTGCCTGAGACTCAGAACTGATGGGGGAATCTCATGGTTTCTCTCTGAAGGTTCAGGTATTTATAACCCAAGGAGGAGTTCGCCTGGTGCAGGGGGAGCAGTGATGTTGGGCTGCAGCTCCCAGCAGATCTGTTTCTGGGCCAGAGAATTCAGTCTGTGGGAATCAATATCAGGTCAAAGCAGCCACAGAGTTTCTCCCTTCAGCCCTTGGGTCAAACTTGCTGCATCTTCCAAAAGAGGTGCAAATGATCACCCTGACCCCTTATCACAGAATCATAGAATGGCAATGGTTGGAAGGGACCCCAAGGATCATAGAGCTCCAACCCCCCTGCCACAGGCAAGGCCTTCCTCACACAGACTGACACAGCACATCTTATCAAAGTGCCCAAGCTCAGCGTGACTGGGACATACTTCCCAAGTACAGACATACAGCTGGAGCCATGTATTTCACTGCCCAGCCAGAGTGAACTACGGACGTCTCTGGCAACAGGCTTGTTGGAGGAACTTTGTGGTCATTAATGAAACTTCCTCAACCTTTCCCAGAGATACAGCAAGATCACCACCCTTGGGGATATTCATAACTTGACTGGACAAGTCCCTGAGCAACTCTGACCAAGGCACTTAACCAGAGGTGGTTCATACAGACTACCTACCCTGTCCTTCAAATTAGAAAAGCTGAGCTGGGAACACGCTAACCAGTTGTCTCTGTAACTGCCTTCTATGACCTTCTTGTGATCAGACTGTGATCACAAGAACCTCTTTTCTCACGTTGTATCACCGAATCCTCACTTGAGGATGGAGAGTCAGATGTTGTTTACTTTCAGATTTCCAAGTGTTTGACAGTTCTGAGGTGTAATAAAACAGCATAGATTTTGTATCTGTGTACACAGGTACAGCATAACTATTGTGGGTATAAAATTCCCTGCCAAGCATTGAAGACTGGAATTCAGCAGGAGTGTCCAAGTCCTCATTTAGCCTCCTTGCTCAGGATAGTAACATCTGGGACTTTGAGAAACAAAAATGTATAGCACCAACCTTGTGAGGGAAAAAACCCAAACAACGTAACCCACCCCAACCCCCCCCTCCTGACTGAGCTAGAAATTCTGCTGCTACAACAGTGATAGCACAGGAGTTAGTAAAAGAAAATGAAATACACTTCAGTCATAGGCCCTGAAAGAGGGCTTGTGGCTTTGGATATTTAAGACAAAGCTGGGAAGAGTGCGAGAAAATATCCTGGAGGGAGCAGACTTGCACCAACAGGAAGATGGATGAGATATTAGTGTCTAATATTTTCCATCTCTAATTTCTAGAGCTCTATGAAATATTCATAATGGCAGTGCTGCCATGCTCTACCCTTAATGCTTCAGTCAGCTAACACCAGAGAATCTTTCTGCTGTGCTCCAAATCATATTCCAGCTAATAAACTTGCTGATGCATCAATCAAATCCTGCCACGAGGTTAATCCTTCAGTCACTGTTAGGACTAGAGATTTGGTCACATACATTGCAAAAAGTCACAGCATAGTCATGAAGAAGAATCAAGGGACATTTATAAAGTACATACATTAAAACAGTAACAATCAAAAGCCATGGGTCATGTTATTTCAAACAAAACATCTATTTCCATTTGCAAAATTCACCTTATCCTTATTAAATTACCTGGAACTTCTTTAGGTGCTCATCCAGGAAAAGCAGGTCCAGCAGGACAGACAAGGAGCGTGACAGGAACCCACCATCACCCCATTACTGCCAACGAGTAATAACTTGCTGGGTCTCCCCAGGCACATTCAGCGAGAAGTTAAGCAGCAGATTTTCCCCCACTCTGAAGGGGTTCCTGCCTAGGAAGGGAATTTAACCAAAATCCCATGCAGGTGTGGAAAACCTTCAGGTGTGGACATGTCTAGAAGAGAGCAGGCAGCGAGGTGCCCTGGGCTGCTCCCATCAATTCCCTTCCAGAACAGAAGCAGCAACAGCAAATTCAGGTGTTTCTGCTCTAGGTCAAAATCTAGATGTGGATTCAATCCTTGTGTGTCGGCCCACCACTTCACCAGCCCACACTAGCTGGGATGTTCAGCACAGCCCAGGGCTACTGTCCTGCATTTTCCATGGATTATCTTCAATGCATGGACTCCATAAAGTAGTTTTTTTTAAATAACTGTTGGTGTTCTTTGGGAATGCTAAGTGGAAACTGCATTAGAGCCAAATCTTCTTTTCTGTGTGATGGAGGCTGAAATTCAAGCAGCATCTTCAGAGAGAAGAAGCTGTTGGACCTACGCTGGGGTCAAGAACAAAAAAAAAACCACCGAAGAGGCTGATGTTCAGCTAAAGGTTGAATTCAAGCCTTCTGGGTGGTCAGTAGGAAAACTGTGTTTTCTCCTACGCTATTTGCCCCTAATTGAGGAAATACCCCCAAGGGAAAATTTGTACAAAGGTCTCTTGGCAGCCTTCCCCATAGGTGAACTCCTGTGCCCACTATAATCGCTTTGATCCAATCCAAGTGAGGTCTGAACTACCAGATTTGTATTTACAGAGAGTCAATTACCCATCTAACTGTGAGCATATGCATGCCACTTAAGATGAAGAGGTACTTCATCAGTTCCATTTTTGCATGTGCAAATTAGCAATAATAATATATTCACCTATCTCACGAGGCCGCTGAGCAGATTAATGCATTAATGTTTGTACAGCACTTGGAGGCTCTCCAATGGGAAATTCCATAGATGTGCAAAATATTGAGTTTTCTCTGTGATAAATTTATTATTAGCTTAATAGTATTCCACTCTTATTATGAAAAGCATAATCATCTTGAGATTTTCCTGCTTGCCACCTGAAAACAAGACACTATACCTGGTTTGGAGACACATTTTTCTCCCCTCTAATTTCTTCACAGTGTTCATACATACCCAAGTGTGGCAAGAACTATGAGGAATCCATGTCAATGGTGAACGTTGTGATGGAAAACTTCCGAAAGTACCAACGCTTCTCCTGCTTCTACGACCCCGAAGGTGTTCAGAAGAACGTGATACTAACCAAACTGTACAGCTCTAACGTGCTGTTCCACTCCCTCTTCTGGCCCACCTGCATGATGATCGGCGGGGTCGCCATCGTCGCGATGGTAAAGCTGACTCAATACCTTTCCCTCCTCTGTGAGAGAATCCAAAGGATCAACAGATAAAAAAGGAAAACTTCTCTGAGATTTAATTACAGCTAAAATACTGTTTTCTCATTCTTCACCAAAGAACCTTAAGTTTGTAATGTGCAAGTCTGTTATAAGTTCCTTACTATATTCTTATAAGTAGAGCAATAATGCAAAAGCTGTTCTATATGCAAACATGATGTTATTATTATGCAGAAAACCGAAAAAAAATACTGTTTTGTGTTGACCGTCTATATGATCTTGGTTTTTTTGCTGAGACTAGTACTCCTTTATTTTCTACAGCCAAGATAGGGCTCAGTGTGACCATTTGCCAAGCTTAGTCAGTCGACATTTTCAGTGTAAAGGATGCTGGGGAAAATTCACTGCTGAACAAAGGGAAGCCAACAAGTTGCACATCACCAAGGTCTCACATCCAGCTCGGTCCATTCATTGGATTTGCAGCTTTGCTTTTTTTATTATTGTCTGAAGGCAGGGGGAAAGCATTGATATGGGTGGGTTTTTTATGATAAGATGGCAAAAAAAAGGGTTGTATTTTTAGTCAAGGATAAGCATACAGTATTTTTAGACTAAGGAGGACTTGGTGATGCTCTGTCTTTGCTCCCTCAGTTCAGAAGTAAATTTTACTCTACAGTGTTTAAGGTTTTTTTTGGAAAACACTTTTGAGTTTTATTTTATTTAATGCTATAATTTCCTTCTGTCTTACCAGCATCATCTGTGTCACTTGCATAAGCTGTAGCCAAAAAACCAAAACCTTGTTCCATTTTTCTATTCTCGTCCGAGCCCTATTGATGGAGATGGGACCAGAACACCTTGTGTAAAGGTTTATTACTCATTTGTCTTGTATTTGCTACCATATCACTGTAAAGAAAAAAAAAAATAACACAATCAGCTATTTTTTCATTTTTTACTTCCAACTATTTTAGATTTTTTTACTTGATATATAAACAGATATATATAAAGAAAACACTATATTATATCTAGTTGTGTATTGGAACTTGATTATGTTTTTTTTTCCTTTGTTTTTACCAACTGGAAAGCAAACAGTATAGCTCATGTATTTATAACCTTCATCCTTGGATAATATCATGACATGGAGGAACAGCACTGCAGGATCTTATTCAATATTCATGATGCTTCAGTCAAAGGTCTCTGTTACTGTGACATCAGGATTGACAAAGATCTCATCCAATTCTACAGCTCTATTAACTGAATTGTTAGATAATCATCATAATACATCTGGAAATCTCTCCCAACCTTAACTCAGCATGCAGTGCTGGCTGACATGAATTATGATTTGAAAGGGCCAGGTGCAATGGTTTATTGGGAAAACTGAGATTCTGACTAAGGTGCTGTCCTATCTGCCAAATATTTACCACAGGGGTCTCGCCAGGATCATTTCACACACACTATGGTTACAATTCCTGCATCATTTATTTGTGTTCCCCTCTAGAAAGCATTCCTTTTGTTAGGTTTTAAAGGCACCTCTCAGTTTCTCACTTCATGCCCAACCGAAAGGACAAGCACAAGGCAGCTCCTGCCAGCACCCTGCAAACTCACCGTCCAAGAGCTCAAAGAAACCATTTACAGGCCTATTCAAACCAAGAAACTAACTTCCTCCCCCCCCAAGACAACCACAAAGCAAGTATTCTGCCTAGTTATCTCCATACAAGTACCTTTCTGCAATGTAGAATTAAAAATTTCAAGATGTTACAAAACTTTACAAGTCATGAGAGTGTAACGTGAGCTGTAAAAAAAGAAAATGAGTTCTCAGCAGTGAAAATGAACCTGCAATCTTGTAATCAGTAGTATAATTTTCCTTAAGTAAATAAATTCCTGGAGGGTGGGGGTATAATCAGGGCTCCAAAAATATGTAATAAAAATATGAAATTAAAACTTCCAGTTTTCAATATCTTCTGCCTTTGGGTCTGGCTTGCTTCATCAGACTTTTCTTTGTAGCTTCTATTATCAAGAAAAGAGGAGTGCTGATGCAACAGAGAATTTGTAAAGGTTTATTTGCAAAAATGTAGGTTTGATGATCCTGTGGGATTTGCAGAAGCCACCAGCAGCAGCAGATCCAGGCACCTTTGACATCAGTGGGAACTGGAGTCAGTCAGCAACCTCTGTTCAAACACTCATCCACCAGCAGAAAACATGACTTGCCTCAAGTGCCAGGGTGGATAGGGGGGAAACAGATGCAGGACCCTCCAGTCTACCTACCCCAGCCCTGTTGGTGCAGCATCCCATGATGCATGGGGACACAGGGATTTATTGCCTGGTGCCCATGATACAAGGGACTCCGGATGCTCATTGTTATTACAAAACCAGAGACAGCTCCCATGGGGCATCTTCATCCTTTACAAAGGTGTTTTCCCTTCAAGCAGAGAGGTTCAATCCATGTCACATGCTGTCACCCTCATGGATCCTCCTTCGTCCACCTCCCTTCTGTCAGCCCAGCCACCAAAGCCCCAGAAAGGACCATGCTGACAATCCCAACTCACAAATCAGAGGTGGTACATAGCATCACCAGTAGAGAGCTGTGGTGACTTTCCCACCCATTACTGACACTGATGGCCATTTACATGACAATTTACATGGCCTGCAATTAAGCAGCTCTTCAGTTCCAGCACCTGTGTTTGTGCATTTTGTTTCTAGTGACAGGAAAGCTGATGGCTTCTGACATTTACACATCAAACACTGCTACAACATGTCTCACCATAAACATTTCACCAGCACTCCTGTGGGTGAAGCATCTTGACGCTGTTGCAGTCTGTAATCATTTTGTTGACATTAACAGAGAGATCTGCGGGACAGCAAAACAACTTGAGTAATGGTGTGGAGTGAGGTAAAACAATGGTTTTAAAGGAAACCATCCAGCTGATCACCAGCACAGCTAACCCCCTACTCATATGTTAGCATTGCAAATGCAATTTTGACAGCTCCTGCTGCCCCAAAGACAGGTTGTGTTTCAGGGGGGGTATTGCCCTCTGCTATTTCTTTCCCTACTTGCTTTTCATTTTAAAGCACAAGTGATGTGCCCGTAGGCAGCTTGAATAAGAAATCCATTGCCGCAAAACTGAGACTAGTCCTGACTCTTTTGGGCACAAAGATTTCACCTCTTGTTGTACCAGATGGACATTCAGGGCAGCAGGGAACAGCTGGTGCTGCAAAACCCCTGGGAAGGAGTGGTGTGGTACAGAAGCAGCAGCACACTATTCACAGGCATTACAAGCCTGAGAGGCACCCTTGTGGGATTTAAAGCATGCATAAGTATTCCAGGTGCCAAATTCACATGGCCTTTTAATAGTTGTTATTTTCCTAATTAGATTATTTATGTCAGGTCTTATTTCTATTCTGGAACATCTAAATCTGAAACTGAAGTGTGAACATCCCTGCTGTAATACTCTGAAACTTGGCACCTTGCAGCAGATTTACTAAATGTCACCAGCTAGGACAGAGAGCTTTTGTGGTTTAGCTTTTCTAATTGAGGAGACATCACCTTATCTCACAAAATGTACGCAGAGTGCAAGTGTACCCAACTCCCGTGGGAGCTGGAGGTGAACACAGAGAGGAGAGTGTGCTCAGAAAACAACGGGCCACACATCTCCAGAACATATAAATGCAGCAATTTCAAACCTAAGGGACAAAAGAGGAATGAAGTCTGAAAGCAAGGCTGGGGACGCTGCTAGCTTTGTGTCCCTGTCACCAGCCACGGAAGGCTTCAATGGAAGAACCTACTGAGAAAAAACTGAGTAAGCCTGGTCCAAGCAGACTCCTGCATCCATTTAACTACAAAAGCTGTGACCTTACAACAACACAACTGTGCTAGAATAGCCTCTAAAGGGAATGGTAGTTTTAAGGTAATACCACCTTAAAAATTCATCAGCTAATTTCCCTTCTCATCAAGTCATGCCCTTGTTAAAATAGCTGCAGCCACTCAAGTGGACTGAACCAATACATTTGCAGCAATACAATTAGTTTTTTCAAAGACATCAGCTCTCCATTAGCTGCTGAACTGCTCAGTCTACCAAAGATTTGGGAAAAAACCCTCACTTTTCTGCTCCACTGAACACTTGTCACTCCCTGGTACTATTTTGTCAGAAAGAAACCACAGTTTGTGGTGTACCCAAATGTCTCAGAACTCAATACAAACTTTGCCAAATTGTTTCTGTTATGCAGGAAAGTGAAAAGCAGAGGTAAACACCAATTATTTTGTTTCAGGGTTTTGAAAACAAGATATTTGCATTTTTCAGTTTGAATTGATGTTGCCTTTTACAAATCATGGGGTGGGATTAGGTTGGGGGTTTTTGGGGGAAAGCCTGAAAAATAAATACAATCATTCCTCTGACATGAAACAAAACGATCAGCAATTGCTTGGCAAACCAAACATTTGGAACGATATTTTTTGTGAGGTTTACCAGAAACACGTTTCCTTTCTTCCATTTTCCTCATCCACCAGTGAAGTGCAGACATAGCCACCAGCTGCCCCAGCCAGGCTGAAGTGATCATCTCAGAGCAACCATCAGTGATGTTCTCCAAGTAAAGCAAAGCACAGCACCCACCTTAAAGACTGTAACAGCTACTAAGTTAGAAGGAAAGGGGCGTTTATCCGTTATCATTACCCAGCAGCAGCCATCCACTCCTCTATCAGGTGTAGACACCCCTGCAGAAGATGTTGCTGCTCCAGAGAGCCATTTGGGTACATGTTCTCTGCACACTTTAAACCAAATCAGCTCCATTTTGCATAAAAAAAAATAATACTGAGTTTAAGCCATGTGATGCAATTGTCTGAGCTGTTGCAAATTATTGAGGACCCCTTTGGCAGAGTTCATGGCCCGTGTACCAGGGTGGGGGGACTAGAGATGCCATTTCAGCCCTAGGAGCACATCACTTGGCCCACTATGGGCTGGCTCTCCCAAGCTGTGTCCTGTTGCGTTTTGAGCAACCACAGTGAACCAGGAGGGGTGGACACTTCACATGCTACCCAGCAAAGCTGCACTGCCTCTGGCCACATGCCGGTCCCCTGACAGGCTGGTTTTGAGCCCGACTTGTAGAACAAGCCTCATTTCACATGAAGAACATTTTTGTCCTTCAGAAATGATCTGAAAAAAAATTGGAAGTGCTGCCAGGTGAATTCACACCAGGCTTTTTTAAAATGAATCAAATTTCTCCAAGCACTGAAAAGTCTGTTAACATTAGCAGAACCCTCCATACAAGCCTGTCTGCTTGTTACAGCTCTCCATTTTCATACAGGGGTTGGCAAGTGAGTATATATTTAACTGAACTACATTTACTCAGGTAGGAATTTAGCATATTCCATTGCCTAGTGATTTTATTGAGATAGAGAGTGAGAAAAGCTCTTTCTAAAATGCTCTGCATGTCCACCAATACCAAAGCACAGACATTTCCAGGCATAAGAGCAGCAAATGACTCAAAGTTGAGCAGAGATGGGGAATCAGTTTTCTCACCCAACACATTAGGGTTTGTTTACTTTGGAAGTTCAATAAAAGCAGGTGAGAAGCAGAACCCTCTCCAGAAATCAAGCAGGCCTGATTTAGGGACCAGATATGGTCACTCTGTCTGACACAGCACAGCAGGATCAGCTCCTACTGTAGCTTGCCAAAAATTGTTATGGATTTTTTTTTTCAGGAGCATCCTTCATTTCTAACACACTGTAGGGATAAAAGTTAGAAAACCACTGAAACTTTTTTGCTGCTCAATTCACTCCAAGTTATCTTCATTTTTAAACACGCAATTTCTATTGCACTGCTTTGTTTCAAAAGTCAGATTCATTTGGTTTGGAATAAAATAGACAAACTTTGAACCTGAAATGGAGTGATGTACTTCTCTCCCACTGAGCTCTTTGAATTGACCCAGGTTTGGGATATTTTTTTAGGTTTTTCCATTGGCAGAAAATGTTGAAGATTTGTTTTTTCATCCCATGCAAAGAATGGGGAAAAAACATGGCTAAAATATTGTGGAACTGAAAGCATCCTTCCCATGCAACTCTGAGATGCTCAAGCAAAGTTCTCTTAAGAGTCGCTTTCTTATATATCATATGATGATGTATATGAGGAAGGTGGGAGGTTTCCCCATCATCTCTCCCCTTAAAGTCTCCAACTATTACTATGCCATATTTAATTATAAAAGCATTTTTTTAATACACAGCCACCCACACACTTAAGTTCAGACAACAAGCAAAGGCTCTCCTGTGCCAGAGGCCACTGGGCAGCTCCAGGCCCAAAAAATCAAGTGGGCAAGAAGCAAGAGCACTTTGAAACCCTTCCACATTTAAGGCACTCATGGCTTTAATCACCACGCACATAAGCTCTGTTACATTCATCACAGATTAAGTAGGAAGCAAAGTGTGATGACTAAGCAGTAGCACCTTAATCACTCCCCTTACAAGCGAGGGTTCAAAGCCATTAATACAGTGAGACAGCTGAAAAACAGAGCAGGAGTTTGCTAAAACTGTGGAAGGCTACAAAACCCAGCACGGATGGAGTCCTGGTGTAATTAGTCATTGCTTTCTCTGCCCCACTTCACCACAGGCTTAAAGACTGACAGAAAACTAAGTTAGTACCAGCAGCAGCACATTCCCCGTTGCAGATGGTCTTCCCTCCCCAGCATGTACCTCCTGCCCTGCACAGGGGAATCACAGGGACTCAGCCTCCAAATATTCAACACGATCTCCCACCTGATAGTGAAACACAGGCCCAGCACTCTGTCCTGCTAGAGCATTGCTTTGCAGCTGCTAAACTGCCCATCAGTCCAATGCTTCTGTTAAACAGCCTCCAGAAAGGTGGGGGATAGCAGGATGGAAAGAGACAACTGGCAAACATGAATAAATGAGACCTGCTGCTCTGCTCAGGAGAAACAAGGATCATCTGCTCCCACAGAGGGGTTTCCCAGGGCACGAGTTGTTTTGAGGTTCACTCTGCACTGGTGGTGTGGTCTGGCTAGCTGGGACACATCAGACAACCCTTGGTGCCCAGAATTTCATTTCATGGGCACATCATGCAGCCCTTCACAAATCTCTGCTTCCCAAGGAGCAGATACTTATTAGTGCCACCAAAACAAATGCTAGAAGGTTTGAGTATTCAGTGTTGAAACAAAAAGGACGAAAAATCTTCAAGGACAGAACATCTAGCCTGGCCTTGATCCACTGAGGTCATCAGCTAAGCCTCCACTGATTTCAGACAAGTTGGGATGTGAGAACAACCCAATGAGTGAATCAAGGTAGAAAGCAAGTGTGTTTTCCAGCAGTGAAGCTGTCTGCATGTGTACTCTCTGTAGCTGCTCACTCCCATTCACTCACACCCAGGCTGGGCCAGCATCATCAGGGATCAGCAAGCTCAATGTCAAAGGGGGTTTTTGTTGTGCAAGTTTCAAAAAATGTTGCAAAAAAATTGCAGAAAAACGTTTCCAGCACAACTCCACTGACCTGAGGAGTCCACCTTCCCCAGAGGCACTGGTGATTTTGCTGTTTATCAAAGGTTTATCAAAGGACAGACCTCCTCCTCCTCCATGGCCACACAGGATCAGCCACCATTGAGGCACAGTGCATTACTGAGCACTGATATATTCAGCTGCTTTAGAGCTGCATATTTAACTGCTCAGGTCCCCTCACAGTACATCCTCATAGCAATCACCAGGGGACAGTTTTGGGATGGCTCCAAGCTGTGCAGCCTGAACTGTGCTGTTTGGTGAGAAACTGCGCTGTGTATCACCAGATGTATATTTTGCTATAAATTCCTATTATCTCTCCCTCTCCATTGTCCCAGTAAGCTGTCCTTATCTCAACTCATGAGGTTTGTTTTTCTGGTTTTCCTTTCCCTCCCTTTCCCACCTCCCCATCCCCCCCCTGCACACACACACACAATGAGAGCAGCTTCATGGTGCTCAACTCTCAGCTGGGGTAAAACCACAACAGGCACCACAATAAAACAGCAGATCTGGGTCCCACCAGCTGAGCAGCAGGCGAGGAGGGACTACCAACCCTGCAAAGCCCATGCAAAGGGCAGCAGGAAAGGCTGGCTGGGCCCTGGGGACAGCAGCAGCTGGTGGCATCAGGGAAAGGACACCCAGCACCTGGTAGGCAGGTGCCCTGAGCGCAGGTCTTGTCAAGTGAATGGGAGCCAAGTAGGAATCTATGATGGAGTTGGCTGTGAGTGCAGAATTTGACTAATCTTGTTTAAAAATCTACTTTTCTGCTAATATTCCATCACACTTCATTTTTCACCATTAACTCAAAACAGAGGATACCAGGCAGAGCTATTCAGGAGGCTTTCGCTGTGCTAAGGAGCACCGAAATTAGAACCAGCATTAGAGGGAATTCAGATCCTCCCCTGTCAAAATCTGGTCTTCTCATGGTATTTCTGACCAGCATGTTAACCCTGAAACAGGAGCCAGAGAGGCACAGAGTAGCCTGGGCACCTTTGAATGCCCTGCACATCTGCATGCAGGAATTTAGGAGGCACCCACTGCTCCTCATGTTCTGGTATCTGACCATGAGCCCTGTGCTGCTGAGCAGTTACCTTAAGGAGGGAAAACATCTGCAGTCCAGGTTTCTGCTGCCATCTCTGGCAGTCCTTCATCTCAAGCCAATAACATCCTGTTCACAAATAGCAAATTAATGATCTAGGAAATCTGTTGTTCTCTCATACCCTTCCAGAGTCCCCTCCCACCCCTCCTGGCCTCTCTCCAGGTGATGACTTGGCCAACACATGCAGGAAAGCAGGAGAAGCAAAGCCAAAATACCATCCACTTCCCATCAGAGCCACACAAACTAGGTCAGCACTAACCCACATTATGATGCTTGGGCAAGGAAGCCTTGGTGACACTAGCCCTGTGTGGTGTTGGTCATCACTACCAGCAGCTTGCTATGGACCCGTTACTATAAATGACTCAGTGGTCCCCAAAGGAGGCTGTGAGGAAGTGGTACCCAGGGTCATGTCATGGCCACTAACCCTTCTGCTGGGCTGAATCCTGTCCCCAGACTCCAAACCCTGCTGCCATGTGCCTGAGAACTCTCAAAGCTTCTCACACCTCATGCCAAGAGCAGGACAGGAGCTGACAGCCCAGCCTGAGCACACAAGCATGCAGCACTAATTCCCAAACAGCCACTTCATTTCTTCCACATCTGTGGTGCAGATATCTTGGTGGTGGTCTTTATCCCTCACATGCAGTGGTTTGCAGGAGCTGGGTACAGTATGGCAACGTTGTCATCATTGTCCCAAGCTCACAAGCCATCCCACCCACTGCAGAGGCTGTGTGCCCACCCATGGGTGGGCTTGTCCTCTCCATTACATAACTGGAAGCACTCCCCTCTGTCCTTCCCTTGTGCTGCCTCAGCTGTTTAACAAGCCAGCCTAGCAATTACTTCCAGCCCTGGATAAAAATCTCCTGCCCCGATGCTGTTAAATTATGTAGAACAAGATTATAATTACATCCTAAAAAAGCCAGTCTCTGCACTTAAAAGAACATTATTCGGGTGGCAAAAGCAAGTACTCAAAAGTTACCGGATGCCAGAAACAGAGCTGCCTGAAGAGCCTCCATGCAGCACCACCTCTACCAGGCTCCAACCATACAGCGATATACCACTTTCCACAGGACCCCTGCCCCAGACAAATGATGTTTAGTTAATGAGTCATTCTACGTCTTTTTTAACCCTTGCTGTTCAGTGTGCACCCGTAATGCCTTACTGCCCCACAGCCACATGCTGCTCTGCCAGCAGAGCTGTTTGGCTCCTTCCCCAGGGCACAACACGTCCCTGCAGAGACACTCACACAACCCCTGAGCCCCACAGCTCAGAGATGGACCCCAGCCAACACCCAGATTACACTGGCTTGCCACAGCAGAGCACCACACAAAGTTAGCTATGCATCAGAGCAAGGACAGAAGATGGAGACATGTCTGATGCCCTTCAGAGGACACAGCTGTGATGCCTGTCAGGGTGGGAGGCTGGCAGAACTCTTCTTTCCCTAAAATCCCACAGATCCTTTTCCTGCTCAGCTCTGCCTGGTGGAATGCAAACACTGGGCTCTGCTCTCATCAGGGCACCAGCCCAAGCAGGTCAGGTCCCTGCCACACAGGCTGAAGGAAGCATTTTGACAGCTCCAGATTGTTTTCAGTTATTTCTGACCCTGGGAAGCAGAGACAGGTTGCTTTAGCTTTTAACCCATAGTGTTAAAACCCTAGGAAAGGGCTGCAAGACTGAAGCCCCCATCAGCTCCCTGTCTGTGCTCTGCTAAGTGACTCTAGGGTCAAATTCACCCCCTGGCTCTGGGTGACTGCTACAGCTGAGCAGCACATTACCAGGCCACTCACCACACCAAGGGGTCCCCAGCACTCGGCCAGTCCCACCCCAGGAGTCCTGACTCCCCCACCTCTGAGGGGAGGTCTGCTGAATTGTTTCAAGGCAGACCAGATGGACAAGAAGGGAGATAACAGACTTCCCCAAAACCCCAGTCTATAGCCACTCCCTAGATAAAAGAACAATCTATTGATACAGCCTTTACAGCCACTGAAGGTCAAGTTCCTCCAGTTCATCCCAGCCTTACCTGTGTCCCAGGCCAAAGATCAGGGTGTTCATGCACTTGAAGTGGGAAGTGGCCAAAAGTAGCCCTTGGCCCCACAGATAGAACAAGTCCTCACCCCCTCATAGGATCCTTCCCAGAAAATCCCCACAATAACCCATGAGCATCCACCTGGATTTACTGTCACTTGTCAGCCAGCAGCAGCCATGGTGCACATCACCATACCCCAGCACAGTGTGCTGAAACATGATAAGGCAAAGAACAGTCAGGAAGAAATGAAGCAAAACTAATTGACCTACCTGGATTGTTTCAAAACTTTTCCCCTGGTGACTACTGCTTCACAGGCGGCGCAGACAGCGTAACAGACTGCTCCCCAGTCCCTGTTTCCAGTGTCTCCACTTTGTTTTTTAAAAAACATTTGGGCTGAATCTGGCGGAGTTCCTGCTCAGTGACTCTAGGGTACCTCCAGCATCAGAAATATAAAGAATTAATGCAATCTCAGTGCAGAACACATCTGCACTGTGTGGCACCTCCTGTTTCTCAGGAAACAAATAAGCATATGCAAGTTGCAAACCATTAAGCTTTTTGAACTGAAAAATAATGAATCCATTTACATTGTCAATATCACACTGTTGTGTGCAAGGCGAGACAGCCTAGCAGCACACCGAGGCCCAGACTGCAAGGTGGTTCAAGACTTTTCTATACATCCTCCCAAGTGTGGACTTCAAGCTGTACTTGAGCCTCACCTTCCATACATGATTGTAGTTGGCCTTGGGGTGGCTCAGAAATGCAAACCTTGCGGCTAGCAACACAGTTCAGGGGATGCTGCAGAGAGAAGAAAGCAGGAGACTGAAAAAGACTCAAACTAGCAAAGTTTCACAAGAGCCCAGGAGCTCCCTTTCATAGAACAGGTGATAGAGAAAAAGGTCCTGCAGTAAACTTTAGTCTAAACAATATCAGCTGTTTGCTCCCCACACCCAGTCGTGTTCATCTGGAGTCCCCCAGTGCAGAGCATGAGCTTTAACAAGTTGGCAGGACATGTGTTAGCCTGTGGGGCCCCCTGGCAGCACAACCTTCAGGATCCACAAAACCCCACCTTGCATCCTGTTTTTCCTCTCTGCTACTTTTGTTCACTAGATGCTTTTTCACCCTGTGGATTTTGATCCCTTCTCTTCCTTTCTCCCTATGTCCTTAAGTGAAATTAAGCATCCAGCAGCTCCCAGATCAGATTTGCAGGGAGATATGGGCTTCCACAGAGCTATTCCACCTAGCTCTGGCTGAGCAAGAATCCCTCCTGCTCCAGCCAGAGCTGATGCTCTTAGCAGGGGTATGCTAAAATATTGAAGTACATGAATCTCAATCAACCTGAAGTAAAAAAAGATAAATTCCCTGGAGAAGCAGTACAGTTCCTTCCTCAGAGAGCTGCTGATTAGCAAGGTTAATTGTGTACCTGCCAACAGCAGTCAGCACAAGTTTGCCCATGGCTTCTAAGAGACAAGCGCTGATAACAGCATCCTCACTATCCTTGCATATCTAAGCACATGCCAGCAGCTATAGCTCCAGCTTCGCCAAAGGACTGGGAATTTGTGAGCAAGACTGGAGCTGAGGTCAAGCAACTCTGTTCTTAGCTGAGCCACACCAGTGCCTCCCACACCTCTGCCCCGGGCACCAGCAAGGACAGCGCTACTGGAGCAGTTTGTACCAGATGAAGCCAAGCCTCTGCATATTTATACTTCCATGGCTCTTGCAGTGCCATGGAAAAGCTGCTGTCCAAATTTAGTGTTCTGAGCAGGGATTAGGCATGCAAAGTTTGCCTCTGTTGAATCACAGCACTATAAAACTCAGGCACAGAGAAAGGTCTGAAGAACAAGCAAGGTGGTGGCAGTCACTGCCAGAGCCTGGCAGCAAGAAGCCCAGCGATGGTGGCCTCTGCCACCTCCAGGTGCCACATTGCTCAGGCAGGATTGCACCCTTGCCTTGGATCACTTGGGTCAGGAGGAGCTGTGTCCTCATGTGCAACCCCTGAGAGGCTTCCCCTTCACATCCCTTTCAACAGCTGTCTGAGGTTTGACTTCCAGAAACAGGCTAACAAATTTTTCTGCAAATTGTTGTTCTGTTAGAGTATTTCCTGTCCCAAAATTTCCAAGCATCAGTAACATTTTATCTTAAGGCACAGGAAAGTGTATCAGGCAGCCTCAGATCAGGATTTTCTGTTTGCAACTCAAAGTAGCATTTCTTACTTGCAATTATTTATGATAAACAAATGCCTTTTCTATTATAAACAACTCAAATGCCATTTTGGTATCAAAACAAGACACCACCTGACTGCAGTGTTTGAGCAAACCTGAACTGTCACGTTGAAAGAAGCCACAAACCAGACTATCACACAGAGTGATGAACTTCAGGCTCTGGTGACTAGACCCAGAGCAGGTGTTTCATGATCTGAGCACCCCAGGATGCTCAACTCCTTTATCAGGCACAAGGGAAGAGTTTGGAAAGCTGTATCCTCTGGCAATGCACAGATTATAAAGCACAACGTGGTGAAGAGCCCAGGGAAATGCCCGCTGTGTTTGGCCTGGGAGACCTGGAAACCTGAAGGACTTGCACTCAGCTTTCTGTGTCAGGACAGTCTGCTTCAGCATGGAGCACAGCCTGCAGCAGCAACAGCTCAGCAGGGAAAGCACTCACTAAACTGGGTAAGGCTTTGAATTTGAAAGCAGAAGCTGCATTGGGCTGTCGCAATTGCCTGTGGGCCCCAGGGAGCAGACAAGGGCAGGAGCTGGGTGCTGTGAGGGGCAGAGCAGCTTGTCCTGGGGTATGCCAGCCAGCTGAGCTGGCTCATGCGGGAGGGGAAACTGAGGCACTCAACAGACACCACACGTTTCTCTTCCAGAGGCACATTTTCAAAGCCAGATGCTGAACTTGTGCCCTTGGAGTTAAAATTTGCCTGTGTCTTTTTCAAGACATGACTTTTGTGGATATTTCAGAGTACAGGCTGTCACGTTCAGCTCCTACTACAGTGCAGGTTTAGGTACCTGGGCATCTACAGACACATTCTACCTCACTGAAATGCCTTTGAAATACCAGACACATACAAAGCTCAGATTTCTTAAGAGCCCAGAAGAGCAGGGCAATGTTACAGCATTTTTAGAGGCTGTGCTAAAGCTGTTTTGCTAATTCAGTCCCCAGTGGCTGATAGCCCTTCAGAAGCAGAGAAACATTTGCTAAATGGCCGAGTTGTTCGGGCTGCCAGCCCGTGCTGAGGCACTGCTCTGGGCTGATCCTCCTCATTAGCAGCATCCCCCCACCTCAGTTTCTGGACTCCAGCTGTTTTTGCATCTGTCACATTGCTTCTAGGGAGTCACTGAGCAGGGCAGGCTGTGAAGGACCTAACAGAGCTTTCTGCCTGGACAGCATGGCACCAAGACCTGGGCAAGAGCCAGATCCAGATCTGATCAACAACCAGTGCAAGACAGCACCCAACACAGGTCCTGAAAGAAAAGCAAGGTTTCCAAACACCATCCCCTAACAGCAAAGCAGTAGACAACAGCAAAAGGGTTGTTTGAAAATAGAAATTCTTGAAATTTTCCTACAAATAATGAAAGTACTATTTTTTTTAAAGAATGGATGCAGAGGCACAAGTTGGGTAACTGTCCCTACACAGTTGAAATGCTGCACTGGATTAGTGCTGCCATTCAGAATGCAAACCAACAGCAAGCTCTGTCCTGGAAATAAGTAACCACAAGGCTGAGATAAAATTGGACAAGGAAAATCCCATGGGACATACAGAAAGATTTGACTGGGCTACTGCTGACCTCTTGGTCCAAGCCAACCTCACCTTTCTTCTCTGCTTTACACTTGACATTTGCTGCAGAGGCAGATGTTGGAGCTGCACTTATAAAGCAGGACGGTGGCCCTGCTGTGGTCCCCCACATTTCTGCAGTTTGCCCCAAGAGCTGCAGATCAGCTGTGTCATTGCTCATCACTAAGAGTCCTTCACAGAAGAAACTCCAGGAATTTAATCTATCCACCTCAGTCAACTTATCAAAACTGTTCAAGATGTTTAGGTCATTAAGCAGCAATAGAGAATAATGAAAAAACCCAAGCCTGCACGTCATTACTAGTAACTGCAGTGCGCTGCGTAGCTTCGAGTTTCCAAACAAAATGCTGCATAGCAAAGCCAACAGAAGCATGAAGAGTGGAGAGAGTAAGGTCACTGAGAAGGTGAGAGCAGAGCCAGGTCTGTCGCTCAGAGCCAATGCATGTACATGACCTCTCCTGCAGCCTCACACTGCTCATTGACTTTATCAGTAGTTCAAGGTGAATTTAGTGCTGGGGCAAAAGCCCAAACAGCAACCAGAGACCCTACCACCCCTTGAGGTGGGAGCAGGGCAGGCTTTCCAGCGCTGGCCATGCCAGTGTCCCTTGCTTCTGACCCAGCGTAGCCAGGGAGATTTCTTGAGCATGAGATGCCAGATTCTTCCCACAGAAAAACAGAGGTGGCCTGGGAGAGATGACCCAAATCGTCTGTATGTGAAAAATCCAGCCTGCAGCAGCAGTGAGCTAGTGCACATATTTCAGCAAAGCTGAGCTCTCCCCTGCTGCGATCCCAAAGCACCACGAGGCTCTCTTGCCTTCACAGCCCCTGTCCCAGCCAGGTAACAGCTCAAGGAGTGCAGCAAGTTCTACAACCCAGCACACAGGACCTGGTTGGCCACCAGAACAAAGCCAGCAAAAATCCTCACAGCCCCTGTCCAGGCAGAAGATGTTGCAGTGTGCCCAGCCCTGCATTCCCAATGCCAGCTGACACTAACACAGGCTCAGGCAGCTGAGGAGAAAAAGCAAGCCTCTGTTTTCTTACATGAAATTACACAAATTCTCTTTCTCAAAAGGATACTTAAAGCAAAGCTGATGGTTTCCAGCCCTTTCCCTAAACCGAAAGCAAGAACATCTTCGATTGATGCATTGGAAGTAAACTGGCTCTTACTAAACAAAATGAAAAAGCCTCCCTCAAAATGCAGTTCTTTACAGGAAAGCTTCAATTACACAGGAAAAACACATCACTTGGGGGGCAAGGGCATTATCAAAAGAATTGTCAATTCTACCCAGGAAGCTCAAAACATTTCCATAGCCAGGGTAGCTTCAGGACACCCATAACTTCACATGTACGCTGAGAAATGCAGAAGGGTCACATGTCATGATGGCCTTGAAGTAGGTAGTTGAGAGTTTAGGTCCTAACCCTGGCTTTGGCAGCATGTGCCCTACATGAGTCACCACCCTTGCCCCCCACTCTGCCCCACAACAGGAGCCCTGCAGTCCCCACTTGCCCCCGGGCTGGAAGGGTTAACGTGAGCATTTGGGTGTTTATTTTAAGAAGAGCATAAAACCCGACAGGCCATAATTACAGTGTTGATAAGCAGGGAAAGAATATTTGATGTTTCAAATATCACATGACTAATTGGTGCTGGAACAGCTGTGCATGTAATTTGGGTGATGTGTGTGGCATGTGTCACAGGCTGCAGCACCGCAGTGAGGAGGGGGCTTCATACCAGAGCTGGAGGAACACTCCTTCACCTGTGGTCCACCCGAGCCATGCATCACCCTGACACCACTGGTACACGTGGTGACCTTCCCCTTATTATATTGTCAAGCTGAATTAATAGAAGAGTAAAGAAAGAAGTGCCTGCTTCTTTTCCTTATCTTCTTAGATCAGGCTTCTCACCAGAGCATTATGAATACTCCGGAGATGCTGGTATTTTTCAGATACAGGGCAAGACTACTCAGAGCCTTCAAAAGATACCCTGGGCTCTGGAGGGTGAGATGAAAGGCAGACTTCTCTTGTTGCAAAAGCCACCCTTGTTTTCTTATTCAGCACATAAGCTTTTCTTTTTGACCTAGAAACAGTAGCCAGAGAGGCTGGTGGCCCATATGGCAAAGGGGTCCAGAAACAACCTAGCCCAGAGAGACAGGGACAAGCTCTGCTGGCACTTCCAGCCTTCCTGTGCCATTCACGGTGAGCTGCTTCAAGCCAGAGTGAAACTCCATCCCCTATTCCTTCTACCCTTCCACATTTCACTAGGGGTATCTTTCCACACCCATCCACTTGGGATGGTAAAGGAGTTTAGATGTTTTCTTTGAAAGAGATGAATATTTTATGGTTGGGGGGTCTCTTCCTCTCTCCTTTCTCCCACTAACTTTGCGGGAATCTCCAGATCCCCTCCTTGACAAAGGGCTTTCCACCCAGCTTTCAGAAGTCAGAGGCTTCATAAGCTTCACTATCCTATGTGGTTTAAGAATTACCTTTTTCCTCTGTAGTCCAGGGGGAACTATGAACTATTTTTAAATTAGAGCTTAGTGAGATAAGAGCCTTTAATTACTAGATAAGATGTGTATACCAGTGTATGGAGTTCAATGCTCTTTAAATTTCCTTAAGGAAACTTAAAGTATAAGACATATGACCAGTACTCCTGACATACACTGGTGGGAGCCATTTGCCTCACAAAATGGGGAGAGTGCAAGAGAGCAGGTCCAAGGACTGAGCATCTGGCCAAGGTCAAGCTGGGATGGAGCTACCTATGCGAAGCTGCCCACACCCCCCCAAGGCAGCCCAATGTTTGCCACAGCATGCTTGCCAATGATACAGCCCCCCAGTACTGACAAGAGAGCCCAGTTCACAGCCAGGTTTTGGAAAGAGATCATATTTCTTCAAGTGCAAGTCTGACTCATCACACAATCCAGACCCATGTGCAGATGGGGAGAGCAAGGCGAATGCTGGGGCACTACCTCCAGTCTCACAGGCTCTTTCTCTAGGAAGAGCTGGCCACCTGTTAGTATCTCCATGCACCTACAGCTCCCCATTCTTCACATACTTCACCTACTTGCAGGGGTAAGATCCACTGCCTACAGTCCCAGGGCTGCCAGCCCATGCACACAGCTCTAGAAGGTCACTAGCCTCCTCATAAGGGACAGATACAGCCAAATGCACCTAACAAAGGGCACTACACAGACAGGTTGTGACCTATCCACAGCCTTCTGCATTAGTATATAAATTCAAAGTTCCAAGAACTTTCTGGACTGCCCAAACACCTGCCAGACTGGACAGACCACCCTCATCTAGAGCCTTTAATAGTTGCTGGTTGAGTCAAACCAAGAGCCTATAATGGAATTCACACCTCTTTTAAAGCACCATCAGAAGATCCCCCACTGACCACAGCACCACTAAGAGCACTTAAGATTCTAAGCTTTCTATAGCAAGGTCCATACCTGAAGGAGCAGCCTCAGAAAACAAAGCACATAACACAAAAAAGACCAAAACCTTCCAAATGAAGGAGTGCTCCTACCTCTGCTACTTTTAAAGTATGGGACCCTGAGTGCACCAATGGGCCGTAACCATTCTCATCATCATCTTCACCTGGGGTCCCACCCACACATCCCTGCATTTAAGTGTTGTCCTTGGCTCAATGAATGTTTGGTTTTGGTGCTGGTCCTGGGATGGGTCCTCAGCCTCACCATTATGCTACAGTATAATATGATTCCCTTGTGTTTCAGGTGCTGTTCCTCCTGGGGCATTCAGCTCCATGAGAGGGTGGAATAGTGTCTCCTCAAGCTCATCCTACCCTGGGGATGGTGTTGGGGGGCCGGGAGGGGAGGGGGTATCATAATTTTACCTCTTCCATTTTGCAAAGCTTGGCGTTTCACTATAATTATGTTTTGGCTACAAGCTGCAGAAGAGGGGAATGATTATGGGTTTTACTATCTCTTAGAATTCTACACAAGGAGCCATGGAGCAGCTGTGGCTGAAATGATGAAGTATTTATATTGCTGTTTTTCTATCACAGGTGTCTCTCTCCTAGTGTAAAAAAAGACTTGCTTGCATTCCACTGCTGTGTAAGTGTACATTGATTACAGCTATTGACACCTGGCCCCACAGCCATGAGGAGAAAAACCAGCTCACATTCATTCTGTTTGATTATTTATAACTCACCAGAGTTATGTATGATGTCATCACTATATCTATCCCATGTGCAGCAGTAATGTAGAGGGGTTCATTCCACAAATAAGGGTGCATGTTGTAAATGGGACATCTATTTATAAGAAGGGTGAGAAGGAGAATTTGGGGAGACTGGCCTGTCAGTCTGACCTTGGTGCTAGGGAAGGTTATGAAG
Organism: Laterallus jamaicensis coturniculus; assembly: GCA_022605575.1. Taxonomy (NCBI): domain Eukaryota; kingdom Metazoa; phylum Chordata; class Aves; order Gruiformes; family Rallidae; genus Laterallus; species Laterallus jamaicensis. Next base: position 14,609,568 of record JAKCOX010000015.1, read on the forward strand.
CAGATCATCTCACGTGTCATCATGTGTCACATACAGGGCAACCAGGTCATCAGGCCCAGTCAGTATGGGCTTATGAAAAGCAGGTCCTGCTTGGCCAACTTGATCTTTTTCTATGACAAGGTGACCTGCTTTGAGGATGAGAGAAAGGCTGTGGATGTTGTATTCCTGGACTTTAGTAAAGCTTTTCCGACAGCATTCTCCTGGAGAAACTGACTCCTCATGGCTTGGGTGGGTGTACTCTTTGCTGGGTTAAAAACTGTCTGGATGTACAGGCCCAAAGATCTGATTTTGGTGAACGGAGTTAAGTCCAGTTAAATCCAGTTAAAGCTAGTCACAAGCGGAGTTCTCCAGGGCTCAGTATTGGGACCAGCTCTGCTTAATATTCTTATCAATGATCTGGATGAGGGGTGCACCCTCGCTAAGTTTGCAGGTGACATCAATTTGTGCAGCAGTGTTGAGGGCAGGAAGGCTCTGCAGAATGATCTGGACAGGCTGGACCAATGAACTGAGGACAACTGTTTGAAGTTCAACAAGGCCAAGTGCTGAGTCCTGCACTTGGGTCAGAACAGCCCCAGGCTTGGGGAAGAGTGGCTGGAAAGCTGCTTGATGGAAAAGGTATTGGTTGTCACACAGCTGACTATAAGCCAGGAGTGTGCCCAGGTGGCCAAGAAGGCAAACACTGTCCTGGCCTGTACCAGGAATAGTGTGGCCAGCGAGACCAGGGCAGCGATCAGCACTGGTGAGGCTGCACCTCTAATGCTGTGTTCAGTTTTGGGCCTCTCACTGCAAGAAAAACATTGAAGTGTTGGAATGTGTCCAAAGAAAGACAACGAATCTGGTGAACAGTCTAGAGCACAAATCCTGTGAGGAGCGGCTGAGGGAACCGGGGTTGTTTAGCTTGGAGAAAAGGAGTCTGAGGAGAGACCTTAAGGCTCTCTACAACTACCTGAAAGGAGTGTGTAGCCAGGTGGGGTTCAGTCTCTTCTCCCAACAAGTGGCAGAAAAAGAGAAAAATGTCTTCAAGTTGTGCCAAGAAAGGTTAAGATAGGCTATTAGGGAAAATTTCTTCACCAAAAGGGTTATCAAGTGCTGGAAAAGGCTGCCCAGGGAGTGATTGAGGCACCATCCTTGGAGGGATTTAAAAGACATATAGATGTGGTGCTTAGGGACATGGTCTATTGGTGGCTTTGGCAGTGCTGGGTTAATAGTTGGATTTTATGATCTTAAAGATCTTTCCCAACCTAAATGATTCTATATTCACCAGTAAGTCTCTGTGAGGTAAATCCAGAGGCCTTTACACAGATGTGAGGTGGGAGAGGGAATTGTTACCATTTGAGGAAGTGGGGTACATAATGCTCATCCACCATGTGTTCCTCAGCATCAGAAACCGGTAAGTTCTTTGTAAGAATCATTCTGGAGTAAACTCACTATGACTGAAGGTGAGGTAAGTTAGTAACTCTTCATTTAATATTCATTAGTATTTATTTCTGGCTGTTTTTCTCCCCCAAGGCTACACACCAGGAAAATGCTGTCAGGATCTGGCAACACCCCCCACACGCATCAACAGCTTTTCCAGACCTCAGCCAGGATCTGGCAGCTCTGGGGAGAGCCTGTGCATCCAGTGTGGCTGCGATGGGCTGGGCAGCTCTCCTGCACCCTCCACCCAGGCTTTGCAGTCCTCTCTGCAGGTAAGGGGACAACCGACAAAGCAGCTGCTGGTTGGGCTCTGTTTGTTCTGATCCATAGATACCATGGATTGTACCAATTTCAATCAAAGTTGAAAGCTGAGGATGTTATATCAGCTTGGCTTCCCTGCTTCCTCACTGGCATAATGATGTTGCTGCTCAAGCTTTTCAGAGCACGTACATCACAGCTCCTTCCTTGAGTAACGTTGAACTCTGAGGCACTCTCTGCTGGTGTGACTGTGGCTTGAGGGGAGCAATGCACCGCATCCCTCAGAGCCAACCCAAGCTAATGTGAGTGAAAATGAAGAGCTGATGCTCTCCTGACATCAAAGCATCTCTGGGGTGCTGAGCTCTCAGTTCCCCCATTACCACTGCACAGGGGCTTGGGGATGTGCCTTGAGCACTGACCTGCTCTTCCCAGCCCTGCTCATGGGAGCAACTCACTGATTCATGTGAACAGGCAGAAAGGAAAAAGGCTCCTCTGGGAAGTGTTTTCTCAGGATTAACCTCTCTCTGAGAGGGAGGATATCAAAGGGAAGCAAGTGGGCAGTAGGATGGCTAACATCCAAGACCTGGGGTGGTGAGGAAAAAAGCTCAGCAAGGGGACAGAGATGGTTAGTGGTAGTGACACATTTAGAGGTGCTGTACTGTCCATAAGAACGCAATGGAAAAAGGAGAGAGGGGTTTTAGGTGCATAGATTCTGTGGCTGCCGAGATGAAGGACAAAAAGGGCAGTAGGATTTGGGGCCCTGCAGGTTCAAGCAGCATACCAGGACTTCACATTAAATATTCAGTAAGTATCCTCACCAAAAAAAATAGAGTTCTTCCAGGTTATGTTTTGCACTGATGTCACTTGTTTACCAAGGACCAATTTTCCAGGATGACACCCCCATCTGCTGCACTGGGTCAGGGTCTGTGGTAGCAGTAGGGCTGGACTAACAGCAGGGCTCATCCCTACATGTAACTCACTGAAGTCTGTGCAAGCTTAAGCTAAAAGTTAAATTCGGGATGGTTTGGGAAAAACCTGGACTGGAGACACAAAACAAGCATCTTGAAAGCAGAATGAGGTTTAACTACAGCTGGTGATCCAACTTTCAAGCAGATAAATTACTTTGCAAAAAGACTGGTACAGCCAAGTTCCTTTTCAATTACAGAAAACTAACTCAATCAGCTCCTATTCTTTTAAAATAGATCTGCTGTGTTTAAATGAATGTGCATAATATGTGGCCCGTTTATTTCCAAGAACATTGCAATAGAAGTTGCTTTGCAGATTCACTGCAAAACACTTGAGCAAAGAAAAAATCAATAGAAAATATCCACCTTTCTTAAAAAGAAAAGCCATTCCCCCGACTAAAGTTCAATTAATTTTGCACTGGCACTTACTGACCTTGATGAAGACATTTTCAATGTTTATATAGGGGCCTTTCTTCAGTCAACCTGACAGAAGTTTCTACTCCTTAAGCCACAAGGGTATCTACAGACCTGGGGGGACCTGGGTGGGGGGAAGTCATGATCTGAGGCTCATCTTTGCAAGTGAAGGGTGATGACTTTTTTATTATGGTTATCTGGGGGTGTGAGTGTGTTTGTGGATGTCCTTGGTACCTGTATTGCAGCACCATCTCCAGTTGTCCTCCCCAGCCTGGTATGGCCAATACCTAATTTGTATGACTGAATGGGGAAGATTGGCCAGCCCAGTCCAGCCTGTGGTTGCCAGATCCTGCAACACTTCAATTCTGAGACATTTGCTAGGGTTTAGGGCATTTGTGGGCCCAACAGACCTCGTCATTAAAGTGTTGGTGTGAGTCCTGAGGCTACAAACTCAACAAGGGTCCTGGGAACAGGATAATCTGCTTGGTCTCTCTTGCTTCAATATTTGGCTTTGATTAGGGAAAGAAAAGAGGCCCCAGTGGTTTCTGCAGCATCTGTCGCAACAGCACTGGGCAACATGTCTGTTGTTCAAGATCTAAGCATGAGTCACTGGCGCTTTGGGAGGTGGGGTGGTTACCAGCAGAAAGCAGAAGGCTCTGCCAGCTCCTTTTTATCTATTTCAAGGACTAGCTTGGCTCAGCCATAGTTATTAGCTAGCAGAGTAGATGGTTTTCATTGTTAGGCAGCTGTAAGCAGGTGGCTGTGCTCACTCGGAAAGGAGATAAGACATGAAGCACATGTTCCCAGCGTTCTGGGAAGCTGCTGTATGTACCACCACGTGCAGCACGGCACCCTGGAAAGGGCTGTGCTATGTGAAGATGCAGGACAATCGTACAGCGAGATAACGCTTTTCCTGTGGGTGGTAAGGAATCTCTCCAAGTCAGGGGAAGAATCAGCGAAAGTACTGAGCAGAGGCTTTGCCCACGGTGAGCCTGACGTTACCCTGTGTCTGTGTGTCCGGGGTGAGTGGCAAATGTCACATAAGTGCAAAAGCACCTGTGCCTTCACCTCACCCGGCCTCCAGGGATAACGCGTGAGCCTGGTGCAGGCAGGAATGGCAGTGTGCTCTGCAGAAGACTGACTCCTTCTCAAAATGCTTTCAAAGAAAGTCACAAATAACTTCAGTTTGAAATAAATCTTTGGAGAGGAATATTTTTCTTAATTTTTCGAGATTCCCTTCGCTAGGAAAAAACACCATCAACTGTTGCCAGCTAGGGTCTGGCGATCGGAAGATTTCGTGTTGTACAGAAAAGGTACGGAAAGGTACAGCCCCTCCCTTAATAGCCAATGGAGTTTAGCCTGTGAAGTAAGTGGACAGAGGTGACGAATCTAGCAGACGGATGTTACGTTGTAAACCAAAACTATAAAACGCTACTGAGCTGCGCAATAAATGCCATTTGCCATCCATCAAATTGATGTCTGCGTGCTGGTGGACCGTTGACCAGGGAGAGTCATCGTGAAGTTACTGGACCAGGTCACCGTGCCTCGCCAAGGGACAATATTGTTATTATTTTAGTGGGCAAGCCTCCATGTAGAGGTCCCCGGCAGGAACAATCAACTAAGTTTTGGGTTTGTTTTTTACAAAAAAGCTCTTAGCCTTGCTATAACTTTTTTCATTCTCTTTTGTTGGTGTTAGGGAGAAGGTCAAAAGAGAAGCACAAAGGAGCAAATGATTTCCTGAGGTGACCTTCAACCTTGACAGCAAAGCAAAAAATCTAACTCAGGCCACTCAAATCCCTGTCTATACACAAGTCCGTTGCCCACAATAACTCAGATTAAACACTGCTCCCAAGCTGGTTTAAATGAAGATATAATTGGGTTTTTTAGTGACAAATGCCTCATGTCCAATAGGTAAAACTATCTCTAGGTTGGTGAGAACAGATCGCTCAGTAATTATCAGCCAACTCAGAAATTAATGTGGGAAAGTGTCTACACTGGCCTTAAAAATGTGACTGCTTTACACGAATTGACAGTCAATTGAATTGTGGTAAAAAGTGCTGGGAGTGGCCACATTCAGAGGAGAAGGATTCACTCTGTATGATGTATATGTTAAATTAAAATCACTGTAACAGTCGTTTTAAATCTCCATCTTTCTCTGTGTGACTGGGGATTAATCTTTGTTTGCATTCCAAGAGGGATAAGTACATCTCTGTTAAACAAAGCCATTTTTCAGTTTTCCAAACTAAAAGAAAAGAAAAAAAGAAAAAAAAGGAAAAAAAGTTATGACTTCTTCATAAGAATATGTATTACAATTCTAGTGTTTAACTGACCACCCTTTGAAGTTGTCCTCTAGAGACTCCTCACCAGACCTTGCGACGTAGCTGGAAGACCTTATTCAGTGAGGGGATTTCCCTCTTCCCCACCTTCCCAGTGAAAAGGGAGCGAATTACCCAAAGTTAGAGAGGAAATTCTCTTCAATGAAACTGCTCCTGAGTACTGAGATTTCAGTTTTCTCATCTTGCTCAGAAAATTGAAAAACTCAGCAGATAAAATGTGTGAAATAAGAATTAACAGGCAGAGAGGGAACTGTATGTATTTCATTGCAAGAACTTTCACTGGGACATTAATGGTATTTGCTTCACTACGAATTGTTACTGCATGCAATATATGGATTTCTTTTAGAGCTGCTTCTTTGTTCTTTATCTCAAAAAAAAAAGGAAAATAAAATAGAAGCATTAACAATGCTCTCAGCTATTAGGAAATCACTTTGTGGTGTCTGAAATTAATGTAAATTGGAATCAGCGCTTCAGGTGCTGAGGTGAAGTTCTGAAGTTTTCTATGATGTGAAGCAAAGAAAGAGCTGAAAAAAGCACCCAGATACTCATCAAAACGGTCCATTTGAGCATCGCGGCTTTTCTATTTTCAAAAGGCAGCAGAGGTGAGATTATCACAGCAGTTAAGAGAAGAAACTGAAGTTTCGATAAGCTGGCACATCTAGATAATTTAAACCCAACTGTGAGATGTAAATGAATAAAGAAGGCAGCAGAAAGGTGGAGATGGGAGGGGGCCTTGTGCCTCTTTTCTGCTCCCAAACTCCCATCTCCTGCTTCAATGGACAGTCCTGGCTAAATGGCCAGGCAAAGTGGTGCCTGGGTGATGTGCTAGTATCTTCTGCCAGCTGATGTTCTCCATCTTGCAGGAAAAGTCCTGGTTCTGTCAAGATCTGCTGATGTTTTCCACACCAGACAGTCCTGAAGGGAAAGGGGTTTGTCTTTCAACATGCAGCGAGGAGGTTAATAAGCAAGAGAAAGTCTTCTCCAGAGCCACTGTGGGCACCCTCCATCTCCTTTAGGTACCTCTGTCTTTAAATTAATGCTAATAATTTCATTCTGGTTCAGAGTTGCCTGTCTACCTCCACAGACCAGCTGCTCACTGCATCCAAACACAAAATAGAGATTAGAAGGTCACTTTTCCACATGGACAACCACCGTCCTTGTCAGGAAGGTCTTCCATTGACTCAGGTAAGGGAAAGGGAGAGAGGGGGTGAAGTATAAAGGTCTGAGATCCAAGTGGAAATAGCCCTCATTCCCACATTAACCCATGGGCCCCAGGACAGAGCACAGGTTTCTGCCTGTCTTGGTGTCCCACATACAGAGTTGATCTGGATGTGCCATGTGGCTGTGAAACATGATAGTGTAAAAGAAACAGCAAGAGTTTAAATAGTGCAAATGTAACACAGGCTTTGGGGTCAGAAAAAATAGGCGCATCCTGAGTTAGCATGGATGAACAGACATTTCCAGATGATGATCTCTATTAGACTGGGGAGGGACGTTAGGATTGCTGGAGCCAGGCGATTGTCTGTTCCAAAGCATGGGAGGTTTATAACAGCCCCATGTGCTTTGGTTTAGATCGTTTAGTCTGTTTGCTAGCAAATATCACCATGTGCTGATAAGCTAAATTTCAGCAAACCTCGGTACAGTCAGCAGGGAGCCAGGTTTGTTCTGTGCTTTAACTTCATCAAAGCACATTCTCTCTTTCCTTTCTTCTCTTTTTCTTTTCCCACTGAAGTACTGCAAATACTTCTGATCCCAATCGGAATAAATAATCTTGCACAGCAAACAGAGCCCACAGCTCCCAGTACCTGCATTGCACCGTCCCATGTCCCGCTTGTTGGGTACTTTGGAAGAGTCATGATGACACATCAATCACTGCAAACTCCCCTTGTACCTCCTCAACATCTACATCAATTCCTTGAGGTACTGTGCTCAGAGCAGAGTAAACCCCGCGCTATTACACCCCGCCTTTCCAAGCCGCAGCGTCCAAGCCAGCTATCACTCACTCCCATGGGCTGTAATTGGCCTCACAAACCCGCAAGTCTTAATTCCTGGGTCCCAGCCCAGCTCTCCGTGAAAGTTCACTGTGTGCCAAGGTCACTACAGCCCTCAGCAACCCAGCACAGAGGGACAAGGAGGAAAGGCTTCCTTTCCTGTGGATACAATTAAATTTCTGTCACTTTCAAATTATCCATTTGATTGGAACAGGGCAATTAAACCGGCTGTGCTGTGGCCGTTGTTTCAGGAGAGCCTCCTCCTCCTCCAGCAGCATTTCAGGAGCCTGGGATCCTCAGTGGATGCAACCCAAATCCCTGGGGTCTGGCTCTGGTCCGGCCTCTGCAGACCAGGCTCACCTCAAAGAACTCAAATGAACAACAGAGCGTGGCCATGCTGCACCTAATTGATAGTAACATTAAGAGACTGATCGTAATTTGAAAGCTAATTAAGGGAGATCGTTATTGACTTTAATGTGAGACAGACCGGGCTCTTGCACACCTACCAAGTAATGAGAGCGTACTGAGGGTGCTGTCAGTGCTGGGGAAATAATCACGATAATAATGTGCTGAGAAAAATGCAGCTTCCACTTGGCAAACCTGGAACAGCAGGGAGAACTTGACTAACAGAGCAAGGACTTTCCTTCATGGTCCCAGAAAGTTAACTCATCTCCTTCTGTGTAATTTACCATGGTTATCACAGCACTTACGAACCCCAGTAAACAACAATTATGGATTCGTTAGGAGGCCACCTACCCCAGAGTTATGTGAGTAACTGGCATTTTTAGAGGCTTATGTAAAATGTTGCTCTCACCCCACTCACAGCACCCAAAATTATTTAAATCTAGTAAAAAAAAATAGTAAAAAAATCTTTACTTTTAGTAAGTAGCTTTAGTGTGAGCTGGGGGCAGCCCTCCTGTGATGGTACTATGGAATGCCTCAGCATCCAGCAAAAAAAAAAAGGAAAAGACTGAGTTTCTGTGAAGTGGAAGCACAGGGGCTGCTTTTCCTCCAATCCCTTTCAGGGATGGGGACCGCCATGGCAGGTGATGTGCAAACATAACATAAAAGAAAGTCACAGCCCAGTGAACTTGGACTCAACATAGGACATGGAACTACTGTCAGACGTAACAAAATGAAGAGTGGAACAAGTCAAGAGAAAACAGTATGAATATGTATTTATTCACAGAACCCACGTGCAGACATGGAGATGTGGTTTTGGGTGCAGCAGCCAGCCCACCCTGGCTTGGCAGTGCTCCTCGCTTGAGGAGAGTAGCAAGGCAATGAGAAGTGGAAGAGTGGGGTCTCTGCCTTGGAAACTAGTTCTGTAATTTGGGACTGGAGGAAGCTGGCATGTTGACAAGGTTGTAAGGTGCAGAGCAACTCACTGGTCCTGCGAAGGACCCTTCCCACCACTGCAGGGGTCTGCAGCACATGCGCCTGACAGCATGGGAAGCTTGCTTGCTCTATGTGTGGCTGAGAGCATCCCCGGTCAGTATGCAGTCTGTGGTTCCAGGGAACTGCAGAGGGAATGTTATTTTACAGTAACATTTGGTGCTAAGTATTGGGTTTATCCTCCCACAAAATTTAATGTCACAAGATTTCTTTTGACCCACATTTTTACTTCTGTCAACTTATCTTTGATTTATTGCTCCCCTTATCAATAGCAGAGGGGAATGGGTGTTCAAATTCCACTCTATCAAGGTCCTCACAATGGAGAGAGAACTCAAAAATCCATAAAGTTTGCCATTGTCTTTCAGCTGCAAAATCCAGTTCGTATGCCAAGTATTACCAAGACAATAAAACCTTCTCCATCTCAATTGCCACAGAGCAATTGTCCTGAGTCACTGCAGCCTTCCCAGAAGTGTTTGTATTTATGCATATGGCTCTGTAAACATCAACCAGATAAGGTGGGAAATCTCCAAGCCGCCTCTGTGGCCAAATAAGATTTTTCAGCTGAATCATTGGGACCACACTTTGATTTTCAGGGCTTGTGCTGGCGTTTTTATGATAGTGGCTTTGGTTTGTTAGCAGAGCCTGGTGAAATCAGCTTGGTGTTTTCCTCTCCTTTTCTTCCCTTCAAAACAGCAAGGGGCATTTATTACTTCTTGGTAAGAGATGCACACCCCTCCCTTATGAGAGGGGCACTGAAGCAGGGTGAGATGGCTCCTGCCTTTTTGTGCGCCGTCTCCAGAGTAACTGGGGAAGGGCAGGAACTGGAGTGTAATCATACAATAAAGCAGCAAAATACAGGATCAAGGGAAAAAAAAAAAGCTTAGATTAAATAATTCTTTGCTGTCCCTTATGTCTTCATCTATTTCTCAAAGGGCATTATGTGCAAAGCAGAAAACGGTTATTACTTTTTGTATTAATAGAAGAGATGAATCATCTAATGCCATTCAACAGTTGGAACTAATATCGAGGTGCAGGTTCCACAGCTGAAACTGTGAAAGAGGTAGGAAGAACATCAGAGAGATGAGAAATTGTTCACTTTTTGAGGAGGATCCACGTTCGGCCCCAAGGCCTCTGACTTCCTCTCATCTCTAACTAGTGGTCTAAAATCAAAGGTCTCCCATTAAAATCTTTGTGCTTAATTCTTGCTCCCCTGAGCTCTCAGCCAGATGGACAGCTCCAAGCATTTTCAGGACATGGAAGGAGGGCAGTGTGAGTTTGCTGCTGTGTATACAGCCTCCAAAAACCTGGTACAACCCTTGAAAGGATGATTCTGGGTATCTAGAACATCTCATCAAGGTGGTAGCACTCTTGCAGCCTTGCTATGAAGGATGCAAGGACCCAGGTTGCACACCAAGCGTGCAGCCCACCAGCACAGCACGTATGAGGGCTGGCTGTTTGCTCTGTGGTATGGAAACCACTTCCCATAGACCCCCAAGACCCAGGGACCTGGCAGGGTCTCCATGCACCCCTCTGAGCTTTGGAGGAATTCCAGACTGAAAGGTGACCCTCGAGCAAGATATGAGTAGATCCACTGATAACAGCAAATCACTTCTCCCAAGATCTGTGATATTTGGGATGCTCACTCAGGTAGGTTAATTAAAGACTGAGGTGACTCCTCCCCATGAATCAGTCTTCTCTCACATCTCCTACAGCCTGCCTGACCTCCACCTCCATCTCTTACGATACCACGTGAAGCAGCACTGGAGTGTTGGTACCAACTTGCCCTAGTATGTTCAACTACAGTGAAAGTACAGCAAAGCAGGAGCTGTTTCCTATGCGGTTCAGCTGCTTGTGCTGCAGAGGTGGCAACAAACTGCTGCAGCTGCCTGGGTTTAACCCACCTGCAGAATCAGTCCACGTTTTTGGAAATAGCCTGGACACAAGCCTGCTACTCCAGGACATTATGACTAATCATGAGAGGGAAGTGGAGGCAACGGCACGCATGAGGGGTATGAGTAGTACAGTCTCCAGAGCAAGAGGAATTAATTGCTTGCATCCTAATTCTTTGCAAGGTGTGGAAGTCAATGGGAGGGAAGGATGCCCACGTCTTGCAGAATGAAGGCACGTAAAACCAGGGTCACCTTTCACAGCAAAACTTCACAGAAATTAGATGACAGCCCATCCGTGCTAAGAGTTTCTCCACATCAGAGGTTTTGAATTGCGGCAGAATAATTCCAGCATCTGCAATTAGCACTTCCATTAAATTCTCATTGCTCTCATATTAATTTCAGGAGTTTGGAACTGTCAGAAGTGTTATTAAGGGATGCTATCCTTGTCAGGAGCTGCAAATAAAAGTTGAGTTCCTGATTAGAAGTTTAGGGCAGCCCTCATTATTTTCTGCATCAGAAGAGTAGTCTTCCTGGGTTACCCTTTCAGTCAGTACTGTTTCATTTCAGAGGGTCTCTAATTGTTCCTGTCCTAGAACTATTTAAAAAAAAAAAAAAGGCAATTTGCTTTTCACATGCTCCTCACTGAAGCAAAATGCAAAACTCCCTCTTTTTTTTCCTGAGCTGGAAAGGCACAGCCAGGAAGGTGCTGGAAGGAGTCACTGTTGAGTTTTCCAAATTACCTACCAACTGGGCTGGTGAAGGCCCTGGGAGGTAAGTCCCATGCAGATATATGGCCTTACATTGAGCAGCACCATCTCTTTTCATTGGCACTTTGCTCTGCCAGCCTATGCAGCATCACCCCGGCACATCCACCCACACCAACCCTCCAGGTGGGGCTTAGCCCCACAGGGAACAGGCATTGAGTTCCTTACACACCATACACATTCCCATGCCAACCAGTACGATTATTTTGCCCTTAAAAATACACCCAGACAGGGAGGCAGGCTGATGCTGCCACCCCACACCCTCTGTGGCTACCATCAGGGCTCCGAGCTGCTCCGCAGGGCGGCCGCAGGGTTTGCAGCTAAGCACTGGCCAGGAAATAAAGGTTCAGGGGGACTTAACCCCACAGTAAGCTCATGTCAGACTTGTGTAATTGTTTTCATTGGCAATTGAGGCTTGAAAACTTAAGCAGTCACAGAATGCCTTCTTTTGGATTTAAAGACAGATTTCACTCCTGAAAAACCTTTTGCTTTGGAATGCACGTGTGTGGTGGTAAATGCAAGCAGAAAACATCTTTCAGTTAAAAAATATGCATCCAGAGGGTTGAGGAACATTTTACAAAACCCAATTTTTCTGTATTTCTCCATACATTTAAAAGTGACAGTTCACAGCATCAAACAGAGAAGCTGCCTTTTAATCCAGTGAGCGGCCGGATGCTTTTTATTCTGCTTGATGCCGACCATCCCTGAAGACTGAGTTCTGTATTCCCTTGGTTACTTTTTAATTACATTGCAATAAAATTGCAAGGAATCTAATTTTGCCAGACGAAGCCCAGGGACTCTGTGGAAGGTGATGGGGGTTCAGCTATTTTATACACTAATTACACTACCAGGGGCCCCGGAATACTGTGCTATTTTTATTCATTCATGAAAAAAAAAACACCAAACCCTTTCATCTAGATCTGAGTGACTGCTATTCCATTCTCAAAAATAGTCAATGCACTCTTCATTTCTCAAAAATCAGCTGCCCTCTTCTGTTTCCAGGGGATATTACCATCTTCTGAAATCTTAATGGGTGTGCTGTTGAATCAAAACAAAATATCATCGCTTTGCTTGCCTCCAAACAACAAACTAGTATCAATAAAGCACTGCCACCTTTCTTAAAACATCTAAAAATGAGGCAATATTAAATAAGAACTTGAAATACTGGTTTAAGGAGGGAATTGTTTGGGATTTCTAAAAGTATGTCTGCAGTGCCATCAGGAGGTGTGATCCCAGCATGTGAAAGCTTGCCTGAGCTGAGGTTGGGCCAGCCCCATTAGGCAGTACAGCTGTCAGGACAGACTGACACAAGTGGGTGGACGTGGAGACGGGCAACCCACACGCATCTTTCAAGGGACAGTTGTGTCTTGACAGTTTCAGGCCCCCATGAGAGCCACTGCAATGTATGGCCACCTCTGCAACCATCCCTGGGGCTCCAGCCAGGAATTCAGAGCCTCCAGATTGATGTGACTTCTGCATTCTGAAGACTCAAATGCATGAAAACATGTCGGCTTCTAAGGAGCTACAGGACTTTTGAACATTTCACCCTTGGTTTTTTGGTAGCCAATTAGGAAACCACAGCCTGAATCTGGGGTGGGTGTGAGGCCGGTTGGTGCAGCCCCCAGCAAAGCTGCAGGGCTAGCAGGTAAGCGAGACAAACAAAGCCCAGAGGAGTGGATAGCAACTAACATGAGATATTTCAGAGTTATGAATTATCGTGACCCATTTTTTCCCAAACTGGTCTCAGTTCTGTATTGTTCTCAATTGTAGCAGTTACTACAGCCATTCCTCCAGGGAGTGATGATTAAATGCTCATTAGGGTATTTCAGGAGGGTGACTTGTGATCTCACAACACAATTGTTCACTTGTCTTCTCTGCCCCATAAAACCACCAGAAAAATGCCCGAGCTGACCAGTAAAAGCCCTCAGAACAAAGATCAAGCACTCACTGCATTTACATTCAGCACAGTCAGATCTGCCACTCATCTATTACACCCCGTACATTATTTATATCCTTATGAAATAACAATGAATCCAGACATCCCACAGTTGCTCTTCCCCCAGAAGGACAGACAGGATTCCCCCCAGACAGATGAATGTCACAGCTTTACCACAGTCACATAAAAGAAAAAGCTTTGGCTCAAATAGGTGAAGGTGGGGCAAACAGCTGCTCCCCATTCCCTGCTCCAAAGTATGGCTGGGCATGGGGATGAGGATTAAAACCAGCCTCTTGCTGTGTGTGTGGAAATATTTTCCAACGAATAGAGCCTGTCTGGACTAAGGGCACCCAGCTTTCTTTGAATATGTGCTGCAAATTAACTAGATTGCCCCCGAAATACAACATTCCATCACCAAATTGACATCATTACAAGAACCTCCACTGCAGTTAGTGATTTGGCTTTTAAAAAAGGTAAGAACATAAAGGCAGCAAAAGGAGGAGTGGGGCTAAGTGGACTCTGCAGCTTGGCTCTGGAGCAGCACAGCCCTAGCTGCTCACAGCTCCTGCTACATTTTTCCTTCTATGGGCTTTCCAAGTGCACCGCCTGGCTTTCAACATCTCTCTGCAGTCCCAGCAATAGATTCCCATGCTTTGAGATTGGAAAAGCGGAACTACTTGGAAACAACCTCAAAGAGCACAAAGCAGATGAAGAGCTAACATACATTTAGCCCTTCAAAGGCTTCATTCCTGCAAGGTGACAGTTTGCTACAGAGCAACTTCAGGGGAGCAAAACGCTGCAGCCATGGTTTTTCCAGAGGGCTGTAGGTGGCACCAGCTGTATTGGGTTAAAGGCAGCACTTCCAACATAGATAAGTCATTTCATATAAACAGAAATTGGAAGAGCCTCCAGCATCAAAACAATATTAAAGATTGAATCCTTCTGGGAAAGACACATGGTATTTGTCTGGCAAAATTGCTGCCAGCCACCCGACACTGTAATTGTAGAACATTAAGTTTTATCCCTAATGCCAAATGCAAGTGATTCTCCTGTATGATGTGACATAGCTTCATTTCCCTCTGGAGGAAATCTAGATTGTCTTCAGCAGCACCTGCTGAGCACAGGGTGACCTCAGCCAGTCTCCAAGAAGACATTCACATATTTATAACTTGACTGTGGGCACTGCAGCGCAGAGATGATGGGTTTCTATATGGAACATATAGCTTGAGAGTGGGACCCAGTGCTGCACCCTGAGACAGGGGACTGTCATCTTTCATTTTGACGTAGGCAGTTCAGGCAACCCGAGGTCTGTGCAGGGAATTGTCCTGGAAAGCTCCAGCTAGGCTCAGAGGCCAGCACTGCACCTCCTGCAGTCACACAACCATGTACTAATGGCTCTCCTTGCAGGGTTAAATTTTACAAAGGAATAACGCTTGTTTTCACAGAAGACTTGAAAACCAATTTACAAAAAACACTGATATCTGCTAAGATTTATGGAAACACCCAAGTAGATTAAAGTGCCTAGTGTTATTAAATGCCAGTCGTGTCCAGGGGTTGGTAAAATCACCCAAAGGAACGTCAAGTTTTCTGTGTCTGTTTCTATTCTCATTTCTTTCACCCATCATTACCTTTCTGTCTGGGATGTGTACATTAGATTGTCTTTTAACTATTGCTGCCTGCGATCCAGACCCAAAATGTATTTTTGGGTCTTAATATTTTAGGGAAACATTCCACTTGGAAGACCTGTACTGTATTCACTGTGGGAATATTATTTTGTATGACAATAAACGCCGGCTGGCATTTTGTAACCTCGAAGCTCCCATGAACCAGTTCAGAGGCCTGGGCTGCTCATCCCTTTATCATGCAGTTTGTTAAGTGGGCAGCCTGACAGCCACTTTCTCATAGCAGCTTTAGGATACCGTCTCTTAAATCAAGACAATGCCTCTGAAGTTAGTGAGAGAAGAAGGCAATGCTGGGGTTGTAACCGCAATCAGAAATGCAAGTTAAAAGTATGCATGCTAATTGTCAAGATTGTTGCCACATAATTAGCATATATAGTCGGTACCCAATCAAGAACTCATCCCTTGGAAGCTTATTATATCCTAATATATACCCCACACATATATCCATACAGCTGTGATCTGACCCATCCTGGCATTTCTCAGCAGCTGCGAGAAGCTGTGTGAAGACCAATGGTAACTAGATTAACAACATGCCTTCAGAAATCTGTCCCAAGTCTTAGACACTAGGCAGTGCATGAAAGGACTCCAGGCTGATGTAAAGTTCTCTCTATTGAGATGCACCACACATCTACATCTGCCCTGAACTTCCAGTGTCTCTCTCCATACTCTGTTCACCTGCAATCTCTGATGCTTCCTTCAAAGCTTCAGGTTATGTGGCTACCTCTTAGATTGTATGAATGGTTGTCACGTCTTCTGTGCTGGTATCAGGCTAACACACAGCCCACCCTAAGGACAAGGGCTTAACTTGACCCGTCTGCCTTCAGCCTTTGTGGGAAGAGTGCAGGGGAAGGCGCAGTCTGTTCAGCCACACGTAGCCATCCCCGAGCCTTTGCACCCTGCCTGTTGCCTGGGGCTGCAGTAGATCAGCCTCCAGGGAAGGCCAATACAAATGGTCAGTGGTACACCTTGAGTTTTATCAAGCATTATTTAAAGGGTATAATTCCAAATATGGCAGCTGAACATCCAGCATGTGACTTGGGACTATGGGATTGGCAAAAGGCAGACTGATACAATCCACTGCTGCATCCCATTTCCGTCTCCTCAGTCTCACATGCCTGGGGTCACTGCAACCTTGAAACATCTGCCTTGGGTTTATTTACATTTTTCTGTTGTGCTTTTTCAATAATGTTCATTAGAAGTTGGGTTTTGCATAATAAAAATCTGTGCTTCACTCGAGTAAACAAAGTTTAATTTGAAGTCGTTAAACAAGCATTGTAAAAGCTGTCCCACTAATTACATTTCTGTGACTGTGTGATGAGGCAAACCAAAGAGAAACCAGTCAAAACCAGACCCCCAAAGACAGAGTCACAATGACTAGTCATAGGAGAAGGCATGAGAAGCATCCAACTCTTGTGCCTGGGTATCTTGGTGCCAGCTACCAGATTGGATGTACAGCAGCCCGTAATTCCACCTCACTTAAATAAATGCAATATCCTGGAGATTAATTGCATTGTCTCTCTATCTGAATTTGGACCTGCTAATCCAAATATGCTCTTGAGTATCCCTGTTACATGAACAGCAGGAGCTCACCAGCTTTTACAAACAGACAGAAGCCACTTGTCTAAGAGTCCCATAAATTTGGTAATTTGGCAGTTTCCTAATTAAGCCTAAGACATGGCTGCCGAGATCCTGCAAACAGTGTTAGAGGTAGCTGCAATAAGGAGCTACTGGAAAATGATCTCTTATAAATAGTACCAAGGAGGAAGAGTCCTCAAAGGGACACAGTAGGTCAAAGTGGAGAAGGACACATAAATGACATCTCAGCTGCAATCAAAGATTTTTGGCATCACACTATTGTTTTTGCAAGTCCCTTAATCCTGAAGTACTCTTTACAGACTCCCTAAAATATCATGTGTTAACCCACACATCAGCATCTCTTCTGGTGCACAGGGCCTTTGCTATTTGACTTGTCATGAGTTTCTCCCTACCTACGTTTTATAACCCAGGGTAAGACACGGGCTCATGTAGCTTTTTTCACACTATGGATCTCACTGCATTTAGTTAAGTACATTGTCTGGCTTCTTCAGGTAAACACTGCATCCCTGCAGAAAATCCCAGCCACACCAAATGCTGCATATTTACTTTATCACACAGCTGTGTTCAATCCTTCTTACAACCCTCCACCTTGTTCTTTCATTCACAGTACCTCTTTGTACCTCTTCATGTTAAGAAACAAGCCTTAGAGTAATACTTTTTCTTTTAAACATCTTTGTATGTACAGCAAACAGCTGCAAAGACGCTCTCTAGCCTCAGATAACACATTGTGGATAATCTTCCTATCTCTCTTTACACTTGTGTAATTCCACCAACTTTAAATAGATCTGCTCTTGTTTCAAGCAGGTAGAGAGGTGAAGTGAGCACAGTGGAATATGGCCAATTCAAAGTGTGTCACTCGCTGAAGGATTAGGCCAGTGAGTTCCAGGTATTATCTGTTACAGCAGCTTGTTACTATTCCAAAACAGAGGAGTGGCATTCGATCCAAATGCCTCAGGAGAACTAGAGGTATGAACAGAGGGAATTTATGTGAAGTGGATATAAAAGAACACAGAAGAGACTCTGGAACCTGCACTTTGCAAATGTGCACCCTCTATAATTCTCCTAAAAGCTGTTAGCTTTACACCTCTCCACTAAGATTTAACAGCAGCAGCGATATCAACAGCTCTCCCTGCCAAGTTTCATTGGTTTTAAACCACATGTAAAAGTACGTTCCCTAACCCACTGCAAGGCTACAGTATAAACAACAACAATAAAATGATTATCAATCAAATTGTTTTTAAAATCTGGTCACTTTCATCAGTCTGTGAACTGAGAGGCTGAATGGCAATGTAGCAGGGTCACCAGCCTGATGTTTGAAAGCCTTGGGTTCATTCTTGCTTTTCAGCCACAGACTTTCTGGGTGGATTGCTTGTTTTTTCCAAACTTTACTTCCTCAGACGTAAAATGTTACAAGACAACTAAATGAGATCCTGAGACACCAAGGAAATTAAGAAGGGGAAGGAGGGCTATTTGTGCTTTCAAATCATAGAGTTAGTCTTGGATTATAATCCATTTTTATACTGTATTATTTGCTGCCCAATTTAACTGACACCTGTGGCCAAATTAGGTTGCCCAGGTATCTCTGGGTCACCATGGTTGGGCTGTACCAAACTGCTATAGAATGTAGGACACGATGATCACATGCACGTATTAAAAAGGCATAGCTTTAACCTCTGTAGAGGTTTGCCCCTCTCTGGTTCCTAGGATGACAGGAAGGAACCCAGTCTGCTGGGGCATAAGACAATGAAGGGCTGGGGTCAGAATTGGCATGAAGCTCCACTTACAAGTCTTTACGACTCTATTTGCTAGAAATGAGAACACATAAAACCTCCTCCATTTCAGAGTTAACAGAGAAGTTGCCCAAGCACTTAAGCAGCTCCCAGCCCAATAAAATGGTGAATCAGGAAAAAACCACCAGTGTCACTATTCCCTATTGTGGCCCAACACCTTGAATAAGAGAGGCCAGGAGAGTGCAGGGACACATCCCTGTTCATGGCTGTTCATCCACTCAGAGCTGTGCCCCAAGAGCAGTCACACACCCTGAATGTGCCACTGAAAAACCACCCTTGAGGTCAGCAGCTCTGCACCAACAGCACAGCTGCAGCACCGAGGACGAGCAACATTTTTCTTACCTGAGTTGAACCCAGCAAACCCCAGGTTTCCTCTGCTTCAAGGCTCTATTTCAGAGTGTCCTTTCTGTTTGGAAAGTCATCTACACTGCATAAGCATATGCTCTTCTGGAGCCTTCAAGTAATGAAAGAGCATGCTGGCAAGAAAAAATGTGAAAATATAAGTATCAGGTTCAGCTGGTCCCCACCTTTTTACAGGTAAGAGCTGAAAGTCAGTGCGTGGTTCAGAGCTTGTGATGTCTACTCATGGAGGAAGCACAGCAGAAACTGAGCCCTTCCCAAACCTTCTGGTTTCCATCCTGTTAGATGCTGAGCACTCCCAGTCCCTCTGGAAGCTGAGACAGCTCAGAGGGAGAACTTAGCTGACTTTGACCCCTCTCCAGTGTAACAAATTCTACGCTGGACTACACCCCTGTATCAGTGTATCAAAGCATATTACTCATGTAGCTGTACTCAGTGCTAGGCTAAAAGGATAGCCATGCATAGTGCAGCCATATCACGAGCAGCAGCAACACCAAACACTAAGCCTGTACAATGATAAGAGCAATATGATTTATTGTATACTTAATAATAAGAAAAAAAAATCATTTGCATCAACTATTCCCTCACAGGGGTCAGTACAATATAAAGAACAGAAGGACAAATGTACAAATCCAACCTGACAAGAAGGCTCTAGATGGAACACGTTCTAAGCATTTGCAAATGAGCTGCTGGACAGATGCAGAAGGAAATTAAATCACGTGATTTTTCCCCTGCAAAGCTCAGGTTGATGATTTTATTTTTTAAAATCCACAGTGCTGCCTTTACCTGCAGATATTTCAGGCAGAAAGATACTATTTGAGTTGTGATACATTTTTTGAAGGAGACATTCCTGGAACTACTGCTTGACCACATTTATTTGAAAGTGGATTTTTACTTCCAATTTTATGCAGATGGCAAAGCAGCCAGCCCAGCTCAGAACAACAGGAGCTTAGCCACTAACTTCAAAGAAATCAGGTCGATACTTCTGCATTTTCTGTTAATCCTTTGGCAGCCACAGCATTTGTTTTTCCATAATCGGCAACTGTTGTCCATCTCATCCAGAGCATCCTTGTATATATGGTTGTAAAATTTAAATTAAAAAAGAACAAACAAACAAAAAACCACAAACCAAAAACACACACATATGAGAAAACATCAGCAGTATGAAATTCCTGAATGGCTTCAAAGTTCGCTCCTACTCAACTAAAGTAAACGTACTTCAAACTATTTTAGCTGGAGCAGGACCAAATCTTTACAGAATCAGATACACATTCCTTAAAAAGCAAAACCTTAAGAGTGTTGTAACCCAAAAATGGGAGTAAAAGATAAATTTTAGCAATGTACCTTGCCTGGCCCTAACTAACATACTATCTTTAGTCAGGGTATTTCATTTACTCCTGATTTGGGCAAAATTCCCATTTGTTACAGTGAGAGTTTTACTTAAGTAATGTAGCAAAAGGACATCATGCATTAGTAGGCTAAAATATGAACTCGTGCTTATGGCAACAGCTTTCTCTTCTAACGCCCTATAATGGGCATCTAAAAAAGGAGAGAAGACAAGAAACTTTACAGAAAAAAAATCTGCAGTTTTGTTACATTGATGACCATCCTAAGCAACTCCACAGAAGTTTTCAGGTTTCCTTTTGATGTAGGCAAAGAAAGCAAAAGTCAAAAACAGACCAATGTTAGGCAAGATAATAACACATTTACTCATTAGTGCAGAATGCAAAATAACAGATAATGCTTAATACAAACAAAATAGTATCACTTCCATAATTCTCACAAATACATGGTTTCCACATAATTTACTTCCCTGCCTTAAAAGAAATGTTTAAATGTAGTATGGACTTCATGTGTCTAAAAATATCATCCCTAGTTACTGAAGGAACCATTGGAAGAAAAAAGGAATAAATTAGAAATGGACATTTAAGAGCAAGTTGCAAGGAAATCCCCATTTTGTTTGGCATGAAGAGAAACAAGAAAGATTCATTGGTTGAATTTGGGTTGTTTGGGGTTTTGTTTTGTTTTAGAGGGAAATCTTATAGCTTGGGTTTTTTTTAACAGGGAAAGAAAACACTACATATGTGGGAGGGAAATAATTTTCACAAATATAATAAATACCTTTTCTGATCCAAAAACAAAGTGCGATGTAGAATTTTCTATTTAAACAACCTACAGAACAATGCCTTAAATATTGACAAATCAATTAGTGGTCAGCACAGTAAAATAAATATGAACACGTTGATTTATATTTTGTTTCTAGCAGCAAAGGTCATTAATCTACTGGCCAATGTAACAGCTTCACAAAAGTCCTGTTTCTGGCATTTGGTTCTTGGTTTAATGTGAGAAAAAGAATGGATGGGTCTGGAAAATGGTACTACAGCTCGATGGTATTCTTGCCAGTCTGTCTATGTCAAACAGGGTTTGGCCAGGATGTGTTTTCAATATGTGTTTTGAACACTGATTTGGAGAACAGCTTTTACAAGAAAAATAAAATCAGGTTCCACCCAGTTTGTCATGCTGACAAGTTTGGATTGGCCTGAACACTGATGATATTAATGAGGTGGGGTGTTTTCTCTTTACAGTCAACAATTTTCTATGCTGAGGGGAGAATAAGAAGATCACAAACCATTAAGCAATGCTGAAGAGAGGTAAGCTTTGGTCACTTGTAGGGAAGGACCACAACAGAGCACTGGGGCAAAGTGAGTTTCAGCTGCTTCTCCCAGGAGGAAATATCCTTCCTCCCATGTATGAAACCTGTCCTTCTCTTGTTGTTCGAACCCTGCCGTTCACTTCATACCTGCTATATAACTCACAGCTCTGAAATTCTCAGGATGTATTCCCCTGAACAAAAAGCAGCTACAGACCTCTCTGTTCAGGGCCATTCCTCAAACCAGACTCAGACCCGTGCAGAGAGGAGCCTGCAGGAACAGCTGCCTGCACTAGCACACCGGTGTTCGCACCAACTCTTCCCAGGACAGAACAACTTGTGGAACAAACTGATTTTTGATACCTCTAGTCACTGGAAATGCCAAACGAGGAGCAGATCACAGTGCTGAGAGCAGGAGAAGCAACCAAAGCAAGGTGGTGAACAGCTGATTTTTGGGACATGTGAAAGCAGGCAAAAAAGCCTTCCTGGCCTTAGATAGACAACACCAATACTTACAGCTCCTCCAGCTCACATTTCACAAAGTGTTGGTTTTCTGCTACTAATTGCAGGCTATGGGAAATGCCACGCTTTAATTTACAGCAAGAGGGATGTTTAAGCATAATGCAGGGATCACTCTGGTGAAACCCATTGTGGCAAGGCTCATCCAGCTCCCTCTGTCCCTGCACAGTGGCGTCATCCAGCTCCCTCTGTCCCTGCACAGTGGCGTCAGACCAACAAAACAAAAGACAGAACACAAAGAGAAAACCAGAGCCCTTCTTTGACTGCAAAAGATGTCGGGGAAAAGGCTGATGAAAGCTTTTTGCGAGGGGAATGTTCTCCAAGGCCACACAGAGGGTAAGCCACAGGCAGGAAAGAACAGAAGAAACAGATTTACAGGCTGTCAAAACCACTTAGTGCTTTGCAACCTGGGCACCTGTCCTCCTACCTTCTAATGTGCTCCAGTACGCAAACCCTTTGCTGAAAGGAGGAGAGGAAATCCCATTCAATAGGATGTCCACTGCTCTGCCTGTATCTGCAGGGCAAGGATCAGCATGGAATGATGTAGGGGGTTGCTTTCAACTACTGTGCAAGAGCTCGC
This sequence comes from Laterallus jamaicensis coturniculus, assembly GCA_022605575.1. Taxonomy (NCBI): domain Eukaryota; kingdom Metazoa; phylum Chordata; class Aves; order Gruiformes; family Rallidae; genus Laterallus; species Laterallus jamaicensis. Next base: position 14,632,109 of record JAKCOX010000015.1, read on the forward strand.
CTTGCCTGCATTTAGGAAGGCTACATTAAGGTTGCATGGCTACCTGATGCTCAGGTGGCTAAAGATAACAATACTTGATTTCTGAGGAGCAGCCAAGCATAACAAACGTTTTTTGAGGTCGACTAGAGAAAGATTAACAAAAACACTATCTGGATTTTTTGTTAGTTTACTCATTTTTCATTTTTTAAGGCAAGCAGAAAGTCCTTCTGGAATGCAAGAGGCAGGATCAGAATGGCAAAGAAAGGGGCTGGGGGAGCTACCTTCAACATTACGCACTAGGTAAAATTTATCCTAAGATGGAGCTGCATCTAATTCAACCTACCACCTAAAGAAGAGCAAGAGACAAGCCACAAAACCTTTCCCCTCCTCTCTGCACCTGCCACTGAAGTCAAAGAAGCTGTACCAATGTACAGCTGTAGCAGCACAGTGGTGAATCAGGTCTGAGGGAGGTTACCTACAAGCTGCACTTGTCACTGGAGCCAACGTTTTAGAAACTGCATACCAGATTCCAATCACAGCTCCTCACATCTACCCACACAAGCAGAAAAATAAATGTCAGCCCTACTTCTGCTCTTTATCCCCTTTCTACTTTTGCTAAGGAGAATCAAAACAGATACACACCCTTTGGGTTTGTCTACACTTACAAAGTTGCTTAACAAGTTTCATGAATACTACTGTATGGCCAAAAAGCTGTTACTCAAACAATCAGCACTCCTGACATTTACATCCTACCTAACTTTGAATTTTTGATGGTCCCAGAACAGTGGAGATCACATCAAGGAATGGAATTAAAACCCATTCTGAGATGGGGAAAGAAAGAGGGGGGAAAAATTCATCCAATATTGGTAGCTCTAGTCCGAAGGAGCATTTCACCTTTCCTCTGTAACACTCACTGGGCTTTGTCCAGGGAATGGCATGGAAGTAGGACACAATTATACCTGCTCCTCAAGGTCCAGGCAGCCCTGCTTTCCCAGAGCAATACAGCTGCAGGCCAGAGATCAACACTTGCTCTCTTCCACATCAGTATGCAAAGAAAATACAGCTGACAGCTCCTTCCAACCTATTCTCAACCCTACTCAGTCTAAGGCAGAATCAGAGCAAAGCACATCTTATCTGAGCAGGTTTGCTTTCTGATTCAGTTAATTAAGCCACTGAGACCCCCAGAGACTCTCTTCATGGAGATGAGCTACACCCATGCTCCATTAAGGTGCCCAGCCTTGCAACAACACTGAAAATCTTTTTTTCCCCACTGTTAACTGGTAGAAGAGAGTATTTCTGAATGGGGCTCATCAGGTGATATCCAATGCCAGGTGTTCAGAATGAAAACTGCATCACAGAAGAAGCAGCAAGAGGCATGACCCTCCAAGGGGAAGTATGCAAGGATGTGGAAAGAACTTACTCTGGGCTGTAATGAGGGTTACAAGCAGCAATTTGTGGACAAGTACGCCCCCTAATTCACATGTCCACAGGCTCCATTCCTGCCCCTCCTTTACAAGCTGCCCAGAAATTCAGTTTGCTCTAGGGAGGCATTCTGGAGCACTGTTCTGTGGTGTACAAAGAGGGGAGCAGGCTTTGCACATGGTCCACCCATGTGGTAGAACCACAGAAGTTCCCAGCACTTCTTGGGCTTTGCATATTCATGCAGAAGGCCGGGGAGAAGACAAAGCCCTCCCCGCCATTCAATACAATGAAGAGCCTTAGATAATTAGCAAACAAACATCAAAAACACTTCATGTCCTGCACAGCGTCATCCTGCCAACTATGATAGAAAAAAAATCTAACCATACCATTAAGTTTGCAGGTGTTACATGTATAGCTCAGAGCATACTCCTATCGAATGGAGCACGAAGCAGGGCATGTGGCAAACAGCAGGCGAGAGACAAGCTGCTCTATTTGCAAACTACTAACAAGGGCAGCGCGTCATTGTACATAGCCCAGGTTCTCCATCTCGTTCCTATACCGCTGCTCAGACACCTTGCTTTTATGCTGTTTGCTTTCTAAGTGCTGTCTGAACTCCATCTCCTCGCTGGCCCCGGCGTTGCACATGGAGCAGTAGAACTGGCCGCTGGGGGTGACGCACATGGCCAGGTCCCGCGGAATCCTCTGGCGTGAGCGGGGGTTGAAGTAAGGACCTGGGGAGAGAACAGACAATTCTGTTTTATCTGTAAAAAAATAAAAGGTTGAAGCAGCTCAGTGACAACTTCTAAGTCCAATGGATGTTTAAAAGAAGCCAAAGTTCAGCTTCTTTAATGGATGAGAGAGGGAATCTTGTTTTCCCATGACTTCTCCACTGAGATCTAGATTTAAAGAGGTGTAGCACATAGGGGAGCGGTACTTGCTAGTATTTTCTAAAGCATTGGCATGGGCTTAATGCCCCAGTCTTATCAAGAATTAAATTATCAGATTCCTAATGTTAAAAGCCCTAATAAACGATATATTTTTTCCCTTAAGATTCTATGAATTCCAGAATTACAACAGCCTTTTAATTACAATAAAATGCCTCAGTTTAAAATTATCACAAAATTCTATTTATTAGAAGGTGAAAAGATTTCTCTCCCACATGATAGCAGTTAGAATGACATGATGTAACCAAGCTTCACCAGGGATCAGGGGTTCAGCTAACATGTGCTCATAGCAACTCAAAATGAGAAAGGGAAATGGATGCTGAGCTGGACACTGTAAAACACACTCTAAATCATACTAAAGAGGCAAAGTTTGTAACCAGCACCTGAGGGAGGACTCTACTCTAGGAACAGATGGTCTTAGAGGGAGGCTAACATGCTCTCTCATTCTGGTCATGGGAGTGCAAGTACAGGTTGATGCACTACAGTAGGAGTCAAAGCACCTGGCCACTTGCCAAGAAAATAAAGCAGGAAAACTGTCACCACTTAGAGCAGCCTTAGAGACAGGCAGATGGTAAATTAAGTTACAAACTGAGACACCGAACTAACAAGCAGGCTGACAAAACAAAGCAACTTTAGCAGCTGGGAGAAAAAAAAGCAGACATGAAGGATTTGGAGAGCCAGGACCAGCTCCTTTCACAATGTGTCTCTACTAAAACAAACCTCAAACAGAAGAACAGTAAGTCTGTTTATCGTTCCTTATTATTACAGCTTCAGAGCAGACGCAAGCTCCCAGTTACCTGTGTTGTTTTGAACCGTATACATATTTCTTCTGTTCTGCATCATCTTATATTCATTCCCTTCTTTCCTCGCCCTCCGTTTGCCTAGTTCTGATGCATCCCTGAAGATTAAACAAATATGAACAGCTGCAATTCAGAGGTCTTTGAGACAAAGCCAGAGACTGCCACATGCTTTCAGCCTGAGCGTGAAGTTGAACAATACCTACGAGAACGAGTTATTCTGTGCTTCTGCAAGACGCAGCCGCTTGGCATGGTTCTTCCCTTGGTAGTGAGCCTGTGCCACAGCTGGAGAACTAAAGGAGGCATCACAAAGCTTGCAGTAATCATTCTCTGTAGCCAAGATCACTCGGCCACCTGGTTTACTGGATCCCATCTAGCAGCAAAGGGAGAGACAGCATGTGAAACACAAGATTAGATTGTCGAAATATATGAATCTCAGGGACCAAAACCAGTATCATCATCTTCAGGCAGTGAGATGGAAATGGAGCATACGGATTAGGACACTTTCAAGTGCTCCCCAAACTGTTCTTACAAGAACTTAATTTTCCCTGCCTCATCCTCTGGGAGAATCTGCAAATTCCTCAAGATTTAGGTAAATCCCTGGCCTCAGATAGAGAGGAAAGGAAGCTGAACAAACACCCTGTACCTCTGCAATAGCTATAAAGGCTTATTTACCTCACAGCAATGATTTAACTCCTCTACTCCTGACTGCTAGGAGCTGATGATTTCACTTTCACACTGAGCAAGTCCCACTGAAAGGTAACAATGCTCCTCTTTACTGTATGCCTGTACCCGGTCTCTGAACAGCTCCCTGACCACACAAAGAGACAGGACCCAGTTTCACAAGAGTAGCTCTTGCCATATGAAGGATACTTTCTTTCCCTGTCTAGTCAGACCACACACTGATTGTGGCAGCAAGCATGTCTCCCCAGCATTTACTATCCACAGAAAAGTGCTTTTTAAACAGTGTAGCAGTTCCTACAGCCATGTCCAGTTTCTTTCTCATCTCCTTTGCTACTAAGTTCAAGCTTACAGGCATGCACAATTCTATGTTACAACATGAATCCTCACATGGCCGCAGAGTGGTCTTTTTTATTGCCACAGACCATTAGAAAAGCTCCATTTCTCTGCATTTGAGAAGGCACCAGATACCCTAGCAGGTATAGCACCTACCTCCCTCCCACTACCTCGGGCCGGACCCCATGCCCTCTACATTCAGACGAGAGCCGCAAAGTTAATTTGCGCGGACCGAGCCCCCTCTGCAGGCTCTGCCAGCACCATAACGATCTGCCCCTTACAGCAAACGTGCTTTGCTTTTCTATGCACAACGGAGGGTTCTGCTTTCAGAAATGTCAGGCACAGCTTCAAGCCCCCCACCCCAGCTGCGGTTCCCTACACAGAGTCCCATGCAACAGCCAGGTTAGCTGTTAAATCCCATGACAATGAGAAGCAACTAAGAAGGAAGCAAAAATCATCTCTTTCGCTTCTAATGTGCCTGAAATAGAATTAATCTGGATCACTGTAGGTTCACCCTATCCAGAACGAGCTGCAAAAGGCACAACAAAAGAGCAATTAGTTAACAGCCCTGGGCAATGGGTGTAGGAGCACCTAAACACTTTTTCCACTTAGGTTTTCCTCACACAATGGAGGGATGATAGTGCAGAGCTGATGCCACACCTTCGTGTCCAAATCCAGCTCCAACAATGCCTCTTTATACCTGCCTTTAAACAACCATAACCAGCTGCACATCGGATTCTCCCAGGAATCAAAGTATTTGACATGCAGAAATAGAACTTTCCAGGCCCAATATTCTGCTGCAAGAGCAGATCAATACCTGCATCTTCAAAGGGAAGCAAATAGCTCACAACAGGTCATTTCCACCACCCTGTCCCACCACAAGGAAAATTCCTTGCCAAGTCCCACAGTAATTCTCAAAGTGTGACATCTAGTTACCCTTACTGGGGGTTAGGTGACAAGTAAGCAGCACAATCTCAGTCACCTTCCCATGCCTTACCTGAGCTGGAAGGGAGACAACCTGAGGTGGGGCAGGCTCAACTGAATTACTCATTCTGGCGGGTGCCGGGCAGCTATTGGCAGCATAGTAATTCCGGAGTTTCTTACTGTGGTTTTTACCCTGAGAAGAGAACCCAAATTAATCACTGGCCTAATAACAGCATCTTGCACTGAAAGAAAAATGATGCAGAGACCGAAATAAGACAGTGACCAAGAACATGGCACCTCAGGTAAAGGAGCTGTCACTCAGAAAACAACAGCTCTGGACTTGAGAGATGCTAGCATCCTCCTTTTTCTCCAAAAAGCTCATCATGTAGCATGACTGAGCTTCATTTTCAACTTATTTTTTTCAAATCAGTAAGGTTGCAATTAGTTCCTCATCCTGCTTCCATTTCACTTAAAACTAGTATTTTGTATGTTAAACATGAAATGTTAACTGCTTTGCAGGGCTTTTTGATAAGCTAAGCACTTCTTTTCATAAGGCTGCAAGCATGAGATTGAATCTAAAAAACTTGCTCCACATTTAATTTTCTGTTGTGAAACTTACACTACAGCTCTGCTTGGCACTCTGAAAGCCTGACAGAGCTCCGTGATTATGTATATGCATTGCATAGTAAGGCCTCTGCATAAATGCAAGTTATGTACTTCTGTCCCCTCATGGCAGAAATACTGCAGAACTCAGATGCTGAAGTGTAACACTAACTCAATCTACCCCTCACTGACACAGTATCACTTTTTCAGGGCCAACAGCCGATCCAAGATCTGGGTCTAGTGTCCTGAGGATATGGACAACCACCCTTTTGGATATGTAGGCAGCAACAGTTGCTACCTCCACACCTCACACAAATACAGCACTAGTAAGAGAGGATTCTAGTGAGATGGGGTAACATAAGACTAGGACATCTATCCAGGCCTTACAAAATCACATATGTGGAATCACAAGTTCTACTTTATGAGCATACAGGTGGAAAACAGATTGCATAAAACAAAGGAAAATTATGATGTTCCAGTGATGACACTTCAAATGAAAGCACTGCAACATGTCTGGATGAACAGCAAATTCAAGCAAGGTGAAGGTAAGTCTACAGAACAGTTCTAACCATAGCTTCCAGTCCATGGTGTAGATGTACCTTCAGATGAGCTAACTTAAACACTGCTGCTGGTGTGCAGCCACCTCAAAGCAGCACTCAACTCCCCCCTAAAAAGCGAAGTTAGTCCCTGTGCATTAGTCCACACTCAGCTCTGTGCTGCCACAGCAATGCTACTGGCAGAGTACATGCTGGCACAGGTGTGCCTACACAAGCTGCAGAGCTTCCTGCTACTCCTTCCTTACCTGGTAATGAGCCTGGGCTTGCTGTGCTGAATTCAAAGTGACATTGCAAAGCTTACAGCACAGAGGCTTACATAGTTCTTCCAGCATAGGGTCCTGCTCCACCACCTTTGCAAGCTCTTCTTCTTGTGCGTGATGAAAAGATGGCCCCAGTCCAAGAGATTTTGGTGGGGACAGTGGTGAGCTGGGTCTTGGCCTTGTAGCCACTGACATAGGAAGGGATGAAGGCTTCTCAGGATGAGGAAGAAGTCCTGCTTGCTGTAGAAGAATCATTGGCCAGGAAGACTGTGGGCATACTACTTCTGAAGGATAAGGAGTCGTCTTCGAATCTAGACCAGAGACACACACAGACACTGAAATAAGCAGCACTAGCAGGAACATCAGCAATCCAGGGGACAACTTCTGTAACTTCATTGCCTCTACTTTATGCCTTTCCACAACACTGAGCAGGATAATATCAGTTTATAACACTTTACCCCACAGGAACAGCAGTATCACAGACAACCAGGGCCAGATTAAAAGTTATGGGTACAAGAAGTGGATCAAAGTCTGCAACTAGTTGTTGGTACACCACAGCACCCTCCCGGACAGGTGGATTCCTATCCACCTGTAGCACCTGACTGACAGCACACACACATCTATCTCACTGCTCCAGGACCATGAGAAGATGGACATACAATGGGTACATCTTTGTTAATGGAAGGCATACAAACATTAGCCACATCCTCTTTTAGCAGCCCAAGGATAAGTTCATGCTCCAAGACCTAAACAAATAGTACAATGTATTACTGCCACTGGTAACTTAAAAAGAACTCAAATATTTTAAAGCAGATTTATTTTATATAGATATAAGATGCACACACGAATACATCCCTCCAATACTCACAAAGACCTTCCCAAGGAACGACATTCTACAGTTAACTTACTAGAGAGTAGCTAACAAAAACAGAAGAGCAGGAATCAACTTGAGCACACCTTGTATGCAGTCAGCTCCCAAAGGCTCTCTTCCATGGTCATGCTCAATGACCTTGAGCGATTTCTAATGTTTCCTATGCTAACTATAATCAATGCAACATTTAAAGCTATAACGTCTTCTTCTGCAAAATAGAGAGCTTATCCCATATTAACCTTTATTCAATTATTTCTCAGTTAATTCAGCATCTTAGAACTAACCCTACATTTCCAACAAGGAGTTCCAAGAGGCTTATTTAATTACAGTTTATAAATCACATCTAAAGCCCGGATGAACATTCCCAGAATAATGCAGAGCAGTGATATTATGAATCAAGGCACAGCTACTTTTGTTAATGTCTTATTAGCTTCTTATCATAACAAATCCTGTTCACAACTACACTGGGATAGAGAGAAGCATTATCTTGGCTGTTGCAGATCACTTCCAGCTAGGGCTGCACTAGCAGCAACCATGTTTATGCTATGGGCTTTGTTTGTTTAAGGAAATAGTGAGCCACATCTGCATTTCAAAATAACACTCCTGGAAAATTAAGAAAAGGTAAATTAAATGCCACCTCGGAACTTTGCTCCTGAGTGGCTTTTGAAAATAGAATTTTACTTCAAAGGCATTTAGGAACCTGGAGAAGCAGATAGCATTTATCTAGGATAAATTCTGGGATTTTCAGTCTGCTAAAATTAGCAGGAGATAAATACCTTGCTACATTCAAGCTCTGGAAATCCCAGTTGATGCCTGCATTTTTAGGTACTGTATTACCTTTGAAAGTCTGGCTCCAGAGAGATCTATGTTCCAGTAGGAGAAATAAAAAAAAAATTAAACAAAAAAGAAAATCAGTGGGACTAAAGCACTTAAGTGACACAAGCATTTCTGAAATGCTTACCACTAAAAATTGGAGGCAATTTAGCTATTAGTAGTAACCAAAGAGAAGGAAAAAAAGAAATGGGGGAGCACAAATTGCCTTGAGGACAAGCTTTTAAGACAGGAATAGAGCCAGGAGCAGGTTTTATGCTTTTAAATAGCCCTCCACCATTGAGGCTCTGAGAAATTCCAGGATAGCTATACCTAGCATGATGTGACCATAAAACCAAAATCAAAACCACTGCTGTGAAAACTAACTGAAACAAGATAAAATGGAACCCATCAAAGATGACAGGGCATAGGAATGGTGTGGTGCAAGTCATCTGCCAGCAGTGTAAAGATTGTACCGTTACCTACCCTCACTCCAACATTTAATATATACTTTCCGGGTTAAGCAGAATGAGGGAAAAAGATTCTGCTACCTTTTAGTTTTCTCAACTAGGACTCTGTAGACAGTCTAATTGATTTAAAGTTCATATCCATGACTATTAAATGTACCATAATGCAGGCCTATTGAGGCAGTTCAGAACAACTATGCAAGCAGGCAAACACACCATCCAATTTCAGTTTTATTTCACCACCATAATAGGCCTCTTACCTTAACATAAGAGTAAATTGTATCTAAATACTTTGCAAAGCAATGTAAAGAGATCTACAGTAAATGGCAATCAGGATCCATCTGCTTAATTTTGCATGAGTGTTTGCTGCAGTAAGTCTTCCATGCACTACTCTCATGGATGGGCCTTGTCATACAAGACAGGACACACAGAACACAGTGCTGACAGGATCTACATACATAGTGGAAAAGGTATAACATAATATTCTTTTCAAATCTTTAATTATGATATTATTTACTGTTTCTTGAAGTAAAGAGTAACCTGAAGATAGAATTAAGGTTGGATGCGCAATTTTGAAAAGAGAGCTTCTCAGCCTGGCACATGCAACTCTTATTTTCTTCTAATGGTTATCTTTCATCACTGAAATCGCTCAAGTTAGGTTTTCTTTCTTACAGATATTAGTTAAAAGAAAACAACAACAAAAATCACTGTTCAGCTTATTTACACGTTCCTTTATCCCTCCGCTGCTGGTCACTACATGCACCCTGTCCCAGAGAAGGTAACAGGACATCTCGGATTCTTGCTTCCCCTTCACAGGAGAAGCTGCAAAATCTTCCCCTTAGAAAACAGCAAAGGAATTAGGAACCTCTGTCATCAAGTACTCATGCGCATAACGGTACATCCTGAGGCAGGGAAAGGACCTGCAGCACTCCAGGCTGAGCTGGGGAGTCAGCTCTGCCTCAGGACAGCATCTCTCAGATCTCAGCCATGCCTCCTCCTACATGCAGTATGGGCTGGGATATGCTTCTACCCAGTGCCAGTTGTCCTCAGGTGGGTGCAAGGCAGACAGCCCTCCTCACTACTTTCAGGTTGGGGCATCCCAAGGGCAGTGCTGAAAGGAGAAGACCCAGCTTCCATACCCCAAATCTCACACCCGGTAATACCAGGCACTGCTTGCGGCATAGGCAACAGAGTGCAACCTCTCCCACTGTTAGAGCACAGTTCTGGGAAAGGAACTGGTATGGCCTTAAATCTGAGCACCATTCACAGGGGAAAGCACACATGAAAGATGACCTTCCTTGGCCATAAGTGTAAACCAGAGTGAGACATCTATGTGCCCTTTGTTCCCACCAGGCTTATTTTCTAAATGCAGCTGATAACTGCTAATAACTAACAACAGTGATAGAAATCTATAAAAACAATAAACAAATTGTGGTTTTGTTGTGGTTTTTTGTTCCAAGACAGGAGGCGTTTTGTCTCAAGTCCACTTCTACCTTAAAACACTGACATAACTTCACCCAGCTTTGCCAGATGGTTTACATCAGGCCATAGACTAGGCCTAAGGGACTTGTCCCTGAAAGGCCAGGTAAGGATGCTGCCGGGATTTAAGACAGCGCACCAAACCAAACACCCACCATACGCAATTCCACCTTAAGATGCAGGGCCCACTAACCCTCTGTGGGTGAGGATACATATTTGGCAACACAGAAACAGTAACTATTTATCACCTCTGATATCGGTGGGGTATCAGGAACCACGGTGAAAATCCTGACATCCCAGCAGACGTTTCTACAAAGTTGCATGCCTTGCAGCCTGGGAGTCTGATGATTGGGGAAGGGGGGGAGGGGCAAAAAAAGAAAAAAAAGCCCTGATTTCGAATACCTTTGCATAACTGCAACTTGGGCAAAAACCGAAGGCACCAACACACGCCTCTGGAAAGGCAGAAATAAAACCTAGCATACAGGAGAGGCAGATACAGGCACCTGCATCACCCAAGTCGCTTAAGCGCCACCGCCGCCAGAAACATCGCGACCCCCCCCCCGCGGTGCCGTTCCGCCAAGCCAAACCGGCCCCCAACTCCGGTAAAAACCCGGTACCCCCCACCCACCGCGGCCAGGGCCGTGCCCCGCACCGCCCGCAACCCCGGCCCCACGCCAGCATCCCCCATGCCCCGGCACCTACCTCGCCGGTGGGGGCTGCGAGAGGCGGCCCCGGCCCCCCGCGGCGCTCCTCGCCGCTTCCCCTGCGTTAAGTTCAGCCCGTCCCGGAGGCCGCAGGAGAGCCGGGGCCGCCGGGCACGGCCGGGACCAGCTGCAGGAAGTGACCGCAGCGCGGCGGGGCGGGGACTGCGCCGGCGGCGGCGCATAGGCTGCGCGGCCGGGCCGGTGTCGGGGACCGGCGGCCGCTCACCGGCGCTACCGGGTGGGGTGATTCCTGGCCGGTGGCGCCAGGAAGAGAGCTCCCATGAAATCAGAGGGTGCCCCCCTGGCCTTACCGCCCCGCAGCGCTTGCCGCGGGCTCCCAGGAACGGGCTTTTGGGGCTAAAACGGTTGAAAAGTTACTCCGGGTATTTAACTGCTCGGTCAAGCCCTCGGTTGTGGTTTTGCACAGGTTTATTTCATCTCTATTTAGCCCCGGCGCCTTCTGGTTTTGACAGCAGAAACTGCAATTAACGTGATTTGCATACATAAACACCTTTAGTGTGTTGGTGCTGTTAGTAGCCAGAGCCAGCCAGTTCCCCTTCCTACAAGCCTCGCCCTTACATCAGGGCACCCCATTTCAAAGCCTATCACTTTCTCCTGTTGAGAAAGGAGCTAGGAGAAGTCCTTATAAACTGAAGCCACCACCAAGATTTACAGTAGCGACCAGCCAACCTGTTGGGGAGCCCATCAGCCAGCCCCACTCACTGTCACCATTTTTTGTGAAATCTTGGGGAAAAAAACCCGTTTTTCAGGTGTATCACTAGAGGTCTGAATCACACAACCCATGATGGCTTGTAGAGGCAGCAAATGGGCAGGTCATGGCCAGGGATGCTCATGGAAGCCACCACTGCTGGGTGTCTGCTGGGGTATGTTTTGCCATGACCTATGTGGCTGGTGCCCCCATTGCCCGTTGCTTAGCCTGGCCACAGCTGTGAACCAGGGACTTATGCTGGGCCCCGGGACCTGCAGCTGCACTTCAAGGAAGAAGAGAACTCACTGTGGCCTCACCACACTCACACCCCGGCCCCAAAACTTGCTTACACCACCTCTGCTGCCGTGAGGGTAAATATCCCCTGGGAAACAGGGTGCCTTACCCAGGACGCCTGACTGATTCACCACCTGGGCTACCTTGCCACCTCCTTCCTGTCATCACCTCAGTGCCACCCTTGCTTCTGCTTGTTGGCCCTCACTGAGCTGAGCCCAGCACCCTCATTCGAAGCCCGACAGCAGGGCGTGGACATTGGAAGCGTTGTCCCTCTCTGTGTGCCCCCGGCCGCCTGTCTGGCAGGCCACTGGCTCTTTGCTACGGTCATGCACGGCGCCGCGGCCTCAGCGGCAGCCCGGATTTTAAAGAAAACCACCGTTCCCCCAGAAGAGGGATAAGAAGATGCGGGACTCAGTCATGCCCGTTGCTCTGTGCGCGGCGCGCCGCTTACTGCGGGCGCGGGGGAGCGCCGAGGAGTTAGGACAACGATCGGGGCCGAGGCACTGTCCGTCGGGCCGCGCCGCAGCGCCATCCTGTCTCACCCGGCCTGCCCGGGGTGGGGCGCGCCCGTTATTCTTCTGGAAGCTCGTTTCCAGCCAGGGCGGCCCCGCGGCCTGGCGCTGACACCGGCCCAGGTGCAGGCACCGCAGGCTGCGGCCCGGCCGCCGCGCTAGGGGGCAGCAGGACACCGAAGCGGGGCTCCGAGGGGTGGCCCCGGACCGGCCGGGAGGCGATGACGGACGGCGATGACGCCGGGCGCAGGCGGGCGGTGCTCCCCTCGGCGCGCGGTGACGTCACGGCGCCGCGCCTCTCCGCGCCGCCCGTCATCGCCTCCGCTTCCCCCGCGCGCCGCGGTTCCCCTTCCGGCGGGCGGTGCCATCCCTATCCGGGGTCGGGGCCCCGCTCCCTTCCTGTTATTGCCCGTGCGGGAGGCGGCTCCGCGGGAGTGGTGCGGGGGGTGTCGGCGCCCGGGGAGGCGGTGGGGACGGTCACCCGCCGAGGGAGTGGTGGCGCTTGCGGAACGGCTCCAGGCGCTGCGAGTCTGCGGGGCGCTGTCCGGCCCAGCCCTGCCCTGCCCGCCGGGGCGGTGGCTGCGGGCCGGCTCGGAGGTGGGGAGGCCGCGCCTGTGAGGTAAGTGAAGCGGGGGTCGGGCCTGGGGTCGGGCCTGGGGCTGGGCCTGGGGCTGCCTAGCTCTCCCGTGGCACGGCAGCGCTCTCCGGGGCGTCCTGCGGCTGTGGCAGGGGGCTTCCTGGCTCCGGCCGGGCGGTGGCGGCGGGGAGCGCCGCGCTCTCTAAGCTGCGGGGTCTCTACTCCCCTTCGGTGTTCGGAGGGGGCAGCGCGACCCTCGGGTGGCCGGTCGGAGCGCGGCTGTGACCTCCCGGAGCAGCGCCGCGGCGGGGTTCCCCTCGGCCGGGAAAGCTCCAGGGCGTTCCTCAGCCGAGTCCCGGAGTGCGGGGCTCCTTCCCCTCTCGAGCCGGGCTGAGGAAGAGCTGTCACGGGTTGTTGCTGTCGGGAGCGCCTCTCCCATCCCCGGAGCGTGGCTGTTTTCAGTGGCTCTGGTGAGGCAGCGTGTGCGAGGGGCGAGCCGGACGGTGCGTGGCTCTGGGAGCGTGTGAGAACCCGCGGCATGCCATCGCCCGTTTCCAGGGGCGGCTGACTTACAGTGCCGGTGTCACGTTAGCGCTGCCTGTATGTGCTTGCTATTTCGTACTCTACAGTCACCTGTTTTTATTGATGTCAGATACGAAACTGCCGCTTCGTACTTCTATATTGCCTAGTAGACTGGTAACAGAGTGTTGGTCACACTCCTACCGGCTCCGAGTTGGTTTTCCTTTAGGGCTTTTGTTGCTATTGTCAATATCCCTGATGCTATTAAGTGTTACCTTGTTACCTCTGTGGCTGTTACTATTATGTTACTGTAACTTTTTTCCTTGTTGAGCTAAAATGTTACTGAACAGAGGTGGGTTTACAAATAGTGTGTATTTAGAACAAGCACAAGGGAAGTACATGTTTAAAGGTAGACAGTGTGGACTATGAAGCTTTGCTTGAGTTGATTCTGCAGTTTTGAGTATTTTGCAGTTAACTGGTAAAGAAGTAGTCACCTGGACTCTGAATCTGGATTTTGTAGCGCTTAACACGAGGAATCAGGACTTTATTCCATTTGTTACTATGGTAGGATTTCAAATTCATCTCACATCCCAGCTTTGGGCTATGGTAGGATTTCAATTTCATCACACTGGGTAAAGTTAGGAACCTTCCTGTCATGATCTGGACCATCCTTTATTTTCTCCCACCTTGCAGTTAACTTACAGATAACGCTGTTATACTTTTTGTTTCCGTGCTGCAAGTCTGTAATGAAGCATAATAACCGAAGTCCATGTCTTGTGCATAAGCATTGTTAGTTCCTAGGAACATTTTAGTGCTTGGGATGGTGGGGTTTAATGGTTTGTCTGCTGTGGGGAACTGACTAGATAAGCGGCCCTGAGAAAAAGCTCCATGTGAACTTAAAGCTTCACAATAAATAACTTTCTTCTCAAACAATAACCTTGGCAAGCTTTTCCAAAGTGATTAGTTATTTGGAAGCATATTTTAGCTAATCAGCTATTTGGAACCATATTTTAGTCATCATGTAGGCAAACCACACATCAACCCAGCTCGGTGTGTTTCGAGAGGAATTTATGAAACTACACAATTCCTTAGGTGATCCGTGCAATATTCTGCTTTTCCATTAAGACAATAAATACAGCAATTCCAGAGCAGCAGCTGGAGTTTGACTGGAGCGGATGCCCAGCATTTCATAGGTGTTCACTTGATGCCATTGTTAGCAACCTGGAGACAGCATTTCCTGTGTTTTCAAAGCATGATAGAAGCCCAGCCTACAAAGTCATGCCAACATGTTTTAGTAGTTTGGCTGCTTCAAATTGTCATTCTCTGTTAATGGAAAAATTGTTTTGTTCCTTGTTGTAGCTTAATTGCTTGAATAATGGAAATGAGCTGTTTGTGTTGTGGGGTTTTTTTTCTGGAGTATTCTTTGGGAAAGGTGGTATAGCTGAGCTGTTTACAAAACAGTGGTACTTTATTGGAAGTCATAAAGAGTTTCAATACTTGGTTAACCCTTTCTCTGATAATCAGGGTATTCCTGCTTTCTGGAAGTAAATGTGAAATCGTTCTTTCTGGATGGCTCACAATTTAAAGTCATTGGAGCTGTAGAATAGGGATTTCTGCTTTGCCATCATGCTGTCTCACAAGACCAAGTAGATCATAAGAGGCTTCCAGTTATTGGAAGAAAATCATGCTTTTAAAAGGTGTTATCAGGTAAAGAATGGATTTCTCTATCACAGTTGCTCCTTGGACTCGAACACGTGGAGTGTTTTTTAATGCCCTGGTTGTGGGTAATACAATTCTGAACAGCCTTGATGATCTTCATCATTTTAACTTGGAAAGAGATTAACATTATCTATAAATTGCTAGACAGCAGGCCAAAGGCTGATGTTTAGTCTGCAAAAACTGCTTCCTTAAATATGTAAATAAAAGCCTGATTTGTTATTTAGTCTTCTAGACTTCTGATGCAGATCTCTGGGTACTGGGATTTCTGAAAACCTTCCAAATATCAGTCACTTCCAAGTAGATAACTATTGCTATTGCTTTTGTAGCTTGTTTTGGGGGAAAGGAAATTGAGATAAGTTAATTCCAAGTCATGCAAGGAATACTACTATCTCCTAGATGGGTATCATAGGTAGGTTTGCTTTGCCTAACGAAGGTTGTAGTTAATAGGATGTTTGAAAAAAAAATGTTGCATTTGGGTGAGGGGAAGATATTTTTAAAACTTTGAGGAAACTGATTTTTATTGTTTATAACTGGAGCAGGGATTATACTGCCACATTAGTCTTTCTGGTTTATTCTTAAAATATGGCTATAAAACTAAGTTTCATTACTTTTTTCTAATTACTGAAAAATGTGTGAGATCTAGTAAATCTCCCAGAAGAGGAAAAATGTGCCATAGGTGCATCGTTTGTGAGTGTGACTGAGTTGGAGGGGAAGCAGTAGGGAAAGAATAAGAGTTTATACTATGGCTAACCAACGACACAGACCTGTGGCTTACAGTATAAGCTAAGGTAGGTTTGCTGACTTTTTTGCAGCTTTTGTGTGCATTGCATTCCATGCTCATAGTAGTTTTGTCTCATCCTTCTAAACAGCCAGACATTCAGCTGCTCCAAGTGACCGTGCCTGTCTGAAACTGTAGCTGTGGCTAGAGGAGGGCACAAAAATATTTACGCTAAAATTGGATGGGAATTTTCTTTTGCCTTTTAAGTTGAATATGTCATAGCAAAGAATTCTGTTGCAAGTTTCTCTTTGTAATAGTCCAAATGTGAGCAGTGCAGAGAGAAAATTAATTTGTTTCTCTTGTTACTTATTTGGGCACCAAATGTGTCAATTGTTTTGAGTACTCATAACTCCCAGAGGTTCCTTCTGACTGAATTTATTCTCTGAAGTTACTTTTGAATGGTTAATGGAGTGTTAAGTGAACCAGAAATAATACTCTGAGGTATTAACTGTTTTGTTTTTTCCCCATAATACTGCTATAGTATTAACTTTAAAAAAAAAAATCCCAAACCACACACACCATCCCCCAAACAAAAAACTCCAACACATAACCAAGGCCAACTTGAGGAGAGTAGAGGGAATTGACTGTTAAAAGAAAAAAAACAAAACAGGGGATGTGTGTAGAAGAGCACTGTTATAAAATGGGTAAGTTAACTTCTGGGTAAATGGAAATGCAGCAGACTAAGTACAGGCTAATTCTCGATCAGTCTTCTCAGTCAATATAGTATTTAAAGGTTTTGCAACCAGTATGTTATTTTATTTTATATAGCATGCATTAATACTTGAGTTCTAGAAAAGTGTTTTTCTAGTTAATTCTGGACGCAGATTTAGTGAAAGGCAGTCTAAGGCGTGTGCGTTTCAAGCAGGAATTGTTCTCAGTTAAGAGTGTTCTTAAAGCCAGTAAAGCAGGGAATAAAGGCACATAGCAGGCATAATTGACCAAGTACTCACTGGGAATGCTTATAGTTTGTTTTTGAAAAACTGTGCTCAAAGACCTGAACTCTAGAAATGTTAAAACAAAATTCAGAGAAACCAGTGAAAGTGGAGAGAATGATGTGAAAGTGCAGAGAATGATGGAGAACTGGTGAGACTTTCACTTCTCTGGCACATGGCTAACTTGCGGCAATAGATACAGGTAAACAACTACTTCAGTCTAGTTTAAGAATGGGTGGATCAAACATAGAACTTAAGGTTCAGGAATCTCTTGTTACATATCCTCATGATTTTCACCAGTAGAAGGTTAGATACACCCCAAACTGAATGGGCTTTGTGAAGGTTTTTGCCTATCCATTAACACATTAAATTATCTTAATGGATTTTGTGTAGGAAAATGTTGGCAGCTTTCTTACAGCTTCTGATTAAAGAAATCCTTGCAAATGTAGCTCTTGAGGATTGTGAACCACAAAGCATGTTTGTCAAATACCAGAGACTTACTCAGTTGAGTAAGACTTACTGTAAAGTTCCCTGAAACTTTGTGATGGCTGAGTCACATTATTGGCTGTACATTATGAACATCATCTAAGGCAAAGCAATGTAGAGAAACATCCCTTGGGTGTTTTCTTTCAAGTCCAAACAGTAAAGAAAAAAAACAACCTGGAAGGTTGCTTCCTAGATTGTATGCGTCAAGAAACCTTGTATGTCATTAAGACTTCACTGGTTTTGTTATTGCCATACTAATTAGTCCATCTTTTGCCAATAGTTAATGTGGCAGTTAATGATGATGAATGCCTCTTGCACAACATATTCCAAGACTGCTGCTGATATTTAACTCTTGCTGTTGACTTGGATCATAGTCCTTCCATCCTCAGAATGCAAGAAACCTTGAATGAATACAAAATACTCAAGATTCAGTATTTCATCTGTTCTGTGTTCTGAATCTAATAGAACAACATTTTCTGTACCTTAGGACTTTAGTGTCTGACTTCCTAGAAAAGTGAGGAGACCTATAATGATGTGGGCAACTAAACACTTGAAAATGCAAGCACAAAAATGTAAGAAGAGCAGGGAGTAAAGACCGCTTTACTAAGCAAAGTGGAGATGAGTTTTTCTTTCTTAAACTCAGCGCGTATGCCTTGTGTGATAAGGTATGTTTTTATCCAGCTTTAGTGCTTGAGCCTTTAAGTTAACTTTCTTTGAGCCTGGAAAGCACTAACTTGACTCTTGACTACAGGCATAGTTTACAGAAGTTTCTAGATAGAACAGCTCCCTTTGGGAAAAGGGAAGTAAAACTTGCCATTCCAAATACACTAAAATATGCTTCTTGTGGTCGTTTAGCTGCTTAGACTATAAAGCATACTACTTAGTCTTCATTTTTGTATTTATGTTCCCAGCTCTTCATAGAATAATCAGCAGATGTTGTGGCTGGATTGTAAAGGTGGAAGTGATACTAATAAAACTGAAAAAGTTTATGTGGATGTTGAACAGCCAGTTCCACTTACCTGTTTCTCAAGACAGACTCTATTGGTGGGGAGAGAAAGTGATAAATGTATTTTCTTGCAATTTCATGCTGTCGCCTCTGCAGTCTCCTACAATGTTGAAGTTAGGTTCTGTAGAAAAGCACTTGTCCCAAGAAAACCTCTCGTGTCTAAGAGCTTTTTTTTTTTTTTAAGGAACTTTCAGACATCTTCAGTACTCTTCACTGTGGGGTATAATTGAAGATGTGTCCAAATAGGGTGCTTAGGCAATTTTCTTACAAATACTGATTTATAATTATCTCTGTGTTTTGGTGTAAAATAGTAAAATGTGGAAGGGAAATGCTGTCTTTGCAAATGATAAATGTAACCAGTTTCACACTTTTTTAAAATAAGTGATTGTTAGCTAAAAGAAAGCACTTAAAGTTGGTTTTAACATTTCAGTTAAGTAGTTTAACTGTTTTTCTGATCTTTTGCTGCTTGCCAAGGTTTTGGTTTGCAAAATTCTATTAACTTGTCTTCTCAACATAGTCTGAAATGGAGGATAAAGCACTGATGTCGTTATCAGTACTGAGCAGAGGTTCCCTGATCTTGGGTACCTCTAACTTGGAATGTTTTGCTGTGCAGGAAAAGATGGCATAAGTACCACCAGGAGGTAAAAGATGAAAATAGAATCCAATGAGCAACAAAAACAGCCGTGTTGATACATGAAAACTATAGCAAAACCTCTTCCTGACTGTGGAAACTCTTCTTAAACATGTTGTCCAATTACTTCACAACCCAGCTCTTCAACTCTTCTGTCATCACTTCTTTTCCAAGCCTCTTTTCATTATACATCAGCAGATAGAATAGTATTGTAAGCAACTGCAAGGTGCTACAAGAAGTGAGGCCATTATTATAGCTGCTGATCTCCTGCTGTTTTGGTGTGTGAGCAGGTTATTTAAACAACAGAAAGAGATGACTTGCAATACAGTCACCCTTCCATAATTGGTGGGTTTTTTTAATGTGTTGAAATTAAATCCAAAACACTTAAACTTTTCTTGTCTTCTGTTCTATCCCAGGGTTAAACGTCACCAGACTGAAAACTGCTTTCAGTCTTTTTGAATATACAAACCTATAAAAACAGTAATGAGATGTTCCAATGAACCATGTATTAAAAATCCTTCCTTGTTTGTGTAGGTCTGTAGAAGTTGTCTTGATAGCAGTGACTGACTACTGCCAGTATCTTTTTGGCTTTTCTAAAGGTCTTTCTTTCAAATGTATCCTTCTTGCAGAGCTCTGTTGTAGTAGTAGGCACTGTGTACCTTAGTCTCAAAGCATTTAATCTGGATAGGAAAGTGACTTTCCAAGCTGGAAGCTGAGAAACTTTAAACTATTATGGAGATGTTGCTAGTATTTACTGTTTAAATACCTATGAGCTTATGTCACTTTCTTCTGTGGAAAGTTCATGTTAACTGCAAGCATTATTTATTTAGGAAAATATTAGCTATGTCTTTCAGATATAGTAAACACAAATTGCTGTACCCTGACTTTGTTAGAGAAACAATTTGGGTAACAGCTTGAGGGATAGGGAAAAGAGATCTAATAGTAACAAGCTTGATGTCTCGGTAGCCTCACACTTGAAATCTTCTCTGTTTGCACAACATCGGTTTACAAAGCTTGTTCTTCCAACAAACAGGTACAGAAATGATAAACATTTGGTGAAACATGCAGAGGAACCATCTGTCACAGTTTACCATAGCTGTTTTTATACTTCAGGCCAAAGCACGCAGGACCTAATGACATACATAGTCACCGTGAATCATGTTTGTTTCCACAAATGCAAATATGGTGGTGTCTCCAGTCATGATTGTTGCTTTGACATTTAACCTGTAACGAGCAGAAAAGACCTCATCAACCAGAGTCAACATCTGGAACAAGAATAAGTCCATGGGTCCTCTAAGGCTTCAGGGAAACTTTGGTTTCTTTGTAACACATAAAGCAGTCAAATATGGTTACAAACCCAGTAATTATTTAACAATCTGGTTTCACATAGAAGTCCTGTCTTTTCTGATATGCTTAGGTGTGATACATCTAAGTGGTCTGTGACCTTCAGGGACATGAAGCCTGATGGGGGCTTGTAGCAGTGCTAAATGCTTTGCAGCTCAACAGCGTCCTGCTGTGCCTCTCTCGCTTGGACTGTGGGGTAGGCAGGACAGCCATGGCCTGCTGCTGGAGAAATAAAGGTCTGTTGATAATAGTATTTGGAAAACTCTTGGTGCTTAGTTTTCAGTAGGTATTCATCTACCATGAAATAAATATGTTGACTGTATCACAAACAAGCCCACTGAGGAGTAGTACATCATTATTTCTTAATGACTCTTGAAAAGCCATGGTATTTTCCTGTTGTGATTATACCTTGTGTAGAAGTAGGCAACTACTACTACACAGCAGGGTTTTCAAGGAACTGGATTTGTTTGTCTGTTCCATGTGTCTATGTAGGACAGCTTGCTAAGAACTATGTTAATTCCAGCTGTTTATAGGGCAAGAGTGTTTAGCTGCAGGATTGAAATCTTTCATTGCCATTGCTGTGCCTTTGTGTTAACTCTGCTACAAACTTCCTTCTCTCAACAAATGGTTTTAGAACAGGAGTTAAGAAATAGCTCAGTGAAGGATGTATGGTTTCTTTTTTTTCTTTTTTTTTTTAGCTTAGGAGGTTGAACAAAGGGAAAAAAATTATACATCTATGGCTTCTGTTACAGCAGGTGGTTCCTTACAAATGCACTATCAAAAGTGAAGTCTCATCCCATCCTCTGTTTGCCAGTAAATAAAAGATAATGACTTTTGGTAACAGATTCAGGAAGTCCATGTAGACTAAACCAATACTTCTGTAAACACTGTTTGGCTACAGAAGTCAGTTAAGATAGAATGAATGGAAAGCTGATTTATGTTTGGGTTATGGAGCAGAAATTTCAGTCTTCCAGTTCACAGTTCTAGGCAACTTTGCAGACTTTGTAATATTAAGCAACAACAGTGCTAGCCATTGCCACTCAAACTTTTTTTGTTTTTTTTTTTACCCAGCAGTTGCTTTCATGGTCTTTAATTTATTACAAAAGAAACCCTTTATCTTAATTTAAAGTGGCTGACAGATTCTATCCTAAGAAATGTTAAGTGGGAAGTACACAATCTGCTGTAAGGCAGCAGCTGAAAAAGACATCAAACACAGACTTCTTAGTGAAGGAAGGGTGGATCTTTTGAGGAAAGATAGTTGTAAATTAATAAACCGAATTTTAGCCTAATCTCAATCAACCTTGGTACCTCTGGTGTCTATTGCAATTCTCTCTCTGCCCTCCTGGGGATGGGCAGGAGAGGAAATCTTTCCTCTTTTTGAGTACAACTGGAGGTTCATCATGCTGCAGCAGTTACTTCTAAATACCAAGGTGGGGTGCCTGGGGCAGGTCAGCTCCAGGAAAGACCCAGTAGCCGAGTTGAACACCTGGATTCACTCTGCTCTGGCTCCTTGTCTGTGTGCCAGTGCTTCCTGTTTTTAAAGATCCTGTTTACTGTCTGGGTTCCAAATATCCAAGGAAGGTGGGAGGATGGGAAGAAACATGGAAAGAAAAGGAAACAGCATTATTTAAGGTCAAAATGGTTTGTTGCTCTGATTATGTTGCTGGACTTTAATGCTTTAGATTTAAAGAGCTTGAAAGAATTAAGCATGCCACTCTGAATTTGAGTGCATGTATAGCTGTGGAAGAACAGCTCTAAACAGAAAAGAGTCAGGTAAGAGAGTAATTCTCATCCTGCTACATAGCAAGCCAAGCTAATCAATGAAATAATGAGTAAGCAGATATGTGAAGTGTAAAGAGAAGATGCATTACTTTTTCTAATTCTTGTTGTGCTTTATGACTACTAGTCCTCTATAAATAATAAAATCCTCGCCTTTGAGGTGAAGCTAGAAACAGAATTACTGAATGAGCTTTGGACTAAAGAGGAAGACTTAATTCTGGGCTTTTCTTTGTTTAACAAAGAGGAAAAAAGATCTGCCTTTAACTGGAAGAAAATGTTCTAGGACAGACATTCTACTATGGGTATGTCACGGGATCCCTAGGGAAAAAGCACAATCGTTGTGGGAGTTGTAGAGGTCACCAGCAACTTGCAAATGTTTCTTTCTCGTGATCCTGTTTTCATGGCCCCCAGATAGTGAGTGAAGCGATAAACAATATGCTGGTAGGGGTGGGGGAGGGCGAGCAGGAGGATTTGAATATATGAATATACAAATATCTTTTGGTTTTATTGAAGGGGGAAAGAAATTCCAGCAATAGTAAATATCTTTAAACTGTTCATCTTGTTTTCTCTTCAGCTGTTTGATCCTATATTTTTTCAGTGAGAGATAATATACATGTATTACTTCTTGGACAGTACTACGTAGTAAGTTGGATTTTACAGGATGATCTCACCATGAGTTTTATTCATAGTATCTGAAAGTCACTACCACCAGAATCTAAGAATATTATATTTTGAAACACCCCACAACTGTGTGTAAGGTAACTTTTAAAGAAACATAGTCAACCCGTGTTCTCATATCTAAAGGGAAACTTTTCTCTAATGTCCAGTGAGACTTTACATTCACAGGGAAAAATAATCCTGTATTTCTGCTGTACTGTGATTCTACAGATACTGCCAGTACAGATACTGTTAGGTTTTGTAGCTCTGTCAAGAACAACGCAAAGGTGCTCAGCACTGTTATTTGGTAAGGGGGGGAGCAGGGCAAAGAAATAGGTAACTACAAATAAAATTAACAGTGTTTGGAAATACTTGCCTGTTTCAGAAGGAAACTAAATGCTAAGAAGACATGTTTTTAATGGTTAGATCCTTCTGTTTGTTTTCCCTCCAGCTGCTGCTTGTGATCAGATAAGTAGTTCTGTGTATCTATGCCTTTTCTGTGAAATAATGACGAAAGAGGCATGTGAGAAATAAGATGTAACTGCAGTGCAACAGTTGTGCTTTCTAGTCTAAAAAAGCAATACTGCTGCTTTTTAAATCTGTATGCAGTGTTTTTGTACAGGATGATTTCAGACATCTTTGTACTAGTCTTCCTGGATTCTGGAAAAATGTCAGCTTGGCGAGCAGGAAGAAGAAAAGGACATTACTGAGAATATCTAGTCTGGGACAGTTTTACTGTCACCACAGCAGACTTGGACAGCAGCAAAGTTGCACAGGCAACTCTGTCCAATTTTCTCCACTGTGAGTTTTGGAGTGCCTCATGTCTGAATATGAGAACAAATTTTGGTTTTAGCAAGTTTCAAGTGCCTGGCACAAAGCAGAATACAAGTTTTACATTCTGAGAAGTGTTACTCTTATTCCAGTAATATTCCCTCCCCTCCCCCCCCCTCCCCCAATAGCTTTCAGGAATTCTACAGAAATTGCAGCTTATTTGGGGACATACATGTAGTTGATTATTCTGTCAGTTTGATTAAGAAACAAGAAAATCATATAACCTACCCATGAGTGCACGGTGAACTGGAATCTATACAAGGAACTTCTACCTGGAAAAGAAATCCAATCTAGACACAAAACCTAATGAGCAGCTCTGTGATAGCAAAGATACCGCAAATTATTATAAAACATTGCAGCATCCTGTGTCTGAAAGCAATGTAATGAGATTTGTCTTGTGACTGGAAAAACTAATGGGCTTCAATTAAAGTGTAGTAGTTTACTGAACGACTAATTCAGTTTCAAGTATGGATTGATGAATTGTATTGAGTGTTTAGTCTGTCCTTTTGAATTGATTTTGAAGTACTAGCTGTTCCCAGTCACTGGAGTGTGTACCTCTTTGCATAAGGATCTCTTATGCATTTAATACAGTACTATAGCAACATACACTTCTTGCTTCCTTCTGTGCCTGCTAGTTTTCTTGCTAGCTGATCATAGATGGAGGAATTTCCTTCTTGTACAACCTGAAGAGTAACTGTAATAGGTGCTTGTGCTGATAACAGGCATCCTCAAGCCTCCTAAAGTGAACAATTTTTTTTTTTAATTTACCTCAGGCTGACCCACTTACACAGTGGGTCTTGCTTTATAAGATATGTGTTAAGGGTGGTGGGAGCTCCCCTCTTTGGGGAGCATGCCTACAGATCATTTACAAAATGTGGGGAAGGCTGTATCAGTTAACCTTGTTATTTATACATATTTTGTGTATATATATTTATGTATATCTTAATTGCCAAATATTGATATCTGGGTGGAGCTGGTAGAGTGTTTGAAAGTTATCTCTAGATGGTGATAGTGAAAAATCAATTCACGTGCTCTAACTTCGAGACAGATAGTCTGTAAAAATGAGTGCTCTCCTAGCAAGGAGCACTTCTCCACACTTGATAGAAGAGCTTGTGACAGATCATTTCTTGTTTGCTTGTTTTTGTAATGTAGATTCCATTCGTACAGAAGGGTAACAGTCCTCCCTTTTAACAAGCCACGTAAAACTTAGATCAGTGACACTTCTGGCAAAATGTTAATGTAGAAAAAACCACTTGCAGTGGAAAAAACACTGCCAGGGTGTCCTGCTGAGCTATAGATGCACAATGCTTTTAAGTGTAAAGCTGTGGTAAAAACAGCTGCAGTAGCTTCAGATGTCTTAAGGAAAAATATATATGAGGTTTGGCGCAAGTTAATTTCTCCCAAGCTTCGTTTGCTTAAATTATGAACCGAGAAAGTACTTCTTTGAGTACTAAGGTTAGGAACCAGGATCAATTCTTGCAGTATGATTCTTACTGAATTTCTCACTTGTTGAGCTCATGAGGTTCCTCGAGTAGAAGGAATTTTCAGAAGTAGCAGCAGACTTTATGATGGTCTCATGTAAAGTGTTACAGAGTTAACATATTTATATATCATCAAGAAAGAGAAAAATAACTACAGGCTGTAACTTGTAATACTATACTCAGTAGAATGAAGTTGAGTTAACCATGCTGCTGCAGTTCCACTCAGTTCAGTGCTGATGAGATAAAAGTGTCATAGTTTACTAAAGCCAAACTTTCTAAGCTTGGAATTCCTGATTGGAAATGATGTAGTTGTTTGACTGTAAGAGATTTCTATCCTATAAGACAACAGATGGCATAAATTCACATCACATTAACATGAGAAGAGTATGTGGAAGCAAGTAGGAATCAGTACTTTAGGACGTATGTTGTTTAATTTCCCTTCTTTCTTCTTCTGTGTTTGCCTATTATTTTTGAACATAGCTTCAAAATTTGGGTGCTCAGCAAGGTTAGTGTTGGAGAATGTGCTAAATGAGTTCAAAAGAGTGTGATTTGATCAGTGGGTGTTCTGGTGTTTGGCCTTTCTGACCGCCTGTGATACCCCAAAGCTTTTGGCAGGGGAAAAAAGTTTCATGTGTTTTTGGAAGGTCAGGGATTGCAGGTGTGATAGAATGTTCATTTGAAGCGTTCACGCATACCCTTAGTTGGATTTAAATAACAGCTCTCTAGAATTCTTTTTAAATTATAGTCCTCTTACTGTCGAAGAACATAATTGATTCTATTTATTCCAGGCAGCCTTCCAGATTTGAAAGTGTACACAGAAACACAAGCTGCCAACTATACTTCAAAACTGTTTCTGTTTACGTTTTTGCTTTCCAAATCCAAACCCTGGAGGCGTGCTTACATGTGCAAGTAAACCGACTGTGCATACAGGATGACTGTATGCACTGTTCCCTCACATGTCTGTATCCCAGTTTAAAACAAAAGCTGCTATTTTAGAGCAGTTGCTCTAAAGAGAGTGTAGATTTTTGGGGTGTCCTTTTTAGACCGTTCACAAGTCTTTTTAAAGAAATGGTATTGGGTTGGCATTTAATGTTTGCCATTTTTAAAAAGCCGTGGTTGATGCTTATTTTGAAAGGATACTTGTCTAAAAGTGTATGTGTGTCCCTCAGCCCTGCCTCTCTTTCTTTGTTAGCAATTACTGATGAGGAGGGAGGAAAAATTTGCAGTCCAGCCACTATGTTTGCAGCTGGACTTGCCCAGCACTGCTGCAGTTGTACTCACTCTGAGACCCTGAGAGTAGTCTGACTCCTTGGTGATCTCAGTAAGGCAGCTAAAATAACAGAAGCTAACCCAAGAAAGGAAAAGTGGGTAGTTCTCTGCCGCTTTGATCCCTCTGACCCTGTGATGAGCTGGCTCAGGGAGCACCCGTGCCAGGTTGTTGCGGAATGAGAACACCTGCCTTGGGCAGGGAGAAGAGGGGTTCTTAAAACCATCACTTCAGAGAAGCCTCAACAGAACTGTGGAACTGAACTTAAAAAGGCTGCTGGTATAAACTCAGTCTGTGCTGTGAATATTTAATTTGATTGTGGTCCATTGATATTGTTTGTATGTGTGGACAGCAAAGTTCTTACAACTGCACGTTCTTGTTTTGGCTTTTTTCATGCTGGTATATGCCTTAACAGTAATGTGTTTCTGACTGTGCTTGTAATTAAGAAATGTAAATAAGCATGTGATTCATCCATACAGAGAAGGAGTCTTGTTCATGCTTTGATGAAAAAGATGCCATTTACCCTTCTGTATATTTCTTTTTATCTGTAAACTGAGGCTAGCTGTTGGTAATACAGAATTCTCCAAGTCACTCTGCATGGTGTTATTTGGGTTCACTTGTAATGTCTTGTAATCGGTTAGTTTTCCAAGTTTGGCTCCTTAACTACACTGTGAGTGCACTTAGAACTTTCAGCATCTGCTCACTGAGACTATTACAGCGATGAGGAAAAGAAGATAGCTGCTTTAAGCTCTTTTTAAAAGTCAGTTGCGAAGCCCTTCTAACTATGCATGAGGTGTTAATGGAAAAGGTTTTTCTAAACCCACAGTGCCACTTGGGTACTTTCATCAATATTTTTAGAGCCCAAACTGCAACTACAAAGGAGGGAGAAAAAAAAAAGAGGACAATCCCGTTGCTACTCAGAGTTGCTTAGGAAGCAGTGGATTTGGGAAAACATTTTCATTCTAGTGCTTCTTCTTAAGAACTGAACCGTGGCAGAAGCAGGTACTGAATGTACTTGGAAGAAAACTTTTGAGAAATGAAGTACCAAGGCATGGAAGTGCAGAAATGAGGATAGCTAATGTTATTTTTTTACATTAACATACTTTGAAGTATAGTGATAATTGTGTGTAGTTATACACATAAATTTTATATATATTTATGCATATATATTTCAAAACTTGCAGAGCAAAGGGCAAGCATAGCAGTCATTGCTTTTGCACAGTTGGAGCTTTAAGAAAGCTGATGAAATGGAAGATGTGTGAAGCTGTTGGTTTGGGCTTTCCTCCTCCTTTCTCTTCTAAAGGAGCTGAGATAGGGGGGCACCCTGAGAGGATTCTTGACTTAAAATATGACTAAGAACAGCATCATTAGATGCTTGTTAATATTACCCTCCCATAATGTCCATGCTGAAGTTAATGAAGGTACAGGCTAAGTGTAAGTAATGCCCTATTTGAGATTTTCATGACACGGTGACCTCCGTGGTAACATGTTGTTCTGCTGTGAGAGCTTAGGTCTGTGGTATGTAGTCCAGTGAAAATGTCTTGCTGCTCCAAGACAGTCAGAAAAGTAACTTAATTAAGAAAGTAGTAGAAAATATTACATAACTATGTAAATGCATGCTCAGCTTGGACTTTGGAAGTGGTGTGCAGATATGGTTGCTCCTCCTCTACCTTGCCAAAAGGGAATGGTAAAGGTGGGAGAAATACAGGGGAGCTGACAAGGATTAGCAGAAATACAGAATGACTCGGTCAAAGGAGGAGTAAGTAATCTGGGGCTATTACAGAAAGGAAGTCATGGGGAGGACTTAATGGATCTCTGTGAAATTAAGAGCAATGAATACAAAGATAGGGAACTTTGCTCTGAAGCCTGCTATTTTCACTGACATCATACATTTTTGGTAATGAAATAAAGAGAAACAAATAGTTTGAAACATGGAGTGTTTTTCACTCTTGCCATAAGATTCTGTCAGTTTGTGTGCAAAAACTTCCTGAACAAACTCAATAGGTCTTGATGGATCTCTTTTGTGAATACGTAAATGTTGCCCCTGGTTAAGAAAATTGAAAATAAGTAGCAATTAGAAGAGTTTATTGATGACATATCGCTGTGTGCCTACCTCTTTCTTCAGTTGTTTCACATCTGTCCTTGGCCGCTGGGCTCTAAGATGTCTCTGTTTTGTCCAGATACAATTTTTCTTGTACCTGCTCTAAGCTAGCATAACGTGTTCCCCTCCTTTCCTCTGCCTGGGAAGGATATTCACACAGCTGCCAAAGGGAACTAGACCATGGAACTGATCCTAAATAAAACAAGCAGAACCAAAAAGAATTAATGGAGCTCAGTTCCTCTGTCTCATTAATGGAAAAAAGGGTTTGGTGCCTGGTGTGAGTATCTTATATTGACCTAAAAAAGCTAAGGTCAAGTTTTGTGCGTACATGGCTTCTAAAAATCAAGTGTAGAGCTTTTAGTAAATACTTGAAACTGCTATGCTAGTAGTGTTTGAATGCTTAAGTTTGGGATGAGAACAAGCTTAAGAATTAAGTTGAAGCACTGGTTTGGCTAAATGGAATAGAGCTGATGGCTTGTATCTCATCCAAGTGCTATTAAATGTTTCTCTTTCCAAATTAAAAATGTAAAGAACTGGGTTTGAGATTTTATTTAAAAACTTGCTGTGATAGTAATTTCAGTATTAGATATTTTCATCCCCTATGCTATTTGCTTTAATTAAACATTATAAATGTCAGGTTAAAAAAAATCCTTTTTCTAATGGATGCAAAATAGAGCCATCAACATTCATCCACAATTATAAGTGATGCTTGAACAATTTTATCTGGAATTCCTTGTGCTATTCATATTTTAAATTCTGATATTTAAATTTCTGATTTTTACTTTAGGTTTACTCATAGAAAACACTGCTTGAAAAACTTCCAGTAGAAAGCTATCTAAAGACTCAAAAATGCCTCCGCGACCATCGTCTGGTGAACTATGGGGCATCCACTTGATGCCACCGAGGATCCTTGTGGAGTGTCTTCTCCCTAATGGAATGATAGTGACTCTAGAATGCCTCCGTGAGGCCACCTTACTAACTATTAAACATGAACTCTTTAAAGAAGCAAGAAAATATCCTCTCTATCAGCTCCTTCAAGATGAATCTTCTTACATTTTTGTAAGTGTTACACAAGAAGCAGAAAGAGAAGAGTTTTTTGATGAAACACGGAGACTTTGTGACCTGCGACTGTTTCAGCCTTTTCTAAAAGTCATTGAACCAGTAGGGAACAGAGAAGAAAAGATTCTTAATAGAGAAATAGGTGAGATTATCTTTATTTCAACATTGGTTTCTGTTTAACTGGTGTCTCCTCTTCAAAATCAAGGATTGAAATGGGTTGTTTGTCACCAGTATCTGACAGTTTGCATTTTGTAATTGTCCCTTGTTGTATCAAATGTCCAAAGCTGCTGATCATAGTAAAGCTAATATTTGGAAACTGTGTATCAAACCTTTTTGCAGTTCTGTTTCATTCACAGATAAAGTCTTTCTTTATATTTAGTTGCGTGTGGGTTAGAGGATATTTTCATGCTTGTCTCTTATTAGCAGAATTTCATATTACTACAGAGAGAAGCCTTATTGTACCTGATGTTTGGAAAGTCAATCTTAATTTGCCAAGGCTACAGAATTGTAAATGCTGGATTTAATTACAAATCTTAACCCACATTTGTGATACAGCAGTATTAAAAACACGGGCTATCTCAGAGAAGTGATGCTTGCCCTGCTTTCCTACAAAAAGAACATGATGAGGGGAGTGAAACAAACCCCCCTGTTGAAAGGGCAGAGGGGAGACAAACTGTGATGTTTTGGACCCTCTTTGAAATAGTTTATTTTCCATTATCCCTTGAGGAAGCACAGGGAGGCTAGGATATTTTTCACCATCTAGGTTAAGTATATAAATTCAGGCAGTACAACCATACCTACTCCTTCTTAGTGTCTAATAGATGTATATTGCAGTGGTAGAGACTTGTCAACTGGAAATGCTTGTTCTGGGGTGCTCCTAATCAAATTATTTAATTGTTATGAATGCATCATACACAGGTAAACTGCTTCTGCTTTGTGAAGCTTAACCTGTTTAGGACCTAGAGAGATCAGTGGTCAGCTAACAGTGGGACAGGACAATTGAAAGGTTCCATTTGAATGTTCATGCATAAAAAATTCTCTATGCAAGTAATCTTGTTAAAGTAAATGGGATTACATCTGAGACTGGGGACCTGAGAGAAATTGATTCATTATGTGAATCTATGCCAAAGAGCTTCAGTTCAATATCTCTCTGAGTGCTTGTCACTTTTTAAAATTTTCATTGAAAATAAAAAATTAAATAGCTGTCAGTCAGTTGTAAGGAAAGATGATCATGGTCAGCATAGCTTCATAGTTCTGATAGATTCTTAGGAAAAAATTGGACTTCACAGCTTGTCTGCTCCACTTAAACTTTGTGCTGACTTCAAAGGAAGTTTATTACTGGTCTTTTTCCTTCAGGAGGAGTGTTATCTGTGTGTGTGGTGATTTAGGGCTTCCAGGATCTTCTGTGAATGTACACCCGATTTCTGACCCTTTTAGGTTGTGTATTGCTTAAAGCATCCTTTTTCTGTCACTGATAGAAGGCAGCTTTAGTTATCAGTTACAATTATTTCCTCATGTTTCTCCAATACCATAGGTTTTGCTATTGGCATGCCTGTCTGTGAATTTGACATGGTTAAGGATCCAGAAGTACAAGACTTCAGAAGAAATATTCTTAATGTTTGTAAAGAAGCAGTGGATCTTCGAGATGCCAATGCGCCGCATAGTAGAGCATTATATGTCTATCCTCCAAATGTGGAGTCCTCATCTGAGCTACCCAAACACATATACAATAAACTAGATAAAGGTAAGAAATATTTACAGTAGAAACATTGTAGAGTTTGTCAGTGATTGAAATTAGAGTACAGCTGGTGACCTACTACGTAAAACAGTGATTTACCTCTATTTAGTACACTGTGGTAGCAATATCTTACACTGGAAGTTACTCAGAGTAACTTGATAGAGTGTAGATTCAAAATGAAAACAATGCTTAGGGTTTTTTTCTATTCTAATAACTAAATCTTGAAATATAACTTGTTGAATAGAGTTGGGTTGGGTTGTTTTTGAGTAGAAAGAACTCATTGGCTTTGCGTTTTTCTGTTTTAACATTCAGAAATCTTGAATTAAATGATGCTGAATCACTGAGTTACCTTGTAGTCCTCAGATAGGAAACAGTTACTGCTGTTTTCTCAAGGACTGAATAGTCAGTAGTATTCAGTTAATAAAAATATTCTTAACCTCAAGCAATAATAGTTTGAATTTACACTAGAGTAAAAAATAAACTGAGTAATTCCTCACAGAAGTTATAAACCTTATAAACGTTCTGTCAGTTTGGGCTATGAATCTTACCTACCTCTTTCAGTAGTATTGCAGACTGTTCTCTGGGGGAGGGAGGTGGGAGTTGCTTGGTTTGGGATTTTTTTGGTTTTGTCTTGAATCTGTATTGAAAATTATATGCCTAACACTAATTTACATTTATTCTAGGGCAAATTATCGTGGTGATATGGGTAATAGTCTCACCAAACAACGATAAACAGAAATACACCTTAAAAATCAATCATGACTGTGTGCCCGAGCAAGTTATTGCTGAAGCAATTAGGAAGAAAACAAGAAGTATGTTGCTGTCATCTGAACAACTGAAACTTTGTGTCCTGGAGTACCAGGGCAAATATATTTTGAAAGTGTGTGGCTGTGATGAATATTTGCTAGAAAAGTATCCCCTGAGCCAGTATAAGGTGAGTAACATAATGGATTTATTTTGAAGTGTGATTTGTGAGGGAGAAAAATGATCAATTTTGACTGGCTTACTTGTTCATTAAATTAATCCAAACCATAAGAATGAAAGTGTGTCTGTAATTGGCTAATGCATGTATATAGTGTGCATATTTGTTGCTGTTTGTGCTTTGGGGGTGTGTGTGTGTAATTGAAACTAGAATTTATATCACTAGAATTTATATCGCTAGTGTAATCTTTGAATGAAATAGTCTGTGTCTAACATCAGTGATAAATCAGTGGTAGTTACTTTCAGATATCTCTTGCCATCAGAAATTTAAAACATGAGTTATGCTTGAATGGGGTTGATATATAAAAGGAAATTTGATCAGGAAGCAGTTATTCCTATTATGAATCATGTCCCTTCCCCCTTTATGGGTAGAGAAAATCTAAATGCACTATTTGTTTTCCTGTTACTTTCACCTTTACTTTTTTTAGTCTTATTAAATGAGTGATAAAATTCCAGCACAACACAACTCACTATTAGATCTTCCTTCTGGCCGTGTCCTTCATTGCCTGGGTTTTGTTAGTGCTTTGAGTGCAAGACAGAACTGCTGACAAAAGAGCATCTGAGCAGTCCTCTCTGGAGCAGACAACAATGGTACCCTGTAGATTTCCTGACAGGCTGCTGCTGCTTCCTCTTTGAGGAATGTATTGTTGCAATAAACAGCTTCCATTCCTTCATCTAAAATGGTCGACAATCTACTCTCCAGAGCAATGGGGAAGATGGGGAGGGTGGGGGATCCTGAATGATGGGAAAAGTATCTCTTCAGTGGGAGCTGGGGAACAAGTGCAAGCATACATGAATAATTCTGCACTGTCATCTTGAGATCAAACACTTGACCTATTTGATCTAGCGTTGTTTCTTTAGACCTATCTGCTACGCCTTTCCTGTGCCGCAGAAGAGCTTGCTAATTACGCTCCAGGGCTGGACCTGCCTTAACACATTGTATTTTGTGTTGTCAGATTAAATGCTTTCAGTGCTCGGTCCTGGATGGGCACCATACAGCTTTGCAGCTAGACACTCTCAGGAGCAGTGAGGAGCTAAGGTTAACAAGCACAACTGAATGAAAAATGAGTGTCTGACACTTGTTTTCTGCTCTCTGCCTGTGACTACAAATACCAGTCACCAGTGCAAGGTCTGCACAGCGAACAAGTATGGCAGTGTGCTGTGCAAAAGCAGCTCAGCTGCTTCCAGAGTCTGCTTTTTGTGCTGTGCTGCATTGGAGCTAAGGAGCACTACAAGAAACCAGATGTGTCATTTTGTCAGCTCTGTTCTATCTCCAGTTCAACTTTCCACTATTGTATATGTTATTCGTATCTCAAAAACCTGTATGAGGCCCTGCTGCATGATCCAGCCCAACAAGGGTGTACACACAAGGACAGTGACAAGCTCTTTAAGTGTGTTTGTGCTTTTATATTTTCCTGCATATTTTTAGGTATAGATTACCAAGAGGGCAGGCTTTGAAAACATTCTGAATGTTGGTTTTGTTTTCTTGCAGTATATAAGGAGCTGTATAATGCTTGGTCGCATGCCCAATCTGATGCTGATGGCTAAGGAAAGCCTATACACACAGCTGCCACTGGATACCTTTACCATGCCATCTTACTCCAGGCGTATCTCTACAGCTACACCATACATGAATGGAGAAGCTACAGCCAAATCCCTCTGGACTATAAACAGTGCTCTCAGAATAAGAATCCTCTGTGCAACCTATGTAAATGTGAACATCAGAGACATTGACAAGGTAAGGCAGATGCTATGTCGTGTTTTATATGGCTTTAAGCAACTCATGATTCTCCCCTCCCCTCAGTTTTCTGTTCTGTGCTTGCATTTGAAGAGGGGTGTTAATTAACATGTTAGAAAATGAGAGCATTTTGTTGTGGAAATGAAGCATTCAATTCTGACAAATACAGATAGGTGTTAGCAGCTGAAAAAACTTGTGTACTACTTAAAGTGTTGGAGTTGTAGTATTTAGGTGAATATCCTGCTTGATAGGAGCAGAACTCAGTTCACTTCAGCAAGTATGCAATGCATAGAACCACAAAATCCATGTTGTTATCTATATTCTAAATAATAGTTGTGACTAAGAATCTGTTCTAGTAACTGGGAATATTTCTGATAAAGGGGTGCTGGATAGTGTGTTGCCGTCTTTACTTTTAAAAAGGGATGCAGGCAGGGTTCAGTCCTATTGAAAACCTTACAAGCCTGGCTCTCTGTTTTTTATCAGAATTTGTTTTGTCTTTCACTACAGCTTTACACAGGAAGAATTTAAAATAAATTCCAGTTTTTATGGGGGTGTTTTGGTTCAAGTTTATTATGTTTTTTTAAGAACTAACTTGACAATTAATGAGCAAAAAGACAACAATTTTTTTCCTGGAAATTTATGCTTATATACGGTGCTTCACACCTTGTATGGCATGAATGAATTTGGCTTAGGGGGTGGTAGGGTTGTTTGGTTTCCAGGGTTGTGGGTTTATTGGCTTTTGGGTTTTTTTTTTAATGAAAACTATGGTAATACATTGTAATCATAGTGTATGTTGATAGGAGTGACAAAGTTTATAGTAACTTGTCAAAGATAGCACTAATATTAACATTATTTTCAGATTTATGTTAGAACAGGTATCTACCATGGAGGGGAGCCTTTGTGTGACAATGTGAATACTCAAAGGGTACCCTGTTCTAATCCCAGGTAAGATAAATACTCAGACAACTATGAAGAACATGACTTCCAGGGCATCATAAACCATACCACTAAAGGAGTAAAGGCTGAACATAGCCATTATTAATGTAGAGCTTCTTGCTTGGAAATCTTTGATCTAAGATTTTTAGGTATACTTTTACATATCCCTATATTCTCTTTATGAATTAATTCATGCAAAAGCATTTTGTCTCATTGCATATGATAGTATGGTTTTCTTACCAAACACATCTGGTTTATATGTGCGTTTGCAGTTGCCTCTGGAACTCCAGTATAAAAACTCATTAATACAGTGAAATCAGCATAACTCTGGGTGACTGAGCTCCAGTTTTGACTGTTGGTCAATAGCAGGTGTTCCAGTTGCACATTCAGACTTCACATTCAGCATGGGGCAGTGTGATATAATGTAACTTTCAGATTCCAGTGAGGTTGGCAGCTTCTTCATTCTTAGAGAAGGGTTTGGATGGTGATTTCTTTGTACAACTCTGCTTTTAGTAGCTACGGGCACATTGAAAAATCAATGCAGTCTTGGAGGCTGTTTCCTCTTCCAACTGAGGAAATTCAGCATGACAATCTGCTTAGGAAAGAAACTGTATCCAGAAGTTACTCATCAAAAGCATGGGTCTACAATCTGAAAGTCTACTTAGAGAGAAGTGAAGAAAACAAAATATATATTCCTGTAGAACCAATCTGTGCTCTTATTGCTATGGTAAATAGAATATCTGAGTTAGGATTATTGCTTTGGATTTCTATGTTGTGTTATCTGTCCATCTTGCAATTACCTGCTTATTTTCTAGCAGCTCAAATTCAGTTGAGCTCTGAAAGCTATGCCACATTTTTTATTTGCTTTTTTCTCTGAAGTGAAAAATATTTCACAAACTAAACCTTGCATTACTGTCATACGTATGCATATTCGCTATCTTCAGGTTATACCTGTGCTCACAGTTGCAGGTAGCATGTTTGTAAGAGTGAAAGTGAATGAACCTATTGCTAAATTTGCAAGAATTGAACCTAGCATGACTTGTTAAACAATGTTGGTGCTAGAAGCCTATCTGGGGAAGCTTCCATTCCCATGAGTAGATGTGGCCAAGTGTGTGTAGGAGGACCCTTTTCATTAAGAGAGTGTACTCCTTAAGCACATCTACAGTTTAAGTAGGAATATAACAAATGTGTTTTAGTGCAACTATTGATTAAATGCAGTTACTTTCTGTGCTGTCTGTTAACCTGGCTTTATTCTGCTTAAATGTTACAGATGGAATGAATGGCTGTTGTATGACATGTACATTCCTGATCTGCCCCGTGCTGCTCGGCTCTGCCTTTCTATCTGTTCTGTTAAAGGCCGAAAGGGTGCTAAAGAGGTAAATATGTTGTGGCTTTAACACACTTATGAACAAAAGCTACTTAAGTCAGTTTTGGGAAGCTATTTGTTAAGTGCTATCCTAGAAATGAGTCTTAGTGCAGTTAGATTTGAATCTGTATGTTAGTCAGACTTACCCCTTTTTTGTGATCAGAAATTAAGCATCACAGAAAAATGCTTATCTGTTCAACACAGGAATTTGTGTCTATACTGTATGGACAGGCACAAACATCAGTGTTAGTCTTTTGAGGTGCAAATGCCTTTAAATCCAGGTTTCTAAATCAATATGTTATTTACCTATTTTTTAAAGGGCAGTATTTTTACATGTATTTTGAGTTGATTTTTAAGGTAAAGAAAACTTGTCTTGCATTAGCATTTGATGCAAAATTCTAAATAGTATTTCTTAAGAATCTAAATCTGGCATCTAATTCTAGTCTCCAGCATTGCTACATTTGGGCTTGAGTGTGTCTCTCAGGTAGTTTTCCGTTTACAACCAAGTTTATGAATCTATAGAATCACAGAATGATCTGGGTTGGACTGGGCTGTTAAAGATCATCTAGTCCACCCCCCTGCCAAAGGAAGGGGATGTCTCTTAGACAGGGTGCTCAAAAGGCTCACTCAACCTGACCTTGAGGTTGCTTTGAGCAACCTCTTCCAATGTCTGACCATCTCTATTGTAAAACAAGTAAATGTCTTCCCTATGTCCTATCTAAACCTACTGTCTTTCAGTATAAATCTGTTGCTCCTTATTCTGTCGCTACAGGCCTTGGTAAAGAGCTTCTCTCTGTCAAAAACAGCTCTCTGCAATCTTGAGTTACTTTGATGTGGGAAAGACGTTAGCGTGTGTTTTCAGATATTTTGGTATTGATTTACAAAATGACTGCTGTGACAGTCATACATAGAAGAATATGGTACAGTTTCCCCAACCTGCTTCTGCTAATCTGGGAATGTAACAACTTGCTCTGGGGTGAAAAGTTATTTCTTCTTCCTCACTCGGACTAGTAGATGACACCTGAAAAATCATCTTTTAATCTCTTTAAGGAGCATTGTCCGTTGGCGTGGGGAAATATAAACATGTTTGATTACACAGACACCCTGGTATCTGGGAAAATGGCTTTGAACCTTTGGGCTGTACCTCATGGGCTGGAGGATCTGTTGAATCCTATTGGAGTTACTGGATCTAATCCAAATAAGGTAAGTATTTGTACGCCAGCTCTCCTTCAGAGTGAGTTTTCAAAATACGCTGTTTTCTAGTAACTATCATTCAACAGAAAAAGTAATTTAAGTTCCCTCTACATAGGAAACACCATGTTTAGAGCTGGAATTTGATTGGTTTAGCAATCCTGTAAAGTTTCCAGATATGACGGTGATTGAAGAACATGCCAATTGGACTATATCACGTGAACTTGGATTTAACTACAGCTATGCGGGGCTGGTAAGGCAAACTGCCCTTCCAATATTAGCTACTAAAAATGAAACTGTTCTTTTACTCAGTGTATTAGTGATAAAGAAAACTTTTTTCTTATAGCCTCATTTATTGTAAAAGTCAGAAACTGATTTTTGTTGTTATTTCATTTAGCAAAGTGAGTAATATATTCTTTCTTTACATTACTACTAAACTGACTTAATGCTTCACTGATCAACCAGAACGCTTTAAAGAGAAACTGTCTTACTGTGCAAACTGTTAGGGCCTTTTTGATACTTTCATATTGCTAATCCAGATGTCTAAACTACTTAAGTTAACCTTTCAGAAGTTATTTTCC
Organism: Laterallus jamaicensis coturniculus; assembly: GCA_022605575.1. Classification (NCBI taxonomy): domain Eukaryota; kingdom Metazoa; phylum Chordata; class Aves; order Gruiformes; family Rallidae; genus Laterallus; species Laterallus jamaicensis. The sequence goes on from JAKCOX010000015.1 coordinate 14,670,156, forward strand.
TTCAATGGTACTGTTTGTTGCTATTTCATTTGTCTAGGTAGGCTTGCTTTTGTAAGATAAAGGTGCTTATAACTCTTTACTGGTTGTTTAATGGGCTAGTTGTGACTATAATAATGGGGAATTTTAAGGGAATTGGTTGACATACACCCAAGTGTAGTTCTGTCTCCTATATTCCATGAAAAAAATCTGTATGTTGACATCTGACTTTTTGGTGAGGTTTGGAGCTTTCATACAAGCACGTTTTCAATGATTAAAAGAAGAAAGAAAGAAAAGCAGTAAAGCTATACCACTATGTATTTAAAAACAAGGGTGCAGAAATAGATGGTATGTTTTATGTTTTCTTCTGGAGGCTGGTTCAAAGACTCAGGAGTTTCCCTGGCAGACCTTTGTGGTCTGCATGAAGAAGAGTCACTGGGTGGAAAGTTTCAGTGTGCTCAAAGGCACATAAGTGTCAGTCAGCTTCCAGTTTGGGAATTCTGATGTTTGTAACATTCCCATCTCAATGTATCTTGCAGAAAGGGTTGTAGGCATTTGATTTCTCTTGGTACTCTACAGGAAGTCCCTCGTGGAATGGCATATCTGCTTATAGTATATATTGTGACTGAGCAGTGCTGCAGGGCTCTTAAACATTTAAGGACAGCTGGCTTCTTGGTAAATAACATTCCTTTGCTATAACACAGCCTATTACCTGACTGTATATATGCTCAATACGTCGTTTTGTTCCATCTGTAGGCAAAAATAGAAAATGGCAAGGAGAATAAGCTCTCACTTCAGGGGCAAAGTAATGATCAACTTACACTTAAAAAAAAACCAAACCACCACAGACCAAACAACCAACATACTGAGATAGAATAAAGCCTCAAATTATTGCCTTTTCTTTTTGTGCTAATCTTAATTCTGTAGAGGTTAAGTATGGTGAAAGCATATTTCCATTGATGATTACATTTGACAGGGAGAGAAACTGTTCATCCTGCTCTGCTTTCTATTCTTATTATTCATGCCACTTCTCTTTCAACTCTCTTTGTTGTCTACCTGTTGTTACCTAGACCTAAAATAATTTCATTAAATGCTTAGTAAGCTTGAACACTGCTATTTATTTATCTCTTAGGATTGTCTTTGTCCCCTTTATCTTTTAATGTGTAGCATCCTCAGGTCTGAAGCTAAGTCTGAAGCTAAACCTTCTATATTCAGGTACTGCGCAAATTTATAGCTGTTTGCAATATTAACTATATTTAGGGAGTGAAAAGGGAATGTGTTTCTCATTCAAAAATCAGATACTAGATTGCTGTGTAGCATTGACCAGATCTGAAAGATATAAAAGGGCTTATTTGAAAGAGTCAAAATCAGCAAAGTAGTCACTGAGAGATGATTTCTATATAAATCTTTGTTATGATATGAAGAGCATTTCTTATTTAACCTTGAAATGCATTACATTGCATTTAAAATCAGTCAATACATTCTTGTAGGAGATCATGTATAGGTCCAATATTATCTCTAATCTGAAAGAATTTTGAAATATTAAATCTAATTTACTGTCCCACAATTCATAGAATTTCAAGTTTTTGATGTTGACCACAACAGGATAAATGCATTTTCCCTCTGGGCTTGACCTAAACTATGATCTTTCTGACCCACTATGCAGGTACTTTTTACACTTTTTTTTAACTTTCACTTACTATTTATGATGACTCAGTCAAGAGGAATATGTACAATTAATCACTTCTTCAGTATCAACTATTTGATCTTATGTCAGGTGTAGGGAGACTTAATAGACATTTACTTCCTTACCAAATGACTGGCTTTGCCACTTGCACTGTATCTATTACCATAATATTCAAGAACGTGTTCTAGAGACTTTCCTGTGCTGCATAGAGAGTTGTCCTGAAGAATTTTCCCCCACTTCCAAGTCCAGTCCATGCGCTTCAGAAGGGCAATAAATGAAGTACGTGTTGGTGCACCAAGATCTCTGTATCCTGCTAACAGGGCAAGGCACTAAAAAATCATCCGAGTTAGTTGATACATACCTTAATGTTAATCACAAAATTAAGGTTAGAAAAGGCCTCCAAGATCATCTGGTCCAACTGTCCCCCTACCACCTATATTGTTAACTAAACCATGTCCCCAAGTACCTCATCCAATGTTTCCTGGAACATCCTGAGGGACAGCGACTCCGCCACCTTCCTAGGCAACCCATTCCAATGCCCAACCACCTTTTCTGAGAAGAAGTTTCTTCTGACTTCTAACCTGAACCTCCCCTGGTGCAATTTGATGTAAGCTTAAAGGCAGGAATATTCTTGTCCCATATAGTACTAGTCAAACCCATCATGAGAACACACGGTTTATGTAATTAAAGATAAATGTAGAGAACTTTCAGTCTGAAGTGGTTATCATGTTATATAATCTGCCCACTATTCACAAAGCTTGTGTATAGTGCTTTCTTAGAAATAACACCGATTTTCCTTTGAAAGGGTGTCTTGATCTCCTACCTGGAAACTTGAGATTTTCAGCTGTTCTTTTTGACTTTTTAAAAATCTATATCCATTGGAAAGACTTTCTGTAAAAGACATGGAGGTGTTTTTGTAAGTTCACTATAAAACCACTGTTGAACTCTTGTAGAATTGTTGGGGTAGCTTCATTTTAGTGTGAAACTTGTTTTATTATAGTTGTATTTTATACTACTGGCAATAATATAAGTTGCTTACAATTTACCTCTTTTGCAGTGCAATTGATTATGTAGCTGAAACCTCAGAAACAGCATCATTTTGTATGTTTTGTGTAAAACACATTAAATGAACTAAGAAATGGAAAGTATAGGAGAAAAATTGGACTTGGCGCATGAGCTGTCAGAAGTATAGTAGTTTCAGTGCATCTGCCATTGGTCTAAGCTGGTTCTAATGAATGAAGTCTTAAGTAAAATTGATTTCAGCGTGTACTAGTTGTTTTCTGTGCCCTTTGAGGAGTACCTTACACTAATTCTAGATAGTGTTTTCCAGTCTTGGGGTTACTCAGGCTTTCCTGTAGTGTTCTACCTTTTATCTGCCTAGCTTTGTCCTCCATCCTCTGCTTATTCAGTCCTGATTCTTTTTCACTCCATTCATCAGCTCTTGGTAATCTCAAAACTGGAGGCAGAAATGACTAGTTTCACTTTGTGCTGCATTATATTGTTCATCAGATGTCAACTGTTGCTGTATCTCCACACAGCTGATTTAGTTGAAATGTGCCTCCTCTTGTCCCAGTAGTAACTAAAAGCAGTTGCAGACATCAAAGCCCTAGTCTTTCATGTCTCTGTATTTAAATTCTGAGTCCTCAGTTGTAACAAAAGGAAATGACAAGATAATATTACATGGCATAGGCTGTAAGGGGTGCTGCTAAAATACTTCTTGTATCTTGTATGACAACAGAGGGAAATATGTGGAGTGTTAATGGATCATTTTCTCTCTGCAGAGTAACAGAATAGCCAGAGATAACGAATTAAGAGAAAGTGACAAGGAGCAACTTCGAGCCATATGCACACGAGATCCTTTGTCTGAAATCACTGAGCAAGAGAAGGACTTCCTCTGGAGCCACAGGTATTTAAAAACAATAAACAAACCAAAGAAAAATCCTTGTCATAGTCAAACTTCACCCCATTCACTCCAACTGTGTTAAGAGTGTCAGGTTTTGCTACTTTTTAAAATTTTCTATAATTTGGTTTAGTGTTTTAGAAAAGGCTTTTAAAGCATTCTGCATTGCATACCTTTATTTGTAAGCCCAAGGAAAAGTAAGGTGTTGAACTAGCTTACACTTTCCCCATTGCTGCAGCATACCTTCACATGTAGTCCCTGGCATCCCTTTGGTATCGGTCAGATTTTGCTTACAAAGGAGGAATAAGGTGCAAGTCTGAGGGGACATAGAAGATGGTTATCTAAGAAAAAATGGTATTTTGTACATACTTTTTTTTCTTTTGCAGACATTATTGTGTGAATACTCCAGAAATTCTGCCCAAGCTACTTTTGTCCGTTAAATGGAATTCTAGAGATGAAGTGGCCCAGGTAACACATAGCACTGAATTAGTTCAAAGTTTTTGAAGAAGCTTTAAAATGTACTCTTCTAAAGAAAACATAATGTGTTTTTAACTACCAGAAATGTGCATGATACGTTGAATGAAAGCTCAGATGATTCAAGTTGCCACTGTCACTGACTGATCAGTCTGGTCCATAGTTTTTGTTATATAGCTCAGTCTGAATCTTAGTATTTCCTCTGTGTCATTGCTTAAATCCTTGTTATGGTGTTGATTTGACACAAAATGGGATGGTTAGTTTTTTTCTTTCTGTAGTGGATAAAATAACACAAGTCATCTATAGCAACTAGTACCAAACTGTTTACTGAGAAAGGACTGGCAAGTTACCTTCTACTCAGATGTGGTTTGTGTCAGACAATACCTTCTCATGGATGTGTACTAGAATTTCTTCCTAATCAATGCAAAGGTGTGATGTGCTTGGACTTCTTGTCCACAGATGTACTGTTTGGTAAAAGACTGGCCTCCAATCAAGCCAGAGCAAGCAATGGAGCTTTTGGACTGTAATTATCCAGATCCAATGGTGCGAGCTTTTGCAGTTCGGTGTCTAGAGAAGTACCTGACAGACGACAAACTGTCTCAGTACTTAATCCAGCTAGTACAGGTATATAACATATTTTGGTATGCTTGATGTCGTGTGTATATTCAGTGATCACAGAGGCATAAATACAGCAAAAGTTATGATGATGTGAAAAAGAGGTAATGGGAAATATCTGTTTGCATTGCAGCTTATTTAGCAGGAGGAAAGGAAATGTTGTTCACTTTCTGTAGTGCTGTGGTTTTGCTTGTTGATATTTCATGCCAAAATTTTGCAGAGATGCAGAACTGTTCAACCAGCTGGAGCAGACAGCTATTTCAGCTGTCCTAACATATGGGAAAATATGAGCAGAAGCATCCTCTCAAAATTTTGAGCAAGTTGAGGCTAAAATATTTGGTAACAGTAAAGGAAGCATCAGATGGTAAGTTCCTGAATTAGAAATAGCCAGTGCACTGTTAGCAGATATCGTTCAGATCCTAACACATCAATAATTCTACAAAGAGTAATGTAAAACGTAAATAGCTTTTTATTTAACTGCCTTTCATCTGTAAATCGTTCAGAGATAATTGCAGCTGATTGTTTATTATTATTTTCTCTTTAACTAGGTTCTGAAATACGAACAGTATTTAGATAACCAGCTTGTGAGATTTTTACTTAAGAAGGCACTCACCAATCAAAGGATAGGACACTTCTTCTTTTGGCATTTAAAGTAAGCATAATGTCATCTTAAGGGGTGGTCGGATTCCTATTAGCTGTAAATAATTAGTTGTTATAAAGGTTTGGCATACTGGATGTCCCTTTTAAAAAAAACATTATCAACTAAAGTTTGGTTTATGTTTGTTAAGAGTTTGAATGCATAATTTGGTAATAGCGTCATCCCTCACAGCTTCAAAAGCTAATAAATACTAGATACTGTTCTTGTATTTCTTTTTATAAAATGATTATTCTAAAAGTTAGTTGAAGACTGCTGGAAGCCTCCTGTAGTGCTCACTGTTTAGAGCTTTGCCAGATTTCTGCTGTTTGAACTGCATTTTGTATGCTAGACCTCCCCTGCCCCCAGGCTCTTCCAGAAAATTTTACAAATAGTCAAGGCTTAAAGAAAGCAAGCCACCCAATTTGACCAGATAAAGCTTTGAAAAATAGCTGTTCATATATGTTTATTAAAGACTTTATAACCAAAATATCTTAGTGTTTGCTTATTAAGTATAACATGGAGTATTATAATTCACAGTGTTGAGAAGGCTAAGCATAAATTAACCTAGAGCATACTGGATTGTTGTGAGGTCTTGCCTAAAAAGTCTGTTCTAAGACAGTGTTATCAGATGCAGAAATTGAAAGCTTAAATATTTGTTTTCTTCTGTTTTCTAACTTCCCTTGGTAATCATGAAGGGCAATGGAATAGGTTGCCCGTTTATGTTGTTTTGAGGGGTCTTATTTAGGACTGTGCAAAGACAGAGTAGCCATAGAGGGGCTACAGCCTGGGACTGGCTTAGTGAGACAAGGAGAAAACGAACAGGCTGTCTTGGCTGTGGGCAAAGAAATCTCGCATTGAAAGCTGGAGGTTTACTACAGTTTCTGGGAAGCATGGATTTTTGAATACAGGCAAGGAGGTAGAGAAGGACAGGATGGAGCAAGAGCAAATGGAGGAATAAGGCGATAAACTCTGGTGAAGTAGTTTTAAAGGGTACAGAAGTCTGGTGAGTCCAGTCAGTGAGGTGAATTTTGGCTTTTTGAGGAGGTGAGTACAAGTTTTTACCTGGAAAGTAGGATCCATAAGCAGCCTTCAAGAAGATGTCGCAGGTATAGCTTCAGTTTTGGTAGCTATAGGTGGTCTTGTGTTTCAACTATAATTGTTGTTCTTCTCCGTGTAGGTCTGAAATGCACAATAAAACTGTAAGTCAGAGGTTTGGTTTACTTCTGGAGTCCTACTGCCGAGCGTGTGGAATGTACCTAAAGCATCTGAGCAGGCAGGTGGAGGCTATGGAGAAGTTGATTAACCTCACAGATATTCTCAAGCAGGAAAAAAAAGATGAGACCCAGAAGGTATTATAAGCTGTCCACATACCAAACTGATGCTGTTGAGTCACAGAAATTACTTAGAACAGTTTAATTTGATTAACTCACTAGAAAAGTATAACGCTAACTTCAGTAGATAGAAAACACTATACCTGCTTGGATAACGTACTCTCTGCATTGTCGTTGTCTACCTCTTAAGGTAATAGAATAAAAGTTGAAGGTTTCAGTTGGTGTAATGTATGGCTAATTTGTGTAACATGGTAATGTAAGCAGAGTTACTTATGTTGCAACGATGCAAAACCAAAGCTAAAATCAGACATTTGCCTTTATTTACATGTGTTTAACGTTCTAAAACCAAAATGTGATTATTATTTATCAGGTACAGATGAAGTTCCTTGTTGAACAAATGAGACGGCCGGATTTTATGGATGCTTTACAGGGTTTTATCTCTCCTCTTAATCCTGCACATCAACTGGGAAATCTTCGGTATTGTCTTTGGTTTTGAAATTTGCTTAGATATTTAATTAAATATTTAGTAATGTCAACATCAACAATGTTAAGGTTAAATGTTAACCTGATAAATGCTAGTATCTTCAAAGTTAATTGAATAACACTTGTAGCAGAGTAATTCATAGAGTGAAGTATTTTCCATTTACTGGTTTAACAACTAGGGAACAACATAACACTTAGCTGTTCCTTTAAGGTGACAAAAACTGTAGTCCCCCTGTTGTAAGGAACTTCTACTGCCAATAGAGAATTTATGCTGTAGTCAGCTCATCAGTTGGCCTTAGCAAATGGTTAACATTGAACTTAGTAATTTATGTTTAAAGTGAAAGTAAAAGTGCTTGAGTGTTGGTTATACTTGCATCTTTAATTTGACAGTTCAATGAGTTTGAAGAAAATGGGGACATGTAGCTTTAGAGAAACATAGTATGACAATCAAACCGTGCGATTTCATAAAACCTTATCTGTCTTATAGGCTTGAAGAGTGCAGGATAATGTCATCTGCAAAAAGGCCGTTGTGGTTGAACTGGGAAAACCCAGATATTATGTCTGAATTGTTATTTCAGAACAATGAGATAATCTTTAAAAATGGAGATGGTAAGGAAACATAGGTTTATTTTCCTAATCTACTGTTTAGTATTTTTTCTAAGCATATAAAGTGTGTATACTGGGGGGAAAATAATTTGGAGAAAATAATCTGAACAAAGCCATTCTCTTTTCCAGAAAAATGAAGTATCTACAAGTAAGTTAGGTACAAATCTTCTATGTTCTACGATGCTCAGTCTGAGGTGGAACATGATACTATTCAATACTTTGGGTTTTTTACTTTCATGTGTACAAGATATTACAAATGTATAGCCTGTATAACTGTCGTGTTCTCAGTTCATATTTTTTAATGGCTTTAAGTATAAATTTGTGGTGGCAAATTTCATTCTCCACTACTTCAAACCTGCTTTTCTCTATTGACAAAACAAAACCTACACTAAACTATGCAAGCCTTGTTTCCTTTAGACATGCTTTTTGGGGGAAAAGTAAAAAGATGTAACAAAGTGTTCTGATGTTACGAAATTTGCAATTTCTATTTCACTATTCTAGACTTGCGTCAGGACATGCTGACACTTCAGATAATAAGAATTATGGAAAACATCTGGCAAAATCAGGGTCTTGATCTTCGGTAAGCATTAGAGCTCATTCTCAAACACTACTGTTCTTAATGGGTTTTGCATTGGTTTGTTACCAGAGATTGCTTCTGTTTTCCCAAGGGTAATAAATGAAATGCTATAAATAGACATGTTTGTACATGTTAGAGTCACTTTTTACTAACCCTCAGTCAGCTAAACAACTAGATTCTTTAAAGATAAAAAGTATTTTTCAAATATGGTAAGTCTCAATCAAGTGAGTATGAGGGATCTACGTATCAGTAACGGATACAAGAGCTATCCCACACACTAACCACACTGTGGCACGGTGATTGTATCTGTAGGGTTTGCTTTCAGCAGGTTGCCAAACTTGCAGCCTGTTGAGCACTGAATCTCTGTAGTTGGTATCTTCATTTCAATACACAAAGTAGGTATTACCCAGTCTGATATGCATGCAGCTTCTCCACCTCTAAATGGTCTGAGAGTACAGTAGCTTCTGCAGAATGCCAATCAATATAAACAGTTCTGCTTCTGGAAAACTAGTGCTGGGCAGGTTATGCTTCCAAATGTGCATTTGCTGTGTGGTAGATTTCTAGGTGGTAGCATAACAGAGCAACTTCTGCACTGTCAAGCCAAGTATGTTCTTTGCACCCTCAGTTCTCATTTCCACATCACCTAGACAAGAGGAGCTTTTGGTCTGTGCCATCTCATCTCAGCAATTGTTTTGTCTCATTACATTGCTGGAGTGACAGGATAATGGCTTTGTCCAGAATGGTTTGCAGAGTTGCAGTTCACAGTGTCTGTGTTTTGAAGAGTAGCCAGCAATGGAAATGTGCAAAAATGTATATTCTCCCACCTCTTGCTATCATTCCTCTTAAAGAGGCAGCATAAAGCTTTAGAAGAGAAGGTGCACACATATGGTGTGACAGGCTGATGTAATATAAAAAATAAAAAACTCACAGCTGTCCATTTGCTATTCTGAAAGACTTGAAATGAGCAGGGAAGATGAGGCAGCTGAGATGGACTCTGAATCTTGAGCAAGGTACAGATTACAGAAGAAGACAATAAGAAATTATTCTGAGGATCTAGAAATTGTGATTCATCCCACTAAGGCCTCTGAATGGGATGTGTCTGTGCTACAGAAAGTCTACAGTTTATGCCCCATCCTTAAGAAGGATGGGTGTCTGTTTTCCTTTGACCTTCAAATTAGGCTTCTAACTGAAAATGCAAGTGTAGATAGATATAAATATACTTGTAGTACCTGCAGATGAAGTACCATTAATCCTGACAGCAGAAGCCCACCTCCACAGCAACACTAGCAGTCAGCTCTGCTGCTAGTTATGCATTGCACTGGTGTTCTTTAGATTCTTGGGTCTAATACAAAGCCGTGATAGATTGGGGTTTTTTTTCTGGGATTTTTTTACCATGCTATCACAAAAAACCTTTTGATACTCCAGTGTTCCTAGAAGGCTGGATTACAATGGATTCCCCTCCAAAAAAGAAGTCTCAGGAGAGAAAAGGGCTGCTTTTAGGTACATGACCCTGTCTCCCAAATCCTATAACAGAGGATGTTAAACATGGTAATGGACATGGCTTGATTTTTTTTCAGTCATAGGCTCTCTTGGATAAAACATTTTGAACACAACAGAAGAAATGCCAGCTTTGGGGGAGGGTGAGGAAAAAGACCTGTGAAAGGGAGGGGTAGCAGAGGAATTAATTTCTTGTAAAGAGAAAAATGGTCTACTGAGATTTATGATGCTCTTTGAAGGGTCTATGAATAACCATCACTTACAGTTAGTCCATTAGCATCTGGATAAGTTGTAATTTTGCTGACTAGGTTCCACTTAGAATTTTGTAACGTGTTCAGGTACTAGTTTGAGACTTGTTTTGATGGCCTAGTACATTTTTTCCATGATAATTCACTTACAAAACAATAAACCAGATGTTTATCGTATGACACTTAGCAGATAAGGGCTGTCAAGCAGGCCTTTTGCTCGCTCTCTTAAAACTTAACTCTAGAAGAAAAGATGGGGTGTGGTGTGAGGAACCCAGCCCTGAAGCACCAAAACCTTTGTCTTACAGGATGCTGCCTTATGGTTGTCTGTCTATTGGTGACTGTGTGGGACTCATTGAGGTAGTGAGGAGCTCTCATACGATCATGCAGATTCAGTGTAAAGGAGGCTTAAAAGGAGCATTACAGTTCAACAGCCATACATTGCACCAGTGGCTCAAGGACAAGAACAAAGGAGAAATGTGAGTTTTCCTGTTGCTTGTTTTTCTTGTTCGTGTGCTCTTGATGGAAACTTCAAGAGAACTGAAGTCCATGAAGTAAGAAACTTATGCCCATCTGTAATTGGCTTGTTTGGCTTTTCCTGTGCCATCATTTTCCTAGTATTCCTGCTTGCGGCTCTTTTAATGTGTTTGCATGGTTGTGTGACTTTTCAGCAGTAAAGTGGAAGTTTGAGATAGAACTGTGAAGATACAGCTTAAGTCTGTACTTTATAGTAGCTCATCAGAAGGAAAACTGATGGCCTTCAAAAGAGGGCCAGTCATTTTAACAGCCAGTTACTGTTTTTGATCCAAGTACTACAGTTTTCTGAGTGTGCTGAATTTCTTCCTCACTTTGATAAAACGATAAAGCCCAAGAACTCTGTTTCACTGAGAGAACATTGTAGAAGTTGGTTCTTCCTTAGTGGGGTAGGAAAAAAAGGTGCAGATTTTTTCACTATTAGGGTATCTGTAGGAAGACATCTCCTTGTTTGTTTCCAATAGGTATGATGCAGCTATTGACTTGTTTACACGTTCTTGTGCCGGGTACTGTGTTGCTACCTTTATACTGGGCATTGGTGATCGCCACAACAGTAACATCATGGTAAAAGATGATGGACAAGTAAGATACATTTTTTAAAAAAACATAGCATAATCTCATATGTCATTCTGATATGAGTTAGTCTAAACAGTAAATAAATAAATTGATTTGAACTATAAGTAAATGAATTGTACTATGACATCACTTGAACGAGGAATTACTAATCTTTAAATACCTTTCTTTCCAAGCTGTTTCACATTGACTTTGGGCACTTCCTTGATCACAAGAAGAAAAAGTTTGGTTATAAAAGAGAGCGTGTGCCGTTTGTCTTAACACAGGACTTTTTAATAGTCATTAGTAAAGGAGCCCAAGAATGTACCAAAACAAGGGAGTTTGAAAGGTGAGCCTTTTTTAAGCATTTCACTTCCAGAGTATTTTATACCTAAAATGCACTTTACTACTGATGACCTTGTAATAATTAAGACTTTTTAACTGAAAAGTATTTTAATTGTCTTGCAGTAGGTATGTTCTTATTCTTCAGTTGAAGATCAGCCATCCGCTTGTTAATCAGTAGGTGACTTTAGCACTTACACAGATTTTGGTTCATGAAACTTCACTCAAGCTTTGCAGGGTCAGCACACATGACGTATCTTTAAAAATTGCTCTTTTTTTCTTTACTTTTAAAATTTAACAATTAAAAGAAAATCCATTGGGATTCTATCACTGCAAAAACTGAGATTTGTAAAACGTCAGATGTAATGTGCATCAGAGCCTCACTGGTCACAGCAATATTTCCCTCTCCTATAGCTGCTGTGGTATCAGCTCTTCAGCTGGCTTGTGCAGTTTGTGATGTTCTTCAGAGCCTGCTAAGAACAAAATTCAAAATAACACTAAGTAAATAAATAAATATGGTTGATGTCATCATTCTCAATATCCGTCTTCCCAGAGAGAGTTTTTGAGGTTTCCATTTTAATCTTAATTTCTTTGTGTTGGGACAGAAGACAGATTTTAAGTTACAGTGCCTGAACACTGCAGTTAATCTTTTTGCATTTTTTTTTCCTTACCTGATTATTTTGGTGATTTCAGCATAAACAAGCATTTCTCACCCAGCATTATGACATAGCAAATGCCCCATCTCCAGTGCATTCTCCAGAGTATCTAAGGAGCAACCGCTACTGCCCTGACAAAACTAAAGGCTAGAAGTGCATCCCCGATGATATCCAGGAGACACTGTTTGCAATAGTGTATCTGGACACATACTTTGTATCACAAAATATCAGGAGCAATGACTAAAAGGGCTTTGAACTCTGGTAAACTTGTGACGAATACTTGCATGAATTGCAAATGAGGATTAAGGCTAGGAAGCTTGGCTTCAGTTTGGCTATGGTGTTAGTCTGGCCACTGCTAATTCTTACAGGAATTAAGGTAACCTAAGTAGGAAGATGAGTATGTTTTCTCAGCAACATTATGGTGTTCTTATTGGACTACAACTGTCTACTCTCTTACTGTCCAGCTACCTGAAAGCTGTCTTGGAAGGTGAAGAAGTAATATGTACCCAATAGGTAAATACACTGAGATCTGTTTTTTCCCCCATCTGCTCCAGGTTTCAGGAGATGTGTTACAAGGCTTACCTTGCGATTCGGCAGCATGCGAATCTCTTCATAAATCTCTTCTCCATGATGCTTGGCTCAGGAATGCCAGAACTGCAGTCCTTTGACGATATTGCATACATTCGAAAGACCCTTGCATTGGACAAAACTGAGCAGGAAGCTCTTGAGTACTTCATGAAGCAAATGAACGATGCTCACCATGGTGGCTGGACAACAAAAATGGACTGGATCTTCCACACAATAAAGCAACATGCTTTGAACTGAAATGAAAGCAAAGACAAGGAGAACTGATTGGCCCGCTTCGTGGGTTCTGCACTGTTAATACCCGTTAGCAGCAAAGACTGGTTGCATAGGAATTGCACAAACCATGAACAACACTAGACTTTATGGCAAGGAGATGAATTGTTCAGACAACTGTCGAAAAGTAATGTAAAACAGGGTTTCAGATAGCACTAAAGTTGTATACTTCAAATATTAAGCTTTAGTATGATGTGTGACTTCATGTTATGCCTTAAGCCCAGAAAGGTAAACTTGGAAGAATGTTTCCTTTTGTCATTTGATAGGATAAATGAGAAGGAAAAAGAAAACAGCGCTAGCATGAACGTAGTCCATCACATATTACCTTAGATCTGGTACAGCAGGTAGAGACTATGCTGGATTGAGAGGAATGGAAGGAAAATTGAACTCATAGTGACCACTTACATACAGCATAGTTTGAAGGGGAAGGAATTCTAAGCTCAAAGATCTAAAAACAATAGTGAGAGGACAGTGCCTTTTAAATGTGCTCAGAGGCATTAACACTTAGGGGGTTTAGATGACTCTGATTTCTGGGTCTGTCATCTGCACAGTTTCTGGAAGCAGTAGGAAATAGGCCCATTAGGTATGGTATTTCTTCTGCTCAGTGTTTCTAGGGGTGTGATTCATACCTTCAAAAAGAAACTCCCTATCATCCCCAAAAACTGACTAACCTGGAAATTGAATGGTCAGAATTGGGTTTAGTGCAACGGAGAGTTGTAGTGTTCATATTAGGTTTGCTTTAATCTAACTTGAACTGAATAGCTTTTTTTCATACATGTTTTCCAGAACCTAAAGAAAGGTGAGTTATTAAAATTATTGAAAGATTATTTTTTTATAAAGGCTATTTATATAATAGGAACTATTATTAATATATATTCTTTATTCACATGATTTGTCCAATATTCACTCTTTTAATTTTGCAGCCCAGTTCTATCTGTCCATGACTCCCGTTTCCATTAACGTCACTGAAGGTGACCAGATATACTCCTAGGACCAAATTCAACCCTGGTGAAAGAGGACACAAGTACCATTGAAGTAGTGGGAGTTACACCCACTAATGCAAGAGGTGAACTTGGCCTAAGTCTCTTCACAAATTTTTGGGCATCACTCTTCACATTACTGAAGTGATATGCTGGCTATTCAAGGAACATACATTTAAACCCTCAGTCTCTGGGTCCACCATTTCTCTTCTTTCTTCCTCCTTTGGAAGTGGTTGTTTAATCCAGTAACAGATACATCAAAAACAGCAATTTAGATTTTCAGTACGATCGGTAATAAGCAGTTTGACCTACAGCAGATACGTTGGATAGCTCAAAGCATGTGGAGTTACCAAGCATTTTAAGGCTATGTCTGTTTTGTGTATGTGTGTGCGTGTAATATATATTTGTAAATCTAGGTGTCCTCTAACACAATTATGATGTGTGCAATCAATTAAATTGGCACCACTTTTTTAAACTGTTCAGAGTACCGAGGATTTCAGATTGCCCTTATGTGCAACTTCAGGTAGGACTGTTTTTTCTAATTATTAAACAGGTGTTTTTAATTAGTGAAGCCCACGATTGAGGGTGATGTTCACCCTAACATTTTAAACTTGCTAGGTTGGCAGCACTTGGAATGAATTCCAAAGGTCTGGGGCTTTTGGGGGTTCAGCTTGTTCACTTGCAAACACACACCGAGGTGCCACTCAGAAAGTGCAATACCACATGTAATATAAAATATGCTGACAGCTGGTGTTAGATTAGAATATAAGTATATAAATAAACTGTACTTTGTGCAGGCTGTACTGATGAGGTAATGAGTGGTTGGCTTCATTTAGCAAACTGTAATATATTAAAAACGTGCAATCAGTTACACTATGAAAGACTTTGGGGATTGTAAAGCCAAGACTTCAGTCTTTCAAGACACTTTCATAGTCAAGATCCTGCAGTTGGTGACTGACGTGTGGATGCTTGATGTTGTAGAGGGAAATCTGTTTTTGTGAAAACTACAGAAGTTCTGAGAATAGTATGAGGAATGTGAAGTTTTATTCCCATAGCTCTATTAGATGTTTTGGAGTAGCCCAATAGAGTCCCACTACACTTTTTATTGACTGTTACGTATTCACTTTTGTTCATACAAATATTTTAACTCCTGCTACACTTGGCCATACTTTCTAGAGCAAAATCACCCTTGTACATATTACTTTGCAGTCAACAGACTCTAATGGTTTAGATCCTTTAAAGCAGGGCTTGGTTTCAATTGAAATTTGGTTCACTAAATCTGAAACCCTGTTGGCTGTAGCTCTTAACTGAGTAAAACTTGCACAAATGCTACATTAGGTGCTATGTTATCCTTATTTATCTGGTAGTGAAACAATGCTGTACCTCATTTAGCTAAGAGATGGTCAGCCTTTTACAGCCTGGATGAAAAGATAAATTCATTGGACATTATGAGCCTGACTTCTTCTGTACTTTGCCCCTTCCTAGCCATTGGCTTCTGTAGATAAGAGTATAAAATGTGTTTCAGTTCAAGCATAGGGTGTTCTGCACCCTTTTTGCACAGACAAAGGTATGAGGAATCAGGCTCTGTTTCCAAAAGTTACTGCAACTAAATGCTGCACACAAGCTGTCGAAGTTGAACATCAAATAATAAAAGAAAGGAAACTTCATAGTGATACAGACATCATATGATTTGGGATAATTATAGCCTTTAAACTTAAAAAAAAAAAGTAGGAGAAGCTCATGGGCTTTAAGCAGTTGTTCTGACCATAACCAGGATGGGCATTTGGAAACACTCTGCCAGTGTTCCTTTTTCAGCTTCAAAGCATCCAACCCTAATTACCTTATCCTGTTAATGCCACTTTTGTGCTGATGTAACCTCACTGAAGATAGTGAAGGTACAGTTTACTTGCATTAGTGTAAATGAGAGGATGTCATCTGTTTTCAGTATCAGAACTAAGATCTGCTTACAGACTGTGAAAGCACCTGTAACCAAGCTCTAGATTTTTCCACATTGCTTAGAATGTGGATTTTTACTTTTAAACTACTCCCACTTCATGGAGATTTGAAAGTGTTCCCTTTATTCTGCAAATTAGTTGCATGCAACACTAAGTAGCTTATTTTGAGCTTGAATTGAATCTGAACACCTTGATCCTGCACAACTTTGTAGTAGGACTACCAGAGCAAGGCGCCCAGGATTGGGCCCTATGTTTTATTAAAAAGCATTAAGAAATCATGAGTTAGTGAAACACAAATTTAAAAACAGTAACTTTTTTCAACTGTGAAACAGTCTTTGATTTAATGACGGAAGAGGCTGCTGTTGATGAGTTTTTCTTTACAAAAGCAAAGATTATCTTTTTAAAGGTAGCAGAAAAAGCACCTGTACTGGCTCACATATGCACACTTTCCTGTTCTGAAAGGGTGTGTTAGTAGCTTTTTTATGGGTGAAACTGACTTTCAGTATAACTTTTTAAAATTAAAAATAAAAGCATTTCAATAAAACCAAAATTGTTAGTGGTTTGGCATCTCATGGCAAAGGTAGAAGCCTGCATATTAAGGGCGATAAAGAAATTACCAAGCTTGTAGAGAACTTTGTATGTGATGACCCTGCTGTTGGTGGTTTGGAGGGTTGTTTTTGTTTTTCTTCCAACTTCCCTTTTATGTAAAAATATTACATGCCTTTTGGGGTCAGTAGCCCATGTTTGACAGTTTGAAGGCATTTTCTCTGCTTTGTCATTTTGTAACTGGCATGTTCCAGCATCTGTTCTTAATAGTTGTGAATTCCTCCTGTTTTGCATGTCTGTACAGGTTGCAGACCTGGGCTGGACCCATTCAAAAAAACCCCAGTATCAGAAAAGCCACTTGAAATTACTATTTTGTTGATGTCTCTGACATCTTGAAAATGCTTCAAGTTAATGAAATGGTGTGGTATTACAGAAAGAATTGTAACATGCTGCTTCTAATTTTTTTTTTAACTTCTTTCTCTTGTTTTAGTTTTACTTGAATGGAGAAACCACACTTGGGTTTATTTTAAATATTATATAGCTGTGGATGTTGTTGCAGGTTGTTGAATCCCAATTTAATTTTGCAATACATGTTTCATACAAATAATGAATTTGTATCTTTTTTTTTAATGCTGAAAGCTGTCTCAGTTTAGGTAAGGCTCTATCTGTCCAAAATGATGTGCAGCTCACCACCCCTGCAGTTGGTGTGGGTTTCAGGGTTTGGTTTTGTTTCTTTTTTCACATCTGTGTTAATGAAGAGAAGCCAACTGGAAAATGGATATAGAAGTTCTCTTATCTGTATACACTAACCAAACCTATAGGTGCTCTGGTCTGTCAGAAACTCTGATTTCACTTTATGCTGACTGATTTAACTGCTCTGGATGCACAGCAGCATATGAAATCAGCTGTTATGTATATTAAGGTCCCAGATTATTCATAAAGAGAGCAGTCCAATTAAACACCAGACAATTTTACTTTGAAATAGACTTTGTTAACAAGCTTTCTCAGTTCTCCAGTTTATAACTACCATGATCTCGTTACTTTCATTCTTTAAGCTTCTAGGATTTCTGTTACTTGCTTCCTTAAATGTTCCCCCTTCCTTCTTTGTCATAGTAGAAAGACTTGTTGAACCCATGCTCAGGAAAAATAGTTACTTTGCAGTACAGTATTCTTGACTTCTGAACTTTTATGGGATAGACTCTCATAGTAGGAAGTCTTACTCTTAGTACTCTTGACTGAAAGCCAGTGGTGGATCCCTCTGTCCCTGTCTCTTGCCTTGCCCTCTCCCCTAAAAACAGACGTGCCCATAGCATAAGGACAATGAAAAATCTTGGGCAAGATCACCAACTGAAGAAATGTTCTGCCTGGAATTGAAGCTAGTCTCCCCATTGGTTTGTATTAATGTGTCTTAAGTTTAAGTGTCCTTACTGTCACTTCTGTATGTGGTGCAATATGCCTTTGGCATAAGGAAGGCAAAAAATACACTATTCTATCTTGACTCTTTCTGAAATTCTGGTGCCAGTTCTCCAGTAGCTATTACACTGATTTAGGAAACATTTGGTTTGGTGTAACTGCATCAGTTTTGTTAGGAACCTCTTCAGTAATAAAATTAATCACATTGAAACCTGACTTAATTGTATTGCTGAAGCTACAGAAAGCCTGATCCATGTAGAAGCTGTTTCTCCTAAGAATTCAATTTCTGTTGCAGTTTAGTTAATCCTTGAGAGCCAAACTATGGATATTCAGAGCTGAAATCTCAATCTGTTGTGCTGCTTTGGTTTAACTACCCCTTTAATCTATTTCCAGGCTTTATTAATAGTGTTTTATATCCTGAATTATCTGCTACCCCAGGCTATCCAATGTTGTCTTACCCTTTAATTTAGGCAGGGGAACGGAAGAGAGGAAGAGATGAACCCTTCTCTTGTCTTACAGCTGCTGTGGTCCAAATTCTTCATCTTCTCTTGAAGATAAGTGTGTAATTCATCATCTGGGAGTATGATACTTTCCCCTTGCCCCTACAAGTTTTAACTGTGAATATCTGTGTGTGCTATCAAATCCACTTCCCTGATGGAGGAAAGGATTTAAATATATATGACTGTAGGTGTAATCCAGCTGTCCTGTATTCTCAGACTTGAAATTTTGGAAGTATTGTTATTGCGACTGGCACCACTATTGCAAGAACTTTCAGAGAATAGTACAGAATTGCTGAGGTTGGCAGAGACCTCTGGAGATCATCTAGTCCAGCTGCCATGTTCAAAGCAGGGTCAGCTAGAGCAGCTTGCCCAGGACATCCAGTTGGGTTTAGAGTCTGTCCAATAAACAAGTCCACAGTATAAGCTCTTTCTTCTACTTCATATGAAATTTCCGTTTCATTTCTTAATGCCCATACAGTGGGCAGCACTGAGAAGCCTTGCCTGTTGTCTTCATTCCTTTCCATCAAATATTTATATGCATTGATAAGCTGGCAAGTGAGATTTCTCTTCACCAGGTTTCTCATCCTCCCCTCCTGTCCCTTCATCTTCATGGCCCTTTGCTAGACCTTTTCCAGTATGTCCATGCCTGTCTTGTACTGGGAGCTCCAACGCTGCACCCAGCACTCCTGGTGTGGCCTCTGAGCAGAGGGGCAGTGTGAGGACTCCCTTGATGTGCTGGCATCGCCCTTCCTTGGGCAGCCCCACATCCTGTTGGCATTTTGGATAAATAGAGCCCTGGAGGGTGATGCTTCTGTGTTACTTTGTTGAAGCTAATAGCAGTTACATGTCTGCATCAAAATGAGAGTTTAAACACCCACCAGTGCTTGAAATACCTTTTTTAAAAAATGAGACAATTATCTTTGAAATAACCACTACAGGGGTGGGAGGGAGGGGGCCTTGGGGGGGGTGATGTTGCCATGTGTATGTCATGCTGTAATAAAGGTCCTGTGGTAAAGTAGTTAGAAAGCAAGACACTTTTTGTAATAATGGGCCAAAAAAGTATTTAAGATACAGCAAGATGCATGTGTTGTCATACTGAGAATAGTCTTGCAGTATGTTTTTTAAAAAAACAAACCAGAGCCAACACCTTTTTTTTCCCCCTTCTGCTGTGCTACTCAAAAGTTTGGCCTATGATGCTTATTGTAGCTCAAGTTGATTGGAAACTGTAAAAAGTCTGCTTTTTATTTATCTTTGTGGCCTGTATCACATGCTGTTTATTAAAAAAAACCCCACCTTTGTTTGTTTTTTTACCACACTTTGGAGTGTTAATGTATATACTAACAACTAAATTAAAATAATATGGTTGGTACACTTGTGAGGATTTAAGGAATCTTCAGTCTTGGAGGGGTGACTTTGTTTTGCAGTTCTGCTTTAGAAAAAGGCTCAAAGAGAGGGAGGGGATGAGATTCTACGTCAGCTAATCTGGTGGTGGGGGTGCAGAAATAGAATTTGCATTATTTATGGGTGAGGAGTCCTGGATGTATGTGGTGTTTGTGCTTGTACACGTTAGTCCTCAAAATAAATTGCTTATTTTAGCTGTGGGCTGTAAAAGTTGGGATAAGAGAACAGATGTTGTTGGAATATTTCAGATGGATGGTTTTAAAGCCCTGGGTAAATCACTCTGGTTATTTTTTTGGTTTTGGGTTTTTAAAAATTCTTCATGCTTTTAGTACCAAAACTGAGGGTTTTTTTTTTTAAAAAAAAAGGTTGTATTTTTATATTCAGTATGAATTTTGAAAGGGTGAGAAATGTATTTGGGAAATTGCTGGTAAGTATAAGAGCACAGGGCTGCAAGGGAATTGCTGCTGTGGGCACATTGGTCTCCTTTGAATTTCAATTGCTAACAAACCATTACAGGTGGGATTTGAGCAATCTTGCTGAGAATTTCCCTTTTTTGAAGGGATGAGGGAAGTGGGGCTTTTAATCAGGTTACTTTTACACATCTTTGTCCCTGGTGAGCTTTAAACTTCGCATATACTAATCGACTCTGTGTCAGATCACTGCTGCCTAGCTTTGAAAAGGGCTGCAGTCCAGCAAGTGCTCAGTCCACATGGGATTTGAACTCTGTAATAAGAGGTGGATGGCATTATCCTTAGTTACTCTGAAGTTCCAGCTGATCTCCAGGCTGGAGAGGGTGAATCGGACTGGCTTGTGATTTTGAAGTAGGGAGTTCAGTAACTGTTACAGCTGAAGGTGAGTTTCACCTTTTCGCATTAAATCTGAAATGGTTATGAGTGCTTTGTTTTAAATGCACAGGATGGTTCAGGGAAAGGGGATTATCAGTTTTTGTTAAAATGCAGATTTCAGCCTTTACTGCCAATCCCAAGGTGAGATAATTGTGGTAGTTTTAGGTTTCAATCCCTAAAGCATAAAAAAAATTACAGAAAACTTGCCAAATGATGCAGGTGAAACAGAAGAGTCACTGGCAGTGTGGGCAGTTTGCTTTAGCATGGCAGTATCAATGAGCTCTCCTGGTGTTATGCTCAGAAACTGGTCTGGTTTCCAACCTACTTTGGGAGGCCTTGATCCAAAACCTGAACAAAAAGTACAAGAAAACAGATGCTGGACAGGATACCCCAGACAGTCTCCTCTGTGTCCTTTAAACAGTAATGAAACTGTTTTCAGCAAAGGTGAGCTATATTCGCTGCTTTCACTGAAGAAAGTTTATCTCATTCGGGTAAGGATACATCCCTCCTAAGTGACACATAGGTGATGCTCGTTTCAGCCACAAGGTGAGTAGCATACAGGCTTTTCTATATTTCTAGTTGGAAGGGGTTCTGAGGGGTTAAAACCTGACCCAGAGCTGTCTGAGCATCCCAAGCATGTGGTGGTTTAGAAAATGAGACTCAAACTTTTCTCTCTGACGCATCAGTGATGCTGTTTGATGCCAGTGACTTTGAACTGGATATGTGGTTTCAAAGGGGATCCTCCTCAGATGCTTCTCTCAAAGCCCTATTTTTATCTGACATAGGTGGTGTTGGGCTGTGCTGCTTTGTGTGGAGAAGGAATCAATCCAAAGGCACAGAACATGTATTGTGCTTTGGTTAGCCTGAGTCTGTCTCACCAGCAGGTCTGGATTCAAAGGAAGAGGTTGGTTTTAGTGTTTTGCTTTGTTTTGTCTGGGGGGTTTTCCTTTCTCCTTTGGCAAATAATTACATTCTTGTTACTGCCCTCAGCTGGGAACTTGGGAAAGTGGGGTTTTATTTATATATTTATATACTTACATGGTAAGCATTTTGGTGACTAAAGGAGAATGATGCAGGCATTTGCCATTTGAGGGCCTACAGGTAATTAATTCATGAGAACCTTAACATGTTTCAGACTGCCAGGATAAAAGCTAAAGGTAAGATTTATAAACAGAGACAGTCCAGTTTCAGCTGTCATCTAATGAATGAACTGAGGCCAGGACCAGGGTATAGTTTTTTACTGCTCACTGGAACAAGATCAGCAGGGCCATTGTGGAGTCTCTGCTAACTCTAACTGAAGCTCGACATTAAAATTGGGCAACTTCAGGCTACGCCTGAGCAGAACAGCTCCGTGCATGCAATGCTTGGTAAAGTCATCACCCTGATTGTAACAGTGTCCCTTGTTGCTTCAAAATAAATGTCTTTTGATTGTGAGAAAGATCCTGATTGGAATCGTCTGCTTCTTCCTCTGGCACAAGCGGCAAAGGTGAAGGGAGCGGGCCCAGGGCATTGTTCTCTCATGACTGTAACCTCAGGTCACGGAGAAGGGGAAACCCGCTGCTTTCACAAGGAACCCTCTACGCTGCGGGTCCGCGCTGCCCGCGCCTCTGCAAGCTGCGGTGGGCTGGGGGTAGGGAAAGCTAATGAAGACAATGGGAGGCCGCCTCTGCGGGCCCCGCGTCTCCCATCCCCCGCCCCCCGTCTCCCTCCCGCGCTTGCTCGGGGAGGGGGCCGGGCAGGAGCTGCCCGCGCGGTCGCCAGGGGGCGCCATGTCGACGCCGGCCGCTGGCCTCGCCCCGCCCCTTCCCCCGCGGGGAGCGCCGCGTCCGGAGGCGGCCGCGGCCCGTCGCTGGGCGCGGAGCGGAAGGTGAGTCCCGCCGCCGAGGTACGGGGCAGCGGCCGACGGCGCCTTACTGGGGAGCTCCGTGCCTGCGCTGGCGCCCGTCGTCTTCCAGCCTTTTATCCGGCCGGGCGCGGCCCCCGCGCCCCTGACCGTCACCCCGCACCCGCCCTTATCTTGCCCCTTGCCCCGGCGCCATTTGAAGCGCGGACCCACACCCGCCGCCCTGAGGCCAGGGAGCCGCCCGCCGGCCCTCGCGCCCCGCGCAGGGAGCGAGCAATGACTCACGCTCCGCGGCGCGCTCGGGGCCGTGCGTCGCCCCGCGCCGAGGCGGGGCCGGGCCTGCGGCTCTCCCCAGTAGCGGCCCCGGGCTGGGCCCTATACCCGCCGCCAGAGCGCGGCCGCGGCCTCGCCCCTGCCCCCGGCCCCGCGTCTCGCCGCCGCCTCCGGGGCGAGGGGGGCGGAGCGGCGCGTTTGGCGCGTTGCCGCCCGTGGTTCCTGGCGGTTGCCTTTGGCTCCGGCTTCCGCAGAGGCCGCGGCCGGTCGGCGGGGCGCCGGGCATCTCTGGGCGAGATCGGGTTTTAGGGCTTTTATCAGCCTTTCCCATAACGGCGGCAGGCAGCGGGGGGGGGAAGGATGTGCTGGGGAAGGGAGCAGAATAGCAGGCTCTGCTGCCGTGGGCCGGGCCGTGGGGAAGCGGGTGAGCGGCGATAACCGGGATAACTCGCTGTCGCAGCCTGCCGAGGTTCTTCCCTGCATCGGGGGAAGCGATGAGGGTGTCGGATGCTTCTAGGCTGTAATGTAACGTCGAGCCGTTTCTTCGTGTTATTGGCCCCTTAAAAATATAGTTGTAATTCAGACCAATTATTTCATCCCATAAGGGATGATCCCATAAGGGATGAAATTTGCGTGATATGGGGCTTTTTTTGTGTGTGTACTTTCAGCTCGGGTGGGTGGCATTGTCTTTAAGAGATCCTGGGCCCAGGATGTGTACTGCTCTGGTAAACCTCATCAGGACACATGCTGGCAGCCCGCCCTTCTTCAGAACCCTGGACTGTAAAGTAGCTCAGTTGTTTTTGGTATATCCTCCAGATGTTTTTCTGTTGTCAGGAGCTGCCAGGTGCTGCAAAAGCCAATTAACCTGATTCAGAAGGAAAATAAATGCTCTGGTGCATCTACCTCATTGATTTTGATACTCTAAACCAAAGTTAATACCAACTTTTATGTTGTTTTCTAGTTTTGATTTCCATAACTTCATTCTTTGTCATATTTGTGTGTTTGACTCTGTTTTGTTTGTGTTCTAGTTTTAAAGTACTTTAAAATGCTGTCAGTATGCAGATGAAAAGCTGCTCCAGCTGATGTTTTCACTACGTTTGGAGCTGTCAGCTTCTTAGCTGCTCTGTTTGCTGATACTGACAAGTCTAGGATTTTTGGTAAGAGATCATGGCTTTTGTTGGTATTTTCTGCTTTAAAGCTTTATCTCAAGGACTGTCTCAGAATATCTGGTCTCTGACAAGAGGCAACTGGGTGCTGGAGAACTGCCTTGAAGGTTACACTGAGGACTTGGAGTCCTGACCGCTCTGTCTTTTCAGTGAACCTCCTTTTGTTCCAGGGCAGGAATACAAAACTGGGTTTCAGGTGTTGTGTATGCAATAGTGTTATTCTTAACTGTGACAAAATGGGCCGGGGAGGAGGGGAGAGTGCAAGAAGTGGGAGTAGGAAAAAACACCTCTTATATTTAGTGTGTTGCTTCTCAAAAGTTTGCATTGTTTTGTAAAGTCATAAACGATAAACCGGATCAATCAAGTCTTAATTATTGAATACTTTCACTCTACAATTAATTTAGATTGTTCAAAATGAATGAGCATCCTAAAAAGAGGAAAAGGAAGACTCTACATCCATCTCGATATTCAGGTCAGTCTAGAGCTTGAGTTATGTATGCTTTAGTAAGCTTATTCCATTTCTGAGAGTAATTACTTTATGAGAAGAGACCACATGTGCTAATACATCAGTAATGTAAGTAAGAAATCTTGGTCTGGATAGATGGATCCCCCACCATGCATGCTGTGTTGTTAAGCTACTTTCGGTCAGTGCATCTGAACAGCTCTGTACCCCCTGGAAACAGGGAACCTTGCTCAAGCCACAAAATGGAGATGTTTCCACTAATGCAAGGGGAGGAATTTTATAGAAGTTGTGATGTGGGTGTCCGGAATCATTCAGCACTGACCAAACTGTGTTGCTGTCACTGTCTTCAGTGACGGTAGAGTTTGATAATGACTCTATCTGATACTCCAAACATCAGGAGAGCAGCTGAAAGTTGTAAATCACAACAAGAGTGTTATCAGGCCAGTACAGAATTCTCACAATACACTAAGTAAAAATTCAGCTGGTGAGGAGAATTTTGGTGAGTGTGAAGTACACCTGGAACTACGCCAACATGTTACTGTAAAAACTTTTTAATTTCAGATTCTTCAGGTGCCAGCAAATACATCGACAACAGTGGGATATTTTCTGACCACTGCTATAGTGTCTGTTCTATGAAACAGCCAGATATAAAGTTTTCTGAAAACAGAGGTAAGAGTACTTTGTGGTTTTGATCTGCAGTTATTTAGTAAATGTGTCGTGCTTCCATTCACAAATAGAATATGAAATACGTAGCAGGTGACTTCTGAGCATGTGATTTGCTGTGCCTTAGATTGGTGGAAGGTTGTTTCATCATTGTAATCAAAATACATTTTTCAAAGTAGAAATGATAATGACAAAAAGATCCTTCTGTTTTAGAGCACTTCTAATGATGATCAGACTTATTCATCTAAATATCCATTAGCTAGGGGATGTAAATGTTCTTAAGAGTTCAGATGGAGTTTACCATTGATTGCATTGGACTGTACTTAGAGAAAACAAGTTTGGCTTTATACAGTGTCCAATAATGCATGTGAAGTTTAGCAGAAAAAATATGCGGATAGATTTTTATTATATTAATTTTCCTTTTCTCTCAAATCAGGCAGAAAATCTCCAGAATTCTTATGAAGTACTATATTTTAAAATGTGATTCATTTAGGGATTTTGAGTTTTTTCCACTATACTCAATTTACTAGGTTTTGTTGAAATCTTAGACCAAGTTGCCACCTTTTGTTGCCAGCCGTATGTATGGAAATGATTTGAGGTATTCATTGTTACTTTCTGTAGTGTAGGTCATGAAGGGATTAGTATATAAATGTATGAAACTAGAATAAATAAGTAGTAGATAACACTGATAGTTAAAGACTCACAGTATGCTAGTATAGACAAACAATGACAGGAAAACCCCTCTCTTATCTTTGCAGGTAGATTCCACAGTCCCGTGCAGAGCCTGGACACAGATGATGATGGGAGTCCAGTGCATGCTGGGACTTCTCACTGGAGTGGGTCGCATTCAAATGTCATGGGGTTGCATTATACAGACCCTAAAAAGAAGGATAAAGGTAAAAGTAAATGAGTATTTACAGCTGAAGTGTTGGAGAGCTTGGGTGTTGCCTTTTGATGTAACTTCTTTGCCTTGACAGAAGAGGTGAAGGATTTGTAGTTTACACTATTTGTTGGTTAGTTAAACATAAAATACAGGCTGGGGAAAAGTAACTGCTTTTTGCATTTATGAGTGTCTGTGGCTAACTGAAAAGTTAACTGTGGATGCAGGTGTTTTGCAGGGCTTTTTAACCTCTTGCTTTTGTTATCGATCTCCTGCAGATAAAGGTACTAATAACGGGATGTGCAGAGACTTATGTGACTCACCGATATTCAGTGACAGTCCTACTGAAGAAGAGAAGCCTCTAGATATTCAAACTGTAGAAATTTCTACAACAGAAGTGAATGCTGTAGAAGTTCATGATATAGAAACACAGACCGTGTCACCTGAGAAGCTAGAAGCTGAGGACCTAGAGGAAATCCCTCTGGAAACTTGTAAAATCTTTGAGAAGAACCAGGCTTTGAATATCACAGCTCAACAGAAGTGGCCCTTGCTGAGAGCCAACAGCAGTGGCTTATACAAGTGTGAGCTCTGTGAGTTTAATAGCAAGTACTTTTCTGATTTAAAGCAGCACATGATCCTGAAGCACAAGCCGTGCGCAGACACTCATGTCTGTAAAGTTTGTAAAGAGAGCTTCTCCAGTAAAGTGCAGCTCATTGAACACGTAAAGCTGCACGAGGAGGATCCCTACATCTGTAAATACTGCGATTACAAAACGGTGATATTTGAGAATCTGAGTCAGCACATCGCAGACACTCACTTCAATGACCACCTTTACTGGTGTGAGCAGTGTGATATGCAGTTCTCCTCCAGCAGCGAGCTGTACCTGCACTTCCAGGAGCACAGCTGTGACGAGCAGTACTTGTGTCAGTTCTGTGAGCACGAAACAAACGATCCAGAGGATCTGCACAGCCACGTGGTGAATGAACACGCCTGCCGGCTGATCGAGCTGAGCGACAGCTATCATAACAAGGAGCGTGGACAGTACAGTCTCATCAACAAAATCAGTTTTGACAAATGCAAAAACTTCTTTGTGTGCCAAGTGTGTGGCTTTAGGAGCAGGCTGCATACAAATGTCAACAGGCACGTAGCTATTGAACACACCAAAATATTCCCTCATGTTTGTGATGACTGTGGGAAGGGCTTTTCAGGTATGTTGGAATATTGCAAGCATTTAAGCTCTCATTTATCTGAAGGGATTTACCTGTGTCAATACTGTGAATATTCAACGGGACAGATTGAAGACCTTAAAACTCATTTGGATTTCAGACATTCAGCAGATCTGCCTCATAAATGTACCGATTGTTTGATGAGGTTTGGAAATGAAAAAGATCTTTTAAGTCACCTTCAGATACATGAGACAGCCTGATTACTTTCTGTCCCTGTACTCACTTTGTTAGAACTGGAATCAATTTCCAGTCACTGCAGTGTGATATTAAATATGATTTTAACGTCAGTGGTACAATTCTAATGTTTTTATCTTTCTATCAGCAAAGCATGTGCAACAACTTGGTGGTGTAAATTTCCTTACTTAGGGGTTTCGGTAGGAATAATCGCAGTTTGATGGGTCAGATTTTGAGGGGAGGGACAGTGGGAGTAGTTGCACACCGTGATGGCAGTTCTGATGGTTGTTCCATATCTTGTGTACAAGACCAGCTATCTTGTTCAGAAAGGGACAAAGGGAAAGCCTAGTCCCCTTCTAGGTAATGCCATACTGATCTCTGCATATCCAGCTCGTGTTACCCTCAGTGGCAGCAGGTCAGTGTGCTGATGTTTAGTGAATTGCAGAGATAAGGGTGTTCCAAAAACTCCTAAGCGTGGATGTCTCCAAATTCACATACCAGCCTGTATTTCCCACCTCATGCTCTTGATGGGACACCTATCTGACCTCATTGCTTGCTTTCTTTGTTCAGTCTTTAATTTCCAGTGCCTGTCTGTGGGACTGTCCAACTGTCTTCCACACATTCACTACAGACTTCCTGTGTGTTTTTTGTCTCCTTTATCTACCTTGAGTTACAAGGCACCAAGGAGACACACGTGGTTTGTGTGTAGATTGGGTGATTTTTCAAGGGGTAAGCATAGGGAAACCTGCAAAGTGATCTAGCTGAGAGTGCAGAGTGTGATTTTCATATCTAAACCCCGCATTTACCTCTCACTGAAATTATGTATGTCATCAGCCTCATCTAGAGCAAGCTTTTATTAGTTTATAATTCTATTATTCTGTATATTTATAAATTTTAAACTTATATATACTGGCTAAAAGCACTGGTACAGTACAAAATTTTATTAACTAATCACTTTCAAACGATTCCGTACATCTGTTTAGATTAGATAATGCCATCCTGCCATTATAGTCTAGAAGTGAGTTTTTACAATGCATTTTGTAGCTGTATGTCTTTCTGAGTGGGTATTTGGACAGATATAAATAAACGTGAGGTCACTTAGGTTGTGCTAGTTATCGGGGTGAAATTACCCATGAATTCGTGGTGGAGTTTACATTTCTTTGTGCATTGATTGTAAATTTGTAATGTTAAGATTGTCTAATGCAAGCTTTGTATAGAGATAACTAACATACAAAACATTTCTTGCTTGGTGAGGTTTTGGTGTTAACCAGCCTCAAGGGTCTTTGCATTTGACTTTTAAAGCTGAGGATTAAAAATCGGTTGAATATAGTCAGTTGATGAAGTTCTGCATTTTAGGGAAGTATATTGGAAAGTCTGCTGTGGGCCAGTTAGTGTGTATTTCTTTGGAGGAGGCAAGACTATTTTGAAGTCCTGATTTACTGCTAAATCCTCTGTGTAGTCACTGAAAAGGGCATGTCCTGACTCTGCTAGCCTGGCCTACAGAGAATGGCAATGTCTGTAGTAGAATTGCTAATTTCCTATTTTGATCATGTTCATCCTGGCTGTCTTAAAATGCTAGCAGTAAAACAGCTAACAAAGCACTAGTAAGAATTAATTTATATATGGAAAGTTAGTTTTGTTCATAGGGATATAATTGGGGGGGGGGACAGGATGGGACATGCTTATTCTCTTAAACCCTGCTCTTGGTTACAACAGTGCGGCTGAGCTCTGAGGTGAGAGCTGTTCCAGGGACAGTGACAAGAAGTGGGGGGGAAAAAAGGCATTTTAAAAAACCCCAAACCACATACCTCCGGCCCCCTCCCCCTCCCCCCCCCCCCCCCCCCCCCCCCCCAAGATGAGTAAGTGGGCTTAAGAAGTGTGCATGTTCGTACAGCCCAGTATTACGTTCTGTATGGTAAAGCTGGGCTCTTGTAAAAGTGCAGAACCCTGTGGTAGAGAAAAGCTCCCAAGCAACTTCATGCTGTGATTCCTTATGTCTAAACTGGAAAAGAAAGGAGTCTACCATAGGAGTGTTAGGAAGCCATATCATTCCTGATATGCACCCTGCAATGGCTAATTAGGAGATATAGTCAGGTTTGTCTAAGGTTGGATTTTATAACTAAGGGACTGATGTTAGTATTTTCTTTTTAGTGTCTAGCAGAAAGTAAGGGGAAATGTACAGGAGTGACCAGTATCCCTTTACCTTAGGGGGAATACAAGTAGGGTATCGGCTTCCACGCAATCAGCGTGCTAAAAAACGACAGGTGTTAAGTAGTAGAGAAACAGGTAATGAGTGGAGCCTGACCAGCAGATGAAAGGGTGGAAGGAATGACTGTCATGCCAAGGACACCCCAGTGTTCCTGTGGAAGGGAAGCTTGGTGTATTTATGTGAAGGGGAAGGTCAGTGCTCTGACATTGCTGCGGCAAGGTGAGCCAGGAGCACATGAATGCAGCTGGTCTGGCCCTGCAGCAGTTTCATCAGTCTGGAGGCCTATAGCACGAGCAGTTAATCTCAGAGATTCACTGTCACAGACATACACCGGTAGGATTTTGTTCTCCGAGGCACACTCAGCTGTTCCCTGTGGTTGGTCAGGCTCAGGACCAGCGCTCTCACTCGAAGCTATATACCATCATGAGAATGGTTATGGAAGTGTTCTGTATTTGCACGTAACCTGTACTCTGCCTTTCAGCCTGCCGAGCCTTTGGGCTCGGTGTGTGTCGTGTATTGCAGCTTCCCGGGTCTGTGTGACCAGACGAACCACCTGTTTGACAGGAAGGACTCTGTTGGCCTCAGAACGCATGTAAATCCCGGCGGTTATGGCAAGAACCTTAAAATACAGCACACCAGTACTCTCCAACCCCCTGTTCTCTGGAATGCTTCGTGTCCTTGATTTCTGGCGCGGTTCGTGGCGGTTCCCGCCGTCCCACGCCGCGGTGCGCGGTGCGATGCTGTGCGCGGTGCGATGCTGTGCGCGGTGCGATGCTGTGCGCGGTGCGATGCTGTGCGCGGTGCGATGCTGTGCGCGGTGCGATGCTGTGCGCGGTGCGATGCTGTGCGCGCTGTCCCTCGGTGAGCGCACCGGGCGTGCCTCGCCGCAGCGGCCTCAGCGCCGGGAGCGCGCCCGGACTTCGCCTGGGCTCCGGGGAGAGCGCTCGGGCCCGCAGGCCGCCCGTTTCCTTTGGGCCGACACCGTCCCCCTCCGAAGCGTCCGACGGGCGTGCAGCGAGGGGTCCCGGGGGTCCTCGCCCAGCCCCGGCCTCTGCCGCGGCCTAGAGCCGCCGCCCGTCTCCATTTCGGCGGCAGCCGCGCCGCAACCCCGCCCCTCCTCTGCCCTGGCTGAAGATGGCGGCGCCCCGCCCCCTCGGGCCCTCAGGCGGGGCCGGGAGCGGCGTGACAGCGGGCGGAAGCGGAAGTGATGTCCGCCCGTCCCGGCGGCGGCGGGCCAGGAGGAGGCGGTGGCGGCGGGTAGGGCCCTAGCAGCGGCGCGGCGGTTGCCGGGTAACGGCGGAGCGAGCCGGGGCACCGTAAGTCCCTGGGGGCGGGAAGGGCCTTGTCCCGCCCGTGACCGCGCCGACCTCGAGTCCTCGCCGTCCCCTGGGCGCCTCCCCCGGGGTAGGGCCTGCCGTCGCTCGGCCGCGGGGACAGCGCTGACCTCCAGGCGGTGGGGCGGTTGTGAGCCGCGTCTTGCTTGGGGAAAGCCCGTGTCTGGAGAGCAGACCGCACCGCGTCGGCCTCAAGCCTGTCCCCCCTGTCCCCCGGCGCCGTGAGCCGCCGTCGGCCCGTGTGGTGAGGGGAAGAGGCGAGAGTCGGTCAGGGAGATCGAGCCAGCATAAACCCAGGTTGCTGGCGCTCGCTGCGGCCGGGAGCCCTGCTTGGGTTGGCTGGGTTTCTCAAACGAGCCGGTGAGAAGCCTATGGCGACCCGCAGGCGTGTGGGTACGGAGGGGCTCTGTCACTTGTATGTAACTTTCCTTGCAGTTTCACAATGGCAGAAGCTACCGTCTCTCCTCTGAAGCACTTTGTGCTGGCCAAGAAGACAATCACTGCCATCTTCGACCAGCTGCTGGACTATGTCACTGAGGGAGCAACTTTTGTGGAAGGTTAGCATTTGATTTAAACATAAGGGCCTTGTCTGTCGCTTTGAATATGTTTTAGGGCCGTGTGGCATATGTTGTAATATATATCAGTGTGTTGTTTGTGTAGGTGTATTAGGTGACTATTCAGAAATAGAATTGATTTTTTTTTCTACTTAGGAATGCCTAGGATGGTTACGTATACAAAATATGCAATAATATGCATATTTTGCATCACTTGGGCTGGTAGCTTAGCCTTCTTTCTATGGGGGTGAAAGCTTAACTACTCTAGCATTCATTGTTGTTTTGCATAGAGAAAAGGAAAAACAGGTTCCTTCATTATTCAGTAGGAAGTAGATCAACATGATGTAATGCAAAGAGGCACCAGTTACACCCTCAGAAGTAGCAACGTGGAGGCACATGTGTCGCCACATGGAGTTGGTAGCTCATCACCCCAGTGAGTTCTGGAAGAAGGTAGCCCAGCCTGGCTGATGTATCCATGAGAGCTCCTAGCCTTCCTTCCTGAAGGAGGCAAGTGTTGCAAAGAGCAGGGCAGATCAGCCCAACACGCTGAGACCAACAGTGTGATTGTCAATTCCTCTGCGGGGATTTATGTTGTGATTTCACAAGTGCTTGTGGTAGAGTTGTCAGATGGCAAGGGCTGATACCAGTGTCTGTAGTGGTGTTTTGTTTTCTTACCACTGTATAATTAAAATTTACAGAGGTATTTTGCACATAAAGTACTGCTAATCTATATATTGTATCCCAGAGCATGTACTCTATACGTGATTGCTTTTATATTATTATTTTTTCTATTTGTAGCAACATACAAGAACCCAGAGCTTGAACATGTAGCAACAGAAGACGAACTAGCAAAAATCCAGGCATATAAAAATAAGTTAGCGGTCATCGGTGAGGTGCTGTCACGGAGACACATGAAAGTGGCCTTTTTTGGCAGGTAATAAACAGAATTACCAAAACCTAATTTGATTTAGGTTTTTCTTCTCTAGCAGGTCTTACTATCTTCATTTCTAATTTAAATGCACTAGATTAGTGCTTCATTGTAGAATTATTGTTTGAAGTATAGTATGTAAAACCACATTCAACCTTACCTAATCGATGGTGAATACTTCTTTGCTGTTTTGCTTTGTGACTGTCAATTAATTATGTATGTCCTGTTACATGCTTTTCATTGATAAACTTTGTAAAATCATTATCCTGTACAGATCCATTATTTGACTCGAGAAGGTCTGAGTTTTGTCGTCATCTTCTCTAGAATGGATTTTCTTTTCCTATTGTGGAGGCTTTGTTTGTTTAATGTCTTTGTTTTACTGAACTATTTCTATTGAGAGCTTATGTAATTGACCACAAGTACTGAAAACCTAAACTGTTTGCTGCTTAATGTTCCTGTATACAAGCAACTAAAGGAAAATAGTTGAGAGGGTTGCCTTGCAGGTTGTATTGCCAGTCTGATAGATGTAGGTGATGAAAGGGAAAACAGTAACTATGTATTGTCTGGCCTACAGATCAGTCTGAATGAAGCTAGGGATTTCTGCTTTCTTGAGTCACTAGTTAGGAACAGTTCTAGTTCATAGTCTTCGTAGTCTGTGGAGGTATTGCTGTGGACTAAGTGTCAAACCTTTTGTATATTTAGATCGCATTTCCAAAATGATGGGTGAGTTAAATTAATTTCTGTTCTGAAAAAAAACCCATTATTTTCAGTGTCTGAAAACTTTTAACTTGGGTCAGCTTGGGGTCATCTCAGCTATTTTTTTTTTAAAATTTTTTTTAAAATTTATTATTAGCAGGAGAAAAGGGAGTTAAAAAGAAAGTTATCTGCTCCACCCAAAATGTGTTATGACATAAGAAGTATTCTAAAGAGATGCTGTTAGGTGTTTAGATCCAGAGCACTGAAGTTTTGTGTGTCTCCTTGTTTGTGTTTGGGATTTTAGCCTCATCTTAGTGAGGCTAAAGGCTCACCTTAAGCTTTGTTTGGGTCTTACTACTCATAAATGTCTGTGTTCTGAACAGCATGCCAATCTGTTCCTGTGGGGTTTGGAGGGTGTATGACACTGATGAAAATCTGCCTTACTGAATGCGAAGTGTCCCGGGTCAGGACAGTCAGTTATAAATAGTGAAGTCCTCCTAAAAGACTTCAGTCCAGTGCTTGCAAATGCTTTTATGTACCTAGTTAGTCTGGTGTCTTAGTCCACTTTGCTTCAGGAAGATTTGATTTTTCTGTGCTTAAATTCAAGCATGTGGTTTCATGGTTGTTGTTCTGCAGTATGAATCGTCATGCTTTAGTTCTAAAAATTCCATGGCAGTATTGGAAGGAACGTGTGCAATAGTCATCTTACCTTTGCTTTGCTAAAGATAGTTCAGAAGGATCTGGCATAAAGAAACCAGTTATATCTCAGCCTTGATATCTCACAGTTAGGAGATGTGTACACTTACAAAGTGTGATGTGTGACAAAAGTTGCTTTTGCAAAGGGGAGAAGTACAGCACAAGAAAAAGAGAGTCTAACTTGGATATTTAAATTGAATACATTTGTAAACTATTGTACAATGAGGACTGAACTGTTTCTAAAGAGGCAGCTGCTCAAAAATATGTTACAGTCTGTGTAACTTCATACTGTTGTGTAATAGTTAAAACTCTAATTTGTATGGGTGAGGGGTAGAGGGTTACTGGGAAGTAGGACATTACTTGCAGAATCTTGAGTTGGCAAGCAGTTCCTTTTAATCAGCAGTGGTTTTGTTAACTTAGCTACATTTTCCTTCTGAAATAAGGACAAAATTAAGTTCCACCATTAAAGACAGCATTTGTGTTTTAAGGCTTATGCACAGTAAATACATCTGAGGTTTTAATTTGAACATTGCTTCACTTCTTCCTGTAAAAATCTTCATTCAGTTGAAATTATCATCTATTAAATTGTTGTGCAGCATTCTGTGGAATTTGTTTTGCTTTACTATGAGTGGGCATGTGGAACTGTCTAATGAGAACATAAATTTGCCCAAAACATTACATAGATTTTCATTTGGTTCTTTCCTACAGGAGTTGTACTAAGTGTCATTCGGCCAGAGTTGAGCCAGTATCTCTTACACATTCCTTACAGACATTGAGGTATAGTGGATAACACATGCTTCCCAGTACAGGCCGAGCTTGTTGAGACAGTATCTGTTATGCAAATGAAAATTGGTTTTCTTGGTTGGGTAGGCAGTGTTGATACCAAGAAAGGGTTTTGGAACTGCTGTTCAGCTGAACTTTTCCTGCATTCCCTCCCTATTATTATGCTGTACTGGCTTGAAGCTTTGTCAGTCAAAACAGCTTTGGGTATGCGGGTCTGATACAGCTAAAGGGGTGCATTCTGTTCAAGACTAAGGTATTTGTAATGCTGGTATATTGTCCTGAGAGTGCTTTTTATTTTCTAACCCTCTAGAACGAGCAGTGGGAAGAGTTCAGTCATTAATGCAATGCTGTGGGATAAGGTACTTCCTAGTGGGATTGGCCATACAACTAACTGCTTTCTCAGTGTGGAAGGGACAGATGGAGATAAGGCTTATCTTATGACAGAAGGATCAGATGAAAAGAAGAGTGTCAAGGTATGTTTTTTGAATGATTAAAGCTGTTTTTCACAGTAACTTTCTCAAAAATCTATCTTTTAACAAGTATTTAAAGTCTAACAAGTGTAAGGCCAACTTACTCTGCACTTTTAAGTCCTTGTTTAGGAGGCAGTAACTAAGATGGTCATCTTCACAGTGTTTCTGGGGTATTTCAGGGAAACAAACAACATGACTCCGATTGTACCGTAGCCTATGTTAAGTGATCTGTTTCTATAGGACTAAGTTCTGTTACTTGTTAACAAGGTTTGGAAAAGGTGTGTCATGTGGTCTTGCAGTGCTTAGCTTATTTAGCTGCTCACATTGATATGTTAAACCTCTGGGGCAAGTTCATGATGATGATGATGCTCTGTATCATGCACTCTAGCCCTGTAAGAAATCACACTTTGTGGCTCCAAAGTAACTCTTCTCTGAGTTTCAGGGCACAACTCATCCTATAAATGCCAGTGAATCTAAAGGGTTAAAAAAGTTGCAGGAAAAAAATCACAACTATTCACCAGAGAGAACCTTGAATTCTGCTATCCTCTTCAAAGATAGATGGTGTTTGGGTTTGCTTGAAAACCAAATTAGACTGGTGTACAGACTTGCTTTTGGTGTATATTCATGTTTTTCTTCTCTTGATGGTCTTTACAGACGGTCAATCAGCTTGCTCATGCACTTCACATGGATAAAGATTTGCAAGCTGGCTGTCTCGTCCATGTCTTCTGGCCCAAGTCAAAGTGTGCCCTGCTGAGAGATGATTTGGTTTTAGTGGACAGGTATGTTTTCTGGTTTAGTAAATATTTTCTTAAATAAATTAGCCATTACTATGTTTAGGAAAGAGACTGGTTTACTCATTGATGATGTTTTGCTGGTTAGGTGGCCAAATTCTTGAAAAGTTGGTGGTTTTTCTTCTTTCTTTTTTTGTGTATACTGCTGCCTGTCCTCTCCCCTGTGATTTTGGCCTTGTAACAGAACAAACAAGTGTCTTGTGATTGAGCTGAATGAGGGACAGGCTTTTGGCTGAGGATTCTTTAAAGCAAACAGTATGGACGTGTGAATGAGGTTGTTGCAGCAACAACCTTTTGCCTAGCTCCTGTCTTTAAACACTTCAGACTGATGATGTGAAACATAAGCAATCTGGACTTCATGTTTTAAAGCTTCTGATAAGTCTTGCATGTTGAAGTAATGGGTGACCTCAAAATGTAATGGTGACTGTTGTCTGTGTATGCCTGTGTGTTGGGCTATTCCTGTATTTAAAGAAGTCTGAAAGCTAGATAAATGCCTGTATTCTTGGCCACTTTGAGGTATGAGCTGGTAATGTTTTTTGAAGCTGTTAGGTGATCTATACATAACATGTCAATATATATTGAATTTGTGAGTAACTCACTGAAGTGTGACTGAACTTGTAAGTATGACTTCTTCATACCCAGCAAAATAACATCCAGAGCGTATTCTAAAAAACTGTAGTGCTTTTTTGTAGCATCTCTGGGAGTTTGTCATTATTTTCTTGGGTGCAAGATCAGGTCCTGTTAGTCACAGGGAAATCTGGACCAGCTGACACAGGGAGCTGGTTGGTTTGATGTACTGCTGGACTGCTGATCTCAATCCATTGTGCTGTCTCCCCCAGAAGGGATCCTTGTGTAGATAGAGGGCATGTTTTGATCTGCTCAGTCTCAGTTGCTAACGTAACGTAAAGGGAAACAGCCTGGAATCTGAGAGAACAGGTAGTTGTAAGGAGAGAATAATCTTTTTGCTGTTAAGTAGAGCAAATTAGAACAAGGAATAATTGAGGTGTTGCAAACATGCCGTAATATATGTAATATGGGGAGGGAGACCATTCTGTGAGACCACCTGGATTTCTGAGAGACTACCTGTCACTTTTCTACGTATTTATTCATTTGAATTTGTATTTTGGAGTGAGTAGGTGGTCCAGTGAGTAACTGATAAATGGTAATTGGCTTTTGCTGTGTTTGCAGTAAGCTTTTCTGTCTTTTTACAAAGCCTGTACGCAGTCCCACTCTATCAGTTTCTAAAACTCAAATGCTCTTTTGCTGGATAAATACGAGTTTGTGGGTTTTCTTTGTTGTCAATAGCCCTGGCACAGATGTCACTACAGAACTGGACAGCTGGATTGACAAATTCTGCTTAGATGCTGACGTGTTTGTCTTGGTTGCCAATTCTGAATCAACTCTCATGAACACGGTATGATGTGCAATGATTTTATGTTATTTCTTCATTTAAATACTCAGCAGTTCCATAACTTAAAAGGCTTCTTGTAGACCTTTACTGAAGCTACCATGAATTACTGCACTTGGATCCTGTGAATGGGATTTGGGTCTGGGAAGCAGGAAACAATGTGTGTCCCTCACTAGGGAAAGGAGAACCAGGTTTCTTACCAGCTTTACTTACTCTGGCTTGAGCATCACATTGGCCCTTTCTATCTCCGTTTCTTTTTTGATACATAGATGATGTAGTGCTTGTCTCACTTTACAGGTTGTTGATATCTGTCATCTGAAGACACTTGTATTATCAAAGAAATAAATTATGTAGTATTTCATATCCAGATGTTCAGTAAGATACACAGAGTAGATGAAGGAAGTTGAATTTCTGTCTTATTCCTTGAGTTTTTGCCTCATAAGAGGGTGAATTCCCTTGATACACCTTGTATTGAGGACAGGTGATACAGATTGCCCACACTGGGCAGTTTTTTTTCTTCTGAAGATGCTAGCAAAAAGCATTCAGGTTGTATTGGTCTGTGCAACGTGAAGAACTGAAGATGTTTTAACACCTTTATTCTTTAAAGCCTTGTTTCGAGAGAGAAAAGACTCCTGTATACCTCACAGCCTAAATCTGGTATAACTCATAGAAGGAGAGCATAAAAGGTGGACAAAGGAGCTGTTGTGATATTCAAAAATTGCTTTTATTTTTTAGTGACCTCCAGTTTTGACTAAACTTAAGTATTATGAATGCAGGTGGTATCAATATAAAGTTGCTAAGTTATTGGAAGTATAATAAAATGAGAAATCTCTGAAGACTTTTATCATGCCTACTGTAGACAAATAAAATGCTCTGATTCTTCTGACATATCCAGTGTCTGAACTTTCTAATTATTGGGGCATTTTTTAACACAATAAAGAGCTGAATGTACAAAGACAGTATTTCCTTGCAGTCTGGCAAAATAGTTTGGTAGAAATCTGAGAAGAACATAAAATGAGTTTTAAAATGTTACATAACATCTTCTGAGCCAAATCCACAAAGACTTAAATACAAGAGAGACATGATTTGAGAGGGAAGATGATTGTGACAACATCCAAGGCACAGACAGGATTCGGCACAGCTATAGCTTTATCTTCTTCATTATCTCATGTGAAGGATACTTTTTGGCTTTTTAGTAGGGAAGGAGTCTAGAAATTGTTTGCATTATGTGCATGCTGTAGTTGGTTTAGTTTTTTAATTTAAAAAAAGGAAGAATAAATAAAGATTAGGTTTTGGTGAACATTTCATTGCTATATGAAAACAAACAATAAGAACCTACGTGCCAGATTTCAGGTTGGTGTCATGAAGTAACAGAGAAAAGACCACATTTGATTTGGCTCTCTCATTTGTTCAGGAGAAATGAACCATTAAAGACAATCTGACTGAGGTAGTAAATGTGGAGAAAAGACATACAGTCTATATATCTACTGAAGATTTTTCTGTAATTTTTTATTTGTCTGATCCTTAACACCCAGTCAGAGAAGTGCTACTCTGCTTTTTAATGGGTTGTTGGCCAGTCTGTGTTCCTTGTTGGGCAAGGCTGAAAGCTGCTAAACAGAAATAGGTTAGTCTTGCAATTGGCTTGAAGCATTAAAGTCTTGCTGAGGTTTTTTGGTTGTCATGCCTATAAATCCTCACCTAACACTGAGCTCCTTGTAATTATTTGAATCTGGGAATAACCAGTGTATGAGGTCCATACTGAGGGGAAAGGAAGTATATCTTAGTTGTGCTTGAAGCTTTGGCTTGCTAAACATCTCTCTACTCTTTCTCCTTTTTAAGTTTTTCAGCCTGGTAGACACAAATGAAGTTGCCCTTAACAATTATATGGCTGCTCTAAAGTGATATTTTTGCAGCAAATGGTAATTTCTTATCCTTCAGGTAAAGCTTACAATAACTGTGTTCTCATCCTCCTCAGGCATTATTTACCTCTTACCATAACAAGTTTGGGAATACTTGGCAGCTGCTACACAGTTGCCTTTTTTTTCCCCTCATAAATGTTATTTTTCTAGTATTCCCTCATGAGATTTCTTAATAGGAGTTCTTATTTCTGCAGTAGTAGTCTTGTTTACGCATGCTTACTCCCTGGCTGATGGAGACTAGTGAATGTATCTCCAGTGTTGTGTCCCAAATATGTGGCCATGTCCTGCTGCAGATACAAAAAGCTCACAGCTCTGCAGAGTGGGGATTTGCTCCATCACAACTTACCCATTATGGCTGTGAAAACAGCAGTGATGGGAGGTAGGTACAGGCAAGGGACATAAATACATTTTCTCAGGTACCTGTGTGTCTTATTCTTAAAATTTAAAAAAAAATAAGCTTTGTGACAGTAAGAGTGAAAAGAGGGGGAAAAAAGGACACTGAATGATGTGATAGATTTGTAAAAAAATAGACTATTTTCCAGTGGGTTCTAAACTATTTGTTTTGGAAGTTTTCTTAAATTGTGCCTATTTTTAGAGATGTCTGCAGTATCTTTGACTTTCAGCATTGGCATCAGTTTTAAGACGTTTGATGACTTTTGAGCTATGATAAGCCTCTTTTGCATTGGGTATCTGTGGGTTTTAATGAATTCTTTTTAATAAACTTCTAAAGAGCTGGATTAGCTACAGAATTGATTACAGAAGAATGCATGACTCTGGTTTGGATGTCTGGGGAGTTTTCTGTTTGTGCTTTAATTCCTAGGAAAAACATTTTTTCCATAAAGTGAACGAACGACTTTCCAAGCCAAACATCTTCATCTTGAATAATAGATGGGATGCCTCTGCATCAGAACCAGAATATATGGAAGATGTAAGTGATTTGATGGCTCTTATTTGGGTTGATTTTATTTTTAAATACATATTTATATGAAAAGGTCTCCATGTGCATTAAAAACATGCTGAATTGCCTAGGCAATACAGTTGTTAATATGAAAACACCAGCATTGTCGTCTTAATAAAAGGATAAGTTATTTAGTCTCAACATGGAAATAACTTGCTGCTTGTACAAGCAAGTTATCAACCTGCAATTCAAGCTGCAGTATGTGCAGGCAGATAATATAATGGGATGCTTGTTTAGAGCCTTTTCCCTTTGCAGGTAAGCTTGTTTTAAATCTTCTTTGTGTTACCTTTTATTTCTGTAATGGTAATACAGTCTGAGGGTACAGATTACATGTGTATAGGCACATCAAGCAGCTGGCAAAGTACAGTGTTAGATGGTAACAATTTGGGGTGCTCCTCAGATCTTTCCAACAGCAACTAGCTCGCAGAGGTACTTCTCTGTATGTGGGGAATGAAGTGGCTGCCCCAGTAACTGGCTGAGGTGTCTGACTTGCATCAATACAGACAGTTGTGGAAGGAAGGATTAATGCTTCCAGGGATGTTTAAATACTTAAAGGCATCTGCTGCCTGCATCAGTAGGATCTGAAGGCATCTGCTCTCTAAGGGGCTGTCCAGTGTCTGTTTCTGAGGCTGATGTTCTGGTTTGATGAAGGTTCAATGTTTGCATTTTTCTCATGAGCTTTTTGCCTTCTCCTCAGGTGCGCAGGCAGCACATGGAGCGCTGCCTGACTTTCCTGGTTGATGAGCTGAAAGTTATTGATCCTGTAGAAGCGAGGAATCGCATCTTTTTTGTTTCAGCAAAAGAAGTTCTGAGTGCCAGGAGACAGAAGGCCCAAGGAATGCCAGAGGGGGGTGTGTAGGAACTCTTGCTTTTCCTCAAATACAGAAAAGTACTGTAAAACCTGATAAACAAAAATATTTAAGCTGCAGTCACTGCTATGAGGTATTGCTCT
The DNA here is from genome assembly GCA_022605575.1 of Laterallus jamaicensis coturniculus. Taxonomy (NCBI): domain Eukaryota; kingdom Metazoa; phylum Chordata; class Aves; order Gruiformes; family Rallidae; genus Laterallus; species Laterallus jamaicensis. The sequence continues at coordinate 14,711,152 of JAKCOX010000015.1, forward strand.
CTCCCTTATGGTCCATTATATTTCATAGGTGGAGCACTTGCTGAAGGATTTCAAACAAGATTCCAGGAATTTCAACATTTTGAGCAGATATTTGAGGTATTTACAATGGACTTTTAGACTGCCTGTTTTTTAATGCAAAGGTAGCTCTTGCTTATGCTTAGCTTAATTTTACTGAACATAGTCCGTGTTAACAAGAGGAGGAATGTAAGGTGTTCAGGCAGTGTGACAGCTTTGCCTTATCCCTGGGCTCTGATCATCTGTTCCCACCTTGAGTAGCAGGTAGTTGTTAGAAGTAAGTATTGTTCAGTGAGGGAAGGGACCAAACCTGGACTCTGAGCTTGTGCTTTGAGATCTCAGTATTGTCTATATAGAAAGAGACAGTGGTCTTAGAAAGGAGTGTATCACTTATAACCACGAGCTGGAGAAACATTTGCTGTATATTAAACCTTATTTTGCTTTATAATGAATTGTTATAATTCAGGACACAAATAGTAAGTTTACATTCTGTTTCACCAATGTAAATCTCAATATTTACTTGCACTTTTAAAACCAGAGTTTTTAAATTATCACCATTATCTTCCTCTTACCTCTGATACTCTGAATGCTGAAGCTGTTTTTGCATCCTTGTTGCTGTACAGAATCCATCCTTCACCCTCAGTTTAACTGTATTCACAGCTGCAGTTTACAGTTTCTTTAGAAATAGGACTGGCTAGATAGTCAAATGATTTCTTTGCAATGGGATCCATTTATCTTGCTGAGTTTGATAGCTACTTATTTAAATCCATCGTTAGGTGCCTTAAGGAGGCATCTTGGGTATGCCTTGATGGTTTCCTGTGGCAAGTATCGAATGGTCTGACTGTAGTTTGTACACAGTGAGTGCTGAAGGCTGCTCTTGCATGCTTCAACCAGCAATCCCTTGTCTGGTATATTTATTTATTTTTTAATAATCTTACTGCCTCTGTAAAAAGTCTTCACTCATTACAGCAGGCCTGTGTAGCAGAGCCAAGTAATGATGTGTGTGTATAGAAAGGTGTTAAAGGAACAGTTTGAATCAGCCTTGCAAAAAAGCAAGGAACCCTCAGGCTAATGTTGACATTGAATCCTTATCCCGACTCTGACATCCGATGGCTTGGTTGTTGAGATGCTTGGTTTAGAGGACTGGCAGGGCCTATGTCCATGAGGCATGAAATTTCTTGCTTGTGTTGCTGGTTGTAGCCAAACCTGCACTTTTGTTTGTAACTTTTGTCCTTAGAATTACAGTAGGAAACTTTCAGCTAGTAGGAAAAAAGTGGAAAGTAAGCTTTTCCACCAGTTACTGTTGTTTAACATATTTTGCCACATGTTTTAACATATTTTCCTCAAAAGCTTTTTTGGACAAAATGTCATATAATTACAGTTAAGCACTCAGAGTATTTCAAGATTAAGACAGACATATTACTTATTAAATGATGCTCAGCTCATCTGTAGATCAGATGTCACAGTCTCAAGCTGGCCACCAAAATGAGAAGTGTCCATCACAAGGTCACAACCATGACAAGTTTCTGTGGCAGAGGCAGGGACAAAAAACAATTCTGTGACAGCACTGTATGGCCTTGAAACAACTTCTTTTCTTTTCTCACATTACCTGTTCCATTTATTGTGTGCCTTCTGACTCCAAGAGGGAGAGTGGATTCTGTCATGTTTTTCCCTGCTCAGCCATGTTTCATCCTGAAATCATAACGGAAGGTTTTGGAGTGTCATTGCATCACTTAAAGAGCATGACAACATGTGCTAAAATAAGACTGAGTGTCTGATGTTGCAGCTTCTTTCACGTGCAGGTTTTGTGGGCAATTTCCAAAGTTAAAATGTCATTTTCCTTGCTTTTACAGCAAGGCTGATAGAGAAATAGTTCACCAGGTTCATCTTCAGACCTAATACTCAAATTACTGTTACTGGAGCTGCCAGAGTAACTGATGACAATAGTGTGCTGGAGTCAGTTACACTTGCCAGCACTAGGCTATACCAGCTCATATATTAATCAAGAATATCATACATCAGGTAGAATTTTCTGTGTTTGGTATGAGAGGGAAATCCTACTTGATGCCCCATGTTACGCACAGCTGGGCCAGATTCGCGTGGCGGGTAGACTAAGCACTTCACCCTGCATCCTGACAGGAGAGCTGCAAGTACCAAGACTCTCCAGTTACACTCCAGTGTGTGATAGGAAAGGGATGAGAGCACAGATGCTTCTGTCTGTCCTCATCAAACACTGACCCCTTCTCTGCCTCTTTCTGTCTGTCTTGCTTTAGCTCCTTGTCTGTGTTCAAGAGCCCTGTTTAGACTTTCCATCCAGTTCACATCTCTGAGCTATCTCATCACCTCATAAACCAGCCCATGTGTTCCATGTTCCCACTGGCTATATCTGCTGGTTTGGTCCTTGTGGATTCTCTCACCCTGCTTTTGTCTTCACTAAAATTGGGCAGCTTCTTCCTCTTCTCCATATGGGCCAAGAAGAGGAACCGTTACTCTCCAGTACTTCCAGATTCCTGATTTTAGTATTGGTTCCCTGATAGGAAAGCCTGTTCATCCCAGGACTGATAAGAGCTCAGTATAGCTAGAATCTTTACCAAAAAATCTAGAAACCACCCATCAGTGCTAGTTTGGTATAATATGGGAAAAATTTGGACCATTTAAAAAAGGTTTGTAATTATATTTATGTAGACTTCTGTGTGAGGGCAAAAGGTGTTCCAAAAATAGATATAACATGTTTCTCTGCAAAACACAGCATAGTTTAAGTTGCTAAAAGAACTGGTCCAGGCGCTACTAGAAAGACTTGTAGGCAGTGGTGGAATTAAGGCATTAGAGATTCGTGTAGAAGATTCAAGAAGTGATGTTACTATGTATGTCAGCTGCAATAAACCCAATAAAGACAGGGAGTTAGCAGATCAGTTCTGAAATTTTATATTTTTGAATAATAGAAAATAGGCTGTGTGTCTGCTGAAATTTTATGTCAGGATACACAGAAATGCTGCATCTAAAGAGCAGAGAAGCGCAGCACAGTGTGTGCAGCAGACCTTAGTGGCTATTCTGCATGGAGCCAAACCCCACTGTGCGTCAGGTTGTAGCCTTTGCTGAGTTTCTTCAAAAAAACTGTAACAGAAACGATGTGGGGAGGCCTGGAAGAGGGAGGCAAGGTGCAGTAGTAATTCTGGCTGTAAATTGGAGTGAAGGAGAGAGCCTGAATTAGTACTGCAGAGTGCCCCCCTGGTGCTGCACTGGAAGTGGGCTGGAAGGTAACTGGTTTTGGCTACACTGTTGAAGCATACTTTCATGTTTTGATAAATACTTATTCACAGACTAATGGCAAAACTGCTGCTGCCCCCCTCTTATCTTTCCCGGTCGTTTAACTAACCTTTGTGTTTTTCCTAGTGCTCTAACTTGGATTTTCTGATTGTTTGTGAGTGACTGTCATCCTTTTACTTACCTCGTACTAACGCTGGGAAGACTCTTTCCTCTGTGTCTAGTCTAGCTCTTACAATGTGCTGATACTTAAGAAACTCTGGCCTTTCATTGCTGATTTCTAGATCTGCTTCATCGAGGAACAGGGAATCTATTTTACCCATTTTATTTGTTTTGTTTTGATACGTTGTTTTTAGCTGAAATTTCTCATCACATCGTATGCCAAGGTCATAGGCAAGTCTTTTAGAAGCAGCCTCAACCTCTTTGTGCTGTGAAAGGTGCATCCATAGACTGAGAACACTTAAAAAACCCCACAGATCTGCTATGCAGAAACTAGCTGCTTGCTTTCTTCCCCTCACATGCAGATGATGCTGCTACACTTTGTGGTGATTTGGTGCAGATTGAGGTCCAACGGCATTAAACCCAGGCAGCATTAAGCAGCTGCACAACCCAGGATGTGCAGCTGCTTAAAAGAAGTCCAAGTCTTAATTTATGGCTGATCACAATTGACTTTCTTTTGCCCAAATTAAACAGTTGCATCTCTCTTTATGTCCTAGAGTTTCTGAATCGCTGTACAAGATTCAAGATTAAGTTTGCTTAGAAGTTGTATCTGTAGAGTATACTTTACTCACTCATTCCACAATTCAGTAATCTGCAAATAAGATAATATTTTATGGACTACTTAGCAGCTTTTATATCCTGTGAGAAATTCTTGTTTCTTATTCCTAATTGTACCTGGATGATGAGTCATGACACGAGTGTGTCAAATTTTATTGACAGAACTGCTTCTTGAAGCTAAGACTATTTATTGCACTAAAGAAAACTAAAGCCAAGCAATGCCAGGATTCATATCAGACATTTATAATTCCGAAGAGAGAGTTTGGAAAATTTTCTGAGGAGCTACATTTATTTTACTTATTCATCTGAGGTTTTTCTCTTTTTTGTTTATTAATTTATTTTAAGGAATAAAAAACCTATGCACATTACTGTGAATGAACACGAAAGTACAGATTTGCTGCTATTTTGAGATTTCAGTTCTGTTGTCTTTTAATTTTTATATACTTTATCTGCCTTTTTATTTCCCTTTGGTTTAAGTTCATGGTAAAAATTAGCAGCAGGTGCTTTCTGACAGTGAAATTCCTGAATGTGTTGGCATGGAATTGCAGTAATGTGTTGTGGCTTGGGCCCCTCGCAGGAGTGTATCTCGCAGTCAGCCGTGAAAACCAAGTTTGAACAGCACACTATCAGAGCTAAACAGATAATAGACACTGTGAAAAACATTATGGACGCCATAAACGTAGCAGCAGCAGAGAAAAGGTAGGTTGGTTGGAGGGCTGGTTGGTTGTGGTTTATCCAGATCCTCTGAGGAGCCATTTCTGTGCTGGTGATTTTCTTGGGCCATTATGGACTGAAAAATGTACTTTTTGGGCCGGGTAAGAAATGGAGAATTTCTCTGGTGTGTCAGTCTTTCTTCTGTTCACTTGCACTGCTCAGCCTCGTCCTTGGTCTATGACTTCTGGACAAGGATTTTGGTTTATTTTGTTGCTCTAAAACAGTCTGTGGGTGTTCTCTTTTTGGTTTTTTTCCTCCCCCAAAACTTTGATATTTTAAACTTTATCTAGCTGTGTCCAGCATTTCAGAAGTGAAGTTTGGGCCTGTGTTATGTAAGGTTTGGTGTTTTTTTGTTAACACTAACACTGAGAAAATAAACGGGAGGGTGAACTGTAATTTGCAAACGCTTAGGATTTGTAAGGGATGAGAAGAGCCCAAGCTAACAGAGGCTTGGCCTCTGTCTCTTTCCAGATTGTATTCTTAAATATCTTTATTTTCTTTTTGCTCATGTAGTGTTTTAGAGCTAATGATAGCAGCTCATCTGCTGTGTCTGGTATTCTTTGAGGTTTGCATATGTCTGGGGTTTTTTTCTCGCTTTAGTTGCTACCTCTTGTATGTGGTGAACTTGCTGTCGTGTTTCATCCTTTCCATCCATCTCCTTTCTGTGTCTGGTAATAGTGTGTCTTTATGTTTCAACAGACTCCACTGTGCCTGTCAAACACACTCATCTTCCTGAATATATCAGCTTTCCCAAACTCCATGTTTCTGTACTGACTTGTCTCACGTTGTCAGATCCTGTGAAGTGTTTGAAAATACTCTTGTTACTCCACTTGTTCTGTCAGTCAGCCTGCCAGAGACTTTGTAGTGACCCCTCTTAATCTGAATTGCTGTTTGATGTTTCTGCTGGCCCTTCAAGATGGGACTGCTTTAGATTTTAAGCAATTTTTGCTTAAATGATAGGTTGAGGACTTCTGAAGAGGTTTTTTTGTGACAAGGTTGGTCTCTGCTGCCTCCCCTTTGCTTAGCAGGGTCATTGGATCCAGGTGACTATTAAGGAATAGTTGAGTGGTGCTAGTGAGCAGCAGAAGGACAGTTTGATCAGATTCCTCTGTTTTCTTCTTTTTTCTTTTAATTTTTAAATTGGGATAGACTAAGTATTAAAGGCCCATGATTCACCCTGACTGGTTTTTAATTATAAGTTTGTCTATACAGTGATGACAATTCCAATTCCAAGCGCTGTTTATGTCAATACATCAAAACCCAGTAATTTGAGTTACGTTGGCTCAGTGCAGCCTTTCAATGCACCTGTATATTTAATATCTCCCTTGTCATTATTCTGAAGCAGTGACTCTGCTTTGTTTGGCCGGTGTCACTTTGGATTCTTTGTGGCTGCTCAGTAAACCGTCAGCTAGGTGCTCCGTGCCCGACTGTGGGGCTTGTTTCATCCCTGGGAGAATGGCTGCTGGTGATGGTGATTTCCTTTCTGCTGTGCTAGAGTCCACTCCATGGAAGAGCGGGAGGATCAGAGGGACCGGTTGGACTTTGTTCGAAACCAGCTGAACATTTTGACTGAAGATACCAAGGAAAAAATCAAACGCGTTACCGAGGAAGTGGAAAATAAAGTAAGGAGTGACAGTAGGAAAAATCACTTGGATTCAAGTGTTGTCCCTTGTATAAGGCAGCTCCTTTAGGTGCCCACCCATCTTACAAATTATGTTTGAAATGTCTGCTATGTTCATTTTTCCAAATAATGACAACTCCACAACAAAACCCCTCAAAACCCCCAAAACTCAAACCAACAATCCTTCCTGACCATTGGGCAATTGAATCATGTATCATAACAGTTAATGCCATGGTCTGTTTTCACTCTGGCTGCAAAAGGAAGGGGTATTTTACGTATTTACTGCTCTCTTCCAGGTCTCCTCTGCCATGACCGATGAGATTTGCCGACTTTCAGTTTTAGTTGATGAATTTTATTCAGATTTTCACCCTTCTCCTCAAGTATTGAAGCTCTATAAGACAGTAAGTTTTCCTGCGTGGTTTGAAGCCGGGCTCTTTGTCTTTCCTTTAATTTTAATTTATATTTTCATAACTTGCGTAGCATTTTACGTGATGCTTGTTTAAGGTTGGCAGGATTTTTCATTCTGACATACATCTATCTCTCTTTACCCAAAACTGGAAAAGGTTGAAAATATTTTTCTGCTTTGTTTTTGGAAGGAAATGTATTTTTGTCTTTTTTACTAGAGTGGCTACTGAAGGTTTAATTTGCTGGCATCCTGGTTTGTAGTCTCTGTCTTTATGAAGCCCTTACATAAACAATTTTCACTACTTCTAAAATGAAATGGGTCCAAAATGCAGATGGACTTGTTAACTGCCCAACATTTCATGGGTTAATTTATTTTTTTAAGAAAAAAAAATTAGTATTTTATTAAACTTCTAGAAATTCCTTCTCCAACATAGTATTATAAAGGAGTATTTGAAGGACACCTGTAAGTGTTTTCCTTAGTGCACTTTGGTGCTGACGAGGGCCTGCCTGCTTTGGCTGGGAGCGCTGTGTGGCTGGGACAGGCCGTGCTGTCCTGGCTCTGCTCAGTGCCTGGAGCAGATCTCGGTGTGAGTGATGGGATGGGTTTGGCACCCATCAAATGATGACCATAAAGGCTTTGCAGGACAGCATGCTAGTGGTATGCTCTTCAGTGTTGTGGTTTATTGACAATATACAGGTGCTTCCATGCGCCTTTTAATGATCACAGTCCTAGAGAAATCTTTCTTATGTCACTTTAATTAGGTTTTCACTCAGGAGGTGCAATTTCAAAGCATGGTATTTCCATGGTAACAGTCTTGCTAACATTCTTTTGTTCCCACTGTAAGTAACAATGCTTAGTGTTTAACATATCTCTGCTCTGTAAAATGTAATCCATTAGCTAAATATAAACTGATGAGCATGTGTTCTTTATAAAACTTAAGGAACTGAACAAGCATATAGAAGATGGTTTGGGAAAGAACCTGGCTGATCGTTGCTCCAGTGAAGTCAATCAGTCAATGCATCAGTCGCAGCAGGAGATGATTGGTGAGATGGGAAGGAGGAATGTTAACACTTTGTTTAGAAGAAGACAATCTAAGAAAACTTGCTTTTTAAAGAATTTTCTTTCATATTGTGGTTTCACATTAACACTGTAAAACAATGAAGGGAAAGCTATCCTAGATCAGGACTGAGTGGCTGTGCAGATTAGCAGCCCCCCTCTGATTTTAACCAGTAACAGATGCTTGGGAAGAAGAATCGTGAACCAGGGTAAATACAGTGATCCCTCCCTAGTTTAGAGACTTCTGAACCAAGATTCTGCATCTGGATTAATGGCTTAAGCATGTAATAATGGGCCTGTCCTCTGGGAACTTGTCTAATCCTTATAAACCCATTTAAACTTCTGGCTTCCACAACAGATATGTGAAATACACTAATTGATAGATAATGTTTCTGCAGTGTAATCCTCCCTTTAGGTCCCTCCAGATTCGGAGTGCAACACAGGATAGTTTCACAAAGTGTCTGTGTGCTTCACGTTAACTTTCTTTTTTTTTCATTTATTTTTTTAATAAGTGGGACCTTTATTGCATGTCCATATTTCTCTCCTGATCTGTTTTTGGTAATAAAAGATTCAGAGCTAGATAATAGAATTACGTGAAGCCTTCTGTCATCTCAGGCAATAATGTTGCCTTTTGTGTGTGGTACCACAGAGCTGCTGGATAAACCAACTTTTTCTTAGTCCATCCTGATCTTTTGACCACTGATAGAGCTCTCTCTTTTAGTTGGACCATTTTTTCCAATGGTGCTTTCTCTGAGGGTTGATTTTGCATGGCTGTTTTCTTCTATCAGAGCAATAACTTGCCTGCTCTGCTATGAACAATACTGCTAACGTGCCCACTGCTTTTATAGGTAAATAAATTGGTCAGTTTAGATCCTGGCAAGGATGTTGCTTGTGATATGCTGTAAAGGTTGTAATGTTAACTAATCTTTACTATTCTGTTTTATTTCTAGAAAACCTGAAACCATTGTTGCCTTCTGGTGCTCAGAATCAGCTCCACTTGCTAATTCCATGCCGGAGGTTTGACCTTAGCTATGATCTAAACTGTCATAGTCTGTGTGCAGATTTTCAGGAGGATATCATGTTCCACTTTTCCTTGGGGTGGACTTCTCTTGTAAACCGTTTCTTGGGTCCGAAACAAGCTCAGAGAGTCCTACTGGGATTCGCAGATCCAAACTTACAGGTGAGTGCTTCAGAGATGAGGCTGACATTAAGTGCCTTGTTTTACCTTGATACATTGATTTTTGTGGTGTCTCCCTCTGTTTACACGCTTGCTGCTCCTTTCCCCTTGTCCCTTTGTGTGAAATATGTTTGGTGAGTTTGTTTTTATTGGATTATATTCAGGGTTAGAATGGAACTGAATCCTTTGCTAAACTTTGTGCAACTATTACCTGGATTTTTTTTCTTCCTTTGGATTGGACCGTTTGGGTAACCTTTCTATTTGTGACTTTGGGATCCTTACAGCAGAGCCAGTCCTCCATAAAGCCCTTATTCTATCCCAGTCCCCTGTTGCACAAGGAACTGTCAAACTTCCTCCGCTTCTCAGGAGCGTCCTTCAGATTACCACACTGAGAAGTTTCCTCAAACCCTGAATATATGAAAATAAAATAAAACCAGTCTGCTGTGTAGTTCCTTAATGCTTTTGACTCAGGCAAAGTATTCCACTCTTCTAGATCCCTCGTCCTTTAGCTACCACCCCGTCTGCTGCCAGCCTTCCTGCCATGACTCCAGAGAACATGTCGCATGATGATTTTATGGTTCCTTTGGTAATGAGTTTAGCTTCACTGACCTCACGGACCTCTATGAGCATCATCATTGTTGGCGGAGTGGCAAGTAGCATCAGTGACTTTGACTGTACTGGAAGCAATGGCAAAGATTAAGCTGGTCTTTTCTGTTTGGGGGCAATGTGAAGCGTGTGGGGGGCTTCATAACACTGGGCTGGGTGAGCGTGTGTAGTATGCTGGGCCCCCACAGTCCGCACGTTGGGAGAAAATTGCTCCAGTTACTCTGAGCATAGTTGGCCGTATTCTCTATGCCATAGGTCTGTGTTCAGTTTCTGGATTAACAGGTGGTTTGGTGGTGCCTCGTTCAGTTTGGATTTAGTGAGAGCTTTGTTTTTTCCTTCATCCTTTGCTGAAAGGCAGCCAGGCTTCTGTAACCTGCATGTTCTCTGTGCCATGGGTGTAGCATCTCACATGAACATAGCTGTACTGCTCTGCAGTAACAATACAGAAATAATGCATTTCCTTAAATGGGTCTGGGGGGGAGGGCTGTGAAGAGGAATTAAAAAATGGGTGGAATTAGATTTTATTCAGTAGGACAACTTACTGAAACTAATGAAGAATCAACTCTTTCAGATTTGGAGAACAGTAGGTTGGAAACTCATCTCTGTCTCCTTGAGCATGTACGGGTTGTTGTATCTTTACGAGAGACTAACTTGGACCACAAAAGCAAAAGAGAGAGCCTTTAAACAGCAGTTTGTCAACTATGCTACTGAAAAGCTGCAGATGATCGTCAGTCTTACCAGTGCTAATTGCAGCCATCAGGTCCAACAGTAAGTGTCGGGGGCTGTGTCCCCTCACTGGGGTGGTGGTGTCAAGGGAGTGGGGACAGGTGGGATGTTGTTTGGGAACACAGCTGTAGTGCCCCTTGGCATTAGTTAGGAGGGAGTTTTAAGAGTTTAAACTTACCCCTTTGGGAAGGTCAGTGCATATATGTGTGTGTGTGTGTGTGTGTGTGTGTACCTGAGAGTTAGTCTTAGATGTAGACTCTCATTGTCTGGCACCTTACTGTGAAGACGTGGGAGTTGTCGCAGCTTAGGCGAGGCTGAATTGGGCTGCTCAGTCACTCCAGTGGTGAGCACTTCTTGTGCCGCAGGGTTGGTACAGCTGAGCTCTTGGCAGCTGGTCCTGGCTCTTCTGCACTGCAGAAGAGGAACTTAAGAGCCTTTCTGAACTGTTCTGCTTCTATTATGTCTCTTTCCCAAACACTTTTCCACCTCTCTATGCAAAGTGATGTCTGGGTGGTTGTCTCCCTCAGCCTGTCCTGTTGAAACAGTTTGTTTTGATTAAATTATTTCAGAATGTTAGGCCTGCTGACTGAGCCCTCCAGCCACCAGGGTGCAGAACTCCTCTCCTGTGTAGCCCAGGGAATACTTTACTAATAAAAAGTTCAGCTTCAGCAGAGGAAATCATCCCCGTGTCCAGCAGCCGTGTTGTCCCTGTGAGGACATGGAAGAGCTGGACTCAAACCAGTGCTCCTGTGAGGTGAAGCAGAGGAGAGGTGACATTTCCTCTCCTATACATGAGCCTGTTGGCTTGCCTGGGGGTTAACGGGTGGTTTTGTTCTTTTTTATGAGTCTTGCAACTTGGATTGGGAGCTTGTGATGAGGGAGGCAAGTAGGCTTTGGGTGTCTCAGCAAGTCCGGGGTGCTCCTGGCCCAGAAAAGAGCCCACATTCCCCGTGAGCAGGGTGCTTAGTGTGCTACATGGCACTGCATGGGTGGGCATGTGCTGCTCCAGCACATGTTGCTGCCAGAGACCTCGGCTCAGACTTACACTTGTTGATGCACAGTGAAAAATTGCCAGAGCAGAGACATGGTGTTGGCGTAGGCTAAGGTGCATTTCTAATGTTTTAAGATTTCTTTTTAGAATTGAAAAAAATTACATAATTCTCCTGCTCTCCACTACCCTATAATCCTTTATGCAGCTGGAGACTTTGATTGCTGTGTTGTACTGCACATTGCAATGCCACGTGATTTTACTTACTTACTTATTTGTCTTACTCTGTTGGGTTTTTTTGCAGCACAGACTTCTGTGAACCATGATTATGAGCTTGTTTTCCCTTTAGGGAGATGGCCACTACCTTTGCTCGGCTCTGTCAGCAGGTGGATATTACCGAGAAAAACCTGGAGAAAGAAATTGCTAGGCTTTCCAAAGAAATAGATCAGCTGGAGACCATACAGAGCAACTCCAAGCAGCTAAGGTAGGGTCTGGGTGCCACTGGCCACGAGAAATTCAGTGGGTTTGGTGCTTGCTGTTCCTTTCTGGTTGAAATGAGGTGGGCACAGGTGCAGAATGGTGCACAGCAACACCTGTTTTCTTTACTTGCAACTGAAGCATGCTGGTGAAGTTAAATACACGTACGCTTCTGCCTGGGGGAATGAGCAAAGCTCCAAAAATATTCCTCCTTAGATCGCCTTTACCTTGGTCTCTGTTGTATGGGAGAGGTGGCTTTCCCAGGAATACTGGTCTGCTGTAGGTAAATCAGGTGGCACCTTCCCGCTGGGGCATGCGGGAGCAGCTGTGCCCCCTGGGTCAGTCGCTGCAGGACATGTTTTCTGTTAGTACTTGTCACAGGTGGTTACAGGAGAGAAACTTCCAGCAGTTGGTGGTTGAGGGACTTGGGGGCAGCCTCAGCTGTAGTTTTGCATCCCGTTTCCCCTGCCATAAGGAAGGCTGCCCTGCTGGGCTGCCCTTTGGCCACTGCCCTTCCAGACCGCAAGGGGATAAAGGTCTGCAGAGCCCTGTGGTGCTGTGGCACAAAAGGGCTGGTGAGGAGCCCAGCTGACTGTCCCTGGCAACTGCAGAACTGCTCCAGGTTTAACACTGAGGGGCCAGAACCTGGGCAGTCTGGGGTGAGGAGAAGTGGGAAGAGGGGACACGGGGCATGCGGCCTTCCCAGCCTAGGCGGTTCCCAGCCCCAGGCCTGGGGCTCTGGCCAGGGATGTGTCTGGGTTTTCTTAGTGCTGTGTGTTTCAGGAGCGGAGGAGTAGAAGTTAAACCCTGGGTTGTTACTGCATTGAAGTAAATCCATTGCTTTTGTTTGTTTTACAGAAATAAAGCCATTCACCTTGAGAATGAACTAGATGGCTTTACAAAGCGTTTTCTTCAAAAGAGTAAATAAAACATCATTGCTAACTTCCCCTTTGTATCCTTTGTAGGGTGAAGGGTAATTTTACAGATAACACTTCTCCTCTGTGGAGTCACATGAAATGATTTCTATTTTAAATGTTCCTTTGATTACACTTGTTAATTATTGTAAAACTTGGCCTCTGCTGGTGAACCAAACTGAAGAGCTGTGGCACTGTTACATTTGTTTTGCAGAGTTTGGGTTAAAAATTCTCTTCTAACACTAAATTTCTTTGGGCACTTGACAATAAAACCCCAAATCCTTACTGGTTTTCAGTAGTGTTCAGCAGTGGCAAGTCTCGCTTCCTGGCATCCAGGAGTTTCTGCAGGGAGAGCGAGCTTATCAATCACAGCTGTCACCATCTCCTCTTTCCAGTCCCTTAGGGATTAGCCAGGGATGGAAGATGTGGCTTTTTCATGTCTCTGTGGTTCTGTTTAATGAAGGGAAGGGTAAGTCCTGTGTGGGGAAAGGACTCTTTTTGAAAGCAAATGAAGTGGGGTTGGGCAGCACTTCCTCAGAGGGAAGTGAGATGACAGTAACCTGCAGAGCATTTACTACCCCCAGCGCAGCGGGCTCTAGTTGTCCCCTCTGGTTGCCCTGTTTAACCAAGATGGCGTTAAGTAAAAATAAACCTGTTTCAACAAGCTTGGCAGAGTTCTTGCGGTTTGGTAAGTGATGAGAGCACAAGGAGAGCACAGCTAGAACCCCCATTCAGGGGAGCTGGGGCTGTTGACGCTGCCTCTGTCCTGGCAGAGGGGCTCGACTTGTTTTTGCACGTTGTGGGGGGTGGGAGGTTGGGGTGTCAGGCAGGACCCGGAGCTCTTACTGCTGGGGTCACAGATCAGGGAGAGGCTGGGCTCGAGCTCTGACTCGTGCTGTATCCTGAGCAGGCCCGTGGTCCTTCGAGGGGTGTTCAAGCTTAGCCTTTGCTCCTCTCCTGCAGCGAGAAGCCTCTTTTTGAAGACAGACGTTCTTGCTGTTGCCATCTGCCATCACTGAACACCTTTTTCTAACTGAACTTTTTAAAAATAACTTATTTTAGAAGCACGGGCCTTTTCAGAATATCTCTATATTTTTATGGAAGTGTGAACATGACTAAATGAAATATTCAACTTTAAAAGGTAGGGATTTGCTGTTTTCCAGTAACTAAGGGCTATCTTTAAAGGAAATGAATGCAAAATCTAATGCAGAGGCATTTAAGTATTTGAAGATGAAGAACACTGTTTTCACCATGATGAATTTTGGTGTTTGGTTCTAGCAGGGCCAGCAGTGGTCTTGGTTGGACCTTTTGTTAGTGTGTGTGAGAAGGCTTAAAATTTTTGAGGGAAACTGAAGTACAAAGCTGAGGAACAGCCCAGTCTTCTTGTGTATCAGGCTACAACCTGTACTAATGCTCTTTTCCTGGAGCATTTCTATGGATGTTGTATCAAGACAAAACTTTACATGCATGTGTTCTGCAGTTATGTATTAAAAAGCAACCCCAACCAACCTACCCCTTTGCTCTGGTAAGTTATTTGGGAACTCCTGGGAAGGGGAAAGCCTCTGCCACAGGTCTCTGCTGTGGCGCTGTAGTGGTAACAAGGAGCCTCCCCACAGCACCCACACTGCTTTGGGGAAAAAATTTTCCCTCTGTTAGCTGCTGGTCTGGCAGTGTATTGGTGAAACCTTCCGCTGTTCAAGGCACACATGAGGGTTTGGTTCACTACCCCATGGGCACCAGGAACACGTGTGCTGGGTCTGAGCACGTTTTGGGGCTCAGCAGGAGTGTTAGAGAGGGGACGCTTGTGCTCACAGCCCAGATAAAACACTCTGGGGTGATGCAGTCTGGTTAAAAGCACTTGTTTATTGGTTACAATATCAACTCATGGCAACATCTTTCACTGAGCCACTGTACAAATACAAAGGAAAAGATCCATCGTGGAAAAAAAAAAGAGCTATAAACAGAGTTCATAGCATGTGATATTTTTTTTTCACAGGGATGTCTTTTTACAACAGCACTGTTAAAGAACAAATGGCACAAGTCCCTGGTTTTTTTTAATAGCTTAAATAAAAGCTTTAAGACTGTTTCTGTATACATACACAATCCAAAGGCAGTGCAGAATCACTTCATAATTGGTAACATTACCAAAGTTTTTCCAAAGTAGTCAGCAACAAGTTTAAAAAAAACCAAACCCAACCCAAAAAGAACCCTAGCTGGTGAGAAATGCTGGAAAGTAAAGGCAAATTAAAGTCAAGCATGTTTAGAAGCGTTTTGTTTTGGACTCCTTTGGATGTAATATGTACTACGAGTGTTCAGATGCTTTTATTTTAAAAAGGAGAAAAACACAAATAGAGCACCATCGTGTAAGTAAAACAAAGGCTTGAAATACCTAAGACTATTCCACCGAAGTCCATATTAGTTAAAACCTAAACATACTGTGTGGTATAAGAATGTCAGGCACATGTAATCTGTTATCAGTTATATCAATTAGTAACACTGTTCACACATTTACCATAACAACACTGCATTAACATTCTGCATGTATTTTACATAACCAGCAATTGGATAAAAAGGCTCGTGGTGCCTCTGAAGTGTAGGAAGTATTTGACCAGCATGCATGCCAGAGTACTGTGTACAAAGTGCACCATCAACCCATGCTTAATTACTTGTACAGGAAATGCTATCTCAAAAAATCGGTCATTCTGCTACACAACCATTTATACCAACTAGTTGAATTAGCCAATACTCTCACCAACATCTTAAAGCACAGCACTAAACCTAGTGGAGGTGACAGTGTCCTCAAGGAGGAAAGACTAAGCACTCTTGGAATGTTTTGCACAATGTTTTCATTCCACCTTAAAGAATGTGAACTTCATCGTGGGACAAGCGGTTACACTAACTGAATTAAAGAGTTAACTATCTCCAACCCATGCATTACAGTAAGCACACTAGGACCAGCTGTTACATCGAGTCAGCTTTGCCAAGTCGAGGTCAGGCCCTCTCCTTCGGCAGGGGAAAAGCCTGTTCAATCCATGTTCTGTTTCAAGTGGTGTATCACTTTGTCAATGCATTGAACTATCGGGTCTGCCAGATACTGCCACGTATCTGCAAGTTAGCAAGGCAGAGGATAGCGATGTTTGGAAGAAGAGAGCTCTGGAGACAGATGGAAACAGGCCCACGTTACTGGAGGGAGCGAGTATACATCAGCAAGATGCCACATAGAAGCTTCTCGTGGTTTTCAGGATCTCAATCAATAAACAGGTGTCCCAGTCTACACGGGAAGAAGCCCCAGTTGGGCGTTTGCCTGAATCATATTCTCTATTATCAAGTTAAATCAACATTAGAAAACGCTGACCAAAAAAAATAATGTACCTGAATAAACCAGATCTGGTATCACAAAGCCACTTCCCGAGCCACAACCACGTGGCTGGTTTAGGAGGGAGGCTGGGAAGGTGTCACCGCCACCACTTTGGCACCACGTTCTGTTACTCCCTTTCTTTAACTGCACAAGTTATTGGGAATTCTGATAATGATGTGGCAGGCAAAAACTTTTGCCAACAGCGTAAGATGTACCTGCTAGTGCTGCCAAATCTGTGTGAGTGATGTGCTACCATGGCACACTACGTCACACAAGCTGCACACTTGAGCCTACGTTACACTATAGGCACAATGTTTCCTTTAAGACTCAGAGCCAGGAATAGAACCTTCTAGCGAGACCTTTGAAGGTTCATTTCATCTCATTCCCTTCCTCAGGTTAGGAGGAGTCTGAGCCATAGAACCCCATCCAGCTCAGCAAGGGCGTCAATCCCAAAAGGGCACCTATGGCCACTTACAGAAGCAACCATCCCCGCCTGTACATGCTCCTTATTTGGCCTCGTGTAGTAACGATGCGTTACATGATAGCCACAGGCTTTGGAAAACAAAACCCAAACTGTACAGGACCGTGATTCAACAGCAAATGTCACCTTGGCAGAATCTTATTCACAGGCTGTCTACAAGCTCCTGAGAAGCATCAGGTACTGTTTCCCCAGTTCTGCTTGGGCTTCTTCCAGGTTTCCTCGTGCAGCAACACAGGAGGAGCCACCTCAGGACCTGCAGCACTGCAAACACCGGCTAACCGAAGAAGCTGGCACGGAGTCGGGTGATCCTTTGGGAACCTCATTAGCGAATAGCTGGCGCTCCTTGTTATTTATCTAAAAGCAGCTGAATCCAACAGGCAGTTGCCCATCCAACAATGTTATCTGCAGTAATACCTGGATCAGCCAGCGCCCTGCTTACAGCCTACCTGAACTTTAAGAAGTTATATACAATTGTAAAATGTTTGGAGTTTTGCAAGTAGAAACTAGTTTTAATACCAGAACGTAAAAATGGCACCTGCCTTACACAACAGTGTTGACCAGGAAATAGGTTCAAAACACACTTTTATGGAAAAAAAAAATTTAGAAAAAGAGTATTTTTCTTAAAATTCCTTAGTAACAAGTTTCCAGAATGATTCACTCAAGGCAGCTGTGAGTTAAAAAACAATAATCAATTGCACCACTAAAAAAATAAAGCAAGTCTGTAAGATCCCACAGAACTGCTTGCTTAAGAGTGTAACAAGAATTCCATAATAGTTCTGGTAACGCAGAGATCACAAAGCAAGATGCTGAGGAATTCCTGTGACATACAATAATACAGTGTGATTTTGGTCCTACACCACAGTCTGCTGCTAGCGAAGGTGTACTGCTCCAGCACGGGACAGGCCTTTTTCTTTTGTAAAAGTGAATTTCCTGTGAATGACTGGTACGTTTATTGGCACCTTCACCATTACAGACAAGGCAAGTTCACAGGCACAGTCTGGAAGTACTGAAATTTAGCATTACAAACAGAAGAAACTTCACAAATGGTCATCTCAGCCACAAATCTGGTTTGGCATAATACAAGATACAGGGCACTTGTATTTACTCCCTGACCCAGAGATACCCAGACTCCCCGTAACATCAGATGAGGGCAGATTAACATTATCTTCCAACCTGATGGTTTAAAATTCCTCTATCTTTAAAATAAGTCACTTAAGAGAAACCAATAGACTTAATTCCCCTTTCCAAAAGGCCACAGACCTTCAGATCCCAAGAGAGCATCCATTACGAGCACAGACATGCTGCCAGGCACCAAAAAGTTAAGTGATCTTCCCAGGTAGTTTCAAACGGGCATCAGCCACTTGATTTTCCTCTAACTACACTCAACTGTACTTTATCATTTATAAGCAACTGGCACCAAGTTCAGAATAAAATCAGGAACGGGAGAGGAAATGGCTATTTACAGTGACAGAGCTGCAGAACAATTAGCATCTAATAAGCCACCATGGTACAGTTCTCTGTAGCCACAGGAGAACAAGCAAGTTACTAAGTTTCTCGTATGAAGCGTTCAAGGGTCACACAGGTAAGTAAGGTTATTTGGTTCAGTGTAAGTTACACAATTCCTTTTATAATTCACACTGCACATAACTGACAACAAGCGCTTTTGGTTGTGGTATGCTTTGGCAACCTCCTCGTGCGGAGGGGGATTACAGGCGATTAATTGCACATTTAATTCTGCTTGAAGAATTTCAGCGAAGTCCTCCTGAACCTCTCAGCTGACTGGGGTAACCGAGCGAGCTCTGCGGCTGCTCTCTGCGCACGAGCACCATGCCAACTCGTCCTGTCAGTGCCAGTCAGCTGGAGCTTGTGGTGGGCCAAAACTACCTTACAGAGTTAGAGCTGAATTGTCAAAAGGAAAAGCACTCAGCTGCTTAACGACAGCGATGCGGGTCACTTGGCTTCCTTACCCAAGGACCGCGGGGAGTAACTGATGTGAAAAGCTGCAGGAAGCAAGCTAATTAATTAATTAATACCTCTGGAACTGGATTTATTTTGATTTTTTTAGTTTTATTTTTTACATTATTTTTGCTGTTATTGCAAGTCTGCCTGGCATTAACTCCTTGGTGTTTGGAGGCCATGACTGCCAATGGATGAACCAGGAACCACTGGCTTGAAGGGAAATCCCCCCTGATTAAAAATAGGCAAGCAGGTCAAGGAGTGAGTGAATAAAGGCAGTATTAACTGGGAGTCTCCAGGGCCTTTAAAAAAAATAAATTCAAATGCCTTCCATTATAAAAACACATACATACCATTGGCTTCACTTTATCTACAGTAAATTCACAAAAACATTTAGAACAGCAATCTACTTCATCCACTACAAAGTAACTCAGAAGTGACATCTCGGTTAAAAGCAAAGCTAAAAATGTAGTTCCTTGAAAAATGCAAACATATTTCTTTACATACAGACAAATGTTACATGACTGGCTGCTATAATGTGTATATTCTGTTATGTACAAAAAAGAAAAGTACAGGATTAGCAGACTGAGCACAAGCAAAAACCCTTCAAGGACAATCTAACCAAACCACCAAAAACAAAAAGACTGGCTCTTAGTTTGTCGGTCACCATGATTATGTGTGCTGGCCCCTTTAAAAAGTCAGTGATTTCTTCCCCCCTCCCCTATTTCTTCACTTGATTTTTTTTTCTAGTTTACAGAAAGCCTTTTTGTGTAATAATCAGTGAATAGAAAAACTTCACCTGCAAATACAAGGTAGAAATGTTATTTCACAGCTATAGGCTGCAGCATTGATCTCTCCAGATCTCAAATGGAGAATGTACATGTTTGGCTCCCAGTTAATTCCAGATTCTGAGAAAACTGTCCCAAGACCCTGTAGCTACAGCCATGCCGTCATCAGTGACACCTAAACAGCTGACACGGTTGTCATGGCCAGCAAGGACACCTGAAAAAGAAGAAGCAATGGAAATTAATATTCACAGGATGTCACGGTCATCAGCTGTTACTCTGCTCTCCCAGGAAGTCTTCCAAATAGCTAAAGAAGAGATGTAACGCAAGATCTGAGCGCCCTCTCTGTCTTTACCCTGCAGAATTATGCACATCACAACAGCCCCATCAAGAAATGCAACAGTGAGGTTCTTAGGAATACCTACACACAATATTGCCTCTGTTTTTCCCTCTGCCCTTCCAACTTCTTCCTACCCCAAAGACTCCTTATCCCTCACCAGGCTCCCAACAGCTTCTTCCCCTGTGCACACAAACACAATGTCTTCTGGCAGCGCCCTGGATACAGGAACTACCATGAGCTCCCCTTGCTTTGCAAACCCTGAGTGTCAGCCCGCCTGATTGTGGCAACACTGTACCCAGCCTCCTCCTGCTTTGGTTTTGCTTTCCTTCTACCCAACCCCGCACTTCCCTGCTCTCCCACATCCAGGACTATTACAGCTCAGCCTGTCCTTTAAGGGATAGGATTTGGTTTTTAGTCTTAACTGCAGAATCAAGGTTCAGAACTGAACCAGGCCCCTCTGGGTTCACCAGCTACTGTAGGAAGTGAGAAGGGTGTAGCTCTGCTATAAACATGATGTCTATCCTGACAGAAGTGACTAATTCAAGGACTAAAAGCATCCACTTCCTTCCCAGCAGTAGGAAACTGCAGTCCCCAAAGAAGATGACTGTAACTTCCTACTATCCCAATTACTTCCTCTGATGGGTGCAAAACTCAATGCAAATGTATGATTTTGCATTACTTCATTTCATACACATCAGTGAAACAGATTTTCTGCAGAAGTGATGTCATTTTGGAGGCTGTTCCTTAGCCTCCAGAGCTGGTGTCTTCCAGCACAGAGACAGATAATGGCCAATACCCAAAACCAGGAATGTGTTACTGACTCCACCCATCATACACCCTAATGCATCGCAGCAACTGTGAGATGCAACCAAAGGCAACAAAATACAAGGCTGCCATTCCAAGAGAAGAAAAAAAGAATGCTAAACCGAAGCAAGCAGACTCCCTGACAGCAGCAGCAGCACTGGCAATGAATTCCCTGTAGATTTTCAGTGTCCATCTTCTGCTGAGGAACTGGAAAGCTTCAGCCCATGGCTGTTCGGAACTCACCTGCTCGCTCCCCTTTCAGAGTGTCCCAGACGTTGCAGTTGAAGTCGTCGTAGCCCGCTAGCAAGAGGCGGCCGCTTTTGGAGAAGGCTACAGAAGTGATGCCACAGATGATGTTGTCGTGTGAATACATCATTAACTCCTGATCTGCACGGAGGTCAAAGAGTCGGCAAGTGGCATCATCAGATCCAGTGGCAAAGGCATGTCCATTAGGGAAAAACTGGAAGTTTTAATTAAAAGACAGGAGTTTGACACCAGCAAAATACACTGTTTCATGCATTACTTCTAAAACATCACAGGGTTATTTGCCAGAGGGACCAAAAGCAGAATGATTTGATTCTGCATGGTAAAAGGCTCCATATGCACAGCTACACAACAAAACACTCCTGGAGTAATACTGGGAGCACCTGAGGGACTGGAATTTCACCCAGACAGCTCCTGACTGAGGTACAACAGGAGTCAAAGGGGGTGAAACTAATTCCTACATCTTGAAGCAAAAGGCAGTTCTGCACACCCTGGCTGCAGGCCAAGAAGACCTGAGTGAAGCAGTACACAATGTTCTGTCTTGAGCTGGTCAGCCAGGTTGGCTCAGCCAAGATAGAAGATTGCAAGCAAGCACTTCAATTTCCAAACACTCCTCCCCCCCCCCCCCAAAAATCTACTCCAAATCAGAGTCAATTTTACAAACAGCCACACTGATTGAAAGGGGAATGAAAAGAGCCTGACACATCTCAGGCTCCAGGTCTAAGTATAGGAACTGCATGTTTCTGCTGGTCATGCTTTCGGTATTTTCTCAGCCTTCATAATTTTTCATGTTTATCAAAAACAGATGCAGTTCAGACTTAGATTTCATTCCCTATTTATCAGAGCTTGTATCTTGCAGATCAGAACATAGTGTTTCTATGACAGAGAGGAAATATAATCCGATTTATAAATATTACAAAATGATTCCAGGGATGAATATTCAGCACAAGTCCTGGTTTTAACTTTGCCTTCCAGAGTATTTCACTGAAAGCTCTTTTCAACAGAAAATACTAAGTATGCTTCTGTTCCACAAGCAGCTTTCAGGGGAGGATGCTGTGCTATTTTGCTCCCTCTCAGCATATCGCATTTATCTCCAATTTTCAATTTTCAACAGACTGCAACACAACAAAAAGTGCCCCTCCTCCATTTTTGCTTCATAAAACCAGTAAGGTCTCAGTGACAGAAGAAAATATAGCTGAAACTGTTCCAAGAACACTTCAATGCATCACAGATAATACCAAGAATTCACATAATACACAAGTTATTAGCCAACCGTCTCCGTCACATATGCTCTAACGGTCTCCACCCCAACAAAGTAACTGATTTAAATCAAGGTAACCCACTAGCTGGATTCATGCAACTAGAGCTTTTATCCTCCCCCTTTCTTCCCACATGGAAATACAAATGATCACTTACACAAACTGCATTAATATCTGACACATGCCCTGTGAACGACTGCCTGCACATTCCATCTCGAATATCCCAAAGCTTCGAGGAGGCATCACAGGCACCCGAAACAAAAGTCCTCATATCTGGACTTAGAGAGAGACTCATCACATCGCCAGTATGCCCAGTGAATGTGGTGGTCTGTTGACCAGTTTCAATATCCCACAAAGCGCTGCAGATAAAGTGACAAGGTTAACACAAGGTACATGGTTATGAGAGTTAAAGTTTTAAATACAATTTAAGGCACTAGAGAAGAAAGGGAAAAAAACCCAACAAAACCAACCCACAAAAAACCCTCCAGAAAACCCCCAAAACACAAAGGCCCAGAGATCTCAAAAACTCACCAAGTGGTGTCTCCTGAGCTAGTGACAATTTGGTTGTCATCTAGAAAGCGACAACAGGACAAATATCCTAAAAACAAAACAGTTTTGTTAGTTTCAGACCCGTAAGTGACAACTGAAGTCTAAAATCCAACAGCAGTGATTAAAATTCTCCCACAGTTCGTCTGTAAGCCAACAAAACTGCTTCACAGTTCACCATATGCCTCAAAGCAAGAGCCTTTCATTTGGTGTCATAAAAATCCCCTAGCCGAAGCAAGGATATGGCTGACCTGTGTGGCCCGGCAGCTCCCGGCTCACTCTCACGTTGCCCTCTCGTGTTTTTAAGTTGTATATGGAGCAGATGTTGTCCAATCCACCACAGGCAACATAGTTTCCAGACGGTGCGTAGGCACAAGTCATCACCCAGGAGGATCTCAAAGGGATGGCGTGCATCTTGAGAGAGACAGAGCCCATGAGTGCCACAACATCTGTGAGCTTCCAGTTCTCACCACGGTCACTCACATCAGTTAATGAGTTTTGGCAGATTAAACACACCCCAAATTTCAGCACTTGGGTTTCAGAACATATATCATGACCTACAATCTTACCTACACACACAAACTAGGATGAAAAATACCTGAAGTCTCCGGGGTAGGTACAGGGAACTTCAGCACAAGGTAATTTATTAGCAAAGCTATCCTAAACTTAAACATTTACAGCATTGGTTTATTCTACATAGATTTCTCTGTCAAATTTTTCTACAAGTCTGAGCTACAGCTTATAAAAGGGGATGGCTGTTTCCCTGGAGACCAGCTTACAGAACCAGCTCACCACTCCACACACTACCCAAGTTTTATTGTTTTTTCTTTCTGTAAAGCCCTCCTGAGGGCTGTCTACTGAGGTTGTGTACTGCTGGGTATCCCTACCACTTACAAACCATATTAGTCTCAGAAGCAACACCACTCAGGCAGAGGGCCATACTTTCAAGCCACTGCACCAGCAAACCAGAGAGAAAATGTACTACCTAGAACCACTTACTACTGTTTCTGAGACACAACCTACAACACTGGTACTGGGACCAGTGATGTATAGTATCTTTATTAATGATACTGACAGTGGGATTGAGTGCACCCTCAGCAGGTTTGCTGATGATACCAAGCTGAGTGGTAAGGTTAACATGCCAGAGGGATGGGATGCCATTCAGAAGGACCTGAACAGGCTGGAGAAGTGGGCCCAGGTGAACCTCATGAGGTTCAACAAAGCCAAGTGCAGGGTCCTGCACCTGGGTTGGGACAACCCCTGTTACCCACACAGGTCAGGAGACGATGTGCTGGAAAGCAGCCCTGGGGGTACTCATGGATGAAAAGCTGGATGTGAGCCACCAAAGTGCTTCTGCAACCCAGAAGGCCAACTGCATCCTGGGCTGCACCAAAAACAGGCGTGGCCAGCAGATGAAGAGAGGGGATTCCGCCCCTCCACTCTGCTCTGGTGAGACCTCACCTGGAATACCATGGTCAGCTTTGGAGCCATCAACATAAAAAGAACATGGACCTGTTGGGAGGGCATCAAGAGGAGTGCCAAAAAAAAAAAGACCACAGAGCTGAAGCACATCTCCTATGAAGACAGGCTGAGTTGGGCTTGTTCAACCTGGAGAAGAGAAGGCTCCAGGGGGACCTTACAGCAGCCTTCCAGTACTTGAAAGGTGCCTATAAGAAAGTGGGGAAAGAACTGTTCATGAGGGCATGGAGCAACAGGACAAGGGGTAATGGTTTTAAACTAGAAAAGGGTAGATTTAGGAGGAGGTGGAGGCCCCATCCCTGGAGATATTCAAGATCAAGCTTGATGGGGCTCTGAGCAACCTGATCTAGTGAAGATGTCCCTGCTTGCTGCAGGGGGTTGGACTAGATGGCCTTTAAAGGTCCCTTCCAACATAACACATTCTATGAGTCTTGGTTTTTAACGATTCCCTTCCAACCACAGAAAAAAACGTTATGCAAACCCACTCAAATACACATATTAAGCACAAATTATTGATATGGATTATAAATAACTCTACCTTATTTGTTGTATAACTGTCCCAAATAATTAATTTTCCATCTTGAGAAGCACTGACTAGTAGCCTAAATATAAACACAAAATAAAACATGTTAATATAAAACAAAACATAAAATCTCAAAATAGACATATATCATGCATGGTCACCAAGTGATTCAGAAACTCCAAAATTCCTCTTTTACCCTCTGGTTTTTGTGTGGGTGGGTTTAGGTTTTTGGTTTGGTTTTGGGGGGTTTTTGTTTGTTTGGATTTTTTTTTTGGGGGGGGGGGGGGGGGAGAATTACTTGGAAAAAAATCTGCAAAGATCTGTATATTAACTGACCAAAGAATCACATGCCCACAAGGACTCATGATTAGCCATGGACAAAGCCAAACAGCTTCATGAAAACACATTTTATAAACTCTCTCCACAGCTGCTTTTATTTTTTACATATTAGTATTTTAATCAGATAGCTATACAAAAATACACAAGACATTTAGGGGAAAATAAATCTTACTTTGAGAGCAGATTCCAGCTGTATTTCTTTCTAGGTTACATGACAGAGAGTAGACCATGAGGCACTAACAGCATCTGTCCGTGAGCTGCTCTAAAGGCAGGATAATGAAACCCCTGCTAGAAGCTAAGTAACCTTTCCCACTATGTACAAGAGGGTTTGGGGTTTTTTTTCCAATGAAATCAAATTTGTCCATAAAGGTTTTAGATCTGTGCTATCCCAGAAGTTATATACTTGTCCAACGTCTTTATAATATTTACCGTTCAAAAAATATGCCTCACCACATACCTTCCTCTGCTTCAGACAGAGAACTTTGGTAAAGCTAAATGAGGGGAAGGGCAGAATGCCCGTGGGTAAGAACAGAGAAAGCACCTCTCCTCTCCACCACGGCTTCTCTGTCACCACTATGCAATCCTCACTGGTTTTTAAAAGGCAATGTAACTCAAGACAAACAATCCACCACAGTCGTGGTCTGTGTTCCCCCTGCAAGGGCTCCCAAAACCTGGTATTAAATCCGAAGTCGACAACCTGAGCTCTAACCCTTAAACAGCAGGTTTAGGGGTCACTTGTACAAACCTTGAGTCAGATCCCCAGTGCATAGCATAGATTTTAGCTAGGTGACCTCTAAGCGTACGCCGTGTCCGCATTTGAATCCGACCCACTGAGTCCAGACTTGTTGTGATCTAAAAATAAATAAAACAAATCCCTGAGATACTGAGAACTATTTTTAACACACAAGATAACAAAATACATTTCACCTTTGACAGAAAAGAAGCTATCTTGGCATGCAATATAAAGAGTACCAGTGCACAACCCAGGTTTAGGTTCATGCAGCACTGAAGAAAACAGATTTTACAGAAGACAAACACACTTCACAATGGCTGTGACTGAAAGTTCTAAAAGCTTTTAGGAACCATAGCATGCAATACTGAGTCTATTTCAGATTATCAAATCTGAACAGTTTCACTTAAAATCAATGGAGGAAAATCTTCCAATATTTAATGCACTGTTACTTTTTAAAGCGTGGCAGACATTTAAATTCAAAATACTTTTCTTTCTAAAACACAGCTAGAAGGCATTAACTTTAGTCATTCTGAATATACTAAACACAATAAACACAATCTATTCAAAAGGTAAACTGGAAGCAGGACCCATTAAGACAGTGGGGGCTTTTATGACTGGTTGGGGGTTTTTTGCTGGCGCTGTTTTGTTTTAAATAACAGTATAAATACGTGGTATATTTCCAAAGGCTGGTTTCACTTTATTCTTTCAGCTACGAAACAAGAACACATCACAGTGGCAAATTGTAGGGATTTTTGTTTTTGTATATGCCACATAACAGCCTATACACAGAATCAGGAACATACCTGAGCCAGAGTTGTGTCACTACATGCTTTCCTTGCATCCTGAAACAAAGAATGGAACAATTTGAATCTAAAAGGCAACACTAAGCATCGACTGAGAGAGAGCCTTGAAGGAAAAAGAACCCTTCTGTCAGAATCTGTTCAATAAGCCTTCTGTCACCCTAGTATGTTTTATTGTCCAAGGAATCTAAAGCACTGACACACAAGCTAGGGATAGGGGAGGAAGCGGGACTTAAGGGCCATGCCCCAGCAACCTTGGAGTCTCCCCTTCTATAGAGCAGGTGACTCAAAGGCATGTGGAGCCACCCAGAAGTCCCAGCGCCTAACTTCTTCCCTGTATGCCTTCCCTGGTGTGTGGATCTGCTCACTCAGGATGTGCTGAGCACTAAGGGAAGAATCTGAAAAAGCAACCACATATTATACAGGATTAGCAAGGCTTATGCTAGCTGAGGTTCTTGCATGGATCTCCTTGGCATCGCAGGAGGGAGGATGGCAGTTAGGAAAGGCAGGATGAAAATGAACAGGCAGGATCTGGAGAGCAGGACAGACTGCAGGCTTACTGAAGCTCCAACTGCTGAAGCACTTCATACACAGCAGAGGGAAAACTAGTCAACTAACACCCTCTTCACGAAACGCACGGTGTTCAGGTCTCTGTACAGATACTTTCATTACTGCAGACTCTATGGGCATACAAAACAAACTTTACTTTGGTTCATATCACCAGAGGAACAGATCAGGCCCGACCGAGCCCAGTTTGCAAGGCTCCGATGTAGTCACAGCTGCACTGCACCCCTGCAACTCGGGCTCCCTCTTCCAACAACAGAATTAGGCACAGAGTCAGCAGCCACTTCTGAGAAGTATGGTTTGAAATAACTGGCTTAAAATTAGACAGGAACTCTGTAGCACATGTTAAAGATAAAACTAGCAACAGCAGTGCTGAAGGATCAGCCGTAAGACCCTCTCTAGCTCCCTGCAATTTCTCAAAATACCTTCCAACTCCTGTAAGCAGGCATCCCACAAATGACAGATGGCACTCTTTACCACCGATTTGTGTCTCCCCCACCCCAAGAAAGCATCCAATCTGTACACTAATGGCAACATCCTCTTTAAGAGGAGGAAAGGAAACATTTACTCACACATTTTGGAACTGCATCAAGGCATTCAAACTAGCATCTTAAAATCCTTCAAGCTGTTGCTTGAGAGTTACTTGACATTACAACTCCAACAATTATTTCAGCGCATGTTTATTTTGACCACCCTTCATAGCTTTCCTCCCAGAGAGCAAGCCTGAGAGTGGATTAAGTCATCTCAACTTATTTTTAAAATGTCTGAACTGTAGAAATATTTATAAAATGTTGACATCTGGAATCAGGAGGGGTTTAAAATACCAGAGCAGCAAATCCCCTAGCACTCAGAACTTATTTCATCCACAGGAAGAAACACACTGGATTTTAAACAACTTTAATTGTTTAGTTTAACTAAAACACTTGAAGATGTTCAACATAAAATGAATTCTGAATGCAGTCTGTACAGAACAAAGCTATTTTTCTTAAAGAAAAAACTGTTAGCAACACCTGTGCGTGAGGCTAATGCAATTAGCCAAGATGAAGGAATAAGCAAAGTTTCAACAGGTTATTTTAAAAATTTCTCACATTTTAAGTGGCAAGTCTGCATAGGCCTCACTGTAACAGAATCATCAGCATTGTAACAAAAAACCTGTGCTATGTACTTGTAATTTTTCTCAGCTCATGCAGTAGACAATGCAGAAATTCTGAGAAACATTTACCTGCTCAATCAGTGTTCTGTGATTTCCTAGTGCACACACACTTAGGATTGCATTTTTTTCACCCAACCTATATGTATTTTTTTAAAATACAGCATCTTGTTTGTTCAAAATGTCATTCAATTTCAAACGCCACCATGCCAAGTATGCAACACCTCCAAAAACTGTATCCTGAATTTCAATTCTCAAAGTGAGGGCACACATCACACAGGAACGTTATTACAGACAGAACTAGGAATCAGCATTAACCACAGAGCCACCCTGCTATCCAATAGCTCCTTGTCCACTAATGTTTCAAACTTCCTGCACTAAAAATTCATGCAGTCTTATTCTACCCCTCCAGCACAGTCTCTCTGTGTACAGGACAGAGCCACAGCTATACTAACCTCACAGGGAGGCAAAGGTACTCCCACCATGCAGGTATCACCAAAAAATACATAAAATCTTCCTTAAGCTTTTCTAAAACACTGCAGACTACAAGAAGTCTATTGGAAAATTGACAACTATGCATCAGAGTTTACTTTAGGAAGCTGCAACTCACAAGCACAAAGCTGATGTTTCATTATTACACTGCTAAGAGAAAACAGGCACAATCCAAGCCTTGTAAACAACTAGGACAGCAAACTGCTAGCTATATATATAACATCAAATACTGCTAGCAACCTCTTTCTATAGAGTGCATCAAAAATAATTCCTGAAATTTACCAGCCTGCTAGATATTTGAGACATTTAAAAAAAAAAAAAAGGTGGGTTTTTTTAGATCCTGTATCTACCCTCATACCCATTTCAAGTAAAACACCTATTTAGGAAAAACACCATGCAGTGATTTAATCAGAAAGATAAACAGTCACCTATTCAAATAAGAAACTCAATTATTTGGTCAGAATGTTTCTTGACTGTTACGTTATCAGGAGCATTTTTAACTGCATATTAATCTGAAGTTAAAATTACACATAAGGTATCCAGCCCTGCACTCAGATCAAGAGAGGCAAGCACTGATTGCCAATGCTGAGCCAAAAGAGTCTGATGGCAACAGCCCAGGTGAGTCAGCGCTACCTCTGTATAGGTCCACTTTGAGGTTTGGGTGAGAGTTACAAGGGAAATGTTAAATTGACCTAAAACCACGAAACCAACTCCTTATACAAAGGGACATGCAGATTTTTATGCTCCAAATTTTAAAAAGCCAACCCTTCCTGAAACACAGCCTAGCTCTCTCACTTGCCTGGTAAGTGTTTCACCCAACAGCATCGTACATTAAACCAGACCGAGTGATTATTGAGACTGAAATAAAGACCAATTGGCTCTCCCCATTACATCATGTACTGAGAAAGCCTTTACACAGCAGGCAGAAGAAAAATTTTAAAAATTACATGTATCTTATTTGTGCAATGCTGTAATATAGCTTAAATTAAAAAAAAAATAAATTAAACTAAAATTCAACTAAATTTTATTTTTAAATTTTAAACTAAAATTTAAAATAAAAATATTTTAAACTAAAACTTGCCTTCCTCTACAGACTAGCTATAAGGGGTACCCAGTGCCACAACACTGCCCGACCCCTGGCCTGTCTTTCATCACTGTATTAAGTGAAGACAACAGGACTCAGAACTCTCCTTGAACACTGAATGAGCACAAGGAAAGCAACATATGCTCCCAACACCAGCACAAACACGTGAGGTGTGTTTATTGCATGGCTGATGCTAATGAGCAGCCTCACATCCACTGCACTGGGCAGCAGATCACCACAAACCAACTGCTGCCAGCAAACACCACGCTAAAGAAGTCGGTGTGCAAGCAACATGCTCTGAGAAGAGCGTAGTCTCAGCTGGCAGTCATGACTGAAGGCATTCCTGTAGCAACCTGATGTGTGGATGTCTCCTGCTCAGAAAAAGGAAATTTTGATGAAGAATAAACAGACTTTGAAGATCTTTATGATGCTTCATACTTTTTTCTCTATGGAAAACTCAATTGCTGAAACACACAGGCATGTTGCAACAGATTCTTGGTAAACTGACTTTGGGCATGACAGCCTGGTTCATCTTCAATGAGTAATTCTGACAAAAATTTAATGCACAGAGGGGAATCCACACTTTCAAAAAGTAAGTTCAGCAGGAAGAAAAGAAACAGAGCCTGTAGAAATGACATCTGCCCCTGGAAGGCGCTCTCATACTCCATGCTTTGATCTGCATGCTTATTACAAGTGGCAGTGCAATGGTCACTTTTAGCCCAAAACCAAGCTTTAAAAATATTCTCAACTTGGTGTGCCTCACTTCTAAAGGTTTGCTGCTCACTTTAAAAAAAAAAAAATCCAAACCAAACAATTTCCAGCCACACAGACACCCCTAGTAAGAAAACACAGCAAACTGTCACAGGAAATAAACCATTTTGGTTCAAGAAAGTGAACGTATTTAGCTTTATATGTATATATGGCTTACTTCAGATTTAAAACAATTCAGAAAATATTTTAAACCCTGCACAACTGAAAACAGGAGCACTTCATTCCTTTAAAAGAAGAACTTTATCATGAAAAATAAGCAATTAGCAATTCTTACTCTGATTTGATTTCGCAGCTGCTCTGCCTCCTGCCGTAACTGTTCCAGCTCACTCATCTTCTTCAGCCTCTATTTCTCACACTCCACTGGTGAAAAAAACCTGCCAAAGGCAAGGGGAAAAATAAGTTTCAGTATAATCTTCTCTTAAATACAAAAGGCATAAAAAAAATCCCATAACCTATATATATTTATTCTGCTTCTAGAATCGCTTCCAAATAGACACTTCTTTTAGTACATTAATGAATTTGGCAAGGCCTAAGTGATTTCAATTCCTGAATTACGACGAAAAGCAGAATTAAATGAAGAGCATTTTGAATATAGGAGCAACCGTCAACAGAACCACCCACTGAACTTAAAAAACCTGTTACTGAACGCATTTGCAGCACCATTCTTCTCAAGGACCCCGAAACCTCTGTCAGTCTTCACCCCAAGATGGCAACAGAGAGCAAAGACTGCGGTGGTTGTCTCGAACATCTTTCCCTTTGAGCTCAGGAGTGTTAACCATACAAGCACCTTTGCACATGACATCCAAGGTGGTTTTTGTTTTAATTAAAGACGTAAATTTTGTATCCTAGACTACAGCTGAAATAGCAGGCTTCCTACAACCTTTTTCCTTATTTCCCTTGGCCAGGGCACAACGATGTTTTCATTTCAAAAGCACCCACACGGTGAGAAGGGACAGTAAAGACAGCACCAACCCTAAAAGCATCCTCTGGCTGCTGCAGTACAGCCCACAGCAGCCTAAAGCAGTTCTCATCTCAACAAGGACTCAAAGCAACCGTAATAAAATGAACAATAAGCAGGAAACCCACATGCAAGCACACTTCCAGGTTAGTAACTTTTTGAATCAGATTTTGCATCCGATTTTTTCGGTGTCGAACAGTTTCCTCCAATCGATTTTCCTCTTTATCCCCAGTACAGCAGTGTTGCCAGACACCACTATAGAGACCTCTTTAAGTCTATTCACAGACTTCCATATCCTTGCAGTGAAAGTAAAATAAGCCAGTAGGTTGCTCACAAACAAGCCAGGCACTCCTATTTTTTTTAATGATAAAGCACGCCAGAAAGGTCAACATGGTGGTCCCACAACATTATCCCAAACCATTTAGAGCTTACAGAAGAAAGCCAAAGGTCAGACTACTACTCACAAAATGAAAATCAAGGGAGGAAGGAAAAGAAGTGGGGTAAAGAGCCTATTCAAAATATATTTCATTTAAGCATGAGACAATATAGTAGCATCCCCCAATTTAGCCCACTGAAAAATGGCAAAAAAACCTCAGAGGAAGATAGGTCACAGTGTGTCTGGTTAAATTGTAGACCTCCACGGAAGCCCCTTTATTGCTCAAGCTACAGGTTCTTTCTAGTTCAGTCGTGATGTGTTCTGAAAGACCGACTCTGGAAGGCTTTTTTCCATCTATAAAAGCACTTCATAGATGTAGAGTGAAAGGTTTTGGTTCACAGTAACTTACTAAAAAGATAAACACCCTTGGACTAACAGCTTACACAAGTGTTTGAGAAACTTCTCGCTACTCAAGAAGAAAAGCCTATGTTCGTTAATAACCACCTACTTTTTCTTTCAATCTGATTCCACAGATACCACTGCAAAGCCCGTTTCAGAATAAACCCACTAACATACACAAATTGGACCACCTCCAAAACACATCCTACTAAGTAAGAGCACAGTGGTGACTAAGGTGTCTACTATCTTCAGCTATTCGTAAGCACATTATGAACTTCACACCTTTCCCTCCCTTAAAGCTATGCTCTGTCCCATGACAAAAACATTATAATCCATATATGAACACTCTAGGCTATTTACCACCATCTTCCAATTTCATAACAATATTTAATACTGCTTAACATACAGGAGGAGTAAAACAGAAGCTGTTGACACTAATGCGCGATTTCAAAAATCAAGCATTAAAACCATAATCACTTCAGCACACATGCTAATCACATGCCTTTAGTCTTCAAAGCTTAATTACAATTTTGATATATTTGACTGGAATATTAAACCTCTATGAACTATAGTCCCACTTCCCGTTCCAACAGTGTCAAATGATCTTTTAAAAAATGTTTTTTCTTGTTTTGTGCTAGAACCTACACAAAGGTAACACAGACAAAACAATGGACTGCAAGCCAGCCATGATATCTGCCAACCTTTCTGCAGTCTTGCATGCTATTTTTAACAGAAGATAACGATTCCTACCAGGGAAGTTTATGTTTTTCGTATTTTCTGAGCAGAGAAGTCAGCTTCTGGCCTGTGGTGTGCCACACACTTCAGTACACTGTAAACAATAACTTCAAAACAGAGAACTGATCATAAAGAAAGTGACATTGCTACTCAACTGGAAGCACACACAGCTGGTCACCAGTAGCTAAACTAGGGCATCTTCTTTTTAACTGATAGGTAAAACTATGAACATATTAGAAAATTAGCTGTAGCATTTCACTGGCTCCCAAAAACTATCAATGACCGTGCTGCACTTCAACCATAAAGTCAGTATTAATGATTGTAATGTCATTCATATCAGTACTGTTCATCATTGATGCCATTTCTGCATCAAGCTGCACCAGCAATTAAAAACTTTAAACTGTGTTACACCCATGCGAGTTCCAACATGGACATACTCCAGCTTTAGAAGCCTTCTCATCCATCCATCCATCCAGCTAACCATCCATCTTTAGCTTAAAAATATTCCTAAACAAATTAAAGGACAGTGTTATTTCATACTTTTTTTAAATATGTAATTTTTAAAAAATTGAAATCTCCTGGCAACTTCAGCATGTTTGAAATCTGAAAGATTATTAGCATTACTGCTCAGCAGACACGTATCAGTGGTTCAAGGTCATGCTATACCTCAATGAATAGGACGGCCCCCAAGCCAGCGGGCATTTCTACAAAACCTCAATTCATTTCAGAACTGGATTATTGTAGCTTTAAGCATTAAAGTTCCTTTCCAGTATGCAGCAGCTGATCAGCAAACTCTGAGATACTCTTAAACGATATATAAACACCGGGATACTACAGTAAACAAAGTGCAGTTTAACCATTAAACTGAAGCGCATCCAATGCTCTCTCCTGTACTGGCTGACTGCAGCTCCCACTACAACTGCTTGTGTGTTCAGATGATCATCCACCCTGAATTATTTAGCAGAACCGTAAGCAAGATGCTTCCACTTGGGATTTTTAATTTTTTTAAGCACTATTTCGAGGTGCCCACAGGAAATTACAGAAATTGAGTGGGTAGAGAGGAAGCTCTCATGGACGCTTTCCCAGATTCATGCTAACTCTGCAAGCAGCATCTCTGAACTCCTGTCAAGCTACTGTGCAAACACCTTACTGGTGCTGTGCTCACAACAGCACTGCAGCACGTAAGCACGTGCTTGGAACTTGTGCATGCAGATGCATCTGTTTTAATGCTTCTGATGCCATGGTGATATGAGTAAAAGAGAGAAAAAGAGAGGAAGCTGTAGTCAAGGTGTAGTTATGTCCACAGACCATTATCCAGACCAGATTTACTTGCTGTAATACTGGGTTTAAGTGTATCAGTGAGGTGGCCAGTGAAGCACAGCACAAACACAGAACTGAGATGATTGGCAGCAACAGCAAAGCAGAGGCTGCATCTTATAAAGCTGTCTTCAATGCCGAGAAGCAGGTCACCACCACAACCTTCAAGCATCTATTTCCCAACACTACCAGTCATCAGATAAAAACTAACTTGCTTTTTATCAGATTTAATGCTAGGACTGCTTTTGCTGAGCTTTAAGGGATTGCAAAGAACAGAGGTGATCTCTGTATTGCAAATTTTTCCTCATACAATGAATTACTGAAAACCTCAGTGGATTCAACTCCAACCTCTACTAGGTTATAAAGGATACATGCTCATTCAATTCTCCCTGCCAGGAAAATCAAAATACTACAGCCAGGAAGGAGCACTGTTCCACAGCCTGGACACTCTGAACATGACCTCCCCAGGAGCTCAGCTATACCATACTTGCCTATGCACGCATCGCGGCCACCAGCCCATGAACCTCTGCAAGCAGTCAGGATTCCTCCTGCCACCTCAGGAGGCTGGAGGTAACACAGGATCTCCTCCCCGACTAACCAGTATTTCTAATAAACATTTAGCCAGAGAAAAAGTATTCTGAGTTACCTTAGATGTAGAATACTAGTGGAATCTGCTTTTCAACATTCGCAGGCAGAAACCCTGATGAAGAAGTCAGATACTACTCTTCAAATGCAATTCACGATGTGCATGATGTGTATTATCATCTGCTATAGCAAAGAGGCCTTGAGGGGATGAGCAAGAGGAAGAAGAACTTGTTAATACCTTTGGTAGCCAGGGGGTGTACCACTGCAGGACACCCAAGCGATTAAGAAATGGGGTCAAGGACACAAGATGCTTCCCATCAGAAGCACCAAAACAGACAGCTTGCCATGTGACTGGTAGCTATTGTGTAACCAAGGCAGCACATCTTTGCCCTCATAAAAGCAATGTCATTTGTAGGCTGAACTGTACCTCAGTGCAATTTTTCCTCAGTGGACTTGTACAAGTGAATTTACTGATACCAAAATAAAGTGCCTCCTGAGGCAAAATAATTAACTAAGTGAGATTCCACAGCATATCTAGTGTCAAGAAAGCCACTGGCAAGCTTGAGTGCTCCACAGATAAATTACCCCTTACACTATTCCTGATTCCAAAGCAGCATCATTTGCTAAGAGTTTAATTCTTTGTTATATGGGCAGGCAGTGACAAATTACCACAGGTTTTCACCTCAAAAGTACTTTCTCTGCAATTTCAACATCGTGTCTGGAAAAACATCACTTTCTCTGCAAAAACTTGCTGTGAAGACACTAGAGGCCACACCTAAGATGATGTGTTGAGCCCAGGACCTCTGTGACACACTGGCCAGCTGCAGGGCAGGACAAAGTACTTCCCCAAGTCGGGATGCAGGGAGTTTGTCAGGCAGGGACCTGCCAACCCCACGGCACAGAGCAGAAGGCTGGCACAGGGACCAAGAGCTGACACAGCTCTGGGAAATCAGAAACTGGGCTGGTATTTGGCAGATTACTGGAAGCAGAATAGTCAGGCATGTAGAGATAGGAACCTTTAGTTCTGCAAAGCAGAGCTATTTCTGTCTCAGAGATTACAGTTTATAAACTAAGATTCTAAGTAATTTTGGTTTAAAAAGAAAAAGGGCAATTTCACTTGCCTCAGCAAGCTTAGCTTATTCCCATGTAAAATCACCATACAGACAGGAGGGGAAAAAAACGAGGAGAGAAATGTAAATACTCCTTCCCCACAACAAAGCATTGCTATTTTTGTGCCAAATATATAGAGATTAAAGGGATTGCAGAAAGAACGGGTTCCCTGACTGGATTCTTAAGAGCCACTGAGTAAAGAGTAATTTAAGCAAGAATACTATTTTGTATCCAAAAATCATCAGTCCTTTAGAACTAAGTGCTTCTCTATACATATCTACCTCCATTTCTTCAGCTCACATGCAGTACCATCTCACAAGTGCACACAGAGCAGCAGAAAGAGGAGGTTTCGCATAGCTTTCATGTGATCATCCTTCCTAGTGATCACACAGGTGGCTAAACATAAGGAATGTTAACTATAGCAGTTTGCTAATTATAGGAAAAAGACAGCGAGAAATAGCCCAGATCTCTCTCAAGGGAGCTATATTGGTAACTCACACACACTCAGGCTTCAGTCCACAAGACCGTTACGTGATGAAGTCACTAGTGCGGAGTTACCTGTTTGTCTTCTGTAACTGCTGACAGCATACACAGACTCTGCTGTCTCAACTGGGCAGACTGGGGTTCTGGCTCTGAACCGGACCCCCAGCAGCATACACAGACTAATACTTTACATATTGAGGATGTGCCAAAGAAGATTTTGGTAAAATATTTCCTCATTTAGTGACACTAAACAAGACTTCGGCAGCTTTGCCCGCTCATTTATGCCTCCCCAAAGCCATGAATAGAGAAGAAAAACATAATGAGTTTTTACTTCTTGCAGCCTGAAGGGAAGGGATTTGACATATTCAAGAACAGTTAAAATTCTATACACTTTGACATAGTGGCCAAAGCCTTACATAAAGTGAAATCTCTGCCCACGCAACAGCCATTTAAAATAGATGCATTAATGCTATACCATAGTCACATGCCTTCATAGATAAAAAAGTATTTAATTGGAATTTTACCTAATATATTTACTACAGTGGAGCTGTTTAAAGACCACACATACTCTCAGCTCTCCACTGAGGAAAATTAACTATTTAATATGCCCTTTTTTACTGTACCTTGGCCCTATGTTGTCTCTCCTCTGTTTCTCAGAGACCTTTTCCAGCTATTCATTTTCCCAAGAATTCTTTGTTCTGATTGTCAGCTGTACTGCATCAGTAAACAAAGAAGACAAAGCAAGGAGCTTTTATACTGATCAACTAATACTTAAATGGGAGCAGAGGGAGCATAAGTTGAAATAACGGTACATAAGGGCTGCTGTTGCATGCCTTGGCCTTTGTCGCAGTCTCCTCTCAAACCTCTTCAGCACATCTCCTTCCCTTCTGGATCTTTTACATGTACTTTTGAGGGGTGCTTTAGCTGCAGAACACCTTAGACATTTTGGTAAAGAAAGAGAACAATGTGGTTTTGTTGTTTTGCTTTGTTTTGTTGGTTTTTTTTATTTAGAGAATAAGCTTGGAAATCCTAACGGAATATTTTCCTTTAGATTTCTGAATCTTCATTTGGTAAGACAGAATTAACAGCTGCTGATTCCCAAGCCCCCAAGAAAAGAAGAGTTCTCCCATGTTCAGGGCCTCTGGTCTCCCCCCACGAAGAAAACAGGAAGCAGCCTGGGTGTGACCTCGCTCGCTGAGGTCAGCGCTATTGTTGCACTTCTGCACATTTTGGAAGTGTTTTAAAGTGATACGTCTCTATTATAGCTTCGTACAAAAACAGGAAATAATCAACCAACGCCTCTTGAGAGGAAGGGTATTAGGAGAACTTATTTAAACACCCATTTCTCTACCAGATACCATCCCCGATTTTAAGGAACTGGTGGAGCTATGTGCTCAAAGTTACACATACAGCTGGAAAGGTGAGGTTGCAACAGAGACCCACGAGCAGACGAGACCAGTGGGATATGGAAGCAGTCTTGCCTCTGTGTGCCAGCAAGCCCCACGCAGTTACATCACGAATACAACCCCACCCACTGCATGGCAGAATCAGTTTCAAGCCAACAGCACTGCTCCTTCCTTCCTCCGCCAAAACACCTCGCACCCCTACACATCACACCCCTTTATACACACACAGAGCCTCTTAGTTGCGATTTCAGCATAACTTGGAAACTCAGCCTGCCACACAAACACCTTTGTATTTACTGCCGCGGGACCTCGGAGATATTAACAGCAATAATTTGAGTCAGGCACATCTTAATACCCGTGTCTGCCTTCTGTGCTGGAAGAATCAAGGGTTCATGGTTTCCCACTACGGGGAGAGTGGAGGAAGCGGCAGCGTGCGGGCTCCTGGCAGTAGTACTGCCAGGTTTAGACGCGGCACATGCATGGCATGCAAATGAGAGCGCGGACCCACAGGCGGGCAGCCTGAACACATCACCACTCTGCGTTTGATCACTGCTTTGATTACTGTTTCCATGGAAGACAAATAGACCCACAAATACTGACCTTATTAACAGCAGTCGCAAAGCAGACAAAGGAAATCAGAGTTTAGAAATTAGAGCGGAATTATTCTCGTTAAGTTCGCTAGCAAAAAAATGATCAGAGACTTGAGGCATTTACCCGTCTTTAGACAGTAAGTTAACCGGTCACTAAACTGGTGTCTTAAGCTCAGTTTATTTCTAACCCCCAACTTAAAGTATAAGCCAAGTACATTCATAAAACACAGAAAGCCCCATCTATTCTTTATCCACACACACACACACACACACACACTAGATTCCAGGAAAAAAAAAATAAATTCAGTGTTAAGCACAAGGCTGAAAAAAGCACAGGAAGGTGGGCATTTTTAAAACTCATGAATATTTCACAGTCTAAAAAAGTGTTTTTTCAAAAGTAACATTCTTGCATCATTCATTATGTTCATTTCCAGGTCAAAATGTGTATGTAAGCAGAGATTTATTTATATCACACACCCTGCAAACGGAACTTCATGTGAAATTCAAATTATCTTGTCTTTAGTGACTATAATAATGATTCTCCAGTGAAAATCTGGCTCACTGACCACAGGACACTATCGCTGAACAAACTGTTACTGGTTTTACAATTCAAAGCGTGGAAGTGGCAAGAAGTATCTTAATGAACAAAAAGACATAACCCTAAGTAACAAGACAGATAGAGATGGTTCCAGTTCAGTTTCTTCCTTGGGGACAGACAGGTGGACACACGGACACACGCAGAGAGTCAGCTGACATACTACATTATTCACCTTTTCAAATACTCGGCTATACCCAGAAGCTATTCTAACAAGTTTTGCTATGAAAAGTACTGGAAAGTGACAGTTCAAAGTAATTTCAGAAGACCACTTAGACTTAAATCTATCTAAACAAGTTTGATTTTGAAGGTTTAAGACGCTAGTCCGTTGATATTTGATTTTCTATGATGAATATGAAGGATGAACATCTGATACTCTGCGATTCACTGAAGTGGCACAGTACCCTGCAGTTTGTAGGGGCAAGCAGTGTTGTGCATATAAAATCTGGTCTGGCACCTACATGCACAAAGGGTTTACTTAAGCAGCCTCCTGTTTTCTGAGAGCATGCAGACTGCACAGTACACATGAAAGGCACAAAGAACACTGACAATTTTACATTTAAAGTCAGCATACTTTAAGATACGTGTTAAGAGAAGATAATGCTGGGTACAGGAAAAGTGCCTCGATTCAACTATGACTGTTCACTTGACTGAAATAATTTCTGGCAGACAGTTTTTGAAAGTGGAGCATTCTTACACCCTTCAGGAGCAGAAAGCCCAGCAGTACCAGTTACACATACACATTGCATCCTTTCAAATCTATCACCAGCTTGGGGGAAGGAAAAAAAAAGCATTTGATCTATACATAGTCTTCAGCACCCTTCCCTCCTCCTCACCATTCAGCACCACACACATACTCCCTTGGTACCGAAGTTACAGCGAGGCATTATGCAGTTCACATAATTATGCAGCTGTAACATTTAGCATACAGCTGTACTCTTTCACAGGAAAACAAGGGAATATAAACATTTGCTTTTTTATAGTGATGATCCAAAGATCAGATAAAATTATTGCCCTCAGGTCTAGTTTTAATTTTGCTTTTGGTTCACAATACACTTCTGGTCAAGTGTTTGTGATTCTAAACCATAAAAATTAAATTATTTTCCAGACTAGAGTTCAGGCTACTTTACTGGCTTTAATTTTAGATGTGTTATTACCATAGGCATGTAACATCAAAACCTTCACTTTACAGAGATACACTGAAGGATTAGAAACCCCATACTAGAAAGCGAAAACCTTAAGTACTGTTATTCTTCCACCCCTACTAATGCAAGTAGGGGATTAAGAGTACATAGGCTGTGCAACTGCTTCAGGTGTCATCCATACTCTTGAGTTTCTCATGCAGCATTGCCTCTTTTCAAATGGTCACTGACTAAAAAAAAAGAATCTACACCGAATACTTCAGTCAGATGCTATTTCAAAGCAACATGGTGCTTCTATTTTCACACTTGCAGGGTTCTCAAAGGTTGTCTTTATAGCGTGAGAATTTTTAACATAAAGAGTCTATCTAGCAAAAGACTTTTAGGCAAGATAAAAAACTTTCTTATAAAACAATTTCTCTAGATAAAGGTAGCATTATGTTCAAAGGAAGTTGTAAATTAACCTTGTGATTGGTTATTTTTCATACCCTTGCAATGCATTAAAATCCAAATGCATTAGTACAGTTAATAGCTCAAAAGAAAGGAAAAAACACCCTATTCGGGTCACATAGAGAGAGTAAAGTGGTCAAATTCAGAAATTACCTACATGGATATTGGAAGGAAAATAACCTGAGATAAAGTTTCCAGAAGAAGAGGATGGAAGAGAAACAAAATGCTGAAGGCAAGATGTACAATATTCCCACTAGAAACAGTCTTCCTTAAAGTTTCACCTTTTTTCTGTGAAAGCACGATGCTCACTGAGTTGTAAATAGCACAATCCCTGTATAGAGAGACAAAGCCTGAGGTTATAGACAGGACTCTCTGTGCCAGGCACCATGACCACAAGACCTGTGGCTCACAACCTGCTTTGCTGGAGGTTATCTTTCCAACCCACTGACACTTCTGTTGTTGTGAATGCTTCCTACAGATCTCAGCAAAGTGAGCTGGGACAACAGCAGCCTAGCCATATACATCAACTTTTGGTTTTAACATTTGGGATATGCATACTACCCTTCTGGAGTTTTCCTCAACAACTGTGGCTGGCAGACTAGTAAAAGTGGCTCAGTATTCTTTAATTCCTGCCTCCAGAAGCTAAGCACAAAGCAAAACGACATCTGACTCAATAAAAAGGCAAACATTAGCCCTACCAATGAAACTCTTGAGCAATTTAACTGTTTGCTTAGGATGTTGGCCTTTCAGCTATCATCCTGTCTAAGTTCCTACGAAGGTCTGCGATTCAGAGCCACAAGACTTCTGTAGCGATTGAGAACAGAAAATTGCTCAACCTTCTGAAGCCAAACCACTAGGAA
The DNA here is from genome assembly GCA_022605575.1 of Laterallus jamaicensis coturniculus. NCBI lineage: Eukaryota > Metazoa > Chordata > Aves > Gruiformes > Rallidae > Laterallus > Laterallus jamaicensis. The sequence goes on from JAKCOX010000015.1 coordinate 14,752,624, forward strand.
AAGTCAATTCTATTGTCTTAATTTCACCCCTTTTCAAAGTGGTATTTGGCTTTTGATGCCCATTTACTTCCATTTGTAACGAACTGTAATAGGTAAGGGAGTGTGTGTGTGTGTGAGAAGCCTCAATGACTTCCTGTCTCCAGCTACCTAACCTTCCCAATTAGCAGCTTTTCCTAATGTCCGGGGAACAGCACAGCCGTGCTGACAACATTACATACTCATTTATAACACATCTACTTTGGACTTGCATTACACTTGCATCCTGTTGTATAAAGAAATTGAAAAAAATCAGCTCCCTCCTTTGGTTTGCTTCGAAGACAAAAGAGGAGTTTCCCCTTTTCTGTTGCACAATCTTAAGAGATTAAGGTTGTGCTTGTAAACACCCAAACCAGAGTTTTACTTCCCAGACACCTCCTTCTCCATATTTGGATTGTATTTCTTTTTACTTAAGACACCTTGAATCCAAAGTACTAGAAAGAGCAACCACAATAGAGAAGTTTCTCGTCCCACAAGTGTCAGGCAGTAAGATTAAAAAGGGACATTTATAGTCTCTAAAACACGTCGATGCTTCCCTGTGGACCAATGCTCTTCTCCCCAAAAATTGTTAGGTGCACCCAACATCCCTGCTGTGTCCAACAGAAAGAAAATAGTAATAACACCTTCATTAGTTTCTCGAAATTGTAGGGCATCCAGACTTAAAAACCTTGGGAAACTGCTGTGGTGTTGTTTGAACTCCACCCATTGTACCCACTGTTGAGATTGCTACAGAGTGTGATTAGCTCTTCCCTTCCTTCCCATCCCCAACCCACACACATAAAGGACAGGACTCCAGTTTACATTCTCACACAGCAACACAAGAGACACACGTCTGCTTAAACCCAATTTATAATTGGGGGAGTGGGGCTTCATAGAATAAGCCTACCAAAAACTAATACCCCACAGATCTACTGATGTTTAGTATTCTCACATTACATTGCATTGTCAGAAATCTTTAAGTGAAATCACCAAAACCAAAGTCACTAGATACATGCTGAGGCTCTACATTCACAGTGGGTTGAATCAGAATTTGACAAGCGCTTCTGCACTATGAAAACAAATCCAAACAGGTCCAACAGCTCCCAGCCCCAATTGCAATGAGGTTATTTGTCTTGTCAAAGACGCCCAGCCAGTCATCGAGAGCAGCTCCAAGATGTTCAATCTCATTTAGGAAACATGTTCAATCCTAGGGCTGATTTGATTATTCTACTTTACTCCCCTCCCCCCTCCATCTGAAAAGTAAAATCTTTTAAAATAATTTTAATCTTAATATTACTCATCCCTTTTAATGTTTCAAAACAGTAGGATTCACAATGACTCAAACACTTGGCTTACACTGAAAATCCATATGATTAATATTTGCCTGAAATCTAACATAAGAAGGGGAAGAAAACAACAGTTTCTGCAAATTGGCAAACCTATTCTGCCTCCAAACAACAAATTTTATGTAATAAGCAGAATGTCAAAGTGCCTTTTGCTTTGCATCACAGTCAGGCACTTCTATCCTTCCCCTCCCTTCCCGACTGAAGCCCTTTTGGAAGGCAACAGGCTGCAGGAGTTACTGTAAATGAACCAGGATTTGGTTTACTGTGTGTCAGCGTTTCACATACTTTTGGAAGCTGAAATAACTTAAAGGAAATGAAACTGTCTTCATTGTGCAACAAAACTATTTGCTACTCTACGTCCCTCTATATTTGGTTGAATTCTGTTCAGCTCAGTTCTCATTCATCTTCTCATTACGGCATTTCCCCACTTCATAACAATCAGAGTAGCACTGATGGCATCCAGGTTGACATCCATTCGAAACATGAAGTTCCCCTCTGGGTCCTTTGTTTCAGGCAAAGGTGGGCTGTTCCACGGTTCACATGCTGATGAATGCAGTAACACAGTCCTAAACAGTACAGATTACTTTTTTTAAAAATAAATAATGCTACAGCTTCCTATACCACTGCCTTGCATTATCTAGAAAGCTCTATGAAGCTCTCTGCCCCAGCATCAGATACCAAACCACAGCCTTAAGAGAACAGCATACGATCATGTTTTTTGTGATTATTTGTTATAGTTCTGTTTAGCATCTTTCACATAAAACCTATTACAAAACACTGGGTTGCAAAACACAGAGGTTTCATACAAGAACAAAACAGTAACAACTAAATTTCATCTTCTTAAGTGTGTAATTAAATAAGTGACAGGTCTGCATCCAATTAGAGGAGAGAAAAATTTTGGTGGAACTTAAAAAAAAATAAAATATTGTCTTGATTGGCAAAACTATGCATACTTTCTAAAGAGCAAGTTCCAGGCACTTGGGAATTGCATTAATCTGAGCACTGATATTCTCAGCCAGCATTAAGTACAAAACACAACCACTGCATTATCATCCTCCCTAAGAAGTTACATTCCATTAGCAATTACTACTTATCAAGCTCAGAGACTGATTTTTTTCTAGTTTGATGAGACTTTTAAGTGACTTCTGAGATTAAAAAATTAAATCAAGTGACCCTGTCTTCAGTGACACAACAGTCTTAATGTGTGACAGTAACTACGAAAGGTCTATAATGCACTGCATATTGCGGGGAGGGGGATTTCAGATTGTTTTTATTTCTTACTCCAATCAAAAATTCGTATATTCATAAATGTCATAGCACTTTTTAAAGTTGCATAATGGTCTAGTAGACAACTATGCACAGCCCTGTATCAAAAAATATTTTGCTAGGTTTTCTAATGAGGTTTTTGAGTCTCAGGTTTTTCTTTAGACACTCTGGAAAAATAAAATACTTGGGCAAATTAAACACTAGATATATTAGTGTTCAACTAAGCAACATGAAGAGAGGAGTTGAAACTTTCGTTATCCAACAGAAATATAACAGATGACACTTGTAGCTAAAAATCTTCCACTTAAGATGTAAATGACCTGAGCAGTCTGTCAAGACCAACTTTTCAAGCACTTGAAGGAAAGGACGAAACAAGAGCTGGAGCATCAGGTATTTGCTCATCTACTTTAATACAGAACATATGTAACCTGAAACTCACTCACATCTTCCCTGATTAACAAATGAAGGATATTATTACATATTAGTACAGCGTTTGTTCTCAACACATCTGTACATCTCATCTGCATTACCCACTGTAAAACATGCATTATTTCTTTCAAATTAGCAGAATTCAACATTGCCTGTATTTTGCTGCATTAGACACACAGTGAGAGAAATCCATCTATTTATGATCTCCCTCTTTTCCCTAGTCCCCCTTTTCCAGGATAAAAACCAGTCTGTTCTTTGGAAGCACAAATTAACTTCACCACAGTTATCACACCTCAGAATCACAAACATTGCAAAAACCCACTGAAGATTCACATCTCATTAAAAGACTTTCAGGACTGAAAGGAGTTTGTCATGTGGTTTGTTTCATTTTAATTTGTTGATACAGTTATTATTCCTCTGAACATTACTTCAGATGTTCCCCAAATTTAACCAGTAATTGCATCTACTATATCCATTACTTAATTGTCTGATTAGTGACCATCTTTCACATCACTTCCAATATTTCTCATACAAGTTTTATGCCTTCCTTTGCAGGCTCATGTCCCCCAGTATTTCCAGTACTCCCCACAGGAACTACCAAGAATCTCTGGATCCTCTAGTCATATTTTGGGAGGTGCATGAGATTCTGGAAAACACATCAGCTGCTCTTGCAGGTTAACTCCGTAGGTGAAGCATGGCAACCCCTAGGAACCAGAAGGAGCTTGTGCTGACAACTGGCAAAAGAGCAAAAGCTCCCAGCTACCACAGGGGAACCACACCTCGCCCAGCCATCACTCCACTCTCTCGATTTAGATTCTCAGCAGAAAGGTACAGACTCATTTTCTCAAAGCAGGACAAACCAGAGCACAGAACCCCAATGAATATATAAAACCCACCAGACTCAAAGCAGTTTCTGTCTGTCTCAGCGCTTCTATGGTGGGTTTTGGAGGTTGGTTACTCATCACTCTCTAGACCATTCTGCCATTCTTTTCCCTTCCTTTCCTTATACTCTCTACCTAGCAGAACACAGCTACAATTCTGCTGTTTCACAAACTGATTATAAATATCTAAATTAAACTCTAAGCAATTTCTTCAACTCATACTTAGCTTCAGGACTAAGCTCCTATTTCAAGATAAACCCTGGCCTGGAAAATCACGTCTTTCCCAAGCTATAATAATCAGTCTGTAAAAGACAACATGTCTACTCCCAACCTACATAATTAACAGGGGGGGAACAGATCAGAGGCTTATTTTGCAGCAGCACGGATAACATTACAGCATAAACTGAACTTGTTGTCTACCAGATATAAGCAACTGGGATGTTTTTCACAATTTCTAAGAGAGACCAAACTAAAAATTAATGATGATAACTTCAGCAAGAAGTGCAAATTTAAAAAAAAAAAAAAAAAAAGCAGCCGATTTTGCAAGGAAAAAAAAAAATCTGGATGCTGAAACCAGAAACCAACAATACCTATAAAGTATGAGCTAAAAAGCATCTAATGACTTTGCATTTTTGCTAAAGACAGTATCTTCAGATTTACCCTTGTCAGGACACCCACGCAAGGCACGTAGGGCACAGACCCTTGCCACAGGATGAATTTACAGAATGCCAAAGCAAGTACGAGATGGGTATGGAAATACAAAAAAGTTTCCCTACAGATCCCGTTATCCTGGAAACTGCCTGTTGCTGCCAGCTGAACAGACTTTCGAGTCCGAGTTGCCGGGCCAGCCGATGCTGCTGGGATGACAGAAGCATTTTAAACAGCCCTGTGCACGGGTCAACACGCCACCTGCATCGCTAACCTACTATCTCCTGCGACAGGTCTGTCCTTGACGACCCCCGGCAACAAAGGGGTACTTCCCCGGCGAGAAGGGGTACCTTAGCTGCAAGACGGTCTCTCGGTAACCTTTCCCCGCGGTTGCTCTCACAACTCGCAGCAGGGCTGTAGGTCCCGCGGGCTCCCCTCAGCGAAGCCGCGCCGGAGCCGGCAGCACGGGGGGCTCGGTGCCGCCGACTGATCAGGCGGTTGAAGCCGCCCCCCCACTTCTCTCCCCTCAGCCTGAAAGCCGGAGGGACGAGCCTCTCCCTCTCTTTAGCACCCCCCACCCCGCCCCACCTCCGGGGAGCCCGCGGAGGCCAGGGCGCCGCAGAGGACCAGCCCTGGCTGCCCCGGCACCCGCCCTCCCCGCGGAAGCTGGGCGCGGCGCCACAGCATATCCGCGCTCCGGAGCGGCGGGGACGAGATGCCGGCGATACCGCCGACCCCTGCCGAGCCCGGACGTTCCCGGCGGACCCCGGCGCCCGAGGCGGGACCGCGCCCCTCACTCGCCCGCCACTTTAGGGCGGCGCCCTGACAAGCCCCCTCCCCTCCCGCAGCCGGCGCCCCGGTGGGGAGCGCAGCCCCAGCGGCGGGGTTTTACCTGCTAGGAGAGTTGCAGCGGCGCTGCCGCCCGAGCTGGAGCCGCTGCTGGCGGCGACGCCCGCGGGCGCTCAGCGTTCACCCCCCGCTGCGGCTGGGCTCTCCCCACCGAGCACCGCCCACTCCCCCCCGGCGCTGCGGCGCGGTGGTGCCGCCCATGCTCCCCCTCCCCGCCTGCGGGATGGGGCCGCCCGCGAGGGGCGGGGCAGGGTCCAGCGGGCGCGGGGCGGCGGCGCTCCCGGGCGGCCCGGCCGAGCTCTGCGGGGGCGCGGCAGTGGGTAAAGGCGGAAAGGAGGCCGGGGCTTCCCGCCGGCGAGGCCCCGCAGCCATCCCTGTGTACGGGGAGCTCCGCGTCCGGCCGGCTCGCGCTAAGGGGTGTCGGAGCCGAGACCGCCCCCAGCCCTCGCAGCCCTCGCGGCGCCGCCCCGGGCGGGAAGCGCGCCGGAACCTTGCGCCCAGCCCTGGGCGGCCGCCGCCCGCCCGCCCGCGGCCCCTCTCCTCCGCTCCGCGTATGGCGAAGCGCGGCGCGGGGGCGGCCGCCACTGCCGCCGAACCAGGAAGTGAGGCCCGCTCGACCAAGGCTCCCCGGCGCCAAGGCGAGGGGCGCCGCCGGCCGCCACGCGGGACCGGCCGCCGCCCTCAGGCGTCCCCCGCGAGCCCCGGGGGATAGGCAGAACCACCCGCCGGCCAGGCTTCGCCCCGCCCGCCGGCGGGGACCCGGCTCTGCGGGCATCCTCCGCCCCGCCACGGCCCGGGCCGCAAATACCTGCCGGCTCGCCGCCGCCGGGTAACGGTCCGCACGGGTGTCACCGAGCCGCCGCCTCCATGGCGCTCGGTCGCGACGGGAGGAGCTCCTCCCCCTCCCGCATGGACCCAGCCAACGTGACGGCCCGTTGCCATGACTTCGGAGCGCTGACGTCAGAGCACTTAAAGCAACAGCGCCCCGGAGGTCCCGGCGCCGCGGCCTGCCGAGCCCTAGGGCGGCGGGGCGAGGCCGGGCCTCTTCGGCCGCGCCGGGGCGGCCACGTTCGGCGCGAGGGAGCTGCGGTGCCCCTCGCGTGAGGTCCCCGGAGCCCGGCGGCCCCCTGGGCGGAGGCCGTCCCCGCGTGGCGGCGGCTGTGCAGCCGTATGGCCGAGTGCCGCAGAGCCCGCGGCGCACCGGGGCAGCAGCAGCGCGGCGGCGGGCTGGCAGCACGCACAAGCTCTATTCCCTGCAGCCCACAACAGCTCTCGCCTCCTGGCAGGGGGTAGTGCGGAGCCCCGGGCGGAGGACGGGATGGCACAGCCCAAGGCATCCCGCAGCAGGGTGGCTCAGCGCTCTCTCCCATGGCAGAGGCTGGGGCACAGGTGACCCCTAAACCGCTCCTGCAGCTGCGGCCAAAACTTCTCCTTTCTGTGGAGCCAAGGGGAGCGTGGTTTCCATAAAGCCTTTAACCTCCCAAGGGCCCAAAGATGGGCTTGCTCTTCAGCAGCCACCCAGTACTTGATGACTGTGTCACCTTGCTCCCCTGGAGCTGCCTGGGGAGGAGTGTGAGGACCTGGCCTGGTGGGAGGTGTAGGCTGGAGACACGGGGACCTGGTAGAGCTGCTCACAAGGCGTCAGGAAGCGACGCCAGGTGAGGCCCCAACCTCTACATTGTCAGGTGCCTTCTTGTGAGCAGCCCTGGCCTCTGTGGACATGATCAATAAAACTATCTCGCCCTCCCTGCCCAGTGGGCTGTGGTGTATCTCTTTGGTTAGCAGCAAGGAGTAACTCCGCTGGTAGAAGCAACATGCGTGAATGGATGCTCAAAGCTTGTGTGTTCCTCACAAAGCTGCAATCCTACATCCCTTAATGATGCACCCTGACACATGCAAAGCAGAAAGACTGACAGACTGACCAAGGCTGTATCGGTCTCAGTATGGATCTGGCTGCCCTTCCACATCAGATGTCAAAATTAAGAGTCAAATTGCCAAACTACAATCACAGCCAATGTGAGACCTGAGACTACATGAATAGCTAATTCTGGGGATGAGCCACACCTTCACTGAGCCTTTCCTGCCCCACAGACCTAGATGCCACAGGGACACCTCTGTACAAGTCATTGCCTCAGCACAGCCGACACAAGGCAGCCAGCCCTGTCCTGTTCAGGACTCCAACCTAAAGATAGGACACTTGCATCTTCCATCTTCTCAGCACGGGTCTGTTGCACATGAGTATCGTAACTGCTGTGAGTAGAGCAATCTTTGAGCTACTAGTGTATTACTGATGAATAGCCCCATGTTAATGGTAGTACATACTGGAACATACAGTACGTACTGTAATGAAACAGCTCATTGCTTACCTTAAATCAGTTTTAAAAAACATCTATGTGCTTTCCTTAACTGACTCAAACCTATTATTTTAATAGATTTGTCCTGGTTGCAAACTCTCCATTATGCTTTCCTGCACTGCAATACATCTGTCCTCCATTTATCCAAAGGACAGATGTCATTCAGCAATGTGTTTACTTTGCATTTAATGAGTGATCATATAGCAAAAATCAACAAGGAATGAGTTTGATTTTGTGGACCATACTTGGAAGAGGAAAAAACCTTCCTCAGAGTCACTGTATCACTGTAAAAGCTGCTTAACTTTTCATAAAGGGAGAAATTGGCACAAGGATAGGTCTCCCTTAAATTATGCTTGTTCCCTTGTATTTTTCTTAATTCAATCTTCAGATCTCTGAGTAGTGATTACTGACAAGATATGGTCCCAGAATGAGCACATAATTTCTCATCTTTTGTTTTGAAACAGCTCTGGAACAGAACAGGCAGTAAGCAATGCCCAAGAAAAGTTCAGATGGTATTTAGGCAGTTACATATTATGAAATTATCGATCTCTGTCCTTCCAATGGCACAAATTAAAACATTTTATAAAAATGTTTTACCCTCATCCTTATAAGACCAACTTATCCTCATGACTCACTTGGGAGATGGGCATTTCTTTAGTTGCAGACTGGGAAAACAAAGCACACAGGACACGGTTCTTAGCAGGGAAACTAACCCATCTTGCACGAGTGGCATTGCTCCAGCTGTGGTGGTCCAGTGCTAACAACAAAGCACAGTTTGCAAGGAGGAGTATCTTCTCTTAGACCAACAGGTACAAATAAAAGTAACTGCCTCTCCTTATGAAAGTCATCTCAGCTACTGTGTATTTTGTTAGTCATTTATAATATGAAGAAGTTATGGATTCCTAATGAAACAGAAATCCCCGGTCCTGCTACTGCTTCAACCAGGTTTTATCCAGTTCTGCTTCTGAACACCAGTTTCACATGCCAAACCCTATGCTGCAAAATCAGAGCTACCCCTAATGGAGCTATTCGTATGCCAATTCAGCAACACACTTCGTATTATTTTAGAATTTATATAAGGAATCAATTTGTTCTGCAGTGAAGGAGAAATGTTGAGATACAGTGCCAGATGAGAGCTTTAAAATCAATATCTAGATCAGTTTCTCTAACATGTTCTCTTTGAATTATGAGTTACTACAGCCAACACAGCAACTTTGGTTTCTGATAGATTAAATGCTACAGGAGGCCCCCAGTGCTTGGATTCCTGCCCAACAAGTCTGAAACATCTCCAAAGGGAAGGCAGAGAGGAAGGGAACCTGTTTGGAGATTGGGCTGATTCAGCTGTAACCGAAAACCTCAGCCAAGATAGCTCCAGCAACACCCTGAACACCCTTTTGATGGAAATTTTGTGAAACACTGCGTGTTGGGACAGTGAACGGGTACTGGGAAGCAACAAGACTTTTGTCTAAAATCTCCTCAGTGTTGGCAGGGTACTTTCCATGTTCCAGAAAGCCCCCACATTTCACCAGGCCATTATCTAATTCCTTCCCAAACAATTCAGGATGTACGTGAAGTAATCATGTTTCTTCAGGAGACAGATAACTGAGAGACAAAGATCCAGTGGGAATCCCCTCCACTGGCATGACTGAATCACACCAGCCCTTTCAGCCCTTTGACTGACTTTAGGAACACAAAAGAAAAAAGAAATTGCTCACTCAGACTTCAGAATTAATTTATCGATGTAGCAAACTACTTTTTTTGACACCTCTATAATGCCAACGCTGGTTTCTTTTCATCATTATTTTCTCACTGGTTAAATCAGGCTGTTCCTGCAGTACATGCACTTTCCTTTTGCTTTGTCCTCATTCTTTGTTTATGTCTGACAGCACTTCTGCTACTGCAATCCATGCAGCTATTCAGGTGAGATAGGATAATGTACATCTTTTTTCCCCCCTTACATTTCCATCTTTCTCCTCAGATCTAGGAATTAAAATGATTATTAACTCCTTACTAATAAGCAACCAATCTCACATAATTCTTTATTCAAGCCTTACAAAGAGCCAGAGACTAAAAAGTTCACTTAATTTACTGATATATTTTAATTATTCTGTTAAACCGGATTACACATATTATCTTTATATTGTATATACATGATGGGAAAACATCCACTTTCAGATATCCCTTCTTGTATTCATTCCTAAATATGAAAACAAATGGTTTCCTGCTTTACCTTCAATCTCCTGTTTTACTGTTACAGAAGCCTAACATACATTCATTCATTTCAAGAACTCTCTACTTGCTCAGCCACACAACCAAAGCATGAGAGATTATCTTTTGTCATTCTGTCAGTGGCTCTGCTTACATATGGGTGACCTTTCACAGCACCAAGGAGCGGTGATCTCTCTGCACACCAGCTGATGCTCTACATGAAATGTATCTAAGGTGGCAGTTTAATTCACATTGTGTCTGTATCGCTATAGAATCCAAGGCAGAATGCGTATGACGGCTGCGCTTGCTGCTCACCATCAGCTCTGGTCTTTGGAACACTCTTTAGTTGGGCAGGTGGAGGGGAGTATCCTTGCTGTGTTTTACTAGTGTCCTTTGCAGTGAACTTCAGTTTCTAGAGCTGCTAATCCAGCATAATTCAGTTCCTTTTCTATCTCCATGCTTATTCAAATAAAAAAAAAACAAGGAAAGATAATGTAAGGAGGAACAGTAATAACAGGTTTCTTGTTATTTAGGAGACTGAAGAAACAGTGGACGTCAGAGAGTGCATTTACTTTTTGAGGTCCAGTAAAACAATGGATAAGCTACACAGTTGGACCATTGTACAGCTACAGTTTTGCTGTACTGACTCCAGAGTGAGCCAGGTGACTCATCTTTTCATCCTTTAAAGGGAACTGAACAATCACTGCATACTATTTAAATAAAAGAAAGGGGAGTGGATATGTATACATAGATGTTTTATGTATGGGCTATATGGGTGCATGTATTTATGAGTAATGTATGTTAATAGTTCTTTCAGACAAAATGACAAAGGATACTTGTGGAACTGCCAAAAGTGCTCATCATAAATGAACAGCAACAAAAACAAATGGACTGAAAGAGCCATTTGATCTACACTGTTCCTAAGACCAGTTGCAGCACCGAGATCAGCAGCAGGTTTCACGTGCTTACTGTAATTTGCAAGGTGTTTCACCAATGCTTAAGATCACTAAGCGAGGCAAAAGACAATGCTCGTATTAATCACCGTGCTCCTCCAAGTTCCCTGATGCCACAGTCCAATCCACTTGCAATAATGGCACACGAGGGCTGAGAAAACTCTACAGCATGGTTTGGAAATTCTTTTGATTTCTTCTAGACGGGAGAGGAGTAGGCAAGCAGAGGAAGGGGAATCTGTATTTAAAACCTACACAGAAAGAATTAAGTCAGCCTACAAATCCCAGGCTCCAGGGATGAAGCTTCACATCAGCTGTAACTCTCTGGCAGCAACTTTGCTTGAAATGGCCAGGGAGAAGGCTCTTTTCTACCAAGGGTGTGGGTGTGGAATTGTAATAGAGGCTTCCATAAACTGCTGTCTGCTCAAATGTCATGATGTTGGCTTTCTGCCCCATTTTCAGCTGCAGAGAACAGCAGATGGGAGGGGCAGAAACAATGAAGATCCCTTTTTAACTCTCAGTTTGAAAAACCTCACAACCCTTTTAAGCCAGCTGAAGAAGCACGATCATGTTGGTTTTTTCTTTTATGTCCTTTCTTCAGCTGAAATCTAAGTTAACCTTCAGGTGTAGTGCAGCAAGAAATTTTCACTGAAGTGTTGCATGTTAGACTAATAACAGGTGTATTGCACCTTTGTCTGAACTCTGAGCCTGAGCTTACACTGAGTAGTCAGGACTATTACTCGAGCTTACAGTTTTGAAGTTATGCCATTTAACTTACAGAACTTGCAGTACATGAAGAGTTTTATGGTCGTGAAGGAGGAAATCTGATAAAAAAGGCTGGGAAAAGGCTGGGTTTCCAGGTCTACAGAGAGACAGAGAGCCCGTTTAGTTAGATTTTCAGCATATTACTGCTACTGGCGCTTAACCTGCATTTGCATCAACATCGTTGCAATGATCCTAGCCATTCCTGAGGGAAAAGGGTTTCAGTTACGGTAAGCTAATGATACTGGAAATGGCCCTGTGGCCTAGGCAGAGAAACTACACTATTTCTATTGTTATTTGCAACAGCTTTATAAGACCATAAGAAATATAAAGTTATATGGCAACCGTGCCCTTGAACTATTGAGCCCCATTGGTGGACACTTGATCCAAATTGAATCGGGGGAGGGAACAGAGAGGGCATTGAAGTTTAAGGAAGCAGCAGTACATACAGATGTCTGCAGTGCCAGTTCAGATCTGTACTAGAACTGTGTTACTCATTACTAGGATTTGCTTCTTGCATATTACATCTGTTAAATGGGCTGAAGAATCTAGATTGTTTTGGATTTTTTACAATTTGAAGGCTATGATGTCTAGTGGTTTGGATATGTACATCGATGATGACTCACCATTTAGACCTAATTCAGGAAAGGAGAATGAAGAACAGAGGCTTACTGGGCTTAATCACCTCATATACACTTTAAGGAGCACATGGAATAAAATACTTGGTTTCATTTGCGTTTTCCTTCAGTAAACAGCACTAGTAGATGCAGAGTTCTCTTCTAAGATTTTAAACTGTTCTTCAACTGTGAGTCTTTCTGTGGGAAAGTAACGCAGAGTGGTGTAAACAGCTTGCCAAGCAACCAGTGGCAGAGCCAAAATCAGAATTCAGATTGCCTGCCCACCTGCCTGCCTTCTACCCTTGCTGTTGAGCAAGTTCCCCAACATGAGAGCTTTTCAGATGGAAGAATACATGAGCAAACAAAGGAATGAAAAAATATAAGCAAAGTGAAAATGACCAGTGTAAGATCCAAATAAGCAAAATGCAAAAGAGTAAAAACATTATAAAATAAGAGATTACAACAAAGAACTAATTTCCATTTTAACATGTGACTCCTAATGGTGCATTAATCATTTTGTTCATACACACAGGGATTTGGGCTAAAACTGAATGAAACCCTTCATGCTCTTCTATGTATCTTTTACCAGAAGGTATCAATCAGTACTCCTTAGCCAAGGTGCTCCTTACTTTTGTTCATTTTGCTTGCCTATTTTCACGACGTGTCATTTTGATGGTGGGGAAAGCATCAGCTTGACAGCTCTGCAGGCTAATGTGCTGCCTCTGCAGAGACGGGAAGGATGTGCGGCAGCGGAGGAAGCTCGCTACAGCAGCACGCAGCTGCACGCCTCAGCTCAGCTCTGCCCCGAATGAACCTGCTGGCACAGCTCTGTCTCCCCCTTCACTTGCAAGAGAGTCAGTTAGGGACAACATCAATACTGGTTTCTGTGATGCTTTCTCTGCTAGAAACTGGGCTCAGGCACAGTTCGCATCATTCATCAGACTGTGTTAACATGGTAAAGAGTTTCTAGTCACTAATGACCTAGACTGGATTTGACTGGGCTACAGGCCATAAACATGACAGACACCCTAAACCCTTACCAGCTCCTCTGAACCATTCAAACATCTGTAAAGCTGGAGGAGAAAAAAAAAAGAAGGCACTTTTTAAAATAAAGCTTCTCACAACTGACAGAGCAGCAGTCGCCCCCGCACACACCTTATTCACTCACTGTACTGAACTGGCATTCCTTCAAGAGCTGGGAAGGGCCCAGAGCTGCTGATTCAAAGACACTTGGAATAAGAACTCAAAAATTGAAGGTCTTTGTTCCTTTCTGGCTTCTTACTTCTTTCCTTGGCCTGCTCTGCCTGCCCATGCTGAATGTCAATCAGGAGAGCAGTAACACCTTTGCAAAGAAGTCCCAAGTATCTTGGCAAATAGGTTAACATGCATGTGAGAAAAGCCAAGGTTTCCACAAGTCCAAAGAAGAAAAGGCTGGTTTAGAGTGCTGGGGACTGAGTGCCAGACAGGGACAAAGGGTCAGGAATCAATAAAGTTAGACAATCTTGTCTAAACTAGAGCAGACACAGAGGTGTCTTTTTCAGAAAAGACTTCCAAATGATCCTTGCAGCATGTCCACAGCTTATTTTCAGAGACACTTGGTTACATCAAATACCCCGGAAAAATTCCCATAAGGAAATTGCCAGAATCAGCTGCTATCTGCACTTGCAAAGAATTGCATCTTATGTCAGAGTGGTGGTAATCAACCCAAAGCATTTCTCAAAAAAGACAGTTGCATTTTTATTCAAGACTCTGCCACCTTATAATTGACAGCTAATTTGATGTTCAGTGCCATCTTGGAATGACTAATAGCTCAAGAGTTTATTTTTAATTTCTTATGAACCTGTGGTTAGGACCAGTCTAAATGAGCAAACAAAAAAACACCAACCTGATTTGAATTCCAGAAATGCAAGTCACCCTCTTTGATGGTCTGATTAAACTGGATCATCTTGATCTTTTACAACTACTGAATAGCTGGGAATCTGTTTCTTTTGCAACCTGTCAGTTGAACAGTGACATTTTAAAAAGGAGCTTTTTTCCTGATGATTACCGTGCGAAGCTCTAAGTGAATGAGTATCTCATCTTTCTCTTTTTGCAAGCCAATGTTGTATTTACCATGTTTAATAACATTATCAGGGTCAATATAACCAGTTATTCCCTGCAAATGTTGAAATTATCAATGTAACATTTTGAATCTTGAAAATAAATACAATAGTTTTAAGATGGTTCATGAAAATCTGCAGCTATGTCTTAAACTATTCCATTCAATTAATGAAATTCATTGCAGTTTCATCCCTGTAACAAGGAACAGAAGAGACTTTAGGGGTTCGGTGTGTTTTTTCATGGCTAAAACAGAAAAACAAAAGCTCCCAGTAGTGCTAATATGAACCCTAACATTGTATCCATTGGATGAGGCACACTGTAATACAAAGATATTTAATCATTTAATCTTTCAAGGTGAAATACTAATTAACTATGCTGGTTACACGGGCAGGGTAGGCCTGTCAAAGTATGAGAAGAGGTTTGACTGTTCTTTGGATTTCTTCAAGTTTCCTGGTAGATCTCACTGCAACAGGAAACTGGGGACTTGAGCAGTAGACCTGGCACAATAACCTCATTGATCTCTCAATTATTTCTACTAAAAGAAAGGAAAATAAAGATAGCAAAAGGAATTGGAGAAGTCAGGATATCCTGGCTTCTGTGTGTGCATTGTAGAAATGATAAGCTAAGGTAGAGGGAAAGAACATCAAACGGGATAATGTCCCTGTAAGATTATCTTCAGACTACTGTGATTAGTGACAAATAGTAGAGAGCTGGAGATCTATATAAATGTCATTAGACCAAGGATTGTAATGTGATTTAGTGACGTGGCTACAGTGATAGCTGGTTCTCTTGACACAGCAAACGAATGGTGTTTTAGCACTGTTGCTTCACTACTGTGCTAAAAAGCAAGCACCCAACTTAAATGTTTGTTTGTATGATTAAACAAGCAAGGGCTTGATACTTATTTGCATCACCATGTATTACACTGATGATAAATTGGCAGGAGAGTCAGGTCCCAAGACAAAATGTACTTCAAAACACTACAACAGTGCAATGCGGTTTGATCTTTCCAGCACACATAATAAAGACTAATTTATTTTCCTACTGTTCCCCTTCCTGTTTTTCTTC
The DNA here is from genome assembly GCA_022605575.1 of Laterallus jamaicensis coturniculus. NCBI lineage: Eukaryota > Metazoa > Chordata > Aves > Gruiformes > Rallidae > Laterallus > Laterallus jamaicensis. The sequence continues at coordinate 14,768,117 of JAKCOX010000015.1, forward strand.
CATTCCCATGCACCTTGCTTTGTCTTCGACTCTCACAGGCCAGGCTATCACTGGCTTCTCTGGGTGGCACCTGCTGGGCGATGCTTTCTGCAGCAGCAACGGGCAGCAGCTTCTGCTGCCTAGTTTTGTTTCAGGGGATCACCAGTCAGAGTTACACTGGCTGGGCTCCAGTTGGCCAGGGTAGTTCTCAGATTGCTTTTTCTGGCTATCTGTTGGGCAGTCCTCATCCCATAATAGGGAATTTTTAACTCTTCTCTCAAGGGAAGTAGCAAGGAATGAACTTTCTTTTGGATAATGAGGGACAATGCTGCTCACAACCCCATAAAACTTCTGAGGTTGTTTTTGTAATCCTAATTATATCCTGGTTAATTTAACCCAGTGGTCTCTGGCATATAGCAGCATCTCATCTACTTCAGGGCATCATACCAGAACAGCCAGAAAAGTCTGTAGGAAACTGCCCCAGGCCATTTCTGCTCTTCAGCCAATTAAGAATGACAGAGACCCTCTTCAATGACTGGAGGATAAGGCTCTGGGTACGTTCAGTGCAGCAACCTAAACGCTTTCATAAGCAAATGGATTTTTGTTATTAAATTACACAGTTTTATGAATAACTGAATCAATGTAATTATTTCCAACCAGCTTCCATCTGTCAACAAAATCACTACAAAAAGATAGTGAGCATATAGGACAGGATGAAGTTAACTGTTTGAAACTTTGGTTGTCAAACTCACATTGGTGATTATATTCTTTATAGACTAATTGCAGCTGATCTTTTTAAATCATTTTACAGTATGCCTGTCATCATCCATCTGCAAAGTATATGAATACAATTTTCTGTTTTATAACCTTGATTTAATTCCATTTCTAAGTGCTAGGAAACAAATTTAGCAGTGTTGTGCAACTGATGAGCAAGGCCCTGAAACACAGTGCACAAAAACACATTCCCTCTAACTTCTATCCATCTTCTGGAGGACATAATGAAGTTACTGTTTGCCTTTTTTCATGGTCATATTGTTCATACCAGTGGGAGGACGCTCCCTCATGACATATGACTGGCAAAACATCAGTGTGCATTGAAAACAGATACTCTGAAACAGTCTTCAGACACTCTGCATCGAAGCAGAGATGAATGGAATGAAAATATTCTGAGCCTAAGATAGGAAAGGGGGAGATGGTTCATAGGCTTTGGCACTTCCTTGAAGGTCTTCACAAAAGAAATAGCAAATTACTTAACTGATAACACTTGAATTCATTGACAAAGCAACAAATCTAGTCCTCAGCAGTAGTTTTGAGTGATCATTTAACACCACACTATTTCTGTGATCATTTTCTTTTTCCTACAATATTGTAAATTCACAGGAGAAGGAGAGTGAGCTCATGCACAGAAGACAGTGCCGTGCTTTCTGTTTATTCTGGACACAAAATAATACCCAGAGCTTCCTCTAAAAGCCTGCTGAGAACACAGACTAAAAGAAAGCCTCCAAGAGGAAGTACTGAAAAGTAAAATCAGCAGCGGAGGCAATGCTGCAGAAACTCACTACAGAAAATCAGTCAGTGTGTCAGAGTTTTGGTTAGTACTCTGAATGTAGGTCTGGCAGACAGAAACTGCCTTACAATTCTAACTGCAACATGTAATTACATTCTTAACCTCTTTGTCTTTTTTTTCCTTTTTGAAAAAGGGGAAACAATTCATTGCCAGGAATATAGGTGTCTTTAATCCACTTGGATCAAGCTCCCCCCCTACCTTCTTTGCATCCCTGATTCAGTGCCTGACTCAAAATCATCATTCTTTCTGCTTCTGTCAGACTATTCCACATTTCCCAGTGGTTTTCACGACCGCAGTTTGGAAGCACTCTTTGTTCTTATAGTCCCAGTGCCTACTAAGGCTTTTCTTTTCATGTTCTCTGACGCTTATTCCTTAGGAGCCAGATCCTTGTGTCCTTACACGCGAGCCAAATCTCCCAATGAATTTGCAAACATGCAGGATCAGCAACTTAAAAAGTTTATTTGTTCTTTGGGGTTCTCTATGTTCACAGGAAAAAGGCCACATATAGCAAACACTGCATCACTAGGTTTCATCTTCACAAAAAGGAAGCTTAGAGAGGAAGGAAAGCACAAGAGTGCAAAGTTAACAATTAAAAACACAAAAAACAGCCTTCTCAAATTTTTTTCCCAAGAGGCTGGTGTTGACAGATACAGTTACAGGACACCAAACTTAAATGTTTCTTGAAATACATCAAAAGACTCCTTTGCTGGGTTGGCACAGTGTCAATAGCAATAGCTGATTGCAGCGTGTTGTCAGAATAATATATATAATCTTCAGATGCATTTTTGAAACATCTTTCAACTTGGATATCTATACTACATCTACTTTTAGGCACCTGAAATATCTAATGGCCTGACACCTCAGACTGGAAAACACTGACTGCTCCCATTTACTTAAGCTTTGGTATCTGCGTCAGAGAACGCTGGCCTGGCGTGTTTGAAAACTAATGTATTCAATTTATGTCCTACATAAAAGTTGAGATCAGCATCAACGACTAGATCCAATCTGCAGCTTTAATTCAAACAGAGCTGCTGACAATACTATTTCTGTGGACAAGGACTCTGTCCCACAAACTTAAATATTAGACAATCTTCAGATTTCCCTTTAATATGGATGTCCATCTTCTGATGTCAGAAATTTTATGGCAAGTAGTCTTGATGATGAGCCAAGATTTGACACTATCTAATTGCATGAAAATTCGTGGTGAGACAGTGAGATTAACATCTTCATATGCAGCAGAATGAAAACCTTTTCTTGCTCTGTCTGCTCTGCGTATATAGGACTAAGCTACTGCAGTACTCATGTATTTTGCAGCCACAGAGATTAATCTTTTAGTGTGACATTTTACAGCAACAGACAACTGTATTCCCTGCATCAGACCCTTTAACTTGTCGATGTTAGTTAAATCAGATTACATTTGTGTAGTCTTCTGCAGACAAACCCTCAATCTACTGAGCATGTGAAATACCCTGTGTTTCTTGTCTAGAGATGTTACTATTTAACGACCCACACTATTAAACACATATGCCTCATTTCCAGGCTGAATCAATCTGGACTCAACTTCCTGCTATCGGATCTAAATATACTCCAGGCATATATTCGGTTGAATTGTCTATAATTTCAGTGTGATCTATCTTGGGATATATAAAACTAATACATACATAATCCCACGGGTGTTTTACAAAGGTTTTTACCCTAATTTTATTGATTACTTAGGTCCAACACTCATAGATTTTCTGCAAAAATAGCTACATCTGTTCACAATCATTTACACAGTTTAGCTTTCTATATTGCTTCGATTTGAACTGAGACAACTGCCATACACAGCAGGTTCATTTGCACCAAAAGGCATAGCACAAGGGTTTGAATGCCTAGCTAAAGGCAGACCTAGGTTCAGGTAGTTCTACCTCTTCCTCGAGGTATTTTGTACACCTCTAACCTGAAAAACAGAACATGCAATATAGTGCTGTCACCTATAGATGATGCAGTAAGCCTATGCCACATCAGCACTACTTCCCCAGCATTCCAACAGGAAATTGTATTTTGTAGATGATACTTTATTCTGTCAACGTTATAATCAGCATCAAGGCCATCAGTGAAAGTATTAAGCAGACAAAAAGTCTGCCAGATCTCAGCTCTTTGCATTACTGCATGTGCCTTTATCCCTGACACTGTCCCCCAAACCAAGAGAGAATAGTATTTTTATGAATAAATTACTTTAAATTCAGATAAATGTATGCTAGATCAGTGAGATGCTCTGGAATACTGAAACAGTTTGTGAAAGGAAAAATCATTCACTAGTACAAAACAAGGGCGTTGCTGCTTTGTCTGCAGGAGACAGCAATGTTCAGCCTTCTGGAGGATAAAGCAAGGAAAATTTAATGCAGCAGGACATCTTTCTAAAGTAGCTGGCTACCTGCTAAAAATTGTATGCGTTTTATGTTGTCAAAACTTCCCTGTATTTTTATTTCTTCTTACCATTATCTTTCAGATGCTATTCCTTCAGGTAGTTTTAAGGAGTCACCTAAAAGTAGTCCTCTTCCTAAAATTAAAAAAAGCCTCACAAATCCATGCAAAGAGGAACGATTCATCAATAAGGACTTATTGTTATATTTTGTCCCTCCAGCCACTGCCACTCAATATAGAATTTCTTCCTTTTGTGTGTGAGCCTGTTTTGCAGACTAAAGAAAAAGACAGTTTGCATTCAAAGCACCACACTTGCCACTAAAAGGACAGGGTATTAGACCATTAAAATAAGATTCAGTATAAGGGTAAAATAATTGTGACTGACAGAGAAGCACCTTTGAGTCATAAACTCTCATTTTTAAGGACAAAAGGGACTATCACAATCACTCTCTGAATTCCGACATAACAGAGGCAATGCGATTTCACACAACAATTCCTACATCAGTCCCTGCCTTCTGATCTGTAATAACAAGAGAAACTTCTACTTTACATGTCACACCCTGCAAGCAAAAGACCCAGGGATTCATCAGCTTTATCCATGACAATTATAATACAGATTTACAAAAAACATTATCAGTTACAAGGCAGAATCAAATCCTGGATCTAAACAATCTTGAACATAGATGAATCAGCACAAGGAAATAATGATAGGATGGGAATATCTTTTAGAGACATCTTTTACAGAATGAACACAGGGTAAAATCAAACTATTTTATACTTCACAAAGTTCCTGTAATTGGATCTTGCAAAATGGATAAATACTGTAATGGATCTGTTGCTTCATTAGCACGCACTCTGATAACCTACAGTACAACATCCATCAAGCTCTTCATTCCCTCTGGGGAAGATTGCTGCAAGTGGTTGACAGCGATGTGAGTCAGGCTCTGTAGGATCAGCAGATGTGTTTTTAGCTTGTGTACTGGCTGCAAACAGGAGACCAGGCAGTTTGGTGCCAGGGTGCAAAAGTTGGATGGAGAACAGGTTGTTGTCCCCGACAAGGGGTCCAGTGCTAATTACAATTGGTCTCTGATGTTTTTGAATCACCATGAAGCTGTTGCACATGACTCCAAACATGTCAGGAGATACTTTGGCCAAGGCAGTTTCAGGCCCATGAGTTAGCAGTTGTAACTCAGATTGAGAATTTCTGGTATTTACAAGAATCAAGGCTTCTACATTTCTAGCCCCACCTGCCCTTAGACAGTGAGTTAGGTGTAGAAGAGACCGTTATGAGTGGCTCAGGTGAGAAAAATCTTCTAACACCACTGATAGGCCTAGTTGAACATTTCTGTCCATGACTTAATTAGTATAAAAAATTCACGGTGAGATTTCCAAAGGTTGAGAGACACCCAGTCCTTAACTTTCATGTTATATGAAAGCAAAACTTGTTCAGTGTACCACTTCTGTATTTATAGGGTTTCTTTATTAGATCAGCTTTAATTTGGTGTGGCTTAATATCTGTAAAACCTTGCTAGTACCACAGAAACATTAAACAGAAGTCCACTTTAAAAACTGGAATTAAGTTAAAGCCTGAAAATGCGACCTCTGTCTTCAACCCTGTCTTAGCTCGTAGATCTGTAATCAAGGCCTAGAGGTCATATGTGTTACAAGAACTTGCACCAAAGAGCCCCGGAACATCTCCTGAGCCAGATACTTTGCTGAACTGAGACTGGAGGCATCATTTATGCCTGCATATAGTTTTTACTGTATGTTATTTCTTAACCTTTGAACGCTTAATTTTACACTATGAATATTGCTTCGTGTTTTATTTTTGAACAGTTACTGGCAGTTACACTGACATCATTCTTGTGCTGTGGATCCCATGGCTACACTTACATTAAGAGCTGCAAAACACAGATTACTCAGATCAGAGAACCTAACTAGTGGGAAATAAACACAGAAAGCTCTCTTGTCATGACAGTTTTGGAATTGTACCAGGGATGAACTTATTTCTGTGGGTTCTCCCTCATCAGGAGCCCTAAAGCATCATCTGCAACATTTGCCAGGACTGCAGTCCAATGTTGCTCCCTTTGCCTTTAAGTAAAACCCCCTCAGCTGAGCTCTGTCTCTTTACTCTCCCATTCACTAGTGGTTTAAACAGACATTTGGTTTTTCTTTTCAGTGTTCGCCTGTAACTATTTTTAGCAGCAAATAACTGACACCCTGGGGAGCATGATGTCATCACACTTCACACTTACAGAGCTAAAATCCAGACAGCAGCAGCTGTCATCATTGTGAGCTAACTCATTAGGCAAGGGTAAGGGTGTGACACCAGCAGAACGGAGTTCAAAAGACCAAACAGGAGGAAGCTCAGTAAGATTTTTTTTTTTTTACATAGTCTGCAGCCAAGATTTGAAAAACAGTATGCATTTTTCAAGGCTGGTGAATACTACTTACAGTGCTAACAAAAATTTAGTCTTACTGGCAATTCTCTCTTAGTGTCACAAGGCAAGAGTTCTGTGGCCTTTTGGAACTAACACCAGTCAACTATCCACATCACAAAAGCAATTGGCAGCTTGGTTAGTGGTCTCAGCAGAGACTAAGGACTAGGTGATCATGAACTTACCCATTTATCTGTAGTCCCAGTATATTTAAGGATTCATCCATTTGGTTGGGAATGAGAAGCATTTCTAAGCTCCACCTTTTGAAGGGAATTTAATTCCTTTCCTTATCCTGTAGCTCTACTTTGCACCTCTCAGTTTCAGTTCATTTGTCTGAAATCAGCTAAACACAATGGTAGAAATACACAAAAGGAGTTGCCACACCTTGTAAGATGGTACCAATATTTCCCTCTCTCTGTTAAAAAGCGCTCACCTTCCAGGATGGCATTATCTTTTCTATGATAATTTTATTTCATAGTCTAATCATACTCATCCTTCAACTAATAGGTACACTCCTATTTGTTTCCACCTCTGTTACTTCCAGTTCATAAAGCCCTGGATTATGGATGAGGTCATGACTGAAACCAAAGTGTATGGCTTCGTACAGTACACTACTTACATGACATTACCAGCAAGTGTAAAACAGTTAGTCTAATTCTTTTTGAATGACAACTCAGTTCTCTTCAGCATAGGAAATACATCCCAGATTTGTTTTATATAGGAATTTCACTTCAACACACCTGTAAACATAAAATACCACATATTAAACAGCACCAGAGAAATACAACTAGTAATGTTTCTCCAGCCCTGTCACTTTCCTTTTGAATGTTCCCCTTAATCAGTCAGCACTTTAGCCAGCTCACAACTCTTGTGCTCACCTCCACTATTTCCAAATTCAAGAACAACATCCCATGAGATATCAGTTGCTGGAATCTAAGTGAACAAAGGCCACTTTCATCACTCTTAAGAAAACAACTCTCATATTTCAACATACTGAGCATTGTGATATAGCTTTGTTAAAAATACATTGTAATTGTATTTTTGTAATTCCAAAATAGATCCACGCTTGCCATTTTCCACAGGAAAAAAAAACCTGAACAAACCAACCCCCCAGTTTCCCAAAGTACCCCAAGAAAATAAAACAAAAACTCACTAGAAAATAAAACAAAATAAATAAAAAATAAAACAGCATTCTTTACAAAACCACATTACTGCAGTTTCTCCAGCATTCTGGAAATTATAGGCATCATTTAATTTGTCTTACTAGTAAGCTTTACTTCCATGCCAGCAGCTGTGACTTCATCATAAATCATGTGATGGAATTATCACTGCTCTCATCAACGCACTGATAACTCAGGCAAAACATTCACTTGATGTGTGGGTCACAGCTACTAAACTGTTAATCTGTATCCCAGCCTTCATATGAAGCATCCTGCTTCCTTCTCATTTCATACTGAATATAAATTTATATGCAGTACAATACATTTTGGGTTGTATGTACACACAATTTTTAAGGGTTGCTTATGCAAATGACAGGTGTAAAATACAATGACCTAACCAGGAATGCCAACTGCTGAAGAAATGGTGCATGATGTTTTTATTCAGAAATATCTCCTTATTAACAGGTTTCCTTTTTTTCCCTAAAGGCACTTGACACCTCGAGCACCCAGAACCTCATGAACAAGGCAGAAATTCATGTGAATTATTTTTAACTTGATGAAGAATTAAAACATGTAGTCTTTACCTTGGATTTTGTTAATTCTTAACTATCAGATGGGAATCTCCTGAAGCAAAAATCTTAACAAGGATGTTAAATCTCCTTATCATGTTGGGCCCGCAGTCTCTCAGATTCCAAGATGAAAAGGTCCTTTTCAAGTATCAAAGATGATGCCCTCTAGAGAATCATGCTGTGCTTCTTTTGACCATTCCTTTGAAAGGCTGTATCAGGAAACCTCCTGTTATCAGTCACATGAAAAATACCAACTAGTCCCCAAAGCTGAGCTGACGTCAAAGAGGGACATTTAAAGGGTTTGTCTGAAGGCAGCTGAAAGGCTGCAGTGTAGGAGCACCCACATCAGACAAGCACAGAGGAATTACTGGCACCAGAAGTAACAGGATGACATAGTAGTAAGGCCGAGGGACGGGGAAGCATGCTGCTCACCAAGAGTTTTGCCTAGAGAAGAACATGTTTGTAACTATGATTGCTTATTTTCTCCTCACAGTCAAAAAGTACATTCAAAAAAGACTGAAGAGTACTGTAAAGCTTAACAATGGTACAATGATTACATTACATTTGTCTGTGTTTTCTTTAGCACTGGAAGAGTTTAGCAGCAACACAGATCAAGGGTGCATGCATTTTAAGGGCTTGGATTAATTCATTGTTTATGAACATTATCAGGGAAACAAGTTTTCTCTCCACAAAACATGCATCCATGAACAGTGTTAGCGTATTTTCCCATTGAATTTATGACATTTCTCAACCACAAGTTTGATGATATTTTGTGTTTCTATGTATCACTTTAAGGAATTTATTACAGTAGTTTATTTAGAAGTTAAAGTCCACTTGCTAGAATTGTAAAATTCATTTCCCTTTAGCTGCCTCTGCTGCCACTTTGTTCACTTTTTACAAATGTTTGAGTGGTTCACTGAACAAAACTTGCTTTATATGTTTTAAACATTTTTCTTTCTCATTGTGCTATTTCCCTTGATTTTTGTTACCCCTTATTTAACATATATTTACCCTTATTTACATACACAAAGATAATAATACTCAGATTCCTAAATAAAATGGCTTCTCTCTTTTGTCCTCTCTGAGACTGAATACCACACTGCATAAACATCTGTTTCCTTGCTCAACTCCCAATTTGTCGGTTTGAGAGGAATATACCCACTATGGCTTTGCTATTCCATGCTAAATACGAGGGAATTAATTTCCTAATTTTCTGGCTCAGGGCATGTCTGCTAAGTGCTTATAATTTTTATTTTAACTGAAATTATTTCTTTCTCCTCTGTATTATGGAATACTGAGGACCACAGATAGTCCAACTCACCTTAAGACCAAAACTGACTGTGAAAAAGGACCTGTTCACAGAAGAACTAAACATCAAATAAACCAAACAAAAGTTACACAAGAGAATGAACATATTCCTATTTAATCCTTCAGATGATTAGAAACTGTTCCTTAGCATATAGTATGTAATACTTTCTCTCCAGGCATATATAGTCCAGTAAGTGGCCTTTCACTAAGCCATTTTAGAGAGTCAGTCAGGCAGCAGGGTTTCAGAGTGGATCTGTGGCATACAGCACAAACAATTCCTTTTCAGATTCCCTCACAGAATTCCTAAATCTAACAATGAGCATACAGCAGATAAAACTCTAATCAATGAGTCTCTCCTTAACCAACTCTGTAGGACCAACCTGAAATTTGTAACATCTTTTCCAAGGCAGACTGCCCTTTTTAATCCAGAACAGGATTTACACTGTCAACCTGGTTTTAAATATGGCACATACTTCCTGATGACACGATCAGCTGGATGTGGTCTTCCCTCTACGAAGGACCACTTAAGAAGGAGGAAGTTTCTTCTCACTACTTTATTGAGGTATGGTGAGTATTTACGCAAGAACTGGTGGTGAATGTCAGCCAAAAGGAAGAAATCCTTTCTTGCACCATAAAACATATTAATGCCATTTTGTCCCCCTCCTTCATTTAGGTTAAAAATAGTTTCCCATTAATATTACATTAAATCAGAACAGACGTTTTAATTGATATATAAACACCAAAAAAAAAGGCACCAATGCTTGAATTTTTAAGTCCTAGTTGCAGCAGCAAGTAAAACAAAGTATCAGGTCAAATTGTAGCATCTGTCTATAAAGATTTGTTGATACAGAGCTGTCACCCACATGGCTTCTTGTCTTGCATTAAACAAGACAAGTGCAACACAGAAACATGAAAAGCGTTAACAGTGCTGCAAGTCAGATGCATGGAACAGGGAATTCAATAGATATTCTTAAGTTATGCCTTGGACACTAAGTTTTCAGTAGCAACATTTATAACCAAGTAATTTTTATTTATGGTGAAAAATAAAATCCTTTGAGTTTAAAATTTTTCATCTATTTTAATGAAAAGATATTTTACTTATATTCTGGTAAATCAGGCTTTCTTATTAAATCAGATGTGTCACTAAAACTATTGCTCATTTTGATTATGACCTTTCCTCTTTTTTTGATGTGTCAGATATTGTTGAACTAAACAGCACAGTTTATGATCTTGCCAGGGACTTTTACAAAAGCCAATCCTGATTACAGGATTAACCTCCCATCTTCAGGAAGACAGAAGAGGAAAGTCCTTGAGTCTGGCTGACTTCAGATTCAGCTAAAAACACAATACACAGATCTAACACGCTCTCCTACATTGGCTTTGTCTTTTAGGCAAACTAGTCAGTCTCTGCATATGAGATCTGAATGTCATATAAGGAACAGAAAGAGAAATTGGAGCGGAAAACAGAAGCTTCCCAAGGTTATGGCACACAAGGAAAGAATATTATCAGTATTAGGTCTGTAGTCATAGATACAAAGTTGTCTTTGCAGTGCCCCTGCCTGGACTGGGTTTTTACAACTGCTTGTTTAATATCAAACTCAGGGGCTTACCCAAATCTCCTTCCCAATCAGTGAAGAGTGTCAGGCTCCTGTAGAAGGGCTTCAGATCAGAAGCTCTACATGTGGACTCTGAGTTACTTCCTGAAAGAAAGTCCTCTGAAATTAATCTCTCAGAAGCCCAGGAAAAGTTGCCTTCCTCCCTTAGGTATGTTGGGCATGTAAGGATAGGTATTCGGAACTGCTCACACGTTCTTTCCCTGTGTTTCTGCACTCCATTTCCATTACTTTCACAAATTCCAATGAAGCTTGAAGTAGCAGATTTTATCAGTGCACTAACTGGTTGAACCACACTCTTTCCTGCTCTGACACTTCTGGTTGTTGGCATGTCTGAACAGTACCTCAGTCTATGATCCCCTCTAAGGAGCATGCGCTCTTAAATCTATTCTTAGCACCTCATCTATGACCACCTTCTTCATGACGAAAGGAAGAAAACTCCTCACTGGAAGGGTTATTAAGCACTGGGACAAGCTGCCCAGGAAAGTGGTGTAGTCACCATCCCTGGAGGTGATGCTTAGGGCCATGGGTTACCAGTGCATTTGGTTGGCAGTGTTTGGTTTGCAGTTGGACTCTATGTCTTAAAGGACTGTTCCAACCTAAATGCTTCTATGATTCTGTGTCCCTACCTATATAACATCAGAACACGATGCTTACATAGGTTTGTGAACAGCTTACCTACTGATGTGTGAAAATCCCTATAGAGGCACAGCATATGGTATTTTTATAATTAATCAGATACACAGTACAACTGTTACAGTGTCCTGTATTTCACCCAAATATCAATTTACATTACTACTTTTAATTTGTCACACGTCAATAAAATCAATTTCCCATTTCTGAGAAGACAGCATACAGATCAATAAAAGCTCCAGTCTACAGCATGTCCTCCCTCCTGTGATCTGTGGGCACAGAAAACACTGATACATTTTCCTTGCTGAGCAAAAAAAAAATATCTGTAACAAGTGATATGGAAGAGAAGGCTTAAACTCTTTGAAACAAGACATTTTATAATTCTTATAGAAGAGCCAGTACATTGAAGTATGTGGTTCCCTGCCAATGGTCATTGTCTACACAGACAGCAAAGAGGGTACATCACTGTTCCAGGATCAGACAGAGATACAGGTCAGGAGGCTTCAGCATCTCTTTGAGACCCGAATGGATACACCAGGTCTGGACCCAACCTGCCGGTTATAATATGGACCACTACTAAGTCTTTTAAAAGTGACCCCATCCCTCCTCCACAGAGGAGGAGGAACAGCAGAGAAGAGCTCTTTGTTATAAGCAGATGTCAGTACCTCCTAGGGAGGGCACAGAGACATAAATGGCTCCACAGTGGTCACTGTACAAGCAGAAACACGGATTCTGTCACGATACAGCTTTACAAAGGGTAAAGACACACAATATACATCAGAGTGTCATATATTCACTAATATCCATATTTCAATCCCTCTGGAGACAAAGTGAACAATTTGCATGGTACTGAGCACATCTTGGGGGGCTACCTATGAACCCCTGGGGATATCCTATCCAGCCACCCTCATATGTAAGAATTTGTTATTCTGAGCAGGGCAGCTCTGAATGCCTGCTTGGATTGCTCATGCTTCTGGGACACAAACTTCTGTGTGTCCCAGAAATCACCAGGTAGGAAAATCTCATGAGGGACTTGATTCCTTTACCTGCTTTTCCACTTCTGTGAAATAAGGCCATGATATTGACCTTCATTATGAAACAGTGAGATCTGTGGATGAGAAATACTAAATAAGAACTAATTATCATCATTAGGTTGGATCCAGAACCAGAAGTCACCAGTTTCGTAGTTCAGCCTTACTTGTGACTATAATTATAATCTTATCAGAAGATTTTAACCTAAAAAGGCAAAAATCCCCTAAGGAAAATTCTGAGTATATTAGTGCTGTTAGAAACTCTAGCTTTACTTGAAATTCACGTCTCAAAGACTAGCCTTACCTAAGCCTCATCATCTGTGTGTCACCATAATTCCTCATGGCTGTATTTTGCTATTTGACTTAGAATGCCTGAAAACAGCATTACTATTTGTTCTCAAAACAGCTGCTTTCCTCTGTACTACAAACTGAATGAAAAAAAAGCAAATACAAATGGACAGTTACAATTTCAAGCCTATTAGCTTTTATAAGGCCATTCAGAAAAATATTTAAAGTATATCCTGTGTTTCTGTAAGACAAAAAAAATATTACCCTTGATTCTATAAGATTTGTCTTTTTTTTTTGACAATGCTGCTGCTCCTTTTGGATGGTTTTAGTCTTATTTTAAACCTCTTTAATAGGCAAAATAAATCCTGCTGCCTGACAGCATATCAGCATACCTAAAACAAGAAAGTATATGTGCTAAGTGTTTCTTTTGCTACAAGCTTCAGATCAAGCCTTTGATGAGAAAAAAACTTTATATTTTGAAAGTTGAAATGCTTCAGCAAATATTCATGCAATCTATCTGCTTTACTATAAAGAAAATCCTCATTAAAAAGGGCTCAAAATTTACATTCTCAATCAAAGCTGTGCGTCACAGTATGAATTTCCTAGTCTGATAGCACTATTAAAATGCCTCCCAGAGACTAAATTGAGCCTTAATTCAGGTTTGTCTGGCCAGCAGAGAATTAAGGAAACCCCCCAGCAGAGCCTAACAGCTCTAACAGCTTCTATGCTAACTCTCATATGCTCTCCACATAAAAAGTAGCTGGGGGAAGAAGCATTCCTCAAAAACAAATGTTTAAGAGGAGGATGAAAGAATCCCCATCCAAGGTGGGCAATTCACGAGTAGTCCAGCTCCAGATAATATTTCTTTTTAACCTCTATTGAACATTAATGATAACTCTGAATTTCTAACTTGTTTTATGATGTTCTTACTACATTACATCATGCTACCCTGTGTATAAAAACAATGGAATGAAAGCCTCTAATTTCAGCTGTCATAAGCTAAAGAATAAATGGCAGCAGAAGCTTTCACTAATAATTGCAGGATTTTAGGTAGCTACAGAAAGTTGTCTTTTTTGAATGTGAACAAATGCTCAACCATTTAGGCAAAATTTCAGAAACTGCAAGTTGTGTGTGCTTAAGAGTTAATGGTGAAGGTGTCACTATGCTCAGAAATAGAGATGACTTTTCCATGTCACATTCAGCTTATTAATAACCCAATTATTTCTGTCGCAATGGCACATGCCTCTCTCTGCTTTTTGTTATTGTTATGCAACTAGAATAGCTTTCAGAATCGCTTTTGGCTGAGCTTGAACAGGTAAACTCTAAAGTTCAGCTAGAGTCAAGTTTTATGCTGAAAAGCCACCGCAATTCAATAGATGAATGTTGAGTGACATAGAGTATGCAATTATGCAAGAAGACTGTTTGCAACAAGCCATCTTGGAAGTACTTCCATTTGTAAGATTTTTTTCATATTCTGATTCTGAATACATTAAAAAGCCTGTAATCAGTTAATAGAGTCAAATCTGCAATTCTTAATGCTGAATATCTTCTGTAGCAAGATGAGTGTCTCAATTCTTGTGATTAACTTAAAGCCAAATACAAGAAGCTGGTTCACAAAAATCAATGCAGGGAATCATTGCCAGTTCTCTCATAAATATTTCTCCCTTAGGAACCACTGAAATTTATACTCTCTTTATCACGGGTTGTATAGGGCTACATGAAATTACAGCCCAGCTTACATTAAAAAGAACCCCCCCCCCACAAAAACCCAAACAGATCTGGGCAAGATCTTGCCTAAATGGATATAAAAATTACATGTAGCCTCCTGGCAAAGTGCCAAAGTGGCCCTTACGCTTACAAAAGAGTGCACCAATCTAATCTAATCTCTGTGTTTTCATATGTATTACAATATTGCCGTAAACCTGCTTTGTTTAGCTGTGTATTTTCATGACCTTGAAGCTCAGGATAATATGTTTTTTATTCTATTCAGTATCTTCACACAAGGATATCTACAATCATTATAAAAAAACCTCCAGTCGGAGGAGTGGGGAAAAAAAAAAAAAGGGACTTCAACTGCTCAGTTTCTAAATTAAGCTACATCTGAAGTTAAAAATAGCCCTTCTGCCTGAAGATGCTATGCTGCCTGAATTTAAATAGCCTGTTTCTTTCCCTGACAGATAACATTTATTGTGCTCTCTGCTGCTGTAAAAAATACCTTCTGTTAGAGGCTACCTTTTTTTTAGTCCAATTTCACTTCACCTGACAGAATTAAAGAGTCAAGAGTTCTAGCCAGAATGCATATCTATTTTCCCCATAGATATATTTCTCAAATTTTACTAAATGGACCTAAAAATATGCATGTCTATATGTGTGATTTTTCCTAGCTCTTTCCACGGATTTTTCTGGGAAGATCTATAGTAAGAATATATTGCCTGAAACGCTATCAGTTTTCTACAATACAGGCCCTAAAAGTGCTCGTGCCCATTCTGACCAATTTTCTTTCCTTTCCTTTACTTCCTTAATTTCATATATATATATATGAGATATTATATACATTAAAATGTTATTTCTAGATGAAATGCTCACCATTTTTCCCCAAAGCACTGAATGCTAAAGCGAAGAAACTGTATCTTTTTTCTCTCTAGGTGCAACACAGAGCCAGCATGAGGCTATTTATCCCTTCCACATGGCTACTGTGCCACTCAAAGGCTAGGGGATCAGAATGATGTTATGAGGTCTGCTTGCACTACTCACATACAGCAACTCAGGCACTGGCTTTGCACTGCATGCAGACTACAGGTAAGAATTCTTTTACGCCATCCAGCCTCTTCTTGCCAAAGCAGGTTAGTTCTTTTTGTTAAAATTTCTATTGTTCCATGCAACATAAAGTTTCCAGCACTGTATATCCATGCTTGCTCCAGGGACACTGCTAATTTTCCATCAAGTCTACTAAATGTACCATGCCTTAAGTTCATCATTTTATGAGTATTAAAATTAATCAGATCAAATTCACTTCTGCATTTTAGGGAAGAAAATGAGAAAGGCATACTTCTAATGTGCAAAACTGAAACTTGCAAAATTGAGACAACCCTACTTTCCCCCCCTTTGTTAAACTGCATATTTTAGAGGAGCACTCCCAAAGGAGTAGCACAGAAAGACTCAGGCATAAGCAAACGAAAGAAGAGATGGATATAAGTACTCCTTTTACCCCCAAGCAAGACTTCCACATTGCAGTCAATTTGTGGTCTAAAAGCCTGAAAGATGCCTGAAAGCTTTATAAGCATCAATAATATTTGCAGTGGCGTAAGCCAAAGGCAAAAATCTACATTCTGCAGTCCCTAATTCAATAAAACACCCATTGAAGTCGGTAGAAATTGCACTCCATTAAGATATACAGTATTTCAGGTCTATAGCATTATACATAGCACCTACAAGTAGTTTTATTTATGTAGGGCAATATTTGCAAGATGAAAGTCTCTGAAAGTAGACAGGACTGTAACACCACTGTGCAGTTCAGTGGTGTAGTTCCAGTTGAACCAAACTGCAGTCACCTTCCAACACCTATTCACCTATTCAAAATAGCTCCAAAGCTATTTTGATTTGTACACCTGAAATAGCAAGGTCAGTCACGTTAAAGGACTGAATTTGACTTAAGTTTTAGATGAAGTAGGAAATAAATCCTCATGAAATTTGATATGCATGCCCATAGTCCATGATATTCATCAGAGTAATATAATTCCTCTAAGCAAGTTTAGCCAAGCTATAGTCTCAGCTGTTCAACACTCACCAATAAACAGGTACTGTGTGTGGCAGAGTCCTGCCCCCTAACAGGACAGTAGCAAGGTAACCTGTGTCAGGACTTCAACCACTGTCCTTATCATTACACCCAGCTACTCAGCTTTGTTTCCAAGCTCATGAAATGAGAGCCACATGTGTTGCCATTGCAGATTCAGAAAGGAATGAGAGTCAGTCTGCAGCACCAGCACTGCAGATGGTTCGGTATCACTTCTGCTTCTGAGGAAGTCGGGATCATGGCTGCCAGAAGCCGTTCACATCGCACTGTGTGAGAGCACTTCACAAAAGCGTGTGAATACAACCAATAATGCATGTAATGAGTCCCCAGAATCACGTTTGTGAGGCCTGGAGAATGTTTCTCTTTCCAAATGTGAACTACTGAGTCATCCTGTTCATGTGAGACAGACTGTATTCTCTTCCCAGAGAGCTCCTTTGAATCACTATTACCAGCAGATAACAGATGTTGCTCTCCAGGAAAGTTTTTCATACAAGCTCTTATAATCATATGGATTATTTCAACTTGACCTTGTAACTACAATGGAAAAACAAGATGAACTGGGGACCTTGGAGGGCTGTGTGTTACAGTACTTTGCATATCTAAGTAACTAGGCCATGAAGAACATGACTACTCAAAACACTACATAAAGAATAACAGATAACATCCAAACTCTTTTAAGGTAAATACTATCTATTCCCACCTGACATATGGAAAGAAACAAGCCCTAAAGCATTTAATGGACTTTCAAATGTTGCACAGTAAATATGTAATTATTCAGGAATAAGTCATCCAATGTTCAAAAGCAACTCTGTCTCTCAAACAGAGACTACAGATGTGCAATGAAACTCAAATAATTTGAAAACAGGACTAAAAGTATAAACTGGAAGCTTTTAGTAAAGTGCTTTAAAATGCCCATCTTCTGACAACCACTTCTGCTTTAAACCACAAGACACTTTCTCTCTAATTACTTGTTCAAAGCAAACCTTAATATGCACTTTAAAAGGGACATTGAAAGGTGCAGTAATATGTATTAGACTTCAATCTTTCCTAACTATGCATAATTCTGGTCAAGTAATTTTCCTTCTACAGGACTTTGTTGTGTTCCTGGATTGCTGCTTTGGATGATAAAGCACATTTTCACAGCTCTTTCACAAAACCTCAGTAACTGGCAATTTTTAAGTCAGATGTTTATGTTGTAACAATTCCTGTGCTTTCTGGTGCCACTTTAAACAAAGTTCATGCAATTAAATTATTTCTTTAACGCCCTGAATACATGTATTTCATGACTTCACATCAGAGTTTTGGAGTTATGTCACCATTTCCCAGAAACAATAGAGCTCTGCTTATTCATAGCACTGGACAGTCAGGCCCAGGTAATGCAATAACAACTTAGATTCCAAACAGCAGCAACAAAATACAGAGCCACAGGGCTTTGGCTAGATACAAAAAGAATGTCTAAATTTTTCATCAGATAATCTCATTAATCACTACAGTCACGAACTAAAACAGTATTCCTTTAAGAGAGATACTGTTCACTTAAAAACCCCCACAACAAACCACAACCAAAAAGCCACCCCAACAAGAACAATGCCAGATCATGGACAGATGACACCTTCCCGGCTAAACTAATCTATCAGGTCTCAGAAGAATTAACCTCTAATAGCAGAGGCCACAGTTTAGGCTGAGCTGTCCAGTGCAGTGATAGTAGTCATACTGTGATCAATAATGATTTGCTTTGTCATACACTATGTTTAGAAGCTTGTTCACCTGATGATTATTCACCTTCATCTATTTTTTGCATTGTTTCTCAATGGACGAGGAGTTTGGGCTACTCAATGTTTTTATGTAGTCTTGCACTCATCCAGCATGTCTCAATCTTTCTAGGATAAGCACTGCTTCTCTTTTATCATCCTAACTTGCCTTCCCATACACAAGTACCTCCTCATTTTCCAGCCTATGCCATACCTCTCCAGTCTGGTCTGAAGCCTGACTTTTCATCAGTATTAATTCTTCCTCTTCTTTTCTATGTATTCAAAAGTAGAAGAAACAATTGGAATTCACCACTCTAAAGTTTCCAGCAGTGGACATGGCATTAAAAGGGTCAAACTGCTAAACGCCACTTGTACTGCGTAATGGATACACGCTATATCAACAATTTTTAGTGTCTGTCTATCCGACCCATCCTCCTTGGCTCACCACCCCAAATCCTGCAAACCAGCTTCATCAAGTTGCTCCAGGAATCTTCACAGCCTGCTCCACAGAGCTCTCTATTACTTGATTAGTTTACTGCACTCCCAGTACTGCTAAAACAACTGAGTTCCTCCTAACCTTACAGCTTTCCTTCATTACTCACAGTCAGATCTGTTGCTGCAGAACCGCCCATCTCCCACACCACTCCTCAGAGCCCTGTTGACAGATATTATACAGTGAACTACTCACTCCCTTCTCACCCTTCTCAGCTTCTCTTTCCCCGTCCCACTGTCTGAAAGTAAGTGCTATTCTCTGCATAACACAGTCACAGAGCATTTTCAAGTTGGAAAGAGATGGAGAGGCAGATAGGCAGGAAAAAGACTGAGGCTTGCTACCCACCATCTTCTCCAGAAAGATTTACCTCTGAATCTCTCATCTGAAAACCTATTTTACTAATTCACCTGCCTCATCTAGTTGTCATCATGTTATTTTCCTGACGTAAGACACCACCTAGAATAATACAAAATGATATTTCTGTGGTTTTGCTTCCCAGATTACTAAAACTGGTGGAATCATATGGAATGCTGATAAACTAGGAAGATTAGATAATGATAGTTATTCTTTGAGCTTACTGATTCTTTTTCCTTCAGTGCAAGCATTTAACTGTTATTCATACCTTAAACTACTTAAAAGTGACATCCAGAACAGAGATGTCAACAAAAGAGTAACAATTTTTCAAAATAAGAAACAGGTCTACATTCTGAACAAACATCTTTTCTCAACAGTCTGCTGAAAAGACCCTTTTCACCTCAGACTAAAATTGCCACTCATACATACACATCCAGACTCACTGCTGAGGTACAGCTGTTTTGATAATCCAGAGCTATCATAAAAATATCTGAATACATAGCAATACCTACAATTTAGCAACTGGAGTTTACTATGCTAAATTAAATGTCCTAAATGTATATTTCCACTGGGGAAAAGTGAGAGTCAAACTCACACTCTGCATTTGGTATAAGCAGCAAATAGTGTGAAATACATACACGTGCTTTATCCTGGATAACGTATGTCATGCCCACTATGACATGCAAGATTGCCAGGACGTGAAGCACATGCCAGCTATGCATAAGTACAAATATGCTAAGCAGAAAATAGTAATTTTGATGAGCCAGTTACTGTTTTGATCTTTGACACCTTAGCAATTTTACAGAAAAAAATACAACCAGCTCACCAAGTGTCCCTTTCTCCTAGGAAGCCAGCACACAAACAGGGTATAGTACCAACAAACATGCCCTTGACTCAACATAATTCCAATGTAATTCATTTAAAACAACAACAGAAAACCACCAAGCCAACCATTTTAAATCATATGTCATAACCCAGATAACACATAAATACTTCATAGAAACTTAAGGGCATTGGCAACTTCTGAATGTTTTCTGGGGGGAAGGGGGGGGGGGTTGCCTTCTTCCCTGTGTATTGTTTGTGCCCTCACACACAAAAGAACAAAATTTAGGCCCAGTCTGTGAGGCAATTATCACAACCTGCTTCCACTGATAGGGTCATTCCCAGAAAAAAAACCAGTCTGCAATCCTGAGGCTCTATTTCTATTGCCCACAGGTGAGCAAAGAGTTAGCCTGTGAGCCTGCAAGTGTCTATTTAATACACAAAGTTTAAAAACCACAGGAGTTCAACCTCTTACAGGATAGGGCTCAACTCTGGATTTTCAGTTTCCAGTTGATGTGGCCTTTTATATACATACAGTACAATAAAGGCTATTCAGAACGTCCAATTTGCCTCAGAGGCAACCACAGTTAATGGTCTGTAATCTGCATTACAACACACTGTGGGTTTTTCTTGTTTTTAATTAATTCTTCTGAAAATATTTTTGGGATGAGTGGATGTATATGGTGAATGTAGTGGATAGAAAGGCTGTGGGATTCATAATTACAAAGAGAATAAATCCTGACCTGCTGTATATGCAGCATTACTAAGATTTCATTGTTCAAACAAGGCAAAACCTCTCTGCTGTTACTAATTTCAAGGTCAGCTACATGTATAGCAAAAAAATTGGTAATGCTGCTCAGTGTTTTGAATAAATCCAGACAGAACTGTTAATAAAATAGAAGAGAAAAATCCACACTTACCTTAATAGCTGTAAGCTGTTATTTCATACTCTGCAAACTTTCACTCCCTACTAACTAAACAAAAGTTCTGCAATCTGGATGCTAGAACAGCTCTCAAATACATACTGCAGAATACCAAAAAAGAGAAAGCCTATGTTGTCCTTACTAGCAGGCATCTCTCCAGGGATGATTGGTCATTACCCTGGCAACCCTCACAAATGGCAAATGACGTAAAGAGAGTGGGAAAAAAGCCACTGAGAGCAGAAAGCACTATATGCATTATAGATAGTTCTGAGAATCTATGCTCATATATGCATTAAATGGCTTCAGAGGAGCACAAGGGACCTTCCATTTTGCAGAGATGCTTGCCGAGGTGAATAAGAAACTTTTAATTTTTTTCTTAATCAAAGCATTGGAAGCATCTTTAAGTCTTTAATTGAAGCAAATTGGTTTCTGATTATTTTAATAATTCAGACGTTGTTTTTATTCTCCTTTTTTCAATTCTGTTAAAGTTTCCCATTAAAATAGCTCACAGTGGTATTCAGACAAGAGAGTGGATGTATTTTTCATTACTCCTTTTCACTTTATCTATTGTTAGGTAAAGTTACTTATTGTTATATTTATTCACATTAGCTGTCATACCCCCGTTTTCCCCCTAACAATGCACTTCTACAAATTGTACAAGAGTTGAGTTTGTCACTAGAATTAAATATATTAGCAGTTGTATTTAGTGTTACCAGTAATGATACTATGCCTAAAGAGGACACAATTTTAGCCAAACATCCGAGAAGAAGTTAAAAAGCATTTTGTTATTTTTGCACAGCGTGATCACAGTCAATTTGATCACATAGTGATGTTTTCATCGCAGAGCTAGAGAGATTTGGGTGTGGTTATCTCTTCCACAATTATATGAAAAAAATAAAAACACCACCAAGATTAAAAGAAAGCCTGCTTTGATACTCTTCAGCATCTGCATCACTCTTCATTATACCATTAAGTAGAACTGATGGAATTCTGGGTACAAAGCCCAAGAAAAGCATCGTCTCCCCTGTTTGCATATGTTAGCAATTATAATTCAAGATCAGACATCCTCTTACTTGCTCTCCTTTGGACCTCAGGATTTCTGGATTCCTAAATGCACATAAGCTAACTTTCAAAGAGCATACTGGAAAGCATTAGCACTCAGATCATTTTATAACCTAAAAGAAAGGGCACAATTCTCAGAGATTAAATAAGAGCTGAGGAAGTAAGTGAACCCAGGTAGCTGCTCTAACCACTTAGCTATTATGTAAAAGTTGGATGGGAACGGCTCTGCCATGACAACTGAGTTTTGTGCTGAACTCCTGATGAAAACACATCAGATGTATTTGAACTCCACCACACGTCAAGTCTGAAATGAAGTAACCAGCAGCCACGATGCGGATAGTTCTGTACCTAGCTGCCTTAATTCAATTGGTAAAAACTTCTTGGAGTAAAATTTAGCACTCATTGAAATTGAGATGGATTCAAATGTAGGTGTCCTTGAAGAAGGGGATAGACAGGCTTTAGAAACCCAGCTTGTTTATACAGGAATAATGGCAAGCAACTTTGCCAAAATCTAAATAAAAAAATTACATCCACATCCTTCAAGAACAAACAAGCTATGAAGGTAGGAAGAATCAGTATGTTAAGCACAAGCTACACATTTCTACCCTGTTAAAAATGTGGTTTTCTAAGTATAACAGAAGGAAGACTCTGAACTGCTAGTTGTACCAAGAAATACATGCAGAAAACACAACAGCTGCACTGAACAGTGAGATTTCCTTACAGATGTAGCAACAGTTACAGCCCTTGGCTTCAGGGTGTGGCAAAGGCATGGCATTGCTGCAGTACTGCTCTGCACCTGGAAAGAACCTAATGAGGCTACACAGGAATTGTTCGCCTTACTCTCTGGTTGCTGAGGGTCAAGCTGGACATCCGACTGAATCTTGTCCAGCCCCACAATTTGAAAGCAGAGTAACAAGAGAGAAGACAAGTATCATCCTTTTTCCACCTGCTTCCAGCCACAGTGTTAGATCTATACAGAATCACCATCTACCTGAGAAAAGGAGCTAGATCAGCAGCAAGGCTCCTGATTGTCCTCATGAGGAGAGCAGTGAGCTGAGATTTAAGACCACCTGAGTTATTCAACACTACTAGCTTGCTGGATGAATTCTCACAAAACGTTTCCCCAACTGTACAACATGAATAAAGATTCTGTGACTGAATTTTGCAACCAAATAAGTAATGAATAGAAAGGATATTCAGAAGATAATGCTCTATTAGGTGTACTTTATTTATCTGCTAAAGACCACTGATTTTTAATTATTTAAACTTTAAACATCATATTGGCAAACGTTCTCTGGGTTAAAGTTGAGAGACATCTTGATAAGAGCTAAATGAAACCTCCGTATAACACTACTTTTGATTGTGACTTTGTTCCAAAAGCACTATTTCCTGCCTGGAAACCACAGCAGGCAAAAGTTCACCAATATGTAGGTAGCCAATGCATGTTCTATGCTTCACATAAGTCTTCTCTTCAATGGTCCAAAACCAAGCTTCTCATTTTTTTCCCCACAATTACCCTCTTTAGATCCAACTACCAGCTTTCTTCCTACCTTCCACTTATTACCACAACCAAAGAAAAATCTGCTCCCAAATGTGCCCTTTAAGAACAAATGCAGCCTGTCATGGATGTATTTTATAATGAAAGGTTATTACTATGTAAGACAAAAAGTATTTTTAAATATACAAACATTTTCTGTGCTTTTGCAAAAAGATGGTGTTAAAAAAAAACCAACCACTCTTCATCTTTTTTAATCATATCCAACCCTACCAACTCACTTTTGTCTCAGCATGTGAGATTGACTCACGCAAATGTTCTGGGCAGCACAACAGGGACAAATCCAGTCAATGAATATGAAGTGTGGGGAAGGGGAAGACACTGGTACAGAGCTGCAGTCAGGGAATAAAGCTTCTAACAGAGTCTTGGGAAGAGGCACGATGACAGAATCTTACACCTGTCCTGTGACACTGTGTAAGCCATGCTGCAGAGTCTAACATACGTAGTACCTGATGGAAAATTGGGCTGCCAATTCTTAAAGAATCCTTTCTGATAAAATCCACTGATAAAGTTTTCCCTATACATTACAAAATTAAATTCAAAACTGGTCAGTACATTAAGAGATTGCAGACAGAAATTATAGAGCAAAATCAGGAATAACTTAAGTGATTCATCCCATGAAATGATCGGCTCGCTCAAGTCAGAAGTTAAAAGTCTGCAGCATTTTTCTGGATCAATCATTTAAATGCTTGTGAAATTGATCATGTTGCAGAATCCATCCCCTATAACATGCTTGCAGTTACCTGGCATAAAAGATAATCACACAGGGTCTTCTCCATACTTTCCAAGTTCTGTCCTTTCTCATACATGTGTTTACTCCAACTCTTCTTTAGCTGGAGAAAACAAGCTCAGGTTTTAGCAGGCCCAATGCACTACATGCCAGAGTTAAAGAAAAAAACCAAAGAAACCCAACTCTCATCTGTCAGAACATATTATTCCTATAAAGGCCCTTATACCGTCACGTCATGTAAACACTAAAAAGGGGGTGAATGATGCATTTTTGTTTCCTAAGCTATGAATATGGTTCTGAGCAATGCTCTGATAGTTAAGCAAAATATTTTTTCTTCCTCTGTCCTTCTAAAGGGCAGATGTGTGCCTTGTCAGTTGGATGACTCCAAACCCGTTATTAGTGTCCTTGTGCTTCTCCATTAGCAACACTGCAGCTACGCTAGCTGATGTCAAGGATGTCCGTGTTGAAAGATAAAGACATTCCTTGGTAGCAGAAACTATAGGGCTTTCAACATTCTCCAGCTTTCCCATGATTTGGCTTTAACTGGGAACACTATAACAGTGAAATTCAGTGAGATAAACTAAGGAATAGAAAGTACTAACATTTAGAAAATATGACATCTGAATATGAACATGCTGCTGTTAGTATCCTTTAGTACTTAATATTAATCAAATTCACAGACACAGTCTGCCCTTTAACACAGATGCACCCAGACCCAGCAATTCATTAGTCTCACTCCATCTTACATAGCTTAAAAAGCCTGGTTTCCTCCAGTTGTGTGTCTCAAAAAGCAAAAATTCCTAATCAAAGCTCTTACTTGGGTAAAGATATTCATGCAGTCTGTGTTCTAGATCTGCTGCCAACTAATATAATATAGCTTATGCTGCAACCTCATCACCTGTAAAAGCAAAAGGATAACACAAGCCCAGTTTCCAAAAAGCAGTAGTTTCAAAACACCTGAGACTTCTCCTCTACTACACGCATCCCACATCTCTATTTTTCTTGATTGTTCAAGGAAAACAAGTATCACGACTGATAAAAAAAACTCTTCCCTTAAAAGCCTTCTTACAGTTAAAAGTTTTAATAAATAGAAAATACCAAGACCATCATGGAGCAGTACTCTTATATACTGCTTATTTCCTCCAAGAAATAACAAACCTGACCACCCTCATAGCCAGTATGCCCTATGCCATAGCTAATTTTCATACAAGGAAGCAAATATCAACAGCCACACACAAACACAAGCTGACATATCAGGACTCAAGGAAAGCTCAATGTCTGTAGATCTTGTCAAGCTCTGCACTGTACCACATCTTTTCCTGACAACACTTGGAAACAATGATTCCTCTCAATTTCACTTGCAAGGAAGAGGTCTCAGGCCTGGATGCACCTCTTGGCTACAATTCTGCTGCACAGAAATAAGATTCCATGCCAGTGCAAGAGTAGTGAGAGAGAGGAATCAAGCTCCAAAATAACATCACATGTGGAAGAAAAAGGGATTACAAATTTGCATGCGATATAAAAAATAGGAATTCTTATAATAGTTTTTTTAAATGCCATCAACTTCTCTATTACTGCAATCTTAACTATTTGCAAATAATACAAAGACCTTAACTTTTAAAAATGGAGAATATTAATACAGATGTGTGTGACACTGTAATTTGGCAGCTGATACTTCTGAACAGTAGTAGCACGACTGACCTAGAATATAGATTTTCTGTGAATATTCAGATAAAGTACTGCAATCCTAAGCTTTCCTGTTTAAATCAGTGTCTCCTGAATAAAAGCACACCCTTTTCTGCATCAGATTCCTTGCTGCAGTGCAATTACATTGCTCTACATACTCATTTTGAATGATAAAGTACATACTTGTCATAGTAATGACCTGAATGAATTCAGGAAAAAAAGTGACAATCTCTTTGCAGACACGACCATCCAGCAAATATACTATTATTTTTCCTCAGTGACCTACCATTTAATAATTAAGTTAATTAAAAAATCTATTTTTCTGTGATACAGCAATACATAAATCTAGCAAGCCAAGCTGATACCTTGGGGTTTTTTGAAATCCAGTAAAGTAATGCTACTCTAGCTTATTTTCCAAAGCCTGCTAGATTGATGCAGACTCTCAAACTCTCTGCCCCTGCTTTGCCTATGCCCTCTCCTGGTAGTAGAACAAACATTGCACAGAATAGACATGGTTACAGCAAAAACTCCCCCTCACACAAAGCATGTCCAGATGTCAAATGAAAATAGCTTTCTACAGTCAAACAGGGCAAGGTTCCAATCTTAACATGGTTCCAAAAAGGTACACAAAAAGTGGCACAACTCCTTTAAGTTCATTGATTAGCACACCCATACAGCCCTACTCCAAAAGGCTGCATTGTCTCACACGATAAATAATGCATAGGCAGAAACAGGGACTCGGGGCTCTCAGAGGAGTAGGTTAATCAGCAGGCACTCCTTTTGGATTCCTTACCTCTGGCTGCTCAGAGCCACAATTCTTAGCTGCAGAGTTCAAAACTCTTAGTGAGGCAGCACAGCACCCTCCTGGAAAGCTGGGAACAGGTATTTGAACTTTGTGAACTCCAGAGCGTCTGACCACGAACCAGGAGATGTATATCTGTGCTATCTGCCCCGCTATTACAGACACATTTTCATTCGAGCAGTAGGAAGCGCAGGGGATCAAAATGCCTCATATAGTGGTAAAGCTCAGCTGACACAAAGATCTTCTGTTTATCAGGCTAAGCTGGCTTCCCAGCTATAAGTAGCTTTGTTTTTACAGATGAGAGGTACAGAGCCAGGTCAGCTCTGGCCCAGCTGCCAAGCTAATAAGCCCTGCAAGAATCCAAAGTGACTACAGACCAAGCACTAAGCTTGAAACAGTAAGTGCTGCCAGCTCTGAGCCAAGTGAGACATATGTCCACAAGGGACTCATTTGAGAAGGGCAATACAGACACAAATTCTGGCCAGGGTTGGCTTAGCTCAGCTATAATCTCAGAATGAGTTCCAGGCAAATATTACTGTACCAACTTCACACCTAATCTGGCTGTGTGAATTCATACTATGCCCAAGCTAAACAAGGAAAGTGGTCCAGAGTCCTCCTATTTGGTTTCACAAGAACCACGTATGAGTCAGAAAAATAAAGCAGCACTAATATTACATGGGTTTTTCCCTCATTCTCCAGGGTATTACTCCAGCCAGTCAGATGGAATCTTCCCCCTCCCCTCCCCCCTTTTTTTGGTCCCAATCCTCTCTGAAAACTAGCCAGGCCACCTATTGGTGATGGAAAACTGATGGTATATCAACAGCAAGCACCATCATCTCTTCCTTCAATCATGTTCTAAAATAAGAGCGAGTCATGGGTCTTTTACAAAAGGACAAGTTAAACACACCAGCTCCAAAAGAAGATTCTGGGACATATATCCCCTTGACTGCCTTTCTGGAGTCACCTTCCTCAGTGTTTTCAATCACTAAGCCCAAACATCCTGTCCAGTGGTTACACTGTTGCAAATCCTGTTCTAAGTTGTCAGTCTTTAGTGAGAACCTAAAGGTCAGCTGTGGTAATGTTAAGGCCCTTTAGTGAGGTTTAGCATTTAGTTTGTGTTCTGGCTTTCTCTGCAAGAGTATGATAGCATATTTATACTCACAACATCCCTGAAAGGAAGTATTACAATTGACAAAATACTGTATCAAAGTGAAAAGTTGAGACGACATACAAAGTTCTCAAGTGAATGAGCATCAATGATAATTTTGCTTTTTCATCTACAGATGCTTTTTAAATTCACTGAAACATTTAAGACCTCTTCTGAAAGTAAGAAAAATAAAACCTTTAACATGCATTTTGCTATCAAGAAATGAGGAGGAATACAGACATTACGGATAACGCATCATCACAGCCAGTCTACTGTCACATCCAAAAGCTGGCAATGCAGACTGGGATACTGATGGGCAGCTGTATGACACTGTTCAAAAAGAACAGGCCATCAGCCACCCAATGGGAAAATGCAGGTTGTTGAGAAACAATCATCTTTTTCAGTTTTGGCTTGATATATACATCACTTCCTGCATTGCCTTATGTTACCAGAAAGGTGAATGCACTTGCTTGAAACAATTATGTCTAATGAAGTTTTAAAAACCAAAAGCAATAATCAGAAAGCTTCAGATTCTCCAGGCTATCACTGATGAAATTAACTTCTGCCTAGTATTAAACATCATCATTTGGTGTCTTGATTTAAAATGATTGTTCCATTTATTCCTGTGGACAATTCATGCTCGTGTCTGGCTCTAGAGTTATTATATACAATGCCACATACAGTAAATCAGCATGTGATAGTCTCATGAAAAGCACACACTTTGCATTATACCTACACCTGCAACTCCTGCCAAGATTTCATGGCCATTTGTACCAATATGGGAACCTAGATAAAATACATTCATTCTATCTACTTAGTTTTCTCAAAAGCAAGAACAATGAAATCAAAGCAAAGTTATTAAAAAAACCCCAAAGCATTTGGGTATGTTACGGTCAGTGGTGGCAAAGCACTGTATTTCACCTGCTCTTGTGCAAACACAGGACGATGTGCAGGTATTCAATGAAATAATCCTAGATTTGTGCCTCTAAGCAAGGCTGGAATCTGCTGAAAAAAGATGCCTGGCATCTATTTGTCTTGCTCATTGAATTTCATAGGGTTACCCTCACTGCTGTAAAGCAAAGTCACTATACCTTTCGTTAACAAACCAAAGTTATGATGTTCTACACACTTTCTACTGATGTAAACACCTATGAAAGTACAAGGCAGAGAAAAGTAAAACCTAGGCAGCTGTCAGTCTAAATTTCCTTCCCTGTATCCTCCATGCTTCTTGAGGATTGCACAGATTTGGCTTTATGTCCTTAAACTCTTGAAATCCCGAGGCTTCTAGATATCAGCATTATTTACAGTGCACATTACCTTGCAGTTCCTACTATCAGTCCCGATCAACCACTGGAGCAGTAAAGATGAGTCAAGCACAGGCACGTTCTCTCTCCATGCTTCCTGCAGCCACAAGCCTCTCTACCCCGACACACATTTTCTGATGGCATCACTGGCAATTCTTCTATGTTGAAGGAATATTGGAGAAAAATAAAGCAGCAGAATGCTGGGTTTGTTTCTGGCCTGAAGAAACACTTCTCTTCTTTTGCAGAGAGCAGAAGCTGGCTCAAAGTGTCAAACATCATATGAATACAGTGAACCACTACTAGAAAATAAAGTATAAGCAGAGGCTAAACCAAGATCCTCTGGCATGGTAATTCCAAGTTCTCTGAAATGCTTTTCCCATCTGCAATTAATTGCTCCTCCTCAGACAACTCTACCATGAGTACCAATGCCACATACTGGAAATCACAATGACACGTTAACTTCAAAAGATTTAGTAATACAAAATCAAGGTGCACTGACTTTATGTTAATGAAACAGCAGTATTTATATATTTTTTCTTCCTATTGCTAGCATCTAACTTTTGTAGTTGTATTATAATTTATGTAAAAACTTCAATTTCATTATAAACTTTGCTTGTTAAAGAAACAAAGAATCTAACTGTAACATCAAATTAAAACATTTTAGTCTTTTCCAGTGCTAGCCTCTGGTTATGCTTGAAGTTTCTTTCTTTCATTTCCTTTGCTTCACACCTACCCCACTCGGGTTGTCCTGGCTGAATACCAGGTTCAGCTGAGAACTCTGACACCAACCAAGGCCACCTGAAACCCTAATTACAAGCTCAGCTGCTGAACAGGCAGCTGACTTGACAGCACCGACCTGCCCAACTCCTGACAAGCTGGCCTCAGGGAATCAAGGCTCCAAAGGAGCGCCCCACGCAAGAAGGGCAGGACACAGCGCTGGGATATCAAGACACGCTCCAAACGCACTTTAGACTCAGTGCCGGAGCCCAAAGGAGCAGCAGCAGTAGCGAGAGGAAGCCCGAGAGAGGGCCCAGCGGCAGGAACTGCCCCTGCACAGCCCCGCTCGCCCTACCAGCTCTCCCCTCACCCCACACATCAGCGAGCCCCGACGCGGCAGCAAGCACGCCCTACGAGCCCACAGGACTCCCGAGCTGCCCCCCAAGACTCCACCAAACCCAACAACTTTCCCCCCTGTCCTGCGCGCCCACCCAGACCTCCCCAGCCCGCTCCTCACACCTCACTACAGCTCCTCACGCCGCCGCTCCCCAACGCTGTGCCTACGCTTGCTGAACTCGCTTGCCCGCCCTCCACTTCCTGCCTCAGGATTGGTTGTCCTCGGCCTGACCCCGCCTCCCGCCGGTCACCATTGGCCTTTGTGCCAGAGCGGCGGCTCGGTGGTGCGCTGCGCGGTTGGAGGGCGAGCGGCAGCGGCATTGCTATTGGCGGGACGGCAGCGGCCTACAGGTTAGGCTGAGGCGCCGGCGGAGAGAGGGGCAAAGGCGCTATTGTTGCCGGATCGCTGAGGAAAGAAGCCGGTAGACACCGGGGCCGGGCAGCGCGGCGCGAGCCCGGCGGCAGCCATGAGCGGCGGCGTGTACGGGGGAGGTGAGTCCGGCGCCGCCTCGCTTGCCCGTTCTTCCCTTCCCCGCCCCGCGGCCGTTGAGCTCGGCGCCGTCCCGTCAGGCGGCGCGTGCAAGCCTCCCCCGGCTGCTTCCCGCCTCCCCGCCGCGCCCCGAGCGCGGGCGGCCGCGGCCCAGCTCTCCCGCAGCAGAGCCGGAGCGCTCCCGGCCCCGCCGTCTCTTAGGCGCGGGGTGGCATCGCGCGTGTGGAAGAGGCGGAGGCTGCAGGCCTTGTTTATGTCCCTCCCGGCGTCGTTTCGCTACTTCTCCCCGAGACCGGCCAAGCTGCGCGGCCCAGGGCTCAGGGCTCAGGGCGCGCTGCTCGGGTGCCCGGCGGCCCGAGCAGATCCCGCGCTTTGGAAGCTGAGGCGCAGCTCCCTTCCAGAGCGCTTCTGCGCACCCTCCCGCCAGGTCTGACGCCCGCGCGTTCTGCTTCCGAGCTTGTTCCTGCCGAGGGTGTGCAGGGCACCTCGGCGGGGGTTGGGGCCCGCGAGGATGGGAGCGCTTCGCCGTGTGGCAGCCCGGACGTGCGCGGTGTTTTCGGGCCCACCTTTCTAACTGATCTCCCCCAGGAGGCCCGACCTCCCCTGGCTCTGTGGGGCTGTTCAGTTAGCGCTTTTGGAAAGCTTTATTTTGTAGTTTGTTTAGGTTCAGCTCTGTTCTTCCTGTTCTGCTGAAGTTCCCCTTTTACCTGTGCCGAAGGAAGGTGTTGCACTGTCCCAGTTAAAGCCCATCTGCAGGCTTCTAATACCCCTTCGGTAACTGGAGCTCTGAATGGAGAAGCTTCTTGCCTTGACAAAGATGCTTTGACTTGTTTTTTTATCTCCACAAGCAAAATAGCGGGCAGGGGAAGGGCAGGGTTGTAGCAGAGTGTAATAACCACTGACTACCTCTTTATTGACAATCTTTTCAGATGAAGTCGGGGCTCTTGTTTTTGACATTGGCTCATACACAGTGAGAGCAGGCTATGCGGGTGAGGACTGTCCAAAGGTGAGAATCTGACTGCATCAATGGAAATGCGACATGTATTTATGCCTTAGTGCTTGTTTGTTAGTTATGAGTTACCCGAATATGCTGGGTTTTGTTCTGACTGTTCTGTGTAAGGAAAGTCCTGTATTTATGAGAAAAAAGCCACCTAAAACATTCATAATTCTCATGTACTGCTTACCTTTTGCCTTACAGGTGGATTTTCCAACGGCCATTGGTGTGGTGCTAGAAAGGGACAATGGCAGCACCCTGATGGAGATAGATGGTGACAAAGGCAAACAAGGGGGCCCGACTTACTACATAGATACCAATGCCCTGAGAGTTCCAAGGGAAAATATGGAGGCTATTTCACCTTTAAAAAATGGAATGAGTATGGTGCTCTGTCTTTTTCTACCTGATTTAAAAATAGTGTTGCCAGGCTGCAAAAAGTCATAGCTTTCATGTAAACAGATGCTGTGTTAGCCACAGAAGCCATAGAAATCAATACCTAATTTACTAGTTGCATGGAGTATAGTTGGTTTAGCATGTCTGTGGTCTGTCAGTATAATTCTTTAAATGTTATGATCACCATGATTACAGGGGAAGAGAATTCTGCAAAGCTATTAGAGGAGGTGTTTGTCTGCTGAGGGTAGGTTTTTGACTGAAGAGCTCCACATAAGAGGGGTTTAAAACCTTTGTATATTTAGGAAACAGAAATAAAACTTAGAAGTAACTAATCTGCTCCCTTCAATGATGTTACAGTTGAAGACTGGGATAGTTTCCAAGCAATTTTGGATCACACTTACAAGATGCATATTAAATCTGAAGCAAGTTTGCATCCTGTCCTTATGTCCGAAGCACCAGTGAGTAAAAGCAGCTTTGCATTTTCTTAAGTCTAAACTGTATTTTTTTTGCTGACTCTACAAAGTTATGGAAAAGTCTGACATTGGCTTGTAGGTTTTGAGCATTAAAGCTTAGCTACAAAAATAACAATTTAAAATACTTGGCCAGGTTCTGGAAAGTAAACTGTTTAAGAAAAACAGCTAAAAACCCTATTTGAAATAGCCCGTGTGAGTTGTGTTGCTATTTACAATGTGCTATTGTTTTTTACTTGCTTGAAAAAAAGTCAAAGAAATACAAATCTTGCTTTAGTACCTAGAGAAAATACGTTTTGATGTCTTCTTATGTCTCAAGTTACACTTAATAGAATGCCCTTGAAACTCTGTTGCTTCCTTCAGCCTAATACTAATGCAACAGAGAGTAATATTAATAATGGAGAAGTTTTAATTTTTCTGTCTTATGTAACTGGCCTGGTAGGGTAAGTGAAGTGGATAATACAGATTTCTAGGAAAATATGGGAACAAGCTTTCTGTCATTTAATAATGCTCAGTATTTGAAGAGCAGGTCTTAAAGTCAGAATACAAAAAGCAGGCATGTCATTCAAAAGTAAGGCCTTTACTTAATAAAATGTTATGAAAAGAATTTTCATTATTCCCTTGTGTTGAATTGTAGCTTGTGGAGTATGGATGAATTTCCAGTGGTTATTTAATGTTTCATGGCTCAATGGGTGTCTGAATAGAGGTTCCCATTAATATTGTCTTTACAGAACTAATCTTATTTTAATGTATTGACTTGGAAAAAACTTCACATTTTCATTAATGTGTAGAGTATTTGATATATATTCCTGGCTTAATTGCAAATACAGTAGAACTGTAGGAAGATATCTTAGAAAGAGGAAAACAAAGATCTAGTTTTTTTTCAACTGGTCAAGTTATTTCATGTATCTTTCCCTGTGTAAAATAGGCATGTTACTTATTTTGCTGAGTTCTTTGGGACATTGATACTGGAAGAGTAAGAAGTGTAACAGTAAAAGTGTGTATCACTCTTCATTCTGTCTGGAAGATAACCATTAGTGTATTGTAGCAGATTTGGAATTGAAATGGTTCTAAAGAAGTTAATTACTAGAAATCTGTGTCTCCAGAATGTTGATACAGTTTGAAACTGTTGCTATAATAATTTTATTTACTACCTTATGTTAGTATTCTTTCAGTGTGATCTAATGATCCGTATCTTCTGTTTGGTCATTTATCTGGGTTTGGCTTTGGTTTCTTCTAGTGGAATACTAGAGCAAAGCGTGAAAAACTGACTGAGTTGATGTTTGAACACTACAACATCCCTGCTTTCTTCTTGTGCAAAACTGCTGTTCTGACAGCGTATCCTTTGGAACGTTTCACTGCCTCCCCCCACCCTGGAAATTACAGTCAACTTATTCTAGGCGGTTCCTACTATAGCAGAATGTATGACTTCTCTTCTTTCAAATAAATTTTTCCATAAACATCTAAGGAGGAAATAAACAAAGTCTGTTTCTGAACTTGAAAGCTTTAGAGGTCAGTTTTGAAGTTCTCCCAATCTGGATGTTTTTCTTGGAGGTGGTTTTGTTTTTTAAATCTAGGGGGGAGGGTGTTGGTGGTTTTTTTTTTTTTACTTCCCCATTGTACACCATGGGTAAGAATATTGTTGTCCAGACTACAAAGTAGAGAAATTAATTTGAAATTATCAGAGCTTTAACATGAATATTTGTGACTATTTTAAACTTGATAACATGTTCTCAGCTTCTGAGTTCTAAATGATTTGGATGTACCTGGAGCTTTCTGCATAGCATTGATGTGAAGTCTAGAGCTTTAGAAGTATAAATCTCAAGTTACAGGCAGAAGTTAAAATGTCTTTCTCTCTGAGGTTGTGCACTTCATACGTACTGAAAAACAGCAAATCCATTTACAGAGCCAAGGAATAACACATTGGTGTCCTCTTTCCCAGTTACATTCTAATATAACTGGAGGCAATGTTTTTTTCTAAGGTGAAAATGGCAGTATTTTCCTTAATCACCTTGGCTAGTTTTGCTAATGGGAGATCTACAGGCCTCATCTTGGATAGTGGGGCAACACACACCACTGCTATTCCAGTCCATGATGGATATGTACTTCAGCAAGGTAAAAATTTTCATGGGTAAGAGCATTGTAGTATCAAGGTCCACTTAGCTTGCTTTCTTCTTACACAGATTTAAAAAAATAATCAATCTGTAAATCCCCTTAAATATGGTAAAAAATACCCAACCTCCAAACAAACAACTAACAGTGTTCACTGACAAATAAATTGTTCGTAGAGTTGATGTGTGATTTTTGGTGCTTTCCAGGTTGGTAGGGTTTTTTTGTTTCTCTTTTTTTTTTTTTTTCTTCTAGGTATTGTAAAATCACCGCTCGCAGGAGACTTTATTACTATGCAGTGCCGGGAATTGTTTCAGGAAATGAACATAGAGATAATTCCTCCATACATGATTGCTTCAAAGGTGGGAAAGCAACTTTATTTAGTAAAGGTTTGCCTGAGGAGGGAAGCTTAAATAGTAACTGATGATCATGTTTCCTACAATCTCAGGAAGCGGTTCGTGAGGGGTCACCAGCAAATTGGAAGAGAAAAGAGAAGTTACCCCAGGTCACTAGGTCTTGGCACAACTACATGTGTAATGTAAGTAGGTCATTCCTCACATTCTCAAACTCCCCTAGGTGTGACATAAAGAAGTGTTGTTTTCAAGTAGATCAGGTTTTCCTCTTGAGCTCGAAAGTCTTTAAAATGTCAGTATCAGTTCTGTATGCTCTATAAAATTCAAGGCTGAAATTCCTATAACCATATTTTTCTGAACTCCATAGTGTGTCATTCAGGACTTCCAGGCTTCTGTCCTCCAAGTATCGGATTCAACCTATGACGAACAGTATGTTATTGTTTTCTTTCTTGTAAAATTACCATTTGCACATGGGGTGCTTAGCCTGCTGTTGGCTAGTTTTATTAAGAAGTCTTTAGATTAAAACTATTTATTTGAAACTAGAAATACATTGTACATCCAGGTAAAAGTTTTTTATTTAATATTTGAAGATTGATGAGATCATAATAAATGTTATCAAAGTTTTAAGTCATACTAGTCACAATGTTCCTGTTGAAACCTTAGTTCATAATATTACTTCGATAACATCCTGTTTACATAGCACTTTAATGTGTTACTTTCTGACTGATGCTCCAGGGTAGCAGCACAGATGCCAACAGTTCATTATGAGTTCCCCAACGGCTATAACTGTGACTTTGGTGCTGAGCGTCTAAAAATTCCTGAGGGATTGTTTGACCCTTCTAATGTGAAGG
Source organism: Laterallus jamaicensis coturniculus (assembly GCA_022605575.1). Classification (NCBI taxonomy): domain Eukaryota; kingdom Metazoa; phylum Chordata; class Aves; order Gruiformes; family Rallidae; genus Laterallus; species Laterallus jamaicensis. The sequence goes on from JAKCOX010000015.1 coordinate 14,804,304, forward strand.
TAAAACAACTATGATATCTAGTAATTGGAAGGCTTTAAATTACTATCACATGGCTTCCTTTTGTATGATGGTCTTAATTTCATTTGTTTGTGTGCATTGACATGCTGTGGTTCTCCTTGGGGGAGAACTTAACCTGTGTTGTATGAGAGTTGGGCGAGTGATGGATGAAATGTAATTCAAAATGGGTTGTGATGAGTTCAGTGGGAAAACAGCTTTTTTTTTTTTTTCCTTTCCTTAAATGCTTAGATCCCTCTCCAGTAATGCTTGTAAATTCGGCTCATTTTAGGCTTTTAGATGTCTTGCTTTTTTGAAGTGATGATGTGTAGATTCCTAATTTTAATTCTAGGGTTTATCTGGTAACACGATGTTGGGTGTGAGCCACGTTGTCACAACAAGCGTTGGAATGTGTGATATAGATATCAGGCCGGTAAGTGTTAGTCAGACATGTATTATTTTAAGGCATAGCTATTTTTGAGCTGATAGAATTTTGGGGGGACTAGAACACTGTTGAAGAAATGTGGATTTTTTAAGATGATGATAAACACATTAAATCATTCTCCAAGTGTCACATACTTGTATATGGAAATGTGTACAATTACAGTTTTGTCTTAAAAATTCTGATTTAGCATTTTTATTTCATTGGGGTTTATACCTATATTTAAATAGTGGCTGACACTGCCTACTGTGTGTTGGATTGGCTTCAGATTATCATGTTGCGTTCATAACTTTGAGTGTTATGTTCAGATTTTAGGGTGTGTCAAATGCATTTTCTAGACAAAACCAGTCATATTAAATCTTTGTAGGGAGTAGACAGAAGCAAAGAGATTTTAAATGAAAAGAATTATTTAAAAACTATTTTAACTTTGTCAGGTCTCAGTTTGAAGATACTTGACTTTGATATGGATTGTATGAGGGTTATTTCAGAAGTTTTTCCCTTAACTGTCGTGTCAGTCTGGCTGAGTAAGCCAGACATGATTTGTCTTCAACTGCAGCATGAGCATGATTGTAAGCTGTGGCAATGCTGTGGGGTTTTCCTTTGTGGTTGGAACATCAAGCATAGGAAACCGAATAGCTTGGATACAGAAGATACCTGTAGGTGTAGGGTTCTCTGTAGTAGAAAATATTCTGTGAAATCATTTAGAGCCATTAGTTGCATAGCTTCTGTCTTCCTTGTATAGTTTAGTATTAAGATGACTTAAAATATTTTTCAAGGGATTAAAAATCTAATTGGATTGGGAGAGGCAGTACTGTTGTCATGATGTGTTATTGCTGTTGCTTATACATACTTCTGTGCCATTCCTCTCTATGCTGTCAAACGATTGTTTTCAGAATGATTGCAGAGTGAGTATTGCAGGTTGCTTATTCTCTTTGTAGGGTCTCTACGGCAGCGTGATTGTAGCAGGAGGAAACACTCTAATACAGAGTTTCACAGACAGATTGAACAGGGAGCTGTCTCAGAAAACTCCACCGGTAAAACAACTCTTTAATTACTGTGTTGAGTTACATTTCACTTCGCTTTTCTGCCACATGAATGCATGTGCCTATATTGTAGCTTTGACTTTGTTAGGAACCCAGCAGCCAAAGAGATTGATGTGGGGTAGGAAATCATCTCCTTTTCTTAAAGAAATGTCTTGAACATTTCTTACACAAAATAACTTCCAGCAGAGATTATAACTGTTTTCTGAATATTTCAGTCATTCCTGCTTTCAGATTGTGATTTTTAAGTTCTGTAATTGTCCCTAAGCAAGTCACTCTTTCCCTTGATGGCCTCTCTGAAGTCATGCTGACTAACTTTAGGCGCATTCAGTCATTCTGCTGGAGTTCTTGTCACTTTGTCATGGGAATTGTTTTTCTGGGATACTACAGACAACTAAACCTACTCCTAGATAAAAACCTGGTGATTCAACACATTTGTTCTTCTGAGGGTTTTTTAATTGCTTGATGTCAAAGAAAATATTAATACCTTAATACCTGTTTTCTTATGAGCACATACAGCTTATGATAGTTCTGGAATATTCATCCTCAAGATAAAAGATTCTAGTTGTAGCAATTCTAAAATCATGAACGTTACAAGAAAATGAGCAAGATAGTTATTCACTGTCTCTTATAATAGCTGAGGAGAAACCCACTGAAATTCAAAGACTTTATTTCTACAAGACATTGTGAAAGCAAAAGGAATAAATGGGTCCAAAAAGACTGCATTGATTAAGTTCAGCAGTGTTGACATTTTAGTCCCAGTGCATGTTTTGAAGTAGCCCAGTGTTGGAGATGATGAAAGATACTGTAGGTATTATTGCTCCCTACCTGCCCTTATAGCGTGTGGTGCTGCTCCCTGTTGGGAGACCAGCTAAAAGCCACACGTGTTCTGCTCCAGTATGGCTGCTCTTGAATTCAAAGTGAGGCAGATGAGCATTATTGCAAGTTTAATAAAATTTACCTTTTTCAATTGTTTGGTATATACACCAGGTTCCTTGTACTGTCCTTCTGTTGTCCCTAAAGGTCACCAGCCTACAATTTGTCTTGACTGCTCTTTTACCTTCTCTCCTATTCAGAGCATGCGCCTGAAGTTGATAGCCAACAACACGACAGTGGAGCGGAGGTTCAGCTCATGGATTGGTGGTTCAATTTTGGCTTCTTTGGTTAGTAAACCTGTGTTTACTACATTGTTATGCTAAGCAGCGCAGTCCCCCCCAAACTCTTAATTCCACATAGGTGTGCATTGCAGGCTTTGTGCTACCCTAGTAACTGTAATCTTGTCTGCCTTTGTGGTAAGGTGAAAAGAATCAGTTAAACCCCTCCCCTGCCTTTGTGGTAAGGTGAAAAGAATCAGTTAAACCCCTCCCCTGCCATCCTCCCCCCAAGATAACATGAGCATTTCCAATCAAAAAATAACTTGCCACGCTTTTGCTAATGGTAAGGTGCAGGCTTGCAAAATGTCATAAAGAAATTACATGTGTACAGTACACCATGACAGTAGCAAACCTGTTTCTGCATCATAATCCTAAGCTTGATTATACAAATTTGGGTACTGAAGTAGATTCGTTTAGCAGCATGGGAAGGGGAGACTGAAATCTGCTTTTGGTACTGCTGCTTCCTGTCTTTAGTTTAATCACTAGCAATATGAAACTCAATGATAGATAAGCAGGTCAAGTCCTTTTTTTTCTTCATTTAATGTAACAATTTGCTTGGTTTTCCTCCTAAGAAAAGCTAATCATGTTTCACGTAACCTTCATTTGTTTTCTGATTTTTTTAAAATTATTTTTTTAATTGTGTGTGTTTTGTTTTTTTTGTAGGGTACTTTTCAACAGATGTGGATTTCTAAACAAGAGTATGAAGAAGGAGGGAAACAGTGTGTAGAAAGAAAATGTCCTTAAACCTCTTACTGTGAAAACTGCTGCCTGCTCAGTGCTCCTTCTGTTTTATAGCTTTAGCATACTCAGGAATGGGATGGACTCTGTTTTGTAGAAAGTTTATATTGGATTTTTTTTTTTTGCCTAATTGAATTTCCATTTTAACAAACCTTAGACATTTTGAGAGACCTGATTGGTACTATCATAGAAAAAGGATGTTTTACATCCATTGTAAAGCAATAATTCATGTAACAAGCTTTTCATAATTTTGTATAAATGTCTATTTTCTATAGTATTTTTTCCTGGGAACAGCTTTACAGATTAGCTAATAGATAGAGGTATATAACCTTGCAAATGCCCATGCAAATTTATTAAAAATCTCATCTACTTTCTTATATTAAGTCTTCCTTGCTGGTACTTTGGCCTTAAATTACTCTTACTTCTCTCTTGAAAAATAAAATTTGATCTTTTATATTTGAACAACTTTGTGAGTACTTGGAGAGAAAGTTACTCTTCTGTGTTGAAAAGGGGAAGTTTGTGTTCCGTGATAGGGGCGACTCAGTTCAGTGTGCACTCTTGCTCTCTAATGGAAGTGTTACATTCCATGTAGTGAATGTTCTATTCAGCACTGGTTTTCTGATTTTCTGTTACAGAGCAGTTAAATTTCAGTAAACAATCAGTGCTTTCCACCTGTGTTTTAAGAATGTATGTAATGCCTTTGTGAAATAGGTAAGGAGCAAAACTTGTTTGAGCCAGGGGAAGTTCAGGCAAAAACTGTCTGCAAGAGATGTCCTAGAATACCTCAGGGTGTGGCTTGACATGTTTACAGGGAGCTTTAGCCGGAGGGGGCAGTTGCTACTAGTTCGATGCTGGTTTAGCTCCCTCAGCTGACTCAGAGCAGGCCAAGAGTCTGCATTGTGCTTGGGGAGCCAGTGCTCAGGGTCAGAGGAGGGATGGGTGTTTTTTTCTCCATAGGAACTGGCTGTCAGGATGCAGTTCTGCTGTGGTTAAGCTTACTGTTATTTACCATTGTGTGATGTTCTGTACTGGGACACACCAAAGTTTTGCTCCTTATCTTTAAAGCTGTAGAAAACCAAATAGCATTTTGTGATTTTAAAAAGGAAAGCCACAAACAGTACCAGTACTGCTCCATTTTTGGCATCCTAAAAGACCTTGTGGGTAACTAACAGTGAGGGTTCTAGGTGAAAATAGTTTTACATTGCCTCCAATAAATAAAGTTATTTATAAAAACAGTCTGCTTTTGTTTTATCATGATAACTGCTGGCTTGTTCTTGAGACCCAAGTTGCTTGCTACAGATTTTCAAAGCTACTGACAAACCACATTGCTCTTACAAAACAAGGCAAACTTAGGACAGCTACTGTTAAGGTGATACAAGTAGTCAGCTGGTGTTGTCATAGTGGAAGAAAAAAATTTAGTCTAGTTTGCATTCATGGAGAGTGTAGAATGTCAACTGAGCTTGTATTTGAGCAGACAGCTTTATAAAGTTACTGTGGCAGGAATGAAGTACTAAGATTGACCTGACAGCTTGTAGATAGAGTTGAAGATATAATAATAGAATAGGGTTAAGGGAGTTTTTTCCCCATGAATTGAGCATGGATTTTAAGCTTTAATTGTGTCACATAACTGCTTCATTATGTCTAATGAACTTCTATCTTTTCTATGTTGTCTTCAAAGCATTACAATGATAGTAGTATCTGTTCTAACACTGTATGGAGAGCAAAATACTTCCTGAGTTTCTCTCTACTGTAAAGAGTTTCTGTCTAGAAACAGGGTATTTTGTGTGATGCAGAGGAGTAGCTGAAGGTGATGATGGAGACATGTCTATCTCCTATGGTTTTGGTTCCCTTGAAGTTTCCCTTCATTTACCAGATTACATCACGTGGCACACTTGCTTTGTGAAATGCCAGGATTTGTGACTTTATTCTAAGTTTTTCTATACAGCTTCCTCTGAAGGTTAAAACCTTTCATGAAGGAAGCATTTGCCAGCCGCAGCAGTACTCTCATGCTTCAACCTCACAGACTAATTGTTTCTAATGAGCTGACCTAAAGCAATGAAAAAAATCCCCAGAACAGACTGAAAAGTTTCCTGTACTTCCATGTAGAAGGCACATGCAACTTATGTGGCATACCAGTAACTCAGATGATTAGAGAACAAAGTCTCCTATGAGAGCTTTGGAGGCCCTCCTAGTTCTGTCTGGTTTTAACGCGTACTTCTTAAACTAAACCAGGTAAACATTACCCCTATGCTTTTTAGGCTTGCCTTCTGGCAATCAGCTGCTGCTTTTCACTGTTAATGATGTGTGTAATAACGGCTAGTATCTCATTTTCTTCCAAGTGTTTCTAGAAGCAACTGGAAGACTGAATTATGCACCAAAGCTGCTTTTTAATTCCATATCATAAGTTTAATTTAGGTCAAATGTGGGATTTAAAAAAAAAACCAAACACGGAGGCTGTCAGGAATGCTCAGTCAAGTTGGTTGCTGGCTTCAGAACTTCTTCCATCTTCCAGTCAGAGACACTCGACCACTTGCTTGCAGTACTCTTCTGGGATGTTACTGGCTCTGAGATTTTACAGCAAGGTGAGGGAACTTCCTTTCTAAGACCTTTTGCCTTTTTTTCTCTAGGTTTTGCCTTCTTGCCCTTAAACGTAAATACTTTTCAATTCTGAGCCTGAAACAAAGAAGTCAGTGTGGTTACATTCTAGACAGCTTGTAACATCCTTCATGAGCTCAGCCCCCTGATTGAATAGAGGCACCTGGCAATTAACAGCTTCAGTATTAGTTTGCTTGCAGTAAGCAAAAATGCCTGCAAAGCAAGCTTTGCTCCTGCTTTTGAATGCTAAAGAAATTCACCCTCTGGGAGGATCTTAAGTCCTCTGCATGTAAAATTACTTTTACCATGCAACTTCATAGATATCCAAGTCCCTTAAGTAAGATGGGAACAGCAAAATGAAACAGAGCAAGCTGTCATTTTAGAAAGACTTCTTTTCAGCCTACTAGCTTTAACAAACAAACCACCACCAAAAACCAAACCACAAAATTAATTCATTACAGTTTTTTTCCTTGCCAAGAGGAGTAAGAACTGAAGAACAGAAAATAATTTTCAATGTCAAAAAACTCCTTACCTGATGAAGTGGCTCACATGAGGTAAGTAATAAAATTTCTTCTTCTGGTGTTTTTTGTTCAAGTACCACGGTATTGGCCATTCCTTGTAACTGTACCTGTTAAACAGGTAAGAATGATTTGAGAACATGGGCTTTGGTTTTTGTCTTCATTCTTGGACTCTGCCACTTACACTTGGTTACAGTACAGTGACAAAGTGACTGGCAGATCACAGAATCTCTGTGTGGGTAGTTAATTTCGGCTCCATTACTGGCTGGGTTGATAATTACAATTCATATGTAGCTCAGTGACTTCCTGTATGAACTGCTCTGCTTTAACAGCTGGAGGTGCTTGAGGGCCCATTACAAATGGGGATTCTCTGCATTTATACTTTAAAGTTGCTCCTCATAAGAAAATTTTCAAAAGTTGATGTGAACAAACTGTGTGTGAAGAGCTGTTTCTACTATTAATTGTTTTCAAATGCCAGTGCTTGAGTGTTGGGTCAAGTGCCACTTCTGAACATTATTAGTCTTTCCCTCTAACTATACAATTATAAACAATTGCCATTGAGTTACTGAGCAACAATTATAACCACATTAAAAAAACCCACAACCCAAGAAGCACCTGAATGCTGACCAGAAAACATGTTTCCTTCTATACAGTAGATGCATCCTTTCTCAATTAACATAAATATTTTCTGCTAAAGAGCCACAGCACAAGAAAAATTCACACATTTGTAACAAAACCTCTTTTCCATACCAGTAGGTGCGTCCTAAGAAGTCGTGTCTCCACTCGCCAGGTACTGGTTTTTCATGGCCAGTTTGTAAGAGCCTCAAGGCAACTTCTCGTTCTTTGACAACCAAGTCTATATTTTTCATAGATTTTTCTACCTGGAAATAGGAAATAATTTCAGGATGAGCCAACAAAACACAATGCTGACAACTTAAAAGAATTAATAACTAAGGCAATGTAAAGGAAAAGCAAAAGTAAAATACACAAGGGGGTTTCATCGTGAGTTGTATCAGTTATGGACTGAGAAAAGCAGCTAAATCTGCCCCGTGTAGTAGAACGGTAAAGTTTGTACTCTGAAACCCTCTTACAGGCAGAGCAGATGAAATGACTGACAGTCTGGTATTTCATTACAGACCAGCTGGCAAGTACACAAAGTGAGATCTAATACCGATGCCTGAAGTATAGAAAGCTCGGGGGCAGGAAGGAAGCAGGAGAAGCAAATACAAGATAACGCTGTACTGTGTATTTCTGTGAGACTGACTGAAGGGGTTGGTGGTTGTTCTGATCGTTGTCCTGGTCTGGTCACAGCCTCAGTACTTTGTCCTTTTAGCCAGAAGACACCTGGACCAAACTATGACTGTGGTGGTTTGGCCCTGGCTTCTTTTGGATAAATAGCAGTTATCAGAGCATATTGCTCATATGAAACAGCTGAGTTCTTTAACTGACCAGTGAAGGGGTGGATTTCCATCTGAGAGGCTTAAGTGTCGAGATGGCAGTTGATTTATAAGTAAATTAAGTTTTTAATAGTAAAGATACTGAAGAAATAATTCAATACATTAGCAGCAGAATCACAATAATACAGAAGAAACAGGAGATGACACAAGTAAGGACAGCAAAAAAAGCCAAAGTGGACCAGTTTGCAAAAGACTCTGTCAGGCAAGAAGCTGACAACACTTAAAAGAGAAAATTAAGGTTGTGAAGGGTTTACCAGGAAGTTTCTAGAAATCCCCTAGTGCAGCATCAGGGCATAAAGATGGCAAAACAGGAGGGAGAGGCCTTTCCCACATTGGGGGATGCAGTGGTCGTGCTTATACTAAAATCATGGCAATAATTTTTAAAATAGTCTTTAACAAGTTCCCAAACACATCCCCTTTCACTCAGCAGTGTTACTTACAGGTTTAGCCAGTATGAAAAGATTACCTTTTTTAATCGCTCCGGACTTGGCATAGGCTTGAGCTGTCGTTTTGATTCTTGCTCTAAAGTTAAAAGCATGTTTTTTTCCTTCAGAAGAACATACCTAGATCAGAAAGCACAGTACTTCAAAAATAACCTCTAGATGTATCAGCAATTATTCTTTTGCTATCCTGCTGGACAGCGCACAGTTGTCCAACCTGTGAGAGCTGGGATTGTACCTGTTAGCTATGTAATAAAGCAGAAGGATACTGACCAGCTGGGGATTGCCCAGCAGAGGTGAGCAGGGGAGGGCTGATGTGCAGGACATAGGAGGAGAGGCTGAGGGGCACAGGTTTACTTAGCCTGGAATAAAGAAGGCTAAGGAGGGAAGAGGTTAATGCAGTTGTCTTCCACTACCTGACAAAGACAGATGTTCTTATGGGTTCACATCAAAAGGAAGGAAAAAGTTATTGATAATAACTTCAGCACTACTTTAGCTGTGGCACAGGCTGCCTAGAGTGGTGATGTAGTCTCCAGCCTCAGATGACTTTCAGACTCCGAATGGATTCAGCCCTTGGCAACCTGAAGGAAATTAGTGGTGAGCCCCACCAGCGGTGACTTCCAACCCCCACTGTCCTGCAGTCTGAACTCAGCCTCTTTGTACCAAACCCTTTGTACTGGGCACAACTATCACACCCACCTGCAGTAAAGCTTTTGTGTTCTGAGCAGCACCAGATCTTGGGCTGCTCTGAGCCCAGAGCAGGCTTAACCATGCAGAGTGGGCTAGCTGGCTAAGTTCACTAGCCTCATATTAAAAAGAACCTACTTCACTAAAATTTACTTACCAAAGTTTGTGCAAGTCTTCACTACTCTTGCCCCTTAGCTGCTTTATATTCCATGCATCCCCTGTAAAAAAAAAATTACACTAAAATCAATTTAATAGAGCAAAGTTATTCTAGAAAATAAAAGCTTCTATCAGTAAGCTCAGCTGACTCAACAAGGATCACTTGAAAAAAATGCTACCTGTTGGAAAGTTATCCTTGTGCAGAGGCAGCTTTGAACGTACAAGTCCATTGAAAAGATGACATGCACTCTTTAGAATCATACTGAATCATAGAATGGCAAGGGTTGGAAGGGACCCCAAGGATCATAGAGCTCTAACCCCCTGCCACAGGCAGGGCCACCAACCTCAGGCCTGGATCTACACAAGGTTGCCCAGGGCCCCATCCAACCTGGCCTTGAACAATTCCAGGGATGGGGCAACCACCCCCTCTCTGGGCAGCCTGTTCCAGGACCTCACCACTCTTTCTGTAAAAAACTTCCCCCTAGTATCCAATCTAAACCTTCCCTCCTTCAGCTTTAAACCATTCCCCCTTGTCCTGCCATTATCTGCCCTTTTAAAAAGTTGATTCCACTCCTGTTTCTCTGCTCCCTTCACGTACTGGAAGGCTGCAATGAGGTCCCCCCGCAGCCTTCTCTTCTCCAGGCTGGACAAGCCCAGCTCCCTCAGCCTCTCTTTGTAGGGCAGATACCCCAGCCCTCTAAGCATCCTTGTGGCCCTCCTCTGAACCCTCTCCAACAGTTCTACATCCTTCTTGTATCGGTGGCCCCAGATCTGGACACAGTACTCCAGGTGGGGCCTCACGAGGGCAGAGTAGAGAGGGACAATCACCTCCCTGTCCCTGCTGGCCACCCCTCTTCTGATGGAGCCCAGGATACCATTGGCCTTGCGAGCTGCAAGAGCCACTGCTGGCTCTTGTGTTTGTAGCCAGCAGGGAAAGCTGTAAGGTGAATCTTTATATTGAAATATTTTCTTCCATGGTACTACATATTTCAAAGAATGTCTCTCCTGTAATATGCTCTTATGAGCAAGAGAGAGACATACAGCAAAATATTTTTATTATAACTTTATTTTTTCTGTGTATTGTTTCTGAAAGCAAACAGATTCATAAAAGTGCTTAAGTGTGCATGTGTACTTAAAATGTATGGTTTATGTAGCTATGACTAGTTCCTATAATGCAAAATGGGTTGCATTTCAGCTGAGTGCAAGTGGCCCACCAGTCATTATCAGAAACATGAACATAACTCACCAGACTTTACTGTTTTTTCTCCCCAGTTTCTTGGATCATCAAAAAACTCCTCCAGCCCTTTCCGAGACAAAGTAGTATGCAGAAACTTCAACTGATGGAGGGGCTCAACTCTGGGGAGGTTCTTGTGGAGCAGAGTCATTGTCAACCTGCACAAATAAGAAGGAAAACTATATATGGTAAGAAAAATAATACTGGGCTAAATGAGGGTTTTCCATTCATACAAGCACGGGTCCTACAGACTGCTGAGTGCCACAGCCTAGGACCAGAAGACGTGAGTTCAACTCTTTATAAGGATGTCCCGCCTGTTTTCTTCTCTACCCCAGCTCATCTCATTACCTTTTGGCTATACTCGAGGTACACGAGAAATGGAAAACTCACAGAGTAATCTGGAGCTACGCTGTACGCACATACCTCCTGCTACACCGACTCTGACTGGCGAGAGCAGCAAACACCCGGAGGCATACCGGCGGCAGAGGAGCGCCCGCAGCACCGCCTGGCCGCCGCCTCACAGGAGCCAGCCCGCAGCTCGGGGCACCCGGGCGGTGCCTCCCGCCAAGGCCGCTAAGGGCGTCTCTCCTTCTGGGAACCGCGCTACGGCCCGCAACGCGCCTGTCCCCAGCCCAACCTGTTCCGGACCTACCCGGGAAGGCCGGTAAGCGCCGAGCCCGGCCGCGTTCCTGGAAGCCGCAGCGCGACTGTGAAGCGCCGGCAGAGCCCGGCCACCGCCACGGCGGCCGCCATGACTGTGCCGCCCTTCCCACAATGCCAGGCGCCGTGGACGGCGTCCCGCGAGGGCGCCGGAAACAGAAGGACGGCTCTGCCCTTTTGCTATATGGCGGGTGGCTAGCTTCACGCCGCTGTGGAGACAGGCGCTGCCGGCCCCGCCCCCGTGCCAGTTCTAGCCATGGCGGCCATGAGCTTGCTGCTGCGGGCAGCGGTTGCCTGGGGAGCTCGACGGGCAGCGGGCGGTGCGGCGGGCGGTGCTCGTTTCCCTTGCTTCGCTGGGGCCGCTCGTCTCCCCGGCACCGTCGGTAGGGTCTCGGCGGCGCGAGCGAGGGGGGCGAGTGTGGCGGGGCGAGGTGACCTTGGGGAGCGGAGGAGAGGGCCTCCCTGCGGAGAGGGGCGCGGGAGGTCGCGGAGCGCTGCCTCAGGAAGGTTCGGCCGGTGCGAGGCGGGATCCGTGGGGCGGGTGGTTCCGTCTTGGCTCCGCAGATCAGGGCGGTCGCAGGGCTCGGGCCTTTCTGCGCTCCCTGGCCTGTGGGGTTGGGGCAGGAGCGCGGAGCGGCGCGGCCGTACCGCTACAGGCTGCTGCGGCTCCCCTCGCCTAGCCCCGGTACGGGATCCCTGGAGCGGGAAGCAGCGTGGACCCCCGTTCCCCTGAGAGGTTACCGTGGGTAGAACGGGGGTCAAAGTTGGCGGCAGGCCGGGCTTCCTCACGTATTGACTTGTGAACCGACTTGGCCCTCTGTGTTGCTCAGTGATGTGTTTGTTGGGCTTCGTCTGTGTCTGAAGTCAGAAGAAAAATAGCTTCATTCCAGCAAATGGGAAATTAGTTCAGGCAGGCTTTTAGGAATGTTGATGTCCTCTGGAAAACCAGCTCGTAACTACTCAGATGCTGCTATCTACTTTTTTCTTTCCCCACATACGTTATTGACCATATACTAGCACAATCACCAGGGAAAATAACCCACATAATACTTTGTTCAATTTTCAGCTCCTGTACGTCATAGCAGCGGCCATGGGAAGAGAATGTTTATTATCAAGGCAACAAGCTTTTATGATAGTCGATTTCTGAGCTTGTTGGTGAGTTAAAAATGTATTTATTGCATGCAGTATAACACATCCCTTGCAGGTGGTGTCAGAGTGTCTGAAATACAATTTTTGCTATCATTTACGTGGCAGCATCTAAAATGTCATTGGCACTATTCACATAAACAAGAATTTCCTGTGCTCCTCATAAATAAATTTTGTCATATGTTGTAAAATCAGGGCCAGATGAAGAAAAAAGATTGGCTAAGTGGCAAAGATCGTGACAGGTAGTTAAATTAATGCTGTAGCGGCATTCTTAAATTATGTGGTTTTGTTCATATATGCATAACCTACAAATGCCTTCCACTCCATCCTCCCTTTTAAAATGTATTAGGTTACTCTCTGTCAGGGTTTGCCTTCAGTTACCTAAACCACTAATACCAGAGATTAGAATTAGGAAGCCTGACCCAAGTTCAATCCCTAAAAAGCTAGGTTTCGGGTAAAGCCTATTGGGACAGACAGCTGCCAACCTGATACAGCTCCCTGTGTGCGGTCAGGCTTCCTTTATCTGTCTTCCACAGTTACCAAAACCAGCAGTGGTGGCATTTATGCTGGATTGTATTGCGTTGGTGTTAGTGCCTCATTACAGTTAAATGCTGAAGCCAGTCATCACAAGATGCTGTGACAGCATTTGGGGAAAGCATTACTGTCTGCTTCTGGAGACACTGACCTCTCCGGGAGGTTGAAGGCTGAGCTGAAGAGGCTCATGGACTGGTACAGCATCGCTGTTTCTGTAATCTAGTTTGTTAATGAACTCATTTTAAACAGGAGTATGACTTATGTGTGACATCTCCAGAATTAGTGGCCATTACATCATTTTCAGACTAACTTCATGTAAATTTTGTCAGGTTTCTGAGTTTCTCATACTGTTTCTTTTCCTCTCTATTCCCCTTGCAGAGATTCTATGTATTTCTGACAGGAATACCAGTGGCACTATTCATAACCTATGTCAACATCTTCATTGGTGAGTGTTCTGTCATGACTAAGCCCAAGTACACATTGAAAATTATTAAATGGAAACTAAGCATGCTGGATAGAAGAGATCTTTTAAGGTTTGCTCTTTGGAAGACTCTGAAATAGGCCTAACAGTTACAGTAATGTTGTGTAAGTACATAGAAGATGTTCCCAGTATTTTTATTTTTCCTTAGTAGCTTTTTTAAAAGTGGAAAAATTCCATCTTTTGACAGTTGTCCAAACATCAGTGAGGTTTAGCAAACAGTTCTTCTGTACTCAAATGTGTTATCTCCATTTACATACTTGTTTAAGAAGGCCGCAGACATGGCAATGTCCCTTTTTATCTAGCAAAAAAGCCAAAATTCTGCTTGGCAATAGGTGTTTCAAATCTACTACTGTAATAAGATGGAATTAACTTAATAGGGAAATGGGGAAAAACTCATGCTTTCAGCTTATACACTTCAAAGGGCATTTCTGTGGACCCAGTTATTTCTTCTGTATAGCTGCTAATTTCACCCTTTTGTTGTGTGGCTTACAGTCTGTGAGCTGGATAAATGCAGTGGGAAGTGTGGAAAAATGGCAAGTCAGTTTTTCTGAATAGAGCTCAGATCAAGGGATTAAATACTCTCCATGTGAAGTAATGATCTCTTCCTAATGTGAAAGGCAGAATGTAAGGTACTTTAAAAAAAGCACTTGAATTAATTGTTCCTTCCCTTCTTTCCTTCTCAGGTGAAGCTGAACTTGCAGAGATTCCAGAAGGTTATATTCCAGAGTACTGGGAATACTACAAAGTAAGTGTAACATGTGAAAGGATAGCTTTCCTCTTGGTGATATTTTTGGGAGTAAAGTGTGTGGAGTGTGATAGTGAGGATGGCCATGTCCCTGCCATCGAGTGTAAGTGTAGTAGAACCTGAACTGTGCAATTATAATTTTAGTAAACTTACTTTTTTTCAGCTTTATGGAAGGTATGCATTGCTGTAGGAAATCAGTTTATTGACACAAGTAGGTGCAGATGATCTGTAGCTTTATGCAAATAAACTGTTCATGCTATATGCCAGTAATTCTTTTATAATATCCCTAAAGAATAAGAACAATCTTCTGTTCTCTTTATTCTTAGCATGCAATTTTTGGTTTTGTTTCTTATTTTGGAACTACAACATGTTAAGATACTAGAGCTTAAAGCGACATTACTTTCTTCTGTATTGTTTGCTAGCATTTTTTCAAAGTCCAACATCAGACGTGCTTTCATATCTAGAATTGAAGATTTTATAGCCAGAAACTCAAGGTTGTATTTTTTTTGTTCCATTGTATTTTCTTAAAATTAGTCCCTGGCTTCTTGCTTCGAACACTATTTTGGTTCTGCTAGGAACTAATTGAATTCAGCAATGCTATTATGACTGTTTTGATTAATTTTAGAGTTTTGTTCCTAGTCAAATGACCTCTGTGTGGAAGCAGAACATTGAAATGTTACTGATTATGGTAGGGGGGTTGGAGCCTCTTTCTGTGGCAGATCAAGGAGCTTCAACAGAAAGAAAATAAATCACATGTTTTCCATTAACTTTTGTTACAGAATAGTCATCTGCAGGTTATCTTGGCATTAAAAATGGCAAAAGAAATATGGTTTTTAGGGTTCTGATCTTAAAAACAGTTGAGCATGTTTTTAACTTTACTATTACGGTTTGAGTGGCAGCATCTGTAATGCTGGTGACATGTTTTCAGGACTGGGAAAATGCAAAATTATTTAGTTACGTGACATTTCTATTTGGAAATTGCATGAATAGGCTCTGCTTTTTCTATCTTCCAGCACCCTATAAGTCGCTGGATAGCCCGTTACCTCCTTGACCCCCCTGAAAAGGACTATGAGAAACAGATGGCTTTGCTTGATGTTGAAGCAAAGAAAACTCAAATGAGGTATGTTATGTAATTGAAGTGTTTTAAAATACTGATACATAGTGTAGCTGCCTGTTTTATTTTGGTTAACCTGCTGAGCTGGATGCTAAACATGGTATGTGTATTCATCCATCGCTTGACCCTGAGCACTTGCTGCACTGGCTGGTGCCAAAGCAGAAGTTACGGCACCTGCAGTCCCTGCCTCCTCGGTAGTAAGGTTACCAGATGTGGAAAGATCCAAGGGCAGTCTTATACAACATCAGTGTCTCTTTGGAACTATTCGTTTTTATAAAGGTGTATCTTCCTGAGTCAGAAAATGGACAGCTCTTTTTGCCCCTGCATAGCTCCTTCTGCCATTGCATTTGCTTCTTCTGTTTTTCTTGCTCCTATTTATTTTTAGTTGAAAGCTGTATCAGAATTGTCTAGGTCCTTATTAAGCAAGAATCTGTGACAGAACTTCCACAAGTAGTTTTATTATTCTTTTGTGAGATGACTTGCTAAAAAAAAAAAGTATGTAATAGATCATGCTTTAGTTTGAACCCTTCATATTTTCATATTACCTATGTTTCAGTAGTATTTATAAATCATAGATGCTAAACTCATTGCTGTTGTCAAGAACACCCTGATGTTATGCATTGGTCTGTGTATGATCAAACCCAGTAAACTTTGTGTTGTGCATCTCTTGCCCTTATTTCAGGCTGATGGAGTTGGAGGCACGCAGACTGATGAGACACAGGGGAGATGGACCTTGGTACCATTATGAAACACCTGATAAAAATCTTATTGACAATTCTATGAAATCCACACCTGACAATTAAACAATTTTAAGACAGTATGCATGGTCTTAAATGCATACTGACAAATTGTGACTGAGCTAGGTAGTATACATCCTGCTGTTTACTGATGGAAATGAATAAAAATAAACAGTATCTGTGCTGATTCTGATAATTTCAAAGAAATTGTGTGGCAGTTAAGCTTGTATAGCTGGTTTTAATCAGGAAAAAATGCCTTATGTCAATTGCCAACAATTACACATTTTCTTCAGAACATCAGTGTAGAATGGGCTTTGTGACCTAATACACGTGAAACAAGTTGTAATGTAAGTCGTCATTGTGTGATTTCTAGTATGTACAGTTTTAAATGAAAGGGATGAGAAACTATAAGAAAGAAAAACATCTTTCACAATGCCTGTGTCAAATAATTTGTGTAAGATGAAGTAAGTGTTGTGGTTTTACCCCAGGTGGTAGCTAAGCACCACACAGCTACCCACTCCCTCACTCCCCCACTGGTGGCATGAAGGAGAGAATCAAAAGAGTGAAAGTGAGAAAACTCTCAGGTTGCGATAAAAACAGTTTAATAGGACAAACAAACAAAAAAGGAAGATAATAACATACCCAAAACAAGTGCTGAACAGAACAACTTCTCACCATACGAAGTCAATGCTGTGCAGGACCATCATCTGCCCCACCTCAGCCCACCCATAGTTATACACTGAGCATGACATCATATGGTATGGAATATCCCTTTGGCCAGTGGGGTCAGCTGGCTTGGCTCTGTCCCCTCCCAGCTTCTTGGGCTCCCCCCACGTTCATGTTGGCAGGGCGGTGTGAAAAGCTGAGAAGTCCTTGACTGCTTGGCAACAACTGAAAACATCAGCATGTTATCAACATTATTCTCATCCTAAATCCAAAAGAGTGCTGCACCAGCTGCCAGGAAGAAAATTAACTCCATCCCTGCTGAAACCAGGACACTAAGAAAAAAAGTACCTTCAGATCTTTGGACTATTCAGATTATATCTACCACTCCAAATACATTGTTTTTCATTTTATTTTTAACTGTTCACTCTTTTGTCCCCAACCTCCATATTCTTTAACAACTGATAGCATTTCTCTGCATTATCTCAATGGTTTCTCTCTTCAGATGTCTGTTAATACCCTTCATCTTTCTGAACTGGACCATTCTTTCTCTGGATCATCCAAAAAGTTGTCTCTCAAACACCTTTCTCCATTGTTCTGGGGGATTTTGGTTGGTTGGTTGTTTTGTTTAATGGTTTAAATGAAGTTTAAAAGCACAGCAGGTACTTGTGCGATCATACGTATTCTAAATGGTGATACATCTAAACCAGAGTGACGTATTTTCGTAGCAGAAAGGATTTTCATTGAGGAAAACAGTGCTCAGGAATGTGTTAATATTTCAGAAAACTCACTGTTGTCACATAACTTCCATGTTTTAAATATGTATCCATGCCATGTAGTTGTGGGGAGGATAGTCTTTAACAGTGATTTTAACAAGGCTTTGGTTTTACTACCTCGGATACTTCCACTGTTTCAGAAGACAGAACTGCTTGCTTAGATCTGTGATTGTCTACACTGTCAGCTGTAGCAGTAGAAAGAAAAGGAATGGTTCTTAAATGTTAAAAAAGTATGTGGTGTATATAAATACACATTTTAGTGATTTTTAGAGGATTTTATAAGTCCAGTTTTTTCACAAAGTCTCGAAAATACCTCCACAGTTAAAGCCTTTGCTCTGTCACAAAACTTCTCATGAGGAGGAAGTCTCTCAGGGGGCAAATATTAAACTATTTTCCTGGTAACTGCTGCATATCTAACATTTTTAGCAATATGATCGAGTTTTCAGTGCTGTTAGAGAGCTTTCTACTTCCTCTAACAGGCTTAGTAAGAACAAAGGTAAAAAAGGAAACTGCTCATCAAAGATTGTTATGAAAGGATTTGCTAGATGCCTGAGGAGCAGAGATCATGCCAGGAAAAATAGTATAGGGTGTCATCAGTTAATAGGTTTTATGGATTGTCCTCATTGCTGGGTGAACAGATACCATATGCTGTATGATTACACAGCTTTTGGTACCTGAAAATACAAGATTTGACATCAAAATCTCAAGTTGAAAATTGAAACTTTACACTTCCAATGCATTAAGAATAGAGAGGCCACCGAAGCAATTTTGGAGATGGTTAACATCTTTCTGCTATCACTTAGGATAACTCAAAGGTTTCTTTTTCAGAGTGAATTCGAATTTAAAAAAGCAAAGCGAAAGAGTTTATATTAAAAAAATCAAGTAGAGATGTGCCATCCAGCTGTTACTAACAAAAAACAGGTTAAGAAATGTGTATGGCAAATAAGGCAAGTACCACCTGAGGACATCCATCCACTCACATACCAGCTGTGCATTTTCAGAAAAGTGCAGCTATTTATATACCCCACTTTCAATCACATGTAGGGAAGGTAGAGGGTACTCCATCTGGCAGACTTTTCCCACTAGGGGGATGTGTTTCCTCAGGTTCCACAGGTCTCATACTCCCCTGGGTTTAAATCTTTCAAGGGAGTGATGGGAAGTGCCTCTTACCGTTTGTGACTATAAACTACCCGTACATATTCAAAATTCCCACTTTTTAAAGGAAGTAAGTCCAAGTCCTTTAGTAACCCCTAATCATCTTGTGGTTTCAAACTGTTAAAACACATCAATTTCTTTCTTTACATTCAGCTACACTGCATAGAGTATTTTAAGCCTAGACTGCCGCATTTGCTCTTTTCTAGAATTGCCAAACATTAGAAAGCCCGATTGATTTTGTACCTGTGCTGCTTTGACTTGTCCTTTTTGTTTGAGTCAACTGTTCAGGTTAGATGGCTTGTATGTAATCTTATGTCTCTCACTGTTTATAAGTTATGAGTTAATCATAAGAGAAGCCTTTAAAAAAAGCTCAAAGCCTTTTCAGGCAAAGTAAATCTGTCTAGTGACCCTGTTCTAACTTGTGGCTTTTACCCATCCTCCAACGATACTCGCAAGTTCTTGATGTAATGTCTGCTCTTGAGTAAGTCTAAGGCTGTTCCGTTGGCATCAAATTATGCCCTCAGTATTTCTCATTGTTTCCAACACTTGATTTCTTACTAGAAAACTTGCTGAGCTAGACTGCACCGGTCTGCTCACTCTCACAGCCTGTTTCTTTGTAACTGTATACAAATTTATGGAGATTTTGCTAAAACCACCTTCTAAAACTTTGAGGTAAACAGTGGTTCTAGCAGAGGTCACGTCACTTGTGAAAATAAAAGTGAAACACAGCAAACGCCAAAAAAAAAAAGAAAGAGGTCACTTTAAGCTAAAGGTACTGACTCTCAAGACACGAGATCTGTGTATGGCTACCACCACTGCCATAGGCTTCCTAGTGCATCTCAAGCTGGACCTTCCTGTTCTGTCTCCCAGCAGCTCATCCTTCCTCACCGTATTGTGCTTGTCCTGGCAGGTTACAAACTGCCAAGGCACAAGTCGACCCAGCTGCACCGACACACGCTGTCGTGAGCAGGACTCTGGCAGGCCCACACTGAGGGACGTGCATACCCGGAGAGCACCGTACTGCAGTTAACGATCCGTTAGCAACTTTGCAGTCAAAAGGCTCATTTAAGCACGTGAAGTTACTAAATCCTTGCAGCTGAGGATCAGTATGTGTATATAAACGGTACCTAGTTCCTTTACAAAAGTAAATTGAAGCACCTGTAGCAGAGCAGCGTTACTCCCAGGGGAACCGGCTCTGAGCCACACGACGGAGCAAGAAAGGAAGTCTGCGTCCTCCGCTGATGGGAATGAAGGTTTCCTGGCGAAACGCGTGGCCAGAGAGCGCGGCCCTCACCCCGCCGGCAGAGCCCCGCGGAGGGAGCGGCGCAGGGCTGCGGTCCCCTTCTGCTCCTCGGCGGGGAGAGCGGGGCGGCCGCGCGACGCCGGCTGCCACCTAACGGTCGCCGTGGCACGCGCGCGGGGCGGGAATCGCCTCAGGGAGTACGGTCACCGCCCCGGCGTCCCCGGCGCCCCTGCAGGCACCTCTCGGCGCCCGCCGCCGGGGGACGGGCGGAGACCGCGGGGGGCAGCCAGACGCGGCCCGCCCCCGCCACCCTGCCCCTCCCTCCCGCCCTCCCTCGTCGGGACCCCCGAGTGCCGCCGCCGCCGCAGCTGGTGCTGCTCTTGCTGCTATTGGATTAAAAATAGCATCTTCCCTCCCCCTCCTCTCCTTCGGGCTCGGCTCCCGCCGCCGCGCCCTGCCCCGGGCCTGGCTGCCCTCCGCCTCCGTTGCCCTCGCATTGCCCGCTCGCCGTTGTCGGCCGGCCGGCCGGAGGGAGAAAACATGCAGCGGGCCGCGCTCTTCAGCGGCGGCGATGCGCAGATGGCCGCCGGGGACCTGGGCGAGCTGCTCGTCCCCTACATGCCCACGATCAGGGTGCCCAAGTCAGGGGACCGGGTCTACAAGACGGAGTGTGCCTTCTCCTACGACTCTCCCGTGAGTGCAGCGAAACCGCCCCCGGCTGCCTCCGGTCCCCCTCCCCGCCGCGGGATGCCGATCTGCCCTCAGCCGGTGCCCTGCGGCAAGCCCACCCGTCCTGCGGTGGTCCCTTCCCCGCCGCGCCCCGCTCCCGAGGGCAGCCCCTCATCCCCTCCTCGGGCCGCTGCCTCCTCCTCAGCTTCCCTATCCCTCCCTTTGCCAACCCGCCCGCCTCCACCTGCCGTGGCTTACTCCGCAGCTAGGTTTGTCCTTGTCCTCCAGGCCCGGGCTGCGATAACTCCCCCGCCACGCGTGGGGGTCGCGGCGGAGCGGGGGCCCTGCCCTGCGCCCCCGCGGTGCGCCGTCTGGTGTGGCCCGGGCTCTTCAGGGCACATCGCTGCCAGCTCGCAGGCTGTAGCGGTGTTTGTTCATCTATTTATCTTCTTACGGCAGTCCGAAGTGGTTGCTTAGACACGGGGATTTTGCGATTTCGGGGAAACTTTCCTGCCTGCTGGGAAATGGGCTCTGGCTGTCCGAGGTGCCCGCTCCCCTCCCCTCCCCCGAGTTCTTGTTTTACTTTCACACTCAGGTAGTAAAACCGGACAGTAGCTGGCATTCTCGTTGGTGTATTTTGACGAGCAAGTGCTAATCGCTTTGCTTTCCTGCTCTTTCCGCGGTCACTTTACTTTTTAAGTTCTTCAGCGAAAGCGCTTGAAGTAAAGGCTCAACCTAAAAATCGGTGTGAAAGTCCTCCTGCTATGCTTTCTCACCCCTACGTTTCAGTTACATCACTGGACTTCATTGAATGTGTGGTATTTCCCCACTAGCTCATGTAGTTAGCTGTTAAATGATAAAGTAAACTTTATGTAGTGTTATAGCTGTCTTGCAAAACATCCGCAAGCTTCACATGTTCAGTGGTAGATTTGGGGCCTAACTCATTTTTAACTTTGCTGGTAATAGCTTTTGTAGATGGTAACGGTTAATGCTATGCAAGAAAGAGGTGCCTAGGAATTACACTTTTTAAACAGAGCTGAAATTTTATTGACAGTTGCTTCTCTGTGTGAAGCTGAGGTTTTCCAGAGGTGATTTAGCACAGTACAATCATGTTAAAGTCAATGGCAGCAATCAAAAGAAAGCTCAGGATTTAATTTACAGAATATTCAATGAAAGGTGTGTTTCAGGCAGATTTTTGAATTCTTTACCCCCCAGTCTTTGATAATTCCTTCTAATACAGAAAATCAAAACTGGTTTTAAAGGTGACTCAGCTGTCTGGTGTTCATCATGTCTTGTTGAACAGAGGTTATTTTTACTCACACTCTTCAGATCTCAAGTGTCACCCAGCAGTCCTGACTACTGGGAGGCGGTCTGATGAAAACTGCCAAATCAGACTCTACTGTGGAGGTGCTAATTGCATTACTTTCTTAATAAGGTTTGGGTTTTGGTGTGGATTGTTTTGTTTATTTTGGTGTTTGGGGTTATTTTGAGGGGGAAATTAATGCACCACAATCTTTCCTTAGAATTTCTGCATGGGTGAACTCACGGTTGACATTTCTAACAACACTTTCAGTTTTCTTCAACATTATGGTTTATAAAAAGTTTCTGTTAACCAGTGGGAAGGGTTATTAAATACTGCTACAAATTACAAAACAACACAGCAAAAGCTGTGTTTGGCAAAACAATGTAAACAAAACCAAACCGAGCAAAACTTAAGACAAACTATATATCTAAGTACCAAAAGGAGGTTTTGGTTGGGTTTTTTTCTTTTCAAAAACATCCTGGGCGGAGACACCTTGGCTTTACCCACAGCAAGTATGCTGATGATATAAAGCTGGGAGGGGTGGCTGACACGCAGGAACACTGCGCTGCCATCCAGCAAGACCTGGACAGGCTGGAGAGCTGGGCTGGGAGAAACCAGATTAAATTCAACAAAAGCAAGTGTAAAGCCTTGCACCTGGGGAGGAACAACCACATGTATCAGTACAGGCTGGGGGATGACCTGCTGGAGAAGAGTTCTGTGGAGAAGGACCTGGGGGTCCTGGTGGATGACAGGTTGGCTATGAGCCAGCCGTGTGCCCTGGTGGCTAAGAGAGCCATTGGGATCCTGGGGTGCATCAGGAGGAGTGTGGCCAGCAGGTCTAAGGAGGTGATCTTCCCCCTCTACTCTACCCTGGTCAGGCCCCACCTGGAGTATTGTGTCCAGTTCTGGGCTCCCTGGTATAAAAAAGACAGGGATCTCCTTGAGAGAGTGCAGAGAAGGGCTATGAAGATGATTAAGGGCCTGGAACATCTATCCTATGAGGAAAGGCTGAGGGAGCTGGGGCTGTTCAGCCTGGAGAAAAGAAGACTGAGGGGAGACCTAATCAATGTTTATAAATATCTTAAGCATGGGATGCAGGGGGAATTGGCCTGCCCCATTTCTTTGGTCTGTGGAGACAGGACAAGGGGCAATGGCTGCAAATTGGAGCACAGGACGTTCCGCACCAACATGCGAAGCAACTTTTTCCCAGTGAGGGTGCCAGAGCCCTGGGACAGGCTGCCCAGGGAGGTGGTGGGGTCTCCTTCTCTGGAGATATTCAAGACCCGTCTGGACGCCTATCTGTGCAGTATGAGCTGGGGAGCTGCTTTGGCAGGGGGGTTGGACCCGATGATCTCTCAAGGTCCCTTCCAACCCCTACAACTCTGTGATTCTGTGATTCAAGCCTTCTTGACTTTATTGGGAAGAAATTTCAGATTTTGATAAATATTGGTCTTTGTTAAAGCTTTTTGTTTAAATAGCTTTATAGGTATTCATTGGGCAGAAGGCTTGGCTGAACCTATGTAGTACCATTAAAAATGAAAGAATAGAGCCTGAGACTATTCTCCACAGCTTTTCAGTCCATACCACTCACCAGCTTTGCTGGCCAAAAGACTCATCTCAGATTTTGATTTTTTTTTTTTTTTTTTTTTTTTAATTCCCATGTAATCTAACAGATGCTTGGCTATTGTTTCTAAGATGATGATTTTAAAGGACAAATGTATGCTTTCTTGGGTAAAACACCATCATTCACAAATTGAAAATAGCAAAGCTGTGTTTTTTTACAGTTATTCAGAAGGAAAGTGAAAGGAAACAGAGGTTGTTGCCTTGGCTAAAGGGAGATGTTTATCTCTGAATGTTTTGTTAGGTTGGTTTGGTGACTTGTTTTCTTAGGTTAGTTACGTAAAACCTAAGCAAGGTTCTTCCTACTGAGCTGTTTGCCTCTCTTTGAAAGAAGATACACAGGTTATTTGTTTTGTATAATATTAAAGCAAATGATCAATATTAAAAAACATGCTCTTGTTCATATTGTCCATGGTAAAATTTCAGATTATAATTTTTGATGGGGGAGATAAGGAGTCAGGAACACAAATTGTTCTCAAAATTGGTTGATTTGCTATTCCCTTTCCATGATTTTTAAATCTTACTTCCCTGGGTGAAGATCTGAGCACAATGGTGCCTTTGTGCTCCAAAGAGTCATTAGTTGAGAGATTTCAGAAGTGTGAATGTAGGAGAGGTACAAGTGGATATTCAGTGTATTTTTTCAATGTGGATGAACTATAGCATGATGTCCTTGTCAGAAAGGTAGTGGTTGTCAGAAAGACCACTTAACAGATGAGAAATACATGTCCTTAGATTTGGCTATTTACAACAGAACCTACTCGGGTTAGTTTCCAAGAAATCTGGCTGAAACAGGAGGCAAATTTCTGTGCACTTAAAAGCCTTAGGGACACTTTTTAGTTTGCTTGTCTCATAAGGTTAGAAAACATGCCTTTTTATGACTTAACTTTCAATTATTTTCCTGTGGTTTTGGTGTCTTCCAGAAAAATCGTATTTCCCTGATGAGGGCTCCTACTCCAGTTAGCCATTGATTCTTTATATGGAACTTGGGAAGGGAAGGCTGCCTACAAAGGCGCAAGAGAGACCTAGTGTGAAGTGCCATTCCCTCTAGCAACTGACCCAGCATCTGTAATCTGCATCTCTGAGTGCATCCCTACAGTTTTGATAGATGAAATCCTGTAGCTCTTATTTTTCAGATCTGATGTGCAGTCCCTTCTGGTGACTTTTTTTTGTCTGTGCTGCTGTGATGTAGGTTTCTTCTCTCCTTTTTTTTGCCTGCTTAGGCACCTCTTCCTCTTTTGGTGAATAAACTTGCCTTTGTGTTCTGTAGAATGCAGGAGGCAAAAAGGTTGCATTTATAAAATGTTGTGTTCTATTATATATATAGAAGTATAGTAGTTGGATGGGAATTTCACCTTATATTGGGAACCTTGTCTCAAAGACCTCTGATCATCTTGGGTCATCTGAGGGAGAGGCAACTGCTAGAACAGGGGTACCAACTGGAGCATAGGAAAGGCTTGTGTGCAGGATGCAAGTGTGATCTGAAGCCTTCCCTGCTAAGGGCATTTGTTACAACTACCGCACAGGGCATGAGTCTGACATGGTGACAAGACAGAAGACTCTGGTTCTGTAGAATGCAGGACTGTGTTTGTTTGAGCAGCTTAAAGTTTAGCTGGAAAAAGCTTTGCTGGAAAACCTTGCTGCTGACAACGGCTTCCTTTGTGAATCCTGCTGACTTCATTTTTGTGGCTTGGGGACTCTATAATGGTTATGTTAGGATGATTCCTAAAGGCTGTACTGATGCTTAGCAGACTGAAATCCTTGACAGTTTGGATTGTGTAATGGATATCAGTGACTACGTCGCATAAAAGTTTCTAGAAATAAGCACCTCTTATCTGGCAGTTCCTTTGGTAGGCGTTCCTTGAAGAAAATTAGGAAGTCACTGGGGCCTCTGTCTGGGAGGGGTAGGCTGTGTTACCTCATTTATATTGATGGGACAGGAGCAGCAGTGAGGAAACAATAAGACTGAATACGCCAAGACAAATAAAATACTCCAGACAAAGGATTTTGGCCTTGCTGCAGAATGACCTCCAGGTTATTGAGGCAGTGAATTGCTTGGTGGTGGGTGAAAATCAGGACAGCGTTGTAGTGTTGCATCACAGGGAGATACCAAACCTGTCCCATGGTCAAGTGTTTTGCTGACTGGGAGTGCACTAGGGCACTAAGATTATTAACTAAGTGGTCTTCCAAAGTTGAAGAACAGTAGAATCAGGGCTGTGCTTGCAGTGGCTCACAAATGAGAACTATGAAACTTTGTAGAACAGCCAGTGTGTATGTGTATTGTACATTTCTGTGGGTTTGATCTAAATTTGGATCTTACTAGCCTTTCCCTCCGTATCCATGACTGAACAAATTTGAGTTATCCTGTTATCCAGAGTGATGATGGGCTGGAGTATTTGTGGTAGCAGAGCGACTTTGTAAGGTACCTGGAGTATTAGAGGACAAAGCCAGCGATCCAGCGACGCATACGGCCCTGGAGTTCTGCTGAATTGCTGTGGAACCATTAGGTTTCTTCTCAACTCTTACTCACAGTTTTTCTGTCCTGGCACAGCACTGGCTTTATGACCAGCAGAATTGTACAGCTAGGGCTCTGCACAAAGCAAAAATCATCAGGCTCTCTCTGAAACTAAGCTGCCTTGGAAGCAATAGAGGTGGCACTGCTTGAGCTGTGGTACAGCGCTTGAGCTAGGAAGTAAGCCATGATGGATTGGTCCATCTTGTCAGTGGCCCATGCAATCTGCGCCTGCATAATCTCACCCCAAACAGTGTTGAGTGATGGATGGAAGTTCTGCATTCCCAGTTGCAAGTTACTTATGTCCTAATGTTAATATTGTCATTGTATCTGTTCACTTATCATGAAGCCTTTATCCTGCCTTTGAATGTGACTTGTCCACCTGTAGCTTATGTGCAGGAGTGACCTACCTCTTGGAATGGTGGCTTGGTATCATTTTAGTGTCTAACTGGCCTACACAGATGGTTTTTTTCTTCCTCAGAAATGTAGTTCTGTATTGGATTGGTCTTGTCCATGTGCCCATTGACAAGCTACAGCGGAGCTACTAGACATCATTGTGAAGCAATTGTAAAATAGTGTGCTCATAGGGAAATATCCAGTGCTATCTCTAGTAGTTGGAATGTAGCCCAGAACATATAGGAATTTAAACCTTTCAAAACTGTAATATATTTTTATTATAACTGACTGTCCTCATAACATCAGAACCCCAGCATCCTGATATGTTTTTGATTTCAGCTGCATGTGCTTTCTTCAAGCTGCTCAGTATTTTGCATGTTGCCATCAAAATGTGATAAAATAGTACATAGTAATTGTGGTATTTGTTGGGGGGAGGGTTGTTGGTTTTTTGTGGTTTGTTTTTTTTTTTAGGGTGGGCAGGGGAAAGATTTTGTATTCGAAGCTAACAGTCCAGTTATTTGAAGCCCTGTTCTGTATTTCTTACTGACAGATCACTTGTCCATTCTTTCTCTCTCTGAAGCAGCTCTCATCTCTCTTGTGTTTCACCAGTTTCAGTAGTATATGGCTTCTTTTTACTGCTTGTGTATATTTTCATGTCAGTGCTCGTGTATGTATGCATTGTTCAGTTCCTTTCTCTGATTCTGTTGGCTCTCCCTCCTCTTTGTCAGATTCCTGATTTCACCTTTTTCTTATCATTCCTTCCCCACTTTCCTTTTGTCACCATTGCTTTCTTGTCACCTTTGGGTGGCAGAGGACAGTTGCCTAAAATGCAGAATTACACCAGTGTTCATACCCCATGTTCTTTTTGAATGTGACTAGAATATTCCTTATCTTTGGCAAACTTTTTTTAGTTGATTTTTCCCTCCCAAAGTTACTACATTTATTGCAGGAGTCTTGTGACCACAGCCAGATTGATTAATTATGGTGATTCCTGATGAACAGACATTCTGAATAAATGGTCATGGTTTTTGTTGGGAAACACTCATATGGAAACCACAGCAGAAGGCACAGAGGACCCAGTGACCCTCTGTCATAACTGGTACTTTTAACTTTATCTGTGATAGGATGAACAGATTTTTTATATTTGGGTATAGACTTGGGAAGACTCAAGGTGCTACTTTACCCTCCATTAAGCAAGTTCTACCATTGTTTTAGTGAATCTAAAGCAAGTACCTGCATCTTAGACACTGTGCCCAAGCCTCTGTTTGCCTTTTTAGTAGATCACTACTACTATCTGTTTATTTATAAATGCATTATTGTCTGAGCCACCTCAGGAGTTGAAATTGCTAAACCCAAGGTTTCCATGAGGAGGGTTGCTAATGAGATGCATGTTATTCAAATCCTGATCAGGTTGGTAGTATTTGAAAGCTATTAGTGTCTGGTGCTACGAGCATGTGTGTAGGGAGGTGGTGATCTCTGTTTCCTTGTGCCAGGTGGTTGTGTTTGACAGACGCCTCATCCAGCAGTTGATTTGCTCTGTTTTTCAGGCCTGAGACGGAGTAACTCTATTGCGTTTTACTTCTCTTTCACCATGGATTCCTTGACCCTTTTTCATCCTACCTCTGCAAAACATGAATTATATAAATAAGTAAGAGTAAGAGCTTTTTTTAAGTACTTTCCTCCCTGGTGTGGACAGTGTATCTTCCTCTATAAATAAAGTACATGGTCTATCGTGACCATCTTAGCAGCGAAGTACAGGAAGAAATATAGTGAAGAGCAAACCCCTTTCCTTCCGTTTGCTTCTTTCCAAGTGAGAGACTGATCTGCCTGCATTCTCTGAGAGAAATAACTGTTTTGTTAGTAACCACAACCAACTTACTCAGATTCTACATTTAGCTCATATACTGAAAGTGTCAGATTGTTGTCATAGCCTGCTTATCAGAAATGGCTCAGTGGACTCTTGGATTCCCTTTAGAAGAAGAGAGAATAGTCTCTAAGAAAACAAAACTGTAAACAAAATTCCTGAGACCCCAGAGTGACAACACTGTATTTTTATTTAGGCTGGGTACCTATAGGATTTCCTACAGAGGACACATCCACAACTTGCTCAGAGAAGGAGATAATCCAAAAGCATTTGGCATACAGGATATATGAGCAGACAGCAAAGGTATAATGGGTCTTAAAGTAGATAAATCTGGGAAAGACTAGTGGAAATTAAAATAAATGTAATACATTTTAAATACAATTTTATATATAGTTTGAATACCACGTGTGTATTTTTCTTTTAACTACTTTATTAATTTTGAACTCACTTGTAGATATCACCACTGTTTTCAAGGCTGTGAATATTTCCAATTCAAAGGAGTGTTTTTACTTTTTTTAAAAAATAGAATCTTACATAGGGGTTATGCATCTCAAAAATGAGATGGCTAAATAGTTTACTTTTTACTCTACAGAGCCAGTTGTGATACTTAGATGCTGAAAGAATGACCTCATGGTATATGTTAAGCATGAAGGCCAAATAATGTAAAACTTTGCTTCACACTGTATATTTGAATCATGCCATGTATATTTGATCATGCCATTTTTTGTCCTTTTGAGACTGGTAAAGCAACAGCAATGTAGTTCATTACATGTTCATCTTTCAGCTAAATCTGAAAAGTCTTGTTGGTTCACATTAGACAATAATCCATCTCTTCCACTTAGTCTTGTGGTAAATCATCATTCTCTGGTCTCTTTTTGTGTTCTGTTCCTCACTCCGTGACTGGTAACTGCTGTGGAAGTACCAGTATTTATTGGTGTTTGAGGCAGTTCTTCAGTTCTGGCTTTAGTCATATTGATAAAAACAAGCATGTTTGAAAGTGTACCATGCAAGGTTGTAGGTAAGCTGGAGGTTTAGATTCCTTTAAGCCCTACAGAAATACTCAGTGTCAGTCTTTGAAATAGGTTGGG
Source organism: Laterallus jamaicensis coturniculus (assembly GCA_022605575.1). Classification (NCBI taxonomy): domain Eukaryota; kingdom Metazoa; phylum Chordata; class Aves; order Gruiformes; family Rallidae; genus Laterallus; species Laterallus jamaicensis. Next base: position 14,833,462 of record JAKCOX010000015.1, read on the forward strand.
AAGAATTAAGTGGGAGTAGGGTGGTGCATTCAAACCTGGCTGTGAAGCAGTGGTGGGAGGGAAGGGACACTTGTCAGGCCCTAGCTGGTCTATACCAGGTTTCAAATGAGCAACAACTGCTCAAAACTACTAGCCCTTCAGCTCCTTTTTCTGAAAGAGAATGAGGAGTATTAACCTGGTGCTAGTTAGGAAAGTATTTGAGATAGCTATGATCTCGGTCAGACTTGCCCTCTGCTAGTTGTGCCAGTTGACAAGACTGGTGAGAGCCTAACCTGTGCTGTGACAGGCTGGGTAGCTTTGTGCTTGCTCTGAGAGGCCTGGCTGGGCTCAGAGGTAGGGCAGAAGTTTCTGCCTGGCAGAGCCTTGAAGAGAGGTACTATAGTGAATGTGTTTCAGGTGTGGCACTATCAGGTGTCATCCTATCAAAACAATAGTTGCTATAACACTTCTCAATACATGATTATGCACGTGTGTGTGCCTAATGTCACTTGTTTCTGGAGATAACGACTCTTATTTATGTGTGTGTTTATATATATTATTTATTTCTAAGGTGCCTATGAATGAGTTGAGTTCATGTTGTTCTTTGGGGAGTTTAACATGAGATGTTCTGTACTATCCAACAGCACAAACACATTCACAATAGAAGCAAGGTCACAGTACTTCTGAAAGGCTCAATCCTTGTTATGCACCATCTATTCAAAACAATACATGCTAGAAAGGGCTTAAGAAAATCGATCCAACATGACTGAAAGTCCTTCTGGCAGTCTGAATGATGTAGGGTAGAGATCTGGGAACAGTGTTAAAATGGAGCAAGACCCTGATAAACACCCCGCATCAACACCCAGCTTTCAGGAGAGTAAAAAGTGATGGGACTCCTGCCAGGTTATGTTACTGAAATGTCAACATTTGTGATCAGTACCAGGAATGTATATCTTTATATTTCTTTTGTAGTGCCTGTGTCTCCAAGCACTCTAATTGTGTGAACAGAGAGACCCTGAAGAATGTTCACAAATAACTTCTTTTTAGCAAGTTCTAAGAGCTCTAAGATCGCTTGGGATCTGTTTTTGTCATGCAAGATTGTGTGTGATCAAGAGTACAAAGTGTGGCTGAATCCCTGGACCATCATGTCTGTCACACTTCTGATTTGAGATGTTGTTCTTGCAGTCAAGTGGCCAGAAAAAGTTCTATTTCAAAGAAATGTCTGTGCTTCATTATGCTTTACAAATTTTTGCACCTACAAATCTCTGGATTGGGCACTCTTTGAAGACTAACTTCTAGACATCCAATTTGGACACTCACTAATCAGTAGTTGTAAAGTTACCTGTTGCAATGTGTTTATATATGTTGTCATATGTTGAAGATTCTTAGATGCCTGACAATATAAACACAATGATGTGCTATCAAAGTGATGTTTTAAGTGCTTGTCTGGTAACACAATGGGTCCACACTTTGTTTCTTCTGCTTGCCGAGTCCTTTCTGTCCTGTTCAGTTTCTTCTGTGCTGTAATTATTTGTCATTCCTTTTAGGATTCAGAAGGAGGTGTCTATGTGTGCATGAACACATTTCTGGGATTTGGAAGGGAACACATTGAAAGGCATTACCGGAAAACAGGACAATGTGTATATTTGCATCTGAAACGACGTATCATAGAGGTGAGACTTGTGGCTTTCCAACTAACTACTCCAGCAATTCTTGGGTCTCTTGTGCTTGATTAGGTAACACATTTCAAACAGACCAAATCTTGAATGACAGAAATGAACTTGTTCAGATTTGGGGCTGAATGTCAAATTCAGGTGCATGGATCCCAACCAATACTTTAGCTTCAGTTCTGAGATGAACCAAAAGCGCTAGAGTCAGATCTTAAAGGTAGCTTGTTGCCTGACTTTTGCTGATCTTTTCCACTACACGCTTCTGCATATCACATGCATACTGTCTGCATGTTAGTGTTGGTAACTAAATACTTTCCTGAAACCTGCCTTTGAAGTGTAGATTTTCTGGGTTTATCTCAAATTTGGCTGGAAGCTTCTGAGAATTCTTATTTTATATGAAGTTTCATTTCAATGTGGCAGGACTTCTCTCCATTCTAAGATTTCTGTACAATTAAGCCATGAGCCTTAATTCCAACCTTGAAATTAAAGTTTAGTTTACATTAATGCTGGCTTCTAAAGGCACACACTGCATTCATTCAACTCAGTTTTACATCTCCACGCACGTGAATGTATATGTACAGACTTCATGTTCACTCTTCTTTCATAGTATCACTGCATATCAACAGTCATTTATAGCCTGTGCTTCATGACATCTGTTTGTGTGTGGTTTGTCTGGCATCTTTAAAGGGCCGTAAGTCACTTCTACCCTGAACTATATGGAAGGCACTGGGTTTGCTTATAGCTCACTCTCTCTCTAAGCTCTGTCTCTTCTGGCAAGTTGGAGGGCCTAAAATAGCTGCTTGGAGTGGGATAGAATAATTCACTTCTGTCAGTCTACAGCAATGTTTCCCATGGGCAGCGAAGGCTCCAAGTTATGTAAAGTGCCCTGGTCACTCACTTTATTTCCAGTAGATGACTACTCATGTTTTATTGGAATTATAGTGAGGTGGGTTGCATGTCTCCCAGGTTGAGGTTGTTAATGATTTTTAATACTTCACAATTGTATTTTCTTGGAAGGTTAATAGCAACTTTTTCCTTCACACTGTAACTGAGTTTTGGGAGAGCCTAGTCTAGTTTTAGCAACAGCCCTTCTGAGTGAATTTAACACTTTTGAAAGATGCTATCTAGGACTAGAGATGGGCGGGCAGAAATCCCATCAGCTTTGCTTGCATGTAACAGTCTTTCAGCATATGACCTGGGAATTTTGAATACTAAGGTAAACTGTGGTTAAAATAAGGCCTCAAAAATTCCTTTTTCTGGATAAAGATCAGGCAGAAGAACTCCAAAAGGAAGAAACAAATATACCAACTGTTGTTTGGTGTTACGTATACCTTGAATTGAATTGGTTCAGTGATTCCTATTTTTCTCCTTGTGAATTATGTTGTAGCAGAGGGGCTTGGCATGTGTGTTTGAAGGTGGTGATGCACTGGTGCACTGGGTCATGTGGTAGCAAGCAGTGTTTGACTATACAGTACAGGTGAAAATGATCTAATTGTCATCTAACATAGCTTAAAGATAGCATTCCTCATACATTAGCTGTGGATTTTGTTTATCATGACTATTTTCTTCTTATGTCAGTGTTTTGAGCAATGTGAAACATCAGGCCTTTACTGGAACAGTTTTATGAAGTGTCTGGTACATGCTGTGTTGTTTTGTTGGCTTTTTTTTTAAGCCAAACTTTTGCTAGCATGGGGTACAGTAAAGATGAAGGCATTGGATAAGCTATCTTAAGATTCTTTTAGGGAAGCTGCTATTCTTGCCTGTGGTTTCCTTGGCATCACCCTTGCAGAATGCACTGCATTGCTGGAGAAATCCCTGTTTGCTTCTGAAGGTGTTTGGATTAAGTAAGAGTTGTGTATCATGCCACAGTTCAATTAGAAAATAAGGGTCACATTTTCAGCCTGTTGGCTTAAGTAGAGCTAAAGTATCTGCCAGTGGCAGATCAGCACTAGAGGCATTTGCTGAATCATCAGAGCACCCTCTAGTAAAATTTTTAGCTATATCAAGAAAATTGATTATTCTCAAACCCCACCCCTGAATTTTACTGTTCAGAAATGTGGCTGATTTAAAAATTCTCTAGTGTATGACTTCTGTATGCAACTGCCTGGGTAGTAGCATTCAGTCCCAGACAGAACTTTAGCTTGGTGGTACCTCAGCCCTGTTGAAAACACTGGTGAGAGAAGCATGAAATTTCTGACAGTGATGGGTTCCTGGATATTATTCACTGATGGCCCTGGTATAAAAACATGTGACAACGGTGCAGTCAAGGTGATGCAAAATAGGCTACACTCTCACCTTGTGTGAGAAGCATCACAAATGGATTTTAATGTCACTACAGATGCATTGTGTGGACTCCTGTTTGCTGGGCATGTCACATCTGTTAGAAGCCAAAATTGTTTTGTGAACAGGGAAAAGTTTTTTGTGATTTCAGATGGGTTCCAGGCGTTTTCAGGGGTAATGAGCTTCTGTGATTGCAGTTTAAATATTTCAGCTTGATTTTTTCTAAACTGCTGAATATATATGATGTCAGACTGGCAGTGATAAACACTCTGTGTGAATTCTTCCTCTTTGAAATCTCTAGTCTTAGTGACTTTCACAACATTCCACTTGGTGACATCAGAATACAAATGGAGCTTTCTGATACTGGAAGCAAGATTTTTAAATATTTTTTTAGTTCTGAAGCTATATTTCTAAGAGTATGTGTAATTTATTCATAATATATTTGTAATAAGGTTATGTTGTATCTTGCTGCTGCTATTTTAAAATAGATTTGGATTCTTGGCTACTTTATTTCCATTTTCCACAACAGTAGTATTAAGGAGAAAAAAAAGTTCTGCTTGTTATTTTCACTTCACTGGGGAGTGTTTGTTTTGTTGGTTTTGCTTTAATGCCCCTTTCCCTGGGGTTCATATTTATGGATAATGAGTTCTGTTCTTAAGTGCAGACAAGAAGTGATAGTTGGCGTTTGCTCTTTCTAAGAATGGAAAACTTTCTTGTGATGTATAAAGCCTCACTCATGACTCAAGCAGCCTGCTTTGGCCAATGCTTTATTTACATGGTGAAGGGAACCACCCAAAATATGTGACCCTTTCACCTACCAAGAAGCAGAGGCAAAAATGAACTTGCTCTAGGCTGACAGGTTCTTGGCTGGTTTTTCTCCACCTGTTGCATCCCAATATTGTTATTATTTTTTTAAAAAAGAGAGTTGCCTAACAACCTTGCCAGCTTCACTAACATTATACACTGTGCTATGCATTATATTCACAGAGGTTTATTTCATTTAACTTGATTTGAATTAATGGTGCCAATGCATTGACTTTTGTTTCCTCAGTTCCTGGTGTTTGTCCTAGTAGTTTGAGGTATTTTGAGCTGGGAAAGTAGTGCTTGAAACTGAAGGTCACTTGGAAGTTACTATCGATTACTGTGGAGTTGAAATTAAAAAGTAAAATTCCCTTAAACGATTGAGTGTTGTCAGGTTTCCTTCATATTCTCTAATGTTAAGAAAACGTAGCAAAGCATATTAAGAAAGCACTTTGGATTGATCTTAATGGAAGAAGGCATGAATCCTGATGGAAAGGTCTTTTCTTTTTTCTGGGTAGAAGAAAATTAGCCTTACTAATACTAATTAGCCATACTAATACTAACAGAGTGGTTATACTGGAATTAATTATGAAGGATTGAATCTTTTTTGCAGAGCAGATAATAGCTTTTTCTTCCCCTTTGTTCATTAAGAAATACCATAGGGCATCTACTGGGTAGAGGTTTGAGTGATGCTGGATGTCCCTGTCTTGTTGATAGAACAGTAGTCCCCCATGGTGACCAAGAGACATACTCTGCTTAATGCTGGCAAAGCAAAGTATGAAGGATTCAGGTGGTGCCTTTCTCACTCCTTGAGGTTAGTAAATAATGATGAATTGAATCCTGTTGTCAGAGGTGAATGAAGAGAATTTACGTTCTTGCTCAGCAAGGACTGTTATTTAATAAGAGGACTATGAACTATGTGATGTGTGTCAGAAATGGTGATGGTGTAGGGATTTTGCTGATGTACTGTTGTCTCACTTGATGGGTTTTTAATTGTTTGTTTCTCTCTTTCCAGAAGGTACCAGGGGCATCTGGTGGAGCTTTACCAAAAAGGAGGAATGCTAAGCTATTTTTAGGTATTGTGAGCAGCTGCTTTCACAGAGTCCTTTTCTGGCCCTATCTGCATGTGTACTTGGGTTCTGTCCACCCTTCTGTCTGGCTTTTGGGGTTCCTTGTGGGTTTACTTTTTCTGTTGTGGTTTTTTTTTTTAAACTTTTGGGTTTAGTTTTTTAAGTTGTTCCAGAAAAGTAATTCTTAGTAATTTTTATGCATATACAGAGATATATTAATGTATACATGAAACATTTTAATCTAAAATAGGCCCTCAACTATTCCCAAACAGTGTAAGGTTTAATAGGTACTTTTTGACTAATTCTGTCCCTTCTCTCTTTGTCATACCCACAAAGCACTATTTTATTAAAATATTTATTTATAGCTCATGTTTAGATATAACAGGGTCTCAGTGTGGCACTGTTCTGCTCAACAGCTGATCATAGGAAGGGTTATAATTCCAAAGTTATTACACAGGTAAACGTTCTTAAGTGATGGTGTGGTCTCTAATGAATGCAACAGTATGTATATCATGAACATCTCTTACCAGTTCTTATTCTGTGATATCCAGAATTGGTTCATGGAAAGTAGTTTTCTTACCATGTGTATTTCATTCAATATCCATTGATCCAGATTACTCAGAAATTGGAGAACTTAGAAAATATGTATGGGAGGAACTTGTTGGAATGCCCACATTCTCCTTCCTCCCACCACTTGTGGTATTTATCTAATTAATCTATTACTTCTTCTCTGTGTATTAATAGTAATTTTTTTCTTCTGGAAGTTAAGAGGTTAAGTGTTTTCTTTACAATTGCCAGTTCTTATAGCTAAGGAGAAACAATAGCATGGCCTCCCTTTGGAATTGCTTTGATCTGTGGAATGTGTCCCTATGAGCCTTTTGCATGTTGTGATCGATTAAATTGTTGACATTAATGTCTAGAGTAAGTTTTGCAAGGAGAGATTAGATAGAAAAAATCTTAAGATGACTCATAAATTATTGATCCTTCTCTTGCAGGAAGAGACTGTAAGTTGCAGATGCTGATCTAAATGCCATTTAACCGTTAGTTTACATTAAAAAAAATATTTGCCACTGAGTGCTTATAAAATACTTAGTTCAGAAACCAAGCTGGCTGCGGGACAGCGGTGCTTCCACAGTGTTAGCAATGTGAGAGTAACTAAGAAATATAGAAGCACGGTCAGATTTTATTCTTGCCGATTTATTGCATGCCTTTTGAAGCTCCTGTCATTGTGATATGCCAGCACACAGTGTACATGGCATAGGATCTCTGACGTGCCATGTTGGAGTCCTCAAATTCCATCCTTGCACATGAGCATTTTGTTCCCACTGAGTAGATCTGGTGTCAGCAGTTCCAAGTGTCCTGGGCCCAGTAAACTTCTGAAGGCAGTGCACTTTCACTGGGGTGGGTTTAGCACACAGAACTCTCACCATTTAACACAGCACTTCTGGCATCTAACGCACTTCTGAAAATTTGCATGGTCTGGTCTGTTTTCTACTGCAGTCATCTTTGCAACCCCTGCTGCTGGCTGGGAGTTAAAATGGTATCAACTCTGCTCTGATCCTTCAGATAGTATTTCCATGTGTCTAAATACTTTGTATCCAGTTTGGCCAGCAGAGGGTTGTTTTGTTGGGGTTTTTTTTGGTGGGTGGGAGGATGGCCATGCTTAAAGAAAAAAGAATTATTACTGTCCTTATTCATAGCTGAGGAAATGAAAGAACACAGAGGTGAGCTGGTTTCATAATTTTGCATGTGACAGTGGCAGAGATGGTTAGCAAAATTTGGTGTTTTATGTCTTAATCCAACATCTTCCTTGTTGGTTCAGAGCTGCTGGACTTGTCATTTTAAAAGGTTGGTTTAGTTATGTCTTTCTCATCAGGCACCTATGGTAGAGGTTTTGCATCAAGCTGGCTGGTATCAGCCCATATATTTAGCCTGCCATTTAGGGCTTACCCTGTCAGACAAGAATAGATAATGATCAATGGGTAACTTAACATCACTGTGTTTCTAGGTGTCTTTAAATAATTCCCTGAAGGCCTGAGGTTTAAGCTATGTGTACAAAGTCAATCCAGTTTGGGCATTTGTTACATTGCTTCTTATAATCCTCTTTGATGTAAAGCTATTAAAGATACTAAACCCTTTTCAATCTCCTTAGTATTAAGAAAACATCTTTTGGATGCTCACTGATTACTTTCTAGCACTGCTGCTATCCAGCAAATGCAACACAGTCTGGTTGGGTCAGTCCACTGGAAGCTTTGTCTTTCCCGTAACATTAAGAGATACACAGAAAAGCATGTGTACATGTGCATGCATGCATTAGGTTTGGGGCTCATTTTATTTTGGAGAAGGCACGAGGGTGTTCGCTGTGAGTGTTCTGTGTAATCTGGAAGCATAACAACATTGTATATTGAAATGTATAAACTTCCTTTAATCTAGATTGCTTAAATGTTGCTAGGCAGTGTGAACATGGTAACTTCGGCTCAGACTAAGCAAGCTTTCCATGGATTTGGTGTTAACGCAGATGGCATTACATTGCTTGGAGTAGTATCTTCACTTCTTTATCATCTATGCTAGCAAGACTGAAGATACTTGGCAATTGACAATATGTGTGGCTATTGCACAAAGTAGTTTTAGATCCAATCTGTAAACTGGAAATTAATTGATGGGAAAAGCTGAGAGCTCTATGTGACTTCACAAGGCTCTCAGATAAGAAAAGGCTGCATTATCATCTTTGGCATGCAACCTCTCTTATAAATCAGCAACAGTATAGTAAATGTGATACCAGGATTTTTTTTTGGAAAAAGACAAGACATGATTAGAGCAGAAAAAGTGTCATCACTAAACTTTTTATATTGGCCCATTTGGAAAAGAAAGAATGGATCAGAATTGATAAAAGTTGTATAAATATAACAGAAGAGAAAAGAATCATTGTGGATTTTCCATTGTGAAGTAATGGCTCAGGGTCTGCCAGAATATTCTAGGACTTTGTGTAATAGTGCCCCTGTGTATCCATTGACTATGTGAATAAGAGCAACTCAATTAAAAGGGTGTACTGTGATCTTCCTTACAAGATCCTGGTCAAAAGGGGTATTGAAATAAAAGGGAAGATCCTTGTATTGAAGGGATTGGAGGCCCAGTTCTTCTAGTAAAATTATCGGCGGAGTGCCTGGGACTGCTACTCCCAGGAATTATCAGCAGAGTCCTTCATAATGTTCTAATTATGAAGGATGAATGTGATTGTAAATGGCCTAGAAAGGGCTTGAAAAATAAAGAAATAAAGTTTGCTGGTTGATTTAACATATTCTAGGGTATTAAATCTAAAAGGTATTTTTAATGTGTTACTGAGTAACTAAACAATAGATGAAGGACATGTTGAAAAATGCAAAGACAACAAGAGCAGTGCTTTAACTGTGTGTACAGTGATGTGGTCTAAATTAGCTATTACTGTTCAGAAAGGTAGCTCTGAGAGAGAAGGTATGAATGGTTCTCTGAAAATGTTAGCACAGCTGTGGGCTGCAGTGAAAGAATCAAGTGGAACATCAGGTGTAGAACCACATTTTACATTTTGTTCTCTGAAATTTTGGTTTATAGATAAGGATTGAACCTCTCTTTAGAGTAGAGAAACCACAGCTGCATACAGTGTCTCTCCTCAGCTGCCTTTCTCCAAAGCCATCCAACCGGACAAACACACACGCCCCCACATCCCCAGCAAACAAGAAATCAAAAGCTGGAAACTAGGAGGTATCCTCTGAGGGAGGAATTGCTGCATTTTTGCCTTGTTCTGGTACCCTCTTCTTGGGCATCTGTTGTTCCATGCCAGAGCCTTGACTGTAGCCTAAACAGAACTGGTAAGAGTGGCTGTCACAAAATTTTTCTGTAGACAGATGTCCTCTTCCATATCAGTTACCATAGCATTATCTGCCAGTGCAGCAAGTTGTGTGAGCTCTGTTTTGAGCAAAGTCAGGGCTAACTTAGACCATCATTTAATAGTGTTTTGAAATACTCAGATGGACAATTCTGTCAGCCGATCTGTGAGGATGGTTATTGCTGGTGGGAGCAGTGTCAGTGAGGAGCAGTATCCATGACACACAGCTGGTCTCAGAGAAGGCCTCAGAAAGGAAGAGAAAACTTCCACCTAGAGAGTCTGGGAGAATGTCTGAACTTCCTAAGCTTTTCCTGGGTGACACGTGCCAACATACGTATATACAATGAATATACTTGTGGCTACTGTTTCCAAGTATGAAGACTGTTCAGAAGAGTGGCCATACTAGATTTGAGTATAGATAGCTTCATGGAGCTCTCCCAGATCTCATAGCAGCCAGTAGCAGAACCCTCTTTTCAGTAAGGAAGTTTTTGTTTGGTAAGAGGACTTTTACACAGTGGTTTACATTTATATTTCTGTAAGTAAGCACATATAGAATATATGTCTATGAATGGAAAATTGTGATTTAGGAGGAATTGAGCAACTGTATTTTTAAATTTGGCCTGGTAAAGTTCTACATGCTCCCCAGCAGTAGCAGTGGAACTGATTAGACCGTGAGTGAACTTGCTTTCTGGCTTTCCCATCAAAGCTTGAGTTAAGTATAAAATGGTGACCAGTTACCTTACGCTAATAGTCTTAATAGTTGGCTGATTTAAGTAGAACTTTGGAAATTAGTCTAGATTAACAAAGGCTAATACTGCTAGCCAAAGAGTTAATTTAAATTTTGGTGATTTAGCTTTGGTTGTTTAATATATGATTGTGCCAGACATCTAAGGGGTGAGGTTTATGCCTATAAATAAGAACCGCATGCTAATGCTTTGGAGATGTAGCAAGCAACTTGAATGTTATTTACAAGTACTGAAGGATCCAAATTATCCTGATAGAAAGTATTGGTTTGCCTATTGCCACAAAGGAGAATGTTATGACTGTAAAGTGAATATATTTTTAATTTCTTCTTTTTTATAGCTCATTTGACCAGGTCAGTGTTTCAGATGTGCCTGAAGACAAATGAAGTGAATAGCTTATAGTTTGCAAAGTGCTGCTGCTACAATTCATTATTATTTAGAGGTTTCTGGAAGAAATTATTTTTTTTAAGACTCAGTTGTCCACTTCCAGGTCAATACAATTTTTTCCATTGCTTTCAGTGAGAGCAGGATCTAGCCCTGATTCCAAAGTTGTCTTTCTAGGGTTTCAAAATTAGTTGTAGCCTCACTAGTCAACATCCTCATTCAATTTTCACATTTGTATTCTCTTTCATATGCACACAGACACATCCACATGCACAGGAAATCCTGCTTGGGGGTCCTGCCTGGAGTCTCCTTATGCCACTATTATTAGTGCAGTTGGTTGGTAACTTGTCTAAATCTGATCTGGGCATGTCCACTCCTTCCCTGCCCCTCTGGTGAGTTGGTTTACAGTAGTCAGTCTTCTGCTCCCAGCTGCTGTTTTCAGTCAGCTCTGCAGCAATGCATTTCTCACCGTCACTGCAGTGATGCCTGTGAGCTGGAGTAGATTTCCTCTACTGACCATTTGCCCAAAATAACAACGTCAGTTGAGCCTCTGTTTTAACTGTCTGTTATTTTGCTTTGCATGTCACCCTGGCCTCCCAACACAACAGTTATGACCTATGGACACTTTGCTGTAGTGACCACAATGTTTAATTTGGGCTCTGAGGAGGCACCATAAAGTGGTTAGCCCACTAGAAGGGGGGCAAAGTCATGTGGACATTCACCATCAAGCTATCAGTTCTTAAAAAAGTTTACAGACTGGTTGGTTTTCTTGTGGCTCAGTCTTGGAACTGAGTAAACCCTATTTTGCCCAGAGATTACTCACAATGCATCTTGGAAGAGCATCCTTGCTCAAGAAACAGCTTTGTATAAAGTATACTGCTTTATAGTCCCTATTTTTCAATGTCTTTAGTGTTACAGCAATTTTTAATCAAATATGTACTATTTGCAAATAGATTTCCCTCTGCTTCTCTTTTACAGTTATTCCTCTCTCAACATCACAGAATCACAGAATGGTTTAGATTAGAGGGATCTTAAAGATTACCTAGTTCCAACCCCCTGCCATGGACAAGGATGCCCTCCACTAGCCCAGGGTGCCCGAAGTCCCATCCAACCTGATCTTGAACACTGCCAGCAATGGGGCATCCACAGCTGTTCTGGACAACCTGTGCCAGTGCCTCACCACCCTCATCATCTGGACAATCTAAATCTGTTCTCCTCCAACTTAAAGCCATTGTCCCTTGTCCTATCACTCCATGCTCTTGAAACAGCCCCTCTCCAGCATTCTTGTGGGCCCCTTTAGGTACTGGAAGGCTGCTAGAAAGTCACCCCCTGAGCCTACTCCAGGCTGAACAAGTCCAACTCTCTCAGTCTGTCTTCATAGGAGAGATGTTCAAGCCCTCTGATTATCTCCATAGCCTTCCTCTGGAGTCACTCAAACAGTTCCATGTTATTAAGATGGGGGCCCTAGTTTTAAAATCCACATTTAAAAATCCATATTTGAAATTGCCTGCAGATTGCCCATGATACCCAGTGGCTACAGGTCAACCTCTGACCTCCTTTTGTGTGGGTTCCATTGCTTTCTAAAGTAATACTTTGTTTTTATTTTATCTACTGCCATGCTTTCTTAGCTGTGTTGGTCTTTGTGCAGGCACAGAAAATATAATGCAGGTAGAACTTCTTACTGAACTTAGTAAGTATGTCTCTCAGTGCTTACAAGCCAAGATTTAAAACTGAGTAGTGATTTGGGGGTTTTCAACTTGACAGCATTAAGGGACCTGTCTGACAGTCAACAAAAGGGTTTAGTTTATATGGTCATCTGCTGTATGAAAGGATTTCAGTCAGTGACCTTAGGAGTCCTTTCTGCTCCTGTGTACTGAATCTGAATCCTGAGAAACTCTTCAGCGTGGTAATGTGAAAAAACACTGGTGGTCCTTTTAATTCCTATTCAGAGGGCGTAGGTGTATAGAGTGGACATGTACCAGCTTACATGGTCACCTTCAAAGTGGAATTGCCAGTTAAATCCTCCTGGTTTGTGTTTTTGGGTTTTGTTTTCCCCTGGATCTGCTACAAGACTTTCTTTAAAATGTGTGATGCTGCCATATCAGCATGCCCTATCAGCTGGAATGCCATGCTGACAGGACATAGTTTCTGCATTTCTGGTAACATGAATGGTATGAAGCCCAAGATGGTAAAAAGGAACTTCCCTTCCTTATCCATTATGTTCCTAAGTGTGTGAAGTCCTCAGATGGCAGCAAATGATTGCTAATAGGATACTCAGTCTTTCATCCCTAGATCACTAGTTCAAACGCAGGTCAGGTCAGTAGCAGTAAAGTCGCTAAATCTGACTGTTGTTGACTGTCTTCTGAGATGAGTTGAAGCAGCCCCTGAATTTTGAATGCAGGCAACTGTATCATTGCTGTTTCTATAGAGCATGTTGTAAATACATGGTAAGGAAATGAAAATATCAGTAGATTATAGGCTTGTCTACAGATAATAGCAGCTGATGTGAACTGTCCTCAGGTTCCCTCTGGTGGTTGAGTGAAATGTGTGACTGCAGGCTCGGGAAGGGGAGTTTGCTGCCTTAAAACCTCTGAACATACACCAAGTTTTTGTCCTCTCTGATTAACCTCCATCTTATTTAGCAAGTGGTCGGTACTTCTGGTTTTGCTGTGCTGACCATCATCAAATCTGTAGGCATTAAGTGAAAATTCTCTGTGAAGCATTGCTGTATGTATCATCAGCTTGGAGATAGTTTCTGAACTTCACAGAGCAAAAGAGCTTACTGCAGTTGTAGACTGCATCTGTTGAGACCCACTCCTTTAATAAAACGCAGGATTGTAATACAAGGTCGGAAACAAGCCCAGTAAATTAATTATTCTGCAGTAAGGGAAGGGATCATCATGAAAATATTTTGATTCAGGGAATCATTAGTAGTGAATTCATATTTTCCTTATAAATATTATGCTTTCAGTATAAGAAAAAGTTCTTCCATTTGTTTCTGTATTCAGCTGATGAGAAGGGCCTTCTGTTGATTGTTCCTGAGAAAGAGGTCATATACCTGAAGTCACTAACAGTGGGTGTTGTCACCCCTCAGGATTGGCTAGTGAGGCAGGTGAGCCAAGAATTGAATGGAAACTGGATTATGTTCCTCTCCTGAAGTGGTCTTTCTGGGTCAAATGAAAGTATCTTTTGATAGCTTTTTAAAATCATTTACAATGTTCAGGCTATTTACTCCTCACTGGGGTAAATAGTGAGCTTAATTTTCTGAATCTGGCCTTTGTCATCCTCACCTCTCTCCCAAAGATACATTGGCGATTTCAAGCATTCCCAGGGTGCAGTAGTTGCTGCCAATGCTCATTTGGTATTGAGTGACTCATTAAGCATATGCATACTTGGAGTGAAAATAAGAGACAGCTTTAACTACTGCATCTTGGTTTCAATTGAACCTTATTCTGTCAGTGACTGTCTGGTACATCAGGCAAGCAGTACTTCATAGTGGTACCCTGTCACAATTTAGGAACCTGGATCTTGGCACAATCTCCTAACGTTTCCCATCTTGTTTTCCAGATCTAGAGACAAACAGTGATCTCAACAGTGATGACTTTGAGTATGAAGATGAAGCAAAACTCGTTATATTTCCCGATCACTATGAAATCTCATTACCCAACATAGAAGAGCTACCAGCACTGGTCAGTGAGTGTGTGCAAGTGGCAATAGGAACTGTCTTTTGCTTCAGTTTTTATCAAGATGGTGATGTGTTTTCTTAAATGTGGTGCTTGTTTTTACATAAAGATACTTTTTTAACCAGATACAATTTTTAAGTGTGCTTTGTCTTTGTTTCTTGAATTTCCTGTTACCTCCCGTATTCCTTCCCTCATTGTGATGCCAGTTTGTCTCAGGGAAGCTTGCATTGTACATGTTGTCTTCACTCTCCTGCTAAAATAATAAGTGCAATCTAGAAGAATACATGCATATTTAAGTATATAAATAGTCTTAATGATATCCAGTTCTGTATGTGGTTAACGGTGGGCTGAATGCCAAGTTCTGTCCAGTTACCACATTGTGCTCGGTCTTGGTTGACATACGTTTGTCTTCTAGGTGACGATAGCTTGTGATGCACTCCTCGGTGCAAAATCACCCTACAGGAAACAGGAACCTGACTCCTGGGAAGAAGAGCTACAGGCATCTAAACATGCCAAAACACTTGTACAGTTAGACAATGGTGTTAGAATTCCCCCCAGGTAAGGGTAATAAGGTTTATTCATTGTAGGCCAGAGTAACAGAATTCAAGCCAGCAATTCACAACAGTTCTCTTGCGCATGACTCCAGACTGGAGATGTATGTTGGATTTGAATTATCATAATTGAAAATACAGAACCTGTTCCTGGCTTACTATTTTCTGCCATTTCTTCCTGTTTTGTCTTGCAGTGGTTGGAAATGTTCAAAATGTGACCTGCGAGAGAATCTGTGGCTAAACCTGACAGATGGTTCAGTGCTTTGTGGGAAGTGGTTCTTTGATGGCAGTGGGGGGAATGGGCATGCACTGGAGCACTACAAGGAGACGGGTTATCCCCTGGCAGTGAAGTTGGGAACCATCACTCCTGATGGAGCAGGTCAGGCACCTGGCAGGTTCTGAGATGGGGTATCTTCTGTGCATGAGACTAACAGTGTATATCTATTACTAGTTGGGTTTGTGCTTCTAGTGCAAATGTTTGAGAATCTGATATGAAAAGAAAACTCTCTGAGTCTGTGAATCATGACTGAGGCTAGTGGAAATGATACACACTCCATTCAGATAAAGCTCTTTTTTTTTTTTTTTATCTGCTCTCCTTCTGTTTTATATTTGCTGTAAATAGCTTTTTGGGTTAGTATAATGGTAGGTTTATAATAGAAGAATGGTATTATTTTGAAACAGCAGAATCCAGAGAAGTAGCGTCTCCTGGAACTGGAAATCCAGTTGTGATAAATTTTCCAGGGCAAATGGTTCAATCTTAGATAACATAGATACAATAACAGTATAATGACTTTTTAAAGTCAGAAAAGTCCATTCTTCTCAGCATGTGTGGTTTTTACTTATACTGGAATCTGTGCTATTTTTACTTATTGTTTTGGTAACATTTTGTTCAGTCTAATGAACATTTATCTTCATGGGGCTGCTGTGATGTTCTTTTGTAAAACACCTGATGATCTTGAAAGTGGAAGAAAGCTCTAGATGTGTCGTCCTTGTTTGCATGTTCTCTGAATGTGACGGATTAGATGGAGTAAAAACAAGAGAGGCTGAAAAAGTCATAAGCAAAGAGATCCTTTGCTGCAGCTGTATGGAGAAATAAAAAAACCCAACAAACAGAAGAGCACATAACATGATTACAGTGCTGTGTTGTAGTGCTTGTGACCATATGGATGAAAAATAGCTCTTTAGAGCAGCCCCTTTTTTTCAACACACATCAGTTGAGAGTCTTTCATCTTTAAGCCCTATTCAGTGTCAGGGAAAGGAGACTGTAGTCAGATTCAACCAGCTGTGCCACAGAAACATTGAGCAAAATTCATTCTTTTCTCTCCCAGATGGAATATTGTTTTCTTGCATGAGCCTGGTCCTGGATGAGTATTATCCAGATCTCTCAATTATTAAAGGTGTTTCAGGTTTACCCAGCTGTAGATTTCAACTGCATCTCCAAAACAAACAGAATATTTTTTTCCTTTTCTCATCTTTAGCAGCAGTACTTTTTTCCTTATGGCTGCTGTCCTTCTGCCTCCCACCGATCAGCTGTTTCCCCTATTACGTGGCCTTTGGGATAACAAAGGACAGGCTGTCATCCTTCCCTTTGAATGAAGGGTAGCAGCTGTTCTCCACAGACCTTTGCTCTTATGGATGATATTTACTTGGTTTTCCTATAGAAAAGGCTTTCTTCCCTCCCCCAATCATCCTTGTTTCCTTTTCAGTAATTATTCTCTCTGATCTATATTGCAGTGATAATAACCTCTCGATAGGGCTGGATGACAGATGACCTTCAGGAAAGGTGCTCTGTGGCTTATTGTGATGCAAAGTCTGTCTGGTTTCTCCTTCCCTGGGCTGGAGGTGAAGAGGTGATGTTAGAGGAGTAATAAGCATTAGTCCTTCTGCTGACATGACTTATTCCTTTTTCACACCATTAACAAAGAGATAAGAATTGTTGACAGTATTCCTATTATACTTACTTTAGGTGTACTTACAAGGAATATAGGACAACTCCTTGTCATTACTGGAGAAATCTGTGCTTTATGAAAGATTTCTGGGGTATTAGCCCCATTTTGTAGCATTCTGTCAACAAACATAACTGGGATCAGGGCAGAAATTGAATTACATTTCTGTCTTCTACTCTTGGATCTTGGACAGGATGCATGAGAGAGTCAGAAAAGTTGCCTGCCTCCATAGGTTGAGTACTGCTTGGCAGACAGTGCTACGACAGTGCCGTTAGATTTCATTTCAAGTCACTGTGAGGTAATGGTTTGAGGAGGAGGATGGGGTTTTTGGCAGTTGGAAGCCTTGTCTGACAGGTCTTTGAATGAGTTGTTTTGTGGATGCCAGTCTCAGCAATTTTCTACTACTTTGGGGGATCCTGTGCAACTTGTTTCTTAAGAGACAATGTTGCTATTGCCTGTTATCCTTTAAGTAGGAGAGGGTGATATCTACACATACAGAACAGGTGGAAATCATAGAATCATAGAATCATAGAATGGCAAGGGTTGGAAGGGACCACGAGGATCATAAAGCTCCAACCCCCCTGCCACAGGCAGGGCCACCAACCTCAGGCCTGGGAAATCTTGAGTTGTGGAAGAAAAGAAAGTACAGGTAACACTTTGGTTTTTGTTTTCTTACTATAATACAAATAATAATTATCATTCTCTGTTTAATAATATTGTGCTATCTGTCTCCGATTTTTCTTGATTTTTTAAAAAAATATTTTTTCCATCCTTATATCCCTCCCTTTTCTTCCGTTCTCACTCTAATGATACAAGTTTTTGTCACATTTTCTGAGTTGTCTACATTCCTCATCTACTAGTCAGTATGGCAGCACTACAGACCTGTGGCTGGGGGCTCTCATCTTTGTTCTTTGACTTGCCAGTTTTGTTTTGTTTTTTTGGGGGTGGGGTGGTTGTTGGTGTGGTTTTGGTTTTCTTAACTAAGTGAATTTCGTCTCTTCCCCATGAACTTAA
The DNA here is from genome assembly GCA_022605575.1 of Laterallus jamaicensis coturniculus. Classification (NCBI taxonomy): domain Eukaryota; kingdom Metazoa; phylum Chordata; class Aves; order Gruiformes; family Rallidae; genus Laterallus; species Laterallus jamaicensis. The sequence continues at coordinate 14,851,445 of JAKCOX010000015.1, forward strand.
GTTGGCTACACAATAGAAAGTACTAAGGTAGATGGCACAAGAGTTGGGCTTGAGCAAAGATTAATGTGTCTTGTATTCTATTTCTGCTGCTCTGGATCAGTAGTCCCAGATGGCTGCACTCTCTTCCCTTGCCAGAGCTCAGGAAAAACAAAATCAAAGCTTCCACACTGAAAGTAGTCATCCAAGATCAGCTGATGTGTAATTTCACTCCATTAGGTGTTTGAACTTTATGGGATCTTCTGTCCATGCTGTGATCTCACTAGAAGACTATGGGAATGTTGTGATCTCTTGTGTGTGGATGAACAGTCATGTCATCTTGGGCACACTTGCTAATACAGTGGAATTCCGGCAGATGGGCAGCTACAGCCACATGCATGCCAGAGAGGTCATCAGGACCAATGCTAATAGAAGATCTGGTGGCTAATCAGCAGCTGGCAGCATGACTCAAAAGTACAATTCCCTGCATTAAGATTTGATGGGTTTTATAGGGCTGGTAAAATTTAAAAGTTACATTGTGTCTTTGAGGTCTTGTCAAACCTTCAATTTATTGTTAAAGTGTGGATTTGGTACTAGCTGACCTTTTTGTTAAAGTCTTACATAGGTGATGGGCTGAGCCAGAGCCAGGGTCTGTAATTGTCGGGAGAGCAGGTTAAGGACGTTTTAGATGTGGTATTTGTGCTGTGACTTTGTCTGGATTCCTGTTCTCTTCTGAGTTTGTTTTGTCTTTCTTCTGGCTAAGTCTTCTCTGTCAGCTTAGATCTGGTTATGCAGGGCAAGGTCACTTTGAGAAACTCTGCTGGGCATGAAGAAAACATGGATGAGAGAAGTGCAGACAGACTGGCAAAGGGGCAGTTCTGGATTTTTGTATGAGTGGAGGCCAAAGCAGGGAAGTAGCTCTTCCCAGCAAAGAGGCCAGAGAAGATAAAAAGCAGAAGGCTGCTTAAAATCTTACTCGTGTATGTCTTATCTCTCATAGGCTTTTACAATGCCTGCTGCTTTTACCACTATTTGCTCAAGCAGGCGAAACCTGCTCTGGACTCAGCTTCATTATATAGTTCTCCCTTGAATCTCTCTGGGAAAAAGGAATAAGTTAATTCCTTAAACTGTACCAGAGATTAAAATGGTAGTTAGTTGGTAGTAGTCACTTAGCCCTATATACTCAGAATTTTATTGTGCCTGGCTGTATCTAGTAGCTCCCCAAAAATTCAGAATCTCTTGTTGCCATGTTCAAAATATGGACTGGCCACATATTGGAGAATTTTGCCTGCCCTGTCCCTACAAATTTCTTACATGGGAGGGCACGGGGAGAAGATGATCAGTAAAAATATTCTTAGGTTTAATACTGTGAGGACACGCTATTTCTCTTGAGGAGAGTAGCTGAGGTGATTGTATTGAGAACATTTAAGATATTTACTGAGCTATATGGACGTGTCTCCATTTTTCCCACTGGTCATAACCAAACTTGGAGAATATTAATAAAGCATCTTCTGTAAGCGGTCTTGTACTGAGAATGCAACATTGCTGAAGAAAGAAGAGATAACATTTAATACCATAGCTCATCTGTTTCTTTCTGGTTTTGTAGATGTCTATTCCTTTGATGAAGAGGAGCCAGTTTTAGATCCACATATAGCAAAACATTTGGCACACTTCGGAATTGATATGCTGCAGATGCAAGTGGTAGGAAATCTGTTTAGTTTATTGTTTACTTGTTTGTTTAGTTGGGGGGAGGAGATAAACAGTAGAGGAATGAGTATAGTATGAGAGTATTTAGTTTTGTAAATTTCAGCCTGACAGTTCACGTTTTATTTCATGAGGTCTGGAATGAGTGAATCATTACTGTCAATTCCAAAAACTGCCTTCTGAAAGAGTTCCTGTGTAGACTTCAGTTTACATCTTTTGTGTGATGGAATGCTTTCCTTCAAGATTAAAAACATCTTTCAATTAGAGAAGAATATCAAGAATGTTTAATTACACTGAGTGCAGGAAAGTCTATTCCTAGGAAGATACTGTGTCTAAGACACAAATCTTAAGCAAAAATGAGCTAAGCAATGGGGAAGTAAAAAAGTGGTTGAAACTATGCAAAATTATAAATTTCAGTTTAGATCTTGTTAGTAAATACATTGCAAAATGAAAAAAAACACCCAAGCGTTCTCAAATCTAGAAAACAGCCTACTCTAGGGTGGTACATTTGGGACTGGGGCAAAACATGTTCTCTGTATTAGTAAAGTCCTTTTCGTAACTTGTATCTTACTGAATGTGGATTCCAATTTTCTTTAAATGATCTAAGAAGTGAATGGAATATGATTAGGAAGGCAAGTGTGGGGTTTTGGGTTTTTTTTTTGGTGTGTGTCTCTTTTTCCCCTTCACTCAGGCATATAGCCTAGTAACTTAAAAACGTCAACATGAAAAATCTTAAATTTACAAACCTCATATTGGTTTAGTGCATTTCATTGTCCAAGTGGAGATAAAACTATTAAAATGATAGAGAAGAGTTAAACTGCCATTAGAAAAGCCTTCATGGTACTATTAATGTTTCTGGTATACTAATTACTTGCAGCATCGTGAATTAAAATACTCTTTTATTCAGTGGTCTTTCTGGAAAACTGACTTTTCTCTACAACCTTGAAGACTTAGTCTCAGCTGCTGCAAAGGTTTTGCCACACATTTTCAGACCAGTCTAAAAAAATTTAGCAAAGTGGCAGAGTAGTGCTAGCAGTAAATGACGCTGTAGTGACCTGTACCTACAAGCTGAAAACTGAGTCATGAAAGGGAGAAACGTCAGCATCATAAATGTTAGCTTTTCCCATTTGAAAGAAGGGCAAAGTTCTTGGATCTGCAGCTTTTCACCTGGTTTATTTGCTGGGATCAGTTTCTACAGCAGCAGCTATTCCTACTCATTACAAATGGAATATGAAACCTGAAAAAATGCAGTGATTTTTTTATGCTGAGGCTTGAGGTTACAGCCCTGAGAGAAGTGAAGCAAGCTCCTAACTGGGATTGAGGTCACAACTAGGAACACTCAAAGAGCTAGTGGTCTGTACTAAAGAGCTAAGAGGTATATTGGAAGAATAAGCTGCTAAACCATGATCTTCTCCTCTACAAGTGGGATTTGCCTGCCATTACCCATTGGTTTGGCTGGTTTCTAGAGTTTAGATTACAGAGTTGGTGATGATGTAGCAGCAGCATAGTTATTGTAGAAGTTAAATGTATTAAAAAACATGTCGTTGCTTTCAGACAGAGAATGGGCTAAGAGATAATGATATAAAACCAAGAGTCTCTGAATGGGAAGTGATTCAGGAAGCTGGCGTTAAACTCAAGCCCATGTATGGCCCAGGATACACTGGCATGAAGAACCTGGGAAATAGCTGCTATCTCAATGCTGTCATGCAAGCCATTTTCACCATCCCAGAGTTCCAGAGAGCGTAAGTAGCTTTGAACTAGTCCTTGTCACTAGTTGCTGCTCTCCTCAGTCTTGTTTTTCTAAGCAAAATGGTATTTTGTCTCACCTGCAGATAGGTCTCAGTCAGTTCAGTGGCTGCTTAAAGGATTTAGTGATTATATTTTTCTGTTCTGAAAAAGCTTGGAACACAAAAACATGATCTGCCTTTGAAATCAGAACTTATGTAGCTTCAGTGGTGGGAAATCATATACCACCTTGCAATCTTGATTGCTCTGTCCTGCTTTTTATAAGCATACGTACATATCTCTTTATCTCAGTATCATCAGTATCATGTGAGGGGTTTTTGTGCTGGCACATGCCTTTGTATAGCTGCAGGAATCATTCTACTGCTCCAGTGTCACTTGTGCAAAAAACTGAACTGGCAGAAGCATGTTATTGATCCATGTAGTGAAAAGCAAAATACCGTTTGCATGTAGGTCTCACTAAGAAGAGGGAAACTATCACAGGTATTTTTAATTAAAATTCTTACCTAAAAAAAAATAAATTTCATTTAATGAACAGGATAGTGTGAGCATATTTGTCTACTGAATAATTAAAAGAGCAAAAGGACAAAAGTGCAACAGAAGAAAGTGAAATATTTGTGATTGATAAAAACTGAACACATCACTCTAAAGAAAGAAGTCTTTTTATAAAGGACAGTCTATTATTTGGGATAAAATTCAGAGTACTCCTTAATTCCACAGCAGTAGTAGTGTGTGTGCGCTGGAAGTCAGGCTTCTAGATTTTTGGAAAGCCTCCCAGGATTTCACATAGCAATTGCCTTCTGGAGGAGAAGAGGTAAAAATCTTGTGTGTGTTTACTTTGTTAGCCAGATGGCATACAGTCTGTAGGTTCAGTAAGTGCCAGCTTTTCTACCTCAGTTTTCAAAAAGTATCAGAATGGACTTTCTAAGGGAGGTTGTTTTCCACAGCATGGTCCAGGAGTACCCAGAGTACTTAAATTGCCACTACTTTGTTAATACTTTTGATGAAAGGGTCCCCAGGCAGAAATTAGATCTGCTCTTTCCACATGGACATTTCTACCTAGCCTGCTTTTCCTTGTGCTCAAGGGAAACAGTGCTCAGACAGTGTGCTACTAAATGCTTCACTTTCCAATAAACCGTCTAGCACAACATATACCTGAATGTTTATTGCCAGGACTTATCATTTGTTTCTCTGAAGAAACTCTATAGAAACATTCTTTTTATCTGTTTTGGTCCTGAGACAAATAGGGAAATTCTTTGGTGATGTTGGAGTAGAAAGTACATTAGATTTCAACCCAGCTCTACAGTTTTGGAAAATACCATCCTACAGCTATTTCAAGATCAAGGAATAGAATTTAAATTCCAGATGAACAGAACTGCCATATCTTTATAACTACAAGCTTCTAAGCAAAGCTTAAATGTCCATTTCCTAATTTTTATACTATTATTCTTCCATGACAGAAACACTCACGGGGATTGATTAAATTATTGTTGTGATGCAAAATTTGATCTGTTAGCACAGAGGAAACCTAATGTATCATCTGTTAGGAAGTCCTTGAGTAAATCTAGCTGCAATATTTCAATGTTTCTGCTCTGTTCTTGATGCCTAGGTATGTGGGAAACCTTCCACGAATATTTGACTACTCTCCTCTTGATCCAACACAAGATTTCAACACTCAGATGTAAGTGGCACTTAATGTTTCACTTGGTTAAGTTAAATAGAATCTAAATAATTTAATGCAAGGGCTAAAGAACATGTCTGCTTGGGCTTCAAAAGGAGATACAGCACAAGGTAGGATGGGAAAATCTGCCTGCTTAGTTCCAGGTAATGATGTTTATCAGGGTGTCAAAGGCAGTAAATTTCTCTTTTGGCTTGGAGTAAAAATCTTTTCTGTTTTTCTCACATGTTTCTAACCTGCCACTTTCTTCCCTACAGGGCTAAATTGGGACACGGCCTCCTTTCAGGCCAGTACTCTAAGCCACCCATGAAATCTGAGCTTATTGAGCAGGTGATGAAAGAAGAACACAAGGTATTTGATTGAGTTTGTACAGCCTGGTAACTAGGTAAAAGTGATATCCTGAGAAAAGGGAGCAGGTGCCGGGCACTGAAGAACATGTGTGGATCCAGCATGGGATGCTTAGTAAGGTGGAATGTGGAGGGTTCTAGTCAGGAATATATTAGTCAGGGTTTATTTGTGCAAAGCACTGAAACAACCATTGGTTCTTCTAATAAAGTATTCTGCTACTCCAGTGATGAGTGCAAAATATGTTTATCTTCTCCGAGCAGCAAAAAAAAAAAAGGTTATCCAGAGAGTCCTGAGTGTTTGGAAAAAAGTCTTCTAAACCCTCTTGAAATTTCAGAAACTAGTATAAAGAGATCAAGAGTGCTTTCTAGGAAGCATCTGACAGTATTCCATCTGATTTCAGGAGAAGCCATCTAGTTAATACAAGATAAGTGGTCCCAGAGGCTTTCATGTAGATGAAGGAGGATCCACGCAGAGCCATGCCCCATGGGGTTTTATTAAAGTATTTCGTGGTATAGAATTCATGTAGAAACATGCCTGTGCCAGTGGGATCTATCCTGGAAACACAGGAGTATACGTACTTTTGGATATAAGTTTAAGCTTGAATTGCTGGACAACCTGGGGGAAACAATGTTTGTATCCTGATTTATAGTAATTAACAATAGAAAAACGCCTTGGAATCAGCTTTCTTGGAATAGGCAGTTTCAGAACAAAGGTATATTGGGGTCCAGGAACTGTATTGCTAGCATGCTGCACACAAAGGAGAGTGGTATTGGAGGATGAAATAATTCTTTTTCCCATGTTCATATAATACAGAATTTTATTTCTCTGTCATAGTGAGTGTTACCAGTGGGTGACCATTCTTTTTTCACTGTAATTTGCAGTAATTTTGCAGCACAACAGATGTTTAGCTCGCAATAGCCAGCTAGTATCCAGCTTCAAGAACTAATCTTCCTACTGCCTTTGTGTTATACTTCTGCAACATGAAAGTTGCGTGTTTCTCTTATGCTGCAAAAATCATTAAGATGTGTTGGCATTGTAACATCCATAAACCTGTGTCTTCATCTGTCTCTGCTTTTTCCTCACCCAGCAATGAATACATTCACTATCACAGTCATCAGAAAGCCTCTTCATATTCTTTGTCCAATAGTCTTGTGGCTTTAGCAGTAAGGATGACTTTTGACGAAGCCCTGACTGATCTATTTGTATTAATAATGTTCATGGGAACTGCCTGATTCACTGGTTTATCTTTTTACTTGTTCTTGCTTGCTTTTATGAAGAAAAGCTGTCAGTAGCTGTGAGAGGGAAACTTCTCTCTTTCTAAGTTGGTTTAAGCTTCCATCAGCCTTTGGAGAGTGAGATTAGTTCAGATTTTGCCTTACTGCCAAACTCTGCTGCTTTTGGAATTGTCTTTGTTTTCCTTAGTCATCCAATTAACAGTTGTCTTAAGCAAAATGTTAGTTATTGGGACAGTGTTATCACAGAATCATAGAATGGCATGGGCTGGAAGGGACCCCAAGGATCATAGAGCTCCAACCCCCTGCCACAGGCAGGGCCACCAACCTCAAGCCTGGATCTACACAAGGTTGTCCAGCACCCCATCCAACCTGGCCTTGAACACTTCCAGGGACAGGGCATCCACTACTTCTCTGGGCAGCCTGTTCTAGCACCTCACCACTCTTTCTGTAAAAAAACTTCCCCCTAATATCCAATCTAAACCTTCCCTCCTTTCACTTTAATCCACTCCCCCTTGTCCTGCCATTATCTGCCCTTTTAAAAAGTTGATTCCCCTCCTGTTTATAATCTCCCTTCAGGTACTGGCAGGCTGCAGTGAGGTCCCCCTGCAGCCTTCTCTTCTCCAGGCTGAACAAGCCCAGCTCCCTCAGCCTCTCCTTGTAGGGCAGGTGCTCCAGCCCTCTAATCATCTTCGTGGCTCCTCCGAACCCTCTCCAACAGTTCCACATCTTTCTTATCTGCCCAAGTAGATCTGTTTTTTTATATTTTCTTTACCATTCAAGCCATCTACCTTGAAACATGTTGTTTAGAGTGATTCTGGGAAAACTGGACCTAGAATATATTTGTGTCCCTTCTGGCCTCTGTGATTGTGACCCCAAGCAGCATGTAGAGTCATACCACAGACTCCAAGGATGGGGATATTTAGAAATGAAAAGTCAAGTAGTGATCAATACTGAAACATACTACCTGTAGAATAAAGCCGTATTTATGGAGAAAGAATCTCTAATACCAGGTTGTAATTTTATACGCTGTAGAAGTCGTACATGCTTCTGTCACAGAAGGATGGGGACAGTTTCCATGGAAACATATCTTCCTCCTACCTTCATCTATCAGTTATTGATAGAGGAATTTCTCCTTCTGAAATCAGAATGCCAGGGGATTTTGAACAAAGATAGAGCATCTGACAGAGTAGCTTTGCATGATCTGAAAGTGCTACCTCTCCTAAATAAATGCTTTGTAAAGTAACTACTCAAGGTTTTGGACCAACAAATGATTCCTACTTGTTTCTTTTAAATAAAGCTTAAAACTTACCAATGCCTTATTGTGACTAAGGAATAGTGGAGTAGATTTCATCAAACTCCTCATGTTAAAATATGTTATCAAATGACCTGGTTTTTAAGCATATCCTGGATATAAATGAAGAATAATGTGCTGGAAGTGTAGTGAATAAAGCTCTATCTTCATGTTTAGCCCAGGAGCTGCTACTAGCATTGAGGGCATTTTAATGACAGATGGTATAAAACCTTGTTGGGTAGTAGTTGCCATCTTACGGGCATTATCAGTGCTTGTATTGCTCATAAGTTCAGCTTAACAAAGTAGTAGTTACATGCATTCAGATTACTTCCTTATCAAGCAATTCATAGCATGTATTAGGATTTCAAACAGCTTTTACTGCTTTTCTTCTTTGTTGTTAAGGTTTATTAGAAAAAAAAATCAAGTCTAGATATGATTTCCATTCCCTCACTATGTTTTGTTGATTTGGGGGCGTGTTGGTTGTTTTTGCTTGGTTTTCTCCTCTCCAGTAATAGCAGTATATGTACAGGTAGTGTTTTGTCATCCAGAGAGTTGTACTGATGTTTATCATAAACGTAATTGCATAGAAATTTAGGCCTTCAGAGTTTTCAAGTGCTTCTGCTTTGTGTCTACAAAAATCAATTATTCATTTGATTTTCATTCTTTTACTTCCCCCTCCCCTCCATCCCTCTCCTACATGCAAAGAAGTTTTCTAGCTTTCTGGGTCTTTGGAATTCATCCAAAGTTTTTGGGAGCTGTTCCCTGTAAAAGCATTCATATGAGATCTGCAGTGGTCCAGCACAGTCTATATTTAGCTAAACTGTTCTGCAACTGTTGATGGGGAAAGTATGCTAGGTATTCTATAAATATTCATGGTACTGTGGCGTTAAAATTTTTCACCATAGGAACTTAGTCTGGAACTGGCAGCAGTTTTTTTGGACCCATTTTAACATTAAAACCAGGCTGAAAGCCTAAAAGGGTCATCAGCTAGGACTTGATTTTCTGTTTAGAGATTTGCCATTTCTTCTGTTATTTTACTTGCCCTTGAAGTAGAAAGGGTTTAGAGGGCAAGATCTGATCCTCTTAAATAGATTGTTACACATGGACTGTTTCTCTTATTTCTGCTCAAATGGCTGAGTAGAAAGTTATAGATAGAAACAATTCCAAACTCATTACATTATACATCAGGGTAAATATGCCACCTTGCCATATTCTTTCTTCTGATGTAGAATTTGAACTGGTTTATGCATTTCTTTCCCCAGTCTTAGCTTGGAAAGGCAGTTGAGGACACTGAAGATGCAGAGATCTCTAGAACATCTCTGTGTTCAAGCAATACTGAGACCATCTCTTTACAAGAGCCTTTAAAGAGCATCTTAGCCTAATGTGGTTGCTGGTGTACTGCCAGAAATTGAAAAAGCATTAAAATTGAGAATCTTATTCAGATTTCAATGGGTCTAAGAATACCTGACCCTGGTGAAACCAAGAATAAAATTTCGGTCTTTCAGTGTGTGTTCTGTATGCCTTCCATTTCATGCTTTTTCCTTCTTTTTCTTACTGTATGATAGCACAACTTTAGAAAAGACTGAGATTGGTTGACATATTCCAAAATATTTACATTTGTTTGAATTTTATTGAAAATTATTTGGCTTTGCAGAGGATGAGGGAAAATCAGAGTAAAAGTTTCTGACCCCATCAAAAGTGTTATGTAAATAAGGATAACTAGTGTTGTCTTAAGGATGCTGTTTGGGGTGGTTGGGGAGGCTTCTTGAAGTGACACAGGTGAGAAAGTCAAAACTAGGACTCTCTTGGAAGCTAGAGACTCTGTGATTTGAGATTAGTTTCCTACTATGTAACTGAATGGCTAAAGGTAGTATGTTATGGTCCTTCAAGGTGACCACCTCCTACAAATTGCAAATGCATGTCTGTTCTTAAAAACCCATCTGGGAATGCATGCTGCATGCATTAGTTATATTCTGCTTCGTTCTGTAGAGATCCCTGCAAAGGTTTTGTCCTGAATAAAGCTGCTAGCTGCTTCAATGCCCACGTAATTTTTGGTGGAATAGGGGCCTGAAAGGGATGTCAAATGTTAGACAGCAGTGTAGACATTTATCCTTTTTGAACCTTTAGCAAATCTTCAGTAATTTTTTTTTAAACTGTAAATGCCATTGAAATATCAGACAGAGTGAACAATGTAGGAACTATTTCCTAAAATATATTATGAAACCCCCAAATCAGTAGAATCAATCAAATAGAAAAGCAGAAGAAAAGGAAACTATTTTTTTTTTCTTCAGTGGCAGAAGTAGGCCATATATGCATCTAGTGGACTGACTTTGGGATACCTGGTTCAGGAATGAATAAAATCCTTCTCTAAAAGGTTTCTCTTTCTTTTATTTAGCCTCAACACAATGGAATATCCCCCCGAATGTTTAAGGCTTTTATAAGTAAAGGCCACCCAGAATTTTCCTCTAACAGACAACAAGATGCACAGGAATTTTTCCTCCATCTGATGAATCTAGTAGAGGTGAGAAGATCTTAATTGCTGCTTCCTTTACCTGTTTTTATTAGGCAGTGAGGGCAGAGCTGTTATGAGTGGCTAATTTATTTTATTATACTCTTTTAGCTTTTGATATGTAGAAAATGACACCAACTTAGATGTGTTTTGGTTTATAAATAATGTATTTTGGTTTTAATTCGCCCTACTCTTTACCTCAGAGTCTCACAAGAGATGTAGAGAGGTCAGGCATTGCTGTACAGGATATAAGACTCATAAATATATGTGGCTGAACCTCGCTGTTCATTTTATGGTAACATGCAATCCATTTGTTTACCATACTGAAGTCTGTCTTGGAATAGTAATGAACTGACTGATATTACTATTATTACTATTACTGTCTTCTAGCATTTTTGTGATCAAGCTAATTACTATGTCCAGTTCTGTTACAAATCGCAGCTGTATGTTATGGAATCATTATGGGAGGAAGGACTCCTCTGCTGAAAGCACTGCGATGGTTTCTCAGTTGAATATTTATGTATAAAATGTTAGTTCCACTGAGCTCCAGCTCAACACTGCTTGTGAAAGAATCAGTGTTGTGAATTTTAAAGCTGTCTTTCTGAAAAGGAAATTTACAGACACATGCAGTTTTGATCTAAAGCATTTCTTTCTTTTCTGTCCTTCCTCCCTCTTTTTCCCATTTTCCCCAAGAATCGAGGGTGTTTATTCATGTTTGACAGTCTAAATGAAGTTGTACACATTTGCATGCATAGGATTCTACATTCCCAAATGCATGTACTGATTATAGGGTGGTTAGCAGACATGTTTCTATTTTTTGCCTGATAACAGACATTAGCATGAATGATAAAGAGGAGGTGTATTATTTGTACGATGTCTGGATAATGAGCTCCAAGTTGATTGTTCTGTTTCAGTGCAGATTCAGAGTGGTAGGAGCAATTCTATTTGCTGAAAGGATGCTCCATGTTATTTACCTGAGCTTTCTATCTTTATTCTAGCCTGCCACTGTCCCACATTCTCAGTCAGATTTATTAGGTACATACTCTGCAAGTTGCTATGTGTGGGAAGATACTGCTGTGTGTGCAGACGTTGTGGACTTCAGTGGGATTCTCTGGGGGTGCAAGAGTTCTGCATGCAATAAAATGTAAGCTGAGCTGTCAGATCTAGATGCAAGTTGGGTATCTTTGTGCTGGCCATAAAATAACAGCAGTCTTTGGGTTCTCTGGTCATTTTAATGATAGCTGCTTAAATGATTGGATCTAATATTCCTTTCAGAGGAACCCTGTAGGTTCAGAAAACCCTAGTGATGTTTTCCGCTTCCTGGTGGAAGAACGTACACAATGCTGCCAGTCCAGAAAGGTCCGCTACACAGAGAGGGTGGACTATATCATGCAGTTACCTGTTGCCATGGAGGCAGCAACAAACAAAGGTAAAGAAAGAAACTGATTCATTGACTGACGTTCTGGTGACTCTCATCCATGAGGGAATGAAGTTCTCACCCCCATGTGGTCTTCAATGTAGATAAAATGGTTCAAAGCTCTGTGGAAAAATTAAACCAGTGACCTGAGGGGATAGCTATTTGATTTGGTTTTACTTAAAGGAGATTTTTAAACTGCATCAGTCTGTGGCTTTACTGCCCTTGATTACATCTTTAGGGAAGAAAGATTCTATCTGGGTACTCATCAAATTTTCAGATAGATTTCTTCTCAGACTGTGGGACTGCCATTATGTGTCTCCACTCAGGAACATATCACCAAGAATGTTAGAAGTTTGTATGATAAAGATGTTAAAGATTTGTCACTTAAAACCTTAACCTGGATTTAACCCAGGGATGTGACACCAGCGCTTGTAGTACGATGTATGTACCCCTCTTGTAGTACAATGTATGTATCCTACATATACGTTTTCTCTGTGTGTGTGCATTTGTGTATGCCCTGATATCACCATGAGCTGTGGATTTCCCGTGTCCTAGACAGTTAACCCTTCTATAAAACCTTCTTAATCCTAAAAGAGAAACTGAACCATACTAGTTAAGGAATATCTAGTAAAAGCAAACCCTCACACACACACAATAAATGATAATAATTAAAAAACCCAAACCAAACAAAACCAAAGCAAAATCCCAAACTGGCTTTTGTGGGTTTTGTACAGTGTGTTAGCAGCACATTGTAAAGTCTGAAGTGGCAAGAGAGAATAGGAGTAAAAGATAGTTTGTTATCTATAAAGCCAAAATACACAATTTGGATAGCCTGGGCTTCAGGAGAGGAGGGAAGGAAAATGAAACGGTGCCCAATGATTTAATATACAGGAGAGGGGGTTTTGTGCCTGTGAGCTGCCTGAGAAAGCATGCTTGTTTTTAAAGGAGAAAATGGCTGAGGCAGCTAGAAAACTTGTAAGTAAGAGAGAGGTATAGATCAATTCTGGTTGCTCTTGCAATCGGTATACATGATTCTTGCAGACTAAGATAACAAATACATGCTTGAGGTGGAAGTGAAAGGGACATTGCAGGAATGCTAGAAGGCCAATATGCCTCTCATTTTAATCCCAGAAAGAACTACTCTAATTATTCCAATCAGATCTTTTGAAATAGCACAGGATACCAAATTGTACCTGCTCCTTTTCATCTAGCCCACAGGTCTTTGAATGGGATGATGTATTTTAAAAGACTGTTTTGATTTGAAAAATTAAATTTTGGAGAGCTTTGCATTCTTAGTTCAATTTCAGTGATGATTCTATTGCTTATAAAAGAGAGGGCTATTTCCAGGTAATGGCGCAAGAGGAGGCATATTAGATTTGGAATTTACCATATGGTGCTGCTCAACTTGCCAGTGTCAGGACTCTTTCTAGAACATACATAATTCTGTCCTGTCTAGAAAGGCAAATGATACAGGTAGCAATAATTTGCTGAGTCCAATCGATCTCATAAGTGGGTAGCTGGTGTTACTATTAACACAGGGTTCTGGCTGTCATGGCAAGATAGTAATTGTCCATTGCCCAGTATTTCCGGATCTGTGTTTTCTCCATGAACAGAAAACATTGAAAAAGATGAGGTTGCAAGTGTAGCTCCTGACCCCAATGCAGATAAAAAGATGTGATGTCCAATTAGAGCCATGCAAAAGTTTTATTGATAAGAAGGTTTTTGCATTTCTAAAACTTGCAAAAATTAGACTGGTGAGGGACATATCCATGACTGTGTTCATTTAGCTCTTAGCGTCATATATATTTCCTAGATGAATTAATTGCCTATGAATTGAGGAGGCAAGAAGCAGAAGCTGCAAGGAGACCTCCACCAGAACTTGTCCGTGCCAAGATCCCATTTAGTGCATGTCTGCAGGCCTTTTCTGAACCAAACAACGTAGAAGATTTCTGGAGCAGTGCCCTTCAAGCAAAATCTGCAGGAGTCAAGTAAGTGTGTGTCTGGCTGCCATTAAAAACCTATATGGTAGTGAGATGCTATCTGGGCATGATGCAGAGAAAAATAGACAAAGCCATAGTGGGCTTTGGTGTTGTAATAATGTTGGGGCTTTTAAATGTAACATGTAGATCAAGCCCTATGGCAGTTGTAATGAGCAACTGAGCAGCAAATAAATTGTTCTCAACTGTCAAACTCCACAAGGTGTTGCAGTCTGGTCGAGGCTTGAACTTTAAATGTCTGTCTAGCTTAATTGTCTTCCCACATTTTTTAATTGGGTCCTAAGTATCTACTAGGGATAGAGCTTTGTATTGCGTGGTAGGAGAGTAGATGTATTGTGTGGTAGGTACAGTCTGGATCTCTGCTTAGCCTTTTGGTGTCTTCACTTGACTAAAAATGCTAAATGGCATTGTGTGGCAACAAAACAGGGTGAAGCAAACCAAGGCTGTGTTTCTTGTGAGAATAGATGGATAGAATATTTTGCATATGTGAAGTGCTATGCTGAAAACTTTGATTTTATTGTGTTACATTTTATGTTTATTGTTTGTGTCTGGATAGCAACCCATCACCATTGTATGCTGCAGTGTTTGGTTGAACCTGTTGCTTGCTGTCACTTACTTGAGGCTATGGTGGAAGATGGACTGATAAAAGAAGTAATCTGTCTTGTATGTTTATAATTAGATAAAAGAATGAGGAACACCTTGGGTTTAAAAAAGTGCTGAGAAGAAGTAGGACAGCAGTCAGTGATCAGCACAATTTTCAGGAGCAGTATTTCTGGCTGAAAACAAGTGTTCTTACAGGTTCTTTTTTTGTCAGCAGCAAGGAGTGGTTGAAAATTGGGCTCAGCAACTGGTTTGCTATGGCTAGGTACCTTCTATTTTTAGATTGCTTTGCATAGCAATGACTTGTTGCTGTCTCAGCAGGCATGTTTGAAGAACATGCTTGTCTTTTAAACAGTTCTAGGGTTAATTTGTAATTTAGCTGCTCTTCATTCCCTGTGTCTTGAAAAGCATTGGAAGACGAAGAATAATTTGGTATTTAAAATTCAGAAGTTTGGTACTACAGATGATAAAGTTACTAAAATTACAAGGTGGTGCTAACAAGCATTTAGAAAGTAGTTATTTATAGTGTGGTAGGAAGGCCTTCTATTTATGATACATTTTCTTTATTTTTCTGAGTTAGGTGAATCAGAAGGCAGGATGGTATGTGTGAATGGAAGATGAAGGGTGCAGGAGATCAAACGTGGGGGAAATGAGAGCATATAGGAGTACAATGGTGGTACATATAGTGTTAAATTGTGTTAAAGATTAAACATTTTTCATTAAGTGATGAAATATCAGGGTTCCCCTTTAACTCAAGAGTTATCCTCTATTTTTTGATAAATGTTATATTAGCTCAATAAGAATATCATGTAGGGCTTTTTTATAATGACATCTCTTTTATCTTTGCTCAATGCAACACTTTATAGGTGGACTGGTAACTACCGTTACTAGAAAGGGAGTGAAAAAATTGCAGATATAATTGTTACTCCATTCTGCCCAAACTGAGTTTTAAACTCATGTCCTAGCCAATACCTCACTGAAATTTTATTTGACATTCAAGTTCAGATTGTCTGCAAGGGTTTGGGCTATGTTCAGGATATGAATGTGCAGAAAGATACTACCACATTTTTCCATTGTATATGAAAACTTTTTTGTGCAAATTGTGTTTACAAAGTCCATTAGTATTCATTACACTCGGGTCTAAAGTTACTCATCTCAGTATGCATAAGGTACTGATGTCTGATTTTGTTGCCTTGTTTTGTTGATTTGTATTTTTTGTGCTTTCCAGGACTTCTCGTTTTGCTTCTTTTCCTGAGTATTTAGTGGTGCAGATTAAGAAATTCACCTTTGGCCTTGATTGGATACCTAAAAAGCTTGGTATGTGCTTTTTATATTTACCTTTTTCTATATTTTCTATATTTTACCTCATCTATCCAAGATAGTCTGTAAGGTATACACACTTTGGTCTATAACGAGGACCTGGTTTTAGTCTCAAGTTCATGCTGTGAAGATCCTAAGTGAATCTCTTCACTTATGACAAATTTTCTTCTTTATAACAAATCAAAACAATCTGTCAGGTCTGTGGAGTTAAATATGGTTTCATGTAGTCTGACCTCTCAGTTAAATTGTGCTTTTGTGTTTCATATTTTTCAAATAACTATTTTCAGGTGGAGTATCCTGTGTTTTGTAGCTTCAGTTCCAGAGCCCCCTCCCTGAAGCAGTAGGCTGCTCCATGAGGTAATTTTGCTGGATTCAGAAGCTTAGCGTGTTTCTCTACTTTTGCAGATGTTTCTATAGACATGCCAGATTTCCTAGATATCAACCACCTTCGGGCCAAGGGTCTCCAACCAGGAGAAGAGGAGCTTCCAGACATTGTTCCTCCCGTTATCATTCCTGAGGACCCAACAGGTATTTATTGGTTTCTTTCCTGTGTTGCCCTTTCATTCTACCACATACTGATTCTTCTTAATCTTCAACAAACATTTTTGAAAATAAACTACAAGCAGACAGTCTTCTGTCTGTTCATCAACCTTTAGTGTACATTGAGGACTCCCTTCAGTAAAGTCACTGTGCACTTACCAGGGCCTGGTGCAAAGGAATTAGTCTTAAACCCCTACACTGTGTCTCTTGATAGGTATCAGAAGTGGAGTTAATCCACTCATTTCTTACATTTGCATAAGAGGTGCTACGAAATTGCTGTTGTCTTCTGAGCACTTTTGTACTAAATTTTGTCTACTACATGGTGATGAAGTAGCCTGGGTAGTATGGCAGCTAGACCAATCTATCTTCTTGTAAACTCCCCTGTGTGCAGTATATGGTCTGTGGTGGTCAGAAGGAATTTTAAAATCTGTCACTGATTATTTGCTGTAGGATTTTAATGTTACAGTTCTGAGCAGATAACTGTGCACAGAAGACTTGCATACTTGAAACACCTTGGCTTAAGGTGAAACAACAAATGCACCTTGTCTGAAGAACTGATTCATTCACAGTACAACAATACTTCATCCATAGGACCATGATTTAGGAAAACAGCTTTCTAGGCATAGATTAAGAATAATAATCTTATTCACTTGTACAAGATTTGTTAGGTTGCTGTAAACCCTTGCAGCTATGCATGCATGCATAGTCCATGTCTCTGGATGCATGTGGACTGTACAGCCCATTAAAAAAGGCTCGGTCTCACAGAGCTGATGTCAATCTGCTGATTAAATTATGGAGAGCAGAAAGAAAGAGGGGTGATTAACATGTTATGCTGCTGTGTTTTCTTAAATACTGTTTCTTTTAAGCTGAAGTTCAGAAACAAGAATGCTAGAGTATCTTCCTTCCTTCCTGTTAAAGCAAGTAAAATCACATTTTTTGTAGTGTGATTTTATGCCCAGGTTGTTTTCATTTCCTTCAGGTAACTTATGTTTGGGTGCCTCAGTATTGCAGTATTGCAACTACTCTCATGATGTGATTGCTGCATCAGCTGTATGCATGTGAAAGAAAGCCAGTACCTGAAATTCTGTGTTAGAGCAAAGGTTAGGGCAAAATTTGGTTCTCTAAAGGCTTTAGTTTTATCCCTTATCTCTAGGTTCCTTATGAAGGTCTATTCTTTTTTTATCCTCTTGCTCTGAGGAACAGACT
This sequence comes from Laterallus jamaicensis coturniculus, assembly GCA_022605575.1. Classification (NCBI taxonomy): domain Eukaryota; kingdom Metazoa; phylum Chordata; class Aves; order Gruiformes; family Rallidae; genus Laterallus; species Laterallus jamaicensis. Next base: position 14,869,009 of record JAKCOX010000015.1, read on the forward strand.
GACCTAGTTTTAGTGTTAAGTGCATGGGTGATGGTACCTTTTTTATAACAAAATAGGATCTCGCTTAAGTTGGCTCAGACCAACTATTAGCTGTTGTTTCCTACTAGTTTATAGTACCAGTGATGCTTTGCTCTGAGTTAAGGAAATTACTGGGCAGAAACATCCCTGGTCTTATTCCTGGGAAAAAGATCAGGGATCTAAGGATGAACATGCCCTGTCTGTATGAGGTCAAATGTTTCTATGACTTGAAAACCATGGAATTGTTTTTCCCATATGAATCTCTTTAGCCTTTATATAAGTAATTTTCCTTGTTTTTTCTTTTTTCGTTTTTCAGATCGTATGACGAACAATTTTGTGGAGGGTACGTATCTCATTTTTCTGAGATTGGTATTAAAGATGCTTTAAAAAATTGCCATGCTTTTGCTCAGCTAATGGCTTCTCTGCCCTCATAGAAATGCATGGAGTAATGCTTCTAAATAATAACTAACTTATTTTTACATGTTCAGCATTTACTTGCATGTGTGCAGGACTATTAAAGAGACTCTAGTAGCATTAGCATAGCCAGAATATGAGCTGCTCCTCTATTTGCTTCTCTTCAGCAGGATCTTGCAGTTCTGGGGGTCACAGATGCTTGATCCTGGCTCCCACTGGACTCTGACCTCAGCTGAAGCTGTTGGGTCCTGTCATTCAGAGATGAAGTTCAGATGGAGACTGGTAGATCCAGGAGCCATGGTTTCTCTCACTTGGAAGATCCTGCCTTTAAGAGATGTGAATAGTTTTGGCTGCCATCTCTAGCAAAGCTCAGCACCTAACTTCTTCACCCCTTGAAATCCACTGGCTTGGTCTCTTCCTAATAAGTCTTGTAGGGATTTATCAGAGTTAAAGGATATATATAAATTACTGAGAAAAAAGACTACCAGTAAGTCTGTAACATACTATAATGCTTTGTATTAGGCTGTTTTCTAATGGGTGTAGGTTTATTGTGATACTAATACAAATCCAAGAGATACGTTTTGTAATATGTGGCACCATGAATAACAATAAGAAATACTATACAATAGATGAAATGCAAACTTTATATTTTAGAAGGTCCTTTCTTGTAGCTCTAGATGTCGATGAGTCTTCAGTTATGCAACTGGCAGAGATGGGTTTTCCTTTGGAAGCATGTCGGAAAGCTGTGTACTATACAGGCAACCTGGGTGCTGAAGTGGCCTTCAACTGGATCATTGCACATATGGAAGAGCCAGGTCAGTGGTTAGAAGTTGTAGGTTCAACTCAATTCTCCTGGTTGTATGTTTTGGCAGTCAGTTGAAATTTTGTGTGTGACAGAGAAACAATGGCCCCCTTCCCCACCCCAGGAGACCTGGAGGTGTGAATGAATTTTCCTAAGCTGCTCCTGGGATATGCAGATCTTCATTGTGTGGCATCCTCTGCCTAGAAGAAGACAAGAAGCCTAAGCTACACCAGAAATACTCTCCTGTCCTTATTGATGGTGTGGGCCAGCTCTGTTTTCCACCCTTTGATTAGGTCCATGCTGCTAAGGGAGAAGCTCTCTTGTGATCAAGTGTAAGTACAAAGAACCCTGTGATCCAGGTGCTCTTCTTCCATATCAGCCTTCTCTATCTCAGGCTAAAGCATTCATGCTTCATGCTGTATTTAAAACTTGAGCTATCTAATGACGGACAGGGCTGCTAGATGTTCTCCACTTCCTGGGTTTATCCATACAAAGTGGACCTGTGATTCAGCACTGAGTATACCTGAGCATTCCCTTGCCAGGAAACTCCAGATGTAGTTTGAATTCACACTTCACTGTGGGTTTTTGTGCTCTCTGTGTAAAGAGGAATGAGTTCTGCTTGGGTTTAACTGACATATTTATTTTATGACATGTGCATTGTACATGTATATATGTATCAGCTGGGTTGTCTACTATTCTGTTGCCACCATTGCTTCCATACCAAGCCTTTGCTACATTCCTGCAGATGTTTCACTTCTGTGATGTGTCAGGTTGTTCCAGCCTGCTCAGAGTGTCTCCACCTTGGTATTTTGTGATGTGCATGTTCATCTTGTTGTTTTTAAAGCATTTGGCACATCTAAATCCCAACTGGGACACTGACATGAGATTAGGTTGATTTCAGGACTGCTCTTGAGGTCCTGTTTGTTCTTTTTGTGGTGGTGATTTTCCAGCTCAGTAGGGCAAAAGAACAAACTGATCAATGTTTGTTTGTTCCAGACTTTGCTGAGCCATTGGTCATACCTGCACTTAGAGACGTTTCTTCCAGTGGAGCAGCTGCATTTGGAGCTTTTGGGCTAGACAACCAACCTCCTGAAGAGATGGTTTCAATTATCATTTCCATGGGCTTCCAAAGGAATCTAGCAATTCAAGCGCTGAAGGCAACTGTGAGTTCCATGAGTTATTGATAGAAGTTGGGTTTCACTTCGTATTCTGGGCTTCATACACGTGTGCTCAGATTGCTTTGAAGCATGCACATGGAAAGCCAGTTAGTGGCTGCTGTGCACAGAACTATTCTGGCAAAGTGTGGGATGGCTGACTTGTCTGGGTTAGAGTGCGGAGGGCGTTTGTGTATTTTACTTGCATGTTAAAATGTGGAGGAAAGTGAGGAAAACTTAGCTTCTTTTACCATCTGTTGAGAAACAACGTGGATGCCTAAAGAATATGCATCTTCAAGATGAGAACCCAGGGCCTATGGGGATTAATTGTGGGAGGATTTTTCTTCTATCTGTCAAGCTTCTGCAGAGTGCTTGTTGAATACAATTTTCCAGGAAAGTAGAGTATGTATCTTACAAATTTTAAGTGCTGTCAAACATTATCCTTACTCTGCTCAAAGAATGAATGGTAGCATGATGTTAAAGAATGTATTAAAGGCTGCTCTTTTGCTTGTTTGACTCTCAGAATAATAATTTGGAGCGTGCACTGGAATGGATCTTCAGCCACCCTGAAGCAGAGGAAGAAAGTGAGCCTGCTTTGGACATGATGGATGTGGAGAACAATGCTAATGCCAATATCCTTGCAGAGGCGGGGTCAGAGGGACCCCGGATCAAAGATGGGTCTGGAAGTAAGTTTGCCTTCAGTGTAGAACTGACTGTCATGTTGTTGCATCATATCTATACCAGTTGTAGAGGTCCTTGCTGTTTAGAAAGTAGTTATTATGGTTTTTTGGACATAATCTAAAAAAAATACTTCTAATCTTATGCCTGGTGCTGAGCCCAACTCTGTGGGGCTCCTAAATTGTGGGCTGTGTTTGCTCAGAAAGCTCTTTCCTTGGAGTCACTGAATAACCTGAGTCCAAGTTTCTTGATGGCACAGCATATGCATCTCTCCTGGCCTAGCTTTATTTTTTGTTGTTGCTATAAGATAAAAAGGCAAAGAAAATCTAGAATGTTTAAATCCTGAGAGGTTGAGCATTCTAAAGATAACGCTGCTGTTACAGACCACCTGAGTTTATGTCCTCTGGTGGTCTGAGAGATTGATATCCCTTCAACCAAGTTCCTATTCAAAAAATGGCAGGTATCCTGCAGGTATTTTGCTATTTTCTTTCAGGGTTTTTTTTCGCTGAGATCCTCAGCCACACTCCTGCTAAATAAACCACAAGATGGAGCTAATGTACAGCAAAATTGTGAAGTAGGCAAAGAACCTATTTTAAGTGTAAAACCACTAGACTACAAAATCTCATCTGTAGTTCGAACATAAGGATATCACACAACGCTTTCTGAAGGGTCGTTAGTGGCAAACTCTAACTGTGGCCAACTCTAAACTTACTTATGATTTTGATGTAAAGGTTTTATAGAAAAATATAATTAACAGCCAATTGAACTTTTGTTTCTATGCTTGCTGTTATATAAAAACATTAATTTCTTTGCTTCTAACATTATAAAGACCAATCTAAAGTCTCTTGGAGACATGGGAAACATTGTTTATCGTTAGGTTAAAAAAACAAAAAAGAAAAAATATTTGGAATAATTATTTTTTGTGGTACTTAGCCTTTATAGACTGAGACCATTTACTGAGTGCCTGAAATCCAGATAACCAACATGATACTGTAAAATGGCTCCAGAAAGCCCTCTCCACCAAAATCCAGGCCCCTGTCTTTATGCAATATCCTGAAAGAAGGTACCCTTTTACTTTTGGTGGTAATTTGGGTGAATGGCATGAATGGGAGGGGAGCAAGAACCAATGCCGAGTTCTCTAGAGACATTAAGCACAAAAATTCTCATGTTAAAGGAAGAGGATTTCTTTCCTGTTCTATTTTATGGGCTGCTGAAATCTAAACTTCTGATTTTTTTGTTTGATTTATAGGGGGTCTGTGATCACACTTACAGACATACAGCTAATTTGTGAGCAGAAAGAACTCCATATCTGTGGTGCTTTCTGTGAATCTGCCACTTTTTCTTTCCCTGTAGGAGCTGTGATCACAGCCCTGCTGTATATGCACAGATCTATATCCATTTGATTTGGATTGGTTTGATGTTTGACAGTGAATCTTACTGCTAGCTAAAGTGAGAATATACTGCAGTTTTAACAGAAACTGTGTTTGGGGATGCAGAGTCTTAGTGCTTAGCTGCTTCTCCAGTACTAGAAAGAAATTTTCCCCTGGAGCCATATTGCAGTGCTAGCAATAAAAGACTTATGATCCCATTTGTATTTCTTAAACAGGATATGAGCTGTTTGGGTTCATTAGCCACATGGGGACATCCACAATGAGTGGCCACTATGTCTGTCATCTCAAAAAAGAAGGAAGGTAAGTGGAATTGGGAGACAAACACAAGGATGCGCAAATGTTTTCTTTAAAGTGTGCAGCTGCAGAGAGCAGGGTGTATATTCATTGCAGTCAAAACACATGCGTTGTTACCATGTATACTTTTCCCACCAAAGAAATTAAGATTATTACAGATTGTAGATGTCATGAGTCAATTCTGATTCCACTGAAGTCTTTACTGAAATGTATCATCTGCTCTCCTGTGCTTGCTGTTCCAAACCTCTGTTTTGGGGCATCAGTTCTGTATCTGGTTTTGTTTATCTGAGCTTCCCCCAACTTTCTTCAATCCTCAGCAGTAGAGACCCATCAAGCTATGGGCTGATACTAGTATTGCTACTACAGCAGTGCTGATCTTAGCTGTAGTTTTGATATGTTGCTATTATTTGGCCTTGGGAATCCTTGGGTTTTTTTTGCTCATTTGAATTGCACACTCCTCTGCACATCCTTCTTCCTTTTCATTTCCTAACTCTGCCAGTAAAGCTGCTCTGGCTGTTTCTCTGATTTTGTTGTTGTTGTTACAATATCTAATTTTAGATTTTTAAGCTCTCTGAAATTTGTCTCTGAGAAATCCTTGTTAAACTTCTGTTGATTTTTATGGAACATAATCAATCTCTTTTTTCCATTTCAGATGGGTGATCTACAATGACCTTAGAGTCTGTGCCTCAGAACGACCTCCCAAAGACCTGGGCTACATTTATTTTTACCACAGGATACCAAGTTAGGCCTTAGGAAGCCATAAGCCTTTTTAACCTGCCCAAAGTGTACAATAAAAAAGAAAATCAAAAACCAACAAAAGATCCTTAGCCCTTGGATCCCAAAAAGCAAAGGAAAACATGGGATGTTTATAGTTTTATTTAAAAAGTCATTTGATGCCGCCTTAAGTATTAGAGGGAAAATTTCTATTAGGTAATGTACAGTACATTGTTTTAAATTTATACACCATAAAGGATACCTTAAGACTATGCAGATTACTGGTGGGGTGTGCAGCTAGAATATGGAGAAAATAGAAGTTTTGAGTTGAACAAAAATATCCCAGTTCAGCCTTGCTCCTGTCTGTTCTGTCCGTCCATCCATTGAAGACGATGAAGAAACACTCGCATCTTTGGTAACTGGCAGCCAGTGATTTCAACCAAAGTCCAGAACACTCAGAGGAGTCATATTGCATATAAAGGTGGAGGGAAGGGAGTGTGTGAGTGTTCTTCAAAGCAGAATGTCTTTTTTAAGAGGTGTTGGTTTCTTGGGTTTTCTTTTTTTGTACAGTGAGAAAAGTCAGCTAAAGTTACATCTGTTGGAATTCAGGTTTGTATTCTTTTGGTTTGCCTTTTTGATGCATAAATCTAAAACTAATGGAGATGGAAGCAAGCTCCTGTCAGCACCCTGTACACTTTTTGCCAAAGAGAAATAGTATATTTTATTTTTACGGAGATATGCTTCTTCATCTTTTGAATGTTTCTTTTGCAAGTTCTTCCAACGGATTTAGGATTATAGATGGCTAAAAGAGGCAGACTTTTGGACTGTAAAATTAAAGGCATACCCTCAGGAAAGGCAAGGCTATTACTTAATCTCATGAAGGGGATTAAAGAGGGGGTTAATATCTCAGATGTATTTCAAGGAAATTTGCATCTAGACCACTTACATTCCAGCTGAACTCAACTCCCTGACAAAGTATCCACTCTGCACTTCTATTTTCTGCTTAAATATTTAGTTCCATTCATGAGTGAGGGAAATTGCTTCATTGATTTAACCGTCTCTTCCCTCCTTTAAACAAACAAAAACCACCAACAACAAAAACCCTTCTATTTCTTAAACTTGCAAACCCACCAATAATCTGATCTTTTCAACACAGACCTAAGAGGGGTTTTATATCTTGGGCAGGGATGAAGGGGTGGGTAGGTAGGGGCTGGGCTTTTTTTTTTTTCCTTTGGGGGGTGTTCAGTTTGTCACAGGCAAGAATATATATATTGGTTTTTAAATTGTATTTGAAAACACAAATTGTAGAAAAAATGCAACGGTGAGTGTGAAACCTTTTATGATTCAAATAAAACCTCCAAAAGCAAACCCAGAGGTTCACAAGTGTTGGCCACTTCTTAGAGATTTGTTGGAGTTGCCTCTCATAATCTTACTGAGCCTTCAAAATAATTGGAACAGTCAAAAAGCCCCCAAAATCCTCCTTACAGACTGCAGGAGAGACAGGGAGGTATAATTCCGTTTCCTCTGCAATCAGTGCCTGCAAGTTTAATAGCAAAATTCAGACAGCTACACACTACAGAAGAGGAAAAAAAAATCTGGTTGAGTATGGAATTTCATTTTTTTTCAGCATTTGGGGGGAAAAACTGTTCTCCCTCTGGTCATGTAGCCTCATACAGAGCCAAAGTCTCCTTAATTATTATTTTTTTACATCAGTTTTTGTTCCTAAAAGATTATGAGAGAAATTCTACTGCAATAATTCTGTAGAGAGCAAATAATGCCAAATTGCTGGGAAAGCTTCTGGCACTTGGTGCTCTTCCTGAGACACGGAAGAATGGTGTCCTGTCGCATTAGTGAGTGGCTCCTGTGAGATTCAGCTGCCTTGTAGTTATTAAGCCACCAGCTCTGGTCAAAATAAAAGCTGCAACTAATTTTTTCCTCCTTCCCGGTTTTGAGTATTTGTGTATTTCACCCGAAATTGTTAGATTTAAAAATGGGATCAGCAAATTATGCAGTGATGCAACTTCTATGTAAAATGAAAAGAACAAAACTTCTGTATATCTGTTTTATGTTTGTGCTTTTTCATTCTGGCAGTAGAAAATGGACAAAAGGCATCTTTAAAAAAAATAAATATTTTTGACTGCCCCTGGTAATATCTCAAGGAAGCTCAACACAACAGTTTCCCTCTTGCCTCATGAACTTAAAAGTGCTATTTATAAACTAACAAGATCTGGAAGCCACTACCTTCTTATTTAGGAACCTTGGGTAAGTTAAGACCAACAGAGTTGTTCCCATATTCATTGTTAAACTGGAAACACAGTTGGCCTTGTAGGATTGAGGATGGAGCTTGGACTCTTGCAAACCATTTGCTGGTGCATCCTGTAACTGGAAAGGCGGTGGGACTGACTGATCTCAGTTAATAGGAGGCACACTTAGCTGGTGGGTGATAAACTGAAATGAGACCGCCTTCTCTGGCCATGATAGGTGAACTGTAGCAGCCCAGCTTCTGAAATTATTTTCAGTTCATCACTCCTGTGTACTGCCAAGTGGGTCAGAAGTCCAGGGAGCATGTTAGGGGAAAGGCCTATGGATCTTCTAAAATTTAGCACATGAATAAATTTAACATTTCAATTTTTTAAGAAATTATCTCCTAAAGAAGTGGCTTCCCTCCTTTTTCAAATAGCCAGTTAAGTCATCTCTCTTCTGTGAAGAACATCAAGAATCTGTAGGAGCAGGATGTAAACTCCTGACCTTTCAACCTAATTTTGGGAAGAGGACTTTGGGGGGGGGTGTTAATTCATTGGTGTTTTTAAACTTCATCATACAAAAGCCACAACCAGGCTGTACTGAATCAATGACTTAATTTATCAGGCTAAGCCTGATAAAATTCATCTTTGCTCAATTGTGCTGTGCCAGGCCTCAGTGCTCAACCTGGACAATGGTTGGTGAGGAAACTCCATGTGTCTGGGTACTGTAACAGCTGTTGGGGGTTAGGTGTGTTGAGAGCTTCTTGACTAAAAAGGAAAAATACTGTGAGCTGTTTGAGACAATCTAACCTGAGAATCGTGGCAAGTCAGGACTTGGCAGCAAATAATACTCATATTTCTCAGACTGGTATTTACTTTCTTGTATGATCCATTTCGATTAGGAGAGTGCAAGGAAGGAAAACACAGCTTTTCCTTGTTTTCCTTTTTCCCTCTTATTCCTAGCAGTGTGCTGGATCCAGTAGATCCCTCATTCTAAGTCACAATCTTCAGTCTCCAAAACACATAGAGTCACAGACTCCTGTTTGATCTTCTTAACTAAAATATAATTAGGATAAAAATGTAATTTATTCAAAGCTATGGCTTAAAAACAATTACTTGTAATTCCACTGGTTTCAGCAGCATTACGTCTGACTGACTTCAGTGTAACTGAAACTGGACTTGGTCCCATTTTCTTTAATTCAGGCAGCACTCACTGCGTTATAGTGCACATTCTGAATGTGGATGCAACCAGAACTCTTTAGATTGTTTTAGGAGCATCTCCAGTTCATTCCTTGTGTTCTCCATCCTGGCAACAGCCATTTTTCTCTTTCTGTTTTCATGCTGTGCAAGACTATGCAAAGCAACTGGACATAACTTTTAATTCTTTTCCCATCACTGTTCCTACCATAATGGCTGAGATAAATTTCTGATTTCTCCTTGCTCATCAGTGGTTTCCCTGTTATATCCTGGAAATGTCTGTACTGGTTTACCTGGCACCATTCAAGAGTTGTTTGCTTGAAGCACTGTTAACATTCTGGAGAGTATTTGTCTAAGATGCAAAAGGTTGTGAATGAAATTGTTGCAACTGTTTTAAATTAAAAAGAAATATTCCCACATCTTTTAACTGTGTGGATTCTTGCTGCTTTCTTTCCTGTCTGACAAGGAATAGACTTGACTATGGCTTGATGCTGCCTCTCCTCTTACTCTTTGTGGTTATGTTTGGTGTTTTACTTAAACCTGAATGGGCAACGAAGAGATTTGTGAGAGTCTTGATTTCCTGTGACTCATGCCACTTTATGGATTGGGAAAAAAAAACCCAAAACTTTCCAAGCCCTGAGTGGATATAAAACATGGTAAAAATGGAAAATAGGATTTAAACTATGATTGATTTGTTTTGGGTTTAACTTTCAAGCCAGTTGATGTTCTTTGACACAAGAGTTGGCAATGTTCATGTGGAAGTTTCACCTCAATTCCTGCTTTATCTTGGAAATTCGGTGAAGTCTTTTTCCTCCTGTGTAAGGGCTTTGTGTAGCAGTGTGACCATTGGGACTCTTTGGTAGATGCAAGAACAGGCCAAAAAAAAGACTCAGTGATGGCAACTCTTTTGACCATTATAGGATCATGGGACCAGGAACTGGAGGAGAGGTAAGAAGTGAATCTACTGCGCTAGGAGAGATGTTTCCTGATGTGAAAGTAGAGGACATGTGAAGTGTTGAATGATAAGAAAGGTAAAGATGATGCAGCTGCTAAAGTTCAAATTTAATGATTTTTTCTTTTGGCTTCTATCATAGATGTCTCTTGTGACCATGGCAAGTCATGCTTCACTGGGCACTGTGCTTGCACCACTGGTAGCAACTGGAAGATGTGGGAAATTGTGGGTCCTTGTGTAAGCTAAAGGGCCCTATTCAGACTTCATGCAAGAACTTCTTGTGTAGAATTTATACCTGTTAACTTTTGCAGACTGCTTGTGGAAGGCAGTATTAGCTAACTGACAAGTTAACACTGTCCCATCCTGTTCCCTTTCACTACAATGGGAAATAACACTTCTCTATCCCTCAGGTGTGCTGGAAGGATAAGATGAATAAGGGAGGCACTGACAGCTGTGGTGAAAGACAAATACTAATAAAACTACTGAAGACAGACAGTGCATGGCTGACAGCTGGTGTAGAGTAGGTGATTGTATTTTCAGGTTTCTTTGCCAGTAACTTTCCCAGGGATTTTTCTCCCTTCCCCCCTCCTTTTTTTTCTGTTGAGCAGTTTTATCTGGTTTGGTACTAATGCTTTTCTCCCAACTACTCTCTTTACTAGGCTTCAGGACTGAAGTGATGTGTTCCTGGCCTGTGTTTGCTACAGAGCACACAACTGATGGGCATTCCGGCTGCTTCTTTGTTGGTACATTTGAATGCCAAGAATTAAACTTACCTTAACATCTCCTAGCAGAACATGCCAGAGTCAGGAGCATGCATTACTTGCATCCTAAGGGTCAGTGTGTTTTTAGTGTCTGTTCCCTTTTCTTTAGTAGAAGGTTCTGGTTAAATTCATAGCAGCCAGTTGACTTTTCTGACAGAGTTTTCCTTCTACTGGCAAACTCTGGCTGTGTCATCTGGGTTGGTTTCTTTGCAGTGCAGCTCACATGTCCATTGAGAGTGTCAACCTTAAGATCAATGCCAATGTTGTCCTGCCTTGTGAATGACCCTCAGCTGTAATTGCCTCAGCCCCCTTGCTGGTTGTCATCTTTTCTGACCACAGTGGCGTACTGGAATTTTATGTCTGTGCTTATGTTAGCATAAAGATGTCATTTCTACTCTGCCAGGTCTTTCACCTCACCACACAAAAGCCAAAACTGAAAAACTCTGCTAGCCAACTCCCACTGTGGTTTATGGGATGTTGCCTGAGTAACAATTTCAGTCACTGAAAGTTGGCTTTGCTTTTTTCAGAAAGCTTGTGTAATTACTTCTGTTCTAATTTTGAGGTGTGCAGTTGCATAATCATCAGGAAAAATTTTTATCTACTTTTTCTCCCCTTTTTCTTCACATGGAGAGTGGGCAAAATGTTTGGTAGTGAAAAAAGCCTGTTCTGGACTTAACTTGTAAGCAGAGAAGTTTGTTTACATTGTAAACAACAGGATAGAATATAGAAAAAGAACCCCTTTATTTCATTTGCAGACAGAAGTCCCTCCTTTCAGTTCAAGTAATTATAGTCAAGACCATTTCCAAATTGAAAAGAGATTTTGAAATATTTGAAGCCACAGACAAAGTTTATTTTTAAAACATATTTAAAAATTGCACAGTTATAAATGCAGGTAAATAAATACAATTTAATAAGTGGAAAAGAACCCAAGGAAGGCATGCTTCCATTACAGTACAAAAATACTACATTAAATGTGGTGCTCTGCAAATAGTAATCTATGACCTTAATAAATTTAACACATCCAATATGCACATCATGAATTTTGGAGGAAATAGATTATTTTAAAGAGCAGTGCAAGGAAACATCAAATTAAAGCATCAGTAAACTACCGATCTGTGTTTAGTATTATACACAGCTGATAATGCACTAAGTATACAGAGGCAAAGTTACCTGTAGTAAGAAACTAATCTTTTACTCCGTATGTACTTACCGACTCAGATTCTCAGTCTGAGTCAATATGAACCTTTGTAACGGAATGTAAACATTCAGGTGTAGGGCTGAACTCCCACCTCCACATCCACCACCCTCCTCACTGCTAAGCCTTTCACCTACACTTAACTATCCACACAAAGAGTTAAGTGAGCAGTGTAAGTCTTTGCAGCAGTAGGGCTCCTCAGATGGCCCAGGCGAAAGTCTCTGCCAACCCTATAAACTCCTCTTTCTCATACATTGGCTTAAAAATAAAGCCAAAAAAACTGATGCAAGATTGCAAAGGTTTCCAAATGGTTTACAGCATATAGAAGAAGCCGCACAGAATGCCTCTCAAAACTATATAGTTTTACTTTTACTCTAGATGTTATACTCTGATATATAAAATATATTTATAAATGTTTTGATTTTTTTCTGAATTTACAATAGACTACTGATATTAAAAAGGCTATTTAAATGAAAGTTTTCGCCAGTGTCAATGGCATTCTGGAAATGTGGAAGGGGGGAAAAAAGATCAAAGCACATTAAGTCTTGACCATGCAAGCTTGCTCAATGGGCTGTCACAGGTGCAAGCATTTGTAAAGTTACAGCTGATTTAGGAAACTCTAGATTCCTCCTATTGCTTTGTGGGCTGAGGCTCTGAAACTTTCTGTGGATTCTGAGACATGCTCATTTTTCATTGTGCCTGGGTTTGTTCAAAGCGTCAGTGATCTCTTCACGCTTGGCGCTCCTTTTCTCTGATTTATTTCACTGGTCAAAAATAGTAGAACTATGATGAAGGAATCTGATTTCTAGCCCAGATGAGGTTTGAATAGTAGATAATACTGTATTGCATACCCACCATTTTTTTACAATGTGCTGTGCATTTTGTCTATCACTTGTATCTGTGAATACTCGGTATTTTATAAACACTTATTACATAAATTCACTGTACAGACTGCTAAGCTGACAACACTGGTGACCAGAAATCTCAGTTTTTCAACTGTGCAGTTTATTCATGCAAAGTAACTAATATGTCTCATTTTGCAGATGCATGTTTAGGCAAAAGAGATCTACAGCCAATTTGTTTCACTCCAATTCTCACTGGCTGCAACGGGCAATGATTTATGCCTCAGGCTTTGCCTCGGTGGCTGCCAGTAATGGTATCAGTTACTATTTCTGTCATGGTGCCTTTTGTGTTATGGAGGCCCATGCTCTATGGATGTTCATGGGATCATCTGGCTGATCTGTTGGTGTTGTCAGAGTCCCCCTTTTCAGTGAGACAGGCACAAGTTTTTCTAAATTGTCTCATTAGCTCTTCATGCTTACCCTCTTGTTCTGAACTTTCAGCTGAGAGTTAAGCGTCTGCAGCTGAAATCAGTGAATGCAGTAGATACTCAGATGTTTTTACATATCTCTTTTTCAGACAGGACAGTCAGACATTGAGCTGCCTTCAGAGCTAGTGGCAAGTTCGAAAAGCCTGGCCTGGTAATAGTTGTTTGAGGGGTTCTGGGAATCTTTTTTTTCAGGCTTGGTGCTATTTGGTGCACACTAGAGAAGAAACAGTGAAAATCCAAACACCTGGTGTCACTGTGAAAGCTGCACACATGTAGTTTTTTAGTGCTTAAGAGAATACTAAAGCATGTCTGCAAAAGCAATTACTACAGATGTCTGTCATTAAACACTTGAAGCAAATATGAAATCCACAACACAAAGTAATTTCTAAGGATGGGATTTAAAAAGGGCTCTGCATTTGGTCAAACCTGTTCCAAGTAACATTAGTAACTCAGTTGTGAGTTTGGCAGATGCAAAGTACTTTTAAATATCCCACAGAAGATACCAATCAGTAGTTTAAAAATACCCTATGTGTGGGCCTTCTGCATGCATTCTGCAAGCATATACTCAAGTAGCATTACTGCATGCTTTGTTCTAATATTTGATTGAGATTACTTTTGATGTGGTTGCATGCAATATTGTCATGGGGGAGGTTTTGTGTAGTTTGAACCTCCCCCCCAGTATTTTTACAAGTGCTGTGATTTATCAGATCATAAGGAAATACCATTAGATATGTATATGTGTTTACCTAAGGATCAAATTGATTCTTCAAACTGACATCAACCAGCCTGTTGCAACAAGGTTTCTAGAGTCATTACAGTTTAGAGATCAGCAAGAACTGAGTCTATTGCTTTCATCACAAATCCCCACTCCATGAATAATCGCTTAGATTATCGTGCCTGTTCAGCACGTGCAGGGGTATTGGAGGCTAGCCCTCGTTTGGTAACTGAATACATGCACTCGAGCTGATCATGAGAAGTGCTGAGCACTCCTGTGAAGACTACAGACTTTCAGTGTTCAGTAGCTTGATGGATCAGACTTACAGGTCATACATATTCACAAAGCTTTGGAGAGGAGAGGAACAGTCCCAAGCTGAGGTTAGAAAAGCACTTTTTAATTGCATGAGATATAAAATAGAAGAAAGGCTCAAAAACTTGGAATCAATTACCTGGCAGTGATAAATCACCTCTGAAGAAAGAGGGGAGTAACAAGAAGGGGAAACAGCATGGGATATGTTGATTAAACCATTGCAGCACTCTAATTCGGTATCACCCCATAGATACCATGTAATCCTGAAATGTCCCCAAGTCCTCCTTTGCAGAAATTGCTAGGGTCTATGTAAAATTGTTTCCTTACTTAGACCTGAGCTACTTCGTGTTTCTGTGCTACCTTTCAATTTATACAGGTGGTGACCTCACCCTTGTGGTCTGTGGGACAGCAGCACTCCCCTGTTCTGGATGCTATCACATCCAATAGCATTCTTTGCCCATCTTCCTTCCTTGCACACCTGAGCAAGTCAGGGCTGGCAGGAGGTTTTGACTTGGCCAAGATCACAGGGAGCACTGAGTACAGGTCCTAGGTTTCCTTTCCCTCACTCAGGCTCAATCTGCTACTGTTCAGCAGCCATGTTATTGATCCTACCTCGTACTAAAGTAGAAGTAAGAGTAGAAGAATTTCCTCTTCAGGGTGTTCATATGCTGCAGCCTCCTCACTTGTTTCCCCTTGCTCGTTCAGGCAAATGTACGTGCTTGTCACTGAATATTTGAGAAACACCATGAGGAGATCAAATCAAAGCTGTATTTATCTTCTGCACTGACAGTGCTTGGCAGTGGGGGCTAAAGGTGGATGATAAAGCCAGAGATATATTGAAGAAGTCCCCAGAAGTACCAAGATCTGCTGAGCCTGACCTGTTGAGTGAGTTGAGCTCAGTTGCTATCCTCTCTCCCACACAGACCAGGCCAGAACTGCTCTCTATAGTATGAGAAGTGCCACTGTCCCCTATAAATGATCTGTCTGTTTTTGTCTTTCCCTCACGCCGTGTCTTGGTCAGTGGCTATCAAAACAGGAGAGAACAGCTGGGATGATCTCCAAGAATGCATGCAATCTCTGTAGTCCGTGTCCCACACAGCAGAACTGTAGTGCTTGTGATGAACTGGGGGCCTGAGAATCCCCTTAGCAGGCAGAGTTCAGCCCCTGTGTTTTGTCTCTAGTTTTACACAAATTTCCTTACACCAATGACATGGGTGTGGGCATGTAGCAGCAGATAAATGCAGATTTGAGCAATGCATCCCAGGATAAATTAAGAGCTATCTATCTGCTCTTTTTGGGGAGGCTGGGTTTTCTTAACAGAATTGCTGTAGTAAACTCACTGCACTCCATATCCCTGTCATGCTGACTGTGAGAAGTCGAGCATTTGACTTTGTTGTTTGGATTTTCTATTTATTTGAAAGGTATCAAAATAAAGCTCCTGAACAGCTAATTCCACTGGATAAACGCTGATTATCCTACAGTACAGAGGATATTATAGAACTTGATGATGGCAGAGCATCAAGCAAGATCTAAGCACATATGCCTTTGCGTTTCAGCCTCTTCTCAAAGCTTCCTCCCTTCTCTCTTATCACTTTCCAGATTCAATTGCACTGCACCTTCTGCTCTGCCTTATCAATAAAGAGCTGTCATCACACATCACTGTCAAAGCAAAAGAGCAAACTGTTGTCAGTAGATATGCATATAGCAGCCCTCTTAGTTAAAATGACATTCCAATGATAACCAGTCCCTAGAGAAAGTTGCAGGAATCACTTATGAAATACTTGTAGATAAACAGGATTATATATATAAACAATGAATTAATAGAGGACTGTAAAAAATTCCTATAACTGTTTCAGCATCTCTGTTCTGTGGAAGAGAGTTGAGAGCAAAGCCTTCTGTTTTGGAGTAAGAATCCATACAATCTTAGAATAGTTTGAGTTGGCCTTGAAGATCATCTTTGTCCAACTCCCCTGCTGTAGGCAGGGACACCTTCCACTAGACCGGGTTGCCCAAAGCCACATCCAGCCTGGCCTTGAACACTGCCAGGTTGACTCTGATTATTGGATGAACTGATTATTTTTATTTAACTATAGTTGGTGATTAGATGCAGTGATTACACTGTCTTACATGGAATATTCCTTTAAGTAGTTGCTCAAAATAACAGACAGCTGCAAGAAACTTTAGGTTTGTACTGGTGAAACCATCCCATTTTCATAGAGCTGCTTTCTCTGATCAATTGGAATTTTATTTTTTTTTTAAAATCTGGCTGATTGAGCTGGATTTTTCTTTTAATGCTGTTTATAGGAAATGTGCTATTTTTCCCACTTCAAAGAACTCCAATGCATTTTAACATTGAATTCCTGACTGTAGTTCAACACAGTAGCTATCTAATTACACTTTATCTTTCTCTATTTAGGAAAAATTTTAAAGTATCTGCAACTTCAAATTATCTCCTTAAAAATTTCTGTTCCTGTCTTTGACTGACTTGTTCCCCTTGAGCTGTGTTTGACTAGACAAATCAATCCATTCATCATGTGGCAGTGTATTGCCCCTGATACTGTTCCCCTCTCATCCAGTCTGGGAAAATGAAGGTAGGGTGTGTGTATATATAGATATATGTGTGTATATATATATATACACACACACATATTTTTAAGCAGCTACAAATACTGATGTTATCTGAGAATTTAGTCCACTGTCATGGAGGTCACTGAGACTTTTGTTACTGCTTCTTGTAATAGTAGGATCAAATCAGAGTCTTAATCCTACAAGCATTATATATAGACCATTATTTTCAGGAAAAATTTTCCCTTCAGCGTGGTCTGCAGGCAGTTACTTCTATGAAGACTTTTCTTTCTTTGCAATAAAAATCTGTGGCTTATGTTCTGAAATGACAAAATTCACATACAACATGTATGTGCATGCACGTGCATGTATGCATGTAGTACCTGATGGATGCATAATAATCTTTGTAGTAGATACTGTAATTTATACTCTATTTGCATTTGCTTTAAACAGAAGAACATTGAAACCCCTCTCATCACATCTCAGGAAATGATTTTTGGTCCTTTATGCCAAGGCTATCCTGTACATTCTGTCGTTAGTAACTAAAATAAAAGCATAGCACTATATTACAAAAAGAAAGGTTAAAGTGCATAAGTACATAGATAGGTGCAGATCCTGCTATGAGCTCCTTTGACACAGACATACTCTGTCCAAGATCAGAAATGGCTGGTTTAAACAGCAACAATTCTAGTGCAAATTACCACTGCTTGGTGGTCCCATATGTACATGGCCAAAGCCCATAGACCTCCACGTACAATGTTTCTCTTAACACTGTGTGTGGTTTACAACTCTACGAGCCTGCAGAATGGGGCCCAAAGGAATCAAGGTACCTTTGGAAGAAAAATGTTCTTGATTGCCAACTAATGAATATATTTAAAGCAAAATACATCCATTTTATATGCAGCTATTATCAGAGGTATGTTCAAAATGGGCTGTGAGAAGACTTTTCAACAAAGAAACCAAAGGATAGGAGTCCATGTTGTAGGCCAAAGTGATGTCAGCATAGTGCGATGAGCTACCAAGCAGGTTCCCTGGATGCATTGCTTGCCATTCTAATGTGCAATAACGATTATCTAGGTTTGTTCTTAATATACTTTTCTTTGTATAGCTGTGTATATATATAGAGAAAGAGCTTGCATGGGATGAAAATTCTTCAAAAGTGGCTATTTCATCTAGTTCAGGGCTTTTTCAGATTAGCTGCAGCTCATTCCAATCCTTTGAGTTTATTTACAGTATTTTGTGCTTTTGAACTTTTCCTTTTTGAATAATGTCCAAGAGAATTCCCCTACTGATCTACAGCCGTGATCTTTTGGAAAACATGGTCATTCTGAGATGAGTAATAAAAGAGTTCTCTGCTTCCTAATCCAATTTAATCAGTTGGTGGATATATATATTCTTTTTTTTACGGCTCTAGATTGAAAGCTCTTAACAGAATGTCTAGATCACCCACATTAGCAGCTTGAAATAGTTCTGGCTGGTCCATCATAGACAGAGCAATTCGAAGTGCTGCCCAAATATTGCCTGACAGAGCAGGATGGGGAACCTGTTGATGATTTCTGCTCTTCCTTTGCAAACTGAGAGCAGTGAGAAAATTGCTGACAGCTTCTCTGTAGGGAAGAAGAAAAAAGAAACAAGCAATATAATTTGCTTAACAGCTAGAGTAAAATTTTCTAAAGCTCGGTGCTAGATTCCAGTATGTTATTCTACAGTGCAGTTCATTGGTCTTTGTGTTGCTTTTGCTTGATTTTCTTTAAACAAGTGGATGTGGTTTGTATAAATGCAGAGCTCTGTCTGTTCATACATTTGTGATATTGTCTTCGTTGCTGTGTATTGTCTTCATCTTAACTGTCTTAAGGTGACAGGTGGGATCCTGGAATATCACCCCTGATTCCTGAAGAATGTACTGAAAGTGTTTTTGATGGCATTAGCTGCTTGAAGCTGTTTAACTGATAGTTCCTTTATAAAGGTAGGCTCTTATACACACACATATATGTATATATATACTTTTTTAGAAAATTCTTAAGCACAGGACTAAGTTTAAGCGTGAGAACAATCCCACTGATTATAGTAGGAGTACTTGTAGGTAGAGCTAAAAAAAATGCTTAAGCAGCCTGTTGAATTAAAGATTTAATCTCTTTTGATAGAAATGGAGTAATTCTGCTAAATAGAGTTGCTGGATATAAGAAAAGTATCAATACTTTGTTAGTACTTTGTAAAAAATTACAATTTTTACAATGTAACTGTATTCTGATTTTTTTTTTCTTCAATGTGTCCAACTAGAAAATGAATTTTCACTTGGTAGTTATGATCCCTGACTTTTTGGTTTACACATACTAGTAACTTACCTGTATGCCCCTAGGTTTATGCAGCTTATCCCCAAGTTGTATCTGGATCTAATGAAGCCAGGCTGTATTTCTAAAGCACGTGTGTAGGCCTCGACAGCTTCTTCACTTCGATCCCCGTTTGCCAAAGTTGCTCCAAGACGGTTCCATAATGTGTAGTCCTGGTGGGAAAATGAGTTTGGTACTGTAGAAGTCAATAGGGTACATGATAGCTCACTTTTGTTTGTAAAATAAGGATGACTGCAGAAAATAACACTATTGTATATTCTCTTAATTGACACAGAACGTGAGGTTCTGAGTCATGATTATGGACAACTTTATATAACTTGTACAATTAATCAACACAGCTAGGAACTGGACATGTATAAATCTGCTTCTAAATGGGACTGTATTGTAATTAACATTTCTATTTCAGGTATTAAAATTTTAATGGCTGAAGTGACATCTCATTAATATTAGCCTGATCAAGAGGGGAGAAAGAAAATGGTCTGTAAAGTGCAAAGCTAAATTCTTAGAAATGTAAAAGCATAAAACGTACCTCTGGCCGAACGGTTAAAGCAGCACTAAATGCATCTATTGCTCTGTTAAATTCTCCATTCAGGTGGAAAAGAACTCCAAGTCCCGTCTGCAAGTCAGGGTCTATCATATCACCATTCTGGTGAGCAGCCTCCAAGTACAAATCCTTTACTTCTTCAAGTAATGAGCTAGAAAAGGGTGAAAGATAAAGTTCTATCATACAGTTCTTTACAAATATTGCAATATTGATTGCACAGCCAGAAATTAACATCCTTGGAGTGGATGTGTCAGAAGCGATATTACTCCTAAAATCTGAAAATATTCTTCAACATCATTGTGGCACAGATTTACTTCCACATGCTATTGTGACCTTATGTATGGAATAAAAATGTTCACCTATATAATGAAGAGTACAAGCCTTTTGAAGAGTGGCTGAGGATTGTCTAGCCCAGAGAAAAGGAGGCTAATGGGAAACCTTATGGCTCTCTACAACTACCTGAAAGGAGATTGTCATCAGGTGGGGATCAGTCTCTGCTCCCAAGTGAGAAGTGACAGAACAAGATCAGATGGCTTCAAGCTGTGCCAGGAAACATTTAGATCGGATATTAGGAAAAGTGTCTTCACTGAAAAGGTTATTGACTGCTGGAACAGGCTGCCCAGAGATGTGGTGGAGTCACCATTCCAGGGGGTATTTAAAACACGAGTAGATGTGGTGCATAGGAAGATGGTTTGGTGGTGGCCTTGGCAGTGCTGGGTTAATGGTTGGACTTTATGATCTTAAAGGTCTTTTTCAACCAAAGAAGTTCTATAATTCTATGAAGCCAAAGTGCAGCTATGAGCCCAAGCGAGATAACAACAAGGCTTATCAAAACTATTATAATTGGATGCGTTTATCAAGCATAAGAGAGTTCTTTACTGGCAAAATCAGTAGTAATTCATAAGAGGAACAGATTGACTAACCAAGGTCCCTGAAGAACGATGTCAAAAATTAAGAATTTATCACTCACTATAGGGCTCAGAAAACCTTTTCACTGACAACAGCAGATATCGGTGGGATGAGGACAAACTAGAATAAAACTGTTAGCATTTGAGCAGAACTTACATACTTTACTTTTGCTTACACTACTATCTTGTCAACCCTTTGATAAGGGCCTTGGTGGTGGTAAGGGTTTTTGTGGTTTCTTTTTTTTTATAAATTTCAGGAATGACATCAGATAGGGCTTTTGGTTGCTAAACCAAACGTCCTGTGTTGGCTTCTCACTCCTGCCACTAGAGACAGTCTTCCATCAAAGGGAACAGGCTGGATTTCTACAGAGTAAGGGGGCACAGCATGCACCATCATTTCTAGTGATGTCATTAAAAACTCCACCATCAGGATTTACACTGCATTTACCTTTCATCTGATGTCTTAGACATTCTCCTGGTAAGTGCTGGGGACCCTTTTTTGCTTTTCACTATATACTTGTATTTTGGATTTTGCTTTATCCAGTTTCTCAGAGCTTGATAGGCTTCTTGTTGATGACCGGTGTTAGTATAACTTACAGCCAGGGCCATCAGGGCTTTTAGGTTGTTTGGCTGTAGTTCCAAGCACCTAGTCAGAAAATAAAAATATATTGAGGTATTATTTAGCTAAATACAATTCTTGAATTCTTCCAAAATTATCTGCATATGAATCTCTCACACGAGTAAGATCTACCCAATAATCCTTTGAAAGAAGGGACTTTGGCTTGCTTTCCTGTGATAGGGGCATTATGCATGTGTGTACACACACATGTATGTACATGGCTGTGCATGCAGATATATGTAAAGAAATATGTGCATACAAGTTTTATCTTTCTGGTTGTGAGTAAATGTAGGTAGACTCATTTTTATGCTATGTCTCTAACAAACAAAAAGAAGCTTTATGTAAATTCAAGTGAGCAGCTTAATATGGTTTTCAGCTATACAAAAAGGTTAAGTTTCTACCATCCTTATGGATCTGAATTCTCAGTTTTTCATTGATAAAGCTGGAGCCCATCAACTCAAGTAGGCTTTCTATGGTTATATGCAATGTGGTGGTTCCTCCCTGGCTACTGTGGTGGTTTCACTCCCCTCGTCCACCAGAGCCCTGACACGCAAAACCACATCAGCAATTAACTGAAAGCAGACTAGCCTATTTTGTGAACATCACCACTGTTGCCTTTTTCAAAACTGCAGGGATGACCAAGCCCTAAATCAGGCAACCCCTTGGATTTCTATCCATGTCAGCTGATAAGTCAGTATAAGCAACTTAGAGTATCCAAGAACAACTTGATGGCTTCTATTGCCAATGCAGAGTATACTTGTTTCAAATGGAAACATGAAAATGCACACTAGGAAGACAATAATAATGCTGATATTTTGGAGCTGGTGTTTAAGGTACAAGCATACCATGATCTTCACGTGTCTATCAAAGTAAAATGTTGGTGTAGTATTCAGCAGCTGAAGGGAGCTTGTTTCAATTAAGAAAACCTCATCATTAACGTACCAGCTGCAGAAAATATGCCAAGTGGCTAGCATATTAAAAAGGCCTTTATTTGCATTATGCCTAATTCATATTTGTCAGGCCATGTAACTTTTCTTTTGTTCAACTTCTTGAATACTGCTTTTATTTAGTAAAGCAGAAATATTAATTCCCCAGTCATCCCTCTGAAGTCACTGGGAAGATTTCTATTTATATGTCATGCTTTCCTCAGTTAAAAAGTTGCTTTGTATCACAAGAGAAGTATGATGTTAAATATACCTAAGTCTCCATTACCTAATACTCATCAGACCCCTTATTTAGCAATTATCTTCATCTACCTTTGGAGGGCGACAATGGCTGCCTGCTCATTTTCATTCTCTGCCTGTGTAATGCCCAGGAACTGCCAGGCCTGCAAAAATAATCATCATTGTGTTATTTTGTTACACATACCCAACTACAAGCAGAGTTACAACTGACATCGCTGTTAATGAGCGGGGTGAATAAAAATAGCAGATCTGTCCAGCACTAACTGCTGGTTTCTCTGCGGTGTGCATACCAACAGGACAAATCAATCCAGCTTTGAAGGGCCTGATAACATTTATAATCAATGAAAGCAAAGGTATTTTGTCAGTGTATGATCACATTATGACTTCTTAAATTTGAGTTACCATACATTTTAAATAATGCTAGATTTTTATGGTAAATTAAGTCACATAGGTTCAAGGGATGCTTGAGAGTCTGGGAATTCTATCTCATTTTTGAAATACCGCTGGTTTAATTTAATGTAGCTTAGATTCCAAGAGACTTAGATATTTATACTGCAAATACTTTTCACGTTTCACAGGAAACAGATTCTAAATATACACTTATTGACAACATCAATATTGTATTAAATTATCTAAATTTGAAAATGTTGTCAACCTTCTTGTTAAACTCGAACATTCACCTTTTCAACGGCATGATTTAAAAGGTAGTTTGAAAACATCAGGAAAAGGAAAGGTTTGAAATAGCTCTTCTGAATGCTTTTAAATGACAGCTTGGAAATCCTATAGTTTCAAAAATAGATTCTCATCTTACAAAGAACTCGCCTTTATCTACTTCAAGGCATACACTATTCAAAACACAGTATTAGCATTCAGTATGTTTCAGTCAGTCATGACTAGCAAAGATTTGGGCCCCAAAATCATTTCATCATTGCATGCTAAAAGGAGTCTCCTTTTTCTTTATCAGTAAAAGGTACATGAGTCAATACCTCTGCATCATTGGGTTCCTGTAGAATTGCAGCCTCCAGGTATAAGATTGTAACTGGCAGGTCACCTTCTTTCATTTTCTTCAGTCCTTCCTCGAAAGCACCAGGCCAGTCTTTGAAGGGGTTCTCAGTATGGAAATAGTAACCCTGGAGAAGAGGGATAATGGACTCATGATGAAACACTGTAGCAAGGAATGGCAAGTGTATAAAATCAAATGACTTACTATTTTTCAACTGGATGTAAACGTCCTTTGTTCTACGAAAACAGTATGAGCTTCCCTGTGATTCCAGTGACAAAAAGTTTTTTAAAAATCAGCATCTTTGGATGTTTATGTTTCTGCTCTCTTTATTTTTACTTTAGCTGTGAAGTCATGCTTGTTGGTACGCATGTTGGGTTCCCCTGATCCCATCAAAGATAACGGCAACAACTCCCACTGACTGCAATAACCGCAAACTTGAACCTAGTGCCATCCCAGAATATGCCATTTGATGGGAAAGAGCACATGTCGAGCAATTGACTCCCTACGGCGCTTGTAAACTGATGGCTGTTCAGTTGATACCCTGAAATCTTCAATCAGCCTTCAAGATACAGAACAGTGTTGCAAGCACCTGAACTCATTTTAGGATTTCTTTGAATTTAGCCTTTTTCCTCTTTTTGCCACTGCATTGTAAAGGGGTATGCTAATATCAGCTGCATAATATAAATCAAATTAAAACATACAATGGAGGGAATGAAGAAAGTCATTATGTCTGTCATTTCTATATTCAACAGTGTTTGAATGTGCAGCCCAGATTTTTTTATTTGGTGCTCTTCCTTAAGCATCTGTCTTCCAAAGTGCCCATAATCCAGCAGTTTGCTCTGTGATCCTTTCACCTGAATTCAAGCAGTGTGCAAGTCTAAATGTATTCTCATTATGGTGAGGACTTTCAAATCTATCCCCCTCATCAACATTTAAAGAGGATGAGCTTTTTTGGGTGAAATTCTTTCAGGTAAAATTAGTTTCCATATCTAAATAGTTTTCTTGGGTTGCCTTGAATAGCTGAGGCTCATCTCAAAGTATCACAGGATAGATGTGCTGCACTAAAAAACTTGTGTTACCTTCTCAATGGTTGAGATGGTGACTTGCCCCGGTGCTTCCTGGTTCTCTGAAATCCAGTTTCTGCGAGCCATTTCTTCCCATTCTGCTTGCATTTTATCCCAAAACTCTGTGTCTGACTAGAAGAAAAGGTGGAAAAGAGGGAATAAAATGAACAATAAAACTTCAAAATAAAGCTTTTCATTTCTTTCTACCGGTGGTCTGAATCTGGCGATTTTGCTGAGCAGCATTAATTCTGTTAACAGTCACACTGACTGAAATACTATGGCTCAAATGTGGAATTCCATATAATTAAACTTCATCTCCTATATGAATATAATGAATTTCATCAACAGAAAACTCTTTATCTCAGAGGCAGCCTATGTTCTGTTTCAAGCAGGATTTGCAGCAGCTTATGCTGCATCTTACTGATGCTAATGGCAAAGTGCTACATAAAATCTGAAGGAAATGAATGATGCTAGTCTCTGGCCAAAGAAAGTGAAAAGAAAAAAGAAAACATCAGCTAAGCATACATGCCACAGATAGACAGTTTAAAAGGAAACAAGCAACCCACCCAACATTCAGCTCAAAGACAAAAGGTAAAAGTGCAAAACAAATTATAAAAACAAAGAATGAGTTTGAAGATGAGTAATAACCAGAATGAAGGCACCAATGTGGCTACTAGAAAGTGATGCCCAGAAACAGGATTAAAAAGAAAGAGGGGAGAATCCAAGTTAAGGTGGTGTTTTTCAGCCTCCTCATGTTAGTCATCATGTTCCACAGCAGTTCCATGAGTATATGCTCAGCACTATGAGCTTTTGCTAAGTTCTCCCATTCCTACAATGTCATGGCCAGAACTTCAGTGAACTGACACTACTGAGGGCACAGTTGCTCTGCTTATTTATGTCAAAGACATCAGCACAAATAATTCTATTGAGGTTTAGACAGAACTGTTTGAGAGTGAGGTATTATAAACTGGTCCAGATAATTTTGCCTGAATCTTCATTACAAGACAGCACTTTACTCCTGCTCCCCAGCCAGGCACTATTTGCAAAAATAGAGCTTAGTCTGTGATTGCACGACTTGTTCCAACTGTCCTTCCTAGGCACTCAGGAAAAGGAAAGCAGAGGCTATTAACAGATCTAGAATGAGTCAGCAATGAGAACATTTGAGACTAGGTGTGAAGGATCAGGAGGCCTGTACTGGCTAACATTAGGTGTGGCTGCTCTATACCCTAAAGCTCTTTACAAACGGCAAGGTGCATTCCTTCCCTAGAAATCTAACAGGCATTTCCCTTTGACTCTTCCTGCATGTAGCACGTGCCTCCTGGTACCCAGCACTTTCTTCCAGGAGTCTCAGAATTATCTGAGTAATGCAGTTATAGGATCCGTGAGGATACCTGCTGTGTTTCTTTGTGGACTTGGAAACAAACATGAATCATTCTCTCCTGGAGAAATTTCACTCTTTGTAACAGAAGCAAACAAAACATGACAACTGTTGTACAACTTTCAATGTTTCAATATTTGCTTTCATTCCAAATCTGAAGGAAATACAGTCTTCCAAATAGTTCTGAGACTGTGCTGAAATGTCCATTTAGGATTTGAAGAGCCTAGGATAACGAATCAGATGACTCCATCTTTTACTCTTGACCAGAGGCACTTGAATCCCTTAAACTGTCCTGTTAAACAGATGTCTCTATCAACTATTTTGCATTCAGCACAGATCTGCACTGCACTGAGGAAAAAATTACCTGGCTGTGGTTTCTCTAGGCACCAATTTTGAGATTTTGGTTGAGGTAAAGGAGTGGAAGTTTCCCCTTCCTACAGATTAACATTAATAACACTACTGAAAAAAAAGTTGTAATGATTTTTAAACAGATTAACTTCTAGATCTAGTTATATATAGATACATATCTATGATGTTTATATTAGATTATTTTTTTTTGCTTGTATTTTCCCCACAAAAATCCCTTATGAATCTGTGGTTTGGAAACATTTCAAATCACATTTCTGCAGAGCGTAAGCAAGCATGTCAGTGGGTTTAGGTCTTAAGTTCAAATTCTTCTGCTTAATTACATATTTATAACTCACACAAGTTCACTATGTGAATACTCCACTTAAAAAGCTAATGAATTACTATGCATTGAAGTAGCTGTGCTTTATGTCAATCTATAGTGAGTCAAAGGTGGAGGAAAAATGTAATGAGGAGAAGACCTGTTTTGCTATAAATGTCTCTCAGCTCATCATACACTCCTTGCTCAGGACCCAACTGTTATTACTGCTATGGGACCCAAGTGTTACTTTGCAGCTATAAGCAAAGATGTGTTTCTTCGAGCCAAATGGGCTTAGGTCCCAGCTCTTTCAAAGTACATCCAGCTGTCTGATGGTATGAAACTGGTATGGCAAAACTGCACCGAGCAACTGGATCATGCACCATTCTAGTACATGGTAAAACACTGTAACATTGCTGTGACAAATTACAATGTCAATAACAGAGCAGTTTAATGTCCTTGAGGAGGAGGACTGTCTGTGCTAAAGGCCTAAGCCTATTTCAGCTGTCCTTAGTAGCAGTTTTTTCATCGACTTTCAGTGGCAGGAGGGTTAAATGTATATTGAGTTTTTCTGAAAATCTGGCTTCGGATCAAGACTCCTAGATCTAATTTTAACTCTATTTGCAGTGTGACTGGTGCCAATTACTTAAT
The DNA here is from genome assembly GCA_022605575.1 of Laterallus jamaicensis coturniculus. Classification (NCBI taxonomy): domain Eukaryota; kingdom Metazoa; phylum Chordata; class Aves; order Gruiformes; family Rallidae; genus Laterallus; species Laterallus jamaicensis. Next base: position 14,896,110 of record JAKCOX010000015.1, read on the forward strand.
TTCTGTGCTTTTGCTACCATAATGCTGTTGAATTACTTTGGCCATACCAGAAGTTTTCAGACCAGTTGAATGCATTTGACACATTCTCAGATCATCTGGAGCAGTTAAGAGGCATGACAACCAGGGAAAATGTTCATACCATCTGACTATTTCCAAGCAGAATATTTCGCATTTTTTTCAGGGAGGCTATTTTTACCCTGAGAATTTAAAAATATGCTGAAGCAGTTAAACAAATGGGAGGCAAAATATTTCCAGGCTCTTTACTTCCTACTTCCAGTGAAGGGGGTGGGAGGTGGGGGTGTACTTTTTGAATATTGCTTCCTAATTTCTAAACTTACCTACTTTCATAACTTTGAGAATAGAATTTTACCTGCCCTGTACTGCAAAAAAATAATTTGCCATGTTCCTTTTTGACCAGTGTAAAAGAAACAAAGGTTCTCTGCCCTTTTTTTGAATTACTGCATCAAGTAACTGCATAAATTAAATTTATGTGCTACTTATGTAAGATTTCCTTAGCTGTTACCTTCTCAAAACAAAATTTGAAGGCTGCCTTTTTAGTAAAGGTTAGAGGTAAAAAAAATGATAATGAAGCAAGGATTCCCTTTGTGATTTGAGAGGGTACCAAATGAAAAGCATCTGAATGACTTGAGCTCCTAGAGCCCAACTTAAAACGTGGTGTAGGCAGTCTTAAACACATCCAAAGGGATGTCGAAATAGTGAGACAGGAATACTGTAAGTACACAAAGGATTCTAACTGGTATTCTTGGAAACCACAAATCTGATGATTCTGGACTATGTTTTCTTAGGCTAGAATAAATTAATCCCATCTTCTTCCTGCTGCTATATGTCATATAATTTATCTGTAATACATTATGATGCTTCAGTGTATTATACAGCAGATGGCTCATGTGACATGGTGGTGTAAATAAAATGATGCTGAGAAGGCCAGCTCCAAATCTCCTTTGGGTAAACTCACAAAGCAGTGTAGCATCTGCAGCTTAATCTCTACATCAGAGAAATGTGGAATAAGAAAGTATTAAAATTGCTTTTTTCCATCTCTGAGACACTTCTCAGTTGGAAGTTTTTGCACTTTCTTGGTTTCATTTTTATTTATTCTAACTCATTATCAATAGGATGCTGGATGATAAAAACTGTTTAAGAGAATATAGGTGCAGGCTGGATCTGAATCCCCATGCGTGGACATGGTTTAAAAATTCAAAGGTACCAATTTTTGGTAAAACATAGCTAATTATTAGAAAGAATACATTAAAACATATTTGTTCTGGCACTTGGAAGTCATGAAAGCTTTAGGGTATTTGTGCTTCCCATGTGTGTATAGCAAGCGGATGAGACAAAAATCAAATCCATTTTCCAGAATGACAGAAAAGGTAGCCAGGTCTGCAAGCCCCCATTGCTGCAAGTGAATCTGGACCTTCTCTACTAAAAAAGCTGATTTACTTACCTCTTTAGTCTTAAAAGATTCCCCAATGACATAGACATCTTTAAACCTTCTTAAGAAAGAATTACCTCACAGATCTTCATTAATCTTGAAGTTTGACATCTTAAAACCATTCCCAAAGCTCTAAATTGAATACTGGGTGGAGGATAAAGTTTGGTGTCTTCATTTACTGAATTGTTAATTAATTCCTTTCGAACTAGGCCACAAAGAACCTGAGATTTGCTTCCTTTTCTTGATCAGTTTTCTGGCTAATCTTACCACTTGGAGCTTTCCCAGTTGAAGAATATTACAGAAACATCCAAAGCCTAAAAGATGAATTTTTGAACTGTATCTATTCTCCGCTTAAGAAAGCACTAATCTTTCTGAGATGGGCTGCAATTTATTTCAATCACTCTGGCTTTCTTACGACTTCATTTTAGCTAGGATGAAAATTCAACTCTTTTCATATGCAAATGGAAGTAACTGCTCTATAAGGTCTCGAAGAATCCTTTCCTTTACATTTAAACTACCTGGCTCAAGATTCTATTTTAAGCAGAAAGAATAAGACTGCCAGTTATGCAGTTAGGGAAACATTTAATTAGATTCTCTTTAATGGCTGTTTTTGAGACTACATTAAAGCATTTTAATAACCTGTCTTTGTTGCTGTAGAATGACCTTTTAATGTGCAGGGTTTTTTTTTTTTTACAATATGTTCTCCTCCTTACTTCACCCTGCAAAGTAATTCAATAACGTCTTGTAATCTGTTGTTGGGCTCAACTAATTTTTCTGCCTGCTGAATGTCTGGGAGCTCCCCAGCACTCATGGTTTCCTGCAATTGCAAGAGTACTGACACCATGTGAGTAACCATTAACCAAAACAGAAATGTTCCTCCTCAGGTTCTCTATGTCACAATCACAGGCTACAGCACAGCACACCCCACCTTAAGGCTCAGTCGTAGTGCAATGAGGAACGTGTAAAACTTAAGCAGTGGCAACATGAAAGCAAGTCTCTCCTTTCCTGCCAGGAGCAAACACCTGTGATGTATGGCACTAAAAAACCTGTTGTGCATCACCAGGAGTTGTTTGTAAAGAATCTATTTGATCCAGAAAAAGCAACACACTCAGAAAATAAAAGAAAAATGCAGACAGCACGTCATTTATAAACCAGCTAATTTATTGATTGTGTCCATTTCAGTCTGGCACACCAAGACAAGAATTTTTAGTGTGTGCAACGAGTGATCCTCAGAAACCATGGTAGAAAACATCCAGGCTTACCTTAGAATATAATGAAAAATTTCTTAAACAAGATCAAAATTTCTTTAATAAGAAATTTAATAACAAATTTCTTTAATAAGAATTTTTTTTCCAAGCTAGAAACCAGCATATGATTTAGGCCTAGTTTTGTTTGTAATCAACCAATACTAATCTGGAATAGTTTGAGTGCCAACACTGGAATTGGAATAACACTTGAGTTAGAGGAGCAATAAAATACAGACACTAAATGTTAAATCTAACTCCAAATGTCTGTAAAGCGTTCTAGATGTTTGAAGACTAATGAGTCTGCAGTTCATGCTAAAAATAATCAGTTTTGAGGAATCAGTTTCACAGCCTCATCCTTTCCACCCTAAAAACTCATTTCAGTGGCTGTTACATAACTCAGCCTGAACTTCTGTCCTCAGTGGGATGCAGCTGTCTTGGCTTGTTGTGGCAAGGGGATTTTGAAGGGTTGCTGACTGAACCCCTGAGCAGAGATGATGCTCAAGATCAATGTTTGTATCTAATTTTTTATTGGATTCCGTTAAAAAAACCCTGTGTGCCACCTTGTCTTTAGACAGGATCAGGATTCCAACTGGGACTAGTGGTATAGGACAACACTGAAGAGGCAGTTTTCATGTTGGAAAAGTATTAGTGATAAAAACAGAAGTGCATTATTCAAACACCTGCACCTTTTCCAACTAAATTGGTTTGTCAGGAAATGAGAGTACTCCTGTGTTTAACATTCTTCCACTATTTATAAAAATGCACTGATGCATGGTTACTGGTATACCTGCAGTTACCCATCACAGGAGGTAATCAGTCTGTTTATCAGTGATTCTGAATTCCAGTTTCACTGTGGAAAATTGGGTTTGTCTGAGCTTAAACAACTGACTGCACATGTTCAGTTGCTAGGGAAAAATAGTTTTCACTCTTACACTTTTAAGTTGGGAAGTACATACATTTATGGGGAATTTTTTTCTTGACCCACTCACTATAGCAATAAAAATTGAGCTTTGAAAAGTTTGTTCTGTCTAATCTCCATTTATATCAAAGATTGTTAGGGTTTCATTAGAAGAGAAATTTGTATTTTAAATTAGTAACTCCAAGAAATATATCTTTGCTTTAAATAATCCAGTTTCAACTTTCTCTTATACTTATACTTTCTCTATACTTTCTCTTATGCTTCAGGATGCATAAGAAAGACATAGAGGACTAGCTGAAAATGAAAACAGTAAATGAAGTCATACCTCAACAGCTGCCTTTGCTCTTTCAAATTCCTCCTCCAAGGAGTGATTTCTGGAGAGAAGAGGCCCTCCCCAACGTTGCTCCTTAGTTGATCGTGCCTAAAAAATAAAATAATAAATCACAAAAGGATGATATACTCTCTGCTACATTTCTGAGTTATTTCCTTAATTGCCTAGAGCCCCAAGTGACCTTTTGCTTGGGCAAAACATGCATGTGTCCCTGCATGAATTCCTTGGAATTCTTTTGCACTGTAGCAGAGATCATTCCTCATGGGAAGCAGTGAAATTTAACTTTTCCAGACTTTTCACTCAAGAGGCATGAAAGAGAGAGAGACATCCAAGGCAAGACAATGCAGGAGATGGGCTACAAAGGGAAGAGCTGACTATTTTGCATAAGATTTTTACCATAATTGTTCCTTCTCCTGTACTATGACTGCAGCAACACATTCAACTCACTATGCTCCAGGAAGAAAGCAACTCCTTTTCCCTGTACTTTTTTTTTTTTTTCTTTCAGGCTCTGTTTGAGTATCACATTGGAAAGTGAAGTTTGCTATGGATTTCCCTGGAAGATCAAACCTTTTTTACAACCAGCAGCTCTCTCTTTCCTGCTTACTATCACTCAATCTCCTTGGAAGTACATAGCAAGTTTCTCCCTGTTCTTTTATTAAAAACATTTTATTTATATTTGTTTTTCACAAAAGGCACAGCACAAAACCAAACAGTATTCAATGACAGCATAGAAAAGCACAAAGTGGCCTAATCTTGCTAAACAGAACTCTGACTGCTAATCCCTTCCCTTGTGTTTGTCAGAGGTTAAACTCATTAGCCATTTGCCTGACCGTGGTCCCAATTGCATTCATTTACGTAATTATATTTCTGATGACTGTACTTGTAATATTCAATTTCAGTGAAGCATATTGCTAAAAGACTAATTTTGCTTACTTCAGACTTGGGCTGTACCTGCATGTGTTGGAATGGAACTGCTGGGAAGAAAAGTCCAATGCATTCCTGGGCATTCATATAAGCAACATGCAATGCGTGGTCAAACGTATATGTCTGTATGCATACACACATGGCTTTTTACCCAGAAAGATGACATTTGTTTCTCAATCTAGCCTTGAAGTTTACAGTTTGTTCCTGAGTCTCAGGTAGATATTGATGAGTACAGTGTATATTGGGTTGATGATACCCATACGGTTAGAAAAGAATGATACGGGGCAGTATGTGTGAGAAGCATGTGGTGGGGGGGACACTGTGTGCCTTCTCCTGTGTTGGCTTCTGGACTTTGCTGCAAGTGAGAGTAAGCAGAGTGAGAGGAAAGGTTACACAGAGGATCTTTTGTTTCTGTTCTCACATCTACCATCTCTGGTCCATGTGTGGAAAACATCTATTTTCTTTGGTGAGGCCAAGAGATTTCAGGTTGTCACTGAAAGCCCACCAAAACCAATCCTATACACTAAACCCCACCAAAACCAAACCTATACACTAAACAGTTATTTTACTGATTACTAGGATTTAGGGCAGAGAGACAACTGGTTCATATCATCTATTTGTCTATACATCACATCGGTCTTGTCACTTAACATCCACAGGATGAAACTGAAGTTCCACAGAGAATAAATGAAGGTTGTCTGGAATGTATGTCTTTGAGAAAGGTGCTTGGATTTAATCTATAATTATCAAGAGACATTAATCTTATCACTTGGTTTGCAAATTTGTTTAATTGTCCTCTTTGTTTCTCTTACTAATTTTCATTTCTGTTTCCAACTATCTCTTCCTATTTTTTCCAGTAGTTTAAAGCACTTTTAGTGCCCTTTATTTTCTCTGAGGAAAGATACTGATGACTTTAATCAGGTTTTAATTGTCTTTCAAGAGATATAAAGAGATTGAGATCTTAAATTCTCTCATTATGAAGGATTTTATTCAGATTTCAACCTTGTTTGCATCTCTTTTACACTCCCTCTATATTTTTTATAGCTTTTTTTTTTTGCAGCCAGAGTCAACCAAAGTGAGCCAGCCCTATATTCCAGCATCTGTCTTGCTGTTTATACAGAAATCAGGTGATCACCTATCTCCCACTAATGATGTCTGCTTCTACATGCTCTTCATGCCACAGCACTGCATGTGGAGCAGTCATGTTGACATCCTTGTACACTCTGAGCCATAGAAGCTTTTCAAATTGCATTCCAGCATAGTGCTGTAAGTAGAGCCTGCATTATAGTTCTGAAATGTATGATTTTTGAGGTTACTGTGTTGGACTATGCATTTATACAGATGTCGTGGTCACGTGCTCATTTTTATTACTTTCTTTCACTGTTTTTCGTTCCACTCTTGAATTATATGCAAGTTTTATTAGGAATGGCTTGTATATTAATTTTCAAATCAATAATATTGAAGATCATGGTTTCTCTTTGGAAGCACAGAGGAATCACAGAATCACAGAATTGTAGGGGTTGGAGGGGACCTCGAGAGATCATCGGGTCCAACCCCCCAAGAACCCCATGTGATTACAATTCCTAGTAAATAACTACTGAACTTGAGAACTTGTTAGCCAGGTTTAACCTGCTTAACAGCTGCTTTATTCATATTGTGTGGTGCTAATTTTAAAATCAGAATATGGAATGTTAATTCAAACATCTTGCAGTATATCACACAGCAACATTTAGTAACCCGACCTGTAACGTGATCAAAGAATTAAGTTTGGTTTTCTTGACATCAAACTCTGTTGATAGACATTAATTATATTCCTAGCCTTTTCATTATTTACAAGTTGGCTCTTGCAGACTGCTTGATTACTTCTGCTTTTTAATCTTTTGTTTCCAGTGACTGCAGTTTCCTTAGGTCAAGGACAGTACTGTAAATCGTGATGTTCAGAAGGAGTAGTACTGCAGAAAGGGAGAGAGAGCTTGTTGGGGAGTAGAGAGGTGAGTGGGAAGAGGCCAAGGTGCACAGAAGTCCCCTCCTCTGTCACATGCCAGAGTATATACATAGTCCCCACACACTCCCCACAGAAATATACCTTCTCCTCCATTAAATGTACTCTTGCCCTCAAACAGAGGGGAAAAAAGAAGTAATTAACAAAATCCACATAAGCAGCATTTACATATAGACAATGCAGAGTCACACTCTGAGTTGTGATACACAGAAATTAAAGACCCCACAGAAAAAAACACGATGCCTTTCACTACTGCAGGAGGAGAGGGGATGGGAATGGAGTGCCAGCTCCAGCTGGTGATGGGGTGGGACTCTGCAGCTGCCTCCCTGAAGGGAGTCCAAGGTGGGGATGGTTCAGGGTGGAATGGGTATGTCTGAGGCATGGACGCTCTGCATATGCTGTGGTTTGATATGCTCACCACTCTACAGTGGAGGTGCTGTAGCTGATCACTGGCTGCTGTCTTCAGGGACAAAATCTTCCATTCCAATGCATTTGCTCACACTTTCCTGCGCTTGTAGTCTGCTTATGTGCTCTTGGACCTTAACTGTTGGTGAGAGGCTTAAATTATAGTCTTAACTTTTGAGCAGGTCTTCAAATAATGAGCTAAATTTGTCCCTTGTACCTCTTCGTTTCATTAGAGTAACTAGCACATCCCAGAAGACGTAAGGCTGTTAGTCTTACTGTAGCTATGTGGGAGCAGGGGGGAAGAAATTTTGCAATCTAAATATTCTTGCCCCAAACTGCAGATGTGTAAGGTTTACAGGCCTTGTGCTGTATCTTTGTCCAAGAGTGCTGATGTATCAGAACTAGGCACAGTTTTTTGGCATGTCAGGGGTTTTGTGCATGCATTCTGCACTCATGCATGCATGTTCACTCAGAATACATGCACAAAACCCCTGACATGCCCAAGGAGGCGGTCAGAGAGTTAACACATGAGCAGGCTTTCTGTGTACACAATTGAACATATTGTCTCCCTCTGCAGTTTGTAATTGTAAGAGAGAAAATAAACCTTTAAAAGTCCCCTAGCACTGTAGAATATCTCTACAAATAAAAGCATAACACGGAACTGTTCAGAATGGCAGATAAAAGAAGAAACAAATGGGCCAATGCAATTTAAAAGTTAATAACAGGTAACGGATGACGTGAGTAGAATATTGAGAAGCAAGACAGCCACATCCAATGACAGCCATCGTGCTATTGCCCTTTCCAGCCATCAAACACATTTCTTCCTTATTAAATCAGAGCTTGCCTTTGTGATTTTGTATTGGCATTAAGTGCTGGTAAACACAGGATTTTGTTAAGAAGATTGCATAATTTTAATGAAAATATGACCTAGTTACTTAGTATTTCACTTTGAGGAACTAAATCTAACATGTCAAAGATGACTGATGAGGGTGATTGTCTGAGAAATTGCTGATGGAAAACTGCAGCAAGACAAGATGAAATCTTTAGGGTATGGTAGAATCCGTTGCATATGCAAAGATTACCCTTAAATGAGATAGACACGATCTATAAAGGACAAAGTATGGAAAACATATGCTCTGAAGCTCTAACGTGATTCCCTTTACAAGCAGATTAAGAACCCAGTGGAGACAGATGAGCCTGTTTGTTGGGAACTGACAACTTTGACAGTCCAAGTATAAGCAGGACGAAGCAGACAGTGAAGGAAAAGACTAAATTTCTAAGTAAACCACCTAGAATAAGAACAGATTATTTCTCTGCACTACTAATTACCAGTTTAACAACACTTCATGACTTGAATGGATCACAAGTTTGAAAAAAAGCATCTTATGATAAATCAAAACATGAAATACACCAAAACCATAGATAATAATTGTATACTCTTCCTTCTTTTTCAAGTTGTCTGATTCAACTCACATTTTATATTTTGAAATACCCATCATTATATAAAATTGTATTGAGCCTCAACTGACTAAACTTACACTGAATTAAAAATGTGGATTGTTACGTCTACAGTTGCTCTAGTGGAAGATAAACAGGAAATTTGCCATATGAAGTAAAGATTTTATATACTAAAATTCTAACTGTTTCTACAGGAAGCCACAACACTTAAATTCTGTGACTGTCTACGTGATTTACACACATCTCAGTTGAGCACAAACTTCCTGGCATTTAGATGTATTAGGCTGAGGGACAGCCTCTTAAAAAGGGGTCAGAGGTACTTAAATCGGACAAAGCATGTGTAAACGTGCTGTCCGTCTCAAGTGGGTGTTGTTATGCAATAGTTCATTTCCATTACCAAGATGTATAAATCTTTTGCACAGAAAGGAAAGATATCATGCATTACTAATAGGGTTGGGCTTCGCAAAGGGAAAAAAAAGGAACTTGTTTGTAATGTAATGTAATGTAGAGATAGGGAGGTAAAGGAGACTTTTTTTCCTAATCAAAACACAGGAATGCATCCTGATAACTGGGTTCTATTTCTATTTTCTGCAAGAACTGGTGCATGATCTCAAGAATGACATTTGGCATTTTAGTGTTTATTTTTCCATTTTCAAAGCAGGCTATTATTTTCTATTAATTTCCAGATTTTCCATTTGACAAAAAAGTTTTGAAGTTTGTGCCTAAAAATAGCAGTGGAAGATGAGAAATTTATTTTCAACTAAAATTTAATCCACCAAACTCTCCTTCCTCTGCCAGTGGCATCGTTCAAATTTGAAATCAGATCTATGTGAATAGATAAATATATGTTTGTACATATATATGCATACATAAACCTCTAATCACTTCCACAACGTCCTGTCTAATATGCAGTATGGCAGTGGAACTAGGCAAATCTACAAACCTTCAGCCCAGAGCCCTCCATATCAGAGCTCCTTTCCCAACAGGAAAAAGTCCTTTGACCATGCTGCTCTCCCACTGCTAATGACCATTAGTTTAATGATCTCTTCCTGTATTCTTCAGGCATTTCCCAACTCTGGGAAATTCCCAATTCTTGGTTAACCAAGTGATCTCAAGAACAGATATATTACTGGGAGAGGGAGCCGTTAGGAGTTTGAATTACAGAACTGGCGGAATAGGAAAAAGACGGTGCTGTAAATTGTAGCTTGGATTCTCTCTCTCTGTAGAGGAAGGTCACAGCTCTCTGCACCATTAAACTCTGAATGTTTGAGATGCTGACATAGTTAAGCTATTTCATAACATATTAACTTGGAGGCTATGTGAGGACTTGGCTGTATGAATCTTTGAACTGATGATCCTGAAAAAATATCCCTTAACTATTTCTTCCAGAATATGAACAGTTAGCCAGTGGGACAGTTCCTTTTTATTGTTACTAAACAATTCCTTTTTTTTTTTTTTTAAATAAATCTACCAAATTGTCTTACCTGTGTTGCAGGTGCAAGTTCTAATTCTGACGTTGAATCAGAGTCCAAGGCACTCTTGACATTGGTCAGTTCAGACTGTGATCTGTTTTCTGTGGACCTAGAAATGATGCATTTACATACTCACCACTGCATGCTAAGACATGCTGCTTTATAACTTTCAGGTTCGCAAGCACATACTGATTAATTATAACTGAATTGTTGAACTTGCAGATAGGACAGGTGCCTGGCCCCTTCTACATGTTCCCACTCTTTTTTCATTTGCAAACAGACAAATGTTAATACAAAACAAAGTCAGGCCTGATTCACCAGTACAGCCCTGACTATGTATTGGCATGAAACCCATAGAATGGTATGATGACTTTGCCTGTTCTGCTATGCTTCTATTTCATAGCCAGGCAAAATGAGGTCAGGCAATGACACAAGACTTTACCTGGTGTCAGTGCCTAAGAATCAACCAGTATGTTACAAGACTTCACCTTGGCATACATGCAGGCGTTTTTGTGCCACAATAGCCTAATATTTTTTCTTCTTAAAAAATGAAACTTTGGAGACCAAAATTGAGTTAACGGTGCAAAACTTTTTTAAAGCTCTAAGTTAATGAAACACACAGATGAAGGGCAGGTTAAGATACAGGATAAGCATCATTTGGTCAGAAAACTGCTTCTAGCATATGAAAATGCTAATCATGGTAATGCATAATGTAGTAAATGAGTGTTGCTTACGTATCAGGAAGGCAGTGGAATTAATCTATGTGAGCTGTTCCCAAAGGCAAAGTCCAATTCTTCCCTCATTTACATTCTCCGCAATTCTAGTTGAACTGTGTGAAAGAGCCAGCACTTGGCTGGGATATTTTATCTTGCCTCTTCCAGTTATACACAGAAATTCTGCCCTCTTGGTAGCACAACTAAAATACTCTGGATATCCAGTGACTGTCAAATTACTGCCAAGTATTCCATTTTTACTCATTTTACTCACATGTTTGTAGTTGGGTTTGTATCACCGCAGACCCCTCTAGAATTCTCACCACCATTTATTTAGTAATTGCACCTGCCACTTTTCACATTAAAACTTGCTGGCAAAATGTCATTTTATAGTGTACTTGCTTGTGATACATTGTCCAAAATGTCTGCTTGAACACATTAAATGAAACCATAACAGATGTAATAGCATGGCTGTCATCAAGTGAGCATTTCTGTGAATTAGGAGATCTGGGCTGGAAATAATTTTGTAAGGAAGGCAAAAAAGTCGTACCATAAAAGCTCCTTTGATTGAGCTCTAGATGATGACGTTCTCTCTGTAGAAGGGTGGACCTTGCTACTCCTGTCTCCATGATAATTGACATCATCCCATTTCTCTAACTGCGTCTGAATATCAACTGAAAAATAAGAAAATAGGAATCCATTAAAGAAACTACTGCTGAAAATTTTAGCTCCTCTGTGAAATGCAGGTTATAGAGAAAATGGTACCACCAAAAACTATATTTTAGTTAAGGTCCAATATACAGAAATGTTGTGCACCCTTCTAGCTGATAATTTTGTGAAAACATTTGTGATTTCACAACATTTTTCTACATCTATCAGCCTTCATGGTCAGAATGTCAGCAGAAGTCTCAAAATCAGTAAAATTTATATGTAATTTATATAATCACAGAACCATGGACTAGTTTTGGTTTGAAGTGACCTCGAAGCCCACCCTGTCCCAACCCCCTGCCATGGGCTGCCCAAAGCCTCATCCAACGACACCTTGAACCCTGCCAGGGATTCAGGGACAGCCACAGCTTCTCTTGGCAGCCTCTGCCAGGGCCTCACCACCCTCATCATAAAGAATTTCTAATATCCAATCTAAATCTACCATCCTTCAGCCTAAGACCATTACCCCTTGTCCTATCACTACATGCCCTTGTAAACAGTCCCTCTCCGGCTTTCTGTTAGAGCTGTGACAAAATTATATGAAGTATTTGATAACTTTTGGATATATTTATTTTCCTAATTGCAGTCAAATTGTAAAAATAAAACTTCCTTTAGTGCCTACCATTTCAAAATGACTGTGGATGCAGTGATATTATTCAGTCCTACGTTGGGCTAGCTTTGCAAAAATCAAACGTTCGGTTCCTTTTTGAAGACAAAGTTCTCTCAAAGAGTTTCAGTGCTGATGAATGGAAAATTCGCTACCTTGGTATAAATTACATTTACCTTGCAAATTTCTCAGCTGCGGTGCAAGTAATTTAGTTTGGATGGAACTAAATTAAATTTACCCTTTCCAAAGCTCATCTATAGATCACGCTTGGCAGGATATTGAGTTGTGTTCGGGATTTTTTTTTCAATCTGTACAAATATAGCTCTTTTGTCAAGAATGGAGGTTTGTTTTTTTTTTCTCTTGTATGCACAGATAAAGCAGTCTTTGCAAATCTCATATGTATTTCAGACATCTGCAGCTCTGTAAAGGACATCCAGGATGGGCTGCCTCTGATTTGTGTCCTTTACCAATTTCTCATGATTTTTCTACCATTTTATGGACCCTAAATTTTTTTTTGAAAGAATCCTTTTGAAACTTTATTTGCACATTTAGTGACAACTTTATAGGTATAGTGGCAAAGGCAAGAGCAGAATGTGTTTACAGTGTTTCAAGTAGTTTATAATGTGGAACAGAGGTTACACTCCCTGCTAAAATGCAGTGCAGCAATTCTGGTGTTGCCCATCCTTTTGTGATGGTAGCAAGGAGAAACTTGTGCTGAGCAAGGCCATGTAGCACTGATATAATAGCTACGCTCTTACCTAAATCTAGTGAAGACTTGTCTGAAACTCTGACAGTCTGGGCTTTCTGCTCAGTATCCACACTGATAAGGTCAGAATTGTCTGTCTTCTTTCTGTGGGTTGAAGCTTTTAAGCCTTCACTTCTTGATGGATTCTCTGATTTCTTTGCTTTGTTTTGGGTTTGTAAGACAGGTTCACTAAGATCCAAGAGATCCAGACCTGTTGATAATACTTAGAGACAAAATGTTAGAATTCAGTTTTGTTTTAATTCCAATAGCTCACTTTAAAAAAATTGTTTCAATTTGAAAAAAAAAATGCTGATGCATTTGGCTAGAGCAGATGTATGTTTCCTGTCTGAAGATGATGACCAGCATATGCAAATATGACTAGGGATTTCAGGTGCTTAAATGGATGCTTTAATAAAGCTCTATTTTTATAAAATGCTTTTTCTCTGAAAATCTGAAAGAGATCTTAGGTGTAAGGCTACTCCACAGATCTTCTTTGGTTGTGAGGTTTCTGTGTACAGTTAAGCTTTTAGTAAGATTTTGTTTAATCTTTTGATTTATCAAGTACTGTTAATAGCTGCTTAGGGCACTGCTGTTGTGCCTGGTGCCATTAGGGAAAAAGCTGAAGGGTAGAGAGCTTCTTGCGTGGACTTCTTGGGTCATAAAGGAATAACAGTATGTTTAGTAATGGTTTCTACTGTTGTTGGTGTTCATCTTTTGGGGGATAAACTACTTCTGTTTCTCTTAAGGACTGTATCAGTATAAAAGGCATGTTCAGTCTGAGTTCTTAATTTAAAAGTTGCTCATAGAGTAACATTTAAAATTCTTTAGCACATGAAAGATAGAAAAACTTTATCATCGTTTCTAAGGTAGGTGGTTTTGACAGATCAATTTATATGATCTCTTGCAGTGCTTTATCTGTGTTCTTCGTAAATCACTGAATTTCATCAATCTTCATAGAATAAGAAATTTTTATTTTGTTATTAAATAAATCTTATTAACTCCTCCAGATCTGACCAATATTCAAGGCAGATACCGGATCTACATATACTTACGTTGTTTACAACAAACAGCACTCTTACACAACCTGAAATATTTCTATTCATCCCTGTAATATCTTTAGCTATATATAAAAGGAAACAAATATTATTTACAACTGTTATTTAATTCAGTGTTTTGGTTTTTGCTATTAGAACTTGCATATTGCTTTAGACACATATTAATTAGATCTGAAGTTAATCACCCAGCTGGAAATTATTCATTTTAATAATTTGCATGTATATAAATTTTAATTAAATGGCTTCTAAGAAGCCAAATCATTTTATGAGATAGCAATAGAACACAGTAGTGCTATGCTAATTTTATTGTATCTCAGTTGACGTGCCCAACGTCTTTGGTTACCTTTGCACAAATACCAGATAGGAGGAGGCCAATCTCTAAAAACACTTCCAAAAGACAATATACTTCAAATACAACTCAAGTTAATTCAAAAGGCTTTCAGGATTCATTCTTACTTTTTATTATCTGCCCTACTGTCTCTTCACAACACAAAGGAGCTAACAAATGCATTAGATCCTTTCACCAATAAAGTCCGGACTCAGCCTGGATAAACTGTTCTGATATAACTCTTCCCTCTTCTCTGACATCCCATCCAAGTTTTTATTAAAGTAAATCTTCCTATCGAAAGGAATGAGATTTCTTAAAGCCAGGCTAAATGTGGTTTTCTAACAGGTTAAAATTTTGCAAAAAACAAGATAGAGAATTGCTCAAATTGGTAAATTCTTCCTGTTGAACTTAAACAAGTTCCCTTAAATTCAAACCCAGAGATCTGCTAGAATACACATGATTTGGATCATACCAGATTTGCCCTCAAATGTGATGAACTAAGTGTTTTCTACTAACAGATGAGGCAATTATAATCTAATACCAGCTTGTAATTTTGTGCAAGTAGTAACAAATCAAGAAATCACTTGACAAAAATGTATGATAATTAACAGAAAACTAAAATTATTTATCTATAGGGAAGTAAAGAATTTTGTTTACCTGCAGTATTTGATGTTACAGGCCTTGCCACAGCTTCTGGTTTAGCTTCACAGAGAAAGTCATCAATGGAGGGGCTCAGAAGAGGTCTGCTTTCTTGTTGCTCATTCACCAGCTAACAACAAAAAAAAAGCCAGGGTTCACAGTGTGTTGTGGGGATGCAGAATTAAAGAAATCAAACATATTCTCACAATATCATGCACTTTATTTTTGACTGTGAGAGAGTAAGATATTGCAATCAGAAGATGTACAAATAGCTCTGTGCTTAAAATAATAAAAAAAATCTGTAGTCACTCTTCTGGGGCAAAATTGTATTTTGGTTTTACAAACTGCACAAAAATAAAGCAGAAAGGTGATTTTTTTCCATAGCAATTCTCACATACTATTGCTTACAGGGCTGAAGTATACAAGGCCTGATGTAACTCCTTTAAATCAGTGGGTGAACTTGGCTGCCTTTATCACCAGGAGCCTGAGCTGGGCTTTTTTTAGTATTTGGAAGCAGTGGTTTTTTTTCCCAGGTTACATGTCTCCCCTCTGAACCTGCACTTCCTGCATGAGTTTTGCCTGTGTTAAGACTCCTAATACAGCTTTTTATTTATGAGCAGGTTTTTATTGTAATTGCATGAATGCATTTGATTTCTGCTACCTAAAAGAAATTGGTCTGCTACAGGCTATTTCAGGTATTAGGGATTAAAAGACAAAATGGTAAAACAGTCTCATAAATAAAGGTCTCCTCTCTGCAATCTATCTCTGATTGGTGGATCAAGACCTAAGCTGAGCTGGATGGATGTCTGATGGTGGCCTGCATTTACTTTATCTTTAATAATGTGGAAACATTTTCCCTCTGTCTGTTGCTTTCATCTGGAGCTATTTCAGTTTTACTTTTATCCTCTCGGCTCTTCTCTCCATCTCGTTCTCTTGTTCCATTGTTGAATAGTCAATATTTTCTCTCAGATCTATTTGAACTTTTAAATTTAGGATGCTAGCATGGACTAAAACTGACCCAAAAAATGTATTTACTCATCCTTATTTTATATTTGTTAATCACTAGCATTCAGCTATTCTAGTAGCAGGTGTGCTTGTAAAGTTATTACAGTAAATCAGCTTGGATTCACTGTTGTCCAGTACCTGATTTCTGTATGACAAAGTTGCAAGAAAAGACTGGAGCTCTTGAAACAAAAAGTCCATTATTTTGATGGATCAGACATTTAAGCTGCTCCCTAATGCTGACTGTCTGTATGATACGTGCACTTACTCACTTGCCCAGGACATTATGGTTTTGTACTGAAATACCCGTTTACATGAGTGACATGGAAGACAGATGAGTGATTGCCTGCCCAACTGTGTGTGGCAGGATGTGCACACGTGAGCACTTAATTTAGGAATCTGGCAGTGATGTCCCAAACTCTTTTTCTGCATTTGTTAAACCCAGACTGGAGATGCACATAACAGGTGACTTAATCATGTGGTGAAAAAGTGAAGGTGGATGTCTATGTTAATTCTTGTTCAAATTGCTCTTAATATTTTAAAAGTTTCTTTATGTTGAAATTCAGGTATCAGCTAAAAATTCCTTAAAAACATTTTTCTTTTTGCATTTACACATTCTATTCTAGGAATAAGCACCAGTAACAGCTGCTGCACTTTTGCAACAAGTTGCATACTCTGCTGTACATAGCATCCAACAGAAAGACTGTCAAAGCCTCTGCATCAGCCTGATCTTCAGTGATCTATTCTGTGATACATAAAGAAGTAAAGCGTAAAGAAAAGTCCTCCACCATTTGGAGGGAGTCATGAGGGAAGAAAGAGGAGGTTCTAGAGGGATCTCTTTAAATGTAAGAACTTTACAGAAAATAGTCTGTTTCTGTATTTGTTAGAGTGTATCAATAGGGTACAATAGCACATAAGATCTGGATGCTTATCAAATTTCCCATTACAATCCATAGAAATTTTCTTTAATAGGAAAGAATGGGAGAAGGAGGGGATGAAGAAGAATTTTGAGAACCAAGACAGTGAAGAAGAGAAAATCTGAAGACGAACTGGAAAGGCAATTTATTGCCTAAACCTGTTGCAGGGGTAAGGGAATAAACTCCAGGAATAGCAGCAGTAATGCAGAGAATCAAAAGCATGGAGGGGAAGGAAACTTGAATCAAAAAATTCTGAATTTCTCCAGGGTTCAAGTGAAGTATCAAGTAGCAGATGTCTGGCAAGTGTTTTTTATTTTCAAATCTGGTTATTGCATCCCTAGAAATGTCTCTATTATGTCATTTATATAAGAAAGATCTGCTCAGCAGATCTTCGTTAGTTTCTTACCAGCAATGTATTGTTCAAAGCCCCTTGATAAAATTCTGCCATCATATTGAAAGAAGATTGGTGGCAATATCCACTTCATCAACTTTGCCAGAAAACACCAAGATTTAATTTTTACTAAGCTTTGTCTTCTTTCTGCTGCATTTGCAGCAGTTTTTGTTTAAGTAGAAAAAATACAGGTTCCTCTTCTCTGCCTCTCTTACTTTGTGAACATATAGATGAAATTTATCAGAGCTGGGCGACCAAAATGGTCAAAGGAATAAGGAAGACATTTTACTTGGACACTAAAAAAGTTTTATTTGCTTAGGCTAACAAAATGAAGATTGAGTAGGAATCCAATTATTACTCATGCATACATATAGAGAGCCTAGTTAGATGACATTGGAGGAGGAAAGTTATTTCAGCTATAGGGAAAGATTGTCACAACAAAGATCTAAAGTAGCCATCAATAGATCTGGTCTGAGAAATGAAAGAATCTTTCTAACTACCACAGCATTGAAGTGTGTGAATAGTAATTTTTTTTTAGGGTAGGGGGACAAAAAGCCTAACTACGTAAAAAGGCTTTTGAAAAAGATTTCTACATTTCTGTTTATGATGTGATTGCAGACTGTGACTGAGAGGATCCTGTATCCTATGCTAGTGACTAAGGACTGGAAGCTGTAGAGGTATCTTATTAAAAGGAATAGAACATTAGAAAAACACATTTTTCTTGTGAAGCAGACATTTCATGACAAATCCGACCTTAATGTTTAAGACTGCCATGAGCTGGTAATTTTGCTGTAGGTAAGCAGGCAGTAGGGTAGGTTTCTGACATTACTGTGTATGCAATGCCACTTGCTATGTCCTCGGTCTCACACTTTGGATTTCATTTTGCTGCCTCATATATTGTACCAAATTTATCCCTAGTTTAACTCTGCTCAAGTTATTAGAGTTATATCAGGCATGAATTTGGAGTAGTGCTATAAAACATTCATGAGATGAAAACTATTATCTATATTAAAGTAATAATTTATGGTTCTCAAGCACCTTTCAGGGTGAGTATCACAGAACGCTTTAAAACATTCATGAATCAAGCCTGGCACCATCGCAGAGCTGAGAAGTATTATCTCTACGTTGCAGATGAAAGAAGTAAAGCAAAATTGAGCAAGCTGCCCAGTATCACCCAGTGCTGGAGCAAGCGGTGCTGGGAGCAGGAGCCAGGCGGCTGGAACCACTCAGTTTTTATTGCCTGCAGTATTTTTACTCACACCAAGCAACACAGACTCAGCCCGTGAAGCTTGTTGATTTCTGAGTACTAATTTTGCCAGTGAGTGCCATAAATTCTCATAATGTCTCTGAGAACTCAATTTTTCTTTATAGAATCAATTTTAATTAAAGAAAAAACCCACACACTCCTTTAGCTGAAGGATATCTAAAATCTGTGGAGAGTGATACTCCTTATTACTAATATATCTAAAGAGACTCATCCATAGTATAAAATGCTCCTCACTGAAATGAATTTTCTGTGACAGACTTCCGCTGTTGGGTAGCACCAGAGAAAAAGGCTCTTTTCCTCACCCTGGTACTGCTACAGGACTTTTTTTGTTCCAAAAAGCAGGTACCTGATATCAGCCCCACTGCTTAAATTTACTCAAACCAAGGATTTTTAAGCAGACAAGGCCCGAAGGTCTGATCAGGCACTGGTAACTGCTGTGCCGGAGGCCCTGTCTGCCACCCTCAGCACAAGTTGGGCAATCTTGCACCCCAGGATACTGAGGGGAACCACCTTGTCTTCATTTTCTGTGCCCTGTAACCCACCCCATTCCCAGGTGTCTGCACTTACTCAGCTGATTTAGTTTATTACCCACAGCTGCTTTTACTGATGAGTTTTCTTTTTCCCCAGTGTTCTGGTTTGGCTGGTGGTCTTTATGTTGCTCCAGAGTGGCTGTCAGAAAAGAGGAGGTGGTGAGGCACCTCCTGGCAGTTCTCTGAGTGTTCTTCAGGACTGAAGGGTAGGTGGGAGCCTAAAGGATGCTTCTGGAGCAAATGGTTTGGGATCAAAAAAGTCAAGCCCTGAGTGTGTGTGTGTGTGGGTGGGTGGGTGGGTGGGAGGGAGAGGGAGAGAGAGGGAGGGAGGGGAGTTGTTGCTATGGAAGAGGTGTGTTGTTGGCCTCCTGAAAGGGCTCAGTGGCTATGAGAGAGGTGTCTTCCTTTGAGGTAATACCCAGTCTGGTCTCACCTGCTCTGAGACACCCACCCAGCATCTCTTCCTCTGCCCTGCAGTCACCCCCTAGATCCCCCAGGAGTATGCTGCCTGCTGAAAAACCTTTCTGTACCCTTGGCCCAGGGCCCCTCCTCAGGCTTGCTGCTGCCTCATGGTCCTTGCACAGAGTACAGCAAGTGCTCAGCCCACTACCATGGCATGGCGGCCGCTTTGCTGGCCTTGTAAAAACTTGTTTCATCTTCAGCGCCTTTGGCTTGAGTTTTTAATGAAGGTGCTTCTTAAGATACTCGTGTCAGTGGTGTGTTTCACTGTGCTATAGACTATGTGAGGTTACAAATATAGAGAGAGCAGCAGCTATGGCCTTGTTTTTTCTTTGCTCCCAGTCTGCATCTTATGTTGTAGTGAGAGTTATGAAGCACCTAGGGAATAGCCTGATTTAAAAACAAAATTAGGAATGGGTGGGCAGTTGACAGGGTTCCATTGTGAAAACTTTCCCCAGGGCAGCTTAGTTTGGCTTTAAGGCAGAAGAAGTTGGAACATGCCTGGTGCTCAGGGTAACAGCTCAGAGGACCAACTTCTTGTCTTGTGTCATATCTGCAGCTTATAAAGTTCCTCTACACAGCTTGCCCTGCTCATGGCTAAGAGTGCTTTGTCTGCCTTCTTTTATTAGACTGCTGGGCTTATCCTGTGGGAGTACTGGAGCGCACCAAGGCAGTCAGTAAGGTACAGTCCTGACATCCCTTTTTATACACTCTTATTATGCTTGTTCTTGATTTTGATCTGTTTGCACAATGCATGATGTATGTCTCTTTTTAAAATGTTAGTAGGGCAAAATATAATGCTAGTCTTTAAGATAAATTATTTGGAATCTAAACTGGGGGGGTCCTGTCAGGCATAGGCAGCTAATTGGAACCTATGTTTTGAGCACATAGTGAACTAGTTCTCATAAATTAAGTACCTAAACTCCCTCCATGTTCAAAAGGCATAGATAAATGCCTAGAAAAGCAACTCCAAAGGGAAATCCTGCCTGCCTAATTTAGGCTGTCCCTCAGGAGGCTCTCAAAGGCACCTAGCTTTCCCACTGGCTATATATGGAACTTATTTTAGAAGGACTGGTTCAAAAGGCACCTGAAATGTAGAGGTAATTAGCTACCCAAGTTAGTTGGATTGGATTCTACCCATTTTGTCACCTGAGGCTGATTGAATTTAGAAATGGGTAATCCCCTGAACAGTTAGCAGCAGAAGGGCTCCTGGGCATTTACACCTTATGCTGTACTACCTCCTCAGGGTGCTGGTGAGACTGTGGTTGGGCTGCTATCTGCCATTGGTGAAGTAGTCTGACCTAGAATACTCAGAGTGTGGTAATGAACAAGTGGTAGTCAGCATGGGAGAAAGCAGAAACCTTGTAACTCAGGTTTTTTTTATTAGGAAAATTGTAGGTTTTGAATTTAACTCTGTGAAACTTCTATGCTGCTTGGGTGAAACTAGACAAAGAATGAGTTAGATTAATTTTGAGTCGTTTGTAAGTGTTATGCTGTTCTTCTAACCAGACATAACTCCTAAAGCACAAACTCATTCACTAATTAATTTGTATGTTACACAAAAATGGTTTCTTGATAGATACAGAGAACCATTCTGGCATATTACGGTCTTTGGTGGCATTCACTAGGTAGGGTAAGAGGAAACAAGTGAATTCATTTCCACTAACTAGCTATTCCTAAAAGCTGATAAATGGGAACCGCAAGAAGAAATTGAGGTTATTGCTCTCTAGAGCATAACTGGAAGTGCTGGCCTGACAGCTGTGTGTACAGATCACTATCCTGGGAGAATAAGAACTGGAAGACCTCCTTCTCATTGAGGGAGGTTTGGAAAGGGAACTCCTGATAACTTTTAGCACAAATGTAGTAATTTTTTTTTCAAATTGCATGAGTTATGATTTTCTTCATCCACTCTTCTGGCATGTTTATTAATAATTCACAATCAAAACTATCACCTCACTTTATTTACTGTTGTGTAGTAAGTGTGATTGCTACTTGACTTTTTGCATCACCCTTTTGCCAAGGTCATGCTAATCTTTTCTTTGTCACTCTAGTGTGAATTTCTGTCCCAGCAAAACTGACATGTCAACCAAATATCTGGTTTTCACAAGAACAGAGAGTCAATTTGCAGGGGACACACAGTATAACTGACTTCCCCCTAACATGAATTGCAGGAAGCTCTATATGTGAGACAAACTCATTGCACCCTCCAGCAGAGAGCAGTTTGGTGTTGCTGCCTTTGAAGAGTAGTCTTGCTCAGCAGGTGATTGTTGGTAACATGTTGCTCAGTAGTAGGAAATCTGTGGAGTGACCTGTGAATCAGAAGTGACTATATCATACCTGAAATCACACAAGCCAAGTGACCCCTGTGGCCTTAATGCAAACACCTGACAGGGCTTGTATGATGTCAGAGAAGCTGTGGGAAGGCTGCTACAGGCACCATACTGGATATTTAAATTCATGGCCTAGCTGCGCTGTTTAAAACCTGTGCTTGATGGTTAAATCAGTAAATGAGAACTTGCTTATGTTGCACCTTCATAAATAGCAGTCACATTGTTTGGTGGTGATGTGATTTTTGCTGTGATTGCTGTGTCACAGTAGCATCTTATCTGTGTTTAAGCCTTAACCTATGCAAGTTAGGGAACACAGTATCTCACACTTTCCTACGCTCCTCTTGGTCTGTCTAAAGGAAACTAAACATGAGATTTGCAGTTGTACCTGGCTCCTATATTTTGGCCTTGCTTCAGCAAAGCACTTAAACATCTTCTGCAAAACTCAGGGTTAAGAGTGTGTTTAACAGTCTTGCTGGATAAGAGCCATCAGAGAAGAGGAGGAAAGATGTTCTTGTCATATTTTGACTGTGATTGACAGTTTGGCCTTTACTCATATAAAAACAATTTACTGTAAAGCTGTTGCATTAATAACTGCATACTCTCTGCTGTACTTAAGTAAAGGAAGTTATTTATTGAAGGGGTGTTAGAATGGTCCCTTCCCTGTGTATTAGAAGGTTTTTATTTTTGATTTATTTTTCCTCACTTGGCTATGCACTGTCTCTGTGGCGTTACCCTGTAATTGGTGTTTCAGCCTCTCTGCTTCCCCATGTCTCTCTCTGAACTGGAGAACTAATCTGCAGCAGTGATCAAAGACAAAATTAACTCATCATAGATGCTTGGAGATCCTTGAAGTAGTCAATAAGAAATTAGAAAATGTTCCTTTAAAGAAATTATTTCTGTAATGTTAGTTTAAAGAAGTACCTCATCTGTGCTCCTCAAACAGATCACTAGTTAAATCTGATGTGTAAATTGAGCAAACACAGGTTGTGAAAGTCCTGTAGAACAGGAAGGCTGATGAAACCTGATAAAGGTTTCATACTTCCTGATAAAGGCCTGAAGATACCTATATTGTGAGAGGAGGTGCAAGCATTGTGACAGTATGCACAGGGAACAAATGGTAACTTACGATGCTAGGTTCTGGTTTCTGTATCACTCATTGAAGTTACTTTAGTGTGGCAGCTCCAGATGAAGAGGAAGTATAACTTGGAGAACCATAGTTCTCAAATGCTTTTAAATAAGGTGGAGAGGACAGAAACCAGAGGAGGCCCGTCTCTCACTGCAGGTGTTACATTTGTACTCTTGCAGCATCTCTGGGAGAAGCTAATGAAACATTAGAAAGTTATTTAATGTTTTTTCATTAGCTGTAAGTAAAGAAGGTTGACAGCATATGGAACTGAGCAGCATGTACACATTCTTTGGGACCCACCAGTGATCCACAGATAAGTTTAAGAATTTCAGCAGCAGTGGATCATATACAGCGTCACGTGCTATTCTAAGCATGGTACATAATCAAACAATATAGATGAAAGATGAACAACTGTGTTTTTTTAAAATCTGTATGCTATAGCAGCATGAAGACTGGTAAAGATGAAGATGGGAGACTTAATAATATCAAGTATATCATGCTTTACCACAGAATTGACTTTTGTAAACCTTATGCCATTCCTGCTCATTTTCAACTGGGTTTAAGGTGCCCTTTCTCCATTTCCCATACAACAAAGTTCATCTTTTACCATACCCTTGCTGTATCTTTGTATCTTGGCTCTAATTACTGTGAAATCACCCAAATTTTTTCCTTATCCTTTCTGTGGATTTTTCTTTTCAAGCAGAGTTCTGTAGCATATCTAGAATAAGGCTGTAGGTTTGGATGCGTTACTGTGGGCAATCATAGGAAGCAAGTCACAGCTGCTTCTTAAGTTATACAGCCTTTCTCAGGAAGGATCTGTCCTGGTGCATATGTTTGCTTTGACATGTTTTCTGCAGATTGAAAAACTTGAAACTCAAAAGCTGTTTGAGTTTTTTTGGACTTGTAATTCAGCAGGACAGGTTCACTCTATGAACAAGGAGTTCACTGAATACAGAATGACTGTAGTACGTGGCTTGCAACACTTTACCAGGGTAGTATATTTTTACTTAAGAGTATTCATGAATTAAGAACCAACAAATTTCTGGAAATTAATTCTTATTCATAAATAATTTGAAACAGGGTTTAACTGGCATGTTATTTACAAAAAAGTCTTCTCCAGACGTTTCTGTGCTTTTGGAACAGTGAGGCATTTTAAAATGTATGAAACAGTACACTTAGTTTTTTATTTTATGAAAAAAAGATTACACCATCAATTCCCCTGGTAATTTCAAATTAAAACTGTTATTTCATGGAAAATGTATTTAATTTATGTGATGGAAATCTGTATAACTTTAGGCAAGCAGCCAATTTATGACTGTTAGGCATATTGTCAAGGCAACTTTATTATACTCCTGAGAATATTTCTGTTGAAATTATGCATACTGACCTAAAAGCAATAATAATGTTGAGCAGTATTTAACTTAGAGTTGAAGAATCAATCAATATTTGCACTGCAAAGAATGTATTTATGAATTTTGTTTTTTCTTCTTTACTCTTCTTGTATTTATTTGTAAATAGATGAAAAAGATGTTAGCAGTAGGACTGGAGTCCCTTGCTAAACTACTCAAAACTCATTATAAAAAAAATCAAACAAGACAGGTTTGACATGTATGAAAAATACTGCTGCTGAATTTATCATTAATAATTTAAAGAGAACATGAAAATACTATGTCAGGTCTAGTTCTCATAAGAGCAGTGAGGAAGCTGCCACTGTTCTTGGAGCGTACTGGAATAGACAGAGAATTGCTGTCCAAACTACTAACATTGTTCTCTAAAATGGGTGCGATTTCTGCCCTTTCCTATCTTAATGTAAATAAGTTAGTTATGGTGGACTTAATTCTGGTTTAGATTGGTATAATAGAGAACAGAAGTTAGTTACACTCACTTTAATTTTCTGCCATTCTGTTATAATCTGTTATTTAATGAACACTTAGGGAGTGGGCTGTGAGTCAGTGCAAGTCATCCTAAGCTAGAAGCACACACAATTCATTCAAATGGGACTGTTAAATTTTATATGGAAAACTGTGACTATGCAATCAAATTCATGTAGTAAGTTCTTGAAATACCCATCTGAAAATCTACTGACAACAGTGGGAGATGAATATTGGCTATGCTTTACTCTGCCTCCTTTATAGAGTTTGGAAGGAAGTGTTTGAAAGATCTGTCACAGTTTAAAAAAACAACCAACCAAACAGGAAAACAAACTAAACACCCCAAACCCCAGGATAAAATAAAAATCCCAACCAAGGGAAAACAAAACAAAAAAAGAATCCCATGAAACAAACAGCATTGGAATTCAGGCTTACTCATAAGCCCTTGAGCAAATATAAGTGTGCTTGGATCAACAAATGGCATGCAAATGAAGTTCACTTAAAAAAAAAGTTCTTACTCTGAATAACAACTAGTCTCTCTCATACAGAGACCATAAAAAAAGCTTAAGCATCTGGTGGAGTTAATTGGGGTGTAGTCATGAGATGTATCCTTTTTTTTGACAACTTGTGTTGCCTGTGTTTTTTATGGGATAGGATGAATTTAAACACTTCTCTTACTGTGTAATTTCAACTTTTTAACTTTCTTCTTTCTTGTTCAAATTTTAAACCCTAAGTATTCTGTGTGTTAACTTCAAAATTTATAAGCTGTCAATATCAAAACTATACTCTGAGCAGTCCATGTAGTTTATCTAAATTCTAAGTAGGCAGCTCCCATATTTTTCACTTACAAACAGAAGTGGGGATAACTTTCAATATATATTTTGCATTTCTTTTTTCTAATGATTAAATTTTTATGGGCTCCCATTTCTGTTCTATACAACACTGGGGTATATTTGCCACAGGATATTCTTGGATGTGAATTGCCTCCTGCAGGTATTATTTCTTCCTATTATATTTATAGGAATCCTACCATCACTTGCTTTCCAATTTATGTACTCTAAAGAAGAATCTAAATTAGGTGTGATGAATCTGGGACAAATAACTCCTGTGACACTGTGAGATTTGTTTGTTTAAAATCAGGCTGGCAAGGCGTTTAAGCATGCACTCTTACTGCTCAGTAAAGCAGTTAATCATATTTTAAAGCGTAAGTGTGGATCGAAGTAATTTATTGAATCGTATCCTTTGAAGTTCACTGACCTGTAGTAAATTGGTAATTTTGTAGCTGACTCTACAATTAAGTTTTGACTCCAGGGGATATTTAGGTTTAAATTTCTCATTAGAAAATAATTTTGAAGTAAGATTTCTTTCTTCTCCTGACAAATGCAAAGAAGCTGTGAAGAGGTTAAACAAAAATTTTATTTTGGAATTAAAATCAAACTTTTATTCACAATTTTTCTCATTTATTTCTCTGCTTTAGTAGAAGCATCGTGGTTCATAGCTTAACTTCCAGTTTAGCTTTAAACCTTCAGATCCTTTCTTTCACTTTCTCTAGATTCCTTTCATATAAAAAATACCTTTTTTCATTTGTTCTGGTCTCCTGTGAATTATCTTAAAAAAGATAAAGGGAGACAGCAACATGGTATAGGGTTATGTTCTACAAAATCCCATTAATACTGAGAGCTCACACTCTGATGTTTGAAGTGTGAAATTTAGCAACTACTGGATGTTTTCTCACACCAATAAAGTGACTTTCAATGAAAGTGATAGAGACAATCACAAAAAGGCCTACTCAATTACCAAGACTACCCCTCTGCTTACTGTTGCATACTCATTCCTGCTGGAATGATGGTCAAGATTTCCCGTTGTCATATATTGACACTAGAGTCTGCAGTACTTGTTTGGTTCATGTTATCTGAAGACTGGCCTCCAGATCTGATGATATAAAACAACGGGTGAATTGGAAACTTGATTAAAATATAATTAACTGTATTTATGCCAGCAAATAAATGCCATATTTTATAAGGAGGGCTTTGCTAGGAGCAAAACAGTAAAATGTAAATATTTATCTGACTGGTTCTGTGTTGGATATGTTTTTAACATTTTCCAAAGGAAGAGAGGAAAGAAGCATTTCTTAAAATATAAATCCAGGGACCACTGTACGCTGTCACTATTTCTCTTGAAATGAGTATTTAGAGTTTCTTCCTTATAGATCAGATTCCCCTTATGCTTATGTGGAGTTTGCATCCACAGCCAGACATGATGAATCCTCCTTTCATCAAGGTTTTTGGAAATGGGAGATATAACTTTTTTTTTCCTTTACAAAAGCCAATGCTAGAGCATTTGGTCCTTGTGTTTTTCTTGCTTCGTTATAGGGATGGATCAATGTGAATAATTAATTCCTAAGATATGCATTTGTCCATACTGGGTTGGGTGGTGATGATGATTTTGGCCAGGCCTAATTCTCATTACCAATTCAATCTGATTTAGGAAGTTCACAGCCAACTTGGAACTTGAGTGTTTCACCCTGTGAGCAGCAACCACATCCATCTGTTTCATCATGTAAAGACAGACAAACACTTTGATGGCTAAATGTATATCACAATACAGCAGTGCATAATTCTGACTGGACAGTCTGAATGAAATGTTTACAGACACACTAAACAGACAGCATCTCAAAACAACGTTACAGCAACAGTAAGGCTACAGATGAGGTATGCAGTATGGTCTCACACGTACATGATGCAGAGATGGCTATGGAAAATACTCACTTTTTCACTTGATTCTGCTTCCTTTTGGCTTCTGCACCCCTTTGGTGCATAGCAGGGAAGTAGGTATTTGCGTTTAGTGGAAGAAATTACACTCACTAACAGACACAAGCATTTTACTCAAACATTTCTCAGACTATTGTCGAGTAGACTGACGGACAACCACTACAAATGGTGCATTAAACATTTAATGAACCCAGTCTGAACTCCTGGCCCTGTTGAAGCCAATGGAAGCTTTGCAGTTTTATTGTTGTAGGTGGGTAGAGGTGGCAGCATTTTATGTGGGTTTCTAATTGCTTTTTAACCACTTGGTAGAAAATTAGAAATGATGCCTTAAAGAGATCATGTTTTTCCTTTGTGCTGTTACTTCAGAAGCATTAGAGTTCACCACAAGCAAAACATGGTGTTCAACAGGGCCTGAGGAGGAGGTTGCCAGACCTGGTTTTCAAGTAGATGGTGGTATTCCTATAATGTGATGCTCTGTAAGAGGAGTATGTGCTGGCCTTGTGTGCATCTTATATGCTTTCAAAAAGTACAGTAGCTGTTATGCTAAAACATGAAAGAATTAAACAGGATTGTAGATTTTGTGAAAGGCTTTCACATAAGAGTAACTGTGTGGTAAGATTACTTCTGTTAAAGATCCTAATGAGTTGGAACAACTTGTGTGCACTAAATATTAACAGTAAACTAAATGCAATTGCTTGGTGAACAAATTAATGCATGTGAGTAACAGAAGGGAATAAACTCCACTCTTGTAGTGAGATGCTGTAGTTCATGGTAATGCTCAGTCTTCAAGCAACTAATGAAGCTACTTATGGTTTGATGGGTGGCCCAAGGTGTAATGTTTAGTGCGATAACTACATCTTTTCTTTGACTGAAGTTGTAGAAATTAAAGCTACAGGGTGTGCAAAATAATGTATTCTGACCGGGGCCAGGAGTAGAGTCCCAGTGAGAACTGAGGGGTGGGACCTGAGATACTGAAAAGGATACTACTGTGAAGTGCTTGTTTCGTGTTTTTTGTATCTACTGAATATGACTGGTTTATATATGCATGGCAAATGATTATTTGGGGTGTGAATATTGATGGCATGAATGGAAAATTTTAATTAATTTGAAATAACTTTTTTGGAACTGGACATGCATACTGTACTTCCTACAGATCCCTTTATTTGGGGGGAAAATGCATTTTCTGTTTTCATGTCAAAACATCTAACCCCCAAGCTATTTTCCCCACACAAGTGAGGAAAAGTGATGACATTGGTGTGAGATCCTCTAACAGATGAGTTCAACACCACTAAAGCTGAAATTGAACCGGGGTGGGGGGCTAAGGAGCAGGTGAGGTTCCCCTCAGGCTGTGTGTGCTGTTTTGTGTGGGGCTTTTTTGTCTCCCGCTGGGTCACCGCGGTTGGTGATGGAGACTCGCGCTGTGTCCCCGGCCTCCTCAGAGCCCCGCGCTCCGCCCACCTGTGATGTCATAGTAAGGAGGGGCTTTTCTTCTGCAGACTCCTCCCTCGGAATCTCCTTCATCACCATGGCAACAGCCTTATCTGCCGCCCTAGAGCCTTTGCCCTACAACAGCGAAATCAACAATGGCGCGAGTCAGCAGCGAGCCTGGCAATAACCGCTTCCCAAAACCACACCCCAGAACCATCCAGTCATTACACCGGCGCTTAGAGCTGGAAGCAATGCTCGGTTGAAAGTAGAATACACAAAAACTGTTTAAAATAATGAGAAATTATCTGTGACCCTGTTAGTTCCCAACACGATTGGAGTCTAGCCGTAGTCTTGTGATGCGTTAGAGTTGCCCCAATGAAGTCAGCGGGAGTTACAGCACTGCCTTGCTTGGGGCAAGGCTGCCTGCAGACACTCCAGTGCAAACACAAGGCTTTGAAGCTTCTGCAGGAAGCTCCTACTGGAGTAGGGTATAGAGGATCGGCCCCTTGATTCAATTTTAGTTACCCCTAAACTTATATCCAAAATCCCTAGTTTTTGGCTTAAAAATAGCATCAAGCTGATTTTGCAAATAAAGCACAGTTCCCTGTGATTCATGGAGGCAAACTCTCCCTGAAATTTGAATGTATAACCTGTAGGGCTGGACCCGCGTTCTTTAGAACTCCAGTAACATTTTAAAAAGCAGCTTACATTGTATAAACAGTCTGGCTTTTTTGCTAACAGTAAATATGGAGCCAAATTCTGCCATCATAGACATTGCTACAGGTTTATGAAAAAATGTTCATTGCCATTGAGCTTATTGTAATGGCTTTTTTTGAAGTTCACTTTTCTTAAAATTAATTTAATGCATTGTAAACATTCAAGACAAAGTTAACACATTTTTTTGCTAAAATATTTTATGTGCCATACTGTCTTTGCACCTATATTCTTTATTTGAAAACTTTATTTCTGTATTTTGATCTCTTATAGTCTTACAAGTGACAGAGAACATATGAGCGTACACGTAAAGCATAGCAGCAGAACTGTTGTGACCCTGGGTGTGTCTACACTTTAGTATATAGTAAATAAATCGCTATAGTATAGTAAAGCTATACTGAAGCTCCCATTGATTTCCATGGAGATTTTAGCTGTGCAGAGACTGCAGGATCTGGCTCCATAAAAGCAATTTTTTACACTAGACTTAAATATATTTAATACTTATATATTAACAGAAGGGGTTCTTTACTACTACATCATATACTAGGATTACTTTCACTAGTAATGTATTCTGTGCCCAATAAAAAAACCCCACTATTGCTTATAGTGAACTACAGGTTGTTCAGAAACATTTCATTGATTGAGGGTAAAAATATTACATACTGTTGTGGTTTTCAAACAGATTTTATTATCAGTTCAATCTAAGGTTAACTTGCTTGTGCAACACATCACAGTTACCCTACAGAGAGTTCTTTGCATGCTGCAGGAAATTCTCAGAGCAGAAGTGTCATAAATGATATGCATGCTGGATTTGTGAGGCCTTTGATATCCAAAGAACTGCAAAGTCATTGTAAAATTTAATATATTTAATTCAATAAGAATTACTTCTGATTGGTAAGCATATCAAAGGTTCTTGGCCAATTATGTATTTACTTTGTTTATGATTCATATGACATATTCCAGGTCTATGAAGCTTGTTTCTAGTATGACGCATGGAGCTAACATTAGCTAGCACTAATAACATGCTAATTGATCAATATAAAAGGTAGTCCTTTTGTGCTGAGTGCTAGAACAAAATAGTTTATCAGCTAGAGAGGATGCATTGGAAAGCATGCAGTGCTTTTTATTTCTTGCAGAGTAAAAACCCACCAAAGCAAAGGTCAGGTCACTTTTTTGAAGACAGAGCCACTTTTTCTTCAAGGTTTCACCTACTGCCTGAAAAGAGTCATGATACTCGTATTAGTGCCTGCTGTTAACCTTTCATAAACACAACTCTGCAAAACCCTGGGAGTGGTTGATACCATATATAGAATCTCTCATCTGTTTAGAGTGGCTACAGTACAATGTAGGATAGTAATCTGATGCTGTGCTGTTTTTTATGAGCAGACTTTGTATATTCACTAGTCAGAGCAAGTGATTTGATATTACTACTTATTAGGTCTTTCTTTTTGTTTTCCTAAAAGTCTGCATGCAAGTCAGGTGGATTTGTTTCTAGCTGGTCATCCTATGGTATGAAAAGCATTATTCTGAAACTAAAAGTTAGGCAATTTCCTGGATACCAAAGAGAAAGGCTTGTGAAATAGCTTAAATTCTCAGATTCTGGGGAGAGATATGCAGGTGACCAACTCATTGGGAAATCCTGTGTTGTTTTTTTTTTATTTTATTCTGGTAACTAGAAATGTATTTTCTTGTTTTATGTAACCTTGAAAATGTTGGTCTCTGTATTAGCTCTTGTGAGTGCTTATGGAGTGAGTCGGCAGAAGAATTGGAGATGAATAAAAGCAGTTTTCTATGGTCTGTGACCAGGACAATCTTGTTGCTGTTAAGAACTACAGCAGAAATTATAATCTCTAGCACATCTATTACAATAACCATTGAAGGATTTCTTTTTTAAAAGGTGCTATTTACTTGGACTCCTTCAATCTAAAGTGTTGTTTCTTAGCATTTTGGCTTTATGTATGTATTTATCTGTTGTTGCTCAAACCCTGTAATTCTGTAACAGCTAATTTTACACTTGCCAGGTCTTTAAAATGAACAGTTTGTTGTCAGTACAGATTTGCAAGGTAAGTTATTTTCTCATGTAAACAACAGTTTAATAATTTAGTAAATAAATCTCATCATTCCCTATTTGTCTGCCATGTATAGATGGAAATAAATGTGATGCAGAGCATGACAGCCTATGTACAAAGCAAGACAAACACAAATTGATGAAGAACAAATAAATAATTTGTTTTCATGGAAAACACTGCTTAAGAAAAGCTGAGAAACATGCTATTATCTCATTATTTGTTGCACTTAATGGAACAGTGCTTTTAGGTGATGTCTCCAGAGCAAAATAAGGAGTAGAGTTCAGAGTATTCCCATGATGCTAAATATTTATAATAGAATTGGGTTCAAAACTTAATAACAGTTTCTCTAGGTTTTTCCTTTGGGATCACATAATGGATAGTAATGAATGTTTCCAAAGGAGTATGCTGATTTGGCAGGATTTTGTAAGGAAATACTTTTTTCTTTCTTCAGCTGGTGTTTCTATATAGTTCCAAATTAAATTCTATACAAGTCATACTATTTAAATGTAGTACTGAGCAGTGAGTATTTAATTAAGCAACTGTAAGAACATATTAATGGAAATTTCTAGGAGAACATATAGGTTTGTTTTCTTTAAAATCAGTGACTGGTGTATCTTTGTAACTGTGCTCATGTGTGATATCCTACTTAAACTATAACGATTAATGACAGAAATTGTCATTGATGCAGTAAAACAATTTATCCACATTTATAACATAATTAGAAGTTTGCTTTTGGCAAATATTTAATGTTCTTGATTCACAAATTCACCTTCAGAAATATTTATACCACTTACTCGTGTGAAAGTGTGAATGGAAAGAAATGCAATGAAATGACCTTTCTTTTGTTAAATGTGTATCCATAGGGAAAGAAATTCTGCCTTTATGTAAGGCTGTGCTATTCCATTTATTTTCCAAAGATCTTAGTGAGCTGTTTCAGCTTTAGTTGATGCACTATAGTGCATCCCCATTCACTGAGCTATTGGAAACCACAGCAGTGGGAATGTTAAAATTGAAGCTTTTCTGAAAATCAGCTTCCCTTGTAAATAAGTTTGATAGATAAAATGGTGTGCAGAGAGTGATAGTACATGTATGATACAGAATAATAACTTGCTGTATTTGTGAATATAATGCCCAAAAAGTGACTAGCTATCCTGGCCTTTTAACATCAGGCTAAGAAGTTTGTCTGAGAACAAAGCAACAAAAACTTGTCCAGATACTTTTCAGTTGAATATCTAGAAGTCCCTGATCTGTTCTGCTAAACACCTTATTAGGTTGGGGGTAGTTTTTATAAAGCAAAATTTATGAAAGATATGGTAGTGGTAACTTTAACTTATTGTAGCTGTAGTCCTTCTATATTAGAAGAAAGAACAGATAGAGCTACTGTATGGGTTGAACTTGGGATGCTTGGCTGCTGTCCAGATCCCCAGGCAGCTGATAGATTGGACTTACAGTACCAATTAAGCAGCCTATTCAAAATGGCTTTATGCACCACAAATCTTTGTGTGTTGTGCAATTTAAAAATAAAAATGGACAAACTTGGCTTTACTGTTTAAAATTATGCAGTGCTAACATTTTTACCTCACAAAATGAGCACACAGAGCTGTGCAATGGTACTATGAGAGTTCTAGTGTTCACAATGTGACTGGAAGTCCTATATTTTTTGTATGATCTGTGTTTAGTACTTTGCGTTTTTCCATTCTGGGGCTTTTTTGTTCATGTTTTCTCCATATGTCTGTCTTTTAATCTTCTATGCTTTTCTACTCTTTTCTAGCAGTGCTATATCTTGAGTCTTGTATATCATTAAAAATAATGAGAAACCATATGGTGAGGCAGATTTATGAACCAATACAAGATGGATATTTAAACAGAAAATTAATCAAAGCTCTTAGTGGTTTTTTGTTTGGTTGTTTGGGGGTTTTTTAAAGATTTTTATTATGAGCTTAACAAAATGAGGTATATATCTAAGGTAAATGGGAACATAGTACCTTTAGAGAGTGCTCAGTTAGCTGTGATGTAGAAACATATGATTAAGCTATATATCCTGAATTGGAAGCTGTATTGTCAAGGTAGAATAAGTTACAGGACATAAACTAGCATTTCCATATTGCACTTGCATCCTTTGGAACCTCTTGTCAAGCTTTCTGTTAGTAATGGTCCAACTTTTCTTGAGTCCTGAGCTTTAGCAGTTCATTCTTTTGATGTTATGATGAAATACAGATAGCGTTGGCTGCAGAGAAGGAATAGAGTACAGAAAAGCTTGCCTAACTAGTAATTTACAGTAA
Organism: Laterallus jamaicensis coturniculus; assembly: GCA_022605575.1. Classification (NCBI taxonomy): domain Eukaryota; kingdom Metazoa; phylum Chordata; class Aves; order Gruiformes; family Rallidae; genus Laterallus; species Laterallus jamaicensis. The sequence continues at coordinate 14,930,270 of JAKCOX010000015.1, forward strand.
AGCATCTCAATCCATATTAGCTGAGTTCAAAGCATATCAGTCATCTTTCATTCCCTTCTGCTTTTTGTTCTTATGTTGATGGAATAACAGATTTCAGTATTAATATGGGAAGACTTTGCTGCATGCGAGAAAATTGGCAAAGAGATAATAGCTGAGAAAAGGTAATCAGCACAAATGTTCACATTTGCCTTTGGGTTGTGTCTTATGTCCATTGAAATGTCGATACTGTGGTTAAATTGCATTCCAGTTAGAGGAGCATTTACACTGAAACAGCATTGTTAGGTTTTCTGTTTATTGACCAGCCGTAACTGTTGCATTACGTGTGATGCCTTCAGAAGTTGTCTAATCCTAATGCCAGTGGATTAATTCTGAAAGTTAGCTGGGATTGCTTCCAGAGCATCTCTAGTGAAAGTTCCCCAAGACCCATTTTACTCTGAAGAACAAAGTTATGGTACTTAATGTATATGAATACATATTGTAACTGGAAATTTAGAAACAATTTTGTCAAGTCTAACTCCTCCTTTATTAACTGATACAGGGAGATGCAGCGAATCCTGGTTGACTCTTTCAAGTCAAAAAATTTTATTTGAAATATATGTAGGGAGTCTACCTTTTGAGCAAGGTAACACTTTCTAATGGTAGATCAGTAGTGTTGGTGTAACTGTAAATAGTAAATCCAGCCTGGAATATAGAACAAGGTTGGTAAGAATAGCAAGGTTTGAGACAGAACTAACTACTTAAAGGTTATTCAAGGTTCTGGTCCGTTTATGAATGAGCTGTATAATACAGCTACTTGTCATAGCAAACTTTGACAAGATGTTTTGTACTTCCTTTGTATAATCTTTTAATAGGACCATTGTTAATTTGTAGGAACTATTTTCCTAGCACTAACTTGATTGACTTCTTGATAATTTTGAACTGCATTATCAAAGGATAGAGTCTCTTGACTGCACAATGGTATTTGACTTCAAAAATTTCAGGGAACAGCTATAGAATTTCTTCCATCTCTGCTTAGCCTGTGTCAAGGAACATTGTGAAATCACTGGATTTAGCAATGGGCAATTTTAAACTTGGTAGTTCAGCAGAGAATTAATACAAAAGTATTTTCTCTCAATTGGGGATCACTTTATGTTGACTTCAGAACTTGAAACCAAAGTTTAACATACACAGAACAACAGACTCAGTTTATTACTATGGTAATGCATGTACTGGGTAAGGATAAAGTACTCCTCTAGTACTAGTTCAAGTGAATTTTGAGGAGCTCAGATGACTTCCAAAATAGATTGGTGACTAATGTACTGTCCATTGTTTACTGTACACTTGATGCAAAGCTATCTATTTTGATCCCTCATTTCCTCCCAGCACATAATGTATTGTTCTTTAAAGTGGTAGGGGTTCCTCACCTCTGAAAGCTGCTACACAATTTTTAATGGTTTTGTTTTGTGAAATGTTCATGCAACTCAGGCTGACAGACCACAGCAAATGGAGTGAGATTAAAGGCTACACAATAATTCTGACTTGCTGCTTTTGATACACATAGTATTACCGATGACACAACTCCAGTTTTGTATACTACTTTGCATGCTCTACTGAGTGGAGTTTCCCAGGATGCATGAAGGGTATGGCAGTGCCAGACACTAAGGCTGAAGTTAGGAGCACAGAGAGCTACTGGAACAGATGTCTGGCAGACAGGATCTGCTGTGATGTGTGCGTGATTTAGAACTTGCTTTCATGGCACAGGACTGTACATAATTTAATTCCAATGACATTTATTCACATATACGAACAGTTGGGCATTACATTTTATCTGTTCTTTTCAAAGGATAATTAAAATTCTGCTTCCTAATAAAGAAACAATACTGCCTGAGTTAAGTGCATCTGCTGGAATTGTGGTTGTCAAAAATTCACATCAGTGAGAAAGCAGTGAAATCTGTGCCTTAAAACCTTGGTGGCACACACATTCTGCTTAATAATTAGGAATGTTTCAGTATAGAAGAAATTGGGCAGGACATAACTTTGAATAATCTTCCATGTACTTGACTTCAGATGTGAGAAAGCTCTGACAAATTTTCCTTTTATTCCTCTGCTGGTTCACCAGCCCAGCTGTTTCAGCTGCCCCATGTTGGTCAGTGGATAATAAATAACAGATGTAAGAACTTTTGATAAATGTGTAAGATTCTTATCAGAGTACAGATGTATGGTCACTTCCACATGCTCTTAATAATTACTTGGAGAGATGCAGACATGAATTGTTGGCCTGTCACTTGCACACACATGTCCCCCCTTTAGGTAAATTTAGTTAATTTCCTGAGTAATTTGAAGGCTAAAAGTTTGATCATCACTAACAATTATTGAGAATTTTTACTTAAAACAGAAATTAAAATTCTATCATTTGATTTTTATACTGTATCTAAGGATTACTTAAATGTTTTCTCTTTTAAAAAAAATTTCTAATTTCTTATTTTTTGGGATAAAGTTGAAATTACATTTCAATTCTTTTACACCCACCCCAGACACAGAGATGTTAATCCAGAATGATGAGTAAACCATTTAATACAGCTGAAATCAATTTGGATTATAAGTAATCTGTGGACATGTAGAACTTTTGTATTAATGCTAATGCTGTTCAAGATGTAATGCCACAGCTGGACTAAACACAGAATTGATGGTGAGTTGAGTAACCAGGACAGTTATAGAAATACATACAAAGATTGTGCTTTTTAAAAAAAGATTTGTTTAGGAAAAACAATGAAAAACTGAGATGGGGGGTTTATGTGGCAAAATCAGAGGCTTATCAAAGAGCAGGAACACAAAATAGTCTTTGTAGGAAATTCAGAATAAAGAATATGGTTTTTAGCTGTTTGATTGCAAGACAACTGTTTCTGAGCCTGTCTTATATAAAATGTTTTGTAAGTGTAGTGGTATGGTAACCCTCAGTGGAAGGGCTGTTCTTATTTAACTTCAGAAAACAGTTTGAGCTACAGAGCTTGAGACAAGCATTTATCTCTTGTATGTTTGTCACTACTGTTTATAGATGTTGGAGATCTTGATTTTGAATGTTTTGCTTGGACCCCCTTTGCATTACCTCTGCCTTTACCTCTATTGTTGTTAGGGAGGTTCCTGTACTCTGAAGTGTGGTGCCCTGAGGGTCAAAACATTAATTTACTCATATTAATATAGAAAAGGCAGTGTTGACCAGGACAAAATGTGGAGTGATGGCATAGCTTAAATATTTATTTAATACACAAAAAGCCAGATCCAGTTGTTCCCAGAAGCTGTTGTTGCTTTAACTGTTGTATCTTGACATCACTAACTTTTCTCAATTAAAGTATGGTCTTAGATGTGGCAACACAGAAGCATTTTGGCCTCTGTAAAAGGCAATCCCCAAGTCCCTAATAGCAGCCTTCAATCTCAGACTCCAGCTTTTGCAGAGGAAGGGGGTGGATGATCTCCAGAGACAGATCAGTCTCTGGGTAATTCTCTCTCTTCACTTGGGATCAATGAGTCTCGAAGGGGTATAATATGCATAAAAGACAACTGGCAGTATAAGTGCCTGGAATATGATGCAAGTTTCTTTCAAAATAGGAAGTGATGCAGATTCTGATGTTAAAAAGGTAAAATCTGTGCTCTCCCTGCCTGGAACATAGAAGAAATGTGTTTTTTCCAGTGTTTGCAAGCTTAAGTACTTTGTTCATCTTGTTCCAGCTATCATTATAAAACCATTCACTTCACAGTTGTATGCCTGTGTAGCCAAAAAAGGAATTAGGTCCCATTAGCCCAATATTCTTATTTGCAGATACTCTCTCTAGACTGAGCAGAGACTCATCAGATTTTTGGAATGAGAGAGGCAAAGAAATAAGCATAGTTTAAAAGAAAAAAATGTATTATACAGTTAAAGAAGGCTCTGCATGCATACTAATCCCTTCATTTCCTGTAGTTACAGTTTTGTGAGAGACTTAAGATCATACAGATCCTGAAACTGGTTTTCTGCACAGAGAAGGACTGGCATGCCTGGAGAGAATAGAAATTTTTATAAAAACTGTTGGATGGACAGAGCAATTGTCTGTTGTTTCCCCTGGCTTTTACATTACCCTACTGTTGCTGTAGCAATGGTTTTACCCTTGTTTCAAAAGTCCTTGAGGAGATGGCATTATTTAGGAAGGGTGAAATTGCATTGAATAAGGCCAAGTGCTTGGATGCCCTGTTACTTCAGAGTCAGATAAACTTTTGCACAGTGTTTTGAGTAATAAGATATGTATTCAAATAAATTTCAGAACTATATTGAACTTGTATTGCTTTTAAAATTACTGTTATTTTGATTATTCTGATGTTGCTTATAGAGGAAGACAGCTTGAACAGAGAAGACTGTGCAATGTATTCTCATCAGTATTAACTGTTATTGAAGATTAGGGTGAAAATCTCAGGATTTGAGTTCTATAAATCTGGGGTAAACATTATATGATCAAATCCATGCTCTCAGTTTAATTCTTTCATATAAAGTCTTCTGTTCTTTGTGTATAATAGTTATAGGAAAAGATTTCATTCGGTTTCCAATTTTTGTTTTTCTTTGGCTCTTTTGCTAAATGCCTTGCTCAAATGTTATGCAAAAAAAGGAAAGCTTTCTTAAGCACCAAATGCTAAAATATATTTAATCCCAACCTAAGAATATATGATTCTACTACATAGAAGGATAGGAAGATGGTGAGGCAAAGATCGAACGGAAGGTTTTGATCTGGATTTGTTTCGAAGCAGATACTTGTTACCTTCTTATCAGGCCTGTGATTAGACCTATTCGTATCAAATAATAAAACATTATTTAGATGGAAGGTTTGAAAACAACAAATCAGGATATTTTATGATTGAAAAATGCTTTTAGGAATTATTTTTGTGACCCATTTGAGTTCTCTCCAGTGACTGTTCCAAAGACTGCCAGGATAGTTTTAGCACTTTCCATCATACAAACATTTGATTCCCATGACAGAATAAACATTTGATACCCTTGAATTTATTATGTAACTTTTCTGCCACAGCCTTAAGATTTGAGTCCTTTTTACAATGAATGGAGACTAAAGTAGAGTTGTTATAGTGCTTTGGTAATACAGGGGCTTTATGCTGTATCCTTGACCCAAAATTCTTTGTTCTGTGTCTCTTGCACTGAGTTTTCCTGGTAACAAAGGTTTCTGAATATCAGTGTATGTACTTGCTAGAATAAACCACTATTTTTAACACAGTATAGTAGAATACATTTACCCCTTTATTTATATTCCTTAAAAATAGCAGATTGCCATTTTTCAGACAATAGCAATAGTAGATGAGGCAGTGGAGTAACTATGACGGCAAAACAACTTAATGTCCCTGACCTGGAGATGGCCTCTGCACACAGTTTCAGGTTTGGAATGATCTCATCTGAAGTATTGAAGTATGTTAATGCAGCAAAAGCAGCATTAATAGCATCATATAAGCCCATTTAGAGAGGATTATGCTACTGGCCCTTCATTTAGCCCCTCATTTATGACACAGTTTGGAAACCTTCAGGAAGCAAGTTCTTAAAATTGAGGTATTATGAGGGTCCTCTTAGCCAATATTCTTAATTCTTTGATATGTACTATTAGTGTGGAGAATGGGCTTTACTACTGCAAAAATCTTGTCGTTACAAAATGTTGTCATTACAGAAATGGAAAAATATAGGTGCACTAGTAAATAATTACTTCAGACCTAATCAAAAGTTCAAGGACAATTAAAAGCTAATTCTACCTTTAATGTTTTAGCATAATGCACCATATCAGTTACATTTGTATAAATGTGCCCTTTTGTAAGTGTTGTAAGTGTTCTGTGTTCTTTATGGCTTTGGTGGATTTAATTTCATTTCACATCAGTGACAGTGATTAGCATTTGGCCTGCTCTTCAAGAAACTGAAAGCAGTATTTCTATTTCTAATAGCCAGCACGTTGTTGACATTATACTTTGTATTTTTCTCTGCAAGCACACATTCCCCTTTTCCTATATTAAGATTCTCTAATGCTATAAAAAGCACTATTTTTTGTAGCTTTTACCACTTATTTTTGCATATTTGTGAAGTAACAAGCATCTATTAAATATACTTATTCACTCCTTTTATACACCTGATTTAACATTGTGTAATAATGTCTGTGAAGCACACTATGTTTTGTTGTTGACACATGCTTAGTTTATCAGGTTCCTCAATAGAGAACGAAGGTGTCGCTATTTTCTCCCCCTGTGATCTGGAGTATAGTTAAAGAGGTGGTGAGTCTACACCACTTAGACCAGCAACTATTTAAACCAGCTTAGTTTGGCTGGTAGGGTAGTAATTTTGCTTAATAAAAACTGTGAGTACCTACAGTGTATCTGTGACCAGGTAGCAAAAATAAACTGGTAATAGTAAATACCTCTTAGAGAGAAGTTCTTGTTTCTCAACACATCTTAATTAGGATTTTGTAGGCAAAGAATTGTTAAATCATCAGTTATGCTGTCTTTCAAAATTGGCTTCTGGTCCATAGTACTGTCACAGTAATTAGTGGGTTCTGCCTATTAGCTGGGCTGTGAAATCTAGCAGCACTCTGTCCTGTGTAGTTAAAACTAAACTAAATCATCCCTGTAGTTCAGGGCATAGTAACCTAATGCTGTGGAGATTAAGTTGCCTGACAATAGTATGACAGCTATTGTCAGAGTTACTTCAGTTCTGTAAAAACATAATCTGTATTAATCTTGTAGTCCAGTGCTATCTGCTGCTTGTACCCCCTTCCACAAGAACACATTCATTTAGCACAGACTGCATATGAACATCAAAATAAATCTTGATCAAGTGGAAGAGGAGGGAGGGGTTAACCACTTTCTGAAGCGCTTACAGAAAGCTTCACCAAATGTGTTTATTATTGGAGAAGTAACAGCCTAGTATCTAAGGGAAAGGGAACAACAGTTTGCTTATGTTTGTCATTTATACTGAGTAGTAGATTGGGATGTAGCTGACAAACATGTAGAAGGGAGTGCACAGGTGTTTCTGGCACCCCAGCATATCTTGACTTTGCTTTCTACTCACTGAGGAGAGCTACTGAGCCAGCACAGGAAGATTAATGCTGGTTTGCTGTTGTAGTCCAACAGTATTTCGCTATATTGTCTCCTAGTGGGTTTTTAGGACAGTAGAGTGGCCTTGGGCTGTTCTAGTGAGAGTGCTCTGACTGTCCGAAATAGGTCTGTCAGGCAGCACTCTGAATTTTCTGTTCACTGAAACATGCTCTGCTCCGTTTGACTCTGAAACTTAGGAAGTCTTGATCCAAACTTGATTGTTTACTATTGAGCTTCACTTGATGCTAACGAAACCCCAGCGAAAGGATGTGAAAAATGGCATTTTCAACTCTGATCAGTTAAAAATTACTTGAATAAACAAGTAGGCATATGCTTAGACTGGCAAGGACTGGAAGGGGTTTTTTTGAGCCCAGATAGCATGAGCATCATGGAGAAAAAAGAAGCTGTTGCAGATGGTGGTAGCAGTAAGAGGCCCAGTGACATGTGCTTCAACCCAAAGTTTTTACAGGGGGAGTAACTGAGGTAGGATAACACACCAGAGCAAGTGCCAAAATCTCTGGCTCTAAGAAACCCACTTACTGACTAATTAAACTTGCATAGTTGTGAAGAGTGAATTGAATCGTTCCTTCTATGGAGAGATGCTCATGTAGGAAAGCAAACTTAGAAATGATTCTTTCTTTGAAGGGATCAGTGCCAGAGAGCATCCGGCAGAGATGAGGAAATGAGGATTTCCAGGAGTGAGGCAGCCTGGGGTATTGGCATGGTGCAGCTACCGCATAGTCAGGGTAAGGGAGAATTACCCATGGTTATGTAAAATGCCTGGTAGAATGAGAAAAATACCACTGTTTTCCTGTAAGGGAGGGTGTTACTTGGGCCAAGCACAAGCTGCCTTGTTTGAAACCCTGCCAAACTGTGGTTGATCTATAAAGACTGAGCTAAGAGTGGACACAGCATGGCCAGGATTTTCTTTTCCCCCTCCTGTTCACACCTTCATGTAAAGTGCCCTTGGAGTCATTAGCAGCCAATAAAAAATTCAAGCAGCTGATTCACGGTCAGTGAAGTGGAAAGGTTAACTTGGAGCTGTTTTCACACAGTCCTTTCTGAATTGCACTGTCCTCTCATCAACTACACTTGAGGTTTTCCACATATTTTGTGTCATTTCATTAATAGAAGACATTTCTTTGGTCAGTATCAGTGCTAATGATTGAAGTCAGTTTGGCTAAGGGAGGTGGAGAACTTGTTCTTATTTTCTAGTACATGAAAGACCAGCTCCTTTCAAATGTTACTGTGTCATCCTGAAAGCACTGGAAAAAAACCTATTTCTTTCATGCCCCTGTGCTCTGGCAGGTAGAGGAATAACTCTTGGTATGCCTGCTGAGGCTGTTGCTATTTTCTCTGAAGGGGTTTTTTTAGCGTTGGCATTTGTCAAATGCCGACCTTTTATTTCTTTATTGCCTGTGACAATATGGTTTAAATTTTACTCTCCAACAGTGAGAATTCTACAATATTATTAACTGCATATTATTTCTGCATACAGGCTTTTAAATTTGTTTTTGCAGTCTGTAAGTGTCCTGACAATACCAGAGACTGAGAGTTTTCAGGAATTGTTTTCGAATTCTGCTTGCAGAAATTAAAAAATGCATGTTGCATATAGATAGCTGGAAATCGATTGTTCTTAAAAACAAAAGTCTCCTGTGCAAAAGTAAGATTTTTTTGAGAGTAAATGTAGATCAGACACATGCAGTGAATGTAAGCAAGTGCTTTTTTGTGTACCATTTTGAAATTTCAGTTTGAAGTTCCCTTGTTTATTTGTGAATCAAAGGCTATGTGCACAACCACTTTCCTGTGCACAAGAGAAGGATCAAGAACACAATACAGGCTTTTGTTTGCCTTGTAGCTGCCTAATTAGAGCTCCTATTACCAAAGTGTGAATTGTTTATGACTATTTCATAGAATCATACAATATCCTAAGTTGGAAGGGACCCATAAGGATCATCGAGTCCAACTCCTGAGTTTCAAGTTACCTAAGTCTAATGAGGAGTATTATGGATATCAGCAGATGGGCAAATCATAGGTGACTTTCAACTGTAACAAATACTGTAGGAGCTAAGAAAAGGAGCACTTGCTTTGCAAGGCTTTACAGTAAGGTTTTTTGTACCATTAAGGAAGTAGCTTTAAAATTCTGGGCTGTGTGATACCGTGTGATGTTGTTGTTTCTAGTAATTCATAGCTTTTAAGGTTATAATATTCCTTATACTCACCTTAGTTGACATCCTATACAACTGATATACAAAACAGATTCTTTTTTATATCACTGGTATCTCACAGGGAATATCCTCAAATATATATGGAGCTTTGAATTATAAGAACAGCCAATTCATGGAATTTGTAATATTCTGCTCATGAAGCATCTCTAGTGCTGCTTTTAAAGTGAGAGGAGCATCTCTGTTGATTACCTGACCTCTCAGCTCTGAGAGCAGACTCCAATTGAGACTGACTTGCTCCCTACTCCTGCCTCGTGAGACGTATCTGCAAAAACCATTTTGTTATTCACTTCATGTCTATGCCTTTCTTCTCTAGTGGGAGTAGATGGTGCAGAATACTCACACAGGCAGTGACTTCAGCAGCCTTTTCAAGTGGCATTGCTTGATCTGGAGGGGAATCTTTTATTTTGGAAAGCTGCTACCTTTCTTCTCCTGGGTCCACACTTCAGGTCAGGTGTGATGTGTAAAGAGGATTTAATGAATTTTCTGTTCTGTTCTCCATCTCCTTTCGGTGGCCTTAGGATTCTTTGCTGACCTTCCTCTTTTTCTGTTGCTACTTTCCTACTCTTTAGAGTACAGCCCAAAAGGTAGCAGAGAGTCTGCCATCATAGTAGTGTTCTATTGTATGTCATGATTGAATTTCTGATAATCATTTGCTATCTGTTTCAAGTTACTGTTTCTATAAGCCCTACTAGGAAATAATTCTTAAAATAATAATGAGGGCTAGGTTATGACCCTTAATTTTACTTTACAATAAATATATCAACATTTGAAATTCATCCTCTGAGAATTACGTGTTCAGTGAGTCAGAATTGCTGTTACAGAACAAAAACTAGGTATTTCTTTTTCACTTTTTGGGTATCAGGAGGTTTGTTCTGAGGGATATTGTCTGCTATTCGATTTGTTATATCTGCTATCATAACTAGAAATTATAGGAAGTGTTCATAAAGTAGATTGTGAAATATTCTTTAATGAAACTGTCAAGTTAAGATTACACTGTGGACCAATAAAGCACATCTGTGGCGGCTTAAAAATACATGTTACACTGGAGTAGCGACTGTATAATGTTGACATTTGTCCTACCTTGGTTATATATTGATTTCATGTCATTATTTAGAAAAAGATATGTGAATGGTCTGGAATACTGAGTACCTTACATGATGGTCCAAATAAAGCAATGTCCAAACATAGATTTAGCAGAACTGCTGGGACTTCTGCTCAGTTAGTACCAGTTTATGGGCCATGGGAAGAATACCCCTGGAAATGTTCTGTTTCTATCCAGATTGTCTTTGGTTCATTGGCAGACTGGAGAAACGACACTTAAAAAATTCCTGCTTGAATCACAATGAAGTGGTGATCAGTGCAATTCAAAATACCAGAAATATTTAACTTTGATTCAATTTGAATGCTTTATTAAGTCCAAGTCTTCCATAGGGTTACTGAGGTGACAGGAAAAATATAGGTCAAAGGAAATCAGTAACTTAGCACCTGGGACCTCTAACTGTAAATATTTTTCACTGAAGACTGGCACCAAAAGCCAACATCCAAGGGCTGCTAATAAACCCTTGGATGATACAAGGCTTGAAGGTGATGTTAATACAGAGGCTTATCAGCATACTAGAGCCATGGTGAAAGGTCCTTCTAATAACAAGGGACTTCTGATGTCATCTGGGACTCCATCAGTTGGAAATAGCCAGTAAGAGGCACAGGACAACTGCAAGCTAGCAATACTACGCAGCTGTGAGCTGATCATAGGCATTTCAGTTCAAGACAGGAAACATTTCTGTTGTCCAAACACTTCTAGGTGCTCACCTAAATGCCATAGGAGTCATATTTGGGTATGGGTGATTAACACTAAAAGATGCACAAGGGGCCAACTGGGGACATGAAAGATTTTTTTTTTTTTTTAAAAAAAAAAGGTGTCTTTTTAGCAGGATAAAAGATGGATAGTGAGTAGACAGATCAGAAATTAAAAGTTTCTGGAGCTATCTAAAATAAATAGAGGGGAAAATTATTTTAAGATTAGTTTCTGCATACAGAAAGGACAGGGACCCATTATTGTTCCCCATATAAAGGAACTAGACACTCATGTCAATCTCTGTTCCTGGTTTTCTAGCTTTTTTTTTTTAATGTAAGTGCATGTCAGTTTTCAACAGAATGTAATTTCAAAATGAGGATCCAAAATTTTCAACAAGTTTTTGAACTAAGCAGCTTATTTCTTACTTATTGGGTAAATATACCATGCTGACTCTTCTTTTTTTTCCACTGAATGACATATTGACTAAGAAATTCTGTCCCAACTTTAGTTCAGTGTTTTTATTCTCTCTCTCAGTGGGATGCCACTTGGATGCTGTAAAACCAGCAGGCTTCCTACATTTAGGAATCTATAAAAAGATTATCTTACTGATTCATCCTCTTAATGTTTCCCTGACATAATTTTGATGTTAAAACAAATACAGAAATGTGCTTTGTATCACGTGTGAATCATGTGACAAAACTTTTTGGACAAACTAATATACCAGCTGTTCCTAGGTGATTGTATTTGTGTCTCAGTGAAGCTGACCAGAGGAGATAAATGCACTCTGAGAGATTTCCTACTCCCTGAATGCTGTGCTGATGTTTCTAATACTATCTCTCTTTTTTATAAAACCCAAAGACAGGAGTAACTATAACAGTCACTTTGAAAGAGATTTTTTTTTCTTTCTGAATTTAAAAAAAAAGCTGTCGGGAAGACAGCAGGCCTGCTAGCGGCCTAGCTCTCTTCTCCTAAGATTTAGGCCCTGACAATATTCTTCTGTTCCTATGAGAAAAGTTACTCATGCAGAGAGGATCCTAATAATCACGTTCTCAAAACACAGCGGCCTTGCTGATAGGGGTACAGGCTGCCCTAAGCCAAGAAGCAGTTATGGGAAGGTATTTGGGAGTAACGGAACATGTTAGGAACCAGCCATAACAAGAGGTTCAAACCAGCAGGTGTGTGGATACTTTTAGGTATTAAAGGTAAACTAAGGATGTTTAGCTATAAGATAGGTTTATCAGAACTCATTATAATCACTAACCGATCGATACAGTGTGAACAGTGTGTGTAACCAATTAGCAGTTTTTTAGCTTGCCACATTTGCAGTAAGAAAGGTATAGAATCTGTGGGATTTCACCTAATAAAATGGCTTCACCTAAAATTCATATCGAATTGAGTGTTGCTCTCTGCTGGACGCCACAAACCCCAAGTTATTACGGTATTCCTTAGGCTGCAGCCTGTGATTCAGTCATGTAAGTTATGAAACTCAATGTTTGTGCAGAGGTATACTTCAGTTATTCAAACCTTTACACTTACTGCACATTGATCTGCTGTGTACTGCGGCCATTGCTAGCCAGTCAGTGCCTATGTTCTACATTTGTCTTGAGAAATCTATGTTCATTGCTTGTTTATAAAAATTGCACACAACTCTGTCACATTTGTCAGTCCCTCTCAGTGAAAAGAAATGTAGACATTCAAAACCATCTTGTCAATATTCAGTCAGTATGACTTTTTTGGTTTGTTGGGTTTTATTTACAACGCTTCTTCAGTGCCTGCTGCATTAGACATACCTTTTGTCTTTGTGAGTCTTGCTATTTCCATGGACAAATTCAAAAGGGGGGGGAAAAAATCATATCTCCTTTCTCAATTGTTCATTTTGTAGGAACTACCTAAAGTTAGCAGCAAGTGGAATAAACACAGCAGGACTGGAGGGATGTAAAAGAAATTCTGAATTTTATGGCAAGGCTCAGCGCTCACCAGGAAGTCTTTGCAATGCACTTGTCATCTCTATAGCAGAACAGAACAACTTCTGAGAGTTTGATGTTTTTCTCCCTGGGGTCCTGGTAGGTGGGGGGATGTGAGGAAACACTTCTGCAAAGGAGTATTAACTTCTTCAAAGCTGTTTGGAATTGTGAACCAGGGCTAGAGGCCATATAGCAGCATACTGGCTAAGAGGATAGCAGTGTGAAAGGCAAATTGAAAGGAACAAGGGAATGTGGCACAAAGGGTAATGAAGAAGCACAGCTGTCCCTCAACACTTTAGAGAAAAAAATATTTTTCTGTAGTCCAGTGTTCTAAACTAATTGTGGCTATTAAGCTGAAAACAAAGATGAGGCTGGACTTAAACTTCCTGCAGTAATAAGGTCTGTAATATTTTACTTCTTCCACATATGAAACTATTGAAATATGGGTGAACAGGATTTACAGAGGTGCTTTGTCCCACCTAGGCTGCTGGAAATTTATAGTGTAAAATAAGCTATTGAACAATAATACTGGTTTTGCTCAGAGGGATCCAGAACAGTTATTAGCTTTTGTACTGAAAACTAGCAATTACCAAAATGGCTAGAAGCTAGTTTAAAATCTTGCAAGTACTCCTATTGTGAGGTTTTATACTGCTGCCCATCCACATCTATGTCACTGTATTATGAGCTCATAAGAACAAGAATGCAGAGTGTTCTGCATTTCCTAAAGCCAAACTGGTGGTGGCTCACAGCAGGAATAGGTGGTTTTCCATATCCTCTCCACTTTTATTAAGGTCTGAGTAACACAATTATAAAAACAGAAACTACATCCTGGAATCCAGTTGTAGCTGCACGTGATGCTTCTATTAAGAAAGCTTGTCCAAGATCTAAATATAACAATCTATTTTAACATGTTTAAAGACTAAATCTCACACACTTAAATACTAAATATAATGTTCTATATGTATTTAGGGATGTGACACAGGCCAGCATTTGTTATCTGCCCTTAGAGCATTAACCTGGTGGAATTTAGACAGTGTTTGTGGCCTGACCCTGTAAGATGTTAAATGCTCACAATCCCATTGCCTTCTCCAGCTATAAGGTGTACTTGGTAAATCCCATAAGCAGGAATTACATTGAGCAAAATAAGTCCTCCTCCTTTTGTTGTAATCAGTTGAGTTCCTGAATTAGTGGAAGCATTCAGGATCTATAAATATAAAATGAAAATCAGCCTAAAGTTTATATTCAGTCAGCATAAAACTGTGTCTGATTTGACATTTTAAACTTTTGCCTAAGCTTGGTTCCAAGCAGTAAGTGAAGCTCATAATTGTGTTGTATAAATGATAGGGAAATATGATCATGAAATATCTTGAATATTTAGAAATGGGGGAGCCTGGAGGTAGCCCCAGTTGGTGTGCACAGCTGCAGACAAGCTGCAGAACTCCTGGCTGGAAAATGCTCTTTATCAGATGTTCTCTGCATAGATTTAAAAAAAGTTGATGTTGACAAATTTTGCAATCCTATTATCAGTTTCACCACATCTCCCTGTTCCAAATGCCATAAGGGATTAAGTATATTTATAGAGAAATACTGGTTTAAGGGGAATAGAGACAGCTGTTGAGGTGAAAAGTGTTGAGGTCAGACAGAAGGGAGAACACAGAAAATACTAAAAATGTCAGAAGTAAAGAGAAAGAAAGGACTGATGAGCTCATTGGCCTTCAAGTATGGGATGAACTCCATCAAGTTTGTAAGAGGCAGGGGTGTCAGACATGATGAAATGGTATTACCAGCACATTGCGGGTTTCTCTGCTGATGCACTCACATATCTCTAGCACTGAATTTTTTTTAGAGCATGTTTGTGATTAAAGGCTCACAGGAAAAAAAAAACAGTTCTCCTGTGGACTTTGACAGCCTAATCTTTCCAAAGTGTCTGTTGCAGAGCTTGTAGCATGGAGAGCTTGAAATGCATGAGAGCAATCAAGAGCTACAGCAAGTGAAGCTTGGGAAAGTATAAGTAATTAATCATGGCAGTGCACTTTGACTATTATTTGTATTTATAGGTAAAGAGTAACATCTGTGGATTTCAGAAGACTTCCAGTCAAGCTAGAGCAGTCCCAAGGCAATTGTGAAATCTGAAAGGTGGCACAGCACATTGCACTATTTCTCCCATCCAGCAGTAGCAACTTGTCCCATGTACTTAATTTAGGGAAGGTGAAATAGAGCTGGCTGGCTTTGGAGTTACCATGTGTGTAGCTGGCATCACTGCTTCTGTTTCCCTGGTACGATTTGTTTTGGAAGAGTGCCTTTTTAATAAGCAATCATTCTATTAAAGTGGGCAGGTAAATGATATATACTTCTGCAATTTATATCTTATTGCCCAGTATGTTTTATCTTTTTGTAGTCTTATATTTTTTCCTAATTGTATGGTTGGGTCTTCAGGGAAGTAGATCTTGTATGTTTGCCAGGGGAGAATGGGTGGTGTCTGTTTGGGATCATTGTGATAGTTAAAAGTGCATTTGCAAGCTCTTGTATCAGCTCATTCTCAATAGAAATTTTGCTGTTTTCCTAAAGCTCAGTCTTTGTCAGTTTCTGCACTACAAATGAACCTTGACTTCCCATTGAGGTATAAAGTTCAAATTGATAGTAAACAATTAATCCTAACGTCCAGGATTGTATTGTACAAATATCAACTGCAGTAATCCTATGGCCCTGCATCTCCATGGGCTCTATGTGGTAAGAAAATTTTGTCTCCAGCTGCTGCCTGCGAAATGCATTGTATGTGGAGACAGGGATATGTTAGCAGGACTTAAATGTCCTTTTAAAAGTCATAATCTAGAGAATTACACTTTTAAATGGGTGATCTACCTTGTATGATGATATCTTTTTGCTGCTTAAATTAGTGAAAAGACTCAGTGAAATGAGACACTTAATTTTCCTACAGTGCAATCTATTTAAAAGACCATTTAGGAAGAATATTCAGAAACTGCAGCAACACAATCATGTGAGTTTTAAAGCTTCTACTTGTTGGATGGCCATTTGCAATTAATCATGCTATCCATCATGCTTTCCTAAATGTAAACAAGGATGTAAACTGATATGAAGATTTCACCCAAAAAGTCACATCATTTGCAAAATTCTTGATGCCATGTACTTTTATCGATTGTATGTGCAAAATGCCAAAGAGTAAGAAGCTGCACAGAGCAACCTTCTGTTTCCAGACTATGGGTCTCAAACAATTAAACACTGGAGTAAAACTTCCAGGGAAATTGTAAAATTTCTGTAAAAGCTGAAATTAAATTCTTAACCTCTAGAGTACTACTTGAACCTTAAAAGTAGTCTGTGGACTTTTCCTCTATAATCTTCGAGTAGATTTCCAGGTCTCTGTGTGCAGTCTGGCAGTGGTAAATGTGCCTGGGAGCAGCTGCTCATGATGGTATCCAGCAGCTGAAAAAACCCTGAAGAATACCAAAACCTCCAACTTTTGAAATCTCCTCTAGGAACTCTGCCCCCTCCTCTTTCCCACAGAGGGCAATTTACTGCCAATGATTATGGTTAATTTTGGAAGAAAAAACTGATAAAATTAAACTGATAAACTCTTAATGTTTTATTTTTGCCTCTCATGTCTGTGCACCTTCTGTGCCTCAGCACATCATACTGTGTGGCTCTTCAGCCTTACCTGTGTTACAAATTCAGCTTGCTCTTTCCAAAAGACTCAGGTGTGAAGGGATGTTTCCTGGGAATCTGCTACACCTGGAAGGCCAGGTGCCTTGCTCCCCCTATTTCTGTCCTGGCAACTTTTAATATGCCCTTAATTGAGCTAATAGGGGCCACATGTCATATATAGCTTTGCCGCAAAAATGTACCTGTATTTTTGTTGCAGTATCTTTTAAACAAGTTTGAAGTATGTGTGATCCTATATCCTCCTCTTGGCAAATGTAGGGGTACTTCTACACTCATAGGAGCAGGACTTGGGCCCCCATTGTTGATCAAAAGGTTGAAGTTAGAGTTGCTTGCAGCTGTGTGCAGCCCCTGTGTTCATGAGTCACGCTGGCAGACAATTCTGTACTGTCACCAGGCAATCTCATAGCTCTGTTAGCAGCTGCTGGTATGGATTTTGGGTGCAACTGTAGCATTGTCATCTGTATACCCTTCCTGGAGGAGCTGAGTTAGGAACACTCCAGGCACTGATGCGAGCATGAGGAGTACAAATAATCTGTTTCTTTTTTACTGTCCTCCTGTTTAAGGCCACTTTATTTAACCATTATCTGCCTGCTAATGCTGTGATTCAGGTTTTGTGTTAAACGGAGGAAGTAAAGGGCATCACAGCGTGGTGCTGGAATTGAGTCATCGGAAGTGCTACCTGTGAGACACTAGCAGCTTCTCCAACTTCCTCAAGAGGTTTTTTCCCAAGGAGTTATTAAATCTGCTTTGGTCCCTGGATGCAGCTAAAGAGTTTAACCTTTTTCCAAATGTTGTACCTGGCACATATCTGCAGAAAATGCAGCTGAGGGTCCAGACAGCTCTGTCAGGGTGCAGCTTTCCACAGGGTTCCCTCTGCACTTGCTTATTACCTATGTTAGGGATACTGCTGGTGGTGTAATAGCTATGATTTGTAGGCACAAATGACAAAAACTATTTGCAGTTAACTCAAGTGCTATAATCAGATCTTAATCTCTGTTTTGAATCTGTTTTAATTTATTTGCACTAGAAGGAACGGATGCTCTGGACTGTACCTGGCATTTGATCTTTACATTATGCTTATTGGGTTCATAGCATTTAATTAAACATGGCAGGATATATTCTTAGGTCTAGTAAAATCCTCTCAATAAAACGATGGAGTTAGGGGGTTTTCAAAACCAGCTTGTCCTTTGCTTTATATTTTGACTTTGCTCTATTTGTGTCATTAAAATAATTTTAAAATAGTATTTTTTATAGAGTACTAATAAAATCTGCAGGCAGCATCAGAAAGCCCATTGATCTCTTAACAGTGGGTCCCACAATATTGGCTGATGATAATTTTATGTGAGAGAATATATTTCAGTGGAAGCACTCCAAACTTAAAGAATGAACTTGAGGACTTTAATTAAATGCCTTTTGCATTTGACTGCTGCTATGTGTGGAAGAGCGGGAAGACAAAGTGAAATACTTGTTCTTTTATTGTAACTGTTCATTCCTTCTCTCTGTGTGATACTTGGAAACTAGATCACATGTGAGGCAGGAAACTGTTCATATTTGGGAAGACTGACAATGCTCATCACAGGACCCTGAATCCATCACCCAGCTAAAGCCTGTGGTTGGGTCAGTCACTGGATGCCAAAAGAACAAAGGTCAGTTCTGTTTGCACTTGTTAAAGTTCAATTAATTTCTATGTCCTATAAAGGATCTTATAGGATGGGCTCTGAATAAGATTATCTTCTGCAGATTCATAGATTCTTTGTATTGCATAAATAGCCCTGCTTTGGTGGGGCAAAGGAATTTTTCATCAGATGATCTCCAGAGGTCTATTACAAACTAAATTATTACATGATTTTCGTGCCAATTCCCTTACCCTGAATTTAATCCTTTAAGAAAAAAAGTTTTAAACTTTTAATAGCAGACCTGAGGTGAAGAAGCACAGAGCAATCCATGGTGCATTTCTGCCTCGGAATCATTCAGTAACTGGGTAAGAACTGAGGGACAGTGTTTACGAAGTTTTCTGAGGTTCTTGTTCCATAGATGCCATCTGGCAAATAACTTTTTTACAAATGGTGGGAGTATTTAATCTCCAGTATGTCATATAAAGTATGTACTGTGTGATAGTCCCAAAAATGTCAACTGTAGCAAACTGACCTGACTCAGGGAAGAGCAGCTGTGAAGGATGTGAATGAGCTGGGACTGTGAAAACACTGGAATTGATAGAGCGGGTAATAGGGTGTCTGAAAGGGGACAATAGGAAAACCCATCCCTCTTCCTGAACTTGAATGCAAAAACAGAATCCATTCAGCACAGGGAGATGCAGGCTGGGCAGGCAGTCATGCTTGCCTCTTGTCTTGCTCATGCTCCTATTCTGGTCAGGGGCCTTTTGGTCCGGAGCAGGATGAGGGTCCCCAGTTTCAGGCAGCAGCCTTAAAGACTGCTCTCTCTAATCACTGGTGGTAACTTGGTGTTTGATCTGTGTCTCTTTTTGTGCCTGTCACTTTGATTAATTTCGTAAGGATGTTCTGCAGAGTCAAGGCTGATGATCTAAGATTAGCCTGGGCAAAAGAGACAAAAGTCTCTGACACATGAGACTGGTCCATATGAGCAGTCCTCTTGTGCAGAGAAGACAGGCTTATTAGAGCGTTTCCAGCAGAAGAAAGTATTAAATTCTGTGTTTATTATACGAGGCAATCATTGTTAAAATTATATATTATTTGTTTCAGTACTGGCCAAAATGACTCTGTATAATAACTGCTTCCCACTGATATTTCCATTATAAGAGAGTTTTCTCTAAAGCCTAAAAAATGTTAGAATAGTGAGGAATGTGCTGAATAGACACATGGGACTTTTTGCTAGAAAGGTACTAACTAGTTCAAATGTAAATGCCTGACCTTTAGATTTCTGGGAGCTTTGTTTTGAGAACAGTTCGTAGGTGATTTGAGATGGAGTTGATGGACAGTATGGTTCTGAAGGCTAAAGCATGAGATCTGGCAGTGCAAATAAGCTTATGAATAGGTACATATTGCTGCTATGTTAAGTGAGGAGACTATATACAGGAAATAATTGTAAATTGCATCAGTGTCTTTCCAACAATTTCACTTCAGTGGCCTTTCAAAAGCTGTATAAAAGCTTCAGTTGTTACCTACCATTCAGAAACATTTTAAAGTACAGGTAAGCTCTGCACACTTCCTGTAAAACAACTACTGAACCCTACTGAGTTGTTAAGTATCTTCAGCAGGATGATCCTACTCAACATTATCATCTCCTAGGAGATAAAAATCATCTTCATTTTCATGCTTCTAGAAAATTCTTGGTACCTTACAGACTCATTGAACTAAGAAATTATTTTCGATTACCTGTATGAGAACAAAAATATCTCCAGACTCACTGTTTTCAAGTAGCTCTTTGAGGACTGATGTCTACATCCACATAACCATTGAGCTAAAATTAAATTTTCAGAGAAAAGAAAGCACATCTAAAATGTTAACAATTTGGAGTGCAGACCTCTTGTCTGGTGAATATTTGATGTAAATAATACTACTTCATAAACAGCACTAGAGATGCATTGAGTATTTGGTCCTCTTTTCTTGACAAGGAATCACACGTGAACAGTCCTTCATTCTTGGTTGCAGGCTTTTTATTCAGTTATTGGATGGATTCTTATGTAAACAGATTTCAGCCTTCTGAAGGGCTGCAGACATTTTCAATACAGGATGGGATATTGGCACTCTGTTTCTTGGTTGGAAGCATGTAGCTCTAGCAGAGACTTGAGAAACATAATCAGAGCTATAAACACTTTTACAAGCTGATAGAGGAAGACTGGCTGAGTAAGGGATCTTTACATATTCTATTCTGGGTTTCTTGAGCAGAACCTTGCTTGAGGCATTTTTACAAGGAGAAAATAGTCTGTATAATATTTGATGTGGTGAAGCTTAAACCATATGTATGTGTATGCATTTCTGTGTCAGGACTTAAGCCTCAGGCACTGTGGACATTTCTTCAAACCTTTTTGTTAAATCTTCTGCAGCACTCTGTTAATCATCACCAAATTTTGGAAACTAAAGGTGACAGTACTTGGAGGAGGAAAGAGTTTGATGATCAAATTTAACTCCATGAATATAACTCACATAGTGTCAGAGATATTGCCATTGTTCTGGTGCTATTTATATGCAGAGACTTTAGGTGTGGATGCCACATTATTTTGTCTTGGGACAAAAAAAGATAACTAACAGGATAAGATGAAGGTTCAGATAAAGAGATGTGCTAGCATGTGCTTGATGAAATCTATAATTTACTGCCAGAAACTAATTCTTCTCAGTTCTGTGTACTATTAATCTTTCCTTCAGTGTATCTACTTAGCAACTTTTCAAAACAATTTGCTTAATTTCCTAATGCAAATTTCTACTGAGCTTGAATTTTAGGTCAGTAATTTTTTTAAATTAGTGGGGAGGATCTCCTTATTAAAAGGCAAGTAAGACCCAGACAGGGTTCAACTGTTTGCATATGAATGTATGGACCCTTTCAATGAAAAAAGACCGTGCCTTTTCCATTTCTAAGGGTCTTTTTTTCACCTGCTTACAACAGTTTTAAGCATTTGACATCATCCTAGCTGCAGTAGACTGAAATTTTGGCAGAGTTGTATATAGTGGGCATATGATCAGATTTTCATGAAATTCCAGAGTTTCCTTGAAGATTTCAAGAAAATCAAGTTTTCCTTGAAGACATTCAGGATTATTATTGCACCCATGGCCACAGTGTGCAGAATTCTTCTTAAAAAGACATTGGAAATCAGCTTATTTCTTTTTTCAAGAAACTTACAGGCAGCTAATAAAATGTTGTTTACATTTAATTATTTCTACTTTTTTCCTAGCAAAGTTTCTGAGCTTCACTCTGAGAACTGTTGTGAAGGAATTGCTCTACATATTACTGAAATGTGGGAGACTCTGAAATGCACTTTGGGTTACGAATTGCATAGCAGTACAAGTGCCAAGTGGATCAGCATTCAAGCAACGTGTAGCAATTTATTAGCAAACTTGTCTATCTTATTCCTTTGAAATCTTTTAGTCAGAGAAGTTTTTAGCTCCAGGTGCATTAAAATTTTGAGAATTGGAGAAAATGTATGGGCAAATGTTTCTCTTGGTTTGAGTATGAGTGTTTGACCACATATGCAGCTCTTAGGTGTGTGTTTTCATTTGCATGTGTGTTGTTAAAAGCAGTCATGATTTGGCAGGCAAAATGATAAAATGCTGCAAGATCCCCTTCAAAATGGCAAAATTGTCTATAATAACCTTGGAAGTTTGCAGATGCATCACTGAAGTTCCTTATTACTTTCTGCTTTTATAGACTTTTTATATTCTTCCTGTTGTTCTACTGAGAAAATCATGTTATTCCAAGACTTGTCATCTTACTGGAGACAGCATGTATTATGTGATTTGAAATAGAACTGGGAGCTAATAGTGTTGCCCAAGATGCGGAGACAGTTTTCAGAGAAATTTTTCAGTGATAGGACATGCTGTTTTCAAAGATCAACCTCAGAAGTTCACTACAGAAGGCCTCTACGATTCTACTTCAGAAATGTAGTTGCTAAGCAAAGGAGCAAACAAGACAGTTACAGAGGGCTTTAAGTAAAAGATGCTGACTAATTATGATATATTGTAGCACTTTATTTCTGAGATTTTAATGATGTTCTTAATTTTCTTTGCATGCTTTATGTGATACCCTTCACTTATCTTTGAGTAAATCTAGGTAATCCCTGGTAAAATTTTCATTGCTTCTAAAGGTGCTTTGGGAGTGAGGTTATTTTTCTCATCACCTTTCCATTACTTGTGGTTACCATTGTGGTGTCTGAATGCTGTACACGTGTTTATCTCTGCATACCTTTACCACATCTGTCTCGACCCCGACACAGACAGCATTAACCCTGCCTCTTTCAGCGCATCAGTGCTGGTACTGGAAGCTATCCTACCTGTGTGCTGGCCATCTTGCAACTTGTAAGGTTTTTTTAATGGTTTTGGCTGCACTATGTTACACCACCTTGGGAATCCAGAGGGACCTGTTCAAATGTGAATTTCTGATTTCACAGTATAACCAAGAGGCAAGGAGATCTTGCACAAAGACTAAGGCAAATGCTAGTCTTCAGCAGCTGGGAATAACTCAACGACTGGCTGTATTTTTGAAGGGTCTGTATTGAATACAGAATATTCAGCATTTATATTATATTTATAGTGCATTGCAAAATATTTCTACCCTATGTTACATCTACAAGCTTAGTTTCTTAAATGTTATTTAATTTTTTACTTGTTAAGTTTGGTGGATGTTATGTTTCATCTTGGATATCAGGGGCTAAATCCTTGGTTGTTACTAGCTGTACTAACTTTACCAGCAGCATCTTTTAGTTTACAATCCTTCTGAGCCTCTATTTCCAGACTGGCAGGTAAATTCACAAAGTAGATAGATCTTTTGATACCTTGTGCATCAGCATTTCTGCTGGAGGGCGAAATATATAGTATCCCAGAAATGGCTGTGGAGTACTGTTTCAAATTCTGGGAGCTTTGACTGTCTTTGAACTTCTAAATAACTCTGGAAGGCATTTTTATGTTGTTCTTTGCTATCTAGAAAAGATGAAATAACAAATTCCTATAGAAATACTTCGTTCCTTGCAAGTGCAAAATGAAATCTCTTGCATGCTGTGACTGAGCACATCCCAAATCCTTTTAAGCTACTGATTGTTTTTTCTCCTACTTCCTGCAGGATCTCTGGTTTAATAGAATACTTTGTGTAGTGTGAAGTGACTGATTTTTATCCTGTGATTAATCTCATGACAGTTGAAGGATAGTTTTGGCTCGTTTTACATATTTGTTTCACAAAAACCCTTTCATTTATGCATAGCTATCTCACAAATGACTACTCTGGTGACTGGGTGCTGTTTCTAATGTTCCTTATCCCATAATGTGGTAAAGCTGGTTAATCAACTGATAATTAGAAGTAGTTTCTTTTACAAATGTTTCTGAAATAAATCATTTGGCAGGTGTTCCTCTATCTGGTGACACCTGTTGACAGTAGCCCGTTTGGAGTGCACATCTCCAAATGCTGTGCTGGTGAGGATCTGGGGGTAAGGATGTGCATGCCCTTCTCTGCAGGTAGAGACTCGGGAACAGTGATGGATGTGCTGAAGATCACAGTAAGTGCATGGCAGAGCAGGGATTTGAATATTTTTCTCCAGTTCATAAACTTACATTCTAATCAATGAATTGCTCTTTGTCTCCTGGGTGGGAAGCATGAGAACTATTTTTGAATCTTCTTCACTTGTAGATCCTTGTACGTTTCCAGTGGAGATAAAAACCTCTGCAGGGGGAATTTAGGCCTAGCAACTGTGACGTTGCTTTTGTTAATTGCATTTCTAGTCTCCCTAGATAGTATCCATGAATTTTACCTAATTATGAACTTTTCCTCTCTGGGGGCCACAGGTGGAAAACCATTGGTGTGGGCTAAGATTTATTGGATAAAGCAACAGTAGGCAGCAGACCAAAAAAAAAGATAAAAATACCAGTGGTATTTTTGTCTCTGTTTTGTATTTGACCACTGTTGTCTGGATGGCTCCACGGTTACCTGGATGTTCTGGATTAGATTTTGCCCCCAGCTGATTTGTTCCTTTGCAATAAATGGTTACATAAACCCTAGTCTTTACTCCCCCTACAGTAAAATTTAATCTCTTTATACAGTTCATTATCTAAATTTGACCGCTACTGTGTGGCAAGAAATGAGATGAAGTCTTCTCCAGTGAATCTTCTGTCTTTGAGAGTACCTAAGTACCAGCTGATCAGAAACCACACTGCTTCCTGTAACTTCACACTTATTCATCTTTGTGAAATCATCCCACTGAAAACTGACAGCAGGATTTAGGGTAGGTTTAATTAGTGGCAGAAAAACTATCTTAGGATCTACTTAGATTGCATAAGCTGGAGGTGTGCAACAGTTGCCTTTCTTGCACACAGGAATCTCCATCACTTCACTGCTTTGAAGTCTGTCCTTTAGTTAGCTGCTTTCTGTACTGTCTCAGGTGCCATTTGCTCTGGCCACCCTAGCTAGAACCATATCAGTTCATCTCCAAAGAAATGAAAAACAAAGCCAATGTCTTCTGCTTTGCTGCCCACCTTCTGATTGCTCCTTCTGTCAGCCTCCTACTCTGGCTTGTAGTAGACTCGTGAACCAGACGTGAATGTTGGTGTGAGAAACAGGAGGCAGAAGGGCAGAGTTGCAGAAAATTAGCAGCAAGGAAGAGTCCTAAAGTACAAACACTATTTCAATCAATACCAACTTGTCCCTTATTTGTAATGAGAATGGAGATAGATAGATAGATATGCTCCTTCTGATTAACTTTCACATATCTTCAGCCACTGTATCACAACTTACTTCTGAATGGAATGATGCTTAAGTCAACATGATTAGGTTCCACAATTTTTTTGTGCAGTTTTACTCAGATTCTTGTTTCAATTTTTAACCTCTAAGAGGACAGTGACAATTGCCCATTTACAAAGTAAGAATAAAAATTTCAGATGTGGAAAAAAAAGTATTAGGAGCTGGAGTTAAAACATGATTTCTGTTAAGTTTTTGGTTGCCAAAAGATACAGATAGGGATCCAGTGGTATTTTCAAAGTATCTACAAAGATTAGATTGCTGATCCTAATAGAAGTTGGGGACTTAGTCTTATTGGTGATTCTTTCCCTCTACTTGGCTCTAGCAACAGCACATCTGGAGTGCTGCATCAAGTCCCAGGCTCCCTGGTAGGAGCGAGACATCAATGCACTGGAGTGCATCCAACAAAGGGCAAAAAAGATGATGAAGAGACTGAAGCATAAATATGAGAGACAGTTCAAGAGAGCTGAGATTATTTAGCCTGGGATTGTTGTCAATGTGTCTAAATTGCTGATAGGAAAAATAAACAAGACTGAGCCAGGCTCTTGGTTGTCCTTAGTGAAAGGACAAGGGCCAGTAGGCACAAACTGAAAGACAGGAAATTCTGTTTAAGCATAAGAAATAATATTTTTACTATAAGGGTGGTTTACTAAAAGGTGGAACAGGTTGCCCAGAGAGGCTGCAGACTCTTCATCCTTGGAGATATTTAAAACCCCAATGGATGCAGTCCTTGGCAACCTGCTTTAGTAACTCTTCTCTGAGCAGAAGGTTGGACTTGATGATCTCCAGAGGTTCCTGCCAATATCAACAACTATGAGATTTGGTGAAGTGATAGACATGCGGACCTCGGTGCGTAAGTGTGATGTCTGGGGTCTTCTGGGTTTGCATTTGGCAGAATGCTTCTCTCTGGAATGCTTAATCCCATTATGTTTGCAAAGTGAATTGAGAGTCTGAGATGGAAGGTGAAACAAAGGTGCAAATCATTATAGTTACATGCTATTTATGCTCAAGCTAAAGGGATATGAACAGAAAAACCCTGGGGATCTTATGACAAAAGTAACATTTTATTCTAGGCTTTCTGCTAGTCTTAAACATCTCATATCTGAATATTTTGCAGGCTCTGCTGATATGATTGCATCTGCAGATGATGAAAAGAAACAATTTATCCTGTTGAGAATATCATCAACAGATGCTGAATTCACAGTAGATTGCAATGCACTGAGTCTTTGCAGTTTTTCCCAAAGAGGATAAGAAATTGCTGAGACTACACATTATTCTGTTGGAGAAATCCTAGCAGAAATACAGATTTTCCACAGGTGGAGTTTATTCTCCTAAGCCAACTGAAGTCTACATACGGAAATATATCAATTTTCTATAAATAAATAATAAAAATAACGTACCGACCTTTCTAATTTACCTTAATTTTCAACTAAATGGTTATGATGTGAATTGTCAATGCTTATAGTGCAAACTTTGGTCATAAAGGATTGTCCATGAGGACCTAGGTTAGTGGAATTATTCCAGTGAAGCGGAGAGAATAGTTTTGGCTGCAAAATAGAAAACTAGTATATTCCCGATCCTAATTAAAGCTTGTCTCTTGACCTCAAATATTTGTAGAGGAGCTTGACTCAGATGCTGTCTTTTCCATTCACATTAAGACTGACTATTGATTTCAGCAGCATATTGAAGAACAAAGGAGGCATTGCTAAAGGAGATGTCTGCTGTGCACATGCGTATGTCTGCAGCTGGTTAGGTCTTCAGGCAGGGCAGAGGCTGCAAGCTTTTGATCCTGGTTCTAGAAGCAGGGTCAGGAAAGCATAGCTTGCAGCTGAAAGTCAGTATGTGATTATGAGAAGACACTTCAAAGGCTGAAAATATTTTAAAAAATTTTGAAATTATTTGTGCTCAGCCTGTACTAATACAAGCTCTGTGTGAGAAGTTAAGGAAACTAAGTTCTTCTGCCTGTTAAACACAAATCTGAACATCCAGACAATAAACCTGATATAACTTTCCTTAGCATGATTGTGTTTGCTGGCATTCCTTTCCCCTTCAACAAGGGGTGCCTTGCTTTATGTGCCTGCCACAAGAAAGAGAGGATAACTTAAAGGAATTTTCTAAACTAAAGCCCAGTATAAATTAGCATCCTCAGAGAAACCAGGAGTCACTTGCTGCTTGCAGCTTCCAATAAGAAGCAGATCCCTCTTTAGAATGCAGGTTCAGTAACAGCTAATTAGTTTATGTAGCTAATCTTCTACACAGTCTTTCAGGTTATGAAGATAAACTAAACAGGACGACTAGGAAAAACATCACCAGCACACTAATAATCAATCCCTAGACATTCCTCTACCTTAATGTATAGAGACCTCTTTCAAAGCCAGATGCTGTTGAAACAAGAGAAGCCGCAGAAAAGCCTAAAATAGTGATTCGCATCTGACTAGTTAAGTACAGAACGGCTACTTACTGCAAGATGCTTTTCAGTGTTGGAATTGGGGGTTAAGATTGATTAGAGGAAAACAATGAACCCAGGCAATTCTGGGGAGAGAAGAAGCAACCTGATTAATCTTTCCCCTGGTGTCACAGCAAGAATGATAGAGGCTGCTGTAACCATTCGTCTATATGGAGGCAACTTTGAACTGAGACATGGACATGGAAAAGTCCATTTTACAGTGAAAAAGATCTTAAAATATTTTGTTACTTTACCAACTCACCAGTCACAAAATGTAAAGACATTTGCACCTTGGCTTTTAAAAGAAAATAAATTCTATTTTTTTTCAGTGTTTATCATGGTTCCAAGTGCAGCCGAGTTAAATCAGATTAAACATAGCTGATCTTTTTTTCAATTAAAAAATTATATCTCTACTTTATCATTCTAGGAGTAGGTGTATAATTCACTTTGCACACACAAGTATTTTAATTCTGGCAAGTTTTATGTTCTCAAATTCTTGAACTTGTCCTACTTGCAGATCTATGCCTTATAAAAATTTGCTCTGAGGTAAAAAATCTCCTGTCTTGGATTCAGTGCTGTTCTAATGCGGCTCAAAGTCAAGAATTTCTGAATTCCTTCAGGAAATAGGAGCCAATCTGTTAAAATTAATGAGATAGTAAAAAGGAAATAGGCGATTACTTTCCTCTCTTTCTGCCTTGTTATGGCTTTACATTTTAAAGATTCTCTCAACAACCATAAAACCTAGAAACATTTTTCTGAAATAAAAAGAGAAGTCGAGACATAATCCTGTAACTCTAGGGACTAGCTGTTTAAAAAGGAACAGAAAGAGACTGAAAAGACTGGTGGAAATGGAAAATGACACAATAACAGTAAGAAAGAAATGTATGGAAGAAAGCTCCTTTTTGTGGTACACAGTTGCTTGGATTGAAGTCAGCTGGAATTCATTGCATGTAGTTATTTTGTTTATTAAGCCAGTAGAGTGTGTATGGGGAAGGGGCAATTTATGCAGATTATGTGACCGAGGAAGTGACAGTTGT
Organism: Laterallus jamaicensis coturniculus; assembly: GCA_022605575.1. NCBI lineage: Eukaryota > Metazoa > Chordata > Aves > Gruiformes > Rallidae > Laterallus > Laterallus jamaicensis. The sequence continues at coordinate 14,958,913 of JAKCOX010000015.1, forward strand.
GTGTAACAACTTGCATTCAATTTATGGTTTATTGTATGTTGTCAATAGACAGCTCAGTGAATGGCAGAGCATCTGTCTCTTTTAACATAATTAAATTCTCACTGATTTGCATCTCAGATCTGTTCTCTTGATAATAAGCTGTTCTGCGGACATGACATCATCTATTGAAGCTGTTTGGAACATTGCACAATTATTAATATATTATCACTAAATTGATAGTGAATGGTTTTCCAAGTCATAAAATGAGAGACCAGATTATTTTACAATAGAAAGCATGTAAAATAGCTAATTACTTGGACTGAATTGCCTAAGTGATTTTATTCTGCACTTTGCATGTAGAACACTGACAAATGAGGGCAATTAATACTGTAGTAAAGTCCAGTGTACAACGTATAGAGCACAGTGCCAAGGGAGGTGATTTCCTGCAGCTGTATTTCACTCTCAGGCATTGCAGCCACCTCTTACCATTTCAGCCAAGCTTCCAGAATATATACATCACCATGGTTTTATTGTTTCTGTACTTGCCCATATGTAGTGTATGTGTCATATGTCTTGTGACACATGCTCTTTGTGCTAGAAAGCTCCAGAATTCTTTTATTGCTAATCCCTTTCATCCTTGAGAAGTGAGGGATTGGCTCAGGAGGACTCAGAGTGCTTGTGTGATTATCTTCCCTGTGGCATGGTATTACCTAATCCCTATTCCTTACCATTTTACATTGTCTCAAACATTGAGTCAATGGATAGATTATTTTTCAAATGTGTTAAATATTAATTACTTACTGTATACTCATCCTCTTTATTGCATTGACCTTCTCTTGTTGTGATGGTTTCCTTTAGGTAGGCACATTTTACATGCAAAATTTCTCCTCTGGGCACGTGACTCCTAAATTGAGTTTGCCTAATCAAATGCTCTTTCACCCAAAGAGCTTCCAAATGAGGTAAAAGCTCTTTATGTGTTTTGTAGAGATTTTCGGTAGGGAAAGGGCTTCCTTACATCAAATTATTTATCTTGCAGTTTCTCAGCTACCTGAAGTTTTGCTTCTGGACATCTCCAGCTTGGTAGTATGGAACTGTCTCATCCAGCGTCTGCAAGATTTGTGAAATAAGCCTTCTCGTGTCTATTTTGGCTGCTTGATTTCATCTGGCAAGCCTTCTCAGGGCATGTAAAGTCCATACAACCACAGCATCCTTCTCTGCTTTCACCCTGTAATGCCACAGTTAGGGTAATCATCCTGTGTCCCATTCTTTCCGCTTTTTGAAGCTATTTAAGCTTTCTCACCCCATCAGAATACTCACATGCCAAACCACAGCATATTCTGGGATAGCTGGAAGCCATTCTTATTTTTTTATCAAAGCAATGATAATTTGTGTGAAATGAGTATTTTTCAGGGGGGTGGAGCAAGCCTGTGTTTATCAATATAGAGAAAGCCTAGTAGTGGCAGGGAAAACTGAGAGGGGGGAGCACTCTCAGCTTCAGACCCTTGCTCCCGTGAACACTTCATTTTTTATTTTCAAATGATCAGCAAAAGAAAGCTGAAAACTCAGGTGTTTTTTTCCTTCCAGCATGACTACTTCGGCTGCTGGGCTATATCCAAGTTTGCTTTTATCCCTTTTCTGACTGTTGCTATGAATATTTAATCAATTCCATACACAGTGGAGCAAATTCAGCAGGAAGGAATGAAAATGCCACTATTATAGCAGAATGTCCTACATCTGTTGGCTTGGGGACACCTTGGAGATGGCAGCTGTTGTTTTGGGTTCCTCAGGCATATTCTGGAATGGGATACCTCTCTTTGGGAGCCTGAGCAAGTGCTGCATGCTGGAAAGGGCACTACTGTTCCTCCAGTTACTGTATTTTGGGAGGGGGGGACTTTGGCCATCTCCATTTTGTAATGACAAAGTGCTGGGCATCAGATTCCTGGGAAGGGGTCTAATGAAGCAGTTTCTGTAGCCTAGAAATAAGCCAAATCGGCCTTTTCTGAGCATTGGATTTCCTAAGCAGCTCCAACTCCAGCTACTACTGAGTGTGAATGCTGATTTCAGGCACGCACTCACCCCAGGTGCCTGGGGCCCAGCTTGAGATCTAGATTTCAAGAGACAGTGCAATACTTCAGAGTTAGATGATGCTCCGTTCAGCACCATGGTGCCTCTGCGCTTCTGGCGCTTGATGGAAAGATAAAAATCCGAATGAGCAAGTGTTTTGGAAAGATTTCATCTCTGCTCTCTGTATTTCAGCTTAAAGCAGGTTTTTTATGCACAAGGATTTTCAGAATATTCACAATAATTAAAATGGTTTCTCAAATGATAAAACTTGCTGCCAATAGTACATGGAAAAGACAAGCTGTGTTTTTAATGATGCAATTTGAAAAACATATGTCAAAACACAAATGAAACAGCCTACTAAAGATCATGCCAGCTAGGTTAGCAAAGCACAGTACCGTAGGATGACAGCCAATGAATGAGAGCTACGACTTCTACCTGCCTTGTTATGTACCACTTTACATGACCTTCTCCAGCACTTGAGCTACAGAGCCACAGTAACACTTGCAGGTACTGTAAAGAACTATTTTGGTCCTGTTTCACAGATGGGATAATTCAAAGAAAAGAGAATTAAAAGTACAGAAGCTGAGGAGATATAAAAATATCCTTTGTTTCTTTTAGCTCACAGGCAAAATTTAATCCCCATGCCATTAATCCTAGTAGTGTATGACAATGAGGGCAGAGAAGAGTGGGGAAGTGTGGCCATACCATATCTATTTTATAGTAATCCCAGACAGGTCTAGTTCTACCTGAGCGGAGTGAGCCTCTCTGTGCTCTAATCTAAGGGCAATGTTGTTCTTTTTTCCTTAGTAGCCTCTAGAGGCACTTGAAAAGCACTGTCTTCTCACTCTGTTTTCGGCAGTGTCTTATTACAAGGTGATAAATAACTTGCCTGCGGTTCTGCAGCTCACTAATACCAGAGATAGGAATAGAACCAGCCAGAACTTTTCTCCCTATTCATTTTCTGCTTAATGAATACTTAATAGAAATATTTTTCTATTAATGAACCTTGATGGAAGCTGAAGCCTGGACAAGATGGAAAGAAAAATAGAGAACAGCGTTATTGTCTGTACACAGGGATGCTCTCCACATTGCTCCCATGCAGTCCTACCAATGTCAGCTTTGATGCTCCATTGGACCATTTCTTCTTCCAACTGCATCATTTGTTTTCTGGTTGCAAAGGCTCTAGCCTTTCTCTGTCTAAATGCTGCTTTCATGGTCATGCTTTCTAAAAAGGAGTTTTCTAGCTACAGAGTCAGAAAAAATTAAAGGAAAGCAAAGTCTTGTACTTGATGCAGATGAATAAAAGAATTGCGCTGGTGCAATACTCAGTGCTGCACTTGATTTGTTTGCTGTAGTTCATCTAATAAATGCCTGGTTCTTCAGAACTTTCACATTTACTTAGCTGTAAATTAATTAGGATAATTTTGACTGACACTGCTGACTTGGTTTTCTACTGCTTATAAAAAAATCATACACTTTTGCTTGGTTGTGCAGTTATGTTTTGCTGTGAAAAAAAATCTAATTGTAAGCCATCAGTAGCGTTGCCAGGAATCACCACAGAAGCTGGTCTCCACTTACTAACGGGATTGCTGTCTGGTATTTTCTCTACCCTCATCAATTTATAAATCTTTCTTACGCATCTTAGCATTCAGGCAATCTGCCTTTATTTCTCTCCTGACCTCAGCAGTTTCTCCTTAGTCTTGGTTGGCTCCCTTTCCTCTTCATTTTTAGAACAGGCTCTCTGTTATTGTTAGACTTTTACATAGTGAAGCTACACAATGGTCTCTTACCCACTGCTCTTTATTTCTCAGTCTGTCAGAGTCACACTAGCGACCAGACTTGGATCTCTCTCCCAGTCTGTTTTCATAGTCTTTTTCTAACAGGAATTGGGAGAGGAACAAAACTGTGTACGAACAGTGTGTTGCCATTTCTTCTATGTGTCTAGGAAGTGTGGAACGTTACTGGCAATATAATCTTCAATGCTGTATGGAAACTAGAATAACTATTGCTTTTGTAAGAGTTAAGATTAGGAGCAACAGCCAGAAACAGGTTTCTGAGCGGTGATTAGAACAGGAGGGGAAGGAAGAGGGGCTTAGAGGAAATCATGCTTTTTTTCCCCCCATGATCTTGATCAAAACATTTTGTCTTCATGTGGAAATTTGGAATTTCAAGTTAAATAAATAAACCTTCAACGTACCCCTCCTCTTACTCTGTTCCACAGTTATTTCATAATAGCGCTGTCATCAACATAATAAGATTAAACTGAAATTGCCTGTATTGAGTTAGATTTTGCTGAAGAAGGCACCCTGTGCCCAAAAGCATGCTTGCTTTTCCAAGTTGTATCAGCTAATCTAATAAAAGATACCCTTTTTACAAAACTCTCTTCGCTTATGCCCATTCCTCATATCCTCCTAAATCAATAAATAAAGGGGATCTAAAAATAGACTGGGCTGTTTTTGGGGAAGGTTCCCAAGCATACCATGCAAAAACACCTTATGAATCTGGCTATGTATCCGCTCAGCGATATTTCTCCTGGGAGACAACTGCTGGGAAGAAAATTGAGAGATGAGGACCTGAATTATTTTTACAATATAACTTTTATCATTTTGTGTAAGACTTACATACAGGCATTGAATCCTAGAGCCCTGCAAAGTGCCATGGTAAATTGTTTACTTCTCAGTGGTTTCTTTCCTAAAAGAAACTGTTTAGAGCAGCATAATTTCATATACCACCGGATAGCGTGAATGTAATTCTGTCTTATAGTCTTGATTTGAACTTGACTCTTTACTATTGCTGTAAATAAATGCAATGCATGGTCAGTAAAGAGATTAGAAGTTAATTTATTTAGTGTATGGTGGATAGTTTCAAGACAGTATCCCTTAATGTTGCACTGACTAAACCATGTTTCTGCAGTTAGTAAGGCACCATTCCTTTGAATCTGTGTTCTTAACACAATGTTATGAAAATATTCATATTTATTTAACCTTTTTCTCTTCATCTGAAGATTTAGGATTCTGAGATGGGCTTATAATCTTACAGATGCAAGAATCCCTTGCAGCAAACTAACCTATTTCTAATGATTCTAATTGTATGGAGAAGAATTAATGAGTTCATATTTCTTTTGTTTGTTTCCTTTTCACCTAACCAGCTTCTTAAGTGGAAGCTTCCAAGGGAATGTCAGAACCAATATCAGTCATTGAAATGGTTTGTCACCCACTGTTGATTTAGCTTCCATTATTTGAAATCAAAGTACTTCTGTGATACTGTAGTAAACAGGCAAATATGTTACTGGGGATGCTCTTAATCACCAGGAATTGTGAAGTGCTTCATAGAACTGAGACCTGAAATTTCTTTGGGGTCATACATTGCCAAGTGAAAAGCAAGAGATGCCCATCTAATGACATTGTCAGGTATTTGGCAAAGTATCTGTTGGAAAGGGGCTTTTCTTGAGTGTCCCTAGTATATCATAATTATTTTTAATCATAGATCATAGAATGGCATGGGTTGGGACCCCAAGGATCATAGAGCTCCAACCCCCCTGCCACCGGCAGGGCCACCAACCTCAGGCCTGGATCTACACAAGGTTGCCCAGGGCCCCATCCAACCTGGCCTTGAACACTTCAATGGATGGGGCATCCGCTGCTCTCTGGGCAGAATATTCCTGTTATCCAGAGATTATGTGTTTGTGAGATACAGAGTACCACCCTTATAATGGTGTTAAAGATTCCGAAGTTCTTACTTTTTCTTCATTAGTTGGTACTTAATTCATATCTATAGGATTTGTAAACAAAGTGTAGGTAGTCAGGATTTAAATTGACAAATAAGGACTCTTCCAATTTTTCCTTTTCCTTTGACCATTGAAGTAATTTGATTAGTATACATTTAAAGATGTGCCTCCTTTTATCCTTAAAAAGATACTGAAACATTGCTTTGCTGAGCAGCATTCTAACCAAAAGACAATAACCTCCTACAAACCCCCTTCTGGAAGTTGCTTGTGCTTTATATTTTTTGTTTGTGCATGTTCTGAGATGTTCATACCACTCTGAGAAGGTAGGTTATTGCCTCTCCAAATGAGAAGTAGTCTCATCTTTAATCTGTCTTGCCTATGTGAAAACAGTGTGCCTGTACTAGTGTCAGAACCAATCATTTACATTAGTACTTGAAGAGTGATCTTCTATGTTTTCAGTTTTCTCCTGCAGGATTCAGACTTTTGTGAAGTAGAATGAGAATCTACCTAGGTGTGCAGTGGGAGGAGCAACTTCTCCCTGAAAAATAGATCTAAATATATATGAGAGAGTATTTACATGGATATTGTAATTAAAATTCCAGAGGTCTCCTAGTTTCTCTGGGAGAGACAACTTGGAACCCTCTGGAAAGAGTTCCTCTAAATATCAAATATTAAACTGATGCAAATCAAGCTTATACTGAGTTATACAACATCAGCATCTGATATCTCCTCTGTGAGAGCTTTTAGTGATACTGCTCTCAGACTGTGCTTTATTTACCATCATTTATAATGAAGTTAAGTGCTGTCCTGGGTTGCACCCGTGTCTTTAGAGTTTAGGAGACAACAAAAATATAAATATTTATAATCTATTCTTGATTCTTAATGATAAGCTACAAAACCAATGGAATTGTAGAGAATTTTGACTGATTTCAGATTTGAATCTGATCAATAATAAACAGCTGGACTGAACTTTGAGGTCACTGTACTTTGCATCCTTGCTTTGTGTGAATTCTGCTAGTTTAGGAAGCAAAAAGCTGCACTTGCCACCTCTTCCCTGGTGTGGGACCTGGAAGCCTGTTGTGTTGTGAAATATGTATAGCCACAGTGTATGGAGAGGAAAGCCTGAACTATTGATGCCTATACTCAAGGAGCTCATTCTTGTCCTCTCCCTATTGCTTTTAATCCAGCAGGAAGACGGAAAGAAAGAAAAGGTTGGAGCATAGTTAGTGACTGTACAGGAAGTCAGGAGAAGACCTTGTGCTACTGAAGCATTAGTCCTTGCTTGTCATTAGCAGCAATGATTCAGTGGTCAGATATCAGAGACCTCATTAATTCACCTTCTCTTCTGCTCATTCCTCTGTGATTAGCGCTTGTGAAGCAGCTCTCCACCCTTTGCTGCACATTCAAAATATAATGTTCCCATTTAACCAGCAAGGCATATGGAGTTCTTTGCATCAACACTGTTAGGTGCTTGTACGTACTTACAAAGCACTAGTGCGACTGCAGTTATTATCCAATTAAACAGACAGAACATGACAGGAATAATAAAATCAGTGTAATAACTCCAAGGGAGAAACTGTAAGTTAAATGTCATCTATACCCCAAATACATTTAGAATTTTGCAAGTTAAAGGGATTTTAATTCTATGTGTATATTATTTTATGAATTACTCAAGTCAGTAAGGTGTAAATCAGATACCACTAATACAGATTGCAAATACAGATGAAGTCCTGTAATCAAGATTATGCAAAATAAGTTCTGATCAAAGTAAATTTTCTTTCATCTTTCTTTTTTTCCTTCCCCCACACTGATTTCTGATCAAAAACAAATGATCAAATAACACTGATTTTGATCCAGTCCTATGGCATGAGCTTATATTAATTATGTCATTTGTGACTTTTGCATAAGAGTGGAGCTTGCACTGGAAATAGCTGTGTAACGGCTACATTGATTAACACTGTGGCATCTGAGATTTTTTTTTTATTGCTGTGCCAAGCAGACCAATTTGGAAGGCAATTGGGTTTGTACTGTGCTTCCAATTTAGAAATCTGCCAGTGATTTGTGCTGGAGAGGAAACTATAATTGAGAAACCACAGTTAGGTGACTGTGTTCATATACACCTAGACAACCTTCCTTAAGGGGACTGGGGAGAACACAGAGGCAAAGGACTTCCCTTCATTTTCCTTGTTCTCTGTGTGCATCTGAACTGGTCTACATACTCTTGATCAATGGAAAAATTTTGATCTTAGCTCGTAGCACCCACCTATTTCAAAGTCTGTATCCAGCTACTTGTGCCCATACTGATTTGCTACACAGCAGTGCTTCCTGTAGTGAACCATCTGAGTTCTTTTTTGGTGTGCAAATATTGCTCTAGCTTTAGGGCTGCACAACTGCTCGTGTCCTACTATTGGTCTCTCACTCCTCAGGACCTCAAGCAAAACATTGACTCTGAATCTGAACTTCTAGAACACTAAATACAGTCTAGACGGCAAGAAAAATGGTAGCCCCTTGGCTTCGTGCAGGCTTTCAAAAACGTCACTTGGAGGCTCTCAAAAGCAGTTGTAGACTGAAGTTGGTCTGATGAACAAAGTAAATACCAATGTTTCTTTGTGTATTTAGGACTCTTTTAGCCTCTTAGGCGATGTCTTTCCACAGATTGTCTCTTATACATGGTCCAGTACAATATCATGAACAGTTTGCATAAATATTAAATAAGCAGCTCAATGATCTGTAGTAAATGACTGTTTGAAGGAACAAAGTCTCAATTTGATGGATTTTCTGGCTTGCAATGACAGATCTGATGTCATGCTCTATGCTAGAGTAGTTCTATTATTTCATACTGCTGGCACTGATAGAACTAAACCACTTCCATCAGCAGGGAAGAGAGTTTGGCAGGAATAGCTTTGAGAGTAGTGATGTTTCCTATGATGTTAAATTAGATTGGACCCCTTGGACAGCTGTTTGGTTTTGTTATTTGTTTGTTTGCTTTTAGAAGACAGCTGGGGTGATGTTAGGATTATCTGTTAATTGAGAGTGAGACTGAGTGTTACAAGGAAGTAATCTCAAAGTGTTTGTCCATGACAAGCCATTAGAACAGGACTTGAGGACAGAAGGAATAAGATAATGGCAGCTAGCAAGAATAAGAAGTGTTGACTGGTATAATTAATGCAGACATCTAGAGACATAAAATCACTTTTTACAAACAGTCTATTACAGATATTCTTAAATTTCCAATGTTCACATAGGATCATTGTTTTCCAGATGAGAATTATGTAGGGAATAAACCCTCAACCTTCAGACCATGTACCCTAGTCTGAAGAAAAAGTATGTCAAACAAATCCTTAGTTGCAAATATGCAGTAAGGATTAGATTGCCTGTGATTTTTTTCAGGAATTGTCTTTTTTTTTTGACAAAAGAAACTGCTGAGAATGGCTAAGACAGCAAAAGGTACATATCAACCAGAGACATCAGCACAGCCTACCTGGCCTTTGCTGACTGCTCATTTTCAGATAATTCTGCATATTTTTGCATAATGGTGCGCTATAATTTCTATTAATGTGCTTTCAATTTGGAGATGTTAAAGCAAAAAGCCTTCTCTGTCTCTTGGCTATAAGCTTCTTATGAAGTCATTGTTACCATGCAGTCAGTGCTTAGTTATGCAATTAGGAAAAATTAACTAGGCAAAGCAGGTAACAGTGCTGAAAATACACACCGACTGTGTGCATTTGAACTGAACAGCTGCACATGTTCAGCTGTGAATGCACTGAGGAATGCAGTAGCTTGGCTTGTCTGTCTCTTTCTGTCAAGATTACTTGCCTTTCTATAGTCTCTTGGACTTGGCTCAGGAATCAGGGTCATATTCTTTGGCTTGCTCTACTGGACTAAGTGACCATAGTGGTCTCTTTCCCAGTTAAAAGCTGTCTCTGCCATATTGCTGGAATCTGTCCATAAAAAAAACCCAAGCATATGAAGCCTGTATTTCTGCTGAGAACTGAAGAATGGTCTGAAGTAGGATGAGGGACATGTCAGCATTTTGTGCCCAAAGTGATTCTTCTCATGGAGTACATGTTCTTTGGACTTGCTCTGCAGTGCTAGAAATCAAGGGGTCTTCAGTCCCTCTGCTTACATAGGGTTAAATGTACCTAGGTCTGTTGTCAGTTGTTGAATCTAATCGGCACAGACTGACATCCATACTACAAACTCTACACTTCCTGCAAACGTACTCTGCAATCAGATTGCTAGTGTAAGTGCTCACTGTCCTCTGCTGCCTCCCAAATCATGCTCAGGAATTGTTTGGAAGACTGCTAGTTAGTATGGGCCAAAAGCATGTCATGGACTGTTAGGGCAGTCTGACAGTACCGGTAAGTACGCTGCAGGAACTTTCCCTGACCTTACTACTAACATAACCCCCACAGTTACAGCATTTAGCTTCATTTCTCAGGTTGTACTTACTTGGGATAGCTGCCTGTATGTTGTTAGCAATGTATGAGTAGTTATTCTAAAAAGAAGCTATACATTGAAAAATTAACCTTGAAAAAGCTCTTTGAGGCTACTGAAATATTACTGGTTCCTAGATGTAAGGAGTTGGGAAAAGCTGCATGTTACACTACTTCCTCTGCTCACAGCTCAGGGTTATTCTCAGTGACCTTTTTTTTTTCCTTTATTGTGTGAACCTATTTTAAAGCAGATGAACAACATGACAACATAAAAGACTTCTGGTACAATTATGGTATACTGGAGCTTCAGAACAAAGACACAGCAATTTTAAGATTTGTGATAGAAAATGTTAACTTGTTAATTTGATTAAAATTGCTGACTGCAGATACATTTGAATGCATGAATTTGTCTCAGACAAATTGTTGTTGCTTCATGGGGGACTACTGGAGGAGGAGTTTTCAGTAGATCAGCTTTACACACACATATGGCATGGGCTTACTGGAATTGCAGATGCCGTGTTTCCTTCAGGCGCTGGCTCTTGGATGTGGGAAGGAACTAAATGAAAGGTGCCTAGGGAACTAATTTAGATACTGAAATTTAGGTATACAAATCCTGCTTTAACTTCCAGTCTGCCACAGACAATTGAAAAGTGACTTCTTCCTTCACATTTTACTGTTTACAACATGGAGTTAAAACTAATGCCCCAATTTCCAACTACATTCCAGAAATGAGTCGGGCTAGGTTAAGATACAATGCTGACAAAACCACTGCATATGTAAGACAGACAGTAGGTACAACACTTGTCTCTGCTGCTACCTTGGTGTGGCTGGACAGTTCCATACCGGCCTCTAACCACTTCTGCCATTCACCCCTTACTCCAGTGAGAATTGTAGGGCAGGACTCTTTGACCAGTTGCACTTGCCTGCATATGAATGAGATTTTATGTGTATTTAGTGCTTGTGTTTTTCATTATTTTTTGAAAGTGATTATGGGGATACTGGTAAACGTGGGAAGAATTAAAAGCACTGGAAACTCATTACATATCCACAGAACAGCACAACCAGCCAGGTCTTTCTTCTCATTATCCAAGGCCTTGAGTCAAAAAACCCCAAACTTGGAGAGGTCACATATTAATGTACCCAGATCTTCGCTCTATAAAACTGTAAGCTATGGTGAAGTTTGGAAATAATTTTCTTATTAGTTGGAATCTAGATTGAGACTTCCATGTGGTTTCTAAAAGACACTAAATCATATACAAATTTAATTTTTCATGCATTTGTGTGGAAAACAAGCACTTCACTGGTGAGTGCCTGCAAGTTTGGGAGAAATAGTTACAAATATTCCCTTTCTTAAACTAATGTCTCATCCCAACTTCATTTTGCTTTTCTCTCTCAGTATCTCTTTGCTCACTACTGCCAGCCCGTAAAAACACGCTGAAGCTCAGTAAGATGAAGTAGCTGGGTCATACTGCAGAAAGTGCTGATGTGAGCTGTTCCCTAACAGGTTGAGCTGTTTTCCTACACAAAAAGTGCTGAAACAATAGATTTTTCTTAGTCTATGTATATATATAAACTTCTTGGACTGTGGCTATATACATACAGAATTATTTTAAATTATGCAGGATTTAGGATTTCCTGTCCTATGCCTCAAAAATAAATTTATAATTTATAATATAATAGTAGTTACTAATTCCCACTATTTCAAGATCCAAATTATATAAAACAAACAGCTGGAATGAAGCAGCCTGAAACGTCACTGTATGTTAAAATGCCATGGTATAAAAATGTAATGCCAAAGGGATTGTGTAGTTACAATAGGACAGTGATGGTCAAAATGTGATGGTAGGTCTGAATAGTTTCCTGAGTGTGATCCTACACTGACCAGGTAATTTAGTGCTTTGTCATAACCTCATTTTCATGCTTGCATTAAATGAAGTGATTAAACTTGTCATGATAGAAAGACTCCTAAAAAAAAATGTGGTTAGAATAGTGAATGAGGCAGGTAAGTTCTGCATTTTGTGTAGGTTTGGCAGGCAGGGAATGGAGTTGAGAAAGTTCTCAGATGAAGGGCTTCATGTTAGGCCAGAAAAGCATTGTAAATTCCCATTTCCCTCTTTTTTATGTGATAAAGTGTGATAAATTTTGTTTGCAGCTATATGAAGTCTCAATTTATCTTTGATTACCAACATACATCTGTGCTTTATATATAGGAAGATAAGACCTTTTTCACCTATATGTATTTTGGGAAGCTAGCATGTTTCCTACCTTAGTTTGGAACACCTTATTTGCCAATACTTAATTCTTGTACCATTTCTTCATTTCACTTTTTTTCCTTAAATGAACTAGAAGCACTTGAAAGGCATCAGTGAATTTAACCATGATAGATCTCAACAAGGTAGGTTGGTACTGTCCCTAAAGTATTTTTATAAAGAGAAACTGAGGCACAGAGGACTGGACATAGGCACGCTGAGCCATGTGTCTGGTAATTTCCTCCAGAGTGCTGGCAGCTTTCAAATACCTTGGAATAGTAATAAAATGTCTTTGGTACTTGTAGGGCTGTAAATATTGGTGTAAAATGTTTTTGCTGCTTTGCTGACTTTGTGGTCTTTATGGAATGGTTTCTAGCATGGCACTAAGGTTCATATTCAAGGCAGAGTAGTTAATAAGAAAATATTAAAGTCCATACACATGGAGCAAGAATTTTACATTTCCTTTAGATATGATACTCTGGTGTTTACTGACAGCTTTATATCAATGTCAAATATCTCCTTTAATTTTATTTTTCTGATTATGTATATTAAAAATATATAAATAAAATCTTGTTTTGTCAAAATGCATTTAGAATTTTAGTCTTAGTGGTTAGATCTAATGAAGACACAGCTATTGATTTTCTGGGGACAAAGAGTGCTCTTATTATGTAGAGGTTATAGTTCTACCAATCTTCACAATATCATGAAATATTTGTTCATTATCAGCTGGGTAGGAAGTCAGAATGGAAAGATTTTTACTGTCACTTTCTGTGACTTTCCAAATGATTCTGCTTAATCCTGCATTTCTCTGCTTGAAGTTATGCAAGTTGCTTATCTAAAAAACCCCAAATTCTTTATTGCTGTATACCAATCATCTATACCTCATGAGGAACCTGACTGTGATTGATTCCTAGAGTTCATTCTTAAGTCTACAATTTGGTAGTGGTAGTCATACAGTAAAACCAGCTTTTTCAAGGAAATATTGCTATAAAGCTGGATATACTCAAATGTATACAGTTTGGAAAAGATCCTTCATAATCTGAGCAAATAGCTTTATTTCCCACAAGGCTCCCATTATCTTCTGCAGTAATTGGGCCATAGATGCTCGTTTTACAGAGAAACTTTATTTTTAAATACATTTCACATTTTAGATGAAGTGAGAAATCATTCAAAATGCTTGAACTTCAGATCACTGCAACCAATAAGATATATAAAGCTTTATTTTAAGAAGTTACTGAACAATAGAGCCTTTGCAGCTTCAACTGCAGCAGTTGCAGCCTTCCCACCCGTTGTCATGGACTGGATGTGCAGATTGATGCTAGTTACCAGAAAGTTCCTGCAACCACCAGTTGGTGAAAAGAGTTTACTCTCAAGTATTTACATGTCTTTAAAACTGGTTATCTTTGGGCATCTGCCCATTGCATTGTTGGGGTTTTTTTGTGTGTTTTAAGCATAAAATTTATAGGATCTGCAATCAATTTCAAGTTAAAAGATCCTTTCTTGTGGTAGGATGTTCAAGCCACTTTGTTGGAGCCACTGGAAATTTTGTTGTTTCCACTGTATTGTCTCTGTGTGATGTATCAGTAAGTCTTAGGCGCTGAATTAACTTCAGCTCATAATCACTCTTTATGCAGGAAGCATTTTAAATGCCATTTTTTATGGAAGGTGATGGAGTGAAAGGGGAGTAAGAGTAATTAAGAGAATTTGTACTATTACTCAGTAAAGCGATTGCCTTTTTCTAAAGTATGACTGCAGCTTAACTTGTACGCACCCACCTGAAGTTAGCTTTACTTGAGTTACGTGGGGCAGTGTGGCAGAACCTAGCCAGTCTGATATCCAGGGGGATCACAGGTCTCTGTTTATATTAAAGTATCACATTTAGTTTCTGTGAAAAATCTTCAATGTAGTTTGATGCATTGGTTTGTCAAAATGCTGTTTAAATAACACTAGACAGTATTCAGGAGATAAGCCTTAGTCAAACAAGACTTTTTAATACTCTGTAGCTATTGATAAAGTTTTTAATTAGCTTATCTTTTAGTAATTCTGTTTCCAATAGTTCTAACAGTAATTTAACCCCTAATTGTAATACAGTAAGCTTTAAAAAAGAAAGATCTGTCTTTTCCCAGGAATTTCCAGCAAACAGAGGACATGGTTTCTCTACGTGGCAGCACTGCCAAGGAACCACTCTCCACGACCTGCAGTTGCAGTCACCAACTCTAAACAATTGCAGTGCAGGACAGAGGCTTACACCTGTGTTGTTTGGCAGGAAGAGCTGTAGTGCCAAAACAATGGTTCAGCATCCCCCTGCCCGTGCTGGGTATGACTGGCCAGGCTGCGGTAGTGGGGTGTGGGGGGGTGTAGGGGAGGGGGCCTATGCAGGAGGCAACCAGGTCCTGCCCTGTGCTGGTCATGGCTGGTTCCAGCTGCCTCCCCAGTGGCCCTGCCAGCAGATGAGCCAATCAGGGGCCATCTGGCCCCTCTGAACCAATCAGAGGCATTTGTGGCCCCTCTGTAGAACCGCCTTTAAGAAAAGGTGGGAAGCGCTGTGTGAGAAGGCAGGCAGGGAGCTTCCCCCTCAGCGCCTGAACAATGGCTCCACAGGCACCAAAGCAGCAATGTGTCTTTTGCTGGGTACCTGGGGAACCCGGGTGACTTTTAAATGAGGTAAATGTGACATGGATGCCCCATCACGATTAACAGAATCACAGAACTGTGGGGGTTGGAAGGCACCACCAGCGATTGAGTCCAACCCCCCTGCCAAAGCAGAGTCCCCAGGACAGGGCACACAGGTCGGTGTCCAGATGGGTCTGGAATATCTCCAGGGAAGGAGACTCACTCCCCTGGGCAGCCTGTCCCAGGGCTCTGTCTCCCTCACTGGGAAAAATGTTCTTGTACATATTGGTGCAGAGCTTCCTGTGCTCCAACTTGAGGCCACTGTCCCTTGTCCTGTCTCCACAGACCACTGAGAAGGGGCTGGCCATTTCCCCCTGTCTCCCACATTTTCAGACATTTAAAAACATTAATCAGATCCCCTCTGTCTGTCTTTCTGAAGGCTGAACAGCCCCAGTTCATTCAGCTGTTACTCATAGGGGAGATGCTCCAGGCCCTTAATCATCTTCATAGCCCTCCACTGGACTCTTTCCAGGAGATTCCTGTCTTTTTTGTACCGTGGAGTCCAGAACTGGACACAGGACTCAAGAAAATAAACCCTGTTTGCTCTGCTAGCGTGGGGCTTCACTGCTGGTGCTCACAGCTGAAGGAATCCAAGCAGGTCTGTGCAAATGCAGTAAGGTACAATGCTGTTTCTTGATTAAGACTTATTTGAATAGCTTTGTTTTGAGTAAATACAGCTGCAAGGGAAAGGTACAGGCATATAATCTTGTCAGTGAGTTATTAAGTATCAGCTTTTGCTGCTGGATAAATACAGTTAAAGTACTTGGGAGAGAGAGAAATAATTGGTCAAAATGTTTGAAACTCAAGGTAAGGAGCTGCTTTAGCTAAGGCTGTGACAGCATTTAGGTAGAGATTCATTGCATTACCTGAGGTGTGCTGAGACTATTCAAAATAAAACAAGTAGGCTTTCCTTCATAAATGAGTTGATTCAACTCCCCAGTTCCTGCTGAGATTTTTTTGCCTATGTGGTGTCATGAGGGAATATTGAAAACATCCCTTCGATCCTAATCCAGCATGAATAAATATATGGCAGATGTATTTTGGTTCAAATAAATATTGAATAATTTCTGTGAAAGAAATTAAACACCATCCAAAATACATGAGCTTCTAAAATTTCATATTTCTTAACTGACTAGTTTAGGTACATGTTCAAACAGTAATGTATTTTACAGGCAAGGTCACTCCATCTCTGTTCCACTTGTACGCAGTACATTTGCAAATCTGTGCACTTCATTTTGGTATTAGTTGCACAGAAATTACTGCTATTTACGTTAATAGATGCAGGAGAAGGGAATTAATACAAGAAATTAGTGTCTTCATGGAATTAACAGGATAGAAATGAATCCAGTGAATGTAATTGGAAAGCATGGAATAGAGTTAGCGTTTTAAGTGATGTTAGTATTGGCTTGCTTATAAATGGTAAACAGTGGGGGGTGGGTAGTATTGCATTTAACATTTCTTATTTCCACTGAATAGGCAAATAAGAGGTTAGTCGAGACATCACATTTTCTATTCTGACCTATGTTTATTGTCACCTTGAGGCACCAGCACAATGCACTTTCCCCTTTCAGTTTTCCTCTGGTCTTTTCTTGGCTTCTAGCATTTTCTTGAGAGGGAGGATTGTCTCCAACTGTACTCTGTTCAGTGTCTTTAAATATTGATTATTCTTCCCAAATCAGGACATATGCTAACCTATTTTTTACTGACAAGTTTGAACACTTTTCTCTTGCTTTCATTCTTTATGTGGGCAAAAGTGTTCTTCCATTTTTTGAAACTGGTTGAATAAATTTATTTCCTTTCACTGTATAAGGAAGAGAGGAGGTTTTTTTTTTAATCTGTTGTCTTGTCAAGATGCTTGTTAGTGGAAATTGTTCTCAGGCTTAGAGACTGTCACTCCCTATTCTGTTAATTGGACTGTAAGAACTCTTATTGCCAGGAACTTGCTTGAGAAAATTTTAAAATAGATGTATGATTAAACTACCTCAGAGATGATATACTACATTTTGCTTACTATTATGTATACAGGAATACACACTCCTGACATACACATGTAAATACATTTTAAGTTCACTCTACAAAGCAGTCTTCCAATTTCTTGACCATTTTTTGAAAGTTGATCACTCCAAAGGCAATGGAAACTTTTACACAAGATCATTTTGTTCCATATATAGCAAGAGGCTGCTGATGCTGCCTTGAGGGTTATTCCTCTGCCACTTTTGTCCACTGTAAGTGAACTGAAATGCTGTGTTGGGAACAAATAGATAGAGACTAAAGTGATTCTTTCATGTCCTTATTTACACATCTCCTGTCTGAGTTAGCTGCACTGTCTGTGCGAATAAACAAACCTTCTTGTTATAATTAAGCTTATCTAGGAATCCTGAAGTTAACCGCTTTATTATATTTTTGTACGATAGTTTCTAATATATTCTGTATGAGAGACATAACATGTTGCTAGTACTTACCAGAAATATTTGAGCAACCTGGAGAATTGCTACTGGAATATTCTGAGGAAGTAATAGCAGATTTCCCATTGCTTTAAATCTGTATTCTTGAACTGGATGCTTTTCCAGAGTATATGCTATTCTTATTCAAACTATGATTTAGAAGATTAAATAAGTGGTTAAGTTAATCAGTCTGTATTCTGTTACAGTTCATATGAGATAATAATAAAATGGATCCCTCTAGACTTAAAATCAGGGTTTTTTGTAATTTCAAGGGTGGTCCAAATGTCAAAAACTTTTACTTGTTTTCCTATTGGTTGTGCACATCAGTATATGTTTATTTACCTCAATCCTATCACATGAATCTTGTTGGCACAATGTCACTGCTCATTGGGAGCTTATGACTGATTTTTGTCTGTAGCTGCTCAGGAAACATTTGTATATAGGTGAAAACTTAAAATAGTTACAATTTCTGGATGATCAGCTTCATTTTTCTTGTTATACTGAGACTGAGGTTCTAAAGTAACTAATACTTCCTCACTTCACTTACAGCTATTGATAAATTGGATTAGAATTTGGGGGAGGGGGGCGTTATGTTTTGTCCTCTCCTTTGGGATCAACCGTGTGGAAATTCATCAAACAAAACACCTTGATTGCAGCAGTGCAATAACTTTCAATCAAAAGGAAAATTATAAAGTAACTTTAAGTGATTAAAATTGTTCAAATAAATTACAATCAATAAATGAAATTTTAGAAGAGACTGTCTAGACCTACTGAAAAAGAATTTAAGTGAAGCTCTACCATTGCTAATCAGAAAACAGTAATTCTTTCACTCTTCTACATGTAAAATACTTTCCATGAGGATGAATGGTGTGAAAAGGAAAATATTAAGATATTAAGAAACTTTTTTTGTAACAAGCAGAAATTTTGAGTGAGAGAAATATGTGTTTCCTCTAGAGAATAAACTACAAGAAGTAAACAGGAAGTGGTGACTGAGGGCTGGTTTATGGCACCCTTACTCCAAGAAAAATCTTACTCCATTAGTAGTAGTACTGTAAAATACAGCAGTGCTACACTTAGGAAAAGCTCTTATTATGTTCTTATAAGTTGTCACAATCTGGCAATGCAGGAATATAGTTTATAAGACAGCAATGAAATGTTTCCCCGTGGCTGCTCATCTGCACATTCATAATGCATCAGAAATACTGTGGTGGTTTTTTGTTTGGTTTGATTTTTTTTAAGTTCTGTATCTATTTTTGGATATAAGGTTTTCGTACAGAATTCACACAACATCCTTCATCCCTGATGTTTTGCACAGTTTTGTTTCCAGCACTCCCCAACTATTGTTGTCTGAGTGCATGATTTCCGTACATAGATCCAATGCACCGATGTGGTCAAAAGGTTAATACATTGCAGGGAAGGAGGAAAGGGTTCCCAAAAGGTTATGAGCCCTCCCTAAGGATTTCATAGCAGCCGTGATACCTGTATTCCTTTTAGAGGGTTATATTTGGCAATAGACTTACATGCTTAGATTTGTAGATACACAATTTACATTCCCCTACTTTGCTCTCAAAGTCTTGCTGTTCTGAAGCAATCTGTCACTCTGTGACAGAAGATCCAGATTTCACTACTCACCCTCTGAGTGTCTAGAAAAGACCCTCGGGTTTTTTCTCTTTTTTTTTTTTTTTTTCCCCAAAGGGGAGAAATCATTCTGATTTCTGTACCTTACAGTCTCTTTACAAGCTGGCTGTTTCTCATACCTTTTTTGCATTTAGTCTCTTCACCACAAAATGCAAAATCCTTTTAACAATTTATTTTCCCCCAAACTTACCTTGCAGTATTTTGGTAGCATGATATGAGCTCGCACTGGACTTCCTTCCCTGGAGCCTGGCATTAGAGTCCAATTGAGGTTATTAGTCTAAAAAAGTGTAGTGGTCTCATCCTAGTCTTTGTTATGGACGTCTGCGAATTCATATCACAGAAACAGTACCTCGCTCAGTCTGGTTCCAGTGTGCTCTGCAGGCTCTGCTTGAGAGAGAGGCTCAGGGCTTCAATAGCGGTATTGCTAATGGTCAGGACTGTACAGCTTGAGCAGTGCTGTGTCAGTATCAGGAAGCTTTTACTGTGCCTGGGTTCCTGTCAGTGCTACTAATTCAATCACTTACATATGCAATAAATTCACATGAAAAATTAACAAATACCTAGCCAGCAGCAGTGCTTTCTGTTCTTTCTTATTTTCTACAAAAACTATGTAGCTCTCTCTGAAAATGGTTGGGTTTAATGGTTTGTGGATGTCTTCAGCATGTTCTGTATTTCAGCATTTGGTGAAAAAAAAATTTTTCTTTTATTATTAAATAAATTCTCACTACTACCCCATGACATTATGTTATTTAGCTGTTATTCTAATATCTTGCATCAGATTATCTTCTAATTACATCTATATCATCCCTTGAGCTGAAAAGGTCTCTGCAGATGTCAGGGGTATAGCTCAGCAAAACTTGCAGTGATATGCTCCCTTCCATTCAATCTATCTGACTTTATTCTATTCTCCCTTTCTAAGATCCACTACAGATAGTTTTTAGTATGATCATTAGTCATAATATCTCTGAAGGCATCACAGCATGTAGAGAGAATAAGACACAGGACTCCTTCCTCTTCCTAAACAAGAATGCCTAGGTAATTGAGATCCAAGTATCTTACTTTTCCTTATTAACTTGGAGGAGGGTGATCTGATCTGGAGGGCTGGTCTGGGATTCTATAAGCAGTAGTCTACAGCTCAGTCTAATGTCAAAGCAGTGCATTCAAAACAGGGAACTACTTAAAGCGAAAGCTGCAGCCTCAACAGCAGGTTTGGTTGAAACTGTTTTTCCTAGCAGAGCTTAAGAATTAAAGTGGAAGTGAACTTGTATATCCTCTCCCCGTGGGGCAGACTGAGATTTATACCAGGTATAAAAGTTGCAGACTTTTTCTGCACATAAATGGTGTTAAAGCAGCTGGTGGCCGCAGTGATAGTTAGGACACCTTGGTCGTATTCCTTCCCTTTTAGAAGAGCTTTGATGGCTGGGCTGTGTGTCGTAGCTACCTTACTGGGCTGGCTCACTATCCCAGCTGCTTTTAACAGTGTAACAAACTAAGAATCACATGGTCAAGGATGTGCTCCAGGTAATATAAAGGTGTTAAATTCCCATGTTCGGTGAAGTGTTTCACCTGATTTTAGTTATGGAGACTATTTCATCAAGTCTTAGACAGTCCTTTTAATGTTTTGACCTTTCATGGTCCAAGTGGTGGGCTGTGTTGTTTCTACCAGTGCACCAGTGTTCTGGCCCTTTTCTCAGAATTATTCAAACTGATTCTATGGCTTTTAATAAACTCTTAACTTCATACCTTTCCCCAACTCTGTATATCAAAAAGCTATTTTGAAACTGTATCGCTACAATAGCTAGGTTTTTGCATGCCATTGTTCAACACCAGTCTGTTCCTTGTCTTCTTATAATTAACACAGAATGACACAATAGTTTGGGTTGGAAGGGACCTTAAAGATCACCTAGTTGAAACCCCCTCACATGGACAAGGACACCCTTTGCCCAAAGCCCCATCCAAACTCGCCTTGAACATTTCCAGCATTGTGGCATCCAGGGCTTCTCTGGGCAGCCTGTTTCAGGGCCTCACTACCCTCATCTTCCTAACAGCTAATCTAAGTCTATCCTCTTTTTAGTTTAAACCCATTTAAAGAGGGACTCTTTAAAGCCACCCCAAGAACAACCTATCTTGTTTTAGCAAATTACTAGGTGTATCTATTGCACTACATTGTTATTGTTCTGCATTATATGTGAAAAATGGAGAAATCAGAATAATCTTTCACTCTAAGCAAAAGTAAATAAAGCTTTCTAACCATAGTAAGCAATGTTGGTTTGTTCCTAAAGACTGCATCATTTGCTACTATGCCCCACTGCAATAAACTGATTTGTAGAAATCAAGACTGGGCTCATGGTGTTACACCATTTATCGTATTTCTTTCATTACAGATTTGAAGTATCCAACAGTTGCAAAGTAATGCACTACAACTGCTTAAACAGACAGCTGATATTAGACTGGGAATTCTAGTTTCATAAAAGCAACAGATAAAATCACAGGGGGTTCTTACACTACCTGTTAAAACATTCCCTAACCAGCTCCAGTCTTAAAACTCTGACCCCATGCTCAGGTATTGAACCTGGTTCAGGAGGAGATTTTCCTCCTTGCCCCCAGCTGCTGGGGGTTTGACCTGCCATCCTGCCCCGACTTCCATGGTGTGACTTGCGTGCCCAGTGCTGTGTGCTGTTACTGGGGACGACACTCCCAAATGGATTTTGCTTCATGGATCCTTTGTTATTTTTAGGTTTTCTCATTTGTTTGTGGTTCTCTGTTACTCAGTACTCATCTGCTTCTCTTTTCTTACATGAATCATTGTTCTATCCACGTCTTATCTACAATATCCCAGAAAGAACAGTTCAATTTACTTGGCTGGGTTTTCCTGTTTTGAAGAGAGCCCCCTTGTATTTGAGATTCCATTATCTGTGTATGTCTTCCAATTGCCCTACAATTCAGCTGTTGGAAGGGCACTGAATCCTGTAGCATGCTGTTATACTATAATTTCTTTGTGAAATCTGGCAAAAAGCTTGTATTTAAATATAAAGTTGAGGTTTTTTCAGAACAAAAGCATCAGCTTAGGAATTAGAAATTAAAGTTGTCTCCCATAACTACATGAATGTGTGCTTCTATGTTTTGGTATCTAAAATATCTTGATAACACCCTGTAGAAATGGAAGTGCTTTTTTCCGTCTTTTACTGATGGAGAACAGGGCCATGTAGACAGTAAGCACCTTCTCCAACTTCATATAGAAAATCTGTGGCAATGACAAAGCAGGAACTTAACCCCGGATCACACTGTAGCACTGCTATAACCATTGGAGGTTACTTCATTATGCATCTGGATCCAGAAAGTTATTGGACAGAACTTGCATTTAAATAGAAATGCAATCCATTTGGGTTTGGTCTGCCCATGTACTGAACCATCAGGTCCTTTGTTCCCATGCACAACTGATTATGCTCTCAACTTTTTTGAACTTATTTCTCCCCAAATCTGAGCCAACTGTTGTCTTTTTAAAATCCAGCCAGTAAACAGTTTAACCAGAAAAACATCTAATAGGTTGAGTGCATTTTTCATCTAATCTAGTGGAAGAAATGATCTAAAAGAAATGGAATCTGCCTTGCTTATTGACAGAGCAGATGATATTTAAACCCCTTCAAATTGTACAATAGGTATTTTAATCCTTCATCTATTTCTTCAGAAAGTAAATAACGTACCACATACAAATGGAGTGTAAACAGGTACAAATTTGAATTTAGCCTACTTCTTACACTAGTTATTTCTCTGTGTTCACGCAATGAAGATATACCTTTTAAGAGTACTTTGAAACAATGAGCAATACTACTGTGAAACATTCTAAACAAAATCCTGATTTCAAGAAAATCTTTGTCATTGATTTTACTGGAACCAGGATTTCACTGGATGGGGAGTAAATGAACATAGAGTACCATCTCTTTAAATGAATCTTGCAGTATATGAGTACGTGATCCTCTGCCAGTAATAAGTATTAATAAAAAGGTGACACAAGACAGAAATCTGCAGTGAAATTCCTGATTTGAAATCATGCTTCTTGTGTTTCAGAGATTATTTTATGGCCCATAAACACAAATTCTGATGGACTGTCTACAACTAAAACTGGAAGGAAAGAAATACTAACCAGATACACTAAATAACTGTTTCCCCTGATACCTACTGAGAACTTGCGAATACATGACAGAGTAGAATTTATTCTCTATATTTATTTTGTCCTTTATGAAGACAATTTAATTATTTGAGGAGAAACAACTGACAAATGTAGATGAACTTTTAAGCAGAGATTTATAAAAAATATAAAAAACACTCCAGCGCATTGCAAATAGATGCATAATTGTCTCTAGTAACCTTAGATTCTCTGAAGTATTATCAGGTGTTTGATAGGTGTGTATTTACCTGTCAGTTGAAGTGGGAATGACAGCGCAGCAATAATCTTGGTGGTTTCAAAATAAAATGTAAACCAGAATGTGTTATATAGATGTCATAGTGAAAAAACTACCAATGCTGCATTTCCACTTGTAGATGAGTGTAAATCTGTTGTGCACTCCCTGCTGACCGCTGTCCAAAAGATTATGTAGTTGAAGCAACTACTTTGTCGTGTGCTGAAATGCTAGGTAGGATATTAATTTTTAGAACTGATGATTTAGCAAGAGAGATTAGAAATCAAAGAACGCCTGTCAGCAGTGATACACCAAAAGCACCAAGCAGGCATTCAACTCATCGTAATAAAAAAAAAAAGTTGTTGATTGTTTATTGTGGATTAGTGTAAGCCAAGCACTCTATTTCATTGTGAAGAACTGTGCAAAAGTCACTTAAAAACTTATTTCTATATTTTCTGTTTGCACTCTTCAGCCAATTCCAATTGTTCAGTGGGCACACTATGTACATGCATTTCAGTTGTGGGACAAACTTGGTCTTCATATATGTAGCCTTTCTAGTCTGTCTAGCTTTTCTGACTTAAGTAATGTACTCCTGCTCCCTTGCTTTGCAAATGATGCTTACACTGAATGGAACCTGAGTAAGTTTGTTTACAAGAAGGAAGAGTAAATACTTTCATTTTTAAATTCACATTAAAATACTTTGCCTGGCACTTAGGAAATACACTAAATAAATATGCAACAACCTGAATATACAGGGTTTTTTCTGTGACGGTTAATGAATCTAAGTTAATTATTTGGAATTCTATTTGGAACTTTATTTCTAATGTTTGTCAGTGATTACCTGAGAAAATGGCAGTGAAATTCTGTTACTCTGACAACTACAAAACATTTTGGAAGTAAGCATTCATTTTTTGTGTAGTGTCAGGAAAAAAAAAATCACTTTTCAAATGAGCATCCTATTTCATTACTCAGAAAATCTGCAATATTCTTTTGCGTATCTTTGACAACCCATTAGCCAGTGATCTCACCTATTGGAAACTCTTTGCTGGCATGGCTCCTGAAATTCTGGAGCAGCAGAGTGATACTCTGTAAACTGCACCACAGCAAACATTAAAAACCAAGAGCTACAAGGTTGTAACAGTATTATCAAACTGTGATGGAGTGTTCATGGGCTTCTGTCTGCTTGGTATATTGAGGAAAGCAAATGGAAGCCACTGTGATCTGAAATGGGACAGGAACCCCATCAATCAAATCCTGAAGTAGTTTGTGAGCCTGAATTAACCCAGAAATAATTTTCTGACTCAGTCTACAAGAAGGGACAGGGGGCTGACTATAAGATGTGGTTTTATGATCTTTTCAAACAGAACAGTCCAAAGTGAGCACAGTAGTTTTTCTTGACTAGGATATAAGCAGACCCCTGAATTCCCTAAGAGCATATGCTCTAAATAATGACCATTTAATTTCTCTTTGGAGTTTAGGGGAGAAAAAGCGGTGGTATTATGGAGAAAAAACTGCATTCTAGCTCTGCTTAGATCTAGGAAAATATCCCTACTTGTTCTGATGGGGTCTAGTTGAGATCTTCATACACACACACTTCAGTTGTTATTAAAATAAATTTAAGCTTACTGTTACACAATGTTAACACAGCTGGTGATTTCAAACCCTCAGAGCCTGCTTGCAGGAATGTAAATATGAGATGGGCAAAAGCTTTAGTGTTTGTAGCATGAACCATTGAGTTTAGCTGTATGGGGGAAATACATTTCCTCTGATTATTAAGGTTTTAAATGTAGCAAAACTCTCAGTTCAGCTGAGTGGGAGACTCGATAAGGAAGCTGGCAGAGAGAATATTCACTGTAGAGCTCAGCTCCATAAGTAGTCCAAAGGATGTTTTAGGCATGGTTCTATTAACTGGAGGTTACTGAAGCTGTGACGACTGTCAAGCCCTTCACAGCCAAGACTACTTAACGTTGAGATTTTGGTCTTACTGAACAAGAGTCAGGGCCTGTTTCTGCTGAAGTCAGAGAAATTTCAGAAGACAAGGAGAGTGTTCCTGGGTTATTGAGGTTCAGTCTTCTGCTCTTACAGGCAGCATGTCATAGAAAGTCTTTCATAAATTGATTGTGCTTCATCTTTAAAGTAATTAGGTTTTTTGCCTCTGCTGTTCCAGTTGGAAGGCTATTGGAAATCTTGATTGCTCTAATGATCAGAAACCTTCTTCTAATTTCCAACCTAAATTTATTCACAGCCGGTTAATATCCATTTGTTCCTGTGCCAGTTTTGTCCTTAGCTAATTTAGGTTTTTCGGTATCTGGTGTTTATCTCCCTGATGCATTCACATGCTGTGATTATGCGCCTGCTGAGCCGTCATTTTGCTCAAAGAAATAAGCCAAAAACTTTTGGTCTTTTCTGGTAAGATAGATTTTCCCTTCTCCTTGATGATCCTCCTTTGGACCTGTTTACATGCCTCTCTTCTTGACTAGATCTGTACAAGACTTCTCAACTGAAAATTTGCTAGTAGCACTATAAAGTGGCATTGATACTTTCCTGACTATTCTTGATAAACCCTTTCTAAAAGCAGTAAAGCATCTGGGGTTTTATGGATATATCGTATTTATAGCTTATAGTCATCTTGTATGTACAAGTCTCTTAATTTTTAAATGATGGTTTACATCTTAGGGTACATTTGTTATGGATGGTCAACAGCATATTGCACAATTAAATGTAAATATATTTGTAATGTTAAAATTCACACACTTCCCTCTACATAGTGACCTGAACTTTATCAGTACTGATCATATATTGATGCAGCATTGAGCAATCAACAAATGCTGTCAGCATTTTCCATTTTCTAGCATGTTTATGCACAAAACATCAGGCATCAGTTTCAATACTTGTCCACAAAGACCTTCCTTGTTAAACTTTCCTTGGTCTAACAGTCTTTCCTTTAATGCTGAATTTTTCATTTCCCCATGAATGAGTTTCTTCTCCTCCTTGCAGATTTTCTACTATTCCTTAGTTTCTCCAGCTTCACTAGTAATTTCTTTTGTGGTACAATAACAAATGGTAGCAAAGACCATATAGATCTAGTCAGTTATACCTGCTTTCCCTAAAAAACAGTTATGATAACAGAAAATGCTGTCAAGTTAGCCTGACATTGTCTTATCTTGATAAACAGAAAAATGAAAAAATAAGCTATTTGAATTTAATTTTTTCTTAAAGTCTGTCCCCTGAACCCTTGCAGATTATGGATAGTCGTGTGGTAGCTGCCTTACAATTTTTCTTACCTTATCTTAAATCTTGACATATTTTCTATTGTCCTGTCATATGACACCATGTCTGGATTCATAACTAGACTATTAAACATTTGATACAGTCTTCAATTCCATAGACCATTTCCATCAACAGTTTGGGATAGCAATTATATAGCGTACCTCTGCATGAGCTTCTGCTTCACACATTTGTAATAACTGCAGGATTTATTCCCTTGTAAAAACTTTCAACAGTTGTTTTAGAATACTTTCAAGATCTAAATAGGCTTTACACATCTGCTTTTTCCTTCTGCCTTTGAAGAGCAACTTATCTCCATTCCTTGTGTGTTCTTGGCTTAGTTTTAATGTTTTAACAATTGAAAACGTTAGTTCTGAAGCTTCTTACAAATTTTCCCTGTTTTCTTCGGATCCTAGTTCCTAATGCAACCAACATCTTTGGTGTTCTGTCTTTCCCGAACAGCACATAACCTTTCATTGTGAGTGCTCCAGGTATAAGTGTCCTTCCATTGTTTCCATGTAGTGTTCTGCTATTTTCTAATAATTCGGATTCCTTTGCTTTGTTGCAAAGGTTCAAGCAAGCCTGTGCATCCCTTCCAGTTTTCTGTATCTGGCCACATTGTGTATGTTACCTCGATTAAATACAGTGGTAATATTAACAAAGTTTTCTACTACTCAGACCAATAACAGCCTGCTCGCCCTTCCTAGTTTCCATTCTTTTACCTTTTTTTTCCTGCTGTTTTGCATCATAATTTTCCTCCTTTTTCTTATCTAATAAATTAGAAACAATACAATTCTCATCTAACCTTAGATTGTCATTCTTACTTTGAGAATTTTATTATGTTGAGGTGGTTCTTTTTTTTTTTCCTTTGGCTATTTGCTTGAGTTTTTTTACTTACTACTGCTGGTCATTCTTCCTTGTATTTCTTTTTTCAAAGCCTTCTTAAAATTGTGCTGGCTCTTGGAAAGAGTCTTAGATGACAGTTAGCAAAAGACGAAAGATCTCATCTACATCTGAAGCTTGTAACTGGAAAATTATCTTATTTCTGCTGTCAGTCACTGAAGTTTAACAAAGAACATGTCATATTGATGAGACACATGTCAAGCTACACTTGTTACTATTTCATTAATCATTTGTATGACACTAGTGTCCAAGGCCTTAGTGAACACTAAGGCCATCCCCCTACTTTACAAAAACAATATTAATCTGTTCTTCTGTGTGAAATATCAAATATGAACTTTTTTTCAGATTTTCCTATTAAGGGATTCTCCCTTGGATTTAAAAAAGGTCTGACAGATTACCATCAAATCAGCATAGAATTTTTTCTCAGTTTTACATAATACTAAAAAACACTCAAGAAGCTGCTATTTGTTATAGTCTGTGTTTGTTCTTATGTTAATAATAGCAAACTTGACCTTAGTAAATTCTGTGAACATAAACTCTAATGTACCTGTATTTCTGGGTAGCCTTAAACAGGTGAGCATTATCTTTCAGTTGACTTTTAATGAACAGTGAGTAAGAG
Organism: Laterallus jamaicensis coturniculus; assembly: GCA_022605575.1. Taxonomy (NCBI): domain Eukaryota; kingdom Metazoa; phylum Chordata; class Aves; order Gruiformes; family Rallidae; genus Laterallus; species Laterallus jamaicensis. Next base: position 14,987,312 of record JAKCOX010000015.1, read on the forward strand.
TTCCTGAACCTTTTCCTTGATACAAGTACCACTGAGGAAAAGTTGAATTAGAAAATGCAATTTGTAACAGCTTTTCTGCCCCTATTCAGGACATGCTGTAGTCTCTGCCTGACACACTAACTTTGGAACTTGACGGGTGGCATTAGGAAGACAGGAATATATATGTGAAAAAAAGCTTGAAAGCCAATTATTATCTTATTTACATCCACGTATTTTCCACTTACACTGACTCATGTAAAGATAGATACAGCTGGCTCTAATGCTGACAAGGCAAAATTTAAAGGTTTTTTTTCTTCAACTTCTGAAAACTAGTCTATAAAGCCAGATGATTGATCTATGGGGGGAAAAAAACACCAAAAAACCAACCAAACAGAAAACCAACAAAAATTTGACTGTTCCTAAAATAAATCCATGTGAAAAAAAATTCTGAATTTCTCATTTCTAAATGTCATTGGATAAAAGTATTTCAATTTCTTTTATGTATCTCATAAGAGAAAATGAAGTCTTAATGTAATCAAGAAAGATTGCTTGTCTGAATTCATTGTTCAGTACTTTCCTTATCAAATTTGCCTTTGTTATTTTACTGATAGTTTCTAAATGCATAGCTGTTATTTTGTAAGTTAATTGAACATTGCTGTCCAAAGATGTTTGCATTCATGTAACTTGTACTATATTCAACATCCACACTAAGACAGGATGTTTTATGGGGTTGATATGAAATTAACAGTGGCAGGTTACCTGAAGTTTAGTAGACTGCTCTAAGACAGGTGAACATGAGGTAGTAGAGTGTTTCCATATTTTACAGAGAAAGTCACAAAGAGTGTGGTGTGGTTATTTTTGTCTAGGGACGGCCAAAATAAATAAGCATCTGAGAAAAGAGAGTTCATGGACATTGGTCTGCCCTATACATAGTGACTGTAGGTAAAAGTCAAGTTGTTCTTTTAAACTCAGCTACTTTCCTTTCTTGGTGGTCCCCAATTGTCTCCTAATCTAGATTTAATTGATGAACAGTGTGCTCTGCTGGCAGAAAAGTGATGAGTCATCACTTCTTCCTACTCATGGCAGTGAACTTCACTGTGGAAGTGCATTGTGACCAAGAGCTGGCAATCGTGACCGTATTGCACACAGCCTGCAGTCATGACATGGGTGAGCACGGCTGTCTTACTGTAGACAGCATAAATGTAACTGCAGTGCAAATGTGGTAGGAGACAAAACATTTTGAGGAAGCATTTGGACCCAGACAAAGAGGAGAAGATTAATAAAAAGGACAGAGTGAAAGAAGAAACTGGCAAATATGTCTCAGCATCTTGATAGGTCATGGAGAAGTAGAGGAATGAAACTTGGAGCTTGTATCTTATTTTGCCAGCCTGATAAAAGCTTAATCAAAAATGTTTCAGAGGAACTGCAGTAATGCTGAGACATGTAACTAATTGTGCAAACTGGAAAAATCACATACAGGGACTAATGTTAAACTTTAGGATAGGTAGTAAGATTAGACATGGGGTTTTCCATTCAGCATAAGTTTCAATTACTCGGTATCTTAAACTTTTACTTTATTTATATGCAAATAAGCCATTGGAAGTGAGACTCGTGTACTGATGACTCAGAATTTAAAAAGTCCGAGAAAGCAATGAAATATCACACCATTTGTAATAACTGTAACTTGGTAGAAGAATTTGCTGAATATGGTCTTTATGATCCTCAGGCATTTGGTTAGTAATGTTATTGGACAATGATGAAAATGCATAGCTACAGAAAGTCACCTCCTACTTTACATGTTATGACACCTGATTTGGAAGATAACATTGTTTTGCAGTATCAGCTATTTCTGAAATACTGTGCAAATTTACATTCTGTGGTACAAACAGCTAGCAGATACTTCCTGTGCTGGGTATATAAGAGAAACAAACTGGGTAGAGTAATTTGAAGTGATAGTGCAATTTTTTTACCATTTTCATTTCTGATTTTCAAAAAGGGTAGCAAATTAGATAAATGGTTTTAAACAGACATGTTTTAGACATCAACCCTCTTTCTTCTTCAGTTTCTCAAGAGTCAGCTTGCTTAGAAACAAGGTAGTTATAAATTAGGAATTATTTTCTCCAGATGAATGTTTAAAAGACTGCACCACCTAAAGGGAATTCTAAATTTCTCTGTGGTTATCTAATCTTTCCAATCCTTTCCTTGTCCTACTTGGATATTTCATTTTCATCTAGCTTATAGACTTATTTCTGATTTGTTTGTCACCTCCTTTTCACAGCAGTTTCATCTACGTTTTTCCATTCTGAGGCCACTGGCCTGCTGCTTTTTCTTTCTGATATATTAACACTGGATCCCTTTAACTAGTTTTCAAACATGCTTAAGCCTGAACTTTCAAATAAGTTTAAGCTAAGTAATCAAAATAGACACACTGTCTCACTTCATAGGTCTTTATGCAGCTGAGTGTTTTGCACTGATTGTCAATTGTTGGTTTTAGTAGCTGTGCAGGTGCGTTTCAAGATATTTGAAAAGATGTTTAAAAAAAGTAACTGCTACTCAAGCTTAGCATACATTCTAGGTAATCAGTGGACAATTTTGGTGGGGGAAGATGGATGTGTGGAAAGGTGAGTGGGCTTGCTGAAGCAACATGATGAAGCTAAAGGTAAAATGCAGGTTTCTAGATGTGTAAAGAGCTAGCAAGTACATCATGCTGTCATAATTTGTGACAATAGTGGTAGATTTTTTTTTAAAAAAAAGCAAAACCCTCCATGATTTCTTGATTAAACTGCCTTTCTGGTGAATGCTATATGCTGGATTTAGACTAACATATTTATATAAATAAATGTCAGTGCTAGGGACTGCTGTTTTTCTGTGTTTTGAAGGAATTTAATTCCAGAATATTTAGTTAGTACAAGTTGCTTTTAATTTACATCCAGCAAAAATACCATGCGTGCCAAGAGTTTCTGAGCCTCTGCAAGATTTTCTGCTAGGTTATTGTAAAACTGCCTAATAGCTTCAAGGAACACTTCTCTTTACCAGCATTATAAATACTCACAATTTGTACAGTTTCAGTATGCATCTTAGTCAAAAGCAGGATATCACCTACTTTCTTTGAATGAACTTCTTTCAATGAAATTGAGCTCATTATTTTTAGCTTGTTTCATTTATAAGCTGTTCAAAACTTGGAAAGCTGCTATTCCTGTGAATAACTGGAAAATATCAAGAAAAAATGGCAAACATACCACCATAAAGACTGGCCTGGTATTGTGAGTACTTTTAGAAAAGGCTTATAATAATGGAAAATTATCAGTTTATCGTAATGGAATTTCAGTGAGGCTAGGAGTTATGATTCATCAGCATCACTAGGGATCAGTTAGCAGTTCAGCTATGTGCCCAGATTTTTAGGATTTTGTAGGTTAAAGTTATTAAGTCTATGTTAATCTTAACAGATGAACAGATTCAGTTTAGCACTGAATTAAAATTTATGTTGTGCATATTCTTTGTGGGCTGTTTTATTCATGTACAAAATGCACAGGTGAGAGATTACTCTTTTGTTATTTATAATTGGATAATGGTGTGGGTTTTATTTATTTTAGGTTGCATTGTAACCGATAGTTTTTATAGTATTTTTAATAGGTTACCAAATAAGCAAAGTTGGGGCTTGTATCTGTGGCTAATACTGTGACAGTTCTACTTCACTTCTTCCAGTGAGTTTTAAGTGTTGAGAAATCAGTGCAAAAATATTTTTTTTATAACTTGTAAAATATTTAATGATACTTTCCAGGCCTAGTAAAACATGTGAAGCCCGTGAGGTTTCATCTTGCAAGAATTTTCATATGTACAGTTATTTTTCTGTAGACACCCTACAGTCATATAGGTGTTTGATGTGAATGATTAATATAGGTTATTTCATGTAAATAAGCAATGCCAATGATAGAATGTCACACATCTTTAATAATACAGAACACATCATAACAACTAAAGGCACGAAGTTGATTGTCTATGCAATTAAAAGTTTAGGAGACTGACTGATCTGGAACCTGGCCAAGGCATCGTGAGTAGCAAGGCTGTTCTTGTGAAAAAGTGCCAGAGGAACTCTGATAGCCATGTGTGGTCAAGAGTTTTGCTTTGTCTGTATTAAGCCACCTCGAAACATTACACTGCCATACATAAAATCCCATGCCAACATTTGGCAAAGCGCTTCTGTTCAAGCACTTGTGCTGGAGAAAGCTGACTATATAGAGCATCAAGGCAAACAGTTTTGAAAGCATTTATTTTGAGTTTCCTAGGAAGCCAAATGCTGCTGAAAATCCCATTATATGATTGTAATTTACCCTCCATCCTTTTATAGAACTCTCATAAAAGTCAGTGGGAAGGACTGGTACCGGGTATATAATAAACTGTAAAAACTTTAAAACATCTTATTGTTGACTGTTAAAATGATAGACATTTCAGAACAGTGACTGTGGGATGAACTCAGCATATGTTCTTGCTTCCATCTGGTCTGCTACTGTTTCCTTAAACATGGAAAACAGTACACACTGGATTGCACACACTGTCCTAAGAGAGAAATGCTCTCACCTGTACAATTTAACATTTAGATTCACTTGTTTTGCCGTATCCCAACTGTGTAATCCCAGGGTGTGCTCCTGAACCATCCAGTTTGATCCTCTCAAAGCCTGTCAAAGTTTACCAAATGAAACAGGACTTCTTATGTAACTGAAGTTGTGTGTTTGTAGTCTGTGCATCTCATCAAAAGTTCTCTCTCATGCAAAAGCCCCGTTTTAAAGACTCGGGTTTCAGGAGGTAGCTACATGCCTTAGCATCTACACCATTCCCCATTTACGTTTTAGTTGCTGTGCAAACCGCACAGGTTGGTAAATACGGATAAAGCAAATGCTAATTATGATAGCGAAATAGCTTTGAAAAGGGTCCTGTGGCACTGTACTTTGCATCCTGTTTCTGTTTGTGCTGCTGGTTCTGTGGAGAGGCACTTTGCCTTTCTGCTAGTATTTTATGTGCAAGCGTGCAGTACACAAGTACAGAAAAGCTAGTCCTATAGAAATGTATGTGGGAACGTACCTTCTTTTTAGTTTGGGGGTTTTTTTGGTTGTGGTTTTCTTTCTTGGTGGTGGCTTTTTTTTCTTGCTGTCTTTGGAATTTTAGCTTAGGACCTCTAGTATTTCTGTGTGGTAAGGATTCATTTATAAAACAGTAAGAGAGAAATCAAAACCTAGGTCTTTGGAATAAACTAAGTGATTTTCAGGGATTCAGGAAAAACCTAACAATCTTTACTATAAACTAAAAATTAAGAAGAGATACATGTATGATGTCCTGATGTAGTGAAGTACTTAGGATGCTTGTTGGACTTCAGCAGTGCTTAAATACAGAGTATATTTCATCTACACTGGCAGAATGTATTGAGCTTAGTCAGAAATTCCTCACTGAAGCTGATAATGTTTGATGCCCATTCAAGATAGGTAAATTCTCAGTCTCTGCAATTATGTTACTAATGTTCAGACCTTTCAGAAGTCTTTCAAGAATTAGCAGAGTTACAACAGGTTATTAGTGTAACACTGGCATCTTTTGAAGCAATTAGACTAAGTAATTATTTCTGCAGATTTTACTTTTAGATCTGAGAACAAAACACTAGGAAAAAGGGAAGTGATGACTGACATTCTAAATCAGATCCTACATTTGATCACAGTAACTTCAGAAGAGCCTTTTGCCTTAAAGACTGTAGGATCAGGCATTATATACTGGCACATCATTTTGCAGTCTGATGTATGAAGGTGGACGCTTCAGTACCTAGGTAGGATCCAGCTAAACACTCCCATTTCACTTAAAGAAGTAGAACCTCTGCAATTTGCTCGATATCTTTGCAAACAAGATTGGTTTTGTTTAAGAGTTCAGGTACTGACTTGACTGGATTAAGTAAGGTACCTAAATTTGGATGGTTTTATGGTTCACCTTATTTTAGATCAGCGGGTAATTGCAAATAGTTTTCCTTAAGTTAATAGAAGTCTTGCCAGAAGTTTTGGAGATATTAAGAAAGGAGCCTTAATATTTAAGATGTGCCTACATCTTTATTAGCTAGTGTGTGGTTTGATACTGTACTTGTATGATAACTTTGACAGTTTGTGCTCCAATAGTGTTTAATAAACATTACAGTAGGACATTTGGTTGCAAAGAAATTAGCTCTTTATTCTCCTTGTCTGACTCACTTAAAGGCTCTAGTTAAGGATACTGTACACAGGAAAATCTCTTCTAATGCTTTAAGCTTTTATAGGTGTTATCTTAAGAACATTAACATTTCCTGTTAGGACAGAAATAAATTTAAAAGTTTGGTTGATAAACTCAGGTGGGTTTTTATTTTTAAAAATGACAATATAAGTCATATTTTTAATTCAACAAACTTTAAAAAATAATTTGGTTAGAATTTGATTACATTTGGGCTAGGAAAATGAAAATATTTTTAAAGAAAAAAAGTTTAGAGAACATTAGTCACTACATATTTGCATGTTTTGCCCTGATTTTTCTATTGCAAATTTCATTTCAACCTTTTAATGACTCAGAAAGTTTGCAGTGCTGTCATACACCTCAATATTCCATTACATTTCTTTTTAAAAAGCGTTGTATGTTTATTGAAACCTTGCAATATATTACTCATAGCAAAGAACTTCTGCTTTCTTAAGGGTACAAATATGTGTATGCCAATGTCCAACTCAGCATCATTAGTTATAGGATTGTTTTTGTGTTACCATAAAACAATGCATACTCTAGCCTTATTACCAGAAATAGTCCTTCCATGGATTACATTTCTTATTAAAACCTGCTTGCTCTCCTATCACAAGCAATATTATGACATGTTCTTTATCATTGTTGCGATCAGATAACACAAACATGAGAGAGTATCTGGTATCATTCAGTTCTGGAAAGCAGAGAGTGCTGAATCAGAGTCCTCACTTAACTCACATAGATTGTATACAACCCTGTGTTTGACATTGACTTAAATTTAATGTTCCTAATGACCATTCAGCAGATTTTTAAATGCTTTGCAGAATCACACCAAGCAGACGTGGCCAGCTTACATGCACTAAAACTGCAGTTTCTCTGTAAACAGCCTTAGTACTAACAACACTACGTGCAAGGCTGGTGCCACAGTACATAAAAGCATTTGATCGTTCCTGGCAATGAACACAAAGCCAGATTGGGTCTGAAAGCAAATAAATTACTTCGGGAGATCAGTGTAAACCTTTACTCCGCTTTGGCATTTTGTCTCCTTTACAATAGACTTGGCTTTCCAAGGAAGAGAGCCATGTGAAGGAGAGCGGGAGTCAAGGTTAAAGTCATCACATCCAAGGCACTAGTATGTTTTTATCAGGGAGAGGCATTCCCGCTAGGGCGATGTGGATCAATAGGATCATGAGACAAGATTTCTGTCTAAAATGTTGAAGTCACTTAGACTTGTGTTTGAATTCGTTCTACAAAGTCATGCCGGGGCTTAGCAAAATCAATCCTCATCCCATGTTAGGAGGGAAGAATAGAAATCCATCACCTTTAAACGCAATACACTGTGCAAATTGACGGCTTTAGTGTGACATGAAATCTTTGCAGATTTTGCAAAGCAAGTGCTCTGTCTTTTCCCTTATTGTTTGCCCTTCACTTGACATACAGGAAGAGATGCATCAAGAGGATGGCAGGAGACATGTGTCACTTAAAGCATGCCATAACAATGTTTGCCCTGGAATGCTCTCTTGAATCTGTTTGAACAAGCAGGCATAATGTATAAATATACACAAAACTTCACCTAGTTACAAAGTTGACAGAACCTTTTTTCCAACCTCCCCCCTGAGCAGACCTAGCTCCAGGCAAGCTCTTCCCTTCAGCCCTGAGCTGGAGTGCCTCGATCATATTGCACCAGTTCACTTGTTGCATGGTGCCAAGGTGGCATCTCCCCTCTGCTCAACCCACAGAAACTTCACAGAATCACATTCCAGCAGAGCCCGGTGAAAGGGCTTCTCCTCTCCAGCCTGCTTGCAGCCTCTTACCTGCATGTGTCCCTGGTACATTCTGCTTTCTCTGGTTCGGGTGCCCCTCAGGCCGACAGGTTGGGTGTACGCTGAGATGGGGGCACTTCTCCTGTGCACTCGACTAAAAGAAAGAGATAAAAAGGGGGAAAAAAAAAAGCGGAAAAAAAAAAAAAAAGCTAAGCCTGAAAACCTATTTTTTGCAAAAGATTCAGTTTGTCCTGGAAGCTCCTTTACTGCTTTCTGTAACCCGGTGATCCGGGCTGCTTTCCTTCCCTCCTCTCTCTTCCCTTCTGCCTCTCTGCCCCTCTCTCTCCCTTTTTAATGCGGTGCTGCAAACTGCAAAGGAGCTGTTCCTCGCGGGGTGCTGAGGGGAGGCGGGCCGGACCCAGGCGGCAGCGGCGGCGGCTGCTGCGGGGCCGCCGGGCGGGGAGCGCCGTGGGGCGGAGCGGGGACGCCCGCTACCGGGCCTCGCCCGCCGTGCCGCACCTCGCCTCGTCCCGCTGCCAGCCGGCCCGGCCTGCCCGCCTGGCGGCCCTGGCCCCGGCGGCCCTCCCCCGCCTCCCGGAGGCAGCCCCAAACTCCCTCCCTCCCCCTCCCTTCTTCCTTCTCTCCTCCCTCTTTCCCTCCCTCCTTCCTTCCCTCCCTCCCTTCCTCCTTCCCTCCCTCCGTCCGTCCGCAGAGGGAGCGCGCGGCATCCGGGGAACGCGGGGAGCCCCGCGGCCACCGGGCGGAGCCCTGCCGGGGTCCCGGGGGAACGGCGGTCCGCGGCCCCGCCGCCGCACCAGGGGCTGGCGGCTTCCACAGCAGCAAGTTAAAAAAACAGGCAAATAGAACAGCAAAACCCCCGAGTGTCCCAGAGCCAGAACGCGGCCAAACCCGGACCTGGCACACGGAGCCTCCCAGATGGCCGCTTTTTTGGAAGGATAGGGGTCGCATCCTGGGATGTAGTCTTTCCCAAACCTGGAGTCTGCTGTGCTCGCTCACAGCCCTTCCCCGCCGCGGCTGCAACTGGGAGAGGGCTGCTTGTGCCTGCCTTCCTGCCTGCCTGCCTGCAGCACTGAAAAAGTTTAGCATCGCAGAGCGAGATGGATGCACGGGCTGTGGTCATAGTTACACTGAATTGTCGTGATATGCTTGCGCCAGGCCCTAGCTTATGCTCTGCTTGTGAAAGCAAACGTGATCTGTTGTCATTCATGAACAATACCTGGATACTCTAGCTCTGGCTTGGTAGTATGCCTTGGTGATGTTTTTCAACACTTACCAAAACAGAAAAAAGATCTGGCAGTAGCCTGTGTGTGCAAAACTCTGACCTTGTAAACTAGTACAATAGGCCCCCTAAATCCTGCAAGCAACACCTGCATCATCTTGGACACATCTTTTTTTCTCCTCTTCCCCACCTAAAACCTTAAACTTCTAATCTGCTGAAAAGAACAGCTGCTTCAGTTTCATTGCAAATTCCTGTTCCACCCAGTGTATCTATATTCAGTGGTACAGAAAACATCTAGCACCTGGAGTTTGCTAGATTGTATCATTTCTTGGCTCTGAGTGCTCAAGCCTTACCATTAAACCATACAAACCTTTATGATGCTTTTGACTGACCAGAGCAATTAAACCTTAAGCGTGTTCCAGTACTAGAGCAATGCAAAACAGATTTCTTATTCCTGAAACCAGCACATTTGTATCATCGCAGCTCTCATTTCAGCTGACTAAATATGCCTTTTTCAAGTGTTCCTATTCAGCTAAAAAAATGGGGTTTTGCAGAATAGGAGATTGTAAAGTCGTCAGTGATGGCACAAGCAAAATCCAGCCAATTATTTTTTTTGCTTAAGCTTGGGTGCTTTATCTTTTAGATAGATAGCAAAAGTGACAGTTCTCTTACATCCAATGAATATGCATCCAGCTCACTGAGATTTTTGAACAGCCTAGGAGTTTAGCCATGTATTGGTGATAAAAGGAAATAAGAAATGAGGGTTGGTTTTTTTTTTTCCTAAATCCCTTAAGCCTCTTTGAAAACCTCAATTAAGAGCTGATGAGCTTAAAATACTTCTTTGGGACTGTTCATACATGTTAGACATATCTTACTGTCCAACTCCACTGTGTAGTATAAAAGGTGACTGCATTTATATAGGTGATATATTGGATTTGAATTATTACGGTTTCATTTAAAATACAAAATACAGAGTATGGATTTTTCATATGTAAATATCTGCCTGCCTTTGCGCTCAGTTTAGAAGAAAGTTTAGGTCTAGATGAGAAAAAGCAAGTCTTATTTAAACGTGGAGCCTTAGCATTTTTGCCATTTGTTGAACAGAGATGTGTTAGACTCTTAAGCATTTAGTAATCTTGAAGGTGCACTTTCTGACTCTGGCTACAGTGGTTCCAGATTATCCTTTCCTTGGTTAGTGTGCAGGTTTTCTACAGTAACTTAATGTTTTTACAGCACATGAAGATTTCATTATCATGGGCAGGCTGGGGTAAATTTGTCCAAGAGAGTACATAGTAATGTCTATTTTTTTCTAAACTTAAGTGTAAGCATTATGATTTAAATTTTTCCTACAGGGTAGGAAACTATACGCTTATACTAGAAGAATTGTTAATTTAGGAATGATTATTCATGCCCATGTTATTTGTGGGTGAGGGGTGAATGTTGGAAGAATTTGGCAAAATCGAAGTGCTAGATATGAGATACTGTAGTGTAATGCATGTTAAAATAGGTATTTTTCTTAATGCATCAGAACCAGGTGCATTCATTTTGCAGTTTTTTGATGCAGTGGCATACTGATGCCACATTCTTGGCAGGATCAGGCAAACCCAGTAAAGTCAAGTAGGATCCAGCTTTTTTACCCTTTTCCTTAGCAGGGGGCTAAATCACTTGGCTCTAGCCAGTAAGAAGGCTGGCAGAGCAGCAATGGAGAGATGGAGGGAGATGTAGGCACAGATAGATGGGTGGCAGTGATTTCTTCTTAAGGAGCTGTTCTTTAAATATCTTTCAGTGCAAGCCACGCTCACATGCAGCGCTGTGCTTCCACAAGTGTAAACTCTGCCTTTTGCTCCAGCTCTTCACTTGAAGAAGCTTCAGCGAGATTGTTTCTTTCTCCATCCAGTTCTAATCTGGAATGAATGCATGATATTTTTTGCTCAGTTATAGTACAATTTCAAAAATGTGCGATGGTGGGTGAGGCAGAAAGCATTAATTTGCAGTTCTGTAATGTAAATATAAAGGGAAGTTCTCTACAGCTTAGAAAAACGTGTGCCAGCTTCCATGCTGTTTGTGACTCTGCTCTATTTGTGAATGCGAAGGTCTGTTTTGGTACAGGGCACTTTTAATAGCACAAGGTTCACTTGCCTGAAATGCTTTAGAAATACTTTTCCATTGTGGTCCCTTTTGGTCTGCCTGTGTGGCTGCCTTAGTATTTGAACCAGCGATGTCTGTGTACTATGAACTCTCTAAGCTTTGTTGTTTGTTGTGGCAAACATGAGAAAAATCATGGTAGAAAATATGAAAGTCATAATGTTTGTTAAGAAAAAGAAGAATCACCATATGGCTCAACAGATTTTAATTAATATTAAATTGCCAGGGGAAATTTTGAAAAAAGTCAACTAAAAATCCTTTATGTTACAAATAAGTGCTCAGAATTTGTTTTCAAATACATTTCTGGGGCAATTAAAACTATTAGGAAGCCTAGACATAGTAAAAGGAATGCAGGGGCATTTTCAGAAAAACAGAAGTGCACAAGGTGCTTTAGAGAATCTGGCAGCTACCGAGTTACTGCCAAAATCCTGACATTTAACTCCCACTGGGAGGCCTATTGATTTTCAATAGCGGTAGATATTTCATTCCCTTAGACCCTACTGATATTTATGTCATCCTGCAAATTTAACAAATGGGTTTAAATCACTGATTCTGAAACTGTAAAAAAGGACACAGAGAGACTTGCAGTTAATAACAGTTATCTCAGTGTTCTTCATTAAAAAAGGGATTGGAATGGCAAAGCCTGTGGTTCCCATGCCAAAAAACACATGGCCAGGGCAAGTCATGATTTTCATTAGGAAAATCATGCAATGATAAACAGACCTTCACGTTCCAAGTCAGAAAAGCGAATATGTTGTCAGTGTGAAGCATGTAGTTAAGTGTTTCTCTTTAACTGAGATGCTTTTCTGAAGGTGGGCAATAGGTAACTTGAAGGAAGATGAGTTTCCATAGCTGTAAATTGTGCGAAGCGATCTGTGGAAGGGTTTTAAATGCAAAGTGAGGGGATGATGTAGTGGCATCGGAGGCAGCTGTTGCCTGTGATGTGCTGTACTGCAGCTTCAGAAGCAGGACTTGGAGAGAGTACTTTGGGGAACTCAGCGCTCTTTGTGCACAGCAGGTTGTTGGCTCCGTCGCTCTACTGTGCTTCTCAGATCTCTCTGAATCTCTTGGCGTTTCTCACATATGACAAGTTGTGTTGCCAAGGTTCAACAATAGCATTTCTTTGGTCATAAAGACACAGATTTGCTGCTTTGTTCAACTGTAGATTAATGTTTTGGTGCATATACCTTATATAAAACATTGGTCTATTAGCTCATGTAACCATGGAGATAGTGATTTGCATACATGGAAACTCTTTGGGTTCATCTAGACCTAATGCCTGCATTTTATTAAGAAATAGATCCTTACAAACATTAATGCTAACAAATATTTCTATGAATAATATTTTCTGGTAACTGAAAATAATTGGCCTAAGTTGTGAAAACATGGAACTGATGAAAAATTAACTACCAAAAATAGCCTAGCTTATTCTTAGACTTAAGTGAGGTGCAAAAACTGTGAAAGTTAAATTCAGTTGTTAATTTATTAATAATCTTAAATCTTACTAATAACACAAGATTAAGAATGTAAAATATTGTTAGTTCTGTCAGATTCTAATTATGCTTCATACTTTGTTTTCTAGTTGCAGTTACAAGATATGAATGTTACAACCACACATCAATGACAGTACTAATTATATTATGTGTATTTACACATCACTTTTGTATGCTAACATGATTTATATGCATTTAGGGAATGCATGTAAAGGACGTATTTGAGGTGCTTTATATACTTTAATGGATAATAAATGTGAGCAACACATAATCCTAAATTAATTTTTAAAAGCCAAAAGTTTCGCTAATGATGCATATAAAACATTAAATTAACAAGACTCAATATAGAAACCACAAGTCACAGTAGCAAATAGCAATTAGATTGTAAATAGCCTGATTAGAATACTAACAGGATAACTCTTCATTACGTTGGAGTTGCACTGGTTTTGTTCACCTGTAACTGCATCTGTCAGTAAATACCAGCCTCGAACTTGTCAACAGAATGAAGAAAAATACCATGTTGTTCCAGATTATAACTGGCATAATTACAAACACTGCAGTGCTATTTCAGTTGAAGCTTCCGTTATTCCCTAATTTAGGTACAGCATGCCTGCTGTTGTTACCCTCATCTTACCTATAGCGTAAGTGATGTGAGTGGGCAGAGCGGGGAGCAGTCCTGCTGTGTCTCTCTTAGCACTGTCTTACATGTTGTGCAAGTTGCACTATGTGATGGGGCAAGGTTGCTGCTGCTGCATAGCCTGTGCCACGTACACCTAGATGGGAAACAAGTGCTGCGGAGAAATTGCATTTTCCTAGGGAAAGGTGAGCTCTGAGTGGGCTTTTCACATACACTTGTATTGAGTTCAGCAGCAGCTAGTGCTGCAAAATGTGGCCTAGTTGAGGGAGGATACGGGTCGTGGTTATCTGTTAACATATCACCCACACCATAAGAACAGAAAATGGCTTTCTAGTAGATCTGTTCTGCCTTTATCCTATGTGGTTGTATTTTTTAGCACCATGGTTACTATTGTTTAACCAGCCTATTTATTCAGTTCAACTGTTTACTCAGTTTCAGAAAATCAGATTTTCTTTGTTAGCAGAGAGGCTGGTTTTGCTGTGTAGTAACACTGTTTTCGCAGAAATGCCTTACATGAAAAGGAACTTCTGCCTATTTAGATAAAGGAAGGAGAAGAAAGTATGTCTCTTCACTTCCCCATGTAATCTGAATGCAAATTCCAAGAAAACTTCATTTCAATTTCTCTTAAGTTTTCCTAAATTTGGACACTGGCATGCTTCTGCTGAAGTAAATGCAAACTTTTTACTGACTCAGTGTCTCCTCTGCATAAGTGTTGCAGACTTGTAACCCAACTATTCCTCATTTATCAGGTCAAAAAAAGCTTTAAGATCTCCAAGCATACATGTGTACTGCAGTTACTATGAGTGCAGTGTAGAATAAATGTGTTAGGATTCATTCTGCAACCTCTTAGCGAAAGTCTCAAAATGTGGAAAGTCCACAATCCCCAAGATTGTCAGCTCCAGCGCTTAACTATCCTGATACTTGAAATTTTTTTCTTATCCTTACTTAAATATGCATTGCTGAACTTCATGTATTGTTTTGTTTTGTTTTGCTTTAGCCAAAATTGATGTGGAGAAGGACTTTTTGTCACATAGACTGGGTAGTGGGGTTTTCTGGACCTTGATCATCTTTCTTACTACTTTCCTTAGACTTGTTTACTTCAGTGATCTCCAAAATGGAACAAGTACTCGAGTCAACTCTTCAGTAGACCTGAAAAATTTCTTCAAGTGTATTATACGCAGGATTTCTGTTAATACTTCTCCCAGTGATGTTGCAAAACCATGCTGCTGTTGAGTCATGTTTGGCTTGTGATCTGCTGTTACCTTTGGTGATATTCCTGAATCATTTACTTACCCACTGTGGGTTTTTGTAGTTGATTGGTTCTACCTAACTGTAGAATTTTGGTACTGTACTTCCTGACTCGTATCCTACTTATTCAATCCCATTTTTCCATTTTACCTAGAAGGTTTTAAATTCTAATCACGTTCTTGTCTTACTCTTACAAGCTTTTCCAGTTTCATGTTGCCTGCAAATTTAACAAATATGTTTTCTATTCCTTTAGCCAAATCATTTATCAAAATACTGAATTATATGTTGTTCTATGGAATGCCACTTGGGAAACCCCTCTAGTTTGATGGTGAATCATCAATAACTATTTCTGAGTTAAGCAGCCACCTAACACTGATTTTTCTAGACTATGTTTCCCCCAGCTGTTTATGACAATATAATGAAGTTCTTTTTGCCTGTCTGTAATGCCTGTTACCTTCTAGCAGAGAAAAAATGGTTTGTATTGCTGCTTACTCATCCCCTTGTAATCTTATAGATACTTAAATTGTTTGTTTGATTACTTGTTATAGTATTTCTGCTCTAATTAGAAGTAAGCTTTCTGGACTCCCCCCCCCCCGCCCCCCATTTTTAATCCTAAACACTATGTTTGTACCTGTTTACAAGTTCTGTTTATTATTTCTGAGATTGCTTCAATCTGTGCTCAGAGTATCTGGGGGTGAATTTGATTGGGTGTAGTTATTCTGAAAACAACTAATTTGCCCAAATATGTTTCAAGGCTGTGTTTTCCCATCACTGGTGTTACATCTGTTAGACTTCTGATCACTACTGACCAACTCGGGTAATTTAAATCTAGCTTTATTCAGATACCAGTAGTATTTTAACAGCATGTAGCTGATATTTTAGAAGCTGCATAAATATGCAGACATGTACCTACTCGAAGTTCCTGATGTCTGTGGCAAGATGGGTGTGAGTATTGAGTTAGTTTTGGTTTAAAGCTAGCTTTGCTATGCCTGGTGTACATTGCCATTAAATCTGTGAGTGTAATGTAAACACATCAATTTACCTTGAAGTTAGGGAAAAATACTTATACAGAACAGTTGCCACAGAGTTAATGAATAATGTGGTTAAAACAGTTCAATATTGCTTACAATGTTTGCATTATGCCAGTACCTAAAACACACTAGACTTCAAATGAAAAGATAATTGGCAAGGATTTTCTTCTAACCATTTTTTCTTGAGTAGAAAAATCCTTTATGGATCTCAAAGTGAAAAGTTTTGCTCTTTAATTAGATTTTATCCATTTGTGATTGTGGATAACATAGACAAGACATATTCCTCTTATCGTATTGTTTCACTCTGTTGTACTTGACAAGCCTTGAGAATTTACTGGATTCAGTGAAGGATCCATTTAGTGTGACTCCACAGTTACATAAGGGATTTTTTGGCAGCAAAAGGTTTAATGTTGCTGTATAAATTCTGGGTAGCAGGAATGAAAAAGGTAGGAGAATACTTTGTATCTCAGATCCTATTTAATACCAAAGAAAGAAGGATTTTTGAAGTATGAACACTCTTAGTCACTGGAGAGGTACTGCAATACAGAGGAGTTAAAAAACTGAAATACCTAGGTCTTATGTATTGTTTTTAAATTACTGAACTCAAAGCATTTGGGGAGTAAGTGCTGCTATCTGCATTTTGTACAGGTAGAGGTAGGGATTGGGAAATTATTTTCATTTCATCGCTAACTGTGGAGGTTGTTAAACAGCTACTGTTCAAGTTAAGACATTTTATGATCAGCACTTCCAATAATGTTCATCAGGGAGTAGTCAAGGAACCGCTTAAGAATGTCTCTGGACTGTTAATGTTGTTTTTTATTAATTGGTACAGCACTGGGAAAGCAAATACTGTGCCAGAATTTTAAATGGGATGGCTTAGTAATTATAGGCCTTTCAGCCTGGTGCCAATCCCTGGTAAAATTATGGAAGACTGATACGGGACATTATTAGTAAAGTAATAATCAGAAATAATGTAATTTATGGCAGTTCTCATTAGTTTATGGAAAATATATCTTGTCAGACTAACTCAATAGCTCTCTTATGATATTTGAGGTTTGGTCCATGAATGTTGTAGAATTGATGTAATGGACTTTCTTAGGGCATTTGTCATGGTACCACATAACCTTTGATTAAGAAAGAAGAATAATGTAAATTCAACTGGGCAACACATTAAAAACAGCTTATCTGGTAGTCTTAATATGTGAAGTGGGAATCACTATTCAATAAAATCCTTTTGGATTTTTACGATTCTTTTAATAAAAAACAAAAATCAGTAATGGTAAATTTATAAAGATGGAACAAAGTTTGGGACTCTGGAAATAAAGTTAACTTATGATGTGAATAAATCATAAATCATATATGCTTCAGTGAAAGTGAAGATAATACAATATACCTATCTATATGTTTCTTTTGTATATGCATTTTTTTCATATATATGAATAATGTGGCTTACATTTGTATGATGAATGACTGCCCTGTGAAGTAAAGACTGCAAAGGTTCTGGGAGATCATGACAGATATTTCACTGAATGCAGGGTTTCCCTGTGACATACTGACCAGTGGCCTGAAGGTGAGCTAAAGAGAAACCTGAAGCAGGAATCCTGAAGTCATGCTACTTCTGCTTCAGTAGCGATGTGGTAACTTCCTAAATATTCGAGTATTTTTGAAGATTCACGTTCATACTTCAAAAGGGACTTAAGAGTTGGTGAAGGCTTACAGAATAATTAAAGGATTGGACATTCTGTGCAGCAAGAACCTAATTAGTTTAAGCAAACATGATTTTTCCCCATTTTTTGCACCTTACCCAGAAACACAAAGCTGTACTTTTTGTTCTGTGAGTGCCACAGCATTGAAACACAGCACATGGCCATCCTGAACCTCAGTCCCTTTTCTCTAGACTGTTGATGTCACTCTGGGAGAGCTCTTCTGGGAAGCCAGGGCCAATCTCCCACATACACCCCTATCAGATCTAAAATCAAACCTTGGAGCCATCAAACCTTTTTCATTACAGCTTTTGGCCTTCTTACACTGCAGTGGCTCCCAAAGTCATTACTTTTTTCTGCTGAGCAGGAAGTTTATGTTTCAGATGTTGGTTTTTCATAAGGTTTCAAACTATAAGAATGATGATTCCTCTCCCCTCCTTTCCTTTCTTTTCCTTTCTCTCCCCTCTCCCTTCTTCCCTTTCCCCTCTCTCCCCTCTCTCCCCTCTCTCCCCTCTCTCCCCTCTCTCCCCTCTCCCTCCTCTCTCCCCTCTCCCCCCTCTCCCCCCTCTCCCCCTCTCTCCCCTTTCCTTTCCTCTTTATCATCTATGTGGGTTAAAAATTTCCTGTCACACAGACCAGGAATTGACTGTGCAGCACTGGAACGGGAGCACATAAAGAAAGACTGTTCCGAGACCTGACTTCATGGTAGCCTGAATATTTGCCTTCCCCACCACCTCAGGAGGCCAAATCCTTATGTCCTTGCTCAGATGCTTGAATGAGAGAGGTGCTCTTGAATTTTTTTAGTCCAACTGGGCCATTCCCTGAGTGATTCAATGTCACTGCTTAAGTCATTTGGTATTCTTTATGCTTGATGTAGTGTCATGTGGAGAGGCAGCACAACGATCTCTGTATTTTACAGCATTTCACAGCGAGAAAGGCAACCATGCAGAGAAGTATATACATTGCCTAGTTGATAAGAGAACAGATCCCCATTTGATTCCAGCACAGGCTGGTGGGGGGATCTGTGATGGACATCTGCCAAGGGAAAAGCTGCAGGGTCACAAGTTCTGTGAATGTACGAGCTTCAGTTCATCTTTCCTCCTGCTCTCATAGCAATGGCTAGACACAATTAATAGCAAGGAAATAATTTATAGAGTGAGTTTTGAATGTGAGAGCATGTAAGACTAGTCTGCTACAAATTCTGCTGATTCTTTCCTTTTGGATTCTCTGTCATTCAGAAATAACCTGTGTTTCAGGCTCATGATTTAGTAGTTCTAAGCATAATTGTAACAGAGAGATTTATTTTGACTGCACAAGAGGGGGGAAATGCATTTTAACATTTCTTCAATTAGTAACAAAATACCTTAAAATTTTGGGATGTGTAACAGAGGCAAAAGTGATAGAGGTCCTTTGACACAGAATGAAAAGTTTAGTGTAGATTTTAAATTTTTTTAAAGAATGCACATCCTGTGATCTAGAATATCAGCAGCAATCACCAGTTTAGCAGGCTGAGATAGGAGAAAAATAATCAATTATGTCTAATTCCTATGTGGGAAATGTGTTTTCCCACCTGTGAAACAAGTGATTAAAGTGCATGTCTAGGTTGTGAAATCTGTCTTTTGATAAACTGATTCTTTGAAAGCTGGCTTCCAGTTTGTCAGGTAAACCAAGTTTATTTTAGGGTTTCTTTACTTCTGTCTGACAGCATGAGACTTGGTGGATGGGTAGCAGGGAGGAAAAAATATTTTAACTTTGGCTTTGAGCCAGTTTGACTATCTTTGCCCCTACGGCCAAAACCAGAATAAAAATCCCACTGGATTCCGGAGTGGTGATTTTCAAAGCAAACGCAAGTGATACAGTAACAGGAGTCTCACAGAAAGACATGGGATTTGTGCTAAGAGATCTCTTGGTGTTTCTGCAAATCTCATGCACAAAAATGACCCTGGTTATTACAAACAACTATATAAAAGTGATTCTGTGGAGTTGTGCAACTGAATAAAGCATAAAAATAAAGTGTTAAAGGAGAACACTTCAGAAGGTCTTGTTCCTAACTGTTATTTTCATTGCAGAATCACAGAATTCTGTGATTATTCACTTTTTGTTCACTTTTAAGGTGAATTCTTCATTCTTTGCGATGTCCTTGCATTGTTTTCAAAATGAAAATACTTCCTCACTTTTTTAGGGAATATTGTCTGGTCATGTGAATACATTACTTAAACCAGGAACTTAAGTCATGTAATCTTATCCTAGCACTATTTCTCTTTAGAATTGACCCTAACAGTCTCCCTACTTCTCTCTTCTCTGTGGTAAACTGGGGCAGAGCTGTGTGCATGTAATTAGGTGTACGTGTCCCAGGGCAAATAAAGAATGATAAAGACTGGTACTGACAATGCATCTTAATGGGGGATTTCAGATTCAGGAAGTAGCAAGAGCAGATGTGATTAGGAAAAAAAAAAGAAAAAAAGAATAAGAGAAAGGAAAAATAATGAGTAACAGTCATGTAATCCCACAGAGTTATAACTACAAACAAATCATTGTATTACACTTACGTTCATCATGATAGACAACCTTTCACTGCTACAATACATACACAGAAATAAAAGCTGCAAAATCCTGGATCAGATCCTCAGCAGGCATGAATTCTCAGAGCTCCATGACAACAGAGTTGTGATAATTTATACCTGACAAAGGCCTGTTCTTTACTGAACAACTCCACTTCTTTCAAGGTGGAATTCATCTTTTTGCAGAGTGGTATTTAACTTTGCTGTTGTAGACTTAGTAAGTAAATCCTACAGGAAGGGCTTGGAAGGCAAATAGGTCTTGTGCTGCTTTGCTGCATCAGAGTATTTCACCTGCTGTGTTGTGGCAATGTTAAGATGAACGAGTTGGCCTCCAAAGAATTCCTAATAGGAAAGGCTATGCTAACTAATGTGAAAGTCATCTGGTGTCCCTTGAGATGCTATAATTAAGATACAGCAGATGTT
This sequence comes from Laterallus jamaicensis coturniculus, assembly GCA_022605575.1. NCBI lineage: Eukaryota > Metazoa > Chordata > Aves > Gruiformes > Rallidae > Laterallus > Laterallus jamaicensis. The sequence goes on from JAKCOX010000015.1 coordinate 15,007,769, forward strand.
GAAACTTTTCTCCAGAAAGTACCAGTGATTAAGATATCATGTGTAGTAGATGTATGCATTTGCTTAGATATGAGGGAGAATATAGGTTGCATGTAAAGTCCCTGCTTTGTGAGACAAGGAGGAAGATGCAGTGTGTGCTGAGAGATTTGGTTAGACAAGTTCATGGCAAAATAATTAACTTGGGAAGTGTTGGGCTGATGAAGAGCAAAAACATTGCTGACGTTTGGAAGCTGGAGGGCATGTAGAGAATTTCTACTTTGGCAAAGAAACTACTCGATACATCCAAGGAGGAGGCAGCAGCTTGATTTTTTTAATGCATTCCCCTTTACTCACTTTATTTGGATAACTTCCTATCATCCTGGTTTGCTCTGTAACCAAATGTATTTACAGAGACACTTTAGAGAAGAGTTTGTGTCTTGACTTTCTCTACCTTGGAAGCTCTTGAAACTTGTCCTTTTCTGAAGTATGGAGTGATTTCCATCATCTGTTTTTTTTTGATTTGCTAGGGAAGCCTTGCTCAGTGTGTATCTGCTCCTTGTGACACGCGGGATGTCTCTTTCTGAGGTGCTGTAAATGCTTCCAACAGCTCATTGTGGGATGCCAATATTCCAGTCTGGGTGCCTGTTCATAAATCAAAGCAAGCAAATATCTGCTTAAGCACTCTTTATGCAAACTTTGTTTCGAAAGCTGAGTGGTGTTCCCATTAAGGATTCAGAAATTGCAGTCAGACTATATGATATCGAAGCTTTTGCTCCAGTGATTGATAAAGAGAGCTTAATACATTCGATTAAAACTTCACAATTCTTTTCATGGTAACAGATTGTGCTATTACTCTGCAAAAACCGTGTAGTTAACAGTGATCAAAATATCTACTGTACCTGCACCTCAGTTTTCTTACATTACTGGCATGTTAGCTCTGCTGTCTTGTCTAAATTCCAATTTAAACTGTTACATTCTGCCTACCTTAATTCTAGCTCTTCCCATGCACTCAGCCCATGCTTATCCTTTATTTCTGCTCTAACATGTTAACAGTTATTGTGAGCTGTCAAGCTATGAAGTTCTAGTCATGTTTAATAATCTGCGTGTTAATTTCCATAGTACTTCCTTAGGACAAAAGGCAACATATCAGTTACTCCTCAGTATGGCTATATAATTCCAGGTGTAAATGTGAAGAACTAAGGCCAGCTAAGCCAATGTTTTTGAGAGCTGTAATGGCACCATGCATTCAGAATGCTTTTATATGTCTTTCAGTTATAGTAAATAAAATGTGTTCAGATTTTTTAAAAAAATTACAGTTTAAAAACACCTGTAATCACTCCAATGTGTGAACTACAGTTCTGTAAAGGTCTCACACTTCAGCTAATTAGTATAGCAAAAATACTTGCAATTTCTGTAACATTTTTCTCCTAAGCACTGTAAAACATTTTATAAGTTTTAATGAATTTAGACTTGAAATATCATGATGATATGTGTTATCTTCATTTGACAGAAGAATGTACACAATCTCAGAAGAAAGTTAAATGACTTGGAGAGAAAACTTTGAAGTACTGGCAACTCCAACTTTGAAGTTGTCTTCTCTCTGAAATGTAAGATCATTTGTCATTTCTGTAAAACAGTGTTCTCAAAATACAATTTGCAATTTCCAAAGGGAGTCAAAAGACTGTTTATATTTGCTGTGAAATACCTGAGTAGGGCTGAAGCTGTTTCTTCAGGCCAGGGAAGTGAGTAATCATTTCCTGCAATCGGCAATTATAACCAATTCTCACTTGGCCATCTTGGAGGAACTAAGCTGTTATTGGAAATAAAAGATTAGCTGTTTCCTGGTTACTGTAAACACACGAACAGAGAGTTGAATGTGGATTGTTACCTCCTGAGGCCTCTTTTCTCCTTTGTTTTTTCTACTTAAATTAGCATAATAGATTTCTGATCTATAACTAAGTCTCCTAAGTTAGAGGGAAATGTTTCTGGTTTTGTCATACCCACAAACACAAACCCTAAGGACTGGCAGAAGAAATATGACTTCCCTCAAACCAGACTTACTTTTCTTAGTTCAGTCTGACACTTAACAGACGATTAACAGAGATGAATTTAGCTTTGGGTTCCAGTCAATTGTATTTATTCTTCCACCAGCTTATGTTTTCCTCACCATTTTAAATCTTAGAGGCAAAGGAAAGAATAGAATGAGAAGAGACTATATCCTGTACTTTCTGTGTTTCCAGAACAGGGCTTTTCCTCCAACCTTGCTGTGTGGCCTTGGACTTCTGTAGCCAAAACGCTGTCACAAAGTTAATGCCTTCTCACAGCTGAACTCCTCTTTCTTTTTTTGTCTGTATTTCAGCTTTATTCATTGTCCTGGCATGCTGGAAGAAAAAATCACATCTTCAAGTGATTCTGCTACACGGTGCCACAATGTACTGCTGCAGTCACAAAGCAAAGCTGACACTGAGGTACACATGGTCTCTGTTGGAGGATAATAAGGAAAGTGCAATAATGTAGTTATGTAAGTCAGGGATGTGGCCTCGTGTACTACTGTGCAATTTAACAACTGATATGAACAGATCATGAGGATCATGACCCATTGATTTAGAAATAAAATTAATTCTTTCTTTAGAAATAAAGAAAGAAGTGCACAATTGCGTGATACCTGGAAATAAGTGGTTTATAGAAGGAAATAGGGAACTTTCCCTCATGCTAGTTACACTTGCATGTTTAGAAACTAGAAGGTCCCTCTCTCAGAAGCTGCCCCATGTGCCAAGTTTATTTGTTTATAACTTGTATTCAGCTTTAAAGTTAATTGCTATTTCAGACCTGCAGAAAGGTTTGTATACCTGAAAGCCCTTCTAGTTTTCAGTTATTCTAGTTGGCCTGATAAAAACACTGGCTCTGCTTATCCTCCTAGATGATCATGGCTGTAAGAGTATTTAACACTGATCACTTCTTTGTTGGTTTTAAAGCTGAGAACTTCAACTACATTGTGTTTTCTCAGCTGTGTAATATCTCAGAAGTTACAAAACTCAAGCTTATTGAAAGCCTGAAATGCTTACACAAAGAATAATACAATTTAGAAACCTGGTAATGTTTTAACTTCTTGTGTCACTGGCTGAACTGTTCATCAACTGGTTGTAAAAAGAATGATGAAAACTCAAAGTTCAGTTCTGCATCTCAGTGACTTCTTCAGGCATTTCATTGTCACATCAGAGAATAGCAAAAAAGGGCATTGACTGGAATCTAATGAGATATCTCTGACACTGACATGGACTGAAAGAACAAATTTCATTTATAGATCTATAAGTTATATTTATGGATCTATAGTTCCTTTAAACAGATGTCCAGTATGTGCTGGTGAATTTGACCTTAAAAGAGAAAAAGAAATGAGATGTCATGCCCCACAATAGAGCTTTGTGTCATAGTCACTTTTCAAATTCTTTATCTATTCAGATTTCACTGAACAGCTATACAGACAGATCAGCATCTAAACAAATATTATAGATGGGTACCAAATTGTGATGGAAATATCAGCTCCACTGTGCTGAAATAACGGAAAGGAAATGGATTAGGGCTTTATAGCAACAAATGAGGTCTCGGTGTTGTTTTGGGCTTGTTTGGTCAGCAGTGAGCTAGAATGGCGTGTTAACATTTCTACTGCTTGTTCTGTGATGTAACATTCAAGGAGGTTGCAAAGCAGAAAAGTCCAGTTCCTTTTGATCATGAATTGTAAGCTTTTCTCAACACAGACCTGGAACATTTGCTGTTTTGTGAAGAATGAGGAACACATGGCACCTTGTAAATAATAAATGATAAAAATAAAGCATGAGTAAGCATGCTGTAAGAAGAGAGCAGGAAATGCATTGAGAAATATCAACTGTAGGACTAGTATTACCTAATGAGCTGTAATTTATCATTAGTCATTCAACGTTAGAGTTTTAACTCCTAAAGGAAGGGTTGCTACAAAATCGGTTTCAAAAAAGTAAAGGTATGGGACAAGCACTTAGGAAGTATTTGGCAAAAAATAGAAGCAATTAGAAAGGGAATGAGAAAAATACAAAACTGTCAAAGTAAAGTTTAAAGAAAAGTTCTGTCTACTTACAGTCTATCAGTGAAATTAGTAAATTTTTATGTGATATGAAAGTACATGTGCTCTGTGATCATCTGCACAGTACTGTCAATGTCATGAAGCCTTTTTTTCTTCATACTGTTACCTTGGTGAAATGCATTTCACTAATTCAGTGCATTTAGTAAACATTCTTTCAGAGAGTAAAATGTTTTGAGCTGTTATTTATGAAAATTCCCATCAGGAGTTTTATGATCCAGGGGTGGCAAGGGGATGAGAAAGAGAAGGTAATATGTTTAGTTCAAATGGTTTTTTGTAAATCTTATTTGTAATTTTGTTTTCTGTTATTCCACAAACTAAGAAATTAACAAATATTTTCTGACAGATAAGTCTTATGTGAGAGCAGAATCATGAGAAATTTGTAGATGATAAAGATGCATTCAAAATGAAGAAATACAATTCCAGAATTTTAATTTTAAAAACCATATCTCAAAACTAAAGCCACTCTTGTGTTCTGAGGGTTTTTTCTTCAGAAAGATTGAAGTTCCTTATAGAACTAGAATCTTTTCTTGCAATTTCAAAATTAAATTCAGATGCTCTTATCCTACAAGTATTTTGTGTAACCTAAGGACAGATCCAATCCTGCCCATGTAGATAAAATATGCTACTTATTTCTTTGAGTAGTCACTTTAACTGCTTTGTTTTTCCTATGTAACAGTGTAGTACTGTAGGTAATAAATATTTTCAGGATCAGATTATAATGCTGTCATGAGAAATACATCTTCAATTACTTAGAGATCTAATTTCTTTGCTATAGTAAATCCAGCTTTTTCTTCCAAGTCCAACTCTGAGTTCCAGGCTATGAGTGGTCCCAGGAGGCACAGACTGCAGAGACACCCCTGTGAGAGGCTTTCATGTGTCACTCCTGTCTCTCCACTGGTTATTTCTCTGCATTTTTGGAAAATTACACACCAGCTCTTAACAGTATGAATTTGGCTGCCCACTCTGTCAGTAACATCTAATCTATCTGTCTTAGTTATCTCAAGTGATCTCCACATGCATCCTTTTACTTATCATTTTCTGCACCAGAAAGAAACTTTTAGCAATGCACATTTTGTTATTTTGCATCATCTAGCTAGCACTTCATATATTTATCTTTAAGGGGTGGTGACACATGTATTCTGTGTATAGCAAGATGTCATCTCTGGGTGTACATCTATCTATATATGTACATAAAAAGAGGAGAGAAGGATAAAGGAAGGAGTGATCAGCACTGGAATTTTTTTTTTTTTGGATGACAAACTTGAGCACGTTATTTATAGACAAATCTACCCTATTAGATCTTGAAAGGGGGATATGCCAACAGCATTTCCCTAATTGTTTGGTACTCACAAAGTGATCCATATTGCAGATGCCCTGTAGCACCCTCTTTTGAAAGCTTGTAACAGTGGAGTGATGCTCTTCTTCCTGTAGAAACTCTCTATGCAAGCTTTAGACCAATAGTCTTAAAATCATTGCCAGCAAATTCACTATACTTCTTTACTCAAACAAGACCATACTAATGATAGAGAACTGCTTTATTCTTTGAACCTGCTTCCAGGTAATGGCTTTACTTACAGTGACAGGCAATTGAAATGATCCAGAAATAATTTTCAGCACTATAAAAATTTTTTGCAACAATTAGCAGGAGTCTGAGGAAGTCTTCACTGAGGGTTAGAAGCAGAAAGAGAAGAGCTGACTAATGGAGGAATGTGTAAGAAATAAAGAGGTCATCTACCTACAGAGAACTAGAAAACTGCTCCAAATTCCTTTAGCAGAGCAGTTAGGTAATTTTCCATTAGATTGTCTTCACCATTTCAGAGAAAAAGTTTTCCTTTTGTTCTCATTACCTTTGAAATATCTGATTATGGGAGACATTTAGAGATTTCACTATCTCCCACCTAAGGGTGGGAACACTCAGCTCCTTGAATGTGCAAGGCCTTTGACAGCTGCTGCCATCTGACAGGAGGGTGCTTGAGTGCAGTTTTCTTGAGTATATGATGGCTGTTAGAGATGAGCTGTGTCATGCAGTGAAATGGGCCTGTAAAGAGATGTGATCGATTTGCAGACCAGTCCTCACCTACCACTGTTCTTCCTGTTTTATCTTAACTGTGTAACACAGAGCCAAGACTGCTCTTCTCAATATGGGGAAAACTGGCAGGAAAAGCCCTAAAAGCATAAATAGGTCACCTTGGACTGTAGGAAAGTTGCAGGGAGCTGAATGTGCTGGAAAATTGTAGAAGGCTTAATTAGCAAGAAGCACTATGACAGCCATTTCAGTCGTAGACAAGCTTGCTCTTTATACCTTACACCCCCAGCGCTGATACCTAAAATAGTTATTTGCATATTCCAGGCAGAAAGTACATTTGAGTTTGGTGATGAGGTGACAGGCTCTCTTGTTTGTCTGTTTCTCTGATTTTGTTCTGCAGAGGGGTGAGTCCTGAGAGAACACAGCTCCAGCTCAGTGGCCAAGTCCCCAGCTTGCCTTGGTAGGGGACCAATTGTAAGAGGAATAATTGGCCTGCTACAGAAATGAGAGGAGGGAGACAGATTTAATCAAAATGCTAAGTGGCTTTGATACAGTTCTAGCCAAAAGACAAAAAAATGATTATGTGGGAGTTTACTAGGGTTCTTCTATCACCCTCTTTCTTATAGTGCAGGGGCACAGAAATCAGATATAAAGTAGATGTTAAATTAATGAAGCAATAGTTTTAGTTGATCTAACGTTCCTTTGCATAGAACACTGAATCTTTCTTTTGGGGGTTTCTTGTGAAGGTGAGCAGGGGGAGTAGAATGAGATGTGTCCACTATAGTTCTGAAATGTCAAACCTTGAAGGCTTCATATATATTCATCAAAGAGGTACAACTGTATAGAGTCACTTTCTAAAAGCAAATAGCAAATGTTTGTGAATGTGAAGTAAAATGAAGTTTGTTTAGAAACTAAAAGTTAGACAGTTGTCCAAATCAAAAGAAAGACTAAAATTGCATTAGAGTGAATGTAATTGTTGGGAAGATTCTGCTCTGTGATGGAAGTATAAAAACAAACCAAAGTGCTAGATCTGTTATTTCAAGCAAATAGAAGAATGAGTTAAAAGAAAAGTTCAACCATGAAAGACAGGGAAAAGAACTGGAGATGAACCAGAGTGAATAACAGGATCATGTAAGGAAACACAAGAGAGCACAGCTAAAAGTCATTGTAAGAAAATCAGCTAACAGCATAATGACTCTGATCTAAATAAAATCTCGAAAACAGCTAAGTACAATTCCTGTAAGTTTCATAGTCCTTTGCTCTATGAAAGATGTGATTAATGCAGTAACAAAGATGTTACTTTAAATGATGAAATTCCTAAATGCAAGTCGCTTTTCTAATCTGCCTCAGTGTTTACTTGTCCCTGAAGAAGCATACAAATTCAAACCATTTTGAGCAAGAAACTCAAGCAAGTGCAAATGTTATTGTTATCAATATTAATCCAGTATTGTGAGTTTCCAAATGCTGTACAGAGTGCTTCAGCAAAAGGGCCAAAGAACGTTGCCAGGCCTAACTGTGGAATAACTTGATCAAAGCAAGACCCCTCCTAATCAGTTCTGTTAGAGATTGACTAAGGCCCTGAGTTACACAGGTTTATAGAACTAGATTTCAAATCAGGAGGCATGAGAAATCTGACATCCTGTTTAGCACAAGTTTGAGAACCTCATTTAATAATTCCTGCATGAAGCCTACAGCTATTTAAATATAAACATATATGATTAAAACCAGAGCTGTTATTTGAAAATGACAGGAGGAGGAAGCAGCCAACTGCAATTTTTGGCTCACAATATTACTGGGATCAGTCTGATGCAGTCATAAAGTAAATAACAACCTGAGATGCATGTCAGGCAAGAAATTTCTAATGGAACTGTGAAAGAAGGTTTCCATGTAATTTTATGATGCATTAGACACATTTAACTTGGAAAATCCTGAGTAATTCTCATCAGGCAGGTTAATAAAGATTACTTCAAGACAATAGATGTGTTTGTTTTTAAGCAGAGGCCAAAAGCTTGTGAAATGATGATAAAGTTAACTATTGCTGTGGTTATAACTGAAGCTCCTCTGGACTGCTGTTCATCTTGGTGTTGCAGTGTTAAAGCACTGTGAAGAAACTACCCTGCACTAAACTCAGTGGCATTGCCAGCCAAGGCATAAAACATCATATATAGAGGCGTGAGCAACATGCAAATACATTTTGCTAGTATTTTTTCTAGTTTATAGTAGATATGTCATTGGTTATAATTCCTGTTCTCTTCTAAACTTCGGATTTACATTCAACTATTTATGTGGTGTAATCAGTCTTTGCATAAATGCAATTTATTTCATTATTTTTTTCCTCACAACTGAAAATGCACAAAATAAGTTCACACATGTAGTCCAGAACATGCAATAGCTTCTCATCAGGAGACTCAGCATTGGCAGGACATCAAACCTGCTGAACACTCTTTTTTGTGACAAAAGAACTTGGTATGTGGGTTTGAGGACTTCTAAAAAGCCTATATTTTTCTGAATGCAGACAAAGTTTGAAAAACTGTAACAAGTCTCTTAAACTTTCCAATTCAGTTTCCTTGTCAGTTAAATGGTGTTGAAATTTATGGCATATTTTCTGGCTCCACTGGGTGTTACTTATATTCAGACAGGTTCTGAACAAGCCCCAATTATTAATGTTTCAAGAGAAGAAATAATTGCCAAGCATTATTAATTTAATTTCTTTACAGTATTTATAGATGTTATTTTTCCATCTTTCTGAATCAGAATCTCTTTTCATCTAGAAAAGCTATGCAGGAGACAGAAGTAATGACATACTGCACACACATACCTTCTTAATGTATGCAAAATACTGTGTTTTTAGAAATTACACACAGCAACTGCAATCTTATAAAAACTTGTAAATTAAAATGAAAGAAAATTACTTTAAAACTGCCTTGTTCATTGAGCATTTCTCTTTCTACCAGACAAGAAAATAAAGTAAAAAGAAACTCAGGAAAGCCTGAGGCATCAGCAGAATGTCTTATCATATCAAACGATCTGACTACTTATGAGATGCTAGTTCTGAAAATCAATGCATAGTGACAATATCTTTTAAGAAGATTGCAACACTTAAATACTAAGTTTCCTTATCTTCCTACAGGCCAAATCCTGACTCTTGGTAAAATCACAGAGAACTTCATTAATACTTCTAATAAGAGCATGATCAAAACTCAAGACCCTGATTTGAAAATGTATTAGCTTTTTGAGCATCACCAAGAACAAGTTCAAATTAGCTGCACCACACTATGGAATAAAAATCTATACTTGCTCTTGTTTCTCTGTTCACACCACATGTATAAAGGAATATTCAACTCTATAAAAAATAATATGGTATTTTCAATGACTTATAGTGCAAAAAGATAATACATCTTGAATAGACAGGGGAACTGGTTAGGCAAACAGTTAAGCTCTCTGTTGGCATCTTGTAGCTTTTTGTCTTTTTTTTGCAGGCAAATGTGCCACAGTACAGTTTATTGTTTCTCTTACACAAAATTGCCATTTTTAGCAGCCATGCTTTTAATGTGCTACATCTCGAGTTTATGGGAGGAGGGTGTCTGTCTGGATTCTGTTCTTGTCACTTCTGTAGGCATGAGTAAAATCGTCTGAAATGCTACCAGATTCAAAGAACAAACTTGTATGCAGACAAAAGAATTGTTTTCTATTTGTGTCTTTAAATTCCTCTTTATAGAATCATAAAATGGTTTGGGTTAGAAGGGACCTCCAAGATCACTGCCATGAGCAGAAGCACCAATGGGCATTGGTGCGTGGCTCTTGTTTCTTGGTAGTTTCCTACAATGATCCTACAATGACATTAGAAACCAGTGCTCTTCAGTGCTCAGAATCAAGCCAAGAATCACTTTTCTTGTGATTGTAAGGAGCTAATCAAGGAAGCAGTTGCTAGGGATGTCTAGATATTTAGTCTCAACACCATGTCTATCATCAATATGTTCTACTTTTTGATAGCATTTCCTACTCTCATAGCCTTTCAACATGTTCCAGTCTATCACCACTGTGGTCAGGTGAATAGTATTACAGTCTTAGAGCTGCACTTTCCCTGTTTGACCTTGGAATTTCAATCTACAGGGATTCTGTCTTTTTAACATGGCTAGCTTTTCACACTCATCTGAAACTAAGTTTTCTTTGATGTACAGTACAATATTTTCTTCTACTTGCTTTTCCTTTATAGTTTACTGAGTTTACAGTATATCGCTAATTGCCTTCTAAAAGTTTCTCTTGTGCCTTTTATATCATTATTTTAATTTAAAGCTAGGTATTCTAGCCTTTTAATTTTTCTGTTAAACTTTCTATGTCATATTTAAAAGATGCAGTATTCCCATGACTTTATCCCGAAATATGGAACAATGCAAGCCATGTGTTCTTTTGCTCCAGCTCTCTATTGCAACCTGGTTTTTAAAAAATTGTCACCAGTAGCATGGTTCCCATTTTATTTAGGTGATGCCAAATGTGTCCTTTGTAAGGTCCCTTTCTGAACCTGAAATACCCTTCTTCACACCATATTGTCTTCTCTACATTGAGATTTTGCTTCCATGTTTGTCCCTGCAGGAGGTAGGTACTCTCTGGGTACTCTTACCATAGACATTCTTATCTACAGTTTCCTGCCTAAATTTTGCCACGGGAACCTGTCTACTAATCTGCCTTATAAAATTGACATTCATGAGGATCATGACTCTCATAGCTCTCCAGCATTTCCTAGGGTCCAGTCCTGATGTCTGTCAGGGTGTCACACCCCAGCTCACCTTGCGAGGGTTTACAGCGAGCACTTCCTGTACCTAATCTGGTCAGTGTTCAGTCAGAGAAGCCCAACGAATGTATGCAATTGTTTATGTAATGAAAGCAGTTTCTAGATCTCAGAATGAAGAACCAGTTTGTGAGCTGTGTTATGATCTGCTTTGGATATTTGCTGATGGTATTCCAAGCTAAAGTACGTGCTAACTCCTTTGAAGCAGTGCATTATGCACTTTTATTTGGATTATATATACTGAACTTTGAGAATGAATTGGAAAACAACTTTTCAGTGAAGACAATGTTGCTTGCGGCCATGGAGGAATCACACAATTTCTTTATGTAAATCACTGTAGAGTCAAGGCTTCTATTTCATGTTCACTTCACATGTGCCTGCTGTTATATAAGCAAGATCTATTTTAAAAAGCCTATAACCTTTTAATATGCAGTACAACATAGGAGAAATGTGGAATGATTAAAGAAGGATCACTATTTTGTAAACAAGTTGTGATTATCATTACAGCATTTGCAGCAATTAAAAGGTTATATTGCTATACAGAATTGTAGGAAGGATACTGTTACATAAGGAGAAACTGCTCAGTGCTTGTGCTCTCTTTTTTGGTCTGTGTATTTCCTCTGTTTCTGGATCTATACAGAACTGATTGGAATATGAACTGATTTTTCATGCTTTCACTCTGTTTTATAGCTTTTACGAGATCTCTGTGGGTGAATGCATTGTCCAGTTCAGGGGTCTAGGCAAAAAGATTGCTCCTCCTCTCTTGGCTTAAGGACCATGAAATGGGCATGGATGTAATTGGTTAATTTCCACGCAAAAAAATGCAAATCAAAACCTACTCTGTTTTGTAGAGTTCCTTTGTACTCAAAGAGGTTTTTTGTAGTTTGTAACTTCCTCCTGAGGAATGGCCCACCTGCATTTCCCTATACCTAACCATCTACCCTGAAACAGAGATGTCCCAGAAAGGGTGGGAATTTTAAGAAATGATGAACAGCTCTAAGCTTTTCAAGAACTTTTCTGTATGGGAAAATCCTGCAAAGTTTTAGGATATAATATCCTTAGATTCTTTTACCAGGACAACATCCATATCCTATTGTGCATTTCTGAAGCTGAGTATCGGACTATCTAAGTAAGGCTGAACTGCTGCAGCCAGTAGATGTGTGCGTAGCGGAACACAGTATCCGTTATCACCAACAGCAGGTTGCATTACAATCTAGCTGGTGACCCAGAGGTATACAATAACTGTTTACCCGTGTGCAATATGCTTGTTTCTTAGTAGCTTAGTAACCAATGGAAATCAGAGATCAGAAACTGTCACTTTGAAAGAGCAGAGAGTAATTTAAATCCACCTGAGGCTGGTTCACAGGGACTATGTGCTTCCACTCCTTAAGCAACGTTCTACCCAGTACACCAGACTGAAATGCCACATTACTGTTCATGTCAGTGGGAATTATGTGTGCAGTAATGAGAAGTCAGTGTTACAAACATGACTCTTCAGTGAGGGGTTTTTTTTTCCTTTTGCTTTATTTTGGATCCATGAATAAAGTTAAAATTAGTTCTGCATGAGTTTCAAAAGCAGGCAAGTAATATCCAGCCTCAGACACACTATGCCAAGGGCCAGGAAATTGAAGTTCTGCTCCCAGCTCTGCCACTGATTTACTGTTATGTGATATGATCTTGGAGAAGACATTCAGCATCAGATTCAAGTGAGGGCATTCACCTGAAACAGTGATCTCAACTCCCAGTAAAGACTGAACTACTATAGGTGTTGGAGTTGTGTTGGAGTTTGGGGTATAATTAATTTCACCCTAAAGCAGATATCTGAATGTTACTTATTTCTCGCAGTGATAAACAGGTAGTTTAGCATTAGTCCAAAGCTGTTTACAACTCTGTGAGTCATATCTCTCAGCTCACACAACGTATATGACATTCACAGGACATGAATGTGTCAGGTACAGTTGATGATCTACCAAGGTAGTTCACGCAGTTTGAACCTGGCATATCTGTCTCTCTGGCTGCCTGCATTCAGTCACATCAATATATGTGGCAAAATTGCTGCAATTTATTAATAACATTCATGTGAATATCTGATAAATATTGTTAGGAAACATCTAGCTCTGATCTCAGCACTTCAGTTAATGATAAGTGACAGAGATAAGGGGATGGGTAGGCTGCAATGAGGAGGAAAATACAGCGTTCATTGGCTCAGGACAGGAATGCTTGATGCTGCCCTTGCTGCCAAAGATACTGTGTCATCAAGCCAAGACTCTTAGACTTAGACTGGCCTTAGATTTCTGTGCCTCAGTTCGTCATGTTTAAATGCAGATGATTTTGCTTTCCTGCATCAATGTGTATCTTGAAAGATGAATAAAGACTGTAAGGTGTTGTCTGAGGGCAAACGATCACCATGCTTGACACATGTACTGCTGTTCATTACTATAGTTCAGTGTGTGTGTGTGTATCTATCTAGAAAGAGCAAACAGAAGCTTCTAAAGCAGTTAAGCAGCTACATGTCCAAGATTCTGATGCTCTGCAACTACTGGCAAGTTACAGACAACATGGGTAGGGATACACATGAAAGCACAGCAGGAATGGTTGTCTCAACTTGCTGAAGTCATACTGCTGCCCAAAGTACAACAACAGCCTCAGAGCCAGTTCTGAAAAAAAACCTGGCAATTCCTCTCAAGAGTTTAAGTGAAGAATGAAAGAAAAAATAAAGGAGCCCTGAAAAATCCCCAGTGTGGGGAACAGTCTCCTGAAAATAACTCTTTGCAATGACCATCAGTTAACATCAGTTTTATTCTGCGCATCATTTAATCTTACCCAAATCATTTACAGAGGGGGTGCCTACTATCAGCTCTTTAGCTCAATAGTCCTTAGCAGTCTCCTGGCACAGTATGCCAAGAGGCAGTGGACTGTCAAAACTAATATATGCTTCATTACACATCATGAGAAATAAAAAAGTAGCAATATCTCAGTGAGGAAATTGAAGTATAGAGATTAAGGGGAGGCAGAGTCTAGGCACTGTCATACTATATATTAGTATTTAAGTATTAATAACAGAGTTTTCTCATTCTTAGATACCCGAGACAAAACCAGAACATCTTAGGATGAGGTGTCAGTCTATGTCTTGCTTAGGGGTCAAGGAGAAGATGGAGAAAGGAACTCTTGACTCTATTTTAGAAGGGAACTGAGGCACAAAGTTTAGAGTAGATGCCCAAGATCGCACAGGAACTTTGTGGGAGAGTGACAAGTGGAGTTCACATGTGCTTGGGCTCAGAGCTGTACTTTAACAAGAAGAATGTTCTTTTTCTGTATGGCATAGGCAGAACATTATCACTATACCACGTGGAAGTGACATCCTCAGATTGTTCATTCTTTGAGGCTTTCCTGCTACTCCTGTCCACTGACAGTTGGGTCTACAGAATTTCTAAAGAATCTGCAGAGCAAACTGGGCCCTATAATTGTTTTGATTTTCATTCTTCTATTTGTGTCAAAAGTGTTTTGGGGTCAACTTGTCTCCTGAAAAAGAACACAAAAGCACAATGGGTCTGTATTTTGGACGCAATCTGAATACTTATGTTCAGATCATAGAAGTATGTATCAGGCAGATTAAAAGCTACTAATCAGCTTTTGCTGGTTATACAGAAAGGGTATGGAAAAGGCAAGGAAAGTGACAGAAGAATCTTTTTTAGTCTTGGACATCAAACTTGAAGGCGTAAATGTATATATGAAATCCATCCAGAACATGCATGTGACAAGATTGGTTAAATCAAATGATTTTTCAAAAAGAAAAAGAATACTGCAGTCTTGATTTCCCACTCCCTGGCTAGTGCTGCAACATACTTTTTCTGTAAAAATTTTTACTGATGTTACAGGAACAGCTGTGTTGTTTTTTCCTAATGTAATCTTCGGACAATTACATTCTTTAACATCAAGGACATTGAGTAGTCAATTTTATTAACTCACAGTAGATTTGACTAGTTACGCTATGCACTGATTTTCTCTAGTTATCAATGGCTAAAGATCTACAGCAACAGAGATTAACAGATCAGACATTTCTGTTATTGAATATGGATGCATTGTGAAAACAAGTTCCAAACTGATTAGCAAACCAGTGCAATATGATTAGTAATCTTTTATGAGTGTCTGTGATTTCAGAATACAGTTCTCAATTTGCTGGTATCCCCAGTTGTTCTGGGGAAAATTGCTTCAAAAAATAGGAACTCTGATTCAAGGCTCAAGCCTTCCACAAATTCATCTGTTCTGATTGCATGTCTTGTATCAGTGAAATCTGCTGTGGCACAGCATGTTTCACAAGGCCCATATAATGAAAATAAGGAAAGTTTCCACAATCTCATCATTTCCCAAATTTATAGGGACTTTACCAGTTGTGTGGCATATGAATATTCAGGTCTCTTCCCCAGTGTATCAGAATAGCCTATGAATAATTTATAGCTTTAGACTGAAGTCTTGTCCTTTCAGCTTTGGAAATGTATGCATCAACACAGACTTCTCTATTTCCTGATACTGAAATTGTATCCTAAATATTCTTTGTTCTAAATTGCCAGTTTAACTGAGGAGGCCCAGTATACCAAAGTATACGTGTACTTCATGATGTTATAACAAGTGTTAAAAGGGAGTTTAATACCGTGTGTAAATTGTTATCTGCAAAACCAGAATCCTTCCAATGCTTGATTTCTGCAGCAAAGAGTAGCAAAGCTGTCATTTATCCAACGTGCTGAAACCTGGCTCTAAAGCACATTAAGCTATATATAAGATATTCCAGCATTTTTTTCTCTCCCATCAGATGTGAACTGGACTGCGTTGTCAGAGCTTTCTATATTTCTAGAAACATATTTCTGTTTCATACATAGAAATTCCTGTCTCAAGACTAGTCAGTATTGATTTTTTTTAAGAAGACTACTTAAATGTGAGGTATTTGTACAGTTGTATACGTGCAAATAGATTGTACCATGCTTCCCAAGTGAGCTTTAATTACAATTTAATTTTTTAAGTTAATGAAGTTTCATTTCAAACTAATTTATGATAGACTTGTTTACAAGGAAAAATAGTTTTTAGGGAAACTATTAGAATGTTTTAATAGGCTTAATATTATATTTTCTTTAATAACTGTAAAATAAGCATCATTACAGTAATTTCCAGTATACATACATTACCTCAGTATCTGTTGGCCTCTTCTGTTGCATGGTTAGCCCACCTGCACTTGCAGTTACAATATCCTATTTAACAGCAGAGTTCTTCATTTTCTATTCTTAAAGAAACCTGCTAGGCATTGCTGGGATCACAGTTCTATTCTGATACTAGAAAACAACAAAAGCTTCTTGACATTCTAGTGAATGTTTGTGTTGTGGAAGCCCTGAACACTGATGTCAGGAGATTCAAAGAGAGTCTATTTTCATTTTAAAAAGAATAAATTGAACAAGGATCAAGCCTTCACAGTATCATTCAAAACAGAGTGTGAAGGCTCAGAACCCACAATTAATTGATTAAAATTGTAAGTGTAATATTTTATCTTGATATTCTGGGGATGTAGCTCAGTTTACATGGCTAATGATTTCTGAACTGTTGCAGCAATAAGTGGTCCCACAGTGTGCATAGGTGCTGCCCAGGGATTGACTCTATGTAGGTCAGTACATATAAGGAGGAGGCAGTGTAGTGATGGCCAAGCCAACTCATCTGGATTTCATATGCAGAAATCAAGATTAATGACACTTCACACAGGGAATGCATTTAATCCCCCATAAGAGTGCATGAGGAAGAAAGCTGGACACAGTAAGATAGGTTTTTACAGACAGGTTGTCCCCAGGCATGTTACCAAAACTGGGCGAGACCTTGATGCAGCTGGAGCCCTCAGGAAGGATTCCTGTTGTTGTTGGACTTTATCACTTTGAGCATGGAGCAGCTGCAAGGATCAGTGCCTCAGCAACTGGCTTGCTTTCTGAGAGGAGGTGCAGCTCTGGCCGCCAGATGCAGGGAAACTAAGGGTTGAATTGGATCAGGTTGCCTCACTTCCCTGTCCTTGTCCTCTATCCCATTGAGCAGCTTATTTGGATGGGGAAGCCAGGAAGGGCAGGGTTAATGTGCCTCAGTCCCACATCTTGGCTTGGGCAGAACTGAGGAAGTTGCAGGAGGTGTGAGATACATAATCTTGGAGGTTTTGGAACAAGTTTACCAGAACTGAGAAAGGAGCACACGACTTGTGTGGGAAAGCTCTGACATGTATCCAAATGGAGATGTTTGGAGGATCACAGCAGTTTCCTTTGGATTTACCCACAGAATCCGAAGATTGGCTGTTTTCTGCTATGTGCACGTTCTATTTTTATATTTCTGCTCTCTGCTTAGGAGCTTTTTTCTACTATATACTCCCCTTCCCCCAATTCTCAGGTTTGAAGTTTATCTGTTTTGAAGTGCTAAATTAGGATGAAATTGTTACAGTATGATTTCTGTTTAGGGACCTGCTGCAGGTATGAGGGCCTCAGTGGTCTGCACAAGAACTAACAGATTGGTGAAGGGGAGGAATCCAGTGTTTAATCTCTGACATGAGGAAACTGTTGCAATTTGACCTAAGTATTATTCAATTGGAAGCCCTATAAAAATATAAAGGGGACATAGCATAAATGAGAATTTTGTACTTCATGGATTTGTTCATTATTCTTTCCATTGGCTCTCCAGTTAGAGATCAACTGTATTTCATTCACTGGAATAACACATCTGACAAAGAAAGAAAATTGAGAACAAAGACTTTGAGGCTTGAGAACACCTACACAGATAAGTTTTCTCTATATTGTTACACAAAAATTTCTGGATGTGCTACCTGTAAGATCATTCTGAGGCAGGTATTAACTATCTACCTGAGTGAGGAGAGAAAAATGAAACACTGCACGTCTAAATGTTCACTTTCCTCCCACCTTATGTATCGAATGAGGCAATTTAGGTTAAAAACTCTGCAAATGAGAGGTCACATCCAATGAGAGAAGGTTTCCCTGTGTGGTATTTTCTGTAGGCTGAAGATCAGTTTGCCAGTTCTCAGCTGCGTGTTTTTGAGAAGGATCAGAACTGCCATCTTTTGCAACCCATAACATTTACAGTGACTGAGCTTGCCTGCTTCATGGCTGTGGGAGGTACACTGTTGGCACCGGTAACCGACAGCAGGGGCTGAGAGCATCTGCAGGAGGGTAGGCAAAACTGGCATACAACAGTCTGCTTCAAGCCAACTCCTACCAACAGGGAAAGACTGTTCTGTGTCAGATTCAAACCACAGGAGGCAGTGCCTTCCCTTAGGACCCTTCCTTACTAACCTACTTAAATGATGCTCGAATACAGAACTTCTACCCTCAGACTACTTTGCTTTCCAGAAGGGTATGTGCTTCTCAGATATTTTATTAACTAATATCTAATCTCATATTCTAGTCTCTGTAGTTACCAAATCAGACACATTTTGAGATAACATTTTTTACTTAAGTCTTTATAATATTGACTATGTAGGAATAAAAAATGACAAATTTTCTGAGTAAGTTATTTATCTGCAGAATTTTAGTTTCAAATTCCAGTACCTTAGATATATTAGCATTTTCTGAAACAATTAAATTTATGCTTTTAATAGAGGCTAGGTGAGCTGTGTGATCTGAACCTCAGCCAGGACCCAGTAGATTCTGTTATGGAGCAGAATCTTTTTTGCTTCCCTTGAGTCAGGACATCAGATATTTTCTGATGTGATGGATCACAATAGCAGAACAGTTACTGTCTCTTTTTGCTTCATCTGATACAAGACACAAGTAGAAGAGAGAAGGTTCTGTATGAAGAACACAATTAGTTCAGAAAGTAGTTTTGAAACTTCAAGAGCTTGACCAGACCAAAAGCTGTTGAATAAAATATATGAGTGGGTAGATTTGCAAGTGGAGCAAGTTGTCATAGGTCAATTTTCATTTCAGTAAGCCTGTGAAAAGTTATCCCAGTTGGAGTGATAGCCCTAGAAATTTCCCTCCCTTAAGTTTCTATATCAGTAAGTTTTTCTGTTTTGGTCCACTGCGATCTGAAAATGGACAGAACTCATCTGTATCCTTATGCTGTATAAAAACCCCAAAAATGTTTATTTCCCTTATATCTCCCATGGGCATATATCTCACTAAAAACTCACTAGATTTGGCTGCACCCCGTGAGTAAACATGTGCTTTTTGTGGTATGCAGGTACAATTGAGTGGAGGCATTCAACATTCTGCTGGCATAGCTGAAAGCAAAATGTGTCTGTCAGACTTCTTGGTCCCCTGTGGGTCTCCTTGTACTAGCAGGAAATAAGATCAAAATGATGAAATGAAAGCAAATAATCCTGTCTGTCAAATAAATGATAGGTGCCATCCATACTTGAGAACCAAAACTAGAGCTCTCATTCTATTTGCTGCTGATATCTTTAATCATGGTAGACAGATGGAACGATCATTGTGAGGGTTTTATTTAAGAGGTTCATGCCATGGTAGCTTTTCTGCCAAGGGTAATCAGTTGCATTAAGGAATTTGCCAGAAAGAAGAATCTGTCTTATTTATAGTTAGCTAAGTCCTAATTATTTCTCCTAAATGGGCAGTCAGATAATAATGTGTAAACATAAAGCAAGCATAGAACTGCAATTGCTACACAGTGGATAGCTTCCCCCAAACTGTATAATATTTCCAAGCTTTACCATATCACCAGAAGAAAAGCCCTCAATTTTGGCAAACCACAGACCTGTCTAAATTTTTAATCATTCATTTCTCCCTGGATTCTTTTCCACACTACTGATTACCTCAGGCACCTTGTGTGATGGGAAATGTATCACCAGTGCACAGGTCTGGTACTAATGAACGTAAAAACAAACCCTAAATGGTATCTTCATCTCTTGATAGTATTAATTTATCAAAGCAAAACAAAATACCAGAAAAGATATTTCTGTTTACAGATAGCTGGCTAAAACACCTCATGCACTTAGTGTGCTAGTCTCTGAGTGTAGTTCTGTAAAAAAGATTACATTGGAAGATTACTGAACACTTGAAACAATCAGTTGTGCTTGATTACGACTGTGATAGTCTATGCTGTGATGAGCTGGGTGACTGTGTGCATTGCCTGTGCACTCTCTCCCTGTTCTGGAAATGGGTAAAGCTGTCTGTCTTTTCTGGATTTCATATGAATGGAATGAAAAGTATGTCACTAACCAATAGATTTTAGTGGTAGGAGATTAGATTAAAAGAATTAAAACCATGGTTATTGGGGCTGCCCAATAAAAGTGTGTCTGAATACACTAGAGGTACCTTTACGTGTGCCTGCTACCACAGCAACTGCTTCTCCTCCAATGTGCAAAGGACAGAGGAAGATGTCAGCAATTGGAGTAGACCTAAGGCTGCATAGAGGTCAGACAACTGGAGGAAGATCTCAGGCTGCTGATTGTAGGAGATGCCACAGTCTGTGTTTCTTCAGCAGCTGCTTACAGCCTTCTGCTTCCAGAGGGTCAGGTAGAATTATACCTACAGGTGAACCTGAGAAGCCCTTTTTATTCTTCACCTATTTCCAGTATTTCAATACCATCCTTACTAAATGCAGACTCACAAAACAGATTTCTAAATGCTTTTCCAGTGCAGTGAGATTTCCATTATGGAAGTTCTTTTACTTCTTGGAACTGAGAAGAAATGACAGATGCATGCATTTAAGTTGCTATCATAAGAGGTAGAGAGGATGCAAATGGTAAAGCCTTATTAATATCGATACAATCATTTATACTGTAATAATGACATAAATAAGCTTCTTCAAAGGATTTAGGGCAGGTGTCTGGAAAAATCTCTGGCATCTACCTTTGATGAGAGCTTCAAGGCAAATAATAAATGAGCAGATGAAACTTTCTGTAGAAAGTCATGTTTTTCAAACATATCCAAATATCATCTTCAGTTCCTGATGGCAGTGTGCTAAAAGCAGAAGCAGATCATTAAAAATAGAGAAGGTTCTTCCAGATTAATAGGTCTAGCTACAAAAATCCTAAAGTTTCTCTCGAGAATTGCCAATGAATAAATTAAACTTGCTTCATTTCCAGTGAATTAACATCAAACTAATTTCCAAACCAGTGAAAACTAAGACTAAAACCAGAAGAGTGTAATTCCTTGTACTCTAGCTTTGTTTCTTGCAAATTCTGCCCCCAAGTGTTTTTGCAAATTAAATTAAATGATTGACTACTTCAAGGCACAAAGGAAGAGAGCTAGAATATATGGGATGAAAAATAAACACATTGAATTTGATGAAGCTATGACTGTACACAAAATATTTCAGTATGATTTGAAAAATTCCTGAGTTAGGTATAAAGGAAAGATGTCTTACATGTCCAGAGTTACAGAAAGGAGAAACAACTCTGTTATCAATAATAGCCAGATTCTGTGATGATTTAAGACATGATATCCCTACTAGGTAATGCAGAGCACAGTGTTGCAGCGATTGAAGCTATGCTATAAGTATTTCCTGTAGCTTTAGGCAGGCTCTCAGACATGTCCATATAATAATATCCAGAGGGCAGCCCAAGAATAGCCTTAAAACTACTCTCATTTCCTCCCTGTTGAGTTCTAAGATGCTTCAGAGTTTCAATTTCTGAAACCTGCAGAGGGATTCTGGAAAGACTGGGCCAGAGGATTCTTTTCAGCAGGTGATATTTTAATCACTACCTGGAGGGCTCTGACATAATACTTGCCACAGGCATTTATTAAAAAACTAGTTATGAAAGTAGAAAGTGTTATTTATGGGATGTCATGGTTTGAGCCATTGCTGCTTGAAAACTATATCAAACTGAAACAGCCAATGAACTAATTACTTTGGTCAACATTGTTAAAATGAACAGGAAGTTAATTATGGAGACAGACAAATTCAGAAGGGTCAAAAGGACCTGTGCAGGTTGAAAAATCAACTAAGAAAATAAAATTAAGCCAACTCCATATTTTAGTACATGGGGGACTTGATTGCAAGGGAATTACCCCAGCACATAAAATCAGGTGTGTTGCTAAGTATCTTCCTGAGTCAGGTCTTGTAGAAATACAGTACAGTAAGGTAGTGTTAGAAGTATTTAGACTTCAGCTGGAAAAAAAAAGTTTTTTAATGGAGTTACTGTGCTAACAGGAGGTGAAAAGTTTTCATAGAAAAGTATTCCAAAGGAAAATATTGCTGAGTTGTCATTACAAAATTTAATCCTGAGCCTTTTATTTGTATTCCAGGGAATCTTTCATAGGAGGTAAGGGATGTGGTTGCTCTAAGAATAGTGGCTTTTGGTTTGAGTTGATTGTGAGAGAGAAGGTGAGTTTCCTGCATGACTTCTTAGCTCTGACCCCAGTCAACACGTATTATCCTCCTGCTTTAGAAATTTTTATCCACATAACAGATCATGTTCTTAGCTCTGCTTCTGTGGTTTCAGACTCATCCTGCTAGAATCAGAGGAGTAAATGTGACCTGCATTTGCAACAACATATTTTTACTCTGTATACATGTACGTGGAAACAAAATTAAAAATAAATTAAAAGTCGTTAAGATGAGTAAAACCCTTGTGCCATTACAATTACAGAGAATTTTGCCTACACTTTTAATTGGATCAGGATCCTGTCCTGTGTTACTTCTGTAGGGCTGTATGAAATACCCAGATGTTCCAAGCTTCTTTATAGAGTGTAACTGAAAGCCAAGCTCTTCATTTCAGGACTAAGAAAATGTTTTCTCCTTACAAAGAATGATTTTTCATTCTGTTGATTCTATTTTAGTACAGAGAACATTGTTTTATTCCTATACATATGGTTATTTGCAATTTGGGTTCATGTAGGGTTGCTCTAGGCCCCTGAGCATCCCTATGAACGATTGCATTCATTAGCATAGTAGCTATACATTTCCTTGAAGCAACTTTTGCAAGAAAGATTAACCAGTAAGGAAGAGTTCTGTTATTTTTCCCCCTTTTATAAACTTTCATTATATGAACAAGGCATTGAGACATAGATATTTCTGAACAATTACAAACAATCTACCCTTGAGATACCAAATGTCAATTAATTCAATTCAGTTAAAACACTGATTTATGTTCGGAAAGTGAGTCATATCTCATTTAGCTACAGAATACTTCACTTTCCACTTCAAAGGGAAAGAAATGGTTCACAGCAAATATTATCTCTTTAAACTTTTTTACTGATAGCATGCCTTGAATTCTAGGACTGTGTGGTTATTTAATCCATTTTCTAAATGAGGTCTATCTTGTAGATATATCTTTACAATGTATATCATAAAAATATTAAACTCAGTGAAAGATTATACAGCATATAAAATACAGTAACCTTTTATGGGCTACTTTGAATTTGCAATCAACCAAAACATCATTAACAATCTAAAAGTCTTGGACATGTTGCTGATGAAAAGCTAATGAATGGAATGAAATTTGAAGTATGATTTGATTATCTTGTGTCAATTTTTATAGATTATTTCTCTGTGGAGTTTAAAATTTAGGGGAAAAAATCCTAAATCCGAGTTGTGAAATGGTCCTTTACTTCATTCTCTAACATATTTTCTTTCTTAAAAGTAGTAAGAAACAGGCAACCAATTTAATTTTAATTTGTAATCCAGTCATACCTTCTTTTTTTCTATCCCTAGCTATTTTCTTGATCTGTTTTGGGTTTTTGTTGCTGTTGTTTGGTGTTTTGGGGTTGATTGGGGAGTGGGGTGATTGTTGGTTTTGGGATTTTTTTATCTCCACGATGTTCTTATCCTCATTTTGTTTATTAAGATCCCTGCTTAAGGCAGGGAATGCTGCTTAGCATCACTGTGTACTAACCCAACCTTCTCAGTCACTGTCTCCTGCAATCCGAGATGCTATGCAGGAGGGACTGAAATTGCTACATTACAAATGAGTGGGTCATTTTGGACCCTTTTTCAGAGGTTCCTCTGATCTTTTCCTTTGGGACATAGGAACATTTCCACACCCCAGCTGACACAGGAGATGCTCTCCTTGCTTATAGAGGACTGAATGCAAAGCCATCTGTTTGATTTGGGGAGAGAACACTTGTCGTGTACCCATTTTATTCTATTTGTTTTGGTTTCTCTGTGCTGTGATTTTCTGGTACATGTGAGAAAGCTCTAATTACTGGATTTGTTCATGGAGAAATATGCAAAGAGCTTGTTTTTCTCATATGCTCTGATGTTTACAAGCGTCACCTGCATATATCATAGAACCATAGAATATTTTGAGTTGGAAGGGACCCATAAGGATCAATATATCGTAAGGATATATTGTTGTTTGTTTATTTCCTGTGTATAATTTTTTGAACAGTGCACTTAAATGTACAACCTTAATATATATTGTAGGTTCTTGATGGGAAATTGAAGGCTGTGAATATAAATTTCTAATTGAATTTAAAAATATGCAAGTACTTCAGCACTCATTTGAATTCTACCCATGAAATTAGTGAAAAAAACCTATTGAGTCTTTTGTAATACAAACCTTGTGAGTACCCTGCAGTGGTCTTCAGGCCACTGTGTACCTTCATGAGTGAAGTGCTGCACCATTGCTTCTTTTGTGCGTGCCAGACTCCTGGCTGGGAGTCCGGATCTCACAGACTTTACAGAGACAGTAACTGAGCTGGAAGCTGCTGTAGGTGGAGAGCCCAGCACCCTCTTTACTGTTCTTCTCTAAATCATATTGGAGTTAATTTGCATGTTGATGAGTAAGATAACCAAAAACTTCTTTAACTTGTAAGAACAGAAAATCACACCAGATTGTTTAACTCAATCAGAAGTAACTTTCACAACAGATTGAGTGTATTAGAACAAAAAAAGGTGTCCTCCCTGCATGTATCTTCCTGCAGTGCAGGCTGCAGGTGGTCATCTCTGTCTCAGACCTTCAACTGTTAGGGCATCTTGGGAAGACCCAGCCACTGTAATCAGTGCATGGCAGCTGCCAAGGTTGAGCCCATGAGTACAGCAACTGTTCCCAAGCCCTGGAAGATGGAGCTAAGAACTGAGTGCCACTCTTCCTCAATGCTGTGCCCTGAACTTTACAGCATTTGCCAAAAAAAGTTGCTTTATGCAATAACCAAGGTTTTCTGGATTTCTGAAAGAATTCATTCCCCCCAGCTGAATTCTTGGGGATTTCTCTTACTTTCTTTCTTCCTCATTTCCCTCTTCCTCCAGCACTCAGAATGCAAAATCAGCTCCAAAGAAGGAAAGCAGACATCTGCATGACATGGCTGAGTAGTTCTCTTTTCCTTCAGACTTTCACTAAAACCCCATCAGCAATTATAAAAATATTGCCTTTAGTTATAGGTATTTATCAAAGTTCTTAATCAGTAACTGCAGCCTGTGCACACTGGTGAATTTTGTCATATTCCAGCATATGAGGAGGTTGAGTGTTAAATGTTTTCACCAAAGAGATGATGGCATTCTGTGCACTGAGACCACTTAGCTGTTCCGTGCCTACCTCAGGTGCTGTGAGGATATTTCAAAAAACAGAGAGGGATACATGGCAGGGAAAGATCTCACTGTTTGGGTATGACAATTCGCACACACTGCAGTGAGATCTCATTTCTCCTCTCTTAGCATTTGTGACAGCAGCTCTGAATGGGAGTTCCCATGAGCTGATGAAGAAACACTTTGCTGGGGAAATAGGTGCTGTAATCTCTGTTTAAATTTAGTATTAAGGCTGCATGCCCTTGGTTGCTCCTCTGGCAGTTGTTAAGGCTTAGCTGATTGATTTCTCAGCTGGTGAGCAGGCATCTGTAGAGAAGACATTGATCTCAGTAAAGCCGGTCACATTATGTCCCAGGATAATAAGCAGCTTAATTCAGGTTTTCAGAGGTATCTATGAATGAACTTGGGGTCCGTGTCACTACAGTCCCCTGCTATCAGTTATGATGTACAGAGGGCGAACTTCTCACGACTCCTTTTATCTCCAGGATTTTGACATATCTTGGAAAAACAGGCATTGTAATCTGGATTTGTAGAGGATTTTTATTTTTAACTTAACTTTCTCTGCAGCCCCTCCTTCTTTCCTTCTCTCCATCACCCTTCTTCCACTAAGTGTTAGTGTGTATGAATACAGATGCATGTGAGTGAATGAGAGGGCATGACAGAAATGACAGGTAATTAAATAACTGCAGTTTTACCCTCCCTCTGCTGGTCTCCAAACATTTTCTAAAATAGCATTAACATGTGATAACATAATTTATTGTCTCACCTTGTTCAGTGGAGCCTTTTTTGGGGGGGAGGGGGGGAGGGTGTTGGTGTGTGTTTTCTGTATATTCATGCTGCAGAAGGCAACGTTAGACCAATACATCATCCCTATGAGCAGAGGGGACAGGGTTGCTCAGTGCTCTGACATTGATACACTGTGCTTTTAAGGGCAGACCCGTGAGTCCTTGGGTATATGAAATTAATTCCCCTTAGTAAAATTTGTGTCTCGGTTGCTTTTTTATAATATGTGTCTGTGATCAGTGACCATTCAAGTAAGGAAAAAATTAAAAACCCTTGGAATTAAGCTGCATTTTCTTTAAATTTATCACAGTGAACTGCTTTTGAAAGCAAGCAAAAGATAAGGGAAATACAGCTGCAGATGATGACAAAGGAAATCACATTTGTTTAAACACAGCTGGAAACAATGCTGGAGATTAAGATACTGCTTTGAAATAATTTTTATGGTCAAAGTCTGTAGCTGCCTAAGAGCTTCCCAAACAAATTAAATCATCTCCATGCTCACATGCTTAGTGCACTAACTTTTGGGAACATTTTGCAGTGTGTCTGGGTAATGATGCAATTGTTAATAATGCAGCTGCTTCCTACTTCACACAAATATGTAAACATGCCATACAAAAAGCATGTTGTTCTCCTAGTAGTCTGATAAAGTAAAACCCCTCCTCTTGTTCCCAAAGTTCTTTTCCTAACCAGTCATATCAAATTCCTCTCTTTGGGTTGATAGTACTTTTTTTTTTTCTCTGGGTGTATCTTCATAGTCCTGATCTCACAGTGACTCTAAGCAGGGAACCCATGGCTATTCCCTTTGCAGTGCAAGAGAGAGAGGGAGAGACCCATGTTCTTACTTGGGCTGAAATTTTCTTTTTGTCAACCAAGGTATTTTTTTCTTTATGCACCATGGTAAGGTCTCTTCTCAGTGAAAGAAAAAATCAAATTTTGATTTCTCTTTATTTAAAATACAAATACTGACTGGTGAAAATGTTGGTAAACTTTGTAGCTGACTGGGAAATATGGAAAAAGCAAAGGTAGAGCTGTATGTTTTATTTTAAATCTCAAAATGTTGTCATTCCAAATAAGCTTATGTGATAGTAACTTAACCAGTCCTTGGTACAAGCCTGGCTCAGGAGCATACAGAAGTATCTTCTGGCCCACAGTGCTAAGCTGTGTTTGCAAAAGGATGCCAAGGAATTAGCTACTGTGTCTTGTTCGGGAACAGAGCAGAAGCGGATGCCACCCAAATTTAAGTGGAGGAGGGTCTGTATGACTGTGGTTATTTCTGTATCACACACTAAGGAGCTTAATCCTCACTGGGTAATCCTAATGAGAAAGAGTAAAACACCATTAAGGATTCCAGTAAATGTTTTTGTGGAATAAACCGCTGACATACCATTTGGGCTTGATGATTCAGTAACAGATTGGAATCTGTGGCTTCCTGATTTCTTCTGCCTCCTGTGACACTAAACTGAAGCAGTATCTTAGTCAGGTAGATGCCTTGGATTCCTTTGTCTCAATCTTCCAGTTTGTAAGGGATAAAGTTTTTGAATTTACCCCAATGGAGTCTTTATGCAAAGAGAAATAAGCACAGTGAAGAGGAGGAAAGGAGCACTCTTGCTTATAGTGAACTGTATTACAGATTAGGCTAGACAGTAATATGTTATCTGAAAGGCTTTTATTTCTTGCTACCTTAGAGACAATTGAGCTCTTCACACTTGCATAGCTGATCCTGACAGTATGTCTCTTTATCTATTAAAGATCATTTACACTGCAGACTGACTGGGAAGAGCTGTATGCTGAGGGGGTGCAATTTCTTGCCACAGCATTGATCAAAAGGATTTCCTTTTAATGCAAACAGACAAGATACAGAGTACATGAATGTAAATCGTAGATCTAGAGCACTGAAGGACTTCTACTAGAAGATGAATATATTTCATTAATGAAGTGGTGAAGGATGTTTAAATTCTACTTTGTACAACTTCTAATGAGACAGCACAGTAACCAGGCTGTAATGTGTATGGGATCTGGGTGCATCACCAAATCATTAAAAAGTCATAGGCATTTTGCACTGGATTATTTGACTACAGTGACAAATCATTAAGCTCCAGCCCTGGGCTGCAAAGAATCACTTCTCATTTTCCCCCTAAAGATACTGTGTGATGAACCCCATCGAGGGAAAAGGGGCTAGTGATGGTTCTAGGGAGAGCTGGGCTTTACTCCTATCTCTGCCATAAATTGTATATGATTTAAACAAACCACTTATATCCCCTTTACTTTGGCTTATTATTGAATGAGAAGAGTAGTATGACCTCCTCACCCTCTTCTGCATTTCCAGGAAGTGACTTCCTGTATTTGCAGTGTCTTGGGTTTTGGCAGTGTCTACAGGCACTACAATGAAAAAAAATGCTATAATAGTAATAAAATGTAAATTTTCATAACTTGCACCATGAAGTTTCCTGAAATAAGAAAACATTAATTTGTCTGAAGAACTTCTTTGCAATTGGATGTCATTGTCTGCAAGGACTATGAACTCACGTGCTCTCTAGAACATTAAAATCTGAACTGCTTTTTCTGCTCTTCAGGGTAAGAGCATTTCATTGCTTTATTACTCATTGTAAATGAAAGTATACTTTAGTTTACAGCAGAGTCACATTCTGTATTGCTGTTGTAGTCACGAGATTTTTAATCACTGTCTTACTAATTTTGTTTTAATAAAAATATTAGCTTACTCTTAAACTTCCTTGATTAGGTGCTATAATTGTTATAGGAAATATTGCCAGCTTCTGCTACTCATTAGGAAAAAATAGCTCTTCTCTAATGTAATGCAAGTTGATACTTTCACCAGACCACTGTTTCCATGTTAAAACTGTGACACATAAGGACATAAGGTGCTCAGGTAGAGAAGACTCCACAGCAGGGATATTGCAAAGGTAGCAGGGAAGATATAGCAAAGATGCTTTGGGGGTCTTTGATATGCACAAGGATGCAGCTCGTGTCAGTAGTGACTTGTAATGGCACAGCCAAAGAGCTGTGGCAGTCTGTAGAAATACTGTGACCCTTAAAGCAGCAAGGAGAGACTGAGAATGGCAATACATGACTTCTGTGTACCCTAACTGCTCTCCACCCCCATTTATTGCGCTTGTGAGCCTGGTTGCCTCTATGCATCAGCAAGAAAGGCTTGTGGAAATAGTCTTGTCAATAGTAGATGCATGAGAGCAGCACACCATTTGAACTTATCTAATCTCTTCCTGGGTAGGGGTAACTAGCCAAGGGATCACTCTGCAAACAGAGCTGTACTGCTTCCAGTGCTAGAACAAATGTGTTCAGAGTTGTCTTGTATCACAGAGTGTGAGCATCTTTTTGGAAAACCATAACAGAATCCTTCCATATCATTTAACAAAAGAGTGTTCTTGCTCGTTAAAGGTGCCAGGCATGGTCTCCAAAAGTTTTTTTTTTTTTAAACAGCAGAAAGTTCTTCCTAATGCTTATTCCTCAGCTGAGTCTGCTGGATAGTGTCAGTGGGTAAGTCAAGGACGTCAGTTGACTGAGAACTGGATGGAAGCTGCCAGTTCAAGTCAAATATGCCATCAAGTGGCTTTGAAATTAGGCACCATGTCAAGTTGGGACACAGCTGATCTTGCACTCTGTGCATATCACAGTACCAAGTCCCTGAGCTGCTCAGACTAAATTAAAAAAATTCTGTGGGCAGCTGTCCTTGTTCATTGTTTGATGCTGATCCTCCATCTAATACATTGTCACTGATATTAAAGCAGTGTTTTGCATACTTAATTGCTAAGTAAATTAATGTCAACGTCATCTTCTGTTTTCTAGACATGTCCCGAATAGCCAAGGGATGTTGCCTTCATATATACCTTTCTGAAATTCAGATTTAAAAGACAAAAGCTGTGGCAGAAAAATTAGCTTACCTATCTGAACTCTGAGTGATAAGAGGCTCCACTTCTTTTCATGTTTTTGTTATGCTGGGAAATCAAGTCCTTAAATCAGAACACCTCATTTATCTTACAAAATTAGATTGGTTTCAGCACAACCCAGTAAAGAACATCTGTGGCTACATACAATATGCCATTAGTGTATCAACCAAATGAGGGGACTGTACATGGTATTTAATTTGAGAGATGCCTGTGGTGCAGTTATATTTTTTCTAGTGCTAAATATAATGAAGAAAAAGTATGTGATTGTTTCAAGTACACAATGTGCTTAACTCTTCTTTTTTACTGTAGCATCTGTAAAGCCTCATTACCCTTTGAAGGGTAGAGAGCCTCTTGTATTTGTTACCTGTGTACATCTGAGCATTTCTTCCTTGAGAATATTTGAGTCTATTTTAAAAATAAACTTATTTGAATTTGAGCTGGCTCAAATCCTTCACAAAGATCCAGGGTGAAGCCATTTTATATCTCTCCTTTCTGAAGTACAGATGATCTTGCTTGAGATGCTGAGATAGTGTGAGAACTTTCATCTCTTCATCTTTTGTCAGGTAAGAAATACAACAGTGAAAAGTACCGTGGGGTTGATTGTGATTATTTAATCCCTCACAGCAGTTTGTTAAAAAGGGTGTTGTTAGGACTTATATCTAGCAATTTCTGAAGGGTATCATCAGAGAGTGCTCTTCAAAATGTAATGCTTGGGGAAGTAATGTGAAACCCAAGGGACATAAATACTTGCATTGACTGAAGGCATTGGACTGCTCTGACTGTTTTCACAGGCAATACAAGAGAAGCAGAATTTAGGGACAGCCTTATTTGTTAAAGGAATAAACAAAGGGTTCAAGTTTTCTGGGATGCAATAACCAGTTAAAAGAAACATGGAAAATAAAAAAGAAGAAAATATGAAGAATCCTATATAGATTGTGTGGTGGGTAGGTGCTGTCTCACATACTTTGTGGGATGGTGTGGAATACTTAGGCAAAAATTAAAAATAGATGTTCTGGTATGATTATAAATTACAGGAAGTGGTTCTCCCAAGAGCCAGTTGGGAAAGATGGGAATGCAGGGAGAAATGCATGTAACTATGCTCACTTTAAACTGATAGTGGAATTAAATGGACTCAGTTGAACTGTGGTGGCAGTTTCTGGCAAGAATACTGAAACTAGTTTATAAAAATTGAGGTCAAGGAGCTTCAGTTACATCATACAGATGAGTGAATAGAAAATATAGTAGTGGAACTTGCTAAACTGCATGGATTACGTAATATATATCTATAAACGGCTCAATCAGTGGCTTGGAAAGGATAGATGGTGTTTTAGGAATTTCAGTTTAAAGTGCACCTGCAACTGAAACTAAGCAGTAAAGTACGGAAGAGGACTAATAATGTTGTAAACCATGCCACTGAAAGTTCACTGTGAGTGTTGGGAACTCGACCATAAAATGACTGAAAATAGGCACCATATTCTTTCAGCTGCAGACACTGGGAGCTACTGAACCCTTCTTAGGCAAAAAGTATTGTCAGAACCTGTGATTAAAATCAATGACTGCCTAGGCAGTTTATTATCTGGAGGAGGGAAAATCTTTCATTCTCCCAGCCTCATCTCATTTTTGGGTTGTGAAAAACTCAGCCAATCCACAGCGTTCTGTAACTCAGCTGCTTCCACAGCTTTCTGTTTTCAAAGTTAAAACCAGGGATAATGATCTTATTTATGATTAATATGATTATATACATTTCAAAACAATTAATTTTAGGGAATTAATTTATGGAAATTTTGGAGGGCAGGAAATGTTTGGTACCTTTCTTTTTAATCTAAAGATGTAATATTTTTTTCAGGATTCTGATAGGTTGGTCCTGAAAACAGAAAGTGCTGCTGTTCTGGCATCATGATTGTTTGTATCATTCTGGCAGTGACAATGCACAGAACCAAATCCAGCACCATCATCTCTACACGCACATGGGTGGACTGACAGTGTGGAGGATTCTGACCAGGGCTTTTGCTGTTGTGATGTAGAAACTCAGGACCCTTTTTAAGCTAAAATTTGAAACCAGCCTTTTTGGATAATGAATTTCAGTCAAGAATATCCTCTGCTCTTATTTCCTAAAAGCACTATGTGAAATACTGATAGGCAGCCTGGCTGGGTATCCTCTTTGAGTTTCTGTTTATATGACAAGGATTCCACATAGTATTGCAACAGAGTAGTAGTTATTTGTAACCTGCAGAGAGAAAATACTGGGGTGAACATTAGGAAGGAAGAGTTTGACAGGTATTTATATATAAATTTTCATGAGTTGCCATAAAACCTAGTTCTGTTTTTGAAATGTAGCAATGTATAAAATACCTGCTCCGTGATGACCTTTGCATATTTGCCTGGGTTTATTAGTCTGTTTCTAATAGCTATTTTGCTTTATGTATACTTTTGGTTACATCATTCCTTTGCTTCATTGCATTTGCATTATTTTTGTTAAATATATTTATTAGAATAAATTTAAAAGCCAAAGCTGAGACTGGAGCCTCAAGATACACAAATATGTAGAGAAAACTGTGTGAGAAAAATTTGAAAGTGGGAGTAGGAAATAACTGATTATGTTTCAGTAACAAGTGAGACAACTGAGCCTGAAGGCCTCCTCCATCTCAGTCTAGTGAGGGCTTCCAACCTTCCCTGTTAAAATCCTAGTTGTGAGAATTAGAAATTGTCACAGTTCTAAGGGTGGAATGGAGTTCAGTCAAATGCTCTCTATGTATTTCAAGTATATTCTGATATACATTTTTTTACATTATTCTGAAGTATCATTAAGTTGTCTTGACTTTGGTATCCAGTTCCATTCTCACCATCTTGAAAAGCTTTTTGATGAGGAATAGACAAGTTTGCATTGATAATTTTGAAAAATCTTTGACTTAAACATGTGTCACACTTTATATAGATCAGTCAGGTAAGCCTTTTAATTTTAGAAGGTTCAATCTCCATGAAAGTGGACACAGTATCTGGAATATATAAAATAAAATTGTGTCCCATATTTATGTCATCCTGATGAATTGCTTTACAGTAGTCCCCAGTATGATTTTCACACAGCGTACTTTCCTGAATTATTTTTAATGTAACTGTCTTCTCAAGTCTGGAGAGACAACTATTATGATATCTGTTATTTATGGTCAATTTTCTCTTCCTTGACTTCTTTCTGAATTGAATTCACACCAACTAAATGAGCTTTTGGGATATGGAGTATTCCTAAGTACTTGTGACCACTATCCTTGTTAATTGCATAATAAATTATGTCGATTTTCTGAGATAGGAAAGTACCACTTCCTGACTGACTAGTTAGGTTGATAAGTACGTGTCTGTTTATAGAAATACTGCATTTAAGTTACAGTCCTAAATCCAATTCTCCAACAGACTTTAATCTGAAACCACAGAACTATGGGCTGAATATAGATGTCTTCGTTTTCAGCATTTAAAGTTAAAACTCACTGTATACTTCTAGTTCTTACCATCTTCTGGTCTGTCAGGGGTGAAACCCTGACATCAGTGCTAGTAAGCCTTTTTTCCACAACGCTGTGAGTGAAGTGGTTCACCTCTTTTCTCATGGCTCAGTAAAGGCTGTGGTGTAAAAGCCTCCAGGCTTTTTTTTTTCTTTTTACCTTTATGAAAAGTATATGGAGACTTGGGACCACATTCCCAAATAGAAAACTGTAAGGCTTCTGCCTGAAGTTTAGCCTCAGGTCCATCTCTGCTGATCTTTGAAGCTCTGTGCTAGTGAAGCTGAAGTTGGATTGTCACCAGCAAATGTTCTCCCTGGGTAGTATTCTGGAGCTTGGTGCTCACCAACATGGATTTTATTCATTGAAGTACCTGAGAAACAAGTAGGGTTATTATCAGAGTAGAAAGGAATGGCTCCAATGAACAGAGAAAGTGCTTTGTCATGTAAAAGCTGTACTCAGCCATGAGCCTTTACACTTCTCTTCCACGTAAGTGACTAAGGAACAGTAGGGAGCCCCATTACTTCCCTGTATGTGGGCTGCTTTATCTTCATAAATGGGAAAGGGGCCAATATCAGATTGCTACTCTCCTGCTATGCAGGAGGGCAAGAGGTGGGCAAGCAAGCATGTGAAAAATGCTGATCTTTGATGTTATTTTTCATCCTTCTATGTAGATTTATTTGCCCATGTTTCTGTATTTGTTTGACTGAACCACAGGGAAAAAAAAGAAAAATTAAAAAAAAAAAAGGAAAACAGGCTGCAGGGGAAAGAGCCAGAACTGTTTTCCATTAGAAGCAGGGGTTAACTGGAGGAGAACATACTTTGGTTCTTTATTTCCTCAAGCTGTATTACACTAGCCTGATAATATTTATTTATAACATTTACCTGTTAGTAAGAAGGCCGGTACACTAGTCAGATTAACTTTATGGACTAGTTTCAGCTTAGAGTCTGCACAGGCAGCTGTGTTCAAAAGACAGAATTGCCTGCCAGCAGTTGTTCTTGAAAAATATTTCCAACTTTTGTTACCAAGAGCAAACAGCACTAATGGTGTAATATGAACTAGTCTGAGTTATGAGCACCTCAAGAAAAAAGCAGATCCCAGTAGCACTATATTTTAATAAAGAAACTTTCTTTCCTCTGTCAAAATGAATTCCCTTTAGTGTTCCATTTTTATTGCACATTCTCTGCAAGCTGAGAGAATATCAGTGTTCTGCCCAATTCAGGTTTAGCAAGGCCATCATTTCCAAACTTGTTCTATTCTATTGTATTAATAAATGCTGGTACTAAGAAATATGTGGATTGAATGAGCAAGCTGTTTATAAACCTCAGGAGATTTTCAATTAAAACATTTAATCTTCAAGATGTACAACCAGCTAGTTTTCAAATGATAGAGACATAAGAAATATGGCTTTAATATTTTAAAATTCTTATATCTTTTCTTGAGTGATTGCTTGTTCTTTGTGTTTACAGAGGCTCTTCTTTATGAAAAAAGATGGAACTTTCTGTCAGCAAAATATATTTTCTATGTAAAGGGCAGTAGAGAAATAAAAAGAAAGAAAAAGAAAGCAAGCTGTCTGTAGGGAGATAATGGTATTGTTTTAGGTATTTGCAGTTACTAATCAGATATATTTACTGAGCAAACATTCCCATTTTTTTGTGTGTATGTGGTATGATGGTAATAATGATGCAGCTGCAGGTGAATTAGTTGGGCTCTATTCTGAATCCCTAGTGTTGAGCATGAAATAATCCACCTGGATTATTGACACATCATTTGAGTTTACAATGTAGGGGGTTAGATTTTTTTGTTTTAAATTGATAGTAAGTTCATTTCGCCTCTGAGATACCTTAAATATGCTACACATTAAGGGTGGTAATAGTCTAACATATAACAAAGATTATTAACTTTCCTCAGTGTGAATTGAGCGTGAATTTCAGGTGATAAAGCTGAACACTGCAGGTGAGTGACACAGTTCCAACTCCGAGCACAGGCGCAGAAAGGTGTCCAAGTTATTAAGACCAAGTTTGTCTGCTGAAGCAGCTGTATTGCCATCAGACTTGGTCTGGCTTTGCACCATCGTGGCACAAGAGTTGATGTCACAGACTTTCCATGTCGGGCTTGACTCTGTGTACCTTCCAGTGCACCACCTTTCACAAGTGAGCAGGATTGTCATGTATTTTAATTTTGTTGTTGGCATTCCTCAGAGTCATGAGCAGCACAAGCCGGTATTGTATTTATGAAAACTTAAACCATCCAGCACAGCTAAGTTGCCCAGAGAAGTTGTGGGCTCTCCATACAGTCTGCACATTCTCAAATATCTGTTTCTGATATTTTTTGTGTTCTTTTAGCTGTGTCTGCTCCAGCTATTGCAATTCACAGGACACCCAAGCAAGGTGAAGTGTCAGTTTAAAGATGGACTGTTGGCTTAGTAACTTAATTTTAACATATAGAGATTTTTTTAAGCTTTCCTTACAAAAGTAAATTGGGGTCTAAATGAATTTCTCTACTTTTCTGGGATTGTGAGGCTACTGTGGGTGACTTTTATGTTTAAACTGCCCTAGTCAGCAGAGTAGCAGGTTACTGCCATTGAAAACTGGGCAATTACCAGTTTTCCCAAGCAAGAAATATTATATACCCAGCAAATCTGTCTAACTTGATTAGGGAAGCTGGAGTGAAGGCATTTTGCCTTTCTTTACCTGGGGGCTAGGTGCTTCCAAATGTTCTTTCTAAATTCTGCTTAGTGTCTTTCACTCTAACCTGTCTGTTTCTCCCTGTCCCGATCAAACACTGCTGCCCTCTCCCTTCTGCTGCCTCACAGTAAGGACACATGAAGTGCACTGAGTATGCCAAAAATTTTTCAAAAATTCTCTCATCCAGGGCTGTCTCACCGGTCTGTACTTGCCTGTTTGTTGGGGTCTTTTTTTGCCTGTGATGTACTGAATTTAAGGCCCCCTTGTACTGCAGCTCATTCTGTGTAGGAGTAAACCTGTGCCCATTTACAGCCCCGGTGACTCCAAGGGATGGAGTGCCAGGGGGCAGGTGGATGACAGGGCCTTGAGTTAGTCACAGCCTTGAGATCATACAAAAAATATAGAGATGCCCGATCACCTAAATATCATATTAGAAGATGATAAAACAGATATTAATTCTGTGAACAGGAAGGGATTAGATATCCTGGGTGAGACAGATTTAATATAGAGCTTGAAAATTAATCAGATTCCCTGACCACCATCTTCACAGTCTTGCTGTGAAGGTCAAAACCTGTCAGCAGCAGAAGCAAAAAACCCTGTGTTGGACAGTCTTTGAGCACCTCAGAGTACATCATGTACATCAGTACCACTTCAGGGGTACACTGTGTACAGACCCCGCCTCAGCTGGTTCCAGGATGGGTGGGATTTATTGGAATCAGCTGTGCGTGGGGATGGATGCCTTCCTCTGTTACCTGGCCTAGGGTGCAGCAGCAGAGACAAGGTACAGCTCTCATCCTCTCCGCTCAGCTGCATGTTCTCAAAGGTGCTGTGTTAAACTGTGAACAAATAGATTATGTAGTTATGTCTTTTGTCAAAAGGGTTCCCTGGAGCCAGTGAGGGGAAATGATGTCATTCTCAAGTACTGATACCTACCATGCCACCTGTAAGCATTTAGAGTAAAAAAGGGTCCTAGGTTAGGTGTGGGTTCTTATAGCCTATTTGGATCCAGCAGTGTGTTGCTCCTACAGAAAAATGATTCCAAGGACTGGTTATTACTTCCATTGTGTGTTTTATATATTATAGATTCTTCTGGTTCATTCAAATTTCAGCCTAATTCAGAGATATTGATCAAACATTCATATCTGATTGCTGATTCTGGAGGTTTTCCTGGGTGTATTAACTTATCTTTTGCTCATGGAGGATGCTGAAAAACACCGAGTCATGAAGATATTGTTAAGAGGCGTCACTGGATTACAATTAATTATAACTCTGTTTGGAATTTATCAATTTGAGTTTGGACGCTTGTTCTATTGTGTACCTAATATGGTACTGGGCAGCTCTAATTTGAGCTAGTTAAAATCTTAAGTACTCTGGAAGGTACTTTGTGATTGTGTTAGGCAGATGCTATTTGGATTGGGTTTTTTCTGATGTTTGCCTTAAATTTATCAGGTGAATGTGCACCCTTGGAGAGTTAAAGCACTTTTCCTCTAACTTAAAGAGTAGTTGATAAATCTTCAGTCATAAGACAGCTCCAAGAAACATGATGCTGAGTTTCTACATGTACAACAAACATAAATTGAATCTTGGGTTTTAGTAAGACAAATGAAAAACAAACAGTTGAAATAAAATTAAATTCCCATTCAGCCTGCAAACTCCCAGTGACTTTTAGTAGTTACAGTTAATGTAAATGTACTTGGTTTTTTTTTTGTTCAGTCATTATTTTTAACAGTTGAACCTAAGTAATCATTAGCTGGATCATGAAGTCAATTCCTTTCATGTATTCAGTAACTCATCTTGTCTAAATTGTTTCAGTGCCTCAGAGATAGTTTTTGAATATGCATGACATATTTCTGCATAATAACTAGGAAGTCATTTTATGTTGCATCTCGTTAGCAAAATAAAGTATCAAAACAGGTTTCCTTTCCTTTAGAGGAAGCTCTTCAATTAGCTCTGGAGAATAATTCACCTTCAGTTCCCTCACACATGTTAATACCTATTCCTGAATATTTGATCTTAAATACTAGGCTAGATTCACTTTAATTGCATTGCATATAATTTACTTTTCCACTTCAAGGATCCTAAAAGACTACACCAATTTGGGGCTGAGTTCTAAGCAGGGTATAAACCAAAGCTTGAATCAAATTGTTTGTTCTGTGCTTTGGCACAATGTTTATGGGATGGAGTTCTCAGCTCTTGCTTTCAGTAAGTAGCACAGAGCAAAGCTACTGAGAGCAGCTGGCTGCTTGGGTTGCTCCTTCCCATAGAACAGGCTGTAGAGGTACGGTATTTGTCAGTGGTAGAGCCATCAATCTAGTGCTACTTCTACAACCCACATAAGAGAGAATGCAGAACTTGCTCCATAATTGTTTGATGTACAACATCAATATATGGCCTGTAAAAAAAAATCATATTTATGTTGTTCCAAAATATGAGTCACTTTATAAACAAGTATATCCTTGCATACCATCTGGGATGACTTCATTCTCTGCCACAGCAGAGCACAGCAGTTGCTGAAGTGCGCAGTGTGATACCATACAGCACTTCAGGACAGGAAAGAACTTGACTGTACATTCAAAACTAGAGGGTAGCATGTGGTGCTTTGGTCAGGACATAGTTACTGTGTCTTTTGAGATCTTAGGTCTACATAGTCCTGTGTGTAAATGGCCATTATAACTGCTGGCTTTTTCATTTGGTTGGGGTTTTGTAATGCTTTCCCAGATGGCTATATTATCATAAAGATAGAAGTTCTCAGTAGAATCCTTGTACCCAGGGGATGTGTCCTAGGAATTGCTGAAAGAGAAGCATGACTCACTATCTGCTAGAGACCAGAAGTTGTGCTTACAATACCTAGCCTGTCTTTTAAATACCCTGAGTAAAGACTGATTAAGTATGAAGTTTACACTGTGTTTTTGTCCTGGAGGTCATAGGAATCATAAATTTGAAGAAACATCAGAATTTTTGTAATAAACCCCACTGCTTACCTAGAGGTAGGCCATTTTGGATTATACAACTATGGTGAAGGCCTAGAGGATGAATGGTTGCCCTATCACTCCAACCTGTAACAGTCATGAAGTAACCTTGTAGATAAGGGAATCTTCTCAGTTAAGCTATTGTTTAGTAGTGATAAGCTTATGTTCATATTGAAACCAAAACCTTCCTGCAACAACAATTTGATGGAAACACAAAAGATGCTACTGTGTATACTGTGTATACTGTAGTATACTCAGTCATTCAGGGCAGAAGGAGGATTATATGTCTGGCTTAAAATTCTGCCCTGACCCATAGTAAAAAATGAACCTTTATAACCCGCAGCTGTGATAATATCTTTAAATAGAGCACACACAGATCTTTCCTGCATTTTGCATCTTCCTGTGAAGAACAGATATGGAGTTCACTGAGCCTTATGTACTAAGAGTTGTTATGAAAAGTCAGTAAAATACAGGAGTGATAGTGTAGGAAAAAAAATGTGATGTAAAAGGAACCAAATTGTATCTCTGTGGGACATGGCCTGGACAGATTAATCATTCTTACTCCTCAAATAATTTCTATTTCTCCAGGGAGCAGCTTTATAATTAATGCTCTTTGTTTATGGCATATTTATGACTGAAAAAAAAAAATAGTAGACATGTCCTTCATCAAGCATCCCAGCATGCAGGCCAGTAATTATTCTTATATAACGTGTATTGTATGTAGTATAAAGCTCCCATGCAGTGCTGAACACTGAACAACTGCTAATACATTCAGCAAGAACAAGTTAGGAAAAAATAATTCTTTTGAGTGGGGCTAGAGAAAAAAAAATCCTTTTGACTCTCCAGCCCATCTGTACTGATGAGTGGGCTCGAGGTTCCATGCTGTCATACTTGCAGAAAGTGTAGACGTAGCAGAACAGAGCTCTTCACTCTATCCTCCCGCCCCTGCATTGCCTGAGGAAAAGCTCAGGTCCTGTGCTGGAGAACTGGGAGAGATCCTGTGGGAAGGTTCTTGGGAAGGTTTAAATCAATCCTCATTATTTGTAGGAGTAAACCTGTAGGACTTGCTTCACTTCCAAGCACTTTGGACCAAGTGTCGCAGTTTGGTTCCTGATCCCTAAGATCCTGATCTTCTTTATCCAGACCCTCCAAATGTCACGTAACTCTAACTCTGATCCTAGCTCCTGTCAATAGACATTTCTGCCATGCCACTCATGCTTTACGTAATCTGTGACTGCATAGAGTGAACTAACATCTGTTGAAGGAAGCAGATTACTAGCTCAAAATATTTTCTCTTTGCATTAACTTGTTTCAAAGTTCCATTTTGATTGAAATCCCACAGCTTTAAGCAGCAGAAGTTACTTTTCACAAGCCCACTTAGGGAATCTCTAACCTCCATGACCTGGCAGCAGAATATTTGATACCGTGAAGCATCTGTCACTAAATAGCTACAGTATTGACATGACTCCTGATTTTTAAATTCTCAGGACTCTTATCTCTCCTGATACTTGGTGGCTTTATTAAAGCCATGGCTTTTGCAGTCCAGAGGTTATGTAGGCAAGCCAGCTTTCCCGTATTGCAGTTTGAAAATGTGGCTGGTGTACATCTAAAATATCAGAGACACACTAAGAAATGTAAATACATTATTTGTGGGGGAAAGATTCACACTTTTAAATAAATCTCATGATTTTTTTTTAAGGCCTGACTCACAATTTTAATGCTAGTGCTGGCAATATTGCTGGGTTTCTCCAGATGGTTCTTTTTGAAAGAAAAAAAACCTCACAGTACCCTGTGGGACACTTATCTTGAAATTCAAATAGTGATGGTAGATAACTAAAAGAAAGGAGATGAAAAAGAATAGAATGCAGAAATCCAAAAATCTCAGGGCAGATGTTTAAAGCTGGATTTTATCTCCTCATGTCTACTCAGGGGATGTTCAATAAAATTAACCCAAATTAATTTGGATTTGAGATGTATTAGTGAAACCAAATTAAATTGGTTTATGTACGTGCAGTCAGAATCTGAATGGCCTCAATTTGCTTTAGTTTAATTCACTTTGAAATGAATTAATGAAAACAAGTTATGCCACCTTTGTTTCTGAATGAAAGTCCATCCACTTAGTAGAGCTGATCTACATAATTTGCTTTAAATTGACACCTTTTGCTTATTTTGGCATCGTCTTCTGATTGTCCTTGACATATCTGGGAGAAACCAACAGGTCTGCAAAGGAGTGAATGACTGTCAGGTTCAGTGAGGTTCTTTCTTCATTGTGCTTTTTCAGATTGCTGATACACCCTGTGGAACACACCGTCTTCCTCCCTGGATGAAGTCAGTGAAAACTCAGCTGCAAATGGTCTGAATTATGCATATTGCAGGTGATGTATTTGTGTGTCTTTAAGTAGATGTATATAAATACCCTGCTGATAGGCTGTGTTGTTCCACCTCACAAGCACGGAGCTGCCCCAAAATGGCACCTTCCATTCTCCAGTTCCCTGCGTTGCGTAAATATGGCAAGAGAAGATGGACAGAAAATGGATCAGGCAGTACCTCTGCCCATTCTCTGCATCTGAAATCAAGGTGACAATTGTTAATATTAGCTGTTGCTTATAAGTTATAAACTTATAAGTTTGCCCAGTGAAACTGGGTAGAAATCATAGGCAGGCACTTTCCTACCAAACCAATACTAGGGCACAGCGCTGAGCTAACGGGGGCTGTCTGCTTTTGTGCTGGTGCTGACAGACAGGTGGTATCTGACCCATATGAAGTTGGAGTGCCACAGAAAGGTAATACCAGATCCAACATAAAGCCTGCCAGCTCAAAATAACTAGACACATTTTTTTTTTCAACTAATTTAGAAGGCAATAAGAGGTTGTACCACATCTGCAGTTTCTCATGTGCTAACAGCATTTCTGATTTAGTGCTACAGGGTCTAAAGGTGGATTTATAAATTGTCAAATCTGAAAAAGGTCTGAATGATACACCACAATGATCCTAGCTTGGTGCTGTGGAAATGAAAAGCCTGGAAAATGAGTCTGTCTTTAAAGCAGCAAGTGGTTATGTGAGATTTGGATTTAATGATCTACAATATCCTTTTCAGTCCTGCCACACTTTAGGGTTTTTTTCCCCCCCCATTCTCTATGCTGCATTCTTTCACTTTGTGCAATTAGTTGAAAACTTGTTGAGTTATGCAATAGATGTTTCCTATTACTTTAAATATTAGCAGTAAGTACTGTGCTTTCTTTCCCTTTAAGCAGCACACTTTCTGTATCACAAGTATCATTTGCTAAATCACCTAGAACTTCAATGATACAGAACTTTTTAAACAGAACTTTTAATAAAAAAGTGGTTAAAAGGAAGCAGGTTTGGAGTGTGGTGACTTTGAACTGAAAAAATCAGGAGTATCACACAGATCTCACTAGCATCTAGATCCATCTTTAAATTGCACTGTAAAGAGACAGCAGATTCTAGGAGACATTTTAGTAATCTAAACCATTATAACTATATATGTATGTCTCCAGAAAAAAAGGTAGATTAATTTAATTACATTTCCTCTGGTAACATATGGGACATTTCAAATCAGACAGTTTTCACATCTCAAGACCTTTTCTGTCTTTGTCAGCATGTAGTTGCAGAGCAGAAAACTACATATAGTTCAAATCTGGTCATGAAAGGGTCTGAAGTTTGATACAGATTAGTCTTTGGGTTACAAGCCTTCCTGTCCTTCATAACAAGATAGATTTTCTTCTAGCTGCTTTCCCATTTGCCATGTGTCGTGCCAAGAGGTGTGACAGAGATAAAAAATGTGTTTTGATCCTCATTGGAAAGTACTTAGGCAAAATGTATTACTTTTAGAAAGCAACCAATATCATTTACCTACCCCTCAAAATGATTATTTCTGTATTTTCAGGGTAAGTTGGATTTTGGACTAGCAGTTCTCACTACATGTTCCTTTGCTCTCATTGACTATAGAGAATATATGGAACACTCGAGCGGTTCCCAACAAGCCCAGATGAATAGATCTGAGCTATATATACTTCTGCAGAAGTAGGGGTTGGGGTTGTGGCATTTTCACTAGTGATTAAATGTCTTCCAAACCTATTCATGCTGCAGAGCTATAAATGATGGATTTTTCACATTAATGAAAGGAGCCCTTGGAGCCCTCCGGAGTGCATAGTTCTATTTTTACATTTCACTATCGGAGAATGAGGAAAGATAGGCCAATGTGTTTCTTTTTTTAAAATGGCAGGAACAGAAATTCAGCCTGTTCTGGCCGTCATTCAAGTGCCAACATTGTTAACCATTGTCAGGCCCAAAATCAGAGCTCATACTTGTTACATCATTTCATCAAGGGGATTTTTTTCACTTATTCTGAGCTTATTAGCAGACCTGACCTAAAAATAAACATACACAGGAAATCTGAAATCACTCCACTATGAAAGTGATGCGGTATATGCTCTTAGAATGGGGTTATAATTTGGAAATCAAGCTTGCAAGTTCCCAAAAATTAGTGCCATGGCTTATTATGCTGCTATTTGTTCCCCTGTGTTTGCTTTTCAGGGAGGGTTCTGTCATTCCCTGCATGTCCTGAAAAGAATAAAAGCTTTTGGTTAAAGCAGAATAGAAAAAAAAATACTCTGCCATCCCTAAACCAACTATGATTTTTTAAAAAAATATAAAGAGCAAAAGCATTAATTCACAGGTTGTCTTTACTGACCACCCTGAAATAAAAAAGGGAACATCTCATTTCATCCTCCCCAATCTGTCTGTGAAAGTGTGTGTAGCTGTATTTGCATAAATAGTGCGCTCTCATCCACAACTGATAAGGCAGCAGAAATACTGGATCCTAGACAAAAAAAACCTGAATTTACTCTTTTAGCCTAGTATTACAACAAGTTTATTCATATTCTGGTTTTATGAATAGCTA
Organism: Laterallus jamaicensis coturniculus; assembly: GCA_022605575.1. Lineage (NCBI taxonomy): Eukaryota > Metazoa > Chordata > Aves > Gruiformes > Rallidae > Laterallus > Laterallus jamaicensis. The sequence continues at coordinate 15,051,909 of JAKCOX010000015.1, forward strand.
GAACTACATAAAAGTAAAAGCCAGATTCATGCCACTGAGACAGCTTTGACTTCCAGCACCTGGCATTTAGGATAAACAGTGTGAGAGGTCATCAGGTTTCAGCTCTCTGTAAGCAGAAATAAATTGTATTGAAATTGGCAGCCTAAAAGGGTTTACAAATTTGAAGCTTCCATGAGAAAAAAGAATGGGGTCTCTGACTGAAGCTACCTGTGTATTCCTGTAAACTCAGACATATAATCTTCCAGGCATCTCAGCATGAGGCTTCTTCTCAGAACACAATATTCTGTTGGTTTTGGACTGGTTCTCCTAAAATGGTTTCAGGAAAGTATAAATGAGTCAGAAGTGAACAACAGTAAAGTAACTGCATGCAGGAAAGAGGCCACATCCTTGAAACCCTTAGAAACTATTTATGATTTCTTTACTTTTCCTTATCTTCTGGCTTTGGAGAAGAAATTTTTAAATGTGAGAGGGGAAAAAGAAAAAAAAAATCTAAAAGAAAATAAATAAAAGCCCAAGGCAAAAACTGAGACATCAAAGTTTCAAAAAGCATGTGGCCCAGTGCTATCAGAAACTGCATCATCCTCAGCAAGTGGCCAAGTCACATCCATGGAAGGAGCAGAGGTCAGGCTCTCAGGAGCAATCATTATGTTAATCACCAATACAAGGCAGTTTTAGAAACTGAAAAGATTCATATCTGAAGCCTATTTTCAAAGATTTACTATATTGCCTACAGTAGCTTAAATCAGCACCAGGGAAGAACTGAAAGAACTGAGGACCATAGCTTCTCCAAAGCGTTTTTCTTTTTGATAGAGCTCATTACAGTGCTTAAAAAATTGCTCATCTTTGATGTTCTACAATGCCATAACTTGGGTAGGTGATAGACTGAACTGCAAACAGTGTTTTTGATAACTGTGCTAAATCTAAATTTCTATTTTAATCCACTGTATCACTTAGATTTTCAGCTGATAAAAATGTGTGCAAAAGACACATTGCTGGTATAAGTGCAGTGGTATTTGAAATCAATGTAAACTGAGAAAAATTATGTTCCTCTTTGCTTTTCTTCTTAGGTTTCTATGGAAACCTTCTTGGAGGTGGTCTGAGGAAAAGAAATGTTAAAAGAGAACAATAAAATGTGTTATTTATACATGCAAAGTAAATATCCTTTCTACATTTTTTATGGAGGTAAAAATGTGATTTCATGATTTCATATTCTCCCTTGATGGCAAAATTAATTATGACCCAGTGTCCTTAGGGTTTACTTCTCTGAATTTGACCATCATTTTTGAGAGAGGAAAACCAGTCATCTTCTATGCTGAGCATCTATTATTTATTTGCTCTATCTTACTAAACTATCTTTATTTGTTTATACAATAACTTATACCATAAAAAGAATGTCTAAAAAGTTGTTTTGAACTGTCAGCTCTGTTAAGGTCTTCACAAGCATAACATTCCCTCAGAGTTTTAGCTAGAAGAATATAAAATTCAAACCTATATTGATACATTGCTATAAATATGTATTAATAACAAGTGGTAGGAAATACTGTGTACATGTGTTCTGCTCATGAATCACTGCTGCATAAAGTTAATTTACACTTACCCTAAAACAGCTACATATACCAGGTGTGGCTGCTTTCATATCTAGCACTGTTCTTTATCTTCATATTTTGGTGCACAATGTTGTTTGTGTTCTCACCAGCCTGGTTACCTGCCTTTGAAGGCTGGCTGTTAAATCAGGGCACACATGCTAGTCTGTTCCACAGACAGGCAACAACTGCCATGAACAGTATTACTCAGAGGAAACATTTTGGGGGGCTACTGAACCTTATACCAGGTTTAATCCCATGGTAGAAACTAGCTTTCCAACAAAGGTGTTCAGACATGTCATAGCCACTGTACACTTCATGTCTACACAGCTGGTTTTTTTCCTTCCAGGTTTGGAAAATCTCTCTTGGGGTCTCCTAGTAGGGCTTTCTGCTCAATGTTAGGTTATCTTCCTTTTCTTTCAAGGGCTCTTCTCCTGTCTGGGCCCATCAATAAACCTCTGTATTCAAGGAGAGTTTTAACCCTCAGTGTGGTGGAAGTGTGTGTGCTTTCTCAGGCTCTTCATAGAAATCCAGTGCAGAAAGTAATAGGGAGGTTTTTCCTAGCCCCCTCTTCTATGCACAGCAACCATTTAAGGTTAAAGGCTTTTTACTCCAATAAACCCAAGGAACAAATCTCTGAGCCTCATGCAATGAATCTTCTCTGATCAGTATTGGCTGGTATATGCTGACATCTCATTTCTTGAGCACTACAGTAACAGGAGAGATGAAGCTGGGTGACATTAAGCAAATAGTTTGCTCACCAAAAAATATAATTTCTTAGTATTATTAAAATTATTATTTAATATAATTACTGATAACAGAAGGAGGAGATTATTTTCTGGGGAATAATTGAAACTTTTTGTTCTGCTATTTTCAAAATGTAAGATTTCAGCTTCTTTCAGCTTTTGATTTGAAGCTTAGCTTGTTTCTCTTCTCCAGGAAAGATTGCTTATGGAGCACAGGAGCCCTTTCGTGTGCAGGGGCTCTAAAATAATGCAGCTTCTCTCCTAACCCTTCATACATTCAAACCTGCCACAGTGCAGTGTGCAAGGGAGAGCAGAGAGCAACAACTCAGCCCGGAGGAGACCAGGCTCAGCTTTTCTCAGCCAGTTCCATACCTCTGTGTACAGATACCTTCCTGCCAAGTCTCCTCTTTCATCTCCCTGCTCCCTGCTGTGTCTGTTTCCTTCATCTATTCTGTAAGATAGATGAAACACTTGTTCTGTGCTGGCTAGCATAGCTGTAGCTGCATTCCCCAAACTCTTCTGACCTCTTTCCTTTCTGTTTCCCTTCTCCCCATTAACATTTCCTCGCCTTCCCTAGTTTAGGTTAAGTCCTCTGGCTTCATTATTATCTGCAGTCCTTGCCCTTTTCAAAACAAACTTCTCAGTGCTCTCTATTCTTTACTTAATATTCTGGGTTATTTTTTTCTCATGGAAAAACAGTAAAGCAGAAGCCTCCAATGTGCTGCCTGTGGCCATGCTCAAGGCTGAAGCCATTTTGAATTTGTGGTATTATAGCACTGGGCAGGTAAACAGAATCCAGCCCCTTATTTTCCATTTGCAAAAATTTAATGCCACAGAATTGCAATAACTAGTGACAGGAGGCATAAAAGCTTTAATGCTGCATTTGCAAAACACTCTCAGAGTGCCAGAGGCCTTTGCCAATGACTGTCAGAGGGGCTGCAGCAGAAACTGATATCAAAGTAATTGCTAATCATTTCCATAAACCATTTATAAATGAAAATGGTATAACTACACCATAAAATGTTATGCTTTCCTTGTAATCAAACGCCTAGAATAGTGTGGGTTTATGATTTGGAATTTGTGTAAAGAAGGAATCAGACTTTCAGGTCTCAAACTGCAGAGGAGTTGTCCCTTGTCCCTCTGCTGCCCCCTTCATGGTTGTCATCTCCTACAGCTCTCTCATTGTCTGACCAATGCTTCAGTCTCCATCCTCCTCCCTGACCACCCAGCTGGTCATCTCATTGATGGGTATTGGCACTAGAAAAGTTGTGGCCTGCTATGGCTTATGCCAACACATCCTTCACCCTCTTTGATAGCCCAGTGGTTTTGAAGTTAAATGAAGTTATTTCTGATACTTCAAGCACAAAAAAGCAGGTGGTCTGCATGAAGGCTGCACAAAAATGTGTGCTAGGGAAAGTTTTTTGTACAAAACAGCTCCTGATTGAACTGCCAAATCACATTCACACAGTGATGTCTTGCCCATGGGAACATATGCTTCATGGAATCATAGAATCTTCAAGGTTGGAAAAGACCTTCCAGATCACAAAGTCCAACTGTCATCCCTACACCACTGTAACTGCTAAACAATCTCCTGAAGTGCCACGTCTACCCATTTTTTTTTAACAGCTCCAGGGACAGCAATTCCACCACCTCCCTTTGCAGCCTGTTCCAATGCGTCACCACTCTTTTGGTGAAGAATTTTTTCCTAATATCCAATCTGGACCTTCTCTGGAGCAACTTGAACAGACAGGGCATTTCTGCAGACCCTAGGATATATCTGTTCAGGAACTGGAAATTCTGTGATTGATAGGTTTTGATGTTCAAAAATGTAGTCTTAACTGATGCACAAGCAAGCACTTTAAGAACATTTTGAAGAACCTGGAAGAAGCAGAGATCCTATCTGGTCACAAGCAAGGGAGAAGAAGGGAGAAAAGGTACAAGGACCCAGGTGCTGAGAATGTGACTCTGAAGGAGCAAAGTGATGGATGGAAAGAAATGCTAGTGGTTCAGAGCCTAGACTGAGGATATGTTCAAGGTGGTATCATTTAGATGCTTTAGAAACATGATCCATGAGAGAGGCATAGTACAGCTATGCCTCCTTAGAGCAACATTTCTTTCTACTCAACCCAAGTTACAGAAATACCTAAAAGGCCAAGAGTGCTGTAGCCCTCTTGGTCCACCACCCAGTCTGCTTTGAGTTGTGATGGGCACTGGTAGGGGTGTGCACAATCCCTTCATTAGCCCTACCACTCTGATGCTTCCTAAATTAGAATGATTTACCCCATCCTGTGATCTCATTTTCTCTCTTCCAAGTCTCTCTGCTGTGATGTTTAGGTTGAAAATGGTCAGAATAATGGTCAGACTACATCTGGACTTCATCTTCACTATTGCCATGACTCCTCTACTTATACTTCTGATGGACATTATTGCTCTATCTTGAAGATTTTCCTTTTCAGTTATCCTGTAAATTTTTTTTAATCATCATATAAGCTAGTTGCAAGATTTCCTAAGGAATTTTCTCAGACACCAGATAATCATAGTGAAACTCAAACCCACTGATAATGTATGGTAAATGCAAAAAAGCTACTGAGTATACAAAGCTTTGCCAACCTGGGCTGCATCCTCAGTGGAAAATGGAAGCTCTATGGGAATGCAGAAAGTGCATTTATTAATGGTTTCAAAATGCTTCAAAACCTTTTCATGATGATTAAAAAACCCCATCATACAGCTTATTCAGTTACTACTTCAACACTAGTGGCTAAACTCCTTAGCCAAGTCTTTTTTCTTTTTTTCTTGAATGCCTTTCTCTATCCAGTTCTGCAGGTGCAGAGTTGACCTGCCACATAAAGCCTCCCTTGCATCATGCAGAATATGGAAAAGTTCCCTGCACTCAGAAATCTTGAAAACATGGAAGTCTTTGCAGGGATCCATATCCAGAGCCTGTCTGGGTTATGAGGAGCAGAAGACCTAGTCAGCATAGAAGAGCTGGTTTAAATTTAATATACTTGATGTGTCTCAGTTTGAGTATTTGATCATTTAAAATTAAGCATAAGTCAAACGAGGAACTTTGGGAGCAGAAGCAGGTTAGCAGACACTGTGTTTTAATAACAGCAAGGGTATGCTGGAAAAAGAATGCGCTTCTAGGTTCTTTCTTCTTTCCTGGTATTCTGGGTAGTACATCTTCCTGGGACACTGCTTATCAGAGTCATGACAGATTGCAGTGGAGGGTTGGCAGGGATAGCTTTGCCTTTTATCATTAGGCGGTAAAAACCTTTTTATGTGGATGGAAGACAAAGTTGTGCTCTTGAAGTGTGTGTTGGATTGGGAAGATGAATCCAGAAGCAGCACGGGTTTTTCTCATGGGACTTGATTTGTACACATCCTACTCCTTTGGATCATCATGTGACTGTCCCATTTACTGAGCGTTGTTCTTCAAGAGATGTTCACTGAGGGCATGTAGGGCTTTTCAGAGAATTAGGAAGAACATCAACAGGGCTCTTTGAAAGGGTTTTGCTGTGAAAGGTCTTCACAACCAGATGCATTGTCTCTCTATGCCTATTGTGTTTGGTTTATGAGAGCACTTTATTTATTTATTTTTTTAAATCAAGAGCCCCTCATACTGATACCACCAAGTTGCAGCAAGAATAAGTAGATGAGAGAGGCAAACTGTTCAAATGTAGCCACAAGTGGCAGTTGCATCACATGCCCTGAAAGCTGAATCCAGTGTCTAGCTCTGCAGCATCTCCAAAAGGGGCATTCTTCTGCTAAGGTGCTGCAGAGGTGGAGGTGGCACAAGTAATCATTTAAAAAACTGTGAGAAACATTAAGCACTAACATAACACTTTTGTCTTCACAGCACTGAGCAATCAATGAATTGTTGGTTCTTCAAACAGTCCTGTGAGATAAGCCCTTGCTAGACTCTGCCCTAGGGAAATACTGCAAATACCATGTGATGACCTTTCAGGAAAACCAGTTTTGTGATTTAGAATGATTTTTGAGGCACAATAAAAGTCAAGTCTGGCAGTGTCTATACAAAAAGATGACTTCCTCCAAGGGCAGGGCGATCTGTCTATGCCTCCCAGCACTGCAGACACTGATTTTTATCTATTTGATATTGTGTGCATGTCTTCCTCTTTTCTTGAAGTCTGTGTTTTCTGAGAACCTTTGAATATTGTTGTACAATCAATAACTTTACTGATAGTATTTTAGGTTCTGTATAAAGAAATAATTTAGGAGAACTCTCATACTCATGCCATGTTAGTAAAAATTATCCTAAATTAAATGAATATTGTGAAAATGCAACCGTAAATATGAACTAGAATTGTTCCCTTTTTTCAACAATGCTTATATTTCTTATAGTTCTTTTTCAGAAGGACTTTTTCTATAGTCCTTTTTCAGAAGGAAATCATTTACTTGACAAAAGCAGTAAATATAAAACAAATATTGACTCTCTGCATAATGTAAGTTTTAAATTGATAAAATATGACACCTTAACCCTGGTTTAGAATTTCATTAATTATAATACAAAGATCTATTTTGTATGACTGGAGTTTCCAGCCGATTCATATCAGACTTTGAATATTGAACATGTCCCAAGAAAGTGTGGTTGCAAATTAAGAATTATTTGTAAAAGTTGTCTGGGGAATGTGCAAGAAACTAACAGTCTCTTCTAAAATTATTTGCAGTTATAAAGAAGTATAATGTAAAATATATAATCTAAACCACCACAGTGAATTATTTGTAGAGTTCTGGTTTAGTTCCATTTTTGGAAAATGTCATAATTCACAGAAAAATTAGTAAACACATTTGTAATATTAGTTGAAAATAGACACTTGTTTGCTTATGCACAGGGGTCTGAGTTTGTAGGCAAATTATAGTAGTCTACTAGCAGTAGTCAATTTTGAAAGTGTAAGGGACTGTAAGATGCTGTTACAGCAATTGGAGAGACATGAAACAGAGTCATGAAAGGAATGGTAAGTTCCCCCATGTCCCACTCCCCCCTTATTGACTGTTGAGTTGCTGTGGGTTCACTCCACCTGAGAACTGACTGCTGTAGATAGTTAACCTGACTACAGGGCACCTTTACATGTCCAGACCAGTGTAAAGCACCCAAAACCAGGTAGGTGTGAGGACTTTCTTGTGTATCATCTGTGTGAAGGTGTTGTGAAAACATAAAAAGACACCTAGTTTCATTCTTTTTTTCCTGCTGGTTTCAGTTCTGTAGCTCTTTGACACCAACTAACCAATATTTGGTTGTGTGACATTAAAACATTGTCCAAAACTTTCATTATGCCTCATGCATCAAGCAGACCAAGCAGTAGTGTAGACAAAGAAGTTTTCTACTGTAAATTGTCTGTTGTTTCTTTATAAAAGATTCTGTTCAGAGCCAGAGGAACTATCCAAAATCATTTTGGGCAGAGCTGGAAAGACTGTTTCAGTCTGGTATAAAAACTGATGAAATATATTTTTGCTCTTTTTAAAAATAGTGGGAATATTGCAGCATGCCATGACTGATTCCTCTTTTAGCACAAAAAGGCAGTAATGGAACATTGCAGTGTTATTCTAACATGCCAGCTATCTCATTTGCTGCACAGTCAAAGTCTGGTTTGGAAAGTAATTAGAATGAGCATACAGCCAAGACTTTAAGTGCTAAGTAATTCCAGTATCTTGCTGTATAGGGAAAGATAGCAGTCTTTGGACAAATTCCTGGTCTTGGGAGCTTATAAAGGTTTTCCTGTTTAGACATAAAAGTTTAGAATAATTATAGGAAATATTGAAGATATTAATTTTTAACTGCATGTTCTTTATATTTTGTAATGTGTCTAAATGAGTCTTTCTCTTCCTTAACATTCCTTTGCCACAAGAAAAATAGTCCAACTAAACCAGTCATTCATCCATTGACACCCTTTCCCCCAGCTGTTCTCCCATTGAATTTCCTTTCCTTCTGGATTTTAAGTCTTGGTAAGTTGTTTTCCCTTTCAAAGCTAATTAAAATATAGTGTTTAGCTTTGGCCTGATTGCAAAGACTGTCTTTTATTAGGGAAGTCATGAAAGTCAGTCTCTCGACGAACACTTTGCTGGCTATGGTTTGAAATCAGCTTCCTTTAAATTGAGAAGGATCCAACTCATGTGAGCTCAGCTATGGCAATATGCAGTGTTGCCAACATCAGATGTTGCAAATGTCTGCCAGCCATTTGGGAACCTTGAAAATGGCATAAGAATTATGAAATGTAAAAATAACAACTTTCAGGATTTGGGACCTTCACTTTTTTGAGCTTTGGGTAGTTGTTCAGTCAAACGATAAAAACTGGCAGTGGGAGGCATGGCGCTGGGTGAGGAGAGAGGTATTTTTCTGACCACATTTTCAAGCTTTCCTCATGGATGCTTCAGCCAAACTTGAACAAAACCAGCTAGGAAATAGCTGGTGTACAATAGAAGACATAGCAAGTAATTTCTTATTCATCAAGATTTTACCTTTCAATATACCTGCTTAGAACAAGTATGTCAGGTGGCATGTACTCTGCTTGCCCCTTGAGGCGGTGTGGGCAGAGTCTTTGAACAGAAGTGGTTGGTAAAGTTCCTAATTTCAACAAACTAACTCAGCTTCTGAAGCATGTGCAAGCTCTTGGCCAGCTTGGTATTGATAGATACACTTGAGACACAATAGGCCACAGTATATTTGGCCAAGGCTGGCTCAGGCCAGTGGGCCATGACTACACTTGTGTAGCAAATTTTTCTCTTGCTGCACTCTCTGACATTGCTTCAGTTCCTGTAATACAGGTTTCCTTCACCTCTGGCCAGGCAGCTGCCTGAACAGTTCCGTGGCAGAGAAGGGGTTTCTGTGCTCATGCAAACTGACAGGTACAGAGGAAATAAATGCCGAGTGAGGAGGAAGCAGCCCAAAGGACTGAGACAGATGGGGCTGTTCAGAGCTCAGAACTGAGTCTCTGCTTCTTGAATTATCTTTATCATGAGAGACTTAGGGTGCTGTGTGTGGGTCCCATTCAGCATTTAGCATTATTATCCACTGGGATACATGCAATGACTAAAACCAAAACCCAAAAAAGTGCAAGAAATAGTCTCTAAAGAACACCTCTTCTCATTCACTATTGCTGTATAGTCTTTTCAGACAAAAGCATACTGTTTTCTGCACTCTCTAAGGGAAAGAGGAACACAAAATCCAATGAACTGAGAATAGAATAGGATGGTTTTCAGGTTTTGCAAATAAAAACCACCATATTTTGCTTGGTGAGGGTGATTGGGTTATTTGTTGTTCATTCATACTTTGCCAACCAAGGAGCATTGACTGAACCTGTCTTCAGATACTGAATACTGTACTTATTATTTATCTGGGCATCTATTCATCTTCCCCCTCATCAGACTGCCTTCTGCGCGTGCTACAGGTTGTTTTGTCTGTAACAGTTAACTAAGAGTAAGCCAGAAGTCTCAAACTACCAATTTGCACATATAGGTGGTAGTTCCTGAATTTTCCATAACTTTTTCTGCACTGCAGATTTTCTTTCTGTGGCTATTTGTGTGTATTCTTAAAAGCTGATTGAGAGTTTCCTTCCAGGAGCACACAGTGCTGGAGGCTTGATGGTTTTGGCTAGGGTCTGCCAAAGATGCTGGGAAGGGTAGGTCTTCTGTCCTGGAGTCTGATACCTACTGTGGTCTTGAATGGGAGGAGTGAAAGGCTCCTTCCCCTCAAACACCACATCAGCCTTCTGTTTTGTAGAGTTATGGGATAGCTGTTCAGTGACTTGCTTCCTTTCTGTGCGTTTTCACTATCTTCCCAGGCCTGCCTGCCTTCCTTCCCTCCCATTCACTCCCCTGAGTTCACAGACAATGGGTTTTTTAGAGTCAGGGGACCATCAATTCAAACTTCCAGATTAAAGAACAAACTTGAATAACGGCCTGGAGACATTAATAAGCACTAATTCATTAAATTCTGGAAGATAGCAGGAGCAGAAAAATGCTTGATTCAGAGATAAAGTGACTTAATGCTAATTAGATCTGTTGAGCAATCCAAAAACGTGTCACAAATTGGAAAGGACCTTTCCCAATTAGTGAAGAGTTCATTAAAACAGACTAAAAGCTAGCAGAAGATAGTAAAGAGCTTGAAGTGCTGATTCAAAAATCTCCTGTATCTAATTCTGAACAACTGAGACAAGTATTAAGGTATTTCATTCAGCATTCAATAAGGGTCCAGACTAGCCACGCATTTTGCTAGGTTCTTGTCAGTAGAAAATAAAGTATTCAAAATATGTGCTTAGCTTCCATTGATTTAAATAATTATTTATTGCTGGCTCCATTAACGTTTGCAAGAATTCATTATGTCTGATAATTTCAGTAAGAATTATGAACCTGTCTTTAAACCTTTTTCCATTTTACATTCCTGCTTAGGGATCCCTTTCTTTCTTGAATAAAGCCTACTTCCTTTGCATGGTAATGAAAAATACCTGGGAAAAGTTGTTTAGGGCTTCCAGGCATACAATGACTTCAAACAAAGCTAATGGATGTGCCAGTTATTGTTTCTAATAAAACAATCCCCTCTCACAAAACACTTTCCAAACCATAAATAAAAAGAACAGGTCCAGAGATTTTAAACATTTATTACAAAGGAAAGATTTGTCAATACAGGATGTATAAAATGAGTATTTTGTGAGTGCCCTTGGGAGCAACTCTCCCTTTGGAAACTTCATTCTGTCTAGCTGCTGAGAAAGCTTGCACAAAGATGGCTCAAAGATTTGCAGGCAGAATGTTTAACTGATTAATCTTTATGTAACTCTTCCCTCCTGTGTTTCTGGCAAGTGTCTTTTTTATATTATCCAGCGACCAGCTGACTAACTTAAATTGCCTTTAGCACTGAGTAACTGTATCAACAGTGAGCTGGACCATGCTCACAGGTTTTTATTCAATAGTATCAATCCCTTTATGTTTTTCTGGACACCCAAAGAGTTTGAGTTCTATGGTAAGATAAATGCTTCTCTATGCTGTATTTTCACAGGAAAGGTGGAGTCACAATGCTCACAAATTAGGAAGACACAAATTTGCACACAGTTAGTGTGCACATGAACAACCACAGAACATACAGGCATGACAAAATCAATGTGTGTGTACAAACTGAAAGGCTTCAATATTGGGATCCTGAGTGTTGCTGTAGTGCAAATCAGTGGCAATGATCACGACTGGCTGATGAAAAGATAGAAGAAATCCAGTTCTTTGCATGGTACTGTTTGTGATTAAAAAAAGAAATGACATGTTACAGCTACTTATTAATATATAGTGTAATTCTGTGATCCTTCTCCAGTCAGACTCACACATGGATGTGATTCTGTGATCCTGTGAATTCCAAGCTGCTAAGTGTCCTTAGTTTTCTAGGGCTAGTTGGTGGAGACAGTTCTTTGCCTCTCTCTGAACTGGGGTCTGAGAGTTTAGCTATAAATTTGCCTGAATGGTGGCTTTAGAATCACATGATTTCCCTGATATCTTGCAGAGTTAATCAATCTTAGCTACTATAAAAGCATTAACTATCATATTTGTGGTCTTGTAGATAAATTCATATCAGCTTCTGGAATACACCTCCTCTTTTTAACTCTCATAAAAAAGCTGTTGTTTTCTATAATGGGACACCTTAAAAAAGACCTAGATAATCTTACAACATTTTCTGATGTGTAGGGTCAGTGTACAGATAGTCTCTATGCTATTCATGTATCTGTATGTGGCTTATATTTTAGAGCCTTTCAAATTACAACTTTTGATATTAGTAAAATACTCTTTTTACAAAAGCATTTCTTCCTATTATGTCAAAATCATATATATAAATGTTATGCTTCTTATCCAGTGTCCAAGGAGAGAATGGAGCTCTGGGACTTCTGGGTCTTGCTTTCATATTAAAGCTGCTAGTCTGAAGATCTTTGTAGGAAACAGTCTGCTCCTGCTGCTGGTGATATGAAAAAGTCTCAGTCTCATGTGTAGACAATAATCATCTTGAAATACAGGTATTTGATTTTTTGATTGCACTTACATAGAAATCAGAGACCAAAATAATAAATTTTGATTAAGCAACATTTTGCCTTCAAACATGACTGCTCCCAAATTAAATTAATTCAATTCTAGACAAATCAATTCATGCTTAGTATAAGGAGGGCTCTTGAGTTTAGATTCTCAAAAATCAGCTGGAAAGGATAAAGGTTGAGCAATTATTTTTACGACTGGCTGCCCATTCAATTTCTGTTTCTCTAATGGGATTGTTCAGCGAGTATTCTACCAAAAGTGCGGAAATTGGTTAAGCTAATTCCACTCTGCAGAAAAGATGAAATCCCATAACACAGTATTTAGCTGCTTGCTTTTCTTTACAGGTTCTGCCTAAGTTCTTGTGCTGCATTTTAATCTCTGTAACTTACTTCAGATAGTTTTGACAGAGGAAGTTCAGCTCTGACTTTCCATTGAGCCATGTTTCAGCAAAACACCTACACATGTTCTCCAGTGCTATTGCCTTCCGTGAATAAGCATGCAGCTAAAGATAAGCTGTTGCTTAAATCTCTCATTGCCTTTGACATTAACAGGGACATTTAATAACTTGTTGTATATTGTTAGTGCTTCGTTGATATGCAGTGAATGACAGGGATTTATAACAAGTAGGGATCTGGATAAATATAATTCACAGGGAAAAGCACAATGTTTTTAGGTGGAAACAGAAACCTGCCAAGGATCTCTGGCAAGTTATAAAATCAGATTTAGCTAGAACAGCCAGGTTTAAAAAAACAAAACAGAGCAAAAAGCAAGTAAGAAAGTTCAGAATATCAGAGATTGTCATCCCACATGCACTTCTACAGTGGATATGATTTGCCCTTGGCAATTTGTACCCGCACCAGCATCAGCCTCTCTATGTGTTTGGCTAGATAGTGAACTGGGGAAGGGAAATGAAAAATCACCTCCCCAAGCACATGTTCCCTGTGGATTATTGAACAACTGCAAAAATACCAGTGCTGGTGTGGATGGGGGTTAAAGATGGGGTAAATTCTGCTCAAGCAGCCTTAAGCAATTCTGCTCATTACTATGAAATGATAGCTCTGACTTTAGAAGTACTACAGACAAATCGATAAAGCCCTCAGCTGAGGGTAATATATCTTTCTAGCTTGGGTATGTAGATGCAAATCATAGTCCAGGGACAGGAAGACTCATATTCAGGCAGACAACAGAAAACATAAAGACCAGTGCATTTTAAATGTATTCAAGTTTACCTAATGTGCATTCTCAGTGTATAAGTAGTTGATCTGACGTAAAATTTTAGTGGATTTTCAGTTACAAAACTGTGGCATATTTGTGATTTTTTACTGGCATTCTACAATTCTGCATATTACCTACATAATGGCTAATCCTCTAACAGTGCTTCTGCTCATGTGAAGCTGCTTTGGAAATGAGCTTCATCATGCTGGGAAATTTCTTTGACTGCGTATTTTAAAGTAAATAAAGAACCAAAGATTTAATGACCTGGAAAAAGCTGAGATATTAAATGAATTTATTGGGCATGCAGTGCTCTGCCAACGTTCAGTAGTACTTCATCTTTCAGAAGATAGGGAAAGAAGGAAGTGACTGGAACGTGTCATGAGTACAAGAGAAGAGTGTGCTGTGGCAGACTTACTGTAGTGTGTATAGAGCAATAAACAAAGAGTGCCTGAATAAAAACCTTCTTCCAAAAAATGAAGTGGAAATTAATGGCTGCTTGAAGTAGGAGGGAAAACTGTGAAATAGGACTGAGATGAGGATGGATCTAGAGAGCAGAAGCTGGAAGCAGAAGAAGCAGCTCTCCTCTGTAAGGGCAAGTTCTCTCAGTTATAGCCTGACTCCCCACCTGGGAAGTGCTGATTGTGGAAACATAGCACCACTCCCCATTTCCAACACAGATTAATATTATTTTAGTTCATTTATTAAGTAGGAAGTACACTGTGGGGCAGATTATAAAGACACAGAAATGCTTAACTCCCATTGTTAACAAAAGGCCTTTGAAAATCAGCTGTGGTGTTCTAACCATTTAATTTCTCTTGATTATTGAAACAAGTTACTTGCTACTTAAAATAACTAGTCACATCATGAAAAGGAAAATTATTTCCTTACTGAATTTTAATTCCTACTTAATAATAGGCTCTCACTGGCTTTTGAATGTAGGATCAGTGGAGAGTTCAGTGCTTTTTAAGATATATCTCCCTAACAGAAATAGGAACAAAGCATGTCCTGTCAGAATGATAACAAGTAAGTCTATAAACCTTACTCTTGAAATCTGAGTCCTGGTCAGTCTTACCACACCACACCTACTTGACAGTCCTGAATTCTGCTGTGATTGGAATAGATAGATCTGTTGTCCATCAGGGAAATGGTGAATTAGAGAGGATGATCTTAATCTGTGAAGAAAGGGAAAACACAGCCTACAAACTCCAGGGAGTGTCACATTCTAGAAAAATTATGAGAATTCATGGGGAATGCAGAGTTATCTCCATGAAAAGTTGAAGTCTGTGTGGAATCTGATATCCCCTGTGGTTTATCCTGCTGGGACACTCCTTTGTAGCTGTAGTGACAGGGTTTTGCAAGACACAGACATTTCTGTCATACCAGGAAGGTCTGCAGGGCCTGGGCTGTGAGAAATTGTGTATTCTTTGCCTGCAAGAAAATACAAGAAAGAACAAGTGCTAGAACTGTTTTTTTCATAATTACCAGCTACATTTAGTTGGACTAAATCCTCTAAAAACAGAATTAATTTTATATGTTATCACAATAGCTGTATTTAATCTAGAGAAAGTATGAGCATTGTTTAAAAGCTGACCAATCTTTTTAATTATTTATTGATCTTCAGTTACTTTGTTATGTGGGAGGAAAACCATGAAGTTTTTCTTGAAGTGGCTAACTCCATACTCATCTTTAGCTTGGTTTCCTCATTGCTTTTGAGGGAGGTAGTGAGCCAGTTTAAACTGTGTCAGCATTTGGCTATGAGTGAATTGTTGAAAATTATTTTAATTGATTTTTATGTTTTGAATAACTTGTTAACAGGCAATCACTGCATCTTGCTTGTGCATATAAACAAACAAAACTCATGGGGATGTGTAATGTTATATCAAATGTTTTACATTGAGGCTCAAATCTAACTAATAACTTCTAAATCTGCTTTTGTAGGCACATGCAAATTTACATCAAAAGCAGTGCCAGGGACCGCAGGGTTAGCCTCCCAGAGTATTTTAGGACACTTTTCTATCAAATCTGAGCTCTTAGACCCAGTTTTCATTTGAAAGCAAAAATGAGTCCATAGAAGTCAATGGAACTGCACGGTTACAAAATTGATCTGAGATCTTACGCAAGTGAAGGGCAGAAGGAAAGCCTGGACTGGAGGCATCCTTTATATGCCCTTGCTCTGAAAAGAACGAGGAATCTGCTTGGTCCCTGGCATGTATTGATCAGATCTGGAGGTGCAGCAATTTAGTTCTTTACCCCAGGACCCTTGTTGGCCTCTGGAGATGGAGGAGACATGCAGCACAGTGGAGTTTGGCCATAGCCTGTGTCACTGCAAACACTCTGTTCCAGTTCTCTGCACACGAAAGAGGAGTCCCTATGCTGACACTTTAGCAAATTAATCTCCCCTTCTTTATGGCCCTTTTGTTGCTGAAGTACTATTAAGAGACATTAGTGTAAGGAGATTTCAGCACTTTAAATTTAAGGCTTCACTTGTAATCTCTGCTAGTATCACATACGATGCAAATACTACAGGAAGATTCATGGGAAGAGGAAGTCTCTGCAGAAAAGGAACATTTAAAGGGTATTAATTGAAAGAATCACTAAGGAGGAAGGAAGGAAGAGCGAAGGAGATCAGAATCACTGGAAATGAAAGATGTAAAAGATAAACCCTTTCCATCATTGCACTTCAGCAGCTTGCAGGAGTTGAAGGCAGATGCTGTGTGTTTTACTATTTTTCTGTAGTTCATATATGGTCTTGGTACTGTACTGTAACTCTGCAAAACAGATTTGTTCCTTCCCTTCCCTTTTCTTTCTGTTTTACCTCCTATATATACTCCTACTTTGTGCATGCAATGATTAGGGTGTTAAAAATACTTTTGCCAGTTATAGCTGGGTATTAAGAAATACTCATTGATGATATTGGGAGACTCTATCAGTCTCTGTTGGGTGTCTGTTAAACAAGGAATACCAGTCATACCATAATAAGAGAGTGATAATTTTATTATTGAAGCATATTGTGGCTGCTCAGAAGCATTGGCTCTATTTTCTGCTTTGCCGCTCTTGCTTTATAATCCTGGGCAAGTTGCTCCATAACAGCTTTCCCATGGCTTTCTGTGTATTTTGCTTTGCCCTCTAAAACTCTGATCTAAAGTTGGATTCTAGGCACTGCTGTGGTTCAGTAATAGTGATATATAACAGTAGCAATAAGTCAGGATTTAAAAAGGCAGTTCCTCTGACACTTGGTATTTACTGTAATGTCAATATGCAGGAAGGTTTAAAGAAAGCAGTCTGAATCATGCTGCTGTCATTCGTGAAATCTCTGAGCCACTACAAATTGAGAGTGGCATGGGTGGCTAGTATTTGGATTGAGAACTCCAGGAAAACTTGAATAACTTTTAGAAGAGCCAGCACTGAGACTTATGAACTTCATATCCATAATATTCAGCTCTTGGTAGTAATTGCGTAGTCAGTGGTAAGGCCAGAGTTTGAGTGTTTTACAAGCATGACATTTGACATGACTAGAATATTTTATCAGTGGCCTCTGTGAGGTTTTCTTTAAGCACTGTGGCAGTATGGAAAAGGCAAGGCAGCAGGAGGTGAGAAAGCTTGATACCTAACTACATTAGAGCTTTTACAGACCAGTAATTCTGTGGCCATAGTGAATTACAGCTTTGGAGTTAACTAATGAAGATACATCCTGAGCCAATGCAAGACTTTTTCTTTCTCAGACTAGATCTGGACAGTTTAGCGTCAGCAAAGACACCAAGAACCTTTCTGTAAGGATATAGGTATAGGATTATATCTTAGTAAAGTTGGTATGTCTGGTATACACTAAAGAACAGTTTATTTTAAAGTCAATAAGGATTCCATACAGTTCCTTGCAAGGATAGACAAAGCCGATCCCTTGTGCAACAGAACTGTTTCATAAATTCTCTTGGCAGTTTCACTTGGATCAACTGTTCCTTTATCTGCTATGCAGTGCTGTAGGCTGCCAGAAGATCTCACCCACGGCTAAATGTATTTCACTGATAAGTGAAGTAGCTGCAGTTACTTATTTCAGTGGTGCCTGTGGATCCTGCCTGAGCTCTGGGTCCTGTACCTGCTGCATCCTGTAGAAAACTTCAATGAGCAGCTGTCATCCTGTAAATGGGCAGATTCCAATGGAAACTGGAAATGTCACAACAGCATCATCACCAAAGCTAGAAACCATCTAAAAATTTTTTGCTAAGCCCAGCAGATTCCAGCAGGTCTCTCTTGATATGATCTCTCTTTTTAGAAACAGGTATTTTGCCACAAATAATGATTAACAGATTCTTTATCATCTCTACCTCTAATACTGAGGTCTAGGTCTTGATGTTTCAGGGCAGAAGACAGGCGCCAGTTAGGGCTATTCACACGTTTTCCATAGAGAGCACAAAACCTAAAATCCATTCCTTACATGCTCTGTTATTCAGTCCTTTGATCTTGAGAAAACCTGGCAAAATCAAGCCAACAAATTTTAATTTTCAAATTCTGAAAATTATGGGCTTGCTCCCTTTTCCATTGTGAATTTTAAATCTTTCTACAGGTTATATTTATATGTTTATTGTAAGGCAGTTGCTAAATAGAATCACAGCCTTTAGAGATGGGAAGAATTTACTGAGTCATGCAGTTCAAGCCCTCCACTAGGTTATATTTGAAAAGCAAAAGCAACAGACCTTTTACATAAGGATCCTCCTGGTTCAAATGATGACAGATTTGCAGGGTTGGTGGCATAGGATTTTTAATTTTGTTAAATAGTTTCATAGCATAAGAAGAAAATCACTTTTGCTAATGATGGAAAATGAGTTTGGCCATGTAGTCTGGCATGATTTATGATGGAGTGCAGCACACTATAAAGTTCTTTAGCCTTTAATTCCACCAAGACTTACAATCTTTACAACCAGGAATTTCAAAACTTAATGAATGTAGCAGTTGAACAAGTGTGAAAAGGAAGCAAAAATTATTTCCTAATGACTTAGTTGAAATGTTTATTTTAATCTTCACAAGGGACCTTCTTTACAAAATTAAGACTCCTCATGAAGAAACTGGCTCTGAAATAGGGTTGGTTAAAAGACAAGAAATTATTTATTACATTCCTAACAAAGTGATGAAGCTTTAGAGATACATATTTAATCTTCTTTTACTTTGCAGAAGCAACACAATTTGAACTTCATCTACATCTCTTTTTCTTGCCTTCACCCCAGCCAAATATAGCTACACTGCAGTGTTTAGGTGTTGCCAGTGAACCTGACTCAGATTTCTTCATCATTATTGTAGGCAAGAGCAATGCTACAGGCCAGCCAATGCCACTTGTGGCACCTTTGAGACTTCTTTATTGCCAATGCAAAACAAATGGCTTACATTTGGGAAGCAAATCTGTTGGAAAAGCAGAAGCTGGAGCAGCAGTCACTTCATCCTTCAGCTGTGACTGCTCAATAAAACTTTGGGTTTGTGACTAGCAGAAACAGGCTGTAATCTGGATAACCAGCCGTGACAGAATTTTGGTGTGCAAAGTTAACATTCTTAAATATCTAATTGTAGAGTCAAATGGCATTCTTTTATTTTGGTGACTTTTGAGCGTGAGGGTACTGATGAAGCAAGCAATGATGCACTTGTGAAAAGGCTAGATACCTAGGGGGCTGTATATTACTGTGTCTTTAGAAATATGCACAAGGGAAGATAAAATAGAGCTATGCAGAGTCATGCTCTTCTGAGGAGTTGCTCCCCATAACTACTGTTTCCAGATATCCTTATTATCTGTATCCTCCATAAAAATGAAGCACAGAAACCAGGGTATGAACAGCCCTCTGGGCTGAGCAGTGTCATATGTTTTCACAAGAAGCCAAAACTGAGAGACAGTTATCAAATGATCAGGAAAGATGGATCATGTTTTCTTTTTGTGTCAGGGATGTAAAGAGACAGAGAGGAGTACAGTTCGTTTTTATGGCTTCAATATTCCTCTTTATAGCATTTTCCACTAAAATGGATCTGAATCAGGCAAGCACTGTGAAGAAAAAATATATAAATATTGTTTCAGGATGAAAAAGTAAATATCCCATTTCCAGTCAAATTCATGTTTCATCTCAGAAGGATCCAAATGTTCTATTCACTCCAGGAGTGAACAGCAGGTTACCATATTTTTGCTGCTGCAAAATTTCACCCTCAAGAGAGGACAGTTGGAGTAAGCAACATAATCTCTTTTTGGATGTATGTTCTTCAGCTCAGCTATATTGTCTGCTTTCCCTCTTCTTCAAGAGAGGAATAAACCATGGCTCTGAACTGTATCAGTGGGGCAGTGAGTTTCATGCTAATCCTGTCCATTATCCACTTACCATTACCTCTGCAGGTTCCTATGCTCAAAGTAGAGCTGTATTTTTTTCTACCCCAGTGCACAGCTCCACACCAGTTTTCTCAGTCTTGCTTTCAAACTTGGTGGAAATTCTAATGGAAGCACTAAATCATTTTGCTGTGGAAAGTGAGCTTGCTTTGGCTATTAGCTGCAATTAGCATTCACCCTTCCTGTTTTAAATGAGCGTGCTGCTCTGGGCTCCACCTTGAAACACAGTGCTTTGCTCATTTTAGGTCTTGATTGTCTTTCTAGTATATAGGTACCTTGAGAATTGCTCAGCAGTAATCGTTATCCTAGTTCACGATTCCTCAACACTGGGAGTTTATGATAAATTTGTACAATATTTATATAAGCAAAGGCTAACACAGTTATGCAAATGATCTCCCTCTGTACTGAAGAATAGATTATTAGCATGAACTCAAAATCTGTTAGTTTATGCTTTACACATTGTATTATCATTTATGTTTATGAAATGCAACTTTAAAGGCTTCTAATGACATTACCTTCGCCTTGCACAGCTCTAAGGAGCAACTCACAAAACACTGGGGAGTAAAGCCCCTGAGATCAATAATGACTCTTTCCAGTTCCATTCTGCCATACTAGAGACTAAACCCACCAAAACAGTGATGTGTCTGAGAATTTCTTTTTAGTAAGTGGGACTTTGAGGTGGGGGAGTAATAAAGTGGCAGCATGTTATTGGCCATCTTCTAGCTCCTGTCTTTGAAACACAACCAGGGAAATGGTTATGAGGAATGGCTGAGGCAGCTGGGGATGTTTAGTCTGAAGAAGAGGAGGCTGAGAGGAGACCTTATCACCACCTACAACTACCTGAAGGGAGGTTGCAGAGAGGTGGACGATGGTATCTTCGTCCACCTCTCTTTATCATAACTGGAAAAAACCAGTTATGCCTGTCAGCCACGGCATAACATTTTCTGCAAGAATATCACTTTGGGGCTGTGCCAGCCCATAATGTACCAGAGCAACCTCTACTAGACAGCTTTGGGCCATGAAATCAGGCCAATCTCTAGCTGAGTGTGAAAGATTTATCACAGAATCACAAGGTTGGAAAAGACCTTTCAGATCATCAAGTCCAACCATTCCTGTCCTAAGCTAAACCATATCCCTAAGGACCTCATCTACCCTTTTTTTAAACACATCCAGGGAAGGTGATTCAACCAGCTCCCTGGGCAGCCTGTTCCAGGCCCTGACAACTCTTTCAGTGAAATTTTTTTTTCTAATATCCAATCTGACCCTGCCTTGGTGCAGCTTGAGGCCATTTCCCCTTGTCCTATCTCCTGTCACCTGACTGAAGAGACCATCGTCCACCTCTCTACAACCTCCCTTCAGGTAGTTGTAGGTGGTGATAAGGTCTCCTCTCAGCCTCCTCTTCTCCAGACTAAACATCCCCAGCTCCCTCAGCCATTCCTCATATGATATGCCTTCCAGCACCTTCCCCAGCCTGGTTGTCCTTCTCTGGACACACTCCAGGACCTCAATGAGCTTCTTATGGTGAGGAGCCCAGAACTGGACACAGCACTTGAGGTGTTGCCTCACCAATGCCCAGTACAGGAGCCCAATCACCTCCCCAGACCTACTGGCCACACTGTTTTTGGTACAAGCCAGGATGCCATTGGCCTTCTTAGCCACCTGGGCACACTGCTGACTCACATTCAGCCTGCAGTCACCCAACACCCCCAGGTCCTTCTCTGCCTGACAGCTCTCCAGCCAGTCTCCCCCAAGCCTGTAGTGCTGCACAGGGTTGTTATGTCCCATGTGAATTTACAGCCACTTTACCCTAAGCTGTACCTGCTTGAGTGCAGAGTTGCTATAGGAAACTGGTGAAAGCACTCAAGGTTCCCTTTTAGTCAACTCTAAGTTTCAGTCCCAAAACAAATACACTAATTTACATGGGAAAGTGGTAACTGGGCTGATAGGCTGTTGTGGTTGGTAGAACCCACTCGAATGGATGCAGAAAAGGAAGAATGTGAGTTTGAGGGGGAAGGGGACTCTTTCTATCTAGTCTTCTAAATGCTTTTTCTGCTCTTCAGTGTTTGAAGGCAAGAGAGGTTTATTTGAAGTAAATGGAAAAAATGTGAAGAAAACATGATTTGGACAGGAAAAGAAAAGCTGTACAGAACATCCAAACTATGAGCAGCAGGATGACACTTTGCCATGCCAAGTGCCCCACGACAGCTCAGGTAACATGGGGGTCAGAACAGAGAGGTTTGGAGTGGGATTTTTAAACTAATAAATGTCTGCTTTGCATTGAAGCAGATAATCAACACTCATTTGATCCATTTAAAGTCAAGTCCAGTGGAGGGTGAAGCACAGAGCTAGGAGTGATAACCATTGGAATGGAATGCACCGTTTTGGTCAGCATCAAACAGGCCTGCTTTGATTGAAATCTTACCAAACTGTACCAGTTACAGACAAAGGTGCTGGAATAGCTGTCTGCTCCATCCTCTGCCATTTGCACAGTGAATAATACAGGCATACAGCTATCCCCTAGATATGCAGGTGTTGTCAGTGCATGAAGCCCAGTTTTCTGCCTGCCTGGGCAACCTTCTAAGACATGGACAGGAGTGAACTGATGAAGAAATATTTAACTGTCAAAGGAAAAACTCTACCCTTCTGTGTTCTTATCACATTCAGGGAGACAGTTCTTCACAGAAGGCTTGTTTTAGGAGAAGGGTGGGAAAGTAATTTCTTTCTATGTACCTAAATACTTTGCCAGGCTAAACATTAATGTAGGCTTAGATTTAGATAGCTGTTATGTAGCAAAAAATTATGTAGGCTATATGGAAAGAAATATATGGCTTACAAGTCTCACTTCCTTTCCTTTTTGAACTGAAAGAGCACCAGAATCAACAGGCAAAAGTCACCATTTTTTGTAAATGGCCACAACCCCACAGACTCAAAACAATGTCTCTTCACACAGCAGGTCATGGTCTACCCATCCCATGACAAGCATTAAAGCAGAAATAGCAGAAGCCCACAGATACAATTCTACCCATCCCATGACAAGCATTAAAGCAGAAATAGCAGAAGCCCTCAGATACAATTCACTAGCACTTGAAGTGCTGTTTAAACACATCCTCAATCATCAAGTATATAGCCAGCCTAGTCAAATCTGTGTCCTGAGACAAAATTTTGTCGTGAAACTACTATTGTAGCTAAGTTGAGGTTGGTATTAGAAGGTATTAAATATTTATTTGGGGATTCCAATGATGCTGAATGCTTTTTTGTGTGGAAGCTCCTATCTCAGTGACCGTAAATGAAGAACAGGACGTGGATGAAGCAGATGGTTCAGCAGATGGTGACTTGCTCCTTTTTTAACCAGGCTTTTGTGTAAATGGAGTGTGGCATGGATCTCTCTATGCTTTTTGACTTTGAGAGTGTGTATGTGTTCTTTTTGGTTTTAATAAGTATTTAATTATGAAACCATGTGTCATGATGATGATACGGATTTTACTTGTTCTTTAAAGATTTCAGTTCTTGAAGATGTAGTTTGTGCATTGATTTCTGAAACCAATCTTATCTGTCAAAGGGGTTTTTCTGTGCTGATTTTTAATTAAACTGGAGCAGCCACAATCTTTGAGTGTCAGACTGGACAAAGCAATATTTTATTACAGTCTGTAATTTTTTTTGCTCTTTTCTGGTTTTGTTTCTCCACCATTAGGCTTACCTTTCCTTTCCCCAGAGCATTATTTCAATGAAACTGAAAGACAAAAGAGCCAAGAGGTAGCTGAAGAACAGTGAGTTGCGAGGTTCACTTTGCAAATCCTTCTGTCAAGCTGTTGAAAGTTCAACAGTCCCCACCACCTACTTACCATTCCTGTGCTGAAGGTAACAGCCCCTTCAAACCTGCCAGCAGGACTCCTTGTGCACGTGCTCCCTAACCCATTTTATTCAAAATTAGATGGATTAGTGAAAAAATGTACTGCTGAACCATTTCAACTAATGTGCCTCATTTAGACTGATACAGGTTAAGGAAATGTCACTTGAGCTGGCAGCAGATCCGAGGCAGCATAATTTCTACCACAGGAAATTGGATGATTTGTGGTGAGGATTAGATTGAGGGTGGCAACATATTACACTGGCACAGCTGGAACCAGAAGAGAATGTCCTTTTACAGTCACTGAGTGGTTAAACCAATACAGTGTCTCCTTAAAGTTCATATTCCTGTAGCTCACTCGTGAATTTGCTTCTTAATTTCACGTTATTTAATAAGACCACAGAGTGGTCTTCTAGGATCCAGCTTTGCAAGTTGGAATGTAATTGAAGACATCTTCTTGTATTTAATTTTATGTAAATTCTCATACTACATAGTATGCAAGTGTCTTGTAACCTTTCACTGGGAAAGGGGACATTTTGCTTTTGAGGTTTGTTCTTTTGCCCATTATTTTCCCAGGTAGGAGATTGTGTAGGCAAAGAGGTGTTTTTGCTGGCAGAGTTCACAGGTTTAGCAGACTGTTTTAAATTACACTAAAATCCATTTTGGTTTCCAAGCCAAAAGACATGCTACTTGCAGAATTGTCCAGTGTAACTTTGTCTCCTGCTTGAAGTGTTTCTAAGCTGAATATAATGAAGATCTATTCAAAGAGTTCCTATGGGATCTCTTCACACAGCATCTGGAACTGATCCACGGGTTTCCACACTGTAATCAATGCACCGTCTAATATTGATTTCCTTCAGAAGTCAAAGCTATTTGTTTCCCTTCCCTGGAGACTGGGTTTTTACCTTTGGCTGCAGTCCTTGAATTAATATGGAAATTGAGAACATCACTTAGGACTAGTCTCACATGCAAGAAAAACGTGCAGTTGCCTGGAGCCAGGTACCCTATGCATGCTTTGCAGGTGATTGCTCTGTCTCCTTCTCTGGCAGCTGGACAACTCACACAACTCTAAGCTTCTTTGTCTCAGGAGCAGAATACTAAGTGACTGATCTCTTCCCCACCCCCCAACGCCCCCCCACCCTTTCTTTTGATACCTCTTCCCCATGTCACTCTGGAGAAAGGTCAGCACAGTTCTCTCTGGAAATTTACTTAGGCTGGTACGGTAATAAGGAGCTGATAACAAGGCACAAAGCAGCTACTTGGAAAGCAGCCATCTCTCTCAT
The DNA here is from genome assembly GCA_022605575.1 of Laterallus jamaicensis coturniculus. NCBI lineage: Eukaryota > Metazoa > Chordata > Aves > Gruiformes > Rallidae > Laterallus > Laterallus jamaicensis. Next base: position 15,076,952 of record JAKCOX010000015.1, read on the forward strand.
CATCAATCCATACTCACCTATGGGTGACTGTCTATCAAGCAAAAAGTTTCAGATTTGCAGCTGAAGCGTAATGCCTTTTCCTAATCAGCATTTCTAAGCTGCCAGAAAGAATGATCACAACATTGCCTGTGTGAGGTTTCCTTTCATCATTTGGCACTGCCACGGCAGAGTGACTCTCCCTTGCTTTATACTAGCTAAAACTGGAAATGAAATACCGGGGGATCAGACGTCAGCATCAGGGTGTTCCATGTTAGAATTACTTGTGTGAGCCTCAGTATCACAGAGGGCTGAGGACTCTCCTCTCCCTCATCACTGTCTGTGTGTTTGCTGTGTGCTCTACACGTGTAGACACAATTGAGCATAAAGAAATACATAGCATCACAAGAGCAAGGGCACTTTCAGCAGTATAGAGGCCATCAAAGTCATTATTTTAAATGATATATGTGATCTTATAAATTTGTCACAATACCAAGAGTGTTGAAACAGTTGCTTGATGTAATCAGTTGGCAGATGATGTAATCAGTTAGGGTTCTATCCAGCCTTATTTGAAGGGTAAGGTTCTTGGTGGTGTTAAATGACAATCTGTCCTGAATTTGTCATGCCCATATGTCATCAGTAACAACTTATAAAACACACCTCTCATTTTAGATCCAAGTTTGCATCTGTTCCAAGCAAAACATGTGCCATCTCCCTGCATATTCCTAGCAAGTCTATATTAGACAACACATGAGCAAGCTGAAAGTGAAACAGGAAAAAGTCCTTGCTAGATTATACGAAACTTAATCGCAAATCACTGTCATTTTTATCTGGCTTTACATGAATGTAAAATCTCAGTGGAGAAAACATCTCAAAATATTTCCCCATATTTCAGTGACATATGATATGTTAGTGTGGTTCATGTACTATCCCTTAGGAGAAACATATTTTCATATTGTTTCCAGAATGTGATGGTAAACAACGTATGATTTGTCAGTCACGATTTGTCCATCTGTATTTTGTTGGTCCATTATACAGGTAAAGGACACCTTTAAAATAAGGATCCAGCCTGAGAGCAATCCATCCCTGGATACTGAGAAGCCAGATAGCTGATACGGTTTATGAGAGGTTGTGGCATCAAAGGAATTGATTTATAAATGTTTTCTATTTTTAAATATGCAGCTGGACATCTAGTATGATTTATAGAAGCATCTGACTGGTTTATATGCTTAATTTTCATTGACTAACAACCAATGTTTAGGTGTTTCTATAAATCTCCCTATCTGTTTCTTTTCAGCTTTAGGCACATAAATGCTTTATAAAGCTGAAATAAAAAAATCAGGGTCTAATTTACGAAATCTCAGGCTCCATGTGACATCAGTGGCCAGACTTCAAATGTGTTCTTTTCTCAGCATCCTGAAGTCTTGCAAATTCTGCAAATTCACTTTTACTGATATATACATTTTCAGAAACTTTTAACTTCTAATCTGAAAAAATGAACCATACTGCAGAGAAATCTGCAACACCAGAATATAAACATCTAAAACTAATATTTACAGTTAAATAGTTTCTTACAGTTACATTTAGGCAGAACAAATATGAAGTATAATTCTGCTCTAAATACTGTTGGTGTTTTGTTTGCTTACTCTTACTAATTTCTGTATCAAATATACTCACTTTAAAGTTTATAATATCTTTTATGAAGTAACACATGAGGGAAAAAAAAGAGTCAAATATGTTTTCATATGTTATTGCAAGAACAGAATTTCTGCAGTCTAGACTGTTTAGATTTCTAGACCTATGCAACCCTGGTGTCTTCAGGGAGACCCTGCAAAGGGAGGTAATGAAAATGTAATTCTGCTGTTTTACAAAGTACAAGCAAATTTTTATCCTCTTAAATGCTAAAAGTAAACTTCTGCTCTCCCCTATGTCCTGGAATTGATACATCTAAGTGCACAGCCATATCAGGGAGCAGCATTGTTGAACAAGAAGCTACCACAATTGCTTATCAGGACAAGACTGCTTTAAAGGGCTCCAATAGCTGTGCTTTATTCAATATTCAGAACAGATTTGACTTTCCAGATATTTTTGTAAGAGGAAGTTTCTGCTAGGCTGGCACTGAAATTCCAAGTTGCAGAACTGAGGAAGTGTTTAAGATCCATTATAATGACAAGAAGAAAGCAAATGGTGCCTTACAGAAATGCTGACACTAGTATAAACACACTCCCAAGTGCTGCCCTTGTTATTAACGTTCTTATTTGCCTTATGTTTACACTTTGGTGGTACAAGGTCACGGCATATTCTAGCGTGGCTTTTGGAATTGTTCACTGACATGGATATTAATGTCTTGTAGCATTCCTTCTCTCCTTCCTTCTCTTTCCCCATTGCCCCTGCTTCCTTTTAGCATGCCAATATGAATCAGAATTAGGCCAAAAGCATCTGAGCTGATAAAACCTGAGATGTTGTAAGTGATAGCATTGTATTGCCCTGCTGTGCTTTGAGATAGTCTGCCAACTGACTGAAAGCAGATGAAATGTGCTGTGCCACATTATCTGCTTTCTAACCAGCAAGTATTTCTAATAGCAGAGATGTTAGGAGTATCTAGTTGTTTTACAAGGCTATAGTTAGGGCTGCAATCTCCTATTTTTGGATACTTCAGCGACTACTGTGAGAGTTTGTGCGATAAGGAAGACTGGGAAGGCAAATTTACATCTTCCCAAATTAGCACCCTCTATGCACCCATTTTTCTGCTTTGTCCCATTTTTTGCAAGACCAGCTGCCCTCACAAGTGAATAAAAGAAGGCGCTATCCTTATGTATGCAGTGCTATGTATTGTAGAACCTCTAATCATCCAAATGGGTTTCCTCAGCAAACACTTCAAAGTGCTTAACAGTTATTAGGGTTACCATTAAGCCTGGACTATATTCTGTTCGTTTTACTAGAAGTTTACTGTTTTTCTGATGTTTCTTTAAAACTAGCACAAATATTTTAAGACCAGGTAAAATAATCAGAAAGATTTTGGGGAGAACATAATTCAAGATAAAAATTCTTAAAAGCCCTATCTTCATACATTCAAACCACAAGTTTATATTTTAAAATCACAACATTTTGATTTCATTTTAATAAGATTCAAGGATATTTTAAAAATTAGTAAGGACCTAGAACTGGCTTCTTATAGAGGTCCCAAGCATGTATAAATCTGACCTGATCCAATACAAGATTTCCTAATTCAGAATAAGCAAAATGCAAGTTAAGCTCAATTATACATAAAAATGACTCAAGGAATGTGCAGTTTAAAAATTTTCAATAAATTATGTATGAAATTGAGTCATTCCACTACATTGTTGTCACAAATCCATGTCAAGGACACCACATTAAAAAAAAGGGGGAGGGGGTGAATGTAGAAAACACAAAATACCATTCACTCTGACTGATGTTAGACTCACATTTTTCTGCCTGATCAAAATTTAACCCAAATAATTTCAAAGTAATTGAAATAATTTCCCAGCAACCTGAAATCTCTTCCTAAACTTTGTACGCTTGCAGTTGTTTTCTTCCTGTAGATGTATTGAGTCCAAACAGGTAATAGCTGTGAAGGCTCCAGCAGGTAAATAAGGTGTTTTCATCAAGGAATATAGTCTAATCCCTGTAGAGCACTGGTTGGATGCCAGGAATAGTCACAATCCCAGCCTTTCTCACACTACCAGTGCTACTTAAAGCAGACGGTGTGTTCTTCAGGTCAACTCGTATTCCCAGGTACCTCATCCCACCAAGCCCTGCCTTCTACAGTAAGATTCAGCTCTAGTTAAGGCAAAAGTGACAAGAGTGAGTCCACTCACACTTCTTTAGTAGAAAGACCTAGTCACCTCTCCCTCCCTCTATTGTCAAACAGAAGCAGTTTCATGCCTGAAAGGAGAAGAGGTTTGTGGCAGAAACAAAACCACCTGCAGCTAGGATGAGCTGTAGCCTAATTAAACTTGACTGTCCCCAAGTGCTTTCTTGGGAATGGTTGCTCAAAATTACCTAAACTAATCCACTTTCTTAAAAATCCCTGAGGTTTTGTTTTCCTCTCATTTATTAGGATTTTACCTTTCTAATACCCATAATTGTTGCTTTTGATTTATGCCAAGGAATCTGCAAGCAGAACTTGGCCATTGACGTTGAGACAGAAGTACTCATCTTTAGAGAGCTCTTCAGCCTGTTCTCATCCCTTGCCCACTAACACTAATCCCAGAGCTCTCCATCTGCTAGAAAGTAAGATGCAAGATAAAATGTTTATTAGAAGTTTTGGAGAAAAAACAAAGTAATGTACTGAAAACAAAAGTTCATGCTGACTTGAAGAGCAGATTCAAAGCCCCAGAAAGAAAATGAAAAATCTTTCTTGTTAATGAGAAAATATAATCTTCTATTTATATAAGTCCTTTTTGTTCTAGAAAACCTCATCAGTTTAGGCTTGACCTTATCTTTCTCCCCATTTGCTCACCACTTACGTATTTTTTTATTCAGTGTCTCACAATTAAGGGGACTGTAAAAGCAGAATTAAGTCCTTTATAAGTAAGTAGCTGGCTAACTATAAATGCCTAATAATCTACCACTTAATAAAAGTCTTTAAGAGGGCAAAAGAACACAGCAGTGTTGTATAATGACTGATTTCAGGGCAGGAAGAAGAAGAGATCCCAAATGGAAAAGGGAGAATGTAGGTGCATAGATTAAACAAAATTAGAAAGCACAGTGGCTGTGATGGCCTTTCAGTCTGGGCACATAGTAAGAGCTTAGTGGAAATTTTCTGGAGGAATATGTTTCCTTTGGAAAATGCTGATAATGTTGAATTGTAAACATTTGGCTGGACTGTGTGCTATGGCAGCACCCTCCCCAGAAATCAGGGAAAGGAGGGAAATCTGCCCACTCGTAGCTGTGGGATCTCATGGTCTGCATCACCCAGGCCAAAGCCACCCTTTGCCCAGCTGTTTTTTTTCCCCTGAATTTCAAGCACAAAACAAATAACTGTTCTCTGTGCCAACATACAGAATTATCCATGCCTCCCCTTTACAAGCCACTGCTAAAAAAATAATCCAGGTATCCACAGCACTGTAGCAGGACTCTAGTCTCCATCTCCCCATCATCACCACATCCCAGGTGCTCAAAGGACTAATGTATTCTTCGGAACACACTGAACTGGTCTGATGCTAAAGAACTCCTGGACTGGAGAGTCTCACAGACATGGGCCAGAGAGCTGCTTCTCACTTAATAAAAGGTTGAAGGGTATTTTACCATATTTTCCTATTGTTGTTATTGCTATTATTATTACGATTATTATTGCTGTTATGTTATAATAATTATTATCTTTTTCTAAAATAATAATAATTATAATAAAAACAGTAATAAGTCAGTCTTCAGCAAAAATTATGCCACAAAATTAGGCTTCTCTCCATATTTTTAACAATGAAGTCTTCAGACTTTTAGTTTTTCAAAAATGCCAGGGTCCTTGAGCATGTGTGTGTTTTATTAAACTGTAGGAAAAGATTATGGGTTTTGTGAAGCTTAATGGGTGCACGTTTGTCCTTGACCACATGATTCTTTTCATTGGTATTCTATTCATTTTACCCTGGTTTTATTGAACATGCCTATTTACAGCCTCATTTTCACCATAAATTACACTAGTGCAATTTAAAATGTGAATTTAATCTAACATGGTGAAACTAGTGCAGAAAACCTTAGGTTTCTGTTAGTTGAACTGGAGTGGCTTCTTTTTTTCATTTTGTTTTAATCTAGTTGGCACCAAGCTACTCTTCTCACTGAAATAATAGGTATGCAAAATCTTCTGTGCTGGTCTAATTATATTGGTAGAGAGTCTGGTTTATCTTGTATGAATGCTGGTTTCTCATATAATCACCCCATGTGCACCAAAAAATTTAAAGATGCCTATAGATATCCTTGCTTTGTTGCAGGGTCTATTTGTGAACATTTGGCACTGGAAAATAATAGAGCCTTTAAAAGGCAATTTTTTCTGTTTGGCAGTCAGTTTTCTGTTTGGGTGAATCTGAATAGTAATATAAAAGCTGGGTTGTTTTCATTTCAGGCATATACAACAACAGCCAACTGGACCCTTACCTATGAAATACAAGATATGGCTGCCCTGTGGGTGGATTTCTGCATAAAGGTAATGCTTCTGATCACAAAACCATAGCCTGGGGTCATCTACATTAACAGTTGCTCTCCAATATTTGCTAAGGGCCTCTGATACAACTCATCATTGTGCTGTTTCAGCCATGCTTTGGTGGTACACAGTGTTTGGTGATTGAGAACATAATGTAGAAGGAAAAGTGAAAGCAGTTGTGACCCTAAGCTGTTTACGGGCTAGGTTCAACACACTGAACCCATTCAGTGTGCACATATATAATGAACACTTTGCAAGAAAAAATTTAGATGAGAGGCAGAAAAAGGATAAACACAGAGACATGTATGCAATAGAGGAGATTATTTTTCTATTTGTCAGCTGAATATAGCTGCATCCCACAAAACTCAGTCTCTGCTTAATGTGATTCTCTGCATACTTTGATCAAAACCACAGGAATGTACTAAAGAGAATACAGCTCCTTCCCTGCACTCCCTGTTATTTTGATTGGCTTTGATGTCTGAGGAAACTGTTACCTGAAAACTTTAAGAAATAGGTATGTAATTAATAGCAAGGGAACTAAAATTGTGGAACTTTTTTTTGTGCAATGCTTCTGTCTTGATAATCAGAACAGTTTTGGTTTAATTCAAATTGTTAAGAAGAGACTTAAAGAAACAGGGCAGTTTGTGGATATAGAAGATTTTTTTATATATATATAGCTCTTTTTCATATGAATGCATATAATTAATTTAGATTTATTGTATAAAAAGTCTTCCTGAGTTCCAACTCTCAATTCTCTTAACTACAAATTGTTGCTCTATGCAACACTGAGAAGCAACTAATGATATTAGAAGCCTGTTTCTAATAATTTCAGAGCATTGATATTTTTAATATTTTTAAAGATGTGGACTATCCAGAGAAACAGAGATTAAAGTACCTGAAGTACCTATATTCAGTGACTCCAGCAGGCAGTAATAATCTCAGTCAAATTCTAGCTTTGAGTCATGTAGAATTTACTCCATCCCTCTTCACAGTCAATGGAGAGGGAATTTTTTACTATAATTAGATCTGAGGAGCTGGGTATGTGTTAAGAGTTTGTTCATGAGTGAGAGGTGAGCTCTTGTCATTCGCATCTTTGCCTGCTTTTTGCAGCTGTGGAGCCAGCATTAACAAGACTGTTCTGGAGATAAATAGTGCCCTGGTGACACTAGACAGAACAAGAACAGCAGCAGTGGTGTTGCCCGTAACCCTTCTCAGATTTAGGTTTCACTGATCAATCAGCAGAGCTTCGGAGAGCCAGCAGCCAAGAGACTGCCTGGCTCTTTATCCCTATATGATGATTTCTCATCCTCATCGTCTTTGGCAAGTATTAGTTTGGACCTTGTTAGATATGTGGTTGAAAGCATTATGCATTAGAGTCCAGGCATACAAGCATGTGCAGTTAATAGTAGATTTATAAATGTCACTGGCTGGTATCTTCATTGTTGTGGCACGTAAAAGGCTGTTCCGAAATCTAGACTCCTTAAGGCATAAAATCAATGAGTAAAATTGTTTAAAAAATTCATGTCTGTAGAGCTTTAGGTGCTTGTGCTTCTCTCTGGAGTAAAATGCATTAGTTCCTGGGGAACTGTGGGAAATTACAACTGCTGTTCTATTTTTCTCAAAAAAAAATAAATTAAAAGCCCTCAGCAAGCACTCCAGAAATGGCACTTTGAATTTGATGCTTGCATCATGAAAAAATATTTATTCATTGGATGAATAACTGCAAGAGAACATTTTAAGGGTTTTCATGTAGATTTTTTTTCCACCCAAACTTATGTCAGACCTAGGCCTATCAATCACCTGAAACACACATTCCAACAACCTTTCCAAAAAGTACAATGAAACTATTCTTTAAGCGACAGGAAAGTTCTGAGTTGGATTGTCCTTTTTCTTGGTGGTGTTTTTATGTTAGCTTTTTCCATTGTGACATTTAAAAGTTCAGATGTGACATTAATGGTTTGTAAAGATGAACTGGCCAGTGACTCACAAATGGCTCCTGAATTCGCTGTTCCAGGAAACAGCAGGCAAAGGAAAGCTGCAGAGTCTGTCAGGAGTTCAGCTGTTTGATCTAGTGCCTGGTAAAATCTCCAGGCACTATGCCCTGCCTTAACCTGTTTCTTATTATTTGCAGTTGAAGTTATTTTTGAGTCAGTCAGCAATTATATATTGTGCTTTCTCTTTGCTACAAACCTAATTAAAATAATACTGGTAGGGGATCTATAGTTACGTATTTGTTTTCCTTGGAAAAACGTTTAGCTTAGCAGAAACACGGGTGACAGGAAGGCCACAGTGTGATAGATTTCAGCCCCACTTTGCCTTCTAATACCATACTTCTGAGATTATCTTTTCTCAGATGTTTCTTTTGCTTTAAGGCACAGGCCTCAAATCCAGAAATGAGCTGAAATAACTGCTGGCTAAAAATGTTATAGATGATACGGATAGCCACTGGAACTGGATTTTGGAGAGAACATTTCAGGTTAGAAAGGAGCACCACGCTATATATCATTACACATGGGTACAGTTTCCTGTAAATGTTCTGAAAAATATAATTGTGGACTAATGTATTTGGGCTCAGTTCACTGCTGCCCTAAGTGTTGGGACTTCAGCAGTGTTTTCCTTCATGAAATTCTGACCTTCTTAATAGCACTATTACCAGAAAACTTGTGGAGAGTGACATTAGCTTTCAGAACTGATGGAGGTTTCAGCATGTTTTGAGGAGGTCCCAGAACAGTGCAAAATACATTTGGGGGATGGTTACAAGAGAATGCAGATGCCATTCCCTAACAATACACCCCTGTTCAACATATCACTTAAGTGCATGCTTGGTCCAGAGGCTTACAGGTTACATTGTCACACGTCCTGACCCCTCCAGATGTCCTTTTGCTTGTATGTGATGCAATCTGCAGGTTCTCTTGTTACATGTGCACAGAACAGGTACAATAAGAGAAGAGGGGGCCAGCCAGGTGAGAACTTCCCATGCTTATGCATCATGAAGGGCACATCTACACCACACAATGAAATTGAGAGCAGTGCCACTTCTTTAACGCAGTGTTCCTGAACTAATGAGTCTGCCTGTGAAGCTGGTGTTATTACCTCAGCTTTGGCACCACACCAAAGGAGCTACGTTTCTGTCAAGACCTCAGTGCTGTGTGTGCTGTCTGAATGTCCTAGTTCTGCTCAGCAGTAGTGATGGCTTCTCCCCACAGCATGCCTATTGCCACAGAAAGCTGCCAGTAGGATTTTTGTGTAAATGGCATAACAAAGTTGAAAGATACATCATAGACCAGGCTGTAGATTGATGTGTAGATCCTGAATTAAATCACAGCCTGGAGAGATCATCAAACCTGAATTGAATCTCTTATCAGCCATAAACAAAGACAGGTGCTCCTGAGGGGTCTGGATGATGTGAACCAGCCACACGTATCACCCAGCGTGGTGACGTACCAGGAGCAGCTGCACAGTCCACCAGCAGCTGCCTCCAGCGCTGTGTGACCCATGAGGCTTTGCCATGCCGTGGGCTGGGGTTTCTGTGCTGCATCACTCAGAGGCACAGCAAAGGAGATCACCATTCATTTTTCTCCCCTGTGGTTTGGCACAAACAAATAATAGCTGGAACTAAAATAGTTAGCATGGGTTTATTAACTTTGAGGGAAACAAATCATAAAAGGGTAAATTGAAATTAACTGGGTTGAACACAGGGTAAATCAATAGGATTATACAAGGGTCACAAAAAGGGAGGGCTTTCTTCTTTTCTGTGACCTTTTCTGAGGACAAGCTTGAGGAAACAAAGATTCTGAGCTCAAGCTAAATGGCAATAACCAGATGTTTTTAGCAGGTGTTGTAAGCCCTGAACAGTGGGATTTTGCTGCATGATGTCTTACTTGTCTGAATCCAAAAAAAGCACTTAGACTTAGGCCAGGAAGATGCAGGTGGCTATGGGCTCTGCTTCCAAAAGCTCAGTGGCATCTCATTTGCTCTGGCTGGAATGCAGAAGGAAAATTTCTTTTCAACAGACAACTAATCTAAGAATAACTCCCTCAAACAGACTTTCAGGCTTCTTTTGTACATTGATATTAACCAGAAGAAATCCTGTGGCTACAGAGACAAATTTTGTTATTGGGAATTTGCAGAAAGTTCTTGACAATTTCAGTTCATCATCCAGGGCAGTTTATGCTGTGGTTGCTTAGTGTATTATAATAATGTCTAAGACTGCAAGCTTACATGAGCTATTGCTGCAGGCAGCAGTTGCTGCAGTATCTACTGTATTACTAGAAACTGATTGAAATAATTTTGACTATGAAATATTAAATTATAATCTGTGCAGTGAATCATCCTCATTATTATGAATATATCCATGCATATATACACCAAAATTGTGATTCTCTCCATTCCTGGAATCTACTCCAATTGTTATGATACCTTTTAATGAAAGCCAAACAGTTTTATTTCCTAAAGGTACAGGTGAGTCAAGAGTAACATCAAGGTCCAGTTTTATTAATGGGCAAATGCTGCATTAGAATAAGGTGACTAATGGTACAGTGGTTACAGTGGTAGCCCTTGGGAAACTACAGTCACTAATAACCTAGACAAAGAAGTAACTCACATGCTAATGAAACCTCCTGCCTGTGCTTTGGATGTGCTCTAGATGAGTTATGCAAAAAAAGGACAGACAGCAACAGGGAAACAAATAATTTGTTTCTTGGATGTCTTAAAATCTCAATGAAATGCAAAAAAAATTGAATTCCCCCATGGAAAATGCCAGCTAATCTATCTCAAAAAACCCACAACTTAAGTTGTATATACTTACTGTGATGGACAAATCTGGAAAACAGTAATGTGGACTGAGAAATTGTTGGAGTGCCTGTGCTCATGCAACATAATAAGGAGGTAATTGTTCATCTCCATACAAGTCTGGTAGAATACATGCATTTCTAGGTAGCTCATTACAACAAACAAATTGAATGTCATTCAGTGCACAGCAGAAATAACTACTGAGTGATTTTTTAATAGACAAAAGAGACAATTGGAAGATTTATAGGTTGGTAAAAGGAGGGTAAAATGGTTTAGAATCAAAGAACTTGCCAACAATCTACAAATGGTTTAAGAAGCAAGAAGGAAGAGGTATTATTTAGGATGTTCTGAGGCAGAAGGAAGGAAGAAATTAAATCTTGGGCTGCATGCTGAGATAAAAACTCTGATAGAGAAATGGACTATCTATATAGTGCAAAATTCTCCCAGGGAACTATTTAAACCTCATTGTTTCAAGACTTAAACAAAACCTTCACCAAATAGAATTCAGATAATTTTTTTTTCATGACCTTCTCACAAACTCCCATTAACTTCAGTGTTTTTTGTGTGTCCCTTATGAAGTGGCAGCAGGAACTGGGCTGGCTGTTAGTGCTTGGCTGGGCTACAGCAAACTCCAAACAAATGCAGTTCAGATGCATGACAGTACCTGGGACCAATCTGACCTCTGAGATGAATCTACAGAGATCTACACTGCGTGAGTATCCCCAAAAGACTTTTAAACTCCTAAGTCAGGTTGTATTAGAATACAAACTACAGCAATCAACTCTTTTTTCTATAGCCAACTCTAAAGTGAACACAAATTTTAAAAAATAATCTCTCTGCTGTTTGTGAGTTTGCAGATTGTGTCTTTCCTTCCAGATTTACTTTTTGACAACTCAAAGACTTTCTGTTCTGATACTTGGGAATTTTCTTCATGGGAGCACTGAGAGTCTCTTAGGCTACAGGCTAAAGTCCTTACTGTGATTTTCTCATTCTTTTTTTGACATATTGTGCCAGTGGGACCATCTTCACCACACAGGTTCAGTTGCTTCCATGAGAAGGAGAAGTCTCCCCATGAGCTAAATGGGTCCATTCAACTCAGGCACACTTTGAAGGAATATTGGCATACCAAGAATGCCAAAATCAAACACCCACTGTCCATCCCAACCTCCCATAGTACTCACAGCCCATCTGTAGTTCAGACAGGTTCAGATAAAATTAAAAGCCTCTGGACAGTTTGGTAGTGTACATGACACAGATGATGCAGCTAAAACCCACTAAAAGCCACAGCTACACTTGGCAGTGACAAAAGTCACACCTAGGTGTGTCACTTAAAGATGAACCAAAGACAGATTTCCCATGGGAATCTTTGCCACCCAGTAAGACACTGGTGTGGGGGAAGTTTTTGCTGATGCTGCCAGTGTGTTCATAGGATTACCAGACTTAATTTAGACCTTTACATTCACATTATGATGATGTTTAGTATATAAAAGTCTATGCAATTATATCCCTAATCGCTTGGGGTAACTAGCATGGAGTAGCACAAAAGTGCATCACCTTTCTGTTTGTGTCCTAGGACAGATGAAGAGATCATTTTCACTGACAGGATATTTCAGGTTTTGAGTGCATGTTGCCCTGTCAAAATGTCCTCTGGTGTGGTTTGAGGTTTTTTTTAATGTCAATATAGGAGTACAGTATGTTCCTGGGAGTAAATAATGACTGTAAGATGATTAGCATAATATTAAACTATGGGATAATCACTATCCTGTCAAGTGTCAGCGAGTGCATTTCATCAGCTCCCATGTGACTGTGGCTCCTGCACTGAACTCCCAGCAGCTTTCTTTGACCTAAGGATAACATTTTTCATGGTCAGCTGCTGAATGTCACCCCTTTGGAACTGCAAACAGCATCAAGAAAACAAAGGTGGGTAAACATTGTGAAGTCACCAAAAAGCCCTCTAACCTTGCTGTACCATTTGAAGTAAGCCTGAGCTGACTTTTTGGGTGGGACCAGTAATAGAGAACAAGTGAGGCATAACAAAGTGTGAACTTCTTGAGAAATACAGATAATTCTGCTCTTCAGACTGGCTGATGAGTCGCATACAAGACACTTGCATATTCTACACATGGTTTTGCATTGGTCAAAGTGCAAAGCCTGAGTTTGTGCCAGGGTCTTGAGAACACACCATGCTGGCGTTTAGTTGGCTGAGTTAAGGGGCTTAGTGGACTTGAGCCCAAGATCAATTCCTTCGCTGACAAGATCTTCTGTGAAGGAAACTAGAAGTGATGGCCTGCCCCTCCTTTCCCTTGGGAGATGCTTTTAAGCTGAGAGTTTCATATTGCTTTCCCCATGCCACTTTGCAGCATGCTGCCGCTGTGTCTGCACCAAGCTCTGACCTCCAAACTCAGACCTGGACCCAGACCCATCATCTGGGTTTCCTAGCATGGAGCTGCCTCATCACTGAGAACTTACTGAGAGATCATCATTGGACTGTGTCTGACCCTGATCACTGTCCCCAGCCCTGATCCTGACTTGCTGATCAACACCCTGGTTCCGTGGTGAGGTCACTACTCCCACCAGCCTCCTTGTTGCGTTGACCACCCAGTTCGGCTTCCCTTCCACACACTGGTTGCCCTTGCTACTCTCTGACAGTTTGTGACTTCGCTGGCTTCCCATACCCAAGCAACTGAGTTAACTCTACTTGTTTTGGGGGTTCAAAATAAAACATGTAGACTTCCATTATAATTTCTTTCCAAGGTCCAGCATGTTGCATAGTCAACTAGTCAAAATTTTAAGTAACAGTGTATTTTGTCCATACAGATGAGTGAGGCTGAAGGCAGTTAGAACACCCCATGAAGTGATGTGTTCAAACTACAGTTCACCTGCTGATCAACTTTAATTTCTACCATCCTGCTGCTGTGTCTTTTCCGCTGTGAGAGCCAAGGTACAAGATAAGAGAACAGTGGCTTTCTCCACTGAAAAATTCATTTGTTTTGTTTTTTGGGTTTTGCCAAGGAACCAGCATTTAATCACCATGATGTGTCATGCTGCTAAGCTGCATGACAGCTTGGTGCACCAGAGGATGCTCCCCACTGAAAATGTAAACTATTTATGCTGTATATTTTTCTACCTAAGGAATCTACAGATTTTCCCTAGTAATGGCTTTCTTTTTTCCAGCTAAATTACAAAAAAGTGTCTGCATTTCCATTCTGGTATCAGTGCAGCTATACAGCTCTTGTACTCTTATCTTACTTTACAACATTATTTTTCTTCTCTATGATCAATATTTTCACACATGAAGGCAATGATAAGTTTTCCCTGTGAAAATGATGTATATATATGTGCGTATCACACTAGCCAAGCTGCTGGGTTCTCCTGCTCTTTCTGGCTTCTAACACCGCTCTTAAAGAGGCCAAATGACTGTTTCATCTCCTAGCTGTGTGAGATGCAATTTCTGAAGTAGAATACAGAAGATTATGGTCCATTTTAGGTACTAATGGGTACCTACTACTGCTCAGAGTCTGCAATTGCATCGTCTCATTATAGCCCTTGTTATATTTGGATGCCTCTGTTTGGCCCTACTGAAGGTGCTACGTATCTTAATCTACCTTTTAACTATCATTTCCCTGTCCTGTATCTTCCCCTTACTCGTTGGGCTGGGGTTTCTTGGACAGCACTTTGCAACAAATGACTTGTCAAAGATTCTAGATTGTTTCTTACCACCTGATACTGCCCACCCCTTACAAAAAGGTACTGCTAGCTCTGGTTAGACTTTTCCCTTTATCTGGTTAGACTTTTCCCTTTATCTTGGAACTCAATGCCAAAATGTCCTTTTCAGTCTAGGGAAAGCCCCTTCTCATATTTTGAAATTTCCAGACCTGGATTGTGGGATGCCATATGTTATTTGAATTCACTGCTCTTGAGGAAAAATTGTTCCTTGGTTTTTTTGAGATTTACTTTGTGATCACTCCGAACACAAGGCAGGCTTTTTCGGTTTTAGAGAAGCAGAGCACTAAATTATGAGATTAAAAAAATCAAAGTAGAGAAAGAAAAGATAAAAAATAATGGAACACTGCATTTAAGGACCTGACAATAATCTGTTTTCCTACTTGTCACTTAAAATTCTCAGAGACACATTCTGTCAGTGCAACCACTTCTCCTTGACATGTTACTTTTCATGACCAGGCGTCTTGTCTTTTATTAACCTTCTCTTTAAACTCTGGATTGTAGGTATGCTATCTAGTATTAACCCAGCCTTACAGCATTTTTGGAAGTGCTACATAATTTCCTACCAAGTGTTCAACATAAGGAAACATTATATTGGAGCTTTAACTCTCACTGGCAGTGCAGGTACAGATTAGAACTTGACCAAGGCTGAATTGTGTTTGTAAGGGGTTTGTTGATGGCTTTTTATAGACAGTAAATTGACATTTTGTACAGATGGAAAAAATTGGATTTCTTTCTCCCACTTGCTGCTCTCCTACACATGTACACACAGTCCCTCACGTATATATTTGCCAGGATCACATTATCACAATTACAAGCAGGGAGTTTTAAACACCACTGTTTTAAATGTTTATATTTATTCCTCATAATCAACTCAGCACAGAGCTACATATGTAATTAGTTGTGCCAGCAAACTATCCCATTTGCATATGTAAGAACTAAATTTGTGATACTAATTATCGTCCTTTCCCAGGGCAGAATTTGCAAAGGTATTTACATGCCTAACCTACTTTTATGTGTTTTGAAACCTTCTTAGGCACCGTTCTGTGACTTTAGCTGCCAGCACCTTTAAAAAGAGTTTGGTATCAGTGTCACAGAATATGCTGCAGAAGAGAGGTGAACGGAGTGGGCATCATCTTCCTTTCAGTTTGTCTCTGCATCTTATTTGGGACACGGTATTAGACGCTGCATATATATATTTATTTTTTAATTCTAGCTCTTGCTGTACTTCTGATGAGTCCCTGCTACCCTAAATCCGTGATTGTTACCTGCACACATACCCATCTTTCTTTCACATATTTCCCACATTTCAAGCTACCTCCTCCTGTTTCTGCTTTGGATTTTCATTTTGTTTCAGAACTTCTGCTCACTGCAATGATGTATTTTTCAACTGCTTTAATAACACAAGAAGCTAGAGAAAATCAACAGATGTATATTATTTTTATTTCAACAGCCCCAGACAATCAGTGTTTGGAATTGACACTTGATCGCACTGATGTGTTGTGATTAATGCTTTCCTAATTGTAGACAGTAGTTGCAAGCACAGAAAGTTTAATGACTTATTTCTGACTTTCATGCTTGACCTGAAACCTGCTGAGGTCAATGGGAGCCCTCAATGTCTCCATCTGAAATCCATCAGAGGCACTAAACTCCCCATTAAAAAAAATCCCATTAAAAAACCTTCCCATTAAAAGCAGAGGCAGTTGTTTCTGTTTCAGCCTTTGTTACTTGTTCACTGAGATAAAATCCAGACTGGAACAGGCAACAGATTTTGCTTCCAGATTTAAAAAGTTTTAGTATACAAGTTGGAAACCTCTAATAATACATTATAGACCTAAGCATAATTATGAAGTTCAGAGATTTTTTTTTTCATGGCTTGTTAATTTATTTGCAAATCAGTCCAGCTTTCTGGATTTAACACTGTGAAGCTTCACCAAATTTTTTTAAAAACAAGTATCATACACATACACCAGTTTGGCATTTCACTATTCCATTTGGCTTTTGGTTGTTAATTGGATTAACAAGCTTGATCTGTTAAGAGGCTATTGAATTTCTACATGTGAGGGTTGCTACCTATGGCCACAAGTTACTGGAATTATATCATCCACATAATACAAGATTTAACTTATCTTTCTTTTTGTTAGTCACTGTATTTTCAGAAAGTTAATTGGAACTTGTATCACACCAACTTAGCTTACCAACTTTGGAGTTTCACCTGCTTAGGACAAAACTCATTTTCTGAAACATTTTATTTATTTTAAATAAAGGTAGGCTAGTGCCTGGAGATAATTAGTCTGTCTGGTGAAGTCGCCAACTGTTTAACTCCTCCTGAGTTAATTAGAACAGTTTCAATTTTTTTAATTTTAGTGTAGTTTAAATAGCTACAAATTTTAAAGAAATTAAGAGGCTGCTAATTACTTTGTGACAATGGTTACATGCCCGGTTCATTGCGAGCAATTAAGAAAACAACTTCTGATATTTGTTAATTGCTCTTTAGCCAGTATTTATTACACATGCTGCACATATGGAATGTTAGAGCAACTGACTATGAGACACAAAATGAAGTAGTTTTTTTTACCAAGAATAGAAGAACTCCAGCTGGTTTAGTCCTTCAAAATATTTTGGAATTCTTTGAACAACTCTGGAAAGTTCACGTATGTGACATGACAGTTTGGTAAGATGACAGTTGCTGGAGAAAGAATTTTACAATGAAAACATTAATACTGCTTTACTATGGATAGGAGATTTAATACTTGAGAGTAGTTGCATACCTAAAGTTCAACATCTCCTTGTAGTGCTTGCAGATTTGAGATCAAATATTCTTGCTGTATCTAACTATAGTATATACAAGCATAGAGCATGTGTGTGTCTGTGTATACACTATACACTGGAAATACATTTTTCATTGTAAGTAATGATCTACTCTGCTGACTGGAGAGTTGTGATGCTGACTGTAAGTTGTAATGACTTACTCAAAAACTCAGAATCCAGGTTGACTCTCCCTTGCTATGAAGCAGTAGATACTTTCAGTCTAGAAGCTGGAAAAATCCACTTGAAAACCCCACGAAAACCTGTCTGCTTTGCAAACCTTCTGCTGAGTCCCTCTTGCATGGTAGGAATTTGCACTGTAGGCAGTAGTTCTTGATATGTTGCAAGCTGTACAGGTGGGTGTATACATATTGTCTGTGTCATGATTAACACTAAGTTGCTTGCCTGACAAATAAGCAAACCTTCATTCACAACAGCCTAGGTTTTCATGTTTAGATTTTAAAAGTCTATGCCAGTGTTTCCTCCAGTAACATTTTGAGTCTCATCTGAAACATTCAAACACTTCTCACTAATCTGCAGGCACAAAATGCTGCACTAAGTGCACAAGCAGTAATCTTTGCAGCCATACAAAGGCTCAGCAGTGCCACTGCCTGCAGTTTGACAGCAATCGCCAGAAGTCAGAGGGGGTTCTCAGTTGACATTTCTTAACTATTATTTCTGTTGTGTTCCAACAGAGTCTAATTGTTGATTCAGAGCCTGAGCAGTTTCCACAGTCTGTCTTTGCATATTTATTACATGTGAGTGACTACTCTTTGTCTACACATTTCCAGAAATCTGAGACATACAAAGGTCGATGACACTGTAAGTGGGAACTCCGCAAATCTCCAAGTGAGTCTACCTGCCCCTGAAACTGTGCTCTGCCTCACAGGCTGTGCCAGAGTTGAACTAAACCATGAACTTGTTAAAAAGGGAAATGTTTGAATGGGCATAGCTTGGGTTCTTCCATCACTCTGAGTCTGGTGTTGGTTTTCATACCTCCTCTATCATGTTTGGTGATTATGCCCGCAGACATAATCCTTTCCTCAAAGTAGAGCTACTAACTGGCTAATTGTTTTGTACTGAATTTCCTTCCCTTCATCACTCTTGAGCTAAAATAGTATCTCAGATATCATGTTGTCTTTGAACAGTCCCTTTGCTGCTGTGTAAAATAACAGAAAGCCAGGGTAGCAGGACTGCTTTTGGCAGAATTTGCCAAAAATCTGACAACACAGCTGGGAGTATAGCTCTTTGTGTTAATACACATAAGTAGCTTCATCTTTCTTTGCCCAAAGAACATATTTAGATGAACATTTCACTCCCATTTCCAATAGGCTAAAATTTGTCTCAAATCTTTGCAAAAAAAAGAATACTTTGTGACAGGCATGATCATGGATGATCTTATCTTCTTGTCAGTGATAAAATGTGGCTCTTGACACAAAATACTTTCCTCCATCCTCTCTTGGAAGCTTTACCACTGATACTGGGTACTTGGGAACGTTTGAAAACCAGTCTGACCTTCTTGCATTCATGTGACTCTTGACACAAAATCCTCTCCTCCATCCTTTCCTGGAAGCTTTACCACTGATAGTAGGTACTTGGGAATGTTTGAAAAGCAGATTGACCTTGTTGCATTCAAACTGTGCTTACTGGAGTTTGATGAAAATCTGCTTAGTATTTTACATATCCACTTTGAAATGCCATCATGCCTATGGATTTGGGGTTGTTCAGGGGCCCTATCACTGTGAGTTTGACCCTGAGTTCAAAGCTAGCATAGTCTAAATTCATAAGTTTTGTATTGTGGGAGTTACAGGCTGCATGATAAATTTGGGGAGCTGCTTTTATCATGCATTGACCTAAACTGACAGAAAATTTACATCAAACTAGTTCAGACACGTCTGGTTTCAAAGTATCTGGAATGATCCTCTCTGAGTAGGGTGATGTGTTGACTCCTGTCACTTTCTCCTGCAAAATCAGGACACTTCCTGCCCACCCTTGTTGTTTATTTAGCTCATGGGATGAAGCACTATTCATCCAGGCAGCTCCTAAGACAATGGAACAGCAAATTGATGACATTGTAGCATACAGAGCATGCCCCCCTCCTCAGGCCTGGGACCTCTTTAGCCGTATATATAGCCTTGGGTTTATTCCCTACTGTTAGCACTATCTCTGCCTGAACTGTGGGAGCTGCTATACCCTTCTATCAAAAAATCCTTCTATCAAAAATATTTCCTATTGGGAAACTGAAGAAAACAAGACAGAATTGAAAAGAAAAAAAAAACCCCAAACCAACACTATGGGAAATATGAAGAGATATTTTCAAGAGCCCAGTGGATCTCCAGTCAGTATCCCGTGAGAGAAAGAATGGCAAAGTCTCATGTGTGCACAGAGCAAGGAGGAACAATGCACAATATGCCATAGCCTTGCTTTGCTTTTGACTTCACTATTATACCCTGAAAAATGGGAAAGAATATACAAGTTCATGCTCACATACTCTGCTCTGGCAAAGCTACTTCTGAAGATGGAATTACTTGGAGTATTTTGGTTTGTTTGATTAAGACAGCTTCAGAATTTGTTTGGCCCAGTTAAAGAAAGGATCAATTTAAATATGAAGTTTACCTTCATGATCAGGGCAACTAATCTGCATTCTGTGTGTTAATATGGTACAAATTACTGAATTTCCTGAAATGTAATTAATTTCTACTCGTAGAGGAAAATGTCTGTTAGAAGAGTCCATAATGATATGTGTTTTGGCTTTTGTTGTGAATTTTTGCTGGTATGCTAAGTCCAGAAGCCACAATGCATCTAAAGTATTCCTAATGTCTTAGTTCTTGTACATTGTGTGTGTATCTGCATATTAGAGTGGAGAAATGCTTACACAAGCAGAGTTTGTGCTTCAAACAACTTTTTTTATTGCTAGCTCTTTGTATTTGCTAAGCAACACAAATTAACTCTTCCTTAAAACACCATTCCATCAAATGAAACTGCCATTATTTGCAATCACGCAACACAGCTCAGGACATTGCATTTACAGTGTGATTCATCCAGGAAAGGCTCCCTTTGCGCACCAGATCTTTGCAGGTGCATTAACCTTTCCACCTCAATTTGTCTCTAATCAGTCTTAATGTCTAGAAATTTCCATCTAGTCTTCATGGTTTTTTTCCCACCATAGTAACCAGAAATCTAAGTACGCACCTGGTCTTACATAAATCAGGAAAACTTTTAATCACAATCCCAGCAGCTGTTAGGGACACAACAACCGTCACTTTGCCTTTATCCTTTATTAAACCAAGGGGGACATGAAATGAAAATAAAATACAAACTTGCCCTTTTAGTGCCTTCCCTAAATCTGCAATACCAGTGATATCCCTGCTGGCTTTGAACTGAGCTTCCGAGACCGGCGTCTTTGATACGATCCTTGCCCTCTCAGTCATGCAGCTTCCTAGAGGAGTTTGTGTCACTGATCTGCTGACAGCCAGACTGCTATTTTTTCTTCAGCATTGTACTGAGGGTGGAAGTGACATTATGCCATTTGCAGTGAGCTTTCTTTTCCTCTCTCCCTCCACCCCCTCCCCCCCCCCTAAAATTAATTATTAAATGCAATGCCAGGGACAAATTATTCTTGGGCACTGAAGAACTGTGATCTTTCTAATAGCCTTGGATTAATTCCAGCTGGTTTTAAGCACCTTTCTCCATTAGCTAGGAGAGGTGATTAGCATGAAGAGCCTCCTCAGTTAAGTGTCTTTTTAGCGCCGGTAAGCTGAACCTCCGAATCCCGCGTTAGGCCTACTTCAGTGGCTCAACTGTGAGCTCGGTGCATTATCTTTTCCCGAGATAATTACCCGTTTTCCCCTTTGTTTCGGTACAGCAATTCTGACAGGGCCAGGACGTCCCCCGCCCGCACAGGCGTCTGTGTGAACGCGTGACGGGAGGGAGGCCTGTCCGAGGGACGAGTGCACAGGCACTCGCAGCCCCTTGCAGCGGGCAGGTCTGAGGTGCCCTTCGGTTTATTCTCCGTTGTAACCTAGCGCGGACACTCACGAACGGCCTGAGAACTAATCGAGAAGTTCTCGGAGCGGGATGTTTCCCGGGACCTGAAGGCTCTCCGCCTCCTCAAACAGACACGCTGCAGCCAGCGCCCGGAGATGGGTGTTTCGCTGCGCCCCTCAACAGCGAGAGGCTCCGGCAAGGGGGCACCGCCTCTGCTCCGGAGATACCTGTCCGGGCCCCGCCGCTGGTATAGGACCGAGCCGCACTCCGCGGCAGGAGAAGGGGCGGGGGTGCGCAGGGGGAGCGCGGGGGGATGCAGGCGGCACGGCGGGGGCGCAGCGCCCTCACCCGGCATGGCCGCGTCAGGAACAGCCGTTAGGGGCCGCTACCTGGCGCCGTTCCCCCGGCGCTGCCGAGAAACTACGTAGCCGCGGGCCGCCTGTGTCATTTTACCTTCCCGGTTTTATTTTGATTACCTCGCGGTACATGTAGTGCAGGCAGCGGGGTACGGCCCCGAGCCGCGTACGGGGTGGGGGCCCCGCAGCACCCACTGCTGTCCGGAACGGCCCTCCTGCTCCTTAGGGGGCGCTGCGACCTCCCGGGCCCACCTTCGCCCTTGGTCCCGCCCTAACCGTACAGCGCATACCGTGCCCGGGGGCGGTTCCGCTTCCGGGTGAGGCGGTGGCGGCAGCGCCGGCGCCGGGATGGATCGGGAGCTGCTGCGTCAGGCGCTGACCTGCCATGGCCCCACGCTGCTTTCGCTGCTCCGCGCCGAGCAGCATGACAACCCCGACTTCCGCGGGCTGCTGCCGCCGCCGGGGACCGTCCTGGAGCCGCCCCGCGGGGCCCCGAACCCGCCGGCCTCCGGGTGAGGGGCGCCGAGGTGGCGCGGGTGAGGGGAGCGAGCGAGCTGTGCGGGGCCGCGGGGTGTTTCTCACCGGGTTCTCCTTCCCTAGGAAAGAGAAGGCGAGCATTGACACCGAGATACAGCGCTTCATCGCCAAAAAGGCGGATCTCCTCTTCGCTCACTCCTGGAAGCCCAACGGGCCTCTCTCCGACACCATAGAAGAAAATGAAGGTGAGTGCCCCCACCTCCTCTGGGAGGGTGCCCCTCCCTGAGGCCGCCGGGGAGCGAAGGGCACTGAGCTTTGTTAGCGGGTTTTATGAAACGGGATGAAAGTCTTTGTTACAGCAAAGGCTGTAATCTTTGCTATATACAGGCCGTACGTGCATATGTCTGTATAAAGTTTCTGTTGGCACAAGTCTGTGGAACTCGATGCATTTTGGTGCCCTGGAGTATTTTGTGTTCCCAGGTTGCGTCTTGGTTGGTTTGTAACAGTGACTGTCTCATGTACTGCAGAGTATTATGCTGTAATGCCGCCCCTGGAGCAGTTCATGGACGTCCCCAGGGAAGTGAGGAGAGAATTGTTTTTTCAAGACATTGAGCGTGGCGATATTGTGATTGGGAAGATCACGTCTGTCCGTGAATTTGGCTTTTTCATGGTGTTGATCTGCCTGGGAAGTGGTATCATACGGGAGATTTCAGACTTAGAAATCAGTGTAAGATACGGTTTTGACAATATTTTATGATTGATATGTAGTAACTTTCGAATGTTTTACTTGTCTCGCATCTCTTAATGGACTGATATGTGTAAAGCAGTTTTGGGGTGGTGGGTGGTATCTGAATTTGTGGACAGTTTATGATGCTTTGCTGAGCCAACAAATGCTTATTTTCATGACCCATACTCAGTATTTATTACATTTGAGTTGAAAAGTTCATAATTTATGGATGCATAAATACCTTTCTTATTTAATAGCCCTGGTTTTAAATGCCATGGCTCCGATGTGCCTTAAGACTAAACTAATCACAGAATCACAGAGTTGTAGGGGTTGGAAGGGACCTCAAGAGATCATCGGGTCCAACCCCCCTGCCAAAGCAGCTCCCCAGCTCATACTGCACAGATAGGTGTCCAGACGAGACTTGGATATCTCCAGAGAAGGATACTCCATCACCTCCCTGGGCAGCCTGTCCAGTGCTCTGTCACCCTCACTGTGAAAAGGCTTTTCGGCATGTTGGTGCGGAACTTCCTGTGTTCTAACTTGCAGCTGTAAATCATCTTGGGGAGGAAAAGAAAGCACTTTTGGCTTTGTTTATAGTATTCCTCTGTTGCAGGTTCTTTGTCCTTTGAGAGATGTGCCTTCTCAAAGCAACCATGGAGACCCTTTATCTTATTATCAAATTGGAGACCTTATTCGAGGCAAGTAGCTGGGAAAGTAGTCAGGAATGTGTTTGGATTTGGGGTTTGAGATAGAGATGTTTCTGCACTTTTATCTAACTTTCATGGTTTCTGTAGCTGCAGTCAAGGACGTTGATCGTTACCATGAGAAGCTCACGGTGTCACTTTACAGCTCAGCTCTTCCACCTAATTTTTCCAGTACAAAACTAGGTGTAATTACTTCCGATGACTTCCCACTACATTATAGGTAAGAATATGCTGCACAACTGCACTAGCTGGGGGTATGAAAAACATCTTCGATAGACGGTTCTTTACACTTGTCGATGGTGTTTCTGATTTAATTGGATGACAATACACCTTTTGCTGTTCATCTCTTTAACGTTTTTCTTTCTAGATATGTTTGGTGTGGTTGGTCTTCTGGCATCTTTACCAAAACATAGGGAAAGCAAAAAGTAGAGTAAGGTGTCTGTCGCTGTGGGACTGTTGTTAACAACTCAGCATTATCTCTGCATTTTTTAAATGTGTCTGTATGTCTGGAGATGCCTAGATGAGTGCCAAAATAGGTTTCAAAAGCTCACTTAGGAAATATGGCTTGATAAATAGTAGCAAAACACACGCATGGGAAAGAGAACAGCTCCTGAGCAGTAATAAATATTAATATAGGGATTTTATTCAAAAGCAGTCGTAAGCATCATAGAAGTGAGCATAATGTCTGAGGTGGTGGTTGGGTACATGGGCATCTTTTTGGTTTTTTAGGCGAAGCCTGGAAGTTGCTAATACAGGAGAGACGTTTGAAGAGGTTTTGCATCGTTCCCCAGGATTCTCTAATCCATTCTTAGTTGAATACTTAGCAGAAAAACTAGGCCTAAGTGAATCAAATCCACCGTCTTTATTTAGAAGTCTTCAAATGTAAGTGGTTTTTACATTGTTCCTGTCCCATAGCTTTGTGGAGATTATTCTAATCCACTGAAATAGACTTGCAAGTGGAAATCTTAGACCACTTATACTTAAACCTTTTTCATTTTGATTTGCATGACTGCAGCTTATGTGTCCTTAAATATTTAAAAGGAAGCTCTTCTAGACTAAGAAATTCACATTTGAAATTCTGTTGGCTCTGAATAATCAAGATAGTGTATCTCATTAAAAGATAGTGTATCTTTATGAATTTAGTGCTTAAATCTTGTTAACATGTTTTGATTGCAATGCAGGATGTTTGAGTTTCACTGTTTCCTGCAAGATGTTTGTGTATGATGTTTATTTTAGTAGTAGATCTGATCTCTTCAGTAAAATAGGCTCAAACATAGACAATGTGAACATATATAAATATATAAAATAGGGCCCCAAAGCAGGTGTGAATATAGTGTATTTTTGTTAAATACACTGCAGCAGTACTGGTTAAATTCAGCACTTTTTGAATGGGTTGGGAAAAAGTGGTTTCAGAGCTATAAAAGAACATTCCTGCCTGAAGGGAAAGCAGTAAGGCATTGTATAAACAACATTTCAGCTTATTTCCACAGCACTGTGTATTGCACGTTTGATTTCCAGGACTCAAAAGGCTAACCTGATGGTTTTGTTTGGTTTTTTGTTTAAGTAAAAATTTCAGTGAAGATGATTTTGCCCCTGCATTGAGGAAAAAGCAGTCTGCATCTTGGGCCTTGAAATGGTACGTGATACTCCCACATCAGAGGTTACTGTTAGGTTGTGGGGTCCGTTCCTTAGAAGAAAATAGACATTGAACCAGTCTTTCCACTGTGCGTACTGGTGTAACTAGGAAGGTGTCTTGAAAGTAACTCTTAACTGCCAAGTGGGTGCTTGACAGATAAAGTCTCAAGATCCAGTTCCAAATTACATGGAAGGTTTAAGGGAGAGCTACTTAGAATATTTACAGTATGCTGGCCCATTGATGAGGTGAGAGCAAGATTTGTAAAGATACCCTGTGCACAACATCCCATTTTATAGTTGGGTGTTGAATGACCTCATACAGCTTGTCGTGCCATTTAACTGTAGGTTGAACAAGTGCACTTGCTCTGTTTGAAAAGTTAAGTGTATTTCCCTGGCTGCATTTGGGACAGCAGCTCTGGCTAGCTGCTATTGCTTTTACACTCTGTGGTGTATTTGGGCCTGCTACAGAGTGGAGGAGGCAGAAGTATGAGAAATGTTTCACTTTTCTATGTGGAAAAACTCCCTAATCTGCTAGCTAAAAAAGGAAATAATTGGAGTAGAGCCTCAGAAATTTTTTACATTAACAAACCAGTTTTTCTTAGTAGTGTTTGGAACCTTTGATTAATTGCAAGAAAAAGGGCTTGTAATGTTAAATTGAATTTTTTTTTTTTTTAAGTTCCTAATGAGAAGTTCTGAAATTCCCCTTGTATCAGGTATCTTGCAGTAAGTTAGTCTCTCAGCAGATGTGGAAAAAAGTTTTAGTAATGGCTGGTAATATGAAATACAAACCCTCAAATATTCCTGTTTGAGATTAACTGGTTTCATTGTGCACTGTCTTCCCATGTTGCCACATGTTGTTGGTCTAATGGTGATTTTGGATATAATTAAGCCTGTTCCATTTTAATGTGGTAGGTCAGGACGAGGGGTAATGGGTTTAAGCTGATAGAGGGCAGATTTATATTAGATATTAGGAAGAAATTCTTTACTGTAGGGGTGGTGAGACATGGGAACACATGGCCCAGCGAAGCTGTAGCTGCCCCTTCCCTGGCAGTGTTCTAGGCCAGGCTCTGGGAAGCCTGATCTAGTGAGGGTGTCGCTGCCCATGGCAGAGGACTTGAACTAGGTGATCTTTGAGGTCCCTTCCAGCCCAAAGGGTCCTGTCATTCTGTGGTCACACGTGGACCTTTGTGCAGAAAAGTGCTTAAATACTCATTCTGTAAATGAAAAAAGGTGTAATGGAGTGTCACTGTCTGCAGAAACGCTCTCTGGTGCCTTAAGATTTTGAATAAAGACAGTATATTGTGGAATTACATCGATAGCACGTTAATTTAAAATGCCAGTGTTAATCGTATGATAGCAAACTCAAGTTTCACTACCATGTTTGGGACCATGATTTGTAATTAATGGTATGAATTCTGCATAGGCCAACTGCCTAATCTCTTCTAAACATTTTTCTCCAGTGTGAAAGCTGGGGTTGATTATTTTAAGGTTGGGCGCCATGTGGAAGCCATGAACGAGTACAACAAGGCTTTGGAAATTGACCCCCAGAATGTGGAAGCTTTGGTAGCACGTGGAGCTCTGTAAGTCTGCTTGTTTCTTTGGGTTTTCTGCTTTGTCAAAGACAAGTTTCACTAACAACTGTACAACTCTGTTCTAGGTATGCCACAAAAGGAAGTCTGAACAAAGCCATAGGTGATTTTGAAATTGCTTTAGAAAACTGTCCTACCCATAGAAATGCAAGAAAATACCTCTGTCAGACACTTGTGGAAAGAGGAGGGCAGTAAGTGTTGCAGTTGTGGTTTTGTTTGGTTGTTAATTTTTCTCATAATCCTTTCTTAATGCCATTCCAGTTAGGAGACAGAATGGAATCTTTCCTTCCTGGGTATGCGTTTGGGGCAGGTGGGGGGAAACCTTTGTTGGAAGTATTTGCTTGTACAGTTGGCTTACACTTTATCCTCTGTCCCAGTTAAAGTTCCAACAAAATATTTGAGATTTAATCTTGGTGTCCTTTCACTGAAAGATACCGGGCTTGGATAGTCTTGTGAAGTGTGGTTATATTTCAGTATGTTGTGTGTGTGTGTGTGGTTTTTGGGTTTTTTTTAAAGAAAGTATTTGTAAAAAACCCAAAATCTGTTATTCTGCTGAAATAGATATCAGCCACAGTGACACAAAATTTTACTTCAGAGTATTCAGGGAATCATTTCTGTGTTGAGAATGAAATTGCAATTCCAGTTCCAAAAAATTCTAAGAACAGCATTACTAGTGATGATGAGGAGATAATAAGGTGTCAGAAGTAACTGCTTTCCTCCTTTATGAGGGTGGGCTAAGATGACAGGCAGGGTCTTGGAGGGCTGCAGTGGTAGTGTCACAGTGCACATCAGGAAGGTAGTTCTCAAGAAAGAAAAAATGTCTAAATCTGTGGCTTAACTGTATGTGCATTATCACTTGAATTTTAGGTTGGAGGAGGAAGATAAGCTACCAAATGCTGAGAATTACTATAAGAAAGCTTTAAGTTTGGATGAGACTTTTCAGGAAGCAGAAGAGGCCTTAACAAAGCTCCGTAAACACATGCAGGTGATTCTTTACTTTCTCTTCATATAGGAGATGTCAAAAGTCATATTAGATCTTTTGAACAGGAAGAGTTTAAGTTGAGAGAGTTTAAGAGTTTAAGTCTTACTCTCTGCTTCCCTTCTCCGCAGTAAACCTTTTATAGTGAGCATTATGGCTGTACCTACCAGAAGAAAGGTACCTCTTGATGCCTCCACTGTTTAGAATGGGCTAGTAAAGAGATGCCAAGCAGTGAAGGCAGGGAAAGGGCAAAGTCTGTTAACCCTGGCAGCAAAAGCAAGAATAAGAGTGTTCCATCATACATGCATGATTTGTAACACTGTAACATTCTGTGAATACAAACATGCAAAGTGTGAAACACTTAGGCAAGCCATGTAAACACTGTGCACAATCAAACCGGCCAGGTCTTTGTTATTTGGAGTAATTACAAAAAGATGGAGTAGCGCTGGTCAAAGCTAACTTGCAGGAAGATCCCATGAGGGGGGAAATGATGAGGTGATTTCAAGGAAAACAGCAGGAGGTAGAAGGTGGGTGGGCAGGCAGTTTTGAGTGTCTTGACTTTCTTCTCTGCTGTCTTGTGGTTCTCTTCTCTTGCATGCAGCATGCTTCCCATGTGAGCCCTGGTGGGTCTCTGTGCTAATCTGAGTTGTCATCTTTTTCTTTAATTTACCTCCTATACTTATGTTGTCTTTCAGAGAGGATCAGAGTAAAATAGAGCGCTGAGGAGCGGGCTTGTTTTGTTCTGTGCTTCTGCATGCAAAGAAGTACTTAGGCTGGGGTGATTGGCCCTAATTGACACTTCTGCAGTTGGTGGAGCCATAATGCTGACGGGTTGTGTTGACAAAAGGGGGAAGAGGAGATATGACAATCTTTTAACAAAACTGAACTGTATCAGAGAGACTCTTGTGTGGCATTTGAGCACTATCCACACTTGACTGCTTTAGAAAGAGGTCTCAGTTACAAGTAGGAGATAAGTTTTACTGTCCTTTAGCATTTTCCTGGTATAATGGGTCATTGATGCAGCAGATAAAGAGCACTGTGCCAGCTATTGTTGGTTGGTTTGCATAGCCTCAGCTGCAAGTAAGAGTTCCCTCTGCTGTATCTGTTAAAGTTGCTGTTTTGAAATCATACTCAGAGTCTGATAATAAGCAGAGCTGCTGTAGGTGGCAGAAGCCTGATTTCTACTAGACTTTAGTTTAAGGATTATGATCTGGTGAGACGCTTGTCTGCAATTGCCGGTATTTTAGTACCCAAAATGCTGCTCTCACTTGTGCTAGAATGGCTGAAACAACACTCAAGTATGTTTTTCCTGTAATACTGATTATGTGTTTTTCTCCAATGCATTTTCTTCTGAATTGGACCGTTGTCGCTGTATCTGACATCTGGTGCTGCTCATCACCAACAAACCCTTGGAACATGATTTCTTACATAAACTATGCATCAAACGGGTCTGTGAAATGATTACACGACGGTTTGTATTCAAACGTGGCCAACTCCAATACATCTTAAAATGGGCTCTGCCATGTTTTACTTGTTAACTGCAATAATGATGTTTTCCTTCAAACTTTTGTTTTTCTTTTTCCTTCTTCATGCTGGTAACATTGTGGTTTTTTTAACTCTACCTTTGGGGTCCCATGCTTCACGGTGTGCTGGATCACGGGTACCACTGCAATGGCTGGTCAAATACATTTTGGTTTTTTTAATGGAATAAAAACTGCAATATGGTCCTTAATGTAAACCTGATTATCACAATGGCCAATGCCAAACTCCTGAACACTGAACAATATTAATTCTTGATGTGGGAATCCTGGTAAAACATCCCTGGTGTAATTATATAAATTTGAATGGGGTGGGGGCATGGGGAAAAATACCCATGTTAACGTCTCTAATGTCATGTTTTTTTATGATGCTTGGGTTCAAAAAAGAAATCTTTGGAAATGAGGGAGAAACAAGCTGCTAAAGAAGAGAGACAGAAAGAAAAGAAAGTAGAATCAAGTGCAGAAAAATTGCGTAAGCTCTTAAAAGAAGAAAAAAGGTAACTTTGTTATATCCCATACACTGACTGTGGTGCTGAGTGACAGTCTCTTTCCAAGCAGGTTGCCTAGCAGTAAGCTTGCATTGTTAAGCCAGGTAGAATTTCTACCTTGGTGAGCTGCTTTCCTTACAGAACCTTTGCTGTAGGTAGTGTCCTTCAGCACACATAACTTTTAATGCAGAGATGGAGAAGTTGTTTAAAAAACACTTCACAAGGTGAAGTGATTTCAAAGTGTAATGCCGTACTAAACTGGGAGAGATGCTTTTTCATAACACTGTTCAGTGGATTTAATCTTAACTTTTTGATAAAGAAATGACAAAGTTGTTCTGCCATCATACTCAGTTTCTTTTGCCTCACAATCCAGTCTTGGCCAGAACTCTGGGCAGTACAGGTTTGCTTTCTACCTAGAATTTTGCTCAATGCTGAAGATTCTCACAGGTTAACTATGTTTTTTAGGTTGAAGAAGAAAAGGAAAGTATCGACTTCCTCCTCCTCCTCATCGTCATCATCTTCGTCGTCATCAAGTGATTCCTCATCAGACGTATCATTTTCTTCTTCCTCTTCCTCTGATCACAAGAAGCATAGGAAAAAGCGTCGGAATAGATCAGAGCCTGCCCGCAGCTCCAAAAAAAGCTCATCTAGAGCTTCTTCCCATTATAAAGATCAGATTAGGAAAGAGGAGTGGTATTCACCTCCGGCTGATACCTCTGCTTCCTTTCTTAACCAAAATTTTGAAGTAGAAAAGCTGCTGGAAAGCCAGGACAGCTTAGTGTGTCCAAAATCAGAGGTAAAAGAGAAAGACAGACACTGTTCTTTTTCGAGGACTTCAGGCGATGATGAAGACACTTTTGGAGGTAGGTCTGAAGATTCAAGAGATTCTTACAGTAGCTCCAGAACTCTGCCAAGTAGTAGCAAAACTGAAAAGTATGGTAAAACAGAGAGGTTTTTCTGTAGTTGGAGGGGTTATTCAGGTTCATATCATAAGTCAGATGATAAACCCAGAATGCATTACTTCAGGAGATTAGAAAGAGATGTAGAAGGGAGAAAAGAGCAGTTTAGAAAACATGGCTCAGGTCAAGATAGGCATTACATGTCTCCAACAGGGTCAGACTATTCTGGCAAGTCACTAGCAAAGTACAGATCTTATTCTAGCTCCTGCTTACATGAAGGTGATAAAAGTTACGATGGCGATAGGCATGTGTCGAGTCAGCATAAAAACGAAAGCGAGTATAAGAATAGGAAGAGAAGTTATGAGGAGACTAATAAAACAAAGGAACCAGAGGAGGAAATGTCTTCAAATGATACAGAACAAACAGAGAGTGGCACTAAAAGAAACCTGCCCCAGAATTTAGTTAACATATTCAACCAAATAGCTGAGTTTGAGAGGGAAAAAGGAAGTAAGAAGAAACAGTGAAACGCCCAAGGAAATACTATTCCAAGGAGTGTAAGTTAATGACCTTGAGGAAACACAGTATTAAGTGAGAGGTGGTATCTCTACTGTCTTCCAGAATGTCAGAGAATTCTTGAAATAATGATAGTATGATGGAAAGAGATGTGAGGCTATCTTACATAAATTATCAGTTATTTAAAATCTAAGTCTCCTATGCTCTTAACTAGGGTTGTTCCTGTATGCGCTTCTCTCTATGATGGGTTGAAATCATTCGATACCCCTGAACTGTAGTTAGTTGTGGAACTCGCATCAGATACGCACTTTAACTACAGAGGGGCTTGTTTTTTCTCAGTCCCTGGGGTATCATTCACTGTTTATATTTTTGTATCAGAATTCCAGCTGTAGGAAGGGGATAGCTGACTGCAGGTTGTGTGCCATCGATGTACCGAGCTCATGTGATCATTAAATTTTCTTAATTTTTCTTAATTCTGTGTCTTGGCTTTTGTTGATGGTGCCAGGATCTGTCATACTGGTGCACTGGTTATATATGGTGCTTAAGTGAACAGAACATTCCCATGTCTGTGAAAGCAAGCAGATCGTGTTCTTTAAATGCATCAAACATGTCTTGAGTAATGCAAAAAAAACCAAACCAACCAACCTAACCTACCTGAAGTAGAAGAGTTTTAAAACAGTGGCTATTGTCTGGGTGAGTTGCAGTGTGGGCAGTTGTGCTTTACAAGTAGCCTGAAGGCTGTGGTTGTGATGCTGTGGAAAAAGTTACGCTGTTTTTCCAGTGAGTTCTCCAAAGGTGGTTGGCAGAACACACTAAGGAGATTATTCCTGGCAGACTATACCCAGGCACCTGCACTTCAGCTGCAAGTTTTCCAAGTTGTGCTGTAGGTACAGGTCAGTTGCAAAACAGGTACTGTGTAATTGTGAATAGAAAACTATCAATAAAGATACTGTATTTGGTAATAGGAATTGATCTTGAAGCAAAGCACCCATTTCCTTGCCTAGGTGCTGCAGTGTAGTCTTAAACCTGTTTTGATAGCGGTGAGATACCAGTTTACCAAAACTTGTGGCTTTAACATAACTCTCCTTTTTTTTAAGTGAATGGCCTGTGAAGGGTTGTGTGCATCTTAAGTTCTCCCACAGCAACATGAGAACTTAAAGAAATCTTTACATTGATTTTATTATATAAAACATCTGCTCACCATTTCTCCTAGATAATTTATTGCATGTTGTAAAAGAAAATCGATGCATACATTTCTGGTAGAAACTAATGCTAATACTGCTGGTAGTCCTTGCTAAAGAAGTTGAGTTACAGTTAAGAAGCCTTAACTAGCATATAAAGCCTCTGCTTACAGCCTTCACAGAAGTGTAGACTGTGAACTGTAGACTACTTAAAAATCTTTTTGCATTTAGAAGTATCAGAGGTGCTAGCTCTGCTGGCTGGCTGTGAACCAGCTGCTTCTGCAGGAGTGTTGATTGTCAAGCTCAGATCTATGACTTTTATTGGTGAAGCCTGACTGGAGCCTGAACTTGTGCTTCTGCATGATCTGAAAGACAAAAGTTTATTTATCAGTTACAGGAATCCCTGTGTCTAAAACAGAGCTGCTAATGGTGACTGACAAAGCTGCCCAGCAGCTGTGTGTGTTCTCAGTAAGAGCTGCTACAGATTGCTGTAGACATTGCTGCCAATCACTGAGTCTCTGGGAACGGCAGCTCGTGACTGATGCAGCACGGTGCACACACTGTTGGTTGCATGTGTGCTGAGCAGGGGAAAAAGCCATCAGTGCAACCACATGTCTGCCCTATTTAATTACAGAAGGGAGCTCATACACCCACGTCCAAAAACTTAATCTTTTATAACATAAAGCTGCTTTTTAATTGGAGCACAGTTAGCAAAACTAGATGGAATTATTTGGTAATTACTGTTTTGTTTTAAAGTGTCATGGATGCTGAAGTAAGCATGTGAGCTAGAAGAATCAAACCTCAGGGTGGAACAGTATAAGGAAAAAGGTTTTATTTATAGTATTCAGGAGGCAGAGATTGTGAAGACCTTCAGGAGTGAGGAATTCTGTTGTTTAGGGACTAATTTTGCTGGTTTAAACTTTAAAATAAAACCAATAAACTGCAACATTACGAGCACTTACCTGGTAGAAGTTAGTGAGCTTTGTGTGGATGGTGATCGAGAACCTTGACTGCCACCAGTAGAAGGAACTGCAGGAAGTTCTAAATTGGACTAAAAAAATTGGAAAGAAAAAAAAACCTGACCCAATGGCTGTACATTGACACTGGCTACATCTGGAGGGTTCATAATCTTTCCTAATAGAAAAGATGGTGAAAGCAGATTAACACTTTTTTGCTGTTTGACTCTAAGTATATTGTTGAATGTAGGAGTTGCCATGAAAGACACTCAGCTGTAAAGAAAGCTATCAGGATTTTGGTGGCAGTTACCCGGAAAGCTCACCTGGTGAAAGTATGTTTGAAAGGCTGTAATTAGATCAGGATTTGCTTCAAGAACATCAGCTAACAACTTGTTGAAGGTTTTGCTGAAGTTTTTCAGTTCACGAAGATCAATGTCTCTTTCTTCCTGTGTTTCTGTCTGAGCTTTCTTCTGAGACCGAATCTCTCTGGACAGTCTGGAGCACTTTCAACAAATATTTGTTAAAGTATTGCTACTTTGAAAATACAACAGTCTCAGAAACCTGCTGAGTTTAAATTCTGTAGTTCTAACCATATTACTGCCTATGACTCTAAAGTTAGAAGTCATTAATGAATATACAGACCTGTTTTTTAACCCTTTCTAGCTTTGGCTTCTGTTCTTCTATGTCTTTGTTTAACTGCAAAATAAAAGCATGTTTTTCCTTCTTTTGCTCTTGGAAGAGGGCCTCCTGCTGCAGTACTAGGTCAAGTTCTTTTTCCATCCTCTGCAAATTAATTTGAATGGTAGTTTTAGTTTACGAAATAATTTTGATAACCCTTTTACTTTCTAAACATAGCTCAAGCAGTTTGTACTATTGATAATGCAACTCAAAATTTCCTGCCTGTCAGATTGTTTCCCGTGGGATGAGATGGGCACCTTTTGGAATGAATAAAATCAGCTCTGTAATGGTGGTTCTGTGGTTATATAAACAGGTAGGAAAAGGTATGCCTTAACACTACTTATCTCCTAGGACTTACTTGGGATGAAGTTAAGTGCCCCCCTTCTTTACTTTCAGAGACTTTATTTCTAAAGCAAGGTACATGGCCCGTGGTGGTACAGTGAGGTATAGGAATTGACCTGTATCCATCAGCTTGGTGCTTAGTACCATCACTTGGGCTTAGCAGAGTGTCTCTGATTTCTTCTGCTTAAGGAAATTCCAACTAAAATGTCACACAGCAGAGTTCAGGTGTTGTTAGGGGCCAAGTGGGCTTTGATAACAAGGGGAACAAAGAATAAATCCTGGATATGGAACTTGAGCACAAGCTCGCCTTTACCTGCAGGTAGTGCTGAGCCTCCTAAGTTAAGAGTCAACTGTGTTGCTTTAACTTAATTAAGACTGTTTAAACTGAAGCAGCCTTGATGCTAATAAAACAGAGTATGATGTAGGAAGATTCCCTGTCCTTTCACTAGGATAGCTTGCATGGCTGACCGGAACTTTTGCTCGTATTTTACCTGGAGATTTTCCTGAAGGTCCTTGATCTGTCTTCTTTTGTGTCTGTATTTTTCATCAGCAGCCCTTTTCTCCTCCTCTAGCTTCAGTTTTTCCTCATACTCCTCACCTGTGATCCCAAACAATGAGGCAGCAATCACGTAGAAAACGCAATGTATACAACTCAGTTTTCACTTTAAGTTGTACTTTACAGTAACTGCATCATGGAATATTACTGTATTAGTGTTGCCAGTATTACAGGTTTAAGTTTTGGGTTTTTTAAAATACTTTACTACTAATTTCACATCACTGAAAAAGTACCTGGCTTCACAAAAGACAGTGATTTAAGAGCTCTTGTTTCCAGAGCCAGCAGAGGGCACAAAAGTTAAATAATCAAGTATTCTTAAGAATTAAGTTTACATAATTTTGATGGTGATGCTTTTCATAAGCTAAACAAAATTCCACTGAAGGAGAGCAAGCTTATGAAGTTGAAGTGACAGCAATAGGGAAGTTTTACTCTTCCTGATCTTTTTTCCCATGACAGGCTACTATTTTTTCCCCCTTTCCCTACACAAATGCAAAACACAACACATACATCAGAACTTAAATATTACTTAATTACACCTACACTTTTTTCTATGTTTATTCTGTTCTACTATTCACAGTAGCATGTGAATTATGCTCCTTTTGCTACTATCCGTTCAGTCTCTGATTCATTTGTTTGTGCCGTGGAATTTCCCTGTTACATCCCTGAGTTTACATCATCATCTATAAATCCCTATTTTTGGTTTGTGTGGCAAGGTTTTGGTAATGGCAGGGGGCATATACCAACTTCTGTTTTACATACTTGTCTCTGTGACTTCCTTGAAAGAGTTTCGGTAGTTGCTGTTGCATTGTTTAAGTACACACAGAGTGTTTTCCAGAGCTACAAGTTCTTTTTCAGCTTTACAGGTCTTTGCATCTAAATTATCACCTTCACGCTGAAGTTCTTCCTTTTTCTGTGCAGCCTGAAAATAAAGCTAAAGTCTAAGTGACTGAAAATATTAGGATAATTATATAGAAAAAAATACCTGCAATATTTAGGGGTTAAAATTACATGTAGATATGGAGTTTGTCTCTGTCATCCCTCAGAAAGTCTGCTGCAATCTCACCCCCAGTGACAACAAGGGTTTTATGAGCATCTTCTGCTGTGCCAGGATCTCACAGTATCACAACTAACATAATTAATTAAGAAATTTAACTGGACTTCAGAGCCAGGATCTCAGCTTTAAGCATTTTCTTTTAAGGGGAAACCTGAGGATTTGTGGACATCAAAAAGAATAGATTCTTGTTTGAGAATCAGGGTATTGAGTTATGGATAAAGACTGGGTTACATTATATCTTTTTCCAAACGAAAAGCTGAGTGAGAGGAAAGCTGACAATCTCCCAAGTATGATTTTACCATACTGTGTTTATACCTAAAACTAACTGAAGGGTAGAAGAACTTAGGATCACTGAGAGACTGATAAACTTGTTTTCAGTTTACAATCGATTACCACATGACCAGTGCTTGGGTTTGTAGTTAATGAGCACTGAAGTGAAAATTTTCAAACTGCCCAGTATTGAGCTTCCACTGACATCAGGCCTGACTGCAGAGTCTCCTGGGAAAGGGCTGGGACATCTAAATAACCAACAGTGTCAGATCATATAAAACAAACTGAAAGTAAGCAATAGGCAAGGAGGTTGTCTTAGACACTGGGCTGAACCCCAGGGAGATACACAGCTTAAATACTTGAATTATTATTAATTATATCAATAAAGTACCTTGATTACATAGTAGGCATGAGTCTTCTCCTCTTCTCCTTCCGGTGGCATCATGGCAACAGTAAGAATTTCGTATCTACGTCTCAGTTTATCAATTTTACTTAGGCGATCTTGAAATTCAGCACTGATTTATTATGGGAAAAAAATGGGTTAAAGTACTTGTCTGTAGTATTTTGTGAGCAGTTTAAATGAGTGGTGTTATTCCAGCCTGCCCAGGGACCAGGAGGCAGATAGGGCAGCAGTTGTGCTGTTACCATTTTTTTGTTGTTGCTTTCCATGTTCTCCCAGATAAACTCATCCATTTTTCTGGTTACCTACAATTTCTTTTGCAGATCTAAACTGAGGCACATTTATTTTTGTATTCCACATCACTGCATCCCAGGAGGCTGTGCCACCGTCCTCCCCAAAATTTTTAAAGGTTTGGCATTTAAATCCTACAGCTGCACAAGCTGCCCCCTGCTGATGTTATCTTAATATTGCCACTAGTAGATGAGCGTAAGCAACAGTAGGCAACAACCCCAAATCAAATTACATGGAAGTATCAATTAGCTGTGTAATTATCAAAGGAAAAAAGCCACACAGTCTGCACTCTGGGTGAGCAGTTAAGCTTCAGTCACACTAAATCACTCTAATTTCCTATTGTGTGGGGTGTGGTTAGCAGGGGAGTGAATAAAAAGCCTGCCAGATTTCAGCAGTTCAGCTGTTGAAACCATTTTTGGCTGGATAGAGATAGTGGGATTTCAGAGCTAAAAAACCTGTCCCAGATACTTGCACTGATTGATACAGAAGGGAAAAGTTACTTCCTGTGTGGTTGCTTTGTAAGAGGGTACCTACCTAATTCAGAAGATTAAATTTTGTTATATAGGATGCATAATGGAGAGCTCATCTGTTAAAATGAACAAAAAAACCCCAAACCACCACAAAACACAAAGACTTAGTGTATGAGTCAAATCAGTTGTATCAAGCAACCTGTGAGTAAACCCTCTTAAAAACAACTTTTCCATTGTACATACTTTGTCATACCTCCAGACACACTGATACCACACTTCCTGATTGGTTTGAAAAAAATGCAGGGTGTCCATGTGTCACTCTAAATAGATACTTGCAGCTGAGGTTTCCTCTCAGTGCTGTAGAGAATCTTCACTAACAAAATAAACGGTACTCTTGTTCACCAAGGTGTTAAGGCTGTAGGATGGATCTCAGAGAAGGGATCCCTTGCTAGCCTCAAGTGTATATAACTTTGAGTGAGATTTATTTCATCATTAATTTCTTTAATTGGTGAAACTGGGTAAAACACTTTTCCACTCAGTCCCCATTCAAATGTACTCAAAGTTACAAGTTCCATTTATAGGGTTACCTTACGCGTTGCCGTTCCTGATCCCCAAGCCTTATCTGGGAGTCGAGCATTGCTGTATGGATCTTAATTTCCTCATTTCGTTCTGCTATGGCTTGCTTTAACTCCAGCTTTTGTTTTTCCAGTGTTAGAACTTTCTCTGTCTTACTACACAGAGTATCTTTAAGATGGTTCAGTTCTAGTTTTAAGAGATTATCTTCAACTATCATCTCCTAATAAATGCAAAAAAAATTTCAAAATAAGAAAGCATCATTTTTAATGAAGATTATTTCTAAACATTAATTTTATAGAGCATCCATTATTTTCTCTTTTCTATATATACACAACTGTAAGACTCATTTTGCACTGCATTTAAAAAATGTTCTCATTTGCTAACAGTTTACATGGTGAGTGCAATAGGGGCAGGTTGTTCTTCTGAATGGTTTTAGAGAAATTCATCGGACTCTACTTCAGACTCAGCTATGGGGTTTTTAGATTTTTCCATCTGCAACTTTATTTTTGTTTAGGTGGTTTCAATGAAATTAAGCAGACCTCACAAGGAACATTCTTAAGCAGTTATTATCTCCCTTGAACTATTATAGCTGTTTTAGAACATATTCTAGATTCATTAGGCCTAAGACATGTTAGATGAGAAAATTAATATATACCAAAGCTTGTGAAAAGCAGCAAGTATGCACTTTGTTAGCATGCAAATATTTGCATCATAAAAAAAAAAAACATAACAGAATCTGTGCCGTTTTCTCAATTTCTTCTGAGTTCTTTTTTGCCACCAGCTTCTTTGTTTTGTCCCCCTGAATTTCATCCCCAAAGAAAAGTTCCAGTTTAGGGAAGGAGCTTTCATGTAGGAGCAAGTGCACCAGTTAAGTCGATAGCAAAACCTTCCTCTGCTACTTAACACCCCGTATTTTTCTACTACCTTAGTGCTTCTGTTAGGAAGGCTAGAGCTTACTGCAGGTAAAATGTGTAGTAATTTGAGGACTAGGAACTTGATCAGAATATACAGGGACAAAGACTTCCATTTTATTGCTAATTCCCAACACGGGAATAGAGCTACATCATCTGCTGGGGAAAAAATACATCTCATGTAATTTAATAACAAAACGAAGCCAAACGTCTTAGTTGCATAATAGATTGAGAATAAAAATTGAGTGCTACGTAAAGATGCCCCTGAACAGTAAATACATTTTCTGTTTCAGAGGCAATCATTTTTCAGGAAAAAAACCCAACCAACCAACCAACCAGTGACCAGAAGGATATTGTGATATGAGTAACACAATTAAATTGATAACTTAAAGAAACTTTACTTAGCCTAGTTGGGGTACTGGCAATGAAAGTTACTTTGAAGTCTGGGGAGGAGGGCATAGATGAAGAAACTGCAGAAGGAGTTCCTGTGGATGCAGCACTGTGTGAGGCAGACAACAGCCTTCAGACCTAGTCATGAGATTTTGTTTTTAAAAAACCAAATATATCCTGTATTAGTAAAGTTGCTTTAACTCCATGATAATTCCAAATAATACTGTACCTGCTTAATGGCTTTAGCTTTTTTTAACTCCTGATCTGATCTGTCATTGAAAAGATTTAGTTCATCTATCTTGATCATCATACTGCTTGTTTCTTCTCCAGTCTTATCCATTGCTCTCTTGATGAAATGGACGTCACTCTGTTCCAAATAAGTTATGCTTAATTTATTTCAGTGAACATAGTTTGTACTAAAAGCTTCCAGTTAGTTTTAGTAAGGACCAGTTTCTGGTCCTGGCACCAGAAAGTATCATCACCTTGTGTCCATATGCTGCTCTGCAAACAGTGCATAGAGCCCTGCAGTCCTCATGCAGAGCTCTGCTGCAGTAGTAATTGCATTGCTTGCTTTATTTGGAGAGTAGCAATTATTATTTATGCGATACAGGTCTTTCAGCCAATGAGGCCATTTAAACATAACAATGTATTTTGGTCTAGAATAAAAATATATATTTCTGCATGGTCCTACTGATAAATTCAGACATTTGCAGTCAGTCATACCTTGAAATGGAAGCTAAGCCTGCTTCTCCAACATTTCAGTGCTTGTCTTCCTACTAAGATGCCTGTGCTAACCTAAGGAATGTATGAAGTTCTCCACATGGGTTACAGGAACAGATATCTTTTCATTTAATACCATGTTATTAACTGGTAAGACTCAATGTACTCAATTTATGGAGGTTTCTAGCTGTTGCAGTCACCCTGATATTCTAAGATTACCTGAAGGTTTTTGTGCTGCACATTTAAAATATCATAGGTATTTTTTTCTTCTTCTAAGGTTTTCTTAAGTTCAGCAACTTTTGCTTCTAGAACTTGTTTTTCATTTGCATCAACCTCCCCTTCTAACCGTGACAGCCGTCTCTGTAGTTGCTGAATATAAAAATCCTGTTAAAATAATTTTGAAGAGAATTAATAGTCTGAGATAAGCAATTATAGCCTTCCTATAAAGCTAAAGCTCTGGATATAAACTTGGATCTAAATGTTGGCTTTAGGACAGTCACCTAATTAAGCTGTTGTTTTTTATAATAATAAGTTATGGCTGATAGACCTCATTAGGAAATTTTTTTTAGATGACTGATGCGCAGTGATGGTTCAGGGGTAATCTTCTAGAAGAGTAACAAAGCACACTCAGCAGAGTCTGCTGTAGGGAGGCTTACAGTGAAGTTGCCAACTTGCTGTTGCCACTGGATGCTGATGTAAAGAGCAAATTTTCAAAGTGATGCATAGAAAATACGCATAAAATCCAATTAGTAAATAACCGGATTTTGGCATGTACCTCTTGTATTGCTTTAAAAATTTACCCTGAGGTCTCTGTGGTTCAGGGGGATCAAAGTAAAGAATTGATTTGAGAAATTAGTGGGAAGAGCAGCAAATCCAAAAAATAATGAAATACACAAGCGCATAATGTAGGGGATACTACAGCAAGTTTCAGATATTTCAGTTTTATCCATATATCTAGATAAAGAAATAAATGCAGACCTCCCAAATTAGACAGCATGGCACTTCCAAAAGGGTCAGATGTTGGTAAAGATTACAGAACTCAATTTACTTTCACTAGGCCCAAGGAACAATCCTAGCATGAAAGCATGTTAATACTTTACCTGGTTATAGATCAGTTCCTGTTGTTTTAATGCATCAGCATCCAGTCTGTGCAGGCGGGTCTTCATGTTTTTAAGTGATGCTCGACTTCCCTCAATTTCTCCTAGAATACACTTCTCCTTGTCCTTCTGCACCTTTAACTCTTCAGTCTTCTTGAAAAGTAGCTCTTTTAGCTGGTTCATTTCTGTTTCTTTTTCCTGGTGACAAATTAATCATTAAGTACTAAGAAGTAATCACATAAGAACTTGCTTCTGAAGCATTACTTGCCTTTATTAATCATGTATAGGAAGATGAAAATATGTCAATAATATATCTGTTAATACAGAATTTCATAGGCCTTCAAAATGGTTGACAAGAAAAATTAATTTTTTAAGTAACTTTTTTTTTTTTTAAACTTGGATCTTCCCCATTATGGAAACACTGCTCATTTCAAACTTTCAGAAAGCTAAATTTCTGTCATCCTGTCAAAAAAAACTCTCCCTCTTGCTTCTAGTATATGTGACTGGAGAAGTGTAATACAAAGCTTTTCAATGGTTTATTAAAATTGTAACTCTGTGTGTATGCACATGTATGTACATATGTGTGCTTATGTAAGTTGGCCTAACTTTATTTGAAAATTTAATTACAAATTTTTAAATCACTTCATTATTCCCAGAGGTAAGTTGCCATTAACACCTAAATCAGTGCAGGAAATGAGGTTTTAGGAGGGTCTGTTACAGTAAGACAATACTGGACATTTCAGGTATTGGAAACGTACTGAAAACAAAATTGAGATAATTTTATTCTTATAACCCTAAAAAGGAAGGCAACTTTATTCTTTCTCTCCCTTCTTTCACCTACCACCACCTAAATAGCCAAAGCCCTTCCAATGCTTAAGGCTGTGCATCATGCTAGTATCCTGTAAGGTATATTTCCAACATGGGTGACTCATTTACGTTTAGCTGAAGTCTGATACAGACCTTGAAGATTCGTATTTCAATTGATACAGCAAAACACCTTGGAATTCACTTTTCTAAACTGATAATAACTACATAATATTAATTTGTAACTCCTCTGAGAGTTCATAATCACATTCAGAATTTTATGGTGGTTGAACTTGCTGGAAGTACAACTCCAAATCCAAAACTCAGGAAGTAAAACACAAGTGTAGGTTTAATAGGAAATCGTTGTGGCCCTGTAACATCTGAATCATGCATGAACAAAGGAATTTAATTTGGGAAGTAAACTGCTTTTATGCAAGTGCCCAGTTCTGAGCTGTATTTCTGAAGTTAATGACAGTGATTAATTCATCAACTAAAACTGTATCTTGATTTGACCTTCTTTTCATATTCTTTCTTGCATATCTAAATTCATTTATTTAACAGAAATTGTTTCTCTCCCTTTCAGTGAGGTTGGTAGAAGAGAGAAGATATTCACTAGGCTTCACTGTGCAACAGTGTTTTGCCACAGATGGAAGAGGGAGAAGTGTCACAGAACCAAAGCACAAAATGGTGACATTTCATCCACATCCACTGTATGTATCCCTTCACAGTAAATTAATAGGTGCAGCAAACAGCCATGTGTGCCTAATGGTGATGGAGAGCATGCTTCTGACTCATACACTGCAGACATCGTGCAAGAACAGTTCACCCTAGTTACCCTGAAGCTGTGGAGCTGCCAAGCTCAATGTCATCTTAGGTTATCCACCACAGATGCAAGTAGAGAAACCCTGCTAATGGTTTAGCCACCCCAGTAACAGTCTTAAGGGTAAGCAAATAAGGTTTTCATGTTAATGAAATGAGCTATCATTCCCCCTTTTTTCAAATTCTCTGAAGAAACAGAACAGTAAGGAAGGGCTGTAACTTAAGAAACAAGACATCCTCTCTCTTGTTTATGTATATTTTAACATATACATACAGTTAATGCCTTGTGGAGTTTAAAAGTTTGAAAAAACAACCCTCAATCTACTGCAAGGGATTAGTTCACATACATGGTACAGGAAACACAAGATGAGGGGAAAAATGTATATTGGGGATGCACTGATACACCTATGTTTTCACAATT
The DNA here is from genome assembly GCA_022605575.1 of Laterallus jamaicensis coturniculus. NCBI lineage: Eukaryota > Metazoa > Chordata > Aves > Gruiformes > Rallidae > Laterallus > Laterallus jamaicensis. The sequence continues at coordinate 15,120,235 of JAKCOX010000015.1, forward strand.
TAACCTGGTTCTTTAACAGTTAAGAAAACTTCAGCACATACAATACTCAGTTGTCCAGCAAAATATAAAAAAAACCCAAAAAAACAAACCCAAAACAAACCATTTGTATCATGTTCACTCAGAAGCTAAGTAGAGTAAAAGAAGTAGCAGCAAAATGACAAAACAAACATTTTCTGAAAAGCAGGAGGGTTCAGGTGATTGCATTACAACATTGCTTGTATTCAAAAGCCCTTTGTAGTGCATCAGAAGGTAATTAAGAACAAAACCATTCTAATTTGCAACATAAGCAGAGGGGGGCAAACTTTAAAAGTATGATCAGACATGATAAAAATAGTTACTATATTACAGTTTACTAAAACCAAGAACTTTTCAATGGTAACATTACTGAAAAGTCATCCTGTCAAAACTCTTGCTCATTAACAACCTTATTGATGGGAAGCTGATAGAAGTTCAGGGACCCTTGCTCCTCAGCAGCCCATAAAACAGAATGTTTGATCTCCTAAAATAGCTAAACCAGATTTTTAATTTTTTCAGTATTATTTCAGAGCAGAAGAAAAACATTACTCTGTCTTTACAACCAAATTTGATATGTTGTAGTAAGTCATTTTATTTCCGACTCACCACAAAGTTGTAAGTAGCTTTTAGCTGATATCAGAGGTAAGTGTCCTGTTCAGTACACTGATGCAGTCAGAATGCTGGTTTTATAGCTGATCTGTGCAGTGACCGTTGCAGTATCCTACATTAATGTATGGGGGCAACATCTTCTGAATTACTTCAACTCTTATTTTCCTCCAGAGTTCTCCCAGCACACATACTGATGTATCTACATGCACTTAATCATTTGATGGAACAGCTGTGTGTTGTACTAAAACCCACATTCCTTTTTAATCCCTAAATGTTGTAAATAGCTAGATCTGCAAATTCAAATGAACCCTCATTTGCAGAAGTCATGAAAAACATTTTACCTTGACAATTTTTTCTTCTTCCTTTAGTATTTCTTCCATCCTCAAAGCTTTGTCTTCTGAACTGAGTGTCTCCTCAGTCACAAGCTTCAGCTTCTTGGAAAGACTTGCATTTTTTTCTTTAAGAAAGCTTAATCTACAAAAAATCACATGATTTAGCACATTGATTGTATGTTGCATATCTAGCACAGCCAAAACCAAGCAGCGTGCCTTACTGAGCAGTTGCCTAATCAAGCAGGCTACAACTTGAACCTATGATAGCCAAGGCCCTAACTGATTTTTTCACACCCTTTAAAAAACAAGATTTTCCAGGAGTTTTTCCTAAATTGCTCAGTGCCAAAAACTATGCAGGACATGAAGTAACCAGAAGGTTGCAGGTTTTAATCATCAGCATCATTTAAGGTTGTTTGCAGCCTCAAGAATTTGACTGTATTACTAGCCCTTAAAAATGATATTTTTAAATGTCTGTTTCTTACCTGGCTTGTTTTTTCTGAATTTCTTTCTTCAGACTGGTTACTTGTGTTCTTGAAGACTCTAGCTCAGAAGCAATTCTGTCCACAGTGGATTTCAAAGCATCCAGCTAATGGGTTACAAAATGGAGCAATCAAGCTCTTTCTTACTTTGGTATGTGTTAGGATGTTTACAGTTGCCTATTTACTGGAACACGTTCTGGGTTTTTTTAACAGTGTTTTCCAAATGAGAAATCCTGACAGTCCTGAGGTGCTGTAAATCAGCACAGCTACTGAGAGAAAATATTTAACAATACTGAATGAACTATGAAGGTGCTGTGGGCTGCAATTCTTGTCCCACAGAATCTGTGTAAGTGGAACCAAGGTTTTAAAAAGCACAGCTGAGTTTGATGAGGTTCTCTGAGAACATGGATACCCTCATAGTGTAATAAATATTTCTAATTCAAACTTTGTTGGGTACCTATAATCATTCTGATTAAGGGAATACTGTGACAAAAATATAGAGACGTTTAATTTGGTAAAAACTGCATGACAGCAAACAAGATAGGAATACTTTAGTCTTCACAATATCACTTAACAGTGTAAATGTAATTGTCTTCACTTTCACAGATGAAGAAACCTGACCAAGGGTATATATAGCCTCTCTCTGTGCCAGAATGAGAAACTGGGAAGTAACAAGTTTGTCAGTTGAACTGTAAGTCTCTTTCTTTTCTTGTTTCTCACATGCATGCCACTGATATTCTGACATCTAATAATGGGAGACTGTTCTCATTACCACATTACATATTAATTGTGAAAAACTTCAAGCATTATCACATTACATATTAATTGTGAAAAACTTCAAGCAATAATCACACAGCATTGAGATTAAAGCATCCAAATTCCACAAACCCTCAAGTGTGCATGAATTAGAGGGTAAGCTAAACAGCCTGTACCTTGTGTGAGCTTTCTACAGTTTAATTAGGATGTTCGGTTTGTGAACTACCTGCTACACAAAAGCTATCCAAAGTTAAGGCAACAGCAGATGCAGGTGGGGGGTTGTAGGCTTTTTGTTTGTGTGGTTTTGTTTGGGTGGTGGTGGTTAATTTTTTTAAATTGCCAAGTTTGCCAGGTAGCCCAGTGTTACCATTTTCTTATTGGGAGAAAACTTACTCAGGTAATACAAGTGTAGTCCTTCTCAACAGAGCCAACAGACTTGAATTACTACTTAGAAATATTTCTACAGGCATTTAAGTAATTAAGCAATGCACCACCTCATTTGTAGCTTTAAGTGCATATTAAATATAATTAAAAGTATGTATGGACAGCATCAAGCATGGTTTGTTCACAGGGCAGCCCTATCCTCCTGGCTCTTGATTAGAAAGCCACATAAAAGTGTTTGTTTTCTTTTCTTTTTTCCCCCAAGAACTTTAACCTGACTACAAGGCCATCAACACTCCCTTCTGGGAGCGCAGGAGCAGAATTGTTTGGAGTCCAGAGAGATTATCATCATCTTTAGACAATACTGCAGTGTAAGTATGCTAGAGGGAAGACATTCCTCCTTCTGAAACATCTCATAGTGTTGTAACATTTAAGAGAAAATTCAGCCATTTCATATCAACCTAACAGGCAATAGAAGCTAACCTCTTCATCACTACCAATGAAAGCTTTAAGTTGAGGCTTCAGATCCCAATAACCACAAGTAGACTGAGGAGACATTTTGTTGAATTATTAAGAGTCCAGTCTAAAACCAGAGAAACCAAATGTTATTCCTCTATTTCCTTGATCTAGTCAAAAGTTATATTTAGGTCACTTTACCTTATCCTGCAGCTGAATCCTGCAAGTATCCTGAGTTTGATACTCATTTTGGAGGCTGGTAGCTTCCCGTTCAGCAGAAAAAATTTTCTTTTCATATTCCATATTATTGAGAGTTTCATTTACCAAAAAGGAAGTCTTCTCTTTCAGCAGAATTTCTTTCTCTCTGATCTCCTGTTTTATCTCTTCTATTAGCTAACAGGATAAAAACATTTTAGATTTGTTTGCATTAGTTAAGATGTGTTAGATTAATAAAGGCTAGAAAATAGACTGCTATCAAGACTACTGTTTGCATGAGACAGCCCAGTTATCACATCATTCTTCAATTATTTGATTCCACTAATACATCACTCCATGAACTACTACAAACATTTTAGATTGGAAACTTCCAAAATACTCAAATCTCAAAAAAACACTCTAAGCTTGTATGAAATAAAGGTAATTTTTGATTGATTTAAGGGGGAGGGGAACGCAAGCCATGTGAACAAAAGACAGGCTTGAAATGGAGAAAATGCTAGTGGAAAATTACCAACAGTAGTGATGCTTACTTTAGCTGACAGATTTATAGCTATTCAGTGAAAGTTGTGTAATTTGAAAGGTTAAGTAGAAGATAAGCTATTAGGAAAATTATACTGTAGTTCCAATGTAAAGAAAAAAAATCTGTTTACAAAAGCATCAGTAAACTGGTAGTATATGGAAGGATGGACAGAGCTGGGATTTTTATTTTTTTTTAGTATCTGCTTTTATTGTCCTTTGCAGGAATTTTATGACCTGAGATGCTATGAAATCCAAACTACTTCAGCTAAATTAGACCATTATATTTTCTGGCAATATATCTTCTGACTTGTCGTTTTCTATTTTTTATTATTACATATTTTTAGTGTGATATCTTAAGCCTATTTAAGCTGTGTGGACAACCTAAAGCTGACATTCTTTCAGCAGAAAAATACCATACTAGTAGAGCTAAGGATTTAGGTAGAGCTTTCTTGAACATGGAATTATGCCTTTCCTTTCCCCCTTCTTCCCCCTTCTAAAAAGTCATTGTTACTTTGGAATCCACATTTATAAAACTTTTCTCTGTACTGATCTGTCATGCTATTTCTGGTGCATCTCTTCAATTGCCCTGCAGAACTTTCTGAGGGGTTCACGTGTCTCCTGACAAAGCCAGAAGAAAATGTACTTTATTTGGACCTCTTGCCATTGTACCATCTGTGCATAAGGCAATGACAAAACCAATGAAGACTATATATTTTAGAAATGAATACTGATTTTAAATGCCCACAAGGATTTTATTTTTTTTTGATTGAAGAGTGCTGTTGCTTCTCCCTGTATGCAGTATTTAAGGACAAATGTTTAGCCTTAATGTGATTATTTATCATAATTCTGTCATAAATATTAGTCATGCATTTGTTCAGAGGTAGAAATGCTAATTCCTTGAGATCTAAATATTCTATTTTCTCTTATACTGCAGCCCAGAGAATCCCCTCCTTGCAGCTGACTGTCTGTACTTTATAAGAAACAGCATTTTGCTTTGCTGCTTCTTAGATCTGAGAAAATACCAAAACTGGCATGCTTTGCATTTTCCAACAACCTTGAGACTGAAAATTAAACCTTGGATAGTATCAAGCAGATCACTGCTACTTACACTGAGAGATACTGCTTTCAAAATAAATGCTGATAACATTTCAGTAACAGATGAACTTCAAAACACCTTAATAAAACAGAGGTAAGCACAAACATCTAAAAGACCAAGTCAATCTATGTGTGAGTGGCAAAATTCTCATATCAATATCCTAGGCACAGAGTAGGCTGGTTTACTGATTGGTTATGGCAGTTTTACCAAAGCACATTGATCAATCTGTTGATCCCTCTTTTGCATCTGTTGTGTTGTATTCTCCCACTGCCTGATGACTTCTTGCCTTTCTTGATGAACTCTGCGAAAATCCTCAGCTGTCCTGTCAAGCTCTATCTGTTAAAAGAAAACATCCCCATAATTTCTATGTTAAAAATTTCATGTATAAACAAAGGTATTTTTAAGGACCTTAAACACAAACCTGAGCTGTTGTGGTTTCTGTAAACTCATTATCAAGAGCTCTGTGCTTCTGATTTGCTTCCATAGTCAACTTTTCTACTTGAAGGCTTAATACCTAAAATGAAAGGATATGATAATATACCTTTGAGTATATAGTGTCTTATACATTCTTAAAGCTCTACTACAGTTAAGAGTGGACTTACTGAGGCATCATTTTTATTGTGTTTTAGAAAACAAAAAACTGAGAATCTAGCCTCCAAAATACTTGGTCATACAAGAGGCCATAATCTTTACACACCGAATTGCAGCAAGGCCAAAGTAACCCTCTGCCATGTATAAATGCATATGTGGTATCTGTTATCAGCATCAGCTTTTTCACTTTGCTACTACTGTGCTGTGTGACTTGCTCATGGAAATGATATCAGTGAGGCTCGTTGCGTACACTGAATTTTTTGGGTAATGTATTTAATAAGTAAAAATCAAATTCCTCCTCCCTGCATTTAAAGGCTCAAAACACTATTAACCAGGGTTACTTACCTCTAAATTAATAATATACTTGAGAACTAACCTTATAAAGTGTGAACTTGTGACTGGAATGTCTATTTATACCATCTTTCATTATACCAGGCAGTTTTACTGAAGTAGCCACATTGTGTTCTCAGGATTACTAACAGATTCGGTTCTAATGGGAAATTCTACCCTACTCATCCATATCTGGCATAGGCTTTTTAACAGACACCTCTCTTAATTCAACTAAATTATAGAAAACAGTGTATTGTCTATTGGTGCATTTTCAGAAAAATTAAAACTTGAATTTTACCCAGGTGAACAAGCAAATTAATGTTTCAGTTTTTCACTTTGTAAAACCTGTTCTCTCTGAACTTTAAAATGAGCTTCATTTGGAATTGCACAGTTGTGCTAAGTGGAAAACAGTTTAAAAGCACAGTGCCAGAAAAACTTCTTTCTGTCTTACCTGACTTGAAAATGCAACAAGGTCTTAAAATGCTAAAATTATTCTCTGTTTTGTTTCTGAACATTGTTGTCAATTCTACTTACTCCTAGTTTCCCTTCATCTTGTTGTGCATACTTCTGGATTGTGATAGCATCGTTATCTTTACGATTTGATTCCTTTATCCAGCTCTCCAGAACTTCCTCATCACAGTTCATCTGTTGTTTTAAGTTTTCCAACTTCTTAGTGGTTTTACTGATAGTGTTCTAATAAAATCAGAGATAGTTCAAAGGGTTAATTTTAAATTTTCTCTGAGTAGTAATTGAAACAACCAGTTCAAGCTACTGTAACAGAGTTTACACACATCTTGTCATCAATAGAATTGCTATTTTTCTTCTTTGTTAGTTGTGTCCTATACTTGATGAATGCTAATTCATGTCTTAAAGTGGAAACAAGTTACCATAAACCTAAAAATGCAAATAAATTTAATCAGAAAAGTCAACTTCTGGCAAGATATACCAGTATGCAGGGTATTTATTTCACATAGAAAAACAATATGTTCTCCCTTGCACACTAAGGCCCAGTTCTTAGATCCTTATCCTATGCAACAATTTACAGATGGCTCCATGTGACTATGAAGAGACCTCTGACAAAAATATGGGAGAATCTGGATCCAGGTGAATAGTAAGGATACTTTCATCTGCTGCCCCTTCTGAGAGACTGGAGATTGAAAAAAAGTAATAATATAAATTATTAATAGAAAGACAGTTCCATTAAATATAAAAAAACTGTAATAAGATTTTAGCTATTTTGGGGGTTTGGGGCTTTCTCGTGGGTTTAGGGTTGGGTTTTTTTTTTAATTTAAATTTCTCCTCTTGAAATCATGGTCCAAGTTCTTTTTTATTCTTTTTTTTTTTTTGAGGGGGTTGGGGAGAGAGGAAGATTGGCCAACAACAATTTAATTTTTAAACTATAACGAAAACACCTGTGAGAATTAACAAGGCGATGATATGGCCATGTGGCTGTGTATCTGGCATTAAGAAATGATGTCTAGTTAATATTTGCTAAGTCTTGACTAGTCTATGCAAGGACAACCCTAGTGTAATTCTACTTTTGTACACAGAGAAAAGCACATCCAGATAAGTTTTAATTCTAATTACCTGTTCTTGACTCAGACTAGTATTTCTATGACTGCAGGACAAGTCATAAAATCCAATCACAATACAGGTGTTCCCTTACAAAAATTTTAAGCCTTACTTCTTGGTTGTTCTTCTTTTCTCTTAAGGAAACTCTCTCATCTTCCAGTCGTTTAATCTCCCTTTTGAGATGTCCACATTCTCTCTCAGCAAGAGCTTTAAAGTGTTGTTCAGTTTCAATTTCATTCTCTCTGGCTTTGTAAAGAGACTAAAAGAATAATACAGTTTAGCATTTTACAATAAACAATTTTTTATACACAACCAAATCCCAAATCAGAGATCATATGATTTTGTCATGTAAACAGGAATTTTCATAGCAACTTTATTGTTTCAATTTCAGTATCTCAGATATATGTATTCTAACATATACACAGACAGCGTTTTATCAGATATCCACAGACCAACCATTTAGAGCCTTAAAAACTTCAATTCAGAGATACTTCACCCAAGATTCAGAATCTTAATCTTTCAAAATCAAGATCTTGGTCTCTTGATCACTATCAGCTTTATGTTAGATTCAGGAAGCACTGAAAAAGAAATAATTTTATTGCTTTGTGCAGAGACAGGCTGGCCTATAGCAGTATCTCTATATTGTCTAATCTGGTAACACCGATTTAACCGGGGCTTTCTTCCTAGTATTAGAACAAATCTGTTACTTACTAGAAGTTTCTCTTAAATAGAGATCAGTATGTGTTGTGTGTTTATGTGCAGATTACAGCTTGACTCTAGTAGTTGTTCAGCTGTAGGAAAGCTTCTTAAGACTTTTTCACCTTAGATATTTTACCTGAAAGGTGTGTCGCTTTGAGTTGTCTCTATTTTTCATGTCTTTACTAGCATTTCACACCTATTTGACCATCACAGAGTATAATTTTGTTTTTCCCTTACACTGATGTTTCCTTTTCCTTGACCAATTTTTTTCTTGTCATCCACAGAAGTTCCCGTTCTTAAAGAATTCTCAAGTGCACCCTTCTTGTCTTCTTGTCTTCTCCTGTAGGTACATTTGATCTCAGATGGTCTTTTTAATGACCATCAAATATTAACACTGAGAAATATAGTTTAACTTTTTGTTTCTTATGGAAATCCTGGAACAAAGGCCCAAGAAATCTCTAACAAAGCTGGCAAAATACATACTTAGACCAGCCACAGATAGCTGGGCTGCAAGCCTGCCTGATAAAAGGCATCTGCAAGAGGTAGCGGTTTACCTGAGTGAAGCCGAACTCCTGTGTTACATTTTTCAGGTGACTTTTCATGGCTTCTATGCGCTCCTCAAAGTCCCTCAACTCATCCTGCAGGTTTGCTTTTTCTTTTTGCATCTTCTGCAGCTGTTCAAGAGTTAGAAATGCCAAGAAACGACTTTTCATTGAGCGCTTAACACCAGCAACTACTTAAAAATATATAGTCACCGCACTGCCCACTCCGAAGAGACAAGTATACATTAATACACTGCATTGCCCTAAAGCAGCGAAATGAGATTTCAGAAGCAAAGGCTGTGGCGCACCTTTGCCACGCAGTCCTTCCCTTAGCATCAAGATGGCTAAGCCATCAGGGCGTTACACGCTGGGCAGGCATTCAGCTCTCGGCCTACAGCCCAGAACAGCCCTGAGCTTTGCTGAGGGAACTGCCCGAGGAGCGAGGGGCCGTGCCCAGCCGGCACACGGGACAGGAGCCCCGCGGCGCACACCCTGCAGGTACGCGGGTCCCACGCTTTTAGGCGAGAGCCTCTCTCCGTGTTATCCCTCCCTCTCTACAGGCAGGGCAGCCCGGCCGCGGCGGGGAAAGCTCTGTGCCGGCCCCCGGCAGCCCGCTTAGAGCCAAGGGGCCGGTCCGATGGCTCCGCACCCCAGGCGGCAGCGGGGACAGCCCTCCGGGGGGGCCCTCCAGAGCTGCCAGAGGGTTCCTCCTCTCCCTCCCCGGCCGCAGCGCCGCGCTCACTTCCTTCTCCAGCGCCTTGTTCTCCGCGTTGGCCACGGGGATGGCATAGCCATCGTCCCAGCGGAGCTCGGCCAGTACTGAGGCGGTGGAGCGGCTGCCGACGCTGTCCATGGCCGCTGGCGGTGGCAGGTAAAGGTGACCTGCAGCGGGGCCTAGCCTGGCGTCGCCGGGCGCCTTAGCAACAGCCAGTTCCCGGCGGCCGACCAAACGGGAAACGGCCGTGACGGGAGCCGCCTCCCGCCCCGCCCGGGGGCCGGCCCTGCGCGCCTCCCGCCGGCTGTTGGCGGCCGCCCCTCAGGGCCTCGCGGGCCTGGTGTGGCCTGGGCGCGCCGAACGTGGGGATGTGTGCTGCCCCTGCCCGCGCCGGCTCACGAGCAGGGCTGTTGTGAGCGGCGTTACCGGAGCTGCCGGGGTGCGACGACCTCGCCTGCAGCTCCTTGTAACTCAGCGGAGTGGGAGGCATCAGACCCAGGGCCCTCAGCAGAGACCACCTCAGTCTCCCCTGACGCAACAGCCTCCCTGCCTGAGCACCAGCCTGTGTTACAACTGCACCAAATCTGGGGTCAGACCAGGCAGGGCAGCTCACCTGTTGCTAGTAACACCTAACAGCAGATTTCTAGGAGGGTATGGGGTACTTCTCCTGTTTCTGAAGAGGGCGCTATCTCCCAGTGACTAACAGGTGGGTTTCCTGAGCCAGAGGTTGCTTTCAGGTGACCACAAACACTAATGCTGATGCTCTGTAAACTGGTTGGTTAGCTTTTGGAGCCCGTCTGTACTGGGTTGCAGATCATCCTGTGCCATTGAGTTCCATCTTACTAGTCTTGGCAGGAAGCATCGTCTTGCTGCAGAAGCCCTTTGTGGATGGCTGTTTGCCCAAGTGTCTGGCTGAAACACCTGAATAGACATGAATTAGAGCATGGTTTAAAAGTGCCTGAGCAAAACAGTGGTTAGTACTGATAAATGATTGAGAGGTGGTTTGAAGGAACAAGGAGTCTGCAATGAGGTTTGTTATAAAATATGGGCCTATGGTAACATTGACTGTAGTGGGAGACAGTGGTCTTGTTAAATAGGTGCATATATTAGTGAATAATATTTTCACAGATCACCCCCCTGAGAAAAGTTTAAATTTATTCTTAAGAGCACAGAAAGAAAAAAGAACAGCATGAGGAGACAACCTTGTTTCTTAAAAACAGAGGAAAGGCACAGAGTTCAGTGCCTCAAGCTACCTGGGAAACAAATACAGAGGTCATGAGGAACACTTTTCATCTCTGTTGTCTTACTTGGCATGGTGGGCTATGAATGGTTTAAGATGTGCTGAATAATATTTTTGAAGAAGCAAGCTGGGTAGGAAAATTCAGTGGCTCAAGACAGTAACAGGCAGCAAGCAGCCTCCTGACACCTTCCTGTCTACCTGCTGGGGTGTATGAAGGTGTGATGGCCAAAGGTTCTGTTTTGACTTCCTTGTTGTCCACATTTACAGTCTGCAGCTCAGTGACAATATCTGTATGATTGTGAGAAAAACAAAGTACAGTGAGTGTCTTCCAAAGGAATGTGCTGCAATTTGACATAAGTTACCAGTGCTGCCAAGACAAAGATTGATCATCTTCAAGAGGAGAAAAGATAGCTGAGATATATGGCAATTAAGAAGAAGGGAAATTTCTATAAGCAGAAAAATCAGGCTTCTTAAGATATATGTATTCTTGATTCTAGTGTACATGGAGGAGACTTCTAGAGGATTGATGTGTGTAGACAGCTGGCTTTTCAAAATGAATTCTTAGGACCAGCAGCTCTCAGCACTATATCAGAAATGGGGATAAGCACAAAAGGGATCAGTGCAGGGGTGATGCATTGGTGTGATAACAAGGTGGAAGCTCCAGCTGTTTGGAAGGTGTCGGGTGAAAGGGCTGCCTGCTAAGTACTGTGCTTTTTGACCCGCTGGAGGATAGCATGCCAAGAGCTAGGTATTGCAGTGTGTGGTTAGGTGACCTGACTGAATGAAAAGGTTGAATTTCAAAGACACTACAAGCTACTAGAAAGACAGCAGAGACTACAATGGCACGTCACTGTGCACATATTATGGGTCCCTTCCTTCCCTACCCAAAATGAGAACCTCCTTTTACTCACTGTATGTGCACAAGAAATGCAACCCGTCTTGCAGAGATTTTAAATTCACATCTTTAAAGCAATGCAGCATTGCAGCGATGAGCACCTGATAATGTTGTGTTATCTAAGCACAGCTTGTGTGTTCAATAACACATGAGCCTGTGTAGTACCCAAGAAGAAAACACATTATTGGATAGCTGTTGTTTATTAGGTGAACAGTCAAGTCTTGTTCACTAAGCAAGACCCGCATCCGGTGAAAAAAATAATTTATAATCATCTACCATAATGCATGTATGCAAGAAACCAAATTAAATAAATCTTTACAGTTATTTAAAACAAATACATAACTTCTGGATTTTTGTAATCATAAGTGTTTCGTTCATACACTGTTTTGTGAGTACAGTATTTATAGGTAGTGCTTGAAAAGTATAACGTCTTAAATGAGTGAAGAGTATTATTTCACAATTTTCATGGAAACTCCACACCCCTTGATTTCTCTTGCCTGATCCTGGCTAAACAAAACTCTACGATATGCTGTGTGTATGGCTTTTTCCCTTGGTCTGCCTGTGGTAATCTGTTCTGTAAATGCATAAACGTTTGACAGACATAGTAATCCAGCAGATGGTGCTGCATGTCTGTGTATTTCGGGGGGGGGGGGGGTGTTGTTGGGTTGGTGGGGTTGGTTTTTTTTTTTAACAGCAGCAGTTATTGATTCCTCAGTTAAAAGAGAATATATAATTTCCATTCTTTTATATATATGTATATACACAGAAGGGTTTTTTCTAAATTATGTGTGTTATTTTTAAAGCTGTTAGAGAAGCAAAAGTAATTGTAACATGACAAATTATTTTCCTCTGTTAAAATTCCTTTTGGATTGAATTTTCAATTATGTAGACCACTGTGCCCATTTGTTCAAATTACACAAATATAAACCTACTGTTTCTGGCCTTTAAAAGACTTAAGGCTCCTCTTGTGCCTGTTTAAAAAAAAATATCATTTTTGTTTGTTTGTTTATGCCCAAGCTCCTCAAATTGTTACTATGTGAAAATAAAGATTTTAATTGTTATTTGCTTTCTAACAAGTGATATTTTTGTTATCTGAAGTACAGGAAAACATTTTTTCCTGACTGTTCATCTAAGCCATCTCCTGAAAAAAAAACACTCAACTAAAGGGTTATTGGATTATTTATAACTAACCCACTGCAGCCAGTTAGAGTCATTTAATCACTGTTTATAATAAATTTCCCATGTGAACCTTTTCCTCTGTAAGTAACAGGGTGTTTGATAAAGGGATGTAATGGGACACATTGTATCTTTTCTTTCAGATGGGTGCACTAAGACTGCCAACACAATGGAAGAAGAAAAAGAAAAAGGAACTGAAGGGACCTCACAAGTGAGTATGAGATCAGAATGTGCAGAAAGTCTGAAGGATGGAGGATCTGGCATATTAATGACTTATGTATTGACTAAAAATCTGATGTCTGTTGAAATCTGAATCACCTGACTTAGGAGAAACACAGTTGCATAAAAGGAAGATTGCTCATAATGCAGGTCTAATATGTTATCAGTTACATGTAGTCTGTTCCTGACCACTGAATGATACACATTGACACCACTTTTAAACATTTTCCTTAGGGGAAAAAAAAAAGACTATCAAATACCTCTGAAGTTTGAGGAAGTTTAAATTTTCCCCCAGTGGGCTCTACTTGGCCCATTATATTTTTTGCATAGTTATGCTGTTAAAGGCTGTGACTTCTGGCACAGTGCTGTGGGCATGGGCTTTTGTGTGATGAATATGGGTGCAAAGGAGAAAAAAAACACCCATCCTTTTGCTTCAATATTAATTTGAAAAAATAACTATAGGCCATACAAACATAGGGATATTATTTTACTTGCACAATCTGAGTTTCCACTAGAAGACTGCTAGGGTAGCAGTGACAACAAATGACTTTAAGTACAGACAAAAGCTTTTCTGGTGCCAGTGGCAAAGGGCCTGTACAGCCCCTCTGAGCATCAACCAACAGAGGGCACTGCAGCCAGCGGTCTGGATGCTGCCCAGTGGGTTAGGATGGACGTTTTCAAAACACTGCTCAGAAAATGTTCATGTAAAACCATTACTAGGTTTTATTTAATAACCTCCTAACCCCCTCTCTCTCTCCTCCTCCTCCCCTGTGTTCCTCTAATGCCTTTTACAGCTCTTGCTGCACAGCGTGAAGCCTTAGAGCTGTATTCATCAATGACTCACACCCTTGCTTAGGGGCCAATTTTCATGGAAGCTATACAGGAAAATCTTGAAATGCACCTATCTCATGCAGGGCACAAGATGATTTCTCTATTCATTACTATTCCAAAAGGACTTGTTGCCCTTTGGAAATGTTCAGATATTACTTACATTTGTGTGTGCATGCATACGTGTGCAGAGCTAACTTGCCTTTAGATTTGAGTGTTCTAAAAATAAAAATGTATTGTTATTATCATTGACACTAGTCAGCTGAAAGGTAACTGAGGACCTGCTTACACTGAGAGGAAGCAGGCAAATGCAAAAGAAAAAGCAGCACTATTCTTTAGATGAGCAAATCCTACAGACTCAAGCACAAAACTTGTTAAAAATGACCCTTTTGTTTGATGCTATGATTAGCAGCCTTCTGAGGAATTTGGGAGTAAAGCAAAGGACTTACTCTGAGAAACCAAACTGTACTTTTGCCTCTAGAAGTTATTCTTGTAGGTCAAGGTTATAGTACATTTCTAAAACACTAGAAGAAAACATGTTCCTTTCCCTTAAGACATCATGTGTTAGGCCAAGCTTTTAACTTTGCAGGGGAGATGGAGATAAAATCATACAAATTATTAGCCAAAATGACCTTTCTGTTTAAGACCTATCTGACAGGAAGGAAGTCTTTACTGCAAAACTGTCATAGTATAATTACATTCAGAGGGGTTGCTAATTATATCCAGAACATTTTTGAGGAAGAGACTAGACTGAGACCTGCTGCTCAGCATAAAGCAGTTTTATTTACGCATGCAGAATGTAGCTTACATCCCCACAAGATTAAACTAATTACAACATTTCACTGTAAATTGTTGTAAAAATTGTGTCATGCAATGATGAATCAGTACTGCTAGAAAAAAGAGGCTAAAATATACTTTTGTTTTTCATAATTTTTATAAATTAGACATTTCAAATCATAATTATAAAAAGAGCATTCTCTTTTTCAAACAGAATGGAAAAATCTCTTTCTGCAGATCAGGCCTGTGCAGTGAGATTAATTTCCACCTTCAGTCTGCTCAGGTGGGATCCTCAGTAGTGTGTTAAAGATCAGACTCATTTTTCCCCTTTTTGTGGATAGTGGTTTGTCTAAGTAAGTTCAGGTAACATAACTTTTTGCTTGGCAGATCAGTTTTTTCCACGTTGTCATGGTTTAACCCCATCAGCCACTTGCTCACCCCTCCTCCCACAAGGAGGAGAATGGAAAAGAAACCTCATGGGTTGAGATAAAAATAGTTTAATAGGATTTTAAATATATATATATATTGCATATGTGGCATTTTTTATATTTATATATATATATACACACACATATATAAACCATGATGCACAAATGCAACTGCTTACCACTTGCAGAAGGAAAAGAACCACCAATCCGATGCCCAGTCTGTTTCTGGGAAGAAATCCCACCTCCCAGCTCGCTTCCCCAGCTATATCCAGGGCATGATGCTCTATGGCAGGGAACATCCTTTGGGCCAGCCTGGACCTGCTGTCCTGGCTGTGCTCTCCCAGCTTCTTGGGCACCTGGCAGGGTGTGAGAAGCTGAAAAGTCCTTGACTTTGCACAGACACTACAACTACCCAGCAACAACTGAAAACATCAGTGTGTTATCAGCATTATGCTCATACTAAATCCAAACTCAGAACTACACCAGCTACTGGAAAAAAAAATTAACTAGCTCAGCCAAAACCAGGACACTTGTTAACATGGCCTAACAAGAGAGCACTGTCTTAAAAGAGTGCGTAGAATTGCCAAGCTCCACATCTATGTGACACATAAGAGGAAAATCCGTGATCCTATCAAGTCCAAAACATAGGCAATGAGTCCCATGAAGGGAGGAGCATGATCCTTGGTCATGGTGATGATGAAGCAGAGGCACAAAGAGGTTGAGTGACTTGCCTCAGATTGCCCATAATCACAGAATCAGAGTTGTAGGGGTTGGAAGGAACCTCAAGAGATCATGGGGTCCAACCCCCCTGCCAAAGCAGCTCCCCAGCTCATACTGCACAAATAGGCGTCCAGACGAGTCTTGAATATCTCCAGAGAAGGAGACTCCAATATATGAAGTAGTAACTAGTAGTAGTAGTAACTCCAATAATATGAAGTAGGAGATGAGAAGTTTTTACTTGCATTTTGTCTTCAGACACAACCTAAGTGGAAGTAATTCGTATCTTGTTTACATGGCGTAGCCTGTATCTAGTCCTTCATATCTGCGGTCTATACGTGCTATGAAGAACATCTAAGGATTGTAAGTGTACTCTCAAGTAGCATTCCACAGTTAAACTAATTGCCAGGCCAAGCAAGGGACCACAGAAAATGGGTGAATAATTTGATCCAAAATGGATTTATACTCTACCAACACAGCCTGAAATCGTCTAATGCTTTTGGATTTGACTGTGAGCTGTTCATTGTTGTTTGAGCCTGTTCTTTCTATTACCATATTTGCTCTGGATATCATTTCTGTGTACTTTATCTTTGAATAAAAGGCCGTATCTTTACCATATTTCCAGGGAGTAGGTGGTAGGAGCATACAGAATTTACTGCTGTAGACCAAAACATGGCAGACAAAGGTAGCGCATTACCGAGTTCTTGCCCTCAATCATGCAGAAGGCTCTCTATGCTCCTGTGAGCAGTGTTATATATGTGGCTACACTGTAATGGGAGAGAGGTTAACAGCAAACCAAGACATTTTCTGTAGCAAGAGCAGAGGGATTCTTCTCTAAGCAATTACCTTTTATGTAATAAACAATGTCAGTGGTCAGTAGAGGGAATTTTCTTAGCCTCATCCCCTTCCATTTAACTTAAAATGGAAATGCCATTACTTTGCCTTGCAGGTTGGTGGACTGTGGAGCGTGGCCATATGTGGTGGCATGTTACATTGGACTGCCAGCAGAAGTGTTACTACAGTAGCCTTTGTCTATCCTTTCCTTGAATAAAACACAGTAAACCAATAAAATGTGTGCTAGAGCTTCAGCCATGTTAGGTGCTTTTGGCAGACATGGTACTGGCATGCTGCAGTCTCTTTGGAATACATCGTGCATTGCTTTTTATTACAGATTCTATTGGCCTAAAAAACTTTTCAGTGAGTTCTCCTGTATTTTTAGCTTCTATTGACTCCAAAAGTCCAGCTTTAATTGCTAATGGATGCTTTCCAAAATCATTTTTTTTTTCATAAAGGACACATATAACCTGTTATAATTATCTATCTGCTGGCAATGCACATAGCTTGTGCTTTGACTAACACTTCAAGGAGGGGAATGTTTGATAAGAGAGAAATGCTAAAAGCCATGATACATCCTTAAGTTAATTTGGAATTTAAAGATTACAACAGCATATGTGTCTTTCTACATGCAAGCCATGACTTTCAGTGAATATGATTTTCCTTATGGATGTGGTAAGATTTTTGGGACAGAACAACCACACAGCTGAATTTTCCATAGCTGAATAGGCCCCAGCTCAGTTACTGGATACAGGAAAGAGCTTTAAGGCACCATGCTTGTAGTTTTCTTTGTGTTACATATAAACAGTTTCTGTCTGCTGTTCTTTCTAGGAAAAGTGCAACTACTGGGATCCCTTTCCTGACCATCAGTTTTCCTGTGCCTTCTTTCTAACTCCAGAAATACACTGACTTGAAGAGTTACACTCCAAAAAAAAAGAAAAAATGAGGCACAAAATTTGAGATAAAGTTAGACCTACTTAGTATCACCAAATATTATTTGCAAAAGAAGCAGAAATTGCAAATTAATTATTTTTATATTGTTTTTTGTCACTTCCTTTATAAACAGTGTAATCAAAAAGCAAGGGCAATGCAATGGGAGGCCAGTCGCCTTATAGTTCGAGGAAGCTGATCAAAGAGAGGAACCTTAACCTGACCTTAGTCACAGCCATTCCCAATGGCTTCTTCTGTTCCCCACCTGTGTCTCTGAATCCTCAGTGCTTGAATCCTTCTGCTTTATAAATTCCTGTGTCTGCAATAAGTTTCTTAATTTTCTTCCTCGTTTTGGTAGTTCTGAGGGAATTGAACAGTCGTCAATGGTTTATTTCTTAGCAGTTCTGGGTTTTGTGGAAGGAAATTGGCCTTCCTCCTGCGGGCATACATGGAGCCAGAGGATGCCCCAGAGTTGTCAAGGCAACAGCTTTTGCTTGGGGAGCAGCAGAAGAGAAAGTGACAGAAACATCCTCCAGAGAACCAAGGTCTTTTGTTGTATGTCATGCAAACGTGTGTGGTCCCTTTACTGCAAACAATATCTATTTACAGGGTAGTGAAAGTCGAAGTTGCTCACAGCGCAACATAATGAGATAGAGATTATGCTTCTGACAAAAACATTCTAACATACACACAGATATATAATTACAGGCCCAAATTTGGCTTCTCTTCAATGTGTTTGTTCTGCAGTGCAAAGACTTTACGTGGTCTTGTTAAAATACTGGCATAAATCAAATATATTTGACCTTTTGGAAGGGAAAGGGAGCTTGGCTTTAGATTTTTAGATAGGTTCTAGGTTTTAGAACTTTTAGATACAGAACTTTCTACTTTATATTGCCACTGTTCAATTCTCCAGAAGAAGGGTGTCTGGACTACTGACTGGATTCTCATGGTGATATTGAGTGCCTTCATTAGGAGATTTGCTTCTCATGCTGGACAACTTTTAAATACAGTGAACTAGATTCTTTAGTTGGAGCAGAGCACATAGCTTACCTGAACCAACACACCGATGCGAAATTGCATCTGGCTGTGGACTGTGGGCTGCATGAAATCAATATGGAAAATGCCATTGCAAGGCTGCTAGAAATACATATAAATACACATTTCTACAGAGCCATCAAAAAACAGAGGTGAGGCAGGATCAGATGGTCCTAAGGCATGTTGCTGGGTTTAGTATTTGGTATGCAGTGTTACCATCTTCATGCAACAGTTGATGCCTCTGAAGTGTGTATTTGCTGTCATGTTACTGTTGTATGTATAGTAAAATACTATATAGGACATAGCATAATCTTGTTTGATATTGTGATCCTGTAATTTTCTTTTAAAAGCTTAACCTTGTAAATACTGTAAAGTTATATTAGCAGTTGCAGTAAGCTGTTTAAGATTTATGTGCAGCAGCATTATTTCTAGGCAGTGACCTTGATACCTTGCACTTACAGTTAAGTTGAGATATTTTTCTGTTACTTTGTGTCTTTATTTTCTTGGCCTTGGTTAAAACAAACCAAACACTGATGTCTGATTTACAAAAGAACTGCCAAACTTTTTCAAACTGTGACACATGTAGATTTTAGATCTATTTTAACAGTCTAATTTCATGTAGTCATTTATGTCACTGGGGAATGAGTAAGATCCACCTACAGACAGAAAACGTTGCCCATGAATTAGGCTCTTTGAAGCGCATTTCATTGCAGTATCAGTCATTGCAGCATAAGGTTCTGAGCCCAGGAGTACAGATGAAAATAAATACAGTCCCTTCAAAAGGTAGAATATTTGAATTTAGGCTGCAACATAGACAGTGGCATGAAATTATTTCTCCTGACAGGTCAGCTGAAGTATCAGAAATGCTGTTTCTAATCCCTTCCGTGTAATATGGCATGGGGACACAGATACATATCAACCATAAAGAGAAACAGCACAGCTTTTCAGACAGACTCCACAGGCTGCCTATAATTCAACCCCCTTCTCCAGCCTCTCCACCCACTGGTTGAGTCTCTTGTTGCCCTTCCAACACCTAATGCACTCCTGACACAATAGAGGGAGGGCAGGAGCAGTGTGGTGAAAAATTAGACACCACAGACAAAAACTTGACAGACTGTCTTTCTCCCGGTGTAACAATATGAACTGGCCAAGTGAAAAATAATGGCCATTATCCTGTCTCACTGAGTGACTTAAATGACTTACAGCCACATGCAGAGAAAGTTCTTTGGACTATTTCCATGGGGTTTTTTTATTTAATTTGCATGATAAAATGTACAAGGTAGGTTTTTACAGTTTAAGCAGCTTCATTTTTCTCTGACCCTTGTGTAAAATAAGAAAAACTTCACTGAACTCATTGGACTAACTTCATTATCACATGGGTGTTGGGACAGCACTTTCACAGTCCTTAACCAACTTTCCAGTTGTTGATTCTCTGTGCTCATGAAAAGCTCCTATTGAGAGCTTTCCCCAAGACAGATTTCCAGGCATGCTGGGCACTCAGCAAGCCCTGTACTTCAGCCTGCTCAGGAAAGATGCCTCTTTATGAACATTACAAGTGTTGGAAAGGTCATAATTTGAGTCAAGATCCAGGAATCTCATGCTCCCAAACAGCTTCTATATTGGAAACAATCTGAAAAATGTAGGTATTCTAATAGTACAATGAGGTATCAACTTCATGAATGCTGCCTCAGGTTCACTTCAGTGTTTCTCTTTGACATTCCAGGCTAGTCCTTATGTTTTTCTCTTTCTCACCTTGTCAGAAATCCTGTCTTTGACTTGAGATACTTTTCCCTCTGAAAGTTTCACTAAAATTGGTAAACCTCTGTGAAAAGTTTCAATTCTGAGAAGAACAGTTCTCTTAAAGAATTCCCAGCAAGTTCTTTAAAATACTTGTGGCAAAAGCAACTGTTCTCTGTTTCCATGTCCAGTTACTCCTGCTAATTCAAAAGCATAGCCGTGGACCTGAGAAGAGTGGCTGTATGAGCAGAAGCAGCCAGAGTCTAAATGTAAGAGGAGAGGAGAGGGAGAGAGAGCTATGTAGTACCCTAACTGTTATATCACATGGGAATTTGAGCCACAAAACTTGGCTATCCCCTATTGTGTGCTACAGCTTCTGTAACCTGACCTGACCAATAAATCCTTTAATTACTTACAATTGGAGCAGTACTTTTATACATGTACAAAAGCCAGGAGAAGACTGCTCGTACCTATTCAACCAGTTGCTACAAGTGTGTGTGCAGCTCTTAGAAAGCACACTTGGAGCAGCCTTGAGCATGATGTGCTTTCTGAGCTTTTCATCTGCTGTCCATGCTAACTGCTGTCTGGAGTGCCTATAGACAATATGTGCATGTCATGGAACATGCTAAGGCATGCATGTACTTGATCATTAGGCTTCTCGGGGTGTGGCTGAAGCCATACTTACATGAATAGCATGTTTGGTCTTGACAGCACGTTGAAAGATGACTTGAAAGGCAATAGAAGATGCTGTTTGTCTTTTATTTATAAATAATGTAGATAAGGTACTGTAAATAACAGCAAGCAAAAAAATTCAGATTGTTTCCAGTGCAACATACCACAAACTGCTTTCTTCCCTTTACAGTGCAAATGTATTTCGTAATCTCTTCCCATTTATTTTTTCTGATGGAAGCAAAATCTTACCTCAGAATTACCAGTATTTCATATGTTCATGTGTCCAGCAGCACCCTCCTTTTCTTTTTTAATTTGGGGTTAGACAGAGCAAAGTGTTTTCTCAAATTTTATTTTAAAAAGCCTTATCGCTTCCTGGTTGTTATTATCAAAAAAAACACATTGTATTTAGTCTGCTGGCATGGAAGTGAAATAAATCCAAAAATCTGCTGCAATGAATACAAATCTATGAAAGTTAAGAACTTGAATTCCAGTGAAGCAGTTCTGAATCCATATTTACTATGCATTAGAAACTTGAATTTAGTTTATAGTAAAAGCATATTTTCATGAATTACTACTTGCAGAAAATCAAATAATAATGTGTGCTCTTTTTCCTTTTTTCACCTTTGTTCCAATGTGCTAAAATCATATTTTTTGCAGCGTAGCACTCTGTTGATGAAGCCTGTAGTACATGACAATATGACTGAAATTCATTATCAAGCAAATAGTGTAGTGAACTTTGCAGCAAATCATCACAAAGTAATCTTGCTTTTCTTTCTGGTCTTACTCTAAATGTGATTTGCACTCTTATGGAAAGAGGACCTTGTGCTGGTTTTGGTGTTACATACAAATGGTTTTGCTTTGTAAAATTTCCATTATGCCTGTTTACATTTAGTAGCAGTGTTATTGATTCAAGCTGTACTGATGTGAAAGTAGAAGTCTTTAACACTAAGCCCCTTCAAAGTTTCTCATAAATTTGTGGCATTTTGCCAGCACTGCTCACAAAACAGTGTAGAGCTGCTAGAAAGAAATGCTCCAGCTGCAGGAGTAAGTGGAGCCAAAAAGTAACGTCCAAATAGAAATTAGCCAGTTCATGATTTTGCTTTGATTATCAGATGTTTGCCATGTGACTGCAGTATTAGAGAATACAAGAGAGGAGAAAGTGGACGGTGTGATGCTTAGCTTAAAACTAACCCAAGAGCTCATAGCTCAGCAATAGATACACACAAACAGCTATTGGCTTTATCCACTTGGTTGAGAGATTCCTTGTTTTATTATGATATGAATTATAGCAAACTGTGTCCCCATGCAAAGGTTTGCTTTGGTGTCTCAATTCTTCAAACGCTGAAAGACTGTGGAAACAGAGCAAGGTATGCTCCAGATTAGTAGTACAGATTACTCTGTTTTGTTTGGTAATTTGTCTCTATCAAGAGCCTAACTGTGTCCCGGACTATAATGATGTTAGTAAATTGTAGAGACTACTAATCTCGATTCTAAAGGTTGCAGAATTATATTCATATCTGGTTTTAGCATTGGCTTTCGTTTGATGTAACTTCCTCCAATACAGTGCACTTGAAGAAGCTTTTTTCAGCTTCTCTTAGTTATGAATCATTTGAGACATTACAAAATGCATGGAATTGAAAGGACACTTTTGAGTTTTCAAGTCGTAACCCTTTATCATCTCTGTCACCCATTTTATGTAATGCAAAGCTCCATGTAAAAACCTCCTTATGATTTTTGTTCTTATTAACCTCCCAGGATAGCCGACGCAAACTCTTGGTGCTCTAGGGACTAAAAGTCTTAAACTTATTCAGGATCTGTTTATAGCTACTTACTCTGACAACAGAAATACTGCATGATGCATGCCATAGAATTTCTAAATTAATTTGGGTAAATTACTTAATATCTTATGTTTGACTGGTACCCCAAAGCAGGAGTCCTTTCCCTCCATCCTCTCTGACCTGGCCACACTTTTGTCTCACCTGCTGTTTCAGGTAATTGTCAATTCCTTTGCTGATCTATATCAGTAACTTGGTCTGGCAATAGTTTTGAGAGGATCGTTTTACACTGGAGTAGTGAACTAAAACAGCTCAGCAAACGGGCTAAGAAGCACACAGAGAGGAGAACAGAGGCAGGGCCTGGCACTGACATTTCTAGTGGAGGTTGCTGTGGAATTAGAGCCATTATTCTAGTTGGATAAAGCTACATTAGCACTTCCTTTTCCTACAATTTTTCCATATTATCTGTTTAGTTTGTAAGCTCTCCAGATCAAAAGACTGTATCTTTTACTGAATTGCACATTCAGATACCATGACAGTAGTGGTACAAGATCACAACAGGAGCAGCATGCTTTTTTGATTGCTTATCTTCCATGACACTTTTCGGGTTGTGCTGCAAACATCCAGCTTTACTGAAAACACGTTATATTCTCTGCTGATTATATTTCAGCTTCTTATTGATGATATAATGTGGAATTTTAATTAGGCGACATTGATGTTTTGTAGTGATGCTTCCGAGAAGCCAAAGTTTCATTAGCCCTGTAAATGCCCGGCTTTTATTGCAACGTGAAGTTTTTTCACTGGTGAACCTCCCTGACCTACTTGGTAGTCATAAGAGCAATTAGTTTTGAGTGCTTTTTTCTCTATTAACCACAGAAGTGTGTGATACAGGTTTACATCACAGCATAGGATTTTAATGTAAGAGAAAATGCTGCCACCTATTCGTTTGGAATCTGGACATAAAGAAGTATATTTTATAATAGGTACTTTCATGTGAAAGAAAATATTTTAACATTTTTAACAGTCTCTGAATGTACTGTCTCTACCCTTCACTGTAATATTTTGCATACGCCTGGTATTTCTAGGTCTGTTTCTCACAGCAGCGTTGAGAAAATTTCATGCTTTCACATTTTTCAGCTGTAATACTATTTACTTGGAAGAGAAATTAATATCCTCTCATATTCTGCCAGGTCCCTCTCTAGACTTCCACACTGAGGTAGTTTTATTTGATCCTTTTATGCCAAAGATTAAATTTCCTTGTGTTGTATGGTGAGATACCAGTGCTTATATTCAGGGAATAATCTTGTGGAATGGTCTGTGTTCAAAATTATTTGCACCCAAATCCAAAATGCCAGTAGCTTTTGTTTCAGTAACAGAACACCTGATTGGCTCTCATGCTTACAGAGAAAGCCCCTTTCCCAACACTTTCGTACGTTCTCCATCTTCCATTATGGGGCAAATCCTTCAGCTCTTAGGAAAATTTAGTAGTCAAGAATATGAATATTTCAGAAATTAATGAATAAACTCACATTGAGTCAATGGATGGAGAGGAATAGACTGAGGAGATGGGAATGTTCATGGGGTTTAGGGTCTATTAGTTTGAACAGCGCTTAACATTTTTCTTCCATAACTATGCAATTCAGCAATTCTTGACTTTCTGAAATGTTCATTTAATTTAACATATAAATGCTTTAGGTGTTTCAGAGCCTGAGCCCACTGTCTATGTTCAGACAAATATCCACTGTCTCAAATGAGGAATTTCACATTCTAAGAGGTTCCCTTGTGATAGGAGTTTTGCCTGAAGACGGGAAGCTGGATCAGTCCCACATGTTGTAGAGACTTAAAATGAGGAATTAATATGCAGTAGAGCTATGACAGTGGCTTTAATTCTACTCACATTAATTTTCACTGTTATTATTAATTAAACCCTGAAAATCAGGGATTTAATGGAAACTCTGACAGACCTTTAATTATAGCATTTCAACAGTCTTATAGTATAGGATGTCCTCTACTAGTGCACAGGACACTCTGTACTTGAGAGGGTGCAGAAAGAAGTCATAATTTTTGGTGTTCTTTATGTTCAGAAAATTTTTTAATTCATGACAGCCTTTTTACTCAGTGTAGTCTGCTGCATCCAGTTAAGTTATATACAGTGAACACTTCAATTTCTGTTCTTAAGAAGAATTCGGAAACAGTTTTGGGTTGGTTTTTTTCTTGCAGTTGCTCATTATTGTTCAACATTATCTGTCATTGTTTTAGGAGAATGTGTTTCATATTTCTCACAAGGTTTTTATTCAGCATATTGCATTATGCTCACAGATACGTCTACAACTTGCTCACATTGCAAACTTCTGGCAGGACCTGTTTTTCTCACTTTGTCTAATATCTATCATAGTGGGGTCCTGACCAGAATTCCTATGTGCACCTATAATATAAGCCATAAATTACAATAACTCATCACAGGAATTGTATCACTGTGTCTAAAGCCTTTGCCGTATGTCTGTTCCATTATGGCCTCAGGATGAACTGCTTGGGCCTTGACTGCATAGGGTAAGAGTTATGTCAAAATCTAGGGTGTGATTTTCAGATACTGAATTGTCCGGTGGGATAGGAAACTGCAGGGAACAAATAGATATTGTGGGCAGCAGTGTTCTGCAGTGATTAGTACATTGCATTTCAATTTATTCAAGCTTAAAACCATGTAATACACATGCCTAAGTTTGAAGCACAGTATAACACCTTACCTGCCGATTTCTACAATTTCATCACAAATTTTGCAACATGTACTTTCCATTAAAGAACATTCCTGGGTTCATGTGAATTTATGATAATGAGAATTGTCATTGAAAGGTGGAGGGAGGTGGACACAAAGTTTTAACTTTGGAGACTATGAAGGAAGCACAGTCTAAAAGTCTCAGAGCCAAAGATAAAGTACTTGTAGCTCTTAAGAACATTTATGGCTGAAACAATGAATGATTTTGGAGAAGCTGAGTAATGAGTTTTTAAATGTTTTTGATATTGGCAAAAAGTAGTGTTTAATCAGTTAGCCACCTGTCTTTGCACAAGGCATATTTAACATCCCATTTTTATAGAGCAATATGTAGGAATGTGGATTATTGAATAGAACCGCTCTTCACAATACCAATTTACCATGGAGCATCAGGAAGCATTCTTATAAGTTAAAATCTTCTGGGTTACTTTAGGGAAGAAAAACACATGAGTTCCTGCAGTCAGAAGTTGCTCTCTGTGTTACCAGTTCCAAGCACTCTGGTTGCTTTTTTCCACGTCATTACCCTGAGTGAGGCAGAAGTTGCTGACAGGAGTAAAGCTTAAATGGTCACATTTCTTTTTGTATCTGCCCACGGAAGTGGGCCCGTGCTCATTCTCCACAGACAGTACTTCTGGTGGCTGTGTGAGCTTCTTCACTGTGGGAGGAAGAGGACACTGGCCTCCCTTGGTAGCAGGTAGCTGTTAGATTTTCTGGGCTCTAATGTGAAACAACAGCTTGAGAGCTGACCAGCATTGTATATCTCTAGTTCCCTCTGACACTGCAATATGAAATAAAAAAATACCTATGGCAAATGATATATAAATGTGCATTTTATGTTAATTTGGTAAAAAACTCTTCCAAAATAATTGCTTCAAGTCGTTAGGAAAGCTGATTTAGTCTAAGAACAGCAGAGACTTCTTAGCAGTGCCAGCATTGATTGGCTGGGTTTAGTAAAGCACTGTGGATGTCAGCTATGAACAAAATTGTTGTTAGCATTAGAAAATTGCCTGCTGTGTGGATGGGCTTAATGCACTCTTAGATGGTATGGATGCAAATTTAATGGGCTTGAAAATAGAGAGATTGAGCCTGAAACCTGTAGGGCATGTCCTTGGCCCAAACTAACCCTCACCACTTCTAATCAGGAGTCAATCTACTGAGGTGGAAGGCATTAAACCAGTAGCTGATTAAAATCAGGACCCAGTTACTTCAAGGGGAGCTTTGACTGGGCAGGTGACCATACTGGTATTTTGATTTTTTTATATATGTATCCTTTTCAAGGAGCAGAGTTGCTGTCAGTTTAAATGCACACAAAATACAAACCCAAAGTGTTAAAATGACATTTAGAACTAGCATAACAATCCAGACAATATTAAAAGAATGCAATTTGAGGTGTCCTTCCTCACACAGTAATGGGATTGCCACTGCTGCTCAGCACATCACAAGAAAGTTTTATCTTAGAAGAGCAAAATAATATCATTAACAGAAAATTAAACTTAAAGTCACCATGAACTATGGACTTAAAAGACCCTCAAGAAATGAAAACCAATTGTCTGTTGGAAAACCAGGAGGTCAAGTAGTCATTGACCAACCAAAAGCTGCACCGATTGCTGAAACGTACAGTACTTTCAAATCCAATTAACTGTTTCAAGCAGACAGTCCTCATTTTCTCTTTCATCAGGAAGGGAAATTTGCAATCATATATTCCAATGAAAGTTAAGTTGTTTTGATCTGATAATTGTCAGATGTATTTATCTTAATTTGTAAGTTTCTAATGCTAAAGCTCCAAGCTGTTCAGATATAACAGAAGTACTGGGAAATGAGGTACAAAATGCTGGAATTCAAATTAACCAATAAATATATTTTAATATATATCAGCAGGACTCTAGAGGATTCCATTAATGTTGAAAAATAGAAAGGATTTAGGTTAATTTGGTAAGAAGGCAGGTCAGAACGTTTACAACAGTGGCATAGAATTGTATAGAGATGCAAAATTTTTCAAGAGAGCAGAATTTTTTCAAAAACGCTGACTCTAGCTGTCACAGCCCTGCCTTGGTTAAATCCAGTGGAGAGATATGAGGACTTTCTAATTTGCTTTCCCTCTATTTTAATAATAGCTGTGCATAAGTAATTTATGAAAGGCCAACCAGGCAGTGGGCAACAGAAAATTAAACTCATTTTATCTGAAAGCAGGTGGATTTCTATATATCATTAGCATGCATAGAATTCTCACAATGTTATTTCTCATACTGATGGAATGTAACCAAATAATATATGAGTTTTTTGCTTATGCACGAGTGAAATTTTTAGATAAAAGTGCCAGCCCCAATGGCAATTTTCTGCAAAACGAAAACTAATTCTGCGAAGCTTCTTATTACTGGGAAGCCTCATTTGGCTTGCATTAGAGACTGACATAAGTGACTTTAGGATTTTACTAACAGATTAGATGAGATGTGCTATATGCAGTAATATCATTAGAGAATGTAGCAGCGGAAGCAGAAGAGTTTGTGGCACTTAAGGACACTGGCTCAAGTAAATTGTTTTCATTTATGACAGGCTTTTAAATTATTTCCTCCCCCCCCCCCCCCCGATGCAAGTATGTTTTAGCTTTAGGTTTCCCTCACCTTTCCCCAAGATTTAAAAAAGCTTCTGCCTAAATTGTTTCACCCACTGATACTAAATCTATTGTATATACCTGCCTTATCGCCTGCATCGCCTCGAGAGAGGCGAGATCTTTATGAAGAAAACAGCCTTAAAACTAAATAAATGTACTGGCAATGTTATTCTAGTCTAAGTTAGGAGAGAGAAGCAAACCAGGTATTTCTCTACTCGCTGTATTTTCAGTAGTCATTAACAGAAATATATTTGTGATCTATGTACACATTGTTCAAGCATATTTTAAAACAGAAACAGACCATTTCAAATATCTAAATGGAGTTTTCATTTTCTTACCTCATAAAACTCTGTTACGAGTTCTTTAATTATGATACCCCAAGGTACATCCTGCTGCATACGGCCTTTTTCCACTCTTAGATCTTGCTTAAAAATAAGTGGTATTTGCCACACAGTCTTTTTCTCTGAGGCAAGGAGAAGGAATACAAGACGGTGCTAAATCCATATTCCATACAATACTATGTAATGTTCTACAATGAGGATAAAGGAAGGGCCAGGTGGTTTGTCTCAAAACCATTTTATTTTATTTTTTAATTCAAGAAGCAACAGTGACAGCTACCAGGAGTTAGCAGGAACTACTCCTTCAGTGGCTTGTGTTAGTCTGTATTGATTCTTCATAGTTGGGAAGGTATTTTGTTCACATTTGAATTTCAAAAAGGAGGGAAGATATGACTGTGTTGTTGGGACCAATAGCACTGACCCAAGTCATATGACACAGATAGTGGTCCTTTGTAACCCTGACCCATGTGAGGTGCCTGTGTCCAGCTGTTCTTCAGCTGCTTATTCAGTTGCTTATATCAGCACTCATGTATGTCACACTTACATGACTTTTTTATATTACATGAGTTTTTTCTTGGTTTACTCTGATAGCAAAGTTTATATTGTCCTCCATATTCAGTACATTTACAGAACTATCTTGACTACTAAAGGCCCTAAGAAATAGGAGAATAAAATCCTCAGGTAAACTCCATGGGTATGAATGTAGAATGATTATGTTTACTTCAGCGAAGCTAATCCGGGTATATAATGCTCTACTTCAAAAGCAGAGTTTGGCCCAGTGTAACCAATATTGAAAACAGACTTGATATTAAAGAGAACTGTAAGTTCTCTTCTCAGGTGAAAATGCTGGTCTCAGCCATACTAAGGCAAGTGCAAAATAGTTCTGCTGAAGTCAATAGATTTCCTTCAGACTTTTCTCAGCATAAATAAGGACAGAATTTGGCTCTGTTGTGACATGGATTTATATAATGTATTAAATAATGATTAGAATTCAAATGGTAACATTTAAGTAGGTAGATTGGAAGGCTCTCTGCACGCTCCAGTTCATAAAGTCCTTCCCTGTTGCAATCACTTGTGAGAAAAGAGAAGAAATAACTGAAGAAATTGAAAAAATCTGAAACTTCTGTACTGAGGTGCACTGCCACTTGGGCACCATCTGCTGGGATCTGGCTCCGTGCAGCACAGACTTGTAGGATCATAGAACTGTGTAGGGTGGGAAAGGCCTTTAAGATCAAGTCCAACCATTAACCCAGCACTGCCAAGTCCACCAGTGAACCATATCCCTGAACACCATATGGGTGCATGCTCCATAAACATGGGAGAGCTGAAATACAAGGACAGGTTTATGTTCTTATTCCAGATCAGCTCTTCTGCCTTCTCTTGTACCTAGCTCTCTGCCAAATGATCTGACTAGTGCTAATTTTTATATGATGCTAACACCTAGCATAGAAACTTAGGACAAGATTATCTGGAGCATCTTAGACCACTAAATCTGTTCTTCCAGTCACATAATTCTGGTCAAAAATGTCTCACATTCCATCTTAAAACAAGTTATGTTCTCAGCCCTCACATTGTCATAGAAAGCTGATCTGAGACCTCCTTACAGGAAAAATTTTCATGGCAAACCAAATGTAACAGCACAGTTCCTGTGCTGTCTTCTGTAGCTTAATTAACTGATCTCCTCCTTTGTTTTAAATCCAATATTAGTTATAGAAGACCTGCATAGTAAACCTGGAGCTCTGCCCTCCTATTCCATAGTCTGCCCAGATATCTCCTGAGTCTTCTGGCATTATCCAGTTGTCTATACAAACAAGAAACTCTTAGAAAACCCAGTTCAGCTTCTTCAGTACTAGGAAATGATTTTTCCTATGCAATATTCCCATTTATGTTTGATGCCTAACAGATATAACAAGCTCTAGCATTTAGTGCCTTAACCATAACTGGGGTAGCCATAAGTACTTAAGTTGACTATAACAGTGATTAGAACATAGACAAAAGATGGAAGTGAGAACAGAGAAGGAGATAATATGGTAGAAGAACATTAGAATATTTTTTTGTTGTAAATGGACTAAAAGGTGGTATACCTTTTTCTCATTTTTTTTATATTTTATTTCCTACTTAGAACAATAAAGTCAAAATGGGCACATGAGTATGGCTTTATTTTTCCACCATTTTCTCTTAAATATACAGTATTTGAAGGTATTCAACCATCTGCTTTGTATTTGCAGCCAGCAATCAAAAAGTATTTTCACTGTATTATTAAAAACTGAAAAATAAATACAGTATTTTTAATCTTAAGCGTTTTAAAAATGGAAGGAGATACTTTCCAGTGTCAGTAAGTCTAGCTCTAAGTTGCTTGTGTTGACATACTGCTGAAGGCTAAAAACAGCTTATACAGATTTTATTTGTTTATAGGGCAAATTAGAAAATGTTCCACCAAAATAAGTAATGACAATTTTTGTCTACATAAATGTGCATGTAAATGTAATGATGTTTGTTGTCATTTCAACATGACTACCATTATTGAAATAGAAGAGCCAGTACTAATTCTTGCTGTCATCTTTCTTAAAAAATGAAAATAAGGCATTTAAAGAAGCGTCAAGGTTTTCAGTGTTGATCATTCATCTCCTGCATGCTCTTAGAATAATACCCTCAGCAAAACAGACAGACAAAAGCTAACTAGAGTTCTGCTTTAATCTCTTTAAGAAACATACATTTGAAGATATTTTCCAACTTCAGAGAGTTCTGAAACTCAGTGAGACCTTAATGAATTAGATGTGAGGTTTTTTCCTTTTTGTGAGGGTTCTACAACCTGGGCACAGGGTAAGAACCTGAAAAAGTTTGCCTTTATTCTCCTCAGCCAAAGGAAACACTTCTCTTTTTTAATTTAATACTTAGAGGTTACAAACTGTGCTGTCATGAGGTCTTGTGGTGCCCAGTGAGGCTATCCACAGGATAACTGATAGCAACATTTAGGCCAAGAACCCCTCACCATTGAGCTTATATGTGATTTGAACATAGCAGTGTTTTTTTTTCAAACTCCTGGGAAGTGTGAGTTCCTCTCCTCCCCAGCCAGCAATGGTTCTGCACTTACTGATGGCAATTATGTGCACTTCCTTTCATGCTCTAGAGAAATTCAGTTAAGAAAAACTGAGCATGTGGCAACTGCTACTATTTAAAACTTTTCAGAAGCTTCATTTTTTTATTTTTGCCATGATTCCTACACTGCCACCAGCCACTCAACTTGGGCTGGTAAGCCCTGGCACTGGCTGCTATACAGAGATGCTGTCCTCTTGGTGAGAATGTCTTTGTGGTTCCCTCTGCTTCGGCAGATGGCTGTAGCTTGACCAGGATGGAACTGAAAGTATCATTCCTAGATAACAATGGCTATTTTAAGTAGGTTTATGGCAGAATAGATTTAAGAATTGAGAAATCCTGAATTCCAGTCTTGCTTTTTCCACCCAAGTGGCATGTGAACCCAAGTGGGAATGTCACCTGTTTAAACTTTTTAAAGGAATGTCCAATTTTTTGTGCCTCATTAGCCATTCCTTTTAACAGCCTGTATGTTCACATGCCTTGAAAATAACTTCAGCTTAAAACTGTGAACATACAAAGTCTTTGAAAACAGATACCTCACATGTTCAGAAAGCAATAGCTAGCTTTAAACCATCTTATATTCTCTGTGCCCCAGTTTCCCCCAGTTCTAGCAGGATGAGCTGGAACCTGTGCTGTGAGGGTAAGAGAATAAATCAGAAGTTATTAATTTCTGTGCAGTACTTTGAATATGTGAATGATACTAATTATGACTGTGTGGTTTTCCATTCTGAGGGCTCACAAGTTGTTGGGCAATGGGACAGGCAGAAGTCCCTGTATCACCCTATGTCACAACTGCAGTGACTCTGTGCTGCAATATAGGGGCTGCCTCCTTCCAGTGACTTTCTGGAGCTGCTGAGAGGGGTCAGGGACACAAGGCTGTTTAATTTGTGGAGTAGAAAGGTGGAAAATGAAAGGCTGAAGCTGTAGGTGCACCTGAATCCAGGAGCTCCAAGCAAGATTCTGCTAGGTTAATCCAACAGACCTTCGGCTAACTAAAACACACATCTCTCAGAGAGAGGAAACACAAAACCAGCAAGCTACACAATATTATTGGACTGTTTGGGGGAAATAACTCTTACCTAGGTCCTAGACATAGCTCTGATCATAAAACTCAGGAAAATATTAGACAACTTTTCTTCTTCATTTGTAAATTGATTGAATCCCTAGATACTGCTTTAATTATTCATGCTCCCGATGCGGTGTTTTGTGCAGCAGTTTCTGAGAAGCCAGCCCCACGCTTCGCTCGCCGACTGGTACTGTCATCAGAAACTTGCCCACCATCTTTCGTCTTATGTAAATTTAATTCCAAACACACCACTTCATGCTTTATTATCTCACAACAGCAATTGCATTTGGCCCTTTGATTCATCTGTGGAGAATGCATTATGAAGCAAAGCATAAATATCATAAAATGGTTAGTTCATGGGGCTTCTAATTTCAGGAACATCACAAAATGCTAATTCGTAGTCTTCATACTAGCACAATAAATATATTTCAGGGGATGTCGTGAGGGTAAATCCCTGTGCTCGTCCTTCACTTGGAAAATGCTGCGGCTTAAAGAAACTTAAAAGCTCTAATAAAACTTACAGCAAACCAACTTGCTGTTAGTCTACACTTCAGTGTATTCTGAGTTTTTTTAAAAAGTAAAGAGCCTTAAAAATAGTCTAGGGTGGGAACTAAAGTAATGAAAGAACAGGTTATATTTTCTTCTCTTGTACCTGCCGTATATTAAGGGGTGCAGCTGTTTTCCCATAGGTGTAGTTCATCTAAAACTGTTGTGAAGATGCATATTCAAGGTCATTTGTTAATTATAGTGGTCCTGAACAACAGAAAAAACAACAAAATATAACCATGCATGGGTCTAGAAAGAGAAAACCCAGTCCATCTGTCATAGCCATAGGCATCTGTGTGCAGTTTCAAGTGGGGAGTGTATGGCACAGGAGGGAAATCTGAGCTGGGAGAGAAGATTGTATATTGAGTGGACAAAATATGAAATACCCTGTTTACAAACCCCACTCTTGTTAAGGATGGAGGAGGTGCACAGTGCCTTTTTTGCTTTATGACACGTGTGAAAACTTCACCCACAGATGTTGCTACATCAATTTGTTCTTTTTTTCAAGTGTAATTCATTTTGAAGATTCATGAACTAGGCAAACACATAGATTTATTTTGGCTTATATTTAACCCCATAAATAGCAGAAAAAGTTTAAACAAAATTTCACAACTATTAGATGCAAGTGTGGGATGAGCCTGTGTGGAAGAACAAGAGGACTGAGACAGACTGAAAAGCTGGATAGGCTGTCTCTAGGCAGCTCTAGCCTGCCCGACCAGCATTTAACAGCAGATCAATAGGTCTTAGTGCCTTGTTGGAATTTATGAAGCAATCTTTGCAGAAATAATTTCCTTTTCAGCAGTTATCAGCCCAAATCACAGAATACTGTTTTTCAAATTTCTGACATATATGCCTTTAATTCTCTTTTTTTCCCATATTTTAAAAAATATGGGTTGAGTTGTTCAGAGTTCTTTGTATCTTTTCAGCAGCAATGTGAGGTCATTTCTGAGATGACAGAAAGCCCTGTGTATATTGAACAGCTCAGTACCAGCCAAGTGAATGTGCGTACTTAACAGAAGGACTGAGTCACTGAGGCTCCTGGCTGCTGCCCTACAGTGCTCTGCAAGAGCATCCTTTAGAGCAGCCCCAACATGACACACTCCTTAGGTGTCCTTGGGTGTAGTCTTGTGAGCTGTGTGGGCAGGGTGTGAATAATCTGGGCACACATGAGAATTTAGGTCTCATAAACTAAGGAGTTTGTATTTTGGTTCTGTCATTTGTCTCTGTAGATGGTAGGCAATTTGGGGCCTAAAGATGGTGCAGAAACAACAAAGGATTTGTTAGCTTCTTCTTTTCTTGTCCATTAACTATAAAACTTTTACAAAATCAGGATTAAGTCATCATGTTACACAATAAAATGTCAGGTATCCTTATCGTGCTTTCCATGTCTGCTAAGTAGCACAGCAAGTTTAACCTATGATGTTTGTATGGAAGTGGTCCTTTCAGGAAAAAAAAAAAAAAGCAGGAACCTGCTTAGTTTACATTTCTGGTAATCTAAATCTGAAGGAACTGCTTTTACCCATAATTTCCAACAATATAGCCAGCATTGTTTTCCAGCTTGTGCTAAGAGTTACTTGAAAAGTCATGAAGTTACATTGACAGCTGGTGCAAATTCAACCTACTTGTCCTAGGATGCAGAGATGTTACTGAGGATGTAGTTTGTTGTCTCTCAACACAGCTCATGCAGCAGGACCAGTGTACTCATCAGCAGGCATTCTAATAAAGCATATACTCCTGCTCTCCTGCAGCCAGGTATAGTTATATAGGTATGTAAAAATAACAGATACTCCAATTTTTTTGTTTTATTTTCTTATTATTTTTAAGTTGGGAGGATAACAGTAGGAATAGGGGCGAAACAGGATCCCCCTCCTAGTGCAGGCAGTGTCTGTTTGGGTTTTTTTTACTTTGGTTCATGCTTGCCTAGGATCAGAACATTTCTTTGTGTAAATGTGGCAACCTGGAGTTTTTTACTGGCTATCAAAACTGTTGAGTTTGTGATTTTATTCTTTGCAAATCATCATCATTATTTACTCTTAGATGAATAATTTAGATATGTTACTTTTACGAAGACTGGAAGGAAAATTGAGTCTGTATCTCCAATGCCAGCAGAGAGTTTGTAAATTGTATTAGGATGGAGTTTCTAAAATCCGGTCAGTGCTGTAGATTATTTTATATATGAATGGAAAGGAGTAAAGTATATTTATTGCAAGGTGAATTTAAATTTTCAAACCTGCAGGTAAACTGTAACTTCTTAATATTTGTAACAGTGCATTGCTAGGAAAACAAACTCTTGCTCAGCCTGTGTTTTTATATTTTCTTTAATTTTGGATATTACAAACAACATAGGCATGGAAAGCTGTAATAGCCCATGATTTCTAATATTGGGTAAGGCACAAATATAAAATATACTTGAAGCTCAGCTCTAAGTAGATTATAAACATTTAATATAGAATGTTATCATAATATTCAGAGCACCAAATTGCAGACTTCTGTCACCCACTTTCAGGCATGCTTCTGAAGATCATAGTTAATTCTGCTGATTTATGGTAATGCTGTAGCACTATCATATGCAGCATCAGAAACCACTAACAAGCTTAGTATAAGCTTGGACTGAAATGGTTTGAGGTTTAAATTTCTGTAACGATTATAAACTAGAGGGAGTGAAATCCCACTTCAGCAAAAAAATAAAAGTGTCTTGTTACAATTCAATATTGCATCTTCTCTCTCCCCCTCTCATTCCAACCCCCCCTTATTTTCTCGTCTCTCTTTAGCTTCTCTGAGGAGCCATATTTGAGAAAAGTAATTTTAAATTGTGACTGGCATTTTTAAATTTAAAAATAATCCTTTTTGTATGGTAATGTGCTTTATAATTAGGAGACACAATGTTAGCATTTATTGGAAGTAGAAAAAAAAGCTAGGCTGAAAAGTATGAAAATCAAGTAGATTTTTTTTTGCCCATTTCATTTGAAATGATAGCTATTTATAAAACAAATCTGATGACTCTGCCAACCCTTTCTGTAAACAATTTAATAACATATGTCATATTTGACTGTCTCGGGGGTACTGTGGACTGCAATTACCATAAAGTCTGTTTCCAAATTCCCTCTGAACTTAGGGTTAGTATGAAGCCCATGAAGGTGTGCAAAGAGAAAACATTATGAACCAGAACTTTAAAGGATGTAAATCACAGTGCTGTCACTGCATAATGAAATCAAAGGAAGTACAGTAACTTAGAGTTGTTGAGAATCTTCCCTTGCACGGTTCGCTTTGTGAACTGGGCATTTGTCTCTCCTGTGTCTTTGAGGGCTGTGCTCAGTAGCTGGTTTTGGTAAATGGCCAACACTATACTGCAATTAAAGAAGTTTAGGAATCTTGTCATTGGTTCAGGCAACATAATGCCATTTTCAAATCACAGATCTTCTACTCCTACAAGCAAAAATCCTTTTTTTTTCTCTCTAGACTTATGAAAATGTAAAAATTACCCAAGATTTTGAGAGGTTTTTAAATTTTTAATTTCTGAGCATTGAATTTCATAGCAACAATCCAAGTATCAAATCTTAAAGAAAGCTGTTTTGCTGTTTTACAAAGTTATCTGTTTGGGCAGGCCTTCCCTCCCACCTCCCCAGTGCTGTCATTCATCAAAATTTAGGTCAAGCAAAACAATGCAAGGAAAAAAAGCTACATTTTTATTTTTTTTTTAACTTTGCAATACTGAACTGATCCTTCTAGCTTGGTGCAACATGCTTGATTTCGTAGAGTTCTGTTACTTGTTTCCCATCTATTACTAAACAAATGTCGAAGCATCAATGAAAACTATTGTAGTGGGCCAAACTGAGGTATACCTGTTGACTTCAATAGACTGAAGGTTTTTAAGTCAAGAAAAAAAATTGCTGTCAGTTCTTTGTAATTTATTGAAGCTGATCCACATCTTGTGGTCCCAGCACCCGGCTTGTATGAGTTCAAGAAGCATCTCGAATATGCACTCAGTCACATGCTCTAATTTAGCTGGCCCTGTGTAGAGCCAGGAGTTAGATTTGATGGTCCCTGCCAACTCAGGAGCTTCTATGATTCTATGATTCTGTGACTGTTTGCAGTAATCCTAATTGTACCTCCATATGGTCTTTTTCATCCCAGATGCTTAAAAATAGGAATTGTACTTAAAACTCTTTATCATTTTCACTAGGACTTTTTCTCAAGTATGTTTTGTAGATCTGTCATCTGAATCCAACAGCATCAGGATGTCATACAGTAGTTGATTGTATGGCAATGAGTTTTACCTTCATTGTGGAGAAACTGGTGTTGCCACCAAACACATCATATGAACAGTGTCCACACAGAATCAGGGGTTCACATATTTCAGCACATCTCCCATTTAAAGGAGCACAGGGAATCTGTTGCCTTTGTGTTGGAAAGCTGAGAAAGAGAATCAGGTCTTCTGGGATCTGAACCTGTGTCTATAAGGTGTTCACCTGTTCTGCATCTTCTACCAAAGCTACTGATGTGGGCAATGGTCAAAGTTTTTTATTCTAAAAATGGATCTAACTGGTTCTGTTTCCTTTTCTCCATCAACCTAGCAGAGATCTGAAAAGGAAGCCACCCGGTTCTGTAAGATTTGGGAGGGCACATCATCCGGTGTTGAAATACCGGCTCCACATGCTACAGCTTTCTTTTCAGGATGTCACTCTCCCGCCTCCACACTCACCACCAAACAAACATCGAAATCGACTACTGTTCTCCCCATGCACTCCATTTTCTTCCAATCTGAGAGCCATT
This sequence comes from Laterallus jamaicensis coturniculus, assembly GCA_022605575.1. Lineage (NCBI taxonomy): Eukaryota > Metazoa > Chordata > Aves > Gruiformes > Rallidae > Laterallus > Laterallus jamaicensis. The sequence goes on from JAKCOX010000015.1 coordinate 15,158,006, forward strand.
TGTGTGTATAATTGAAAATTAGCAGTGCAGCTGTTTGAAGAGAGTAATTTATCACAGCACATTGTTCGCTCCTGACACTTTAGACCTGGCTCTAACAAGGCAGTGGTTGCTGGGGGTTGAGCTGCAGAAAGTGATTCGGCTGTAATGCTGCGTTTCCCCTGCTTTGTTGCTAATTGTAGCCTCTTTTTCTCCATTGAATTGGGAGTTGAGTAAAAGAGCTTGTTTGCTCTGTGCGACGAGGCTGCCAGGGCCGCTTGGGCTATTATCACAAGATACTCTTGATCTTTTGAAAAGCAGGAAATAGAATTTTTCTCCAACAGGGAAAGTAATTTGCGATGCGTCCATTAGTTCTTCATTAAAGCAAGATTAAATTGCACGGCAAATCACATCTGTGTTTGGATGATTAAAGGGTGGCATTTTAGAGGCCAAAACTAATTACTAGCCAAAATGAATGGGAGTGAAAAAACAGTCATGTTTTTACATTAGATAGTGTGGCTTGTAATTAGATTCAAGCTAATTCCACTATTTCTTCTCATTTAATGAGATGAGCCTGTCCTCATCTTTTTCTAGGCCATGCTAACAGCCCCAAATGTATAATTTTGATAATACTGAGAGTTTACTTTATTGAAATTTCTTAGCTACCTGCCACAAGTGACTGTTCTGTCTAGTGGTGCTTCATTATACATCAACACAAGCTACTGTGCATGGCCCAAGCAAGCATCTCAAGCAATCTCTGTACATTTATATGTATGTATATTTACAGAACTCTGAATTTGTGTGTCTGTATATACACACAAATACATAACGCCCAAAATATGTCTATATATTTTTGTTAAATAAATACAGGAAGGCTTGAAAGAGTATTGAAGGAAAGGAATATAAGTCTTTGCATATCTGGAAAGTACAAATCTCCCTGGAAAACTCCTTTAATTATGGAGAGTTGTGAAGGTAGTTGTTTTTCAGGCATGAGAATAAGGAGGTATATAAGTGCATCAAGTGGGGAATGATTGAAATAGCACAGTTATTTCCTACATTTTAAAAAAATGAGGTTCTGCCAGTTGCTATTTAAGCAAGAACTCTCAATAGACACTTGTAAATGATAGCTGATTCCAAATGACCTAGTAATTCATTAACTTTAGGGTATACTACTAAGATCAAAAATTCCTATATCTATTAAAGAAATACTGCTAATGAAATCTGGTGCTATTCTCTTCTTGGGTTCCTATATTCAGAAGAAAGAAGGTGTAAAGGGCCACAAATTTGACTAATATGAGGCTCACAGGGCAGGTGTTGTCACTTGCTGCTAGTCCATGGGGATCCTCTGGTAAACAGTAGTATGGAGGTATGTTACCTGTTCCATAAAATTTCATTGCAGTTACTCCCTGAGGCTGACATAGACATGGCCAAGGATCTGTTCACAAACCTCCAACGAAACATGGTACTGGGTAGTGTAGAGTGGTAGGTAGCTGGCCTGAGGCAGAGGCTACTCTACAGATATGTCTCTGATCCTTCAATTTCCAAAGGGATTACTGGAATTTGGGAATACATCTGTAGTTAATTCTTTAAAACTGGAATACTTCTCACTTCTGTGCTCCCAGCTCTACACCCAGTAGAACACTCAGGAAAAATCTTTGAGGAAATCAGGCTCTGAGAGGGTTGTATAGAACAAACGGAAGAGCCTGACAGAAATCTCACAGTCAGGAAAAGGGACACCTTGAGAAGTTATAATTTACATGCCTATTCTGCAAACCATTACTGGCTGTTGTTTTTTTTCATTATAATTTTAATACCTTTAATATAAGTGTACAACCAGGCAATTGCTTAGACTTTATTTAGTACCCTCTTTTGAACATTCATTTGATGAATAAGTGGAGTGTATATTTTCTTTCTCTTCCAATTCCCCAAGTGTGTTTTAGAGATCACCAACACCATTCTAAGGGGAATTTGCCATTTCTGTATCTGCCCTATCCTTACTATTCCCTAAACATTTGCTATTGGCCACTATCAGGAGACAGAACTAAAAAATAAACCTTTGATTCAGTCCAGGATGGCAATTCTTACATTCTCAGTACATTCTGCTGGACTCGTCACTGCAGGTTGCTCCAAGTATATGGCGACCGGCAGAGAGCAACACGCAATTTGATATGAATTTTAGGTGAAGCCATTTTATTAGGTGAAATCACCCAGATTCTATACCTTTACTACTGCCAATGTGGCAAGCTAAAAAACACACTGTTCACACCATATCGATTGGTTAGTGATTATAATGAGTTCTGATAAACCTATCTTATAGCTAAACATCCTTAGTTTACCTTTAATACCTAAAAGTATCCGCACACCTGCTGGTTTGACCCTCTTGTTACGGTTGGTTCCTAACATGTTCCGTTACTCCCAAATACCTTCCCATAACTGCTTCTTGGTTTAGGGTAGCCTGTACCCCTATCAGCAAGGCCGCTGTGTTTTGCTGTGATTATTAGGATCCTCTCAGCATGAGGAACTTTTCCTGTCTCATGGGAACAGAAGAATATTGTCAGGGCCTATGTCTTGGGTGAAGAGAACTAGGCCGCTGGCAGGCCTGCTGTCTTCCCCAACACAAGTACACCCTCATGGAGGGCTTCTGAAAATGCCATAAACTAATTTATAATGCATATGTGTATGTAGACCTGTACTTCGGTAAAACAATTTCTCATTTGGGCAATATCAAACAATTCCCACTCCCTGCAGTGTTCTCCTTGTCTCAGTAATTTACTACAGCATTTTTGCTAACTTTTCTTTCAATGCCTTACTGTCTTCTATGGAACTTAGGACAATCACCATCATGGTCCACTCAGAATTCCACTGAATTCTTTTTGCTAGATCATTGGTTTATACCCACTATAGCAAATTTCCATTGAAGACAATATTTGTATATAAGAGCCATGAAACTGCCTCCTGTGGCAGAATACCATCAGGGCGATTAAGCTCACTTCTGATTAATTTTTAGAGATTTGTGGTTTCTTCTAGAGAAGTGCTAATGTAATCCACAATTGCAAGTTTCATCTAAATTTATTCTTGACATGATGAAACCAAACTGTGAAAATAAGGCAGCAGTCCTAGCAAAGCAAAAGGTAAGCCTCTTGACTGCAAAATTGCAATTTTTTTTTAATCTGATAAGGATGTGGTTTTGGTGACTCAAGCCTCTACAGTGTATTATTTATCTCTGGATATCAGTTTCTGACTAATGGACATGAAACTTGTAGCTTGCTTTTAAGGATTATTTCCTGTCAATGTAATAACCAGGAGTTGCACATGGGGCAATTAAAAACAATATTTCAAAGTTATACTACAATTTTTTTACATATATAACATGATTAATGCTTACTCTACATTGCATCCTATCAAACTCATATTAATGTTTCTGCTGCAATCCACATATGTAATAAAGCAGCTGAAAAGCATGGTAGTTTGAGTGTTTTGCCTAAATGACTTTTCCTTACCTTTATCAGTTTTAGGGACTCATGCCATTGCACCTGCATTTGAATTCTACTAATTATAGGGAACCTTGCTTGCTAAAACAATAAGAGAAATGTGTCCATTTATCATTGCTTGTAGCTAGAAGAACTATGACTGACGTTCCTGCAGATATTCTGGCAAGCTAAAAGGCTTCTTACAGCTCATGGGAGTGGCTAAGAATTCATCTGAAGACAGAAGAGTCCTATTTTGTTCAAAAGACAGTTTTTATTTTCTAAATAGGGAATTGCAGATCTCAAAACTTTTTTGAGCCCTCTGCTGACCTTGAACGCTCCCTAAAATATCAGTACCAAAGTCTGCAATAAAAAAGCCTTAAATTCTGCTTTAAAACCACCTATAGACCCTTTTGCTTTCTACAATATTTTTTTACAACAGTAAATGGAACCAGGGTCGTGCAGTTTTCTAAATAATATACTTAAAAATGAATGATCTGCTGATTCTGAAGAAGTTATTTTTGGCTGTGGCAGTGGTTCCAAGTGTTTTCTACCAAGTATCCCCCCCAGTACTAATTGGTCTACATTTTGTTTGGTCATTTCTAGAATCCCTGTGGCTGGTCTATCAAAGTGGTAGCCTTTCAGATGAGTTAGAAGCATTCCCACTAATTTTTTTCATCTTTCTGGATGAGTAGTAAGCAATAACTCTTGGGCTGAATCATCCAAGTCTATGCATGCAAATAAGTTGTCCAAACACCTTCCCTACAGGGAGCTTGAAAGCCCAAGATAGGATAAAATAAAGATCATAATTTTTTTATCCATAAACAGAGTACCTATAAAAAGTCACAATTAGTTTTGAGACCTAAAGAAATAGTAAAAAGAGCAGATTATCTTCCTTCTCCATATATATAAAGGTCAATCATTCATATTATTGTTTGCCAAATGTCATTGCATTTGAGGACTTTATAGTCTAGGAAAGATACAACAGGAAACAGATGACATCTAGCAGACAAAGAATGGAAAGAGAAATATATGCATGACTACTAGATTACTAGATTTTTGCAAAGCATTATCAATTCACACAGTTATCACACTTCTAATGGTGGGAGATAACAAACAGATACGTTGGTAACAGTGACTTCTTCATCTTCCTGAACTATATCCTAAGTATTTGTAGGATTGTGTCTGTAGGATGGCTAGAATGTTTCATCAGAAGTCAAGAAATACTAGGGAGAAAGTAAGCTGTGAAGTGGAATTTGTAAGCAAAGAGGACAGGTTTATGGCCTGCAGCTGAAGGAAAGGCTTTCTGGGAAAGATACCATGAGATGTAGGAAGAAGGTAGAATAAATTATGAGGCCAGCAGCTTTAGGAAGATAGTGTCAAGATTTAGCTGGAAGCCAGCACGGCTATCCAGCTAGTGCTTGCTTTCATATGTGAAATCTCAGAAGTAAAATTTATTTGAAAGAGAATAATTTATCTAAGCCATGATCTTGCATTTGGTGGAGATGTTATAATTTTAAAAGTTGATCAGATCTTCTAGTAACAAGTTCTGTACTATGACAAGTAATATTCAGGTCACACTTCTCCTTTGAAGTTTTAATGGCCACTACAATTTTATGTTAGTCACTCACTTATGTTTGAAGTAAGCGTGCAAAGCCTTAGCTGTCTCCATTTGTCTATAACTACTTTAGAAGCTTCTGAAGGCACTGAGCTCATAAAACTGCAGGCTTCAAAGAGCTTATTCAAAGATTCCATTCTGCTGCTGCCATTTATCAAAGGGGCACTTTTAAAATATATATCTCTTTATAATAAAATGTTTTTTAAAATATAAACCTGCCAGTGGGGATGATTGAAACAAAATCTCCATTGGCTTCAATGGCAGCAGAACTGAATTCCATAGTTTTAAAGATAACAATTTATATTTCTAAAATAATGTTATATTAAAGTAAGTTGCTAATACACAGAATCAGAATTCTTTCCCCTCCCCCTTCTTTTTTTCTCTCTATCCAAATTTTTTGGAACTTCAGTGTGAGTTTAGCCTTGAGCTTTAAGTAAAATTTTAAATTTAACCTCATAATATTGGAAAATTATTGTCTCTCCTAAAAATAACAGAAACTCACTGTTTCATCCTATTGGGCAGATGCAAACCCGAAGAGTAGGTGGAATCTTAAAGCTAGATCATAATTTATTTAAAAAAATAGAATCCTGTAGTTTATCAGTTGCATTATAGATCTTTCAGACATCTACTAAATGATGCTGGATACATCCCACAGCATCAAATTATTTTATATCCCCTTAAACATGAAGAGTTATATTTACCTGTACCACATTCATAGTGGCACACTCCCTTGTCCAATCCAGTCAGCTCCCAGAACAGCAGCACACTTCCCATTGACTTTACTGTTTATTAGATCAGCCCCTTAACTTCTATAAAGAATCGTGGCCAGGGGTGGAATGGCAGTGGATGTCTATGTAATTAATATGATAGCAACGAGCAATGGTTTTAGAAATGCATCTGTATAGTTATAAGGTGCACCTAGTCCTTCCTTATTCCAACGGCTTGGTCGCTTGTTTTGTTTGCTTCAACAGTGGACATCATAACATCACAATCTGTTGCCATGGAAATGAGTGTGATTTTGCCAATTCAGCTTTGTGTTTTCACAATGAAATCAGACAGGAAAAAAAGGAACGGGCAGTGGGGAAAATGCCCTTGTTTAAGGACAAAACCAATTTGATTCTAAGGTCAGACCTAAACCCTTTGTGTTCGGTGGGTTAACTCCCCATACGAGCACCTTCAGAAGTTACTCCTTTCCCGTTGCTACTGGCTTCCCTGGTCGCTTTGGGAAGGGAATGCCACATCAAGTCTGCCCGAACACTGCTTATCAGAGTGGCCTAATTCAAGCCTCTGAAGAGCTAAATAATGGTAAAATTATCAAAATGATATTGTAATCATTGGGAAATAGCCATCCAAACACAGGCCTTGAATGAATTGTCTACAATTTCACTGCTGTGCTTTATCTACCAACTCAAGAGCCTGCATTTTGGGGATGTTCTGTTGATTCACACTTTGGCTACATTTTCAAATTGGCTGGCATCACCATCCCAGAAAAATAATTTCATTTTTGGTATTCTGGAGTAATTCCCCCATGTAAGTAGTTTCTTTCCAATTACAAGTTGTTTTGTTCTGACTGTATTGGATAACAATAATTTTTTAAATAAATTTATTATTTTAGAAAAAAAATCCCTAAAAAAATATATTGGAATACCTAAATGATAGGAATCTGGTAGATCCCCTGTTTAGACAAAACTTCAGAATCTGTAATTTTTTAAGTATTGTGTCAAGCATTTTTTTTTCTGAAGTAGCAGGATCTCTTTACTTTGAACTCCTGGCTATTCCTGGAATACACAGCACTTTTTGGGAGAGCATGACTCTTTTAGTGGCCTGCTTTAGCAGGAATGCAGTTGCCAATCAATAAAAATTAGCAGTGATGCTATTTGATAAATGTATATCCTTCATGGTCTCCATAGTTCAGTTCCAAACTATGAGGGTAAATTATGGACTTGCTTGTACAAAATTCTATTTTCACCTTGGCAGAACCATCAACATGGTGATATAGCCCTGCACCTAATGTTTTAGGCTGGACTTGAATTCAATAAGAGTTTAGTTTTGCCTGGACATGGAGTCAACTGATTCTTTTTTGTTGGCTGAACAAAACTAAATTCCCTTATAGTCTTGCCTTTGTAATAATTTTGATAAAGTACTGCAACTACAGACCTTTTTGACCATACTTTTAATTTGTTTAATTTTTTACTTCTTTTTTGAACCTCAGGATAGCTGGAACATAGAACTGGAAGGTGTCCCCTAGTTGACTGAGTCCAGTCCACCATAATTGTAGGTAACCATAAATAGAGGTCACAGAACTGCTGAAGTGGACAAACCTAGACACACACTAAGACTCTGTATAGTACAGTTGAGGCATTTAGTTCAAAATCCAAAGTCTTCACTACTACAATAAACCAGGAAAGGCATTCTTTTGGGGAATTAGATCTACAGAGAGCTTTGTTTTTCAAGTGGAACTTAATCACCAAAATTTCCTCAGATCTCCTCAGATGCTCATGCAGTTGCCTAACATTGGAGACCTGTATCTCATAGCTGTTCACACTTTAATTTCTCTAAATGCCTGAAGTTCTGCCTGAAGTTCAGCCTAGGCATGATGCTGCCTCACAGGTATGCACACAGGCTGTTCCTCCAGTGGAGTTTAGACATTTCTGGTGCCAGTGAAAGGATGGATGGTTGTGATTCTTTTGTTCAGTGACTACATTTCAACCCACTGCAGCAAACAATGTCTTTGTTGAGGATCAACCATAGGATAAAGTACTCAAGTGATCTCAGGGGTGGGACCTGGAAGGTTTTTTTTCCCTGTACAGTGGTTTTTAAAGGGAATGTATTTCAAGACTCCTTTGATCCACAACATTACTTGGCAAAAATACTTTATAAAAAACCTCTTGAATAATATCATTGAGCATTATGGTTCAGACCTATGTAATGAATCTATATAATGTGAGCCTGATTAGACCAAATGTTTATGGTAAAAAGATAAATAGGCCAAAGCAATTATTGGAGTAAATTAACTGAGTATTTTAAGAGCTATTGAAAAAGTCTTTCCAAATGACAGTGGTAGGAAACGGTTACACTCTTGAACTGCGTTCATTAGAAATATAAACCTTAGCACAGCTAGAAAAAACATGGTTAGCAAAAGGTTAAAAAGAAGGAAAAATTGGTTTTCAAAAAGTAGGACAGCTGTAAAATATTTCAAAACTGCTCCATGAAAAGAGATGCAATAGTGTGTCTAGCTAAGCCGGCATAATTCTATTAAACCTCAGTTTACATTTTGCTGTGTCCATTTCAAACCCAAAGACAGGGATATGCACTGAAAAGCTTGTCTTTTTCCCATTTATAGCATTTGGTCTAATAAACTGTACTACATTTCTCTGCTTTCTATAATGCAAACATGCACCACTCAGGAAAAATAGTTAAGGTATAAGAGCAAACAGACATACATGAACAAACAGCTTGAGGACAAAGCTGTGATCACATTGGAGCAGTTCTCTCTGAGGCTCTAAATATATTTTTAAAGCAGGATTTTGTACCTGATTAGTTCCTGGATATAAATTTCAAAATAAATATTGGTATTCAGTGAAATTACTAGAGACATTATGAGCCTGACCCCTTACTGTCAAAAGCAAAAGCAATGCTTGTTTAATAATGTAAACAGAAAGGGAACTCTTACATCTGAGCCATTTTGAATCACATTACAAGAAGAGGAAAATAGCACTTGAAACTGCAACAGGAATCCCATGTGAATTTGGACTGAAGAGCAGGCTGTGGGATCAAACTATCAGCTGTATGCATTGGGTAGACCTTGTCTGCTGATCAGGATTCAAATGCTGCTCTTAAATCTCTTAAGCACTTTGTTCAGGTCTTTGTGTGCTTTTTGCAGAAGGTAACACATTGGTATGAATTCCATTGTGAACACCAAAAGGAAGTTAAGTGATTAAAATAATAGTTCCTGGATAAATTCAGACATCTACTAAGGTAACAATAAGCTCACAGTTGAAAAAACAAGAAGAGGATCCAAAGATAGTGACAGGTACCATGAGTGCATTTTGAAATGCAGCATTATTGTTGTATTTTTGAAAAGCCATTAGTTTGAGTAGGGCCACCTTAGCAAAGGGGTTCTGAAATGCTTTGTTCATTCGTTCCAGATTTTCTCTTTAGCTTTAACCCAGCCCAGAACTTGAAAGCCATGACTTGAATCTTCAGGGTTTTAAAAGAGAAATAAGTAATTATCTCTGGACTGTTTATCTGAAATAAAATTACTTAGTCCCAAGACAAACTGTACTACATGTAACAGGGACCAAATGTCAGAAAAGGATTAATGATACTAACTACACAGAAGTTGTATTCACCAACCAATTTGTCAGAGCACCAAAAGGAACAGTTGCATACAAGGTGAGCCTTTAAAAAGGACCATGGCATGCTGAGGTACCTAGGCAACCACCACTTCCATGTTCCACTCAGACTGAAGCTTGAGAACAGTATGACTGATACGCTACAAGGAGGACTGGCATGGGAAAAAAACCTTATGGAAGTTACAGAAACAAAGTATTGATTATTTTTTATGTCTAACAAAGCACAAAAAATCCTCAAGAAGCTTATATAGGATGAATCTTTCTACCAGATGATCACCCAGTGGTGCAATCTTCTGATCAATTCTAATTTTAAATATTGAGTTAGAATGGAATACGCTGAATAACAAAGGCTTGTCACAATTTGGCCAAGATGGGATTCCATGCAAGTTCAGAGATAATGACTTACAAGTTACAACTGCCTCATTTTTGTAATTCTCTGTCACATTAGTGGAAGTATAATACACCCTGGCTTTTATGGTCACGAGTACTAGATGAAAAATCGGCATAAATACCAGATAAATTGATTTAAAACAAACACAAAGTCTCAACAACAGAATATGCTTTTCTTATTAGAGTTACCAGAGATCTGAGACTTAAGAGGCCAATGGAAAAGAAAAATGTTGCCAGTACCTAACAAAAACAAGAGGTCCCAAAATGATTGTCACTGCAGACCAAACAAAACACAGTAACAAATGACCCCTATTTCAAACTGAAAAAAAAAAATAAAATATTTCAGACAGTGGCTGCTAACCCAGGAAGATAACAGATAGTCCATTCTCATAAAAGTCATGTATTATCATTCACCCTGGGTCAATTTTACGGGAAGAATCGAAGCTCCTTAGACAAAACTCACAATAGTCTACAAGGATATAGACAGTATGAGTGAGAGATTACAATAGCTACTGAAAGTAGTGATTATGTAGTTTACTTTTTTTTTTAAATCATTATTCAGATATAGCTGAGGTTAGGTGATAATAACCTATTGCCAAAGCTTTTGTTATGCCTTTAACAGAAAGGCTATTTCTAAGCTTGCATGGGATTATTTTTCTTGTATAATCTCATACAGCGATCATTATTCAGGGTGATGAATACTTCAGGAGAGACTGCTTTTTGGGCCTTTCCATACACTAAGCACTTTTTATATATGTCTGTCTAGCTTGCAAAGGTCCTATCCACCCACTTTCCCACTCTGTCAGATTTTCAGGAAAGCCCTGAAGCACCCCCCTCCTTCATTGTGTCGGACAATATGGGCGCCCTCCAAATACCTGAACATCACCAGCTCTTCATCCTTTGTACGTATTAGACCCTTGTGGCTCTTTCCACCAGACCTATCTTTCACACCATCATTAATTCTCTTATTCCTACAGTGAAAAGACAAGCAGAGATGAGATATTTTGTTGTTGCACTGCATGCTGTTAACAGCTTTCATCTGTAAACAATTCCATATTGTATTGAAGCTTCTGGTTCTGCCAGCTCTATATCTAAGCTTCACATATTCCCAGTTTAACTTTCTTTCTCATTTGATTCTGCTTAAATCTGTAAATACCTATGCATTTATGTCTAGGATGTTCTTTGAGAAACTCTGGAACTGATGAGATGTATTATTCAAAAGTTTCCCTGTTACAACCAAAAAGACAAATGACACCAACCTGAGAATAAAACCTTGCTTCATTTGGCTACCTGTGTGATCTGCAGCACTCTTCCTGGGGTGAGCTATTTGGAGGATATACAGAAGCATGTGTGACTTTCATGTTGCTATTAAGGTGAAGCCATTGTGACAAGAGCTGTGACTAGTTTTCATAAAGATAGTTTGAAAAGACAAAACCAGGACATCGGCTTTACTTCACAGGTAGGTGAAAGAAGGCAAGGGGCACAGCTAGAGGAACTAGGAACCAAGAACAGCCAGCTAGAGAAAGTTCTGTGATCAAAGCCCAAGAAAAGGTTTTTTTCATGAAATTTGCCATTAGAGATATTGAGGAGGCCTATGTATTAAATTCCTGAGTTTTGAGGGACTGTAATAGAGCTGTCAAACAAAGATATAGAAAGTGCTACTGTTTCCACTAGACATGACAAGCTAAGGATTCCCAACAAAGTAAGCTGTCGAGGCCACCTGAAGAGGGATAATGAAAGTGATTACATCAGCAAAGAGGAAGGAACAATCCAGGTAAAGAGTTGGTGCATGTTTGATCTTGGAGGGTTGCTGTTACCTCCAGTGCAGTCATCCAAAGCTGTCTAAAAATTAAATAGGCTAAAAGAACAAGAATGCCTAGGATTTCTTCCAGGAATTTCTGTAGTTACCTACTAGGCATCAAAGGAAACTTCTTTTGAACCTTCAAATATACAAGGAGGTCACATGCACTAGTGACTGCAGATTTGGTAACCTATTATTCACTATTTTCTTTTATTGATTGTTTTACAGTCCCCAAAGTACATGTGTTGCTTTCTGTGCCACAAAACACACACACACACACACACACAAAAAGATCTGTTTAATCTTGGGGTTTTTTACTGGAGCAATAGCAGATGTCTGTCATTGTTAATGACAATGACAGCCTATTTTTTTTCCCTATTAATTCTGTTTAGGGGGTCTCATAGGAATATTAAGTCCAATTTTTATGGTCAAGGATGTCCTGCAACCAGGAAGAAAAAATGTCAGGTTGCCCTGAGATATTTTCTTATTTAAAGATTACTTTTAAAAACCTAAAATTGCAACAAATTAATTAAACCACTTTGTTATTTTTTTAAAAGAGAACATTAGATGCAACACTTGGGTTAAGCTGTCGTTCAGGACAAAGAGACAAGCCAAAGCAATGAGAAAATTGTGGAAAAGTAAGATAGCACCAACAAATTTATACAGCCACTAATTAAATAGCTGTAGTTAGAAAAATAATATACTTGGTTTATAACTCTAGGTGGCAGCAGTGGAACAAAGTAGAGAAAAATGTATGATTATGATTATACTAGTTCACTGTTAATACAAAATCCATTAATTAAATAGTGCTGGTGGTGTTTCTTGACGCAATATTACTTTTATACTCTAGATGGCAGCAGCATCACAAAATACAGAAAAATGAGATTCATTGTATTCTTGCTGCCTCCAAATATGCAACCCCTCAAGTTTTTGGAGGCTAAAGTTGGAGAGGTCGAAATGCAGATTTCTTTCAGGCCCTTTCTCACCACAAAAGAAGAAAAATCCTGACAATGACTGTTAAATATCATGTGCAGTTAGAGGTAAATAACTTCTGAATTGTCTACGTTTAGCAGCCTTAGAACATTCTGGGTTTTTCTGGTGTGCAGAAAGCAGAAATGACAGCACCTCTCCAGCTGGGTATAGTATACTGAGCCTTAAAAACCTGTGCTGATGCATACCTGTCATGGATCTTGCTTTCCATGTTAGGAAAGATTTCGCAGAGGAAGGCAAGACTAGTAATCAGTTCATGTATTCAGTCTCTAAATTCAAAGTTTTTGTATCTTTCAGTTCACAAGGACTTCATATGCAGACACCTGGGTCAAACAACTCAATTGCAAAGAGGGTATTTGCTTTAGATTATACAAAGTTTTGGTAAAGACAATTCTGAATGTTGTTTGAACAGAACACCACAGGTGTAAGCTCAGCAGAAGGCTGAACTGGAGGTAGAACTGCATACTCTCAACTTCTCTGGTTTTTCCTCCCCTGGTGAAGATGTCACAACTGGAGGAAAAGCTCAAGAAGTCCAAGAATGCTTTCATATTCAAATCATTACCTGCTCTGAGAGGTTATGTAAAATCCTACATAGAATTATGTAAGCACAGCAAGTTTGTTGTTCAGATCATGGTGGGTGTCTACACCATGTAATTTTACAGCTCTTACAGCCAAAAGAGCAAGTGTGACAGGCAGCACGATGCATCACCAAGTGTAAACACTGAATATTAAGAGAAACTCAGGGTATGAAGAGATTGTCTCCAGTAAGGGGGAAAAATATAATGAATTGAGTTTATTGCTGAGATAGAGGATGGAGTTAAGGAAAATGGAGCTTTCTCCAGCTGGCTGGTATATTATCCTTGGTCTTGGAGGCTTCTTGAGTCTTAAGAAGAGTGTCACTTGACCCAGTTCTAGTTGTGTTAGGAGCACATTTTGTTAGAAGCAAATTGTTGCCCGTGTTGACCATGGTAGGGTCAGACTATGAAGGTGATTCCTTTGACATATTTTGGGATTGTGTGTTGTTCAAGGATACAAATCTCTACACTGAGTGAGATGACTCACTCTGATCTGTTAGTATGATCTATGAGTAGGATTATGTGAGAAAACAAACACTAATTAGGAGGCACATCAGTTTTTTCCTTAATCACTTAATATTCATTCACTGTGAAAAGGTTCTTGGTCTGTGCTGCTTACTGGTAAAAAGCAGATTTTTTATTAAATTACTTAGAATATTTGTATATTATTATGTTTTAAATTATTAAATCTCTCTAGGAAAAAAAAGTGAAAGCAGGAAACTAAAATTGAGTTGGTATCACCAGTACTAAGCTAAAGTGCAAGTTAAGGCAGTCCACTTACTGAGTGAATATTAACTGAAGTATTTCTCTATATAAACGTTCGTCTGCTATTGATATATCAGGTGTGAATTACATCACCAGGGCATCAGTTCCAAAGACTCACTGTAATCTCTAAAAAAGTCAGTATGAAGTCTTTGATTATAAACACAAATAATCTCATCTGCTGAATCTGTAACTTCTAAGTGGTTAATACTTTGATAGGGAAATTTAAAAAAAAACCCAAACCTTTAGCACCTGAACAGAATTTTCTGAGAAACATATGAAGGTCTCTGTTCAGTTCCTCTATGTTGGCTAATACCTTCCTTTTCTCAAAAGTAAGCTTAACAGGCTATTCTTTCAGACTTAAAAACTATTATGAAGTTTTCTGGCACTTTTCCCAGATCAATTCCAGTTGCCTGTAATGAGCAGGTCTAACTGCATTTTCAAATCATAAAATTAAATTCAAATATTTTTGACGTCTCTTACCAAGGAAAAGTAGATAAAGGAAAAATGAATATTGATGATTACAAGAAAATTGCAACTCTTCTGTTCTCTATTCTAACAGCATCCTGGAAGAATAGGTGAAGTAATCCAAGAACCAAGTGGTGATGGTGGTACTGTGCTTCACCACAAGCTTTCTTCACAGCACAAAAAGAAGCCCATGCACTGGGCTGCACAGGCTGCTCTCAAGCTCTGCAATTGGATGTGCTGAGGTTTCTAGTTTCTGGTGAACACCAGGTGCCTCTTGGACTGTGAAGCACACTACAAGCTTTATGTCTTTGGCAGTCCTGTATAACTTCAGGGCTGCAAACTAGTGATGTGTATGAGATCAGAGTTTCCTGCTTTCACTTCTTTTTCATTTGTCCTACAGATACAAGTAATTGCTGGGGACGCTGCTCCAGGGAGACAGTGATTCCATGGAAATTGGGGTTTTTTCCCTATTTCAGTGAGATTCTTGTTGAACTTAACACCGTGACATTAATTTTGCAAGATGTGTATCTGCACATTCTCTCTTTTACTCCCTCTATACTCTAGCCAGATTCACAGACAAAGCTGTTCTACTGATGGGATAAAAAAGCACAGTGAAAGGTGTTGTATACTCCACCTGGGTAACATCTGTCTGCTCCTTTTCTGCTTTGAATAGACTCTTTTAAGGCTTGTACAACTCTTGATAGAGATCCCATTAGCTGATGCCAGCTAATGTTGCCGATGGGATGAGGGCAAGGACTCTCGCTGCCTTCTCCATAGTAATATAAATTATATCTAGTAATAATAGTAGTGCTCTTTTCTGCTCACCATTTCATTTGTCCACTGAATAGCAGCTACACGCTACAAGAGACTCATCACCAGTGTTCATCGTTTTGCTTATTTCCTCTTCATTGCAATGACTTTGAGTATTTCTTCAGAGGGGAGTTCCTGTGCCTGAGACTGTAACATACTTACCTACTGTCTAACCTCCTATTTAGTTGTATGGAGCAAGGACTGAAGGTATGTTCTAGAAAGAGTATCTTCAAGTGGCGTAATGTTGTAGGAGGCATGATACAAAAAATCTATAGAATATGTTTTCTCTAGAGAGGAAAACATTAATCATGACACATTTTCTGCATGTGCCTGAGTGCCTGGCTAGCTGATACAATGCCACTTCACTGAAGTGGTCCTCTCAGCCTGTGTGGTACCATCGTTAGCCAGAGTGACATATATTGCTCCTTGCTTTGTAGACTACTATTATGATCAAGCATACACATCTTAATTTACTGAAATGAAACAATGACTGGGGATGCTGAAAAAGCACTGTCTGAGATTGTCACAGAATCCTTGCAGCAGAACCTGGCTTCTTTGACATGTTCTCCACCACTTTAAATATTTTTTTTCTTATGCTTTGTAGATCATTCCTGTGATTTCTACCACACAGAGGCCCCATTCACAGTCTCACACCATAGGCTACACTGAGTAACCATAAATCCTAAAAAAAAAATGATTCACCAACTTCATCTGCCTCTGGTGGACATTCTCTATTGTTAGTGCCTTGGAAGAGTCACTGGGAGCAGGGAAATTCTCCAACTAATATTTGATTAATAAAGAGATCTTTAATTAATTGCACATGAAAGTAATGTAGTGACTAGGACTTTTGTGCAGGTAATCTAAACTGTTCCCTGGTATAGATGATTATGACAGCATCTTTCATTAGAGGTCCATGACATAAAGGTTATTCATAATTATAAATCACTGTATCATGAAGTACCATTTGGATGAAAGCACCATGGTGAAACAAAAAATCTGTCATACTGATCAGCATAATGTCTTTGATAGAGCTATTCTGCTCATTTCAAGTCTCCTTCACCTGCTTTTTGCTGTTTCATGACAATGCAAATCAGAGATGTGCAGCCTTGGTCGCTGTGAGATGGATCTCAGCTTTACAAAGCCCTGTAACCTATACCCCCTCCTCCCATCTGCAGCTGCAATCTGTATGCCCTCTCCCAGCATCAGCTGTCATCCTCCTTCATACAGCAGTTGATTCCACCTTCACTGCCTCAGCAGGCAGCAGCTTCCCTGCCCTGTCTAACCAGCCCATCAGCCTTCAACCTCTACACACTGGCACAGGCAGCAGCCCCTTGCTCAACTCTTCGCGTAAGCGGCGATACACTTCTCTTCACCAGGCAACTTTCTTTTTCCCTGGAAGTCCCTGCTACCACACCTAATTTTCTGTATCTGTAGAAGACTCCTGCAGAAGGGAGGAAGAAGTAGGCAAAAGGTCTGGACAGGGACGAGGAAAGGCTGGAGCTAGGATGGAATTACCTTATGGGCCAATTTCAGCATAAGAGCAATCTGCTAGACCACAACAGACTGAATGTTTCAGATATAGCAAATGAACCTTGCCAGATGTACCCTGACAAAGGTGATGTTCTTCAGACCATGCTGTGCTAAACTTCAGAGCTTGGGTTCAGCATTTATGAACATTATGTCTTAGTGGCTTTTAAAAGCTTTTAAAAAAAGCTTTTCCTCAATGCACACAGGCAGCACTGAGTCACCCCAAACCCCATAAAATTCTGCAGATCTTACATTGAGGTGAGCATCAAAATTTTCATTGCTTAATAACCAACTTTGAGCAGTATGTTTTGAACTGAAGAGCTCAAACCTAGAAGGAAAAAAATCTCAGCATTTCATACTCAAAGCAACTTTGAAGCATGAACAAGCTGCACCAATAATGTTCTCAGCTGAGCTTGCAGATTCTTAGTTTGGTTTTGCTGATAACTAAGAAGTAAAAATTCAGCATAAGTCTTAATATAGATATCTCTCTGTCTGGCACCTGCAAGACTTTCCTCCAGTACTTTCACTGAACTCTGTAAACATCATTATTAGCAATGACTGATTCAGCAATATATACCTTGAACTCTGGAGCAGTGACTTGGCACATGAACCCCATAGAGCTTCAAGAGGTCTATAGTCCCTTACAGTTTACCAAGTCTTCTCTTAAAAGGCTACATGATTAAATGTCACCAGACTGTAATACCAGAATAATCAGAAAATTGAGGCTATCAAAGTAAGATTTCGTATTTGGTTTCTGATACTATTTCTATTCTGATAAGGGGATAAACAGAGGTTTGTTTTTTTCAAGAATAAGCAGACTCTTTCTTTAAGTTCAGTCTTATCTAAGCCTTCTACCCCATTTTTCTCTAGCTGATTTTTTCAGACCCAACCAGATGAGAGAGTGAGGCAGCAATTTCTTCTATTGTTTTGTCCTGTCGACAGAATTGTTTACTAGGTTCCATGTAATTATGTGTATACAAATGTATTGAATGAAGCCGGACAGATGATACGAGTTGAAATCTGAAAGGCAAAGGTCTCGACTGGAAGCGAAAGCCTAAAATATTATGCATACACAACATGATGAAACACTGGAAAACACAACCTCTGGCTAGTTTCAACTCAAAGAGTTATGGTGTCAGGTCTTTGGTTGCAGGTTTTCCAAACTCAGAAGAACAAAAGAAAACATCCTTTGCTTTAAACTGATTGAATTTTGTGCAGAGTCTTTGGCAGGCAGTGGTAATACATCTATTCTGCAGAGAAGAATACGTAGAAACTCAAGTATGATGTTTAATCTCATTATCAAAGAGAAGCCAAAGCTTTGATGTCAACAGGAGTCCTTCTGTGGACTTTGATATAAAATTAATTTCTGTAATCCTAATTATTTTTCCTCTGTCTTGATATCTTTTATTGCACCATGAAATGGTGTTTTCCTAGGAAAGAGCAGTTTTGTTTGGGATTTGCTTTTCTTTCTTTTTAAAAATTTTGTTTTGGTTGTACTGCAATTATTTGTTGTTAGTTGAGTTGCCAAGAAAAAAAATGAAATGCCTCTGTCCAGAGGGACAGTCAAGGATGTATGTGTCTTGTATGAGAGATGTAGGTGGCATATTGGCCTTATGATGGATGCAGAGGAATCAGGAGTGATAATTCATTCAAAATCCCCGTTTCTAATATTTTGATGCATTATGACAATATAATATTGTGTGTTAATAACAGATTATGTGTATTTATAGGGCAGTATTTAGCCAGATGAGATTTGTTGATGTAAATTCTACTACCTGTGTTTGAAACAGATAGTGGCTGTCACTTAATAGTTCTCCAACAAAGGCATTCATAGCTTCTGAGTTAGGTGGGATTATGTGTTTGGAGGACTCTATCCATGGTTATTTGTTCCCTCCTCATTGTTCATTCAGGATTCCTAGAATAATATATTCCATCCAAGAATTCTAGTGTTCAATTTGGTGGTATTAATTTCATTGTGTGCCCTTTTCACAGACTCAGTTTAATGTGCCATTTTTTCTCTGCCACACAGAACAGGGATGAGTGAGGAAGAACCAAAACTTTTCTGAAAACAGAAAGAAAGGCTTTATTATATGAAGCTTAAACAGAAAAGCAAGAGTGACAGGATTCCCATACAACTGAAAGATTATCTTCTTTAAATGTGTAACTCATGTTTGCTCTTTATGGGTAGATTGTTAGACTGTATGTTCAGCATTCTGAAGAGGCATTTAGGACTTCAAATAGAGTAATAAATTAATTTGCAAGATAGAGACAATAATGAAAGATTCGATTTCAAACCACTGACGGGAAACTTTTGTGGAATTTTCAAACATTAAAAAGCATAAATGACAGCCTTATTTACTTGCGTAAATGAACCCACCAGTGAAGTTAAATACAAGATTGACAGCATTAGGAAGAGAAGCTGCTTTTTTTTTGCTTTTTTTTCCCTTTTTTTAAAATCTACAGAGAGATGTGACTTACAGCAGTGTTATTCCGAGCTTTCTTCCACGTCACTTGGCCACCCCACTCCCCTAAGAGGCCAATTACAACAAAGTGAGGGCAGATCTGGTGTGTGCAGTCCTTGCTTTTTCTTAGATAACTAAGGTTACTCTTGGCAACAAGGAGGTGATGAGTTGACACCCATCATCTAAGAAAGGAAACCATTAGTTTACTCAGAGGCCAATACAAAGCTACCAGATGGGAACAGTTTTCTGTCACTATCTATCAAGGCTAGAGCACAGCTACCCAGCCTTCTGTGACATCAATTTTATGCTGAGAGCACAGCAGTTTCAAAAAACACTGAAGGGCCATTTACTTGTAAAGTATAAGAAACATCTGTCAGGGGCTAAAAGTGTTAAAGAAATGCTTAACCGTACATTGAGTTGGCAGATTCTTCGGCTCAGGTTACAGGAAAAACATTAGCAGTGAAAGTCCACAAGATTTATCCTAATTTATCAGATTACTTCCTCAGAAACTCTCCTTTTGAACTGCTCTTCAACAGAAGAACAAATGTGTAGACTTCAATGCTTAATAAAGCTGAAAGCTTCTCCCTGGGGTAATTGAAATTTTTCTATCAAAGCATAGATAGACCTGGTTGCAGCTGCAACAAAGAAGAAACATATAAAGCCAAGTGGAAAGCAGTTAGACAGCATTGGTGGTGTAGGACCATTGAACATGGTCTTGCTAATTGGAATCTATAGCACAGGACATTCAACTACATGCTGGGCAAATGACCCTGAAAGTTTCAAGTCTATCTAGTATAAAAAAAAAAGTTCAGATGTAAAAATAATCATACGAATGATGGATTCTGTATCCTTGAATGGGCATAACCAACCAGAGATCTGGGTAACTGGCAAATTTCTTTTTTAAATAAGGCCCTTTGAGTCCCATATATGCATCTACTTTCACAAGCATTTCAAAACCTGTCTTCTAATAATTTCACACAGAGCTTTCTGAGAAGCGATGTTCAAAAGAATGAAAGTAATGAAACACAGCAAAGTTTTACATTTTTATTTCTGTACTTTGGGAAAATTCCTATTGAAGACAGAAGGCAGTTCAAATTGGCACTGCTTTACTGCCAACAAAAATGTGTGACTCTTGATCTAATGAAAAATTAGAGAGATTGAAAAGCAGAAGTAGACTTAGGAAGGATTTCAGTTACAGCAGGATCCAACCCTTACTGCATTTGTAGTTCAAACTGTGATCTCTAAGGAGACCTAAATTGCTCCAGAGTGTGGAATTTAGGGTATTTGAGACTTTATTTTCTCAGAGGAATAGGTCTGGGTAGCTAAGACTTCGGGCTTTATTGTCATGCACTTAGAAAACATGGGAGTTTTAATTGAAAATAAAATGTCATCTAATGATGAAAATGTTCAATTCTTGAAACATTTGTCATGTGAATTAGAAGTTGTTCGAAATGGGTTTCATAAAGTGGGTCTTGTGATTTTTTTCAAAGTTTCCAGTCCTGCAAACTCATCTGTATAAGCATACTTTTATTTTGTACAGAAAAAGCCATTGTATTTGTGATTGTTACCAGTATGCAAGGACAAACTGGCTCAAGATCTAAACTGTCATTACTACGTGCTCGATAGCTTTGTGAGCACTACATTATTTCTGGGACATGAAACAGCTTCAACAGAAAAAGCTGGAATTACATCTCTACTTTACAATGTGCTAATATACAAGGATCTCAAAACAAGCTACCTTGGGCATTGGGAACACTTTTGCCCACACTTGTCTGGCGTTCCATGAAAGCTAAGTACCCTGCAGAAAGATAGGGTGCCACACTATGTCACGTGGCTACGATGCTTCCCATGCAAGTACTACTTCATTCAGAGCTTAGTCCAGTTATCTTGATGTGATGGAACAGACAATGCCTATGCAGGCTACGTAGTGAAAGAACTGAAGCAAATTCCTGCTCCAAATAGGCAAGAAATAGATTTGAACATGGATTTTTCAAATGCTACTGAACATTATATTAGATATGAATTAATCTAGTGGGTTTACATTGTTAACATCTACCATCTCTTCTTCCATTCTTTCTAATGAGAAAAATAAGTCAGAGTTAACAATCATGTATTTTCATATATTCTCTAGAAATTGTTCGTATTCTCTTGCCTTTTCTTATTTATCACCCATTTTATCTATCTTCCTCTCTCACCTCATCTTTTTAATTCATCAAACCTTTCTTTCTTTGGCAAAACGTAAATTTTGAACCTTTCTCTGGTGTTTGAACCTTTCTTCCTTTTGCTGTTCTTTTCCTGCTGTTCTTGACTTTTCTCTTTTTATCATTTGTCTCCTCCGTGTTTCTATTTCTTTTCTTGTGTGTTACATCAGTTTGCACTAATCCTCAGCCCAGCAGGGAAAGTCCAGGGCTGAAGGGGGAACTCCACTGAGGCAGGACAGAACAAGTAAGCCTGTAAATTTGTGGAAAACACGGGTTAAAGCACCCTCAGTTTTTAGGGCTCAGATGATGAAGCTTGCGGCAACAAATCACTGGTGGAATCAGGAACTGCAATGTCTAACGTACCAGACAGCCTACAGCACTTGGCATCAGAGTTTCAACCAACCAGAAAAAAAAGGGAGTTGAAATATGCCAAAGACATGACATGCTGAGCATGTATTACTGATTAGATCAAAAGGATGGTCAGTTTTATTGCATTTATCAGAACTGTCTACTTCATCACCAAAGTAGCTTCATGAATTCTTTTTTTCATCTCAACAGATAGGCGGTCTGGGAAAATACTATGCTATTATTGGAACAGTATTTTTAGAAAGATGGGGGAAAAAAAAGAAAAAGGCTGGAGTCCATATTTTATCTCACCCTCTTCAGTGGTATTTGTGATACAAGGGGAACACACATACCAGAGGAAGGTCATCTCAGTTGAGAGAGCAATCAGGAAAGACACAGAAAATGTATTTTAACTTCTTGGTAACTCATTTCACTGGAATACTCTCTGTTTCATACTGCCTCATTGTATCTAACAGTAGAGCAGGGTTTGAGGTTACATATATTGTGGTATCAATTATTAGCTGTCTTGCAAACATCAAAATGTGCACATTTAATCTCTTATTCAAAGTATTTAACTTCTTAAAGTCAGTCCCTGTGACTAAAGTAATACAAAAAGGTTGCCCTGATTTTTTGAGGGAGATGAATACAATCCATTTTTGGAGAACAATTGATGCTGCAATCCTGACATTGCCATATCAAGATTCTTAGTGCTTCACCTATGAAATGCTTATCTTTGCTCTTCAGGCACCAAGACTGTATATATCTGCAGTTTCTTCTTTACACATATAACACAATATATACATCAAATACATATATATAACTATATCATAGAATCATAGAATGGCAAGGGTTGGAAGGGCCCCCGAGGATCATAGAGCTCCAACCCCCCTGCCACAGGCAGGGCCACCAACCTCAGGCCTGGATCTACACAAGGTTGCCCAGGGCCCCATCCAACCTGGCCTTGAACACTTCCAGGGATGGGGCATCCACTACTTCTCTGGGCAGCCTGTTCCAGGACCTCACCATTCTTTCCGTAAAAAACTTCCCCCTAATATTCAATCTAAACCTTCCCTCCTTCAGCTTTAATCCATCCCCCTTGTCCTGCCATTATCTGCCCTTTTAAAAAGTTGATTCCCCTCCTGTTTATAATCTCCCTTCAGGTACTGGCAGGCTGCAATGAGGTCCCCCCACAGCCTTCTCTTCTCCAGGCTGAACAAGCCCAGCTCCCTCAGCCTCTCCTTGTAGGGCAGGTGCTCCAGCCCTCTAATCATCCTTGTGGCTCCTCTGACCCCTCTCCAACAGTTCCACATCCTTCTTGTATTGGGGGCCCCAGCTCTGGACACAGTACTCCAGGTGGGGCCTCACGAGGGCAGAGTAGAGAGGGACAATCACCTCCCTGTCCCTGCTGGCCACCCCTCTTCTGATGGAGCCCAGGATACCATTGGCCTTGCGAGCTGCAAGAGCACACTGCTGGCTCATGTTAAGTTTCTCATGCACGGTGACATCCAGGTCCTTCTCAGCAGGGCTACTCTCAAGGAGTACTCCCAGTCAATATATATATATATATATATATATATATATATATATATATAGTTCTACAGATGGGACTTTTCAGGGGAATCTGAACATATGTGTATATACAGAACTTTCTGTTCAACTCCCTCCTTTCTTGAAGACCACACATCAAGCCAACTATTTGAAGTAATTCTTATTTCCCTTCCTTTCAGGTACTAAATGAAATACCCGCTTAAGTATTTTGCTGGCTTGGGACCTTCAAAATTAAAGTGTGGCAAGACAGACACACTTTTGGAACTCTCAACACCAGAGTACTCTGAGCTGACAACCTATCTTGAAATGAAATTATTTTATTCTTTAGATTATATCAGGTAATCCTATAGGAACAGAAATAAGCTTTTCAGTTTATTTGCAGTTTCACACAGATCCATTGCTAACTTCTTCCTACATGTGAGTTCCCTCCTCACTCCTCCCTACTGCATTCCTTCATTTAGATGGGTGCGCATCCCTCTGCTACTCCAGACACATCTGTGTTTTCAGTGCTAGGGTTTAATTTTTTGATGTCCTGTGACACTATATTCCTATCCCTCAGATCATATGTATGTGATAGCAATATGCCCACTGTTTACTCTCTCTCACAAACCTTGCTCTAGACACTAGAAGTTGGCCCAGGTGCCAAGCTAAAACAAAGGTAGTGTAAACTTGTCTGAGGACCAAAATAGGATCAGCAATAGAGAAAAAAAAAATGCTTTCCTTTCCTGGCTTCCACTTAAGGTACTCAGAAGACAGAAACTACTCATTTGAGTTCATGTAGGTAACAATAGCAATAGGAAGGATATAACTCTTAACACTTGGTGATGAGAACTAGGCTTGGAGATCTAAAGCTAATACTTTGACAGGCCCTTCCACACCAGGATTTCACCACGACTTCACACTACCACAGAGATCTGTCTCTGGTGCTTAGTGCATTTCACTTCCTGCCTTGGAACAAAGTCAAGCATAAACCAGGTTATTTTTGATCAGCTGCATCCCTACCAGCATTCAAGAGAGGCGGATGTAAAGTGGTAATAAAAATTACCAAACTGAGCCAACACCATGAAAAATTGTGTTGTGAATGGATGAGCATTGCAGAAAGCCCATTAAACAGCACTGATCTCATTTCAGTTCATTAAAATTTCAGTTAAATGATTTTGCAGTTTCTTTGCATTGTGCCAGAATTAACAATGCACTTCCAACAGGCATTGTCTAGTGCTTCTCTCTGTATTTAGAATGACATCAAACTTCTAGTTTTATGTTGCTTACTTTCACGTGCTGGTACTGACAAAAATAGGAAGACCAGGCAAGCAACGGTAAGTCAGAAGTTCATCCTGTGTGAAAAAACAAGGTTCATATGTTGTCACTCAGTGTGACATTACTTTCACATACTACTCTGTTGCCTGGATGTATGTTTTTCTTTTGCAGAGCACACGCCTTATCTTGTGGACTTTGAACAAATGAAACCTGAATCATATTACTCATCATTACTTCAGCACAAATACAGACTGTAGTGAAAACCAATTTTCATTTAATACTGGTTCTTGATGTCTTCCTTCTATAATTTAATTAGCTCAGTGACTTTTTCATTTTTAGACTGCAGTAACAGGAAGTGGAATATAATAGTAACCACCTACTGCATTCTGTGGATTATTAACACTTTTCATCCTACTGAACAACAGGGAGTTTTAACCATGTAATTGTGAAACATTTTAAGTTCATGTGTCTAGACAAAGACAGATAAATGTGAGTGCTATCAGCTGTAATACACACAAAATAAAGCTCTAAAGATTTTTTTTCCCTTTCAAGATGAATGCTTACTTGCAATTACAGGAGCACTTAATGATTTCTTCTTTCTGATTTCCATACCAGACAGAGGGTTTTAAACTGCACTCCACAAAAAATGTTTTTACATACGCTCACTTAGCAACACCTTTTGTGGATCCTATTTTCAGAAGCGGTGTCTGCTTACAGTACTTGCAGATGTATCTGGGTATGGCACACTCAGCTCAGCTAACCTCCAGACAAATATTCATTCATTTGTAAAGGTCAGGAATGCATTTGTAAAAGGCTGCTGAAAATTGGTAGAGATTCTTCTTTGGGTCGATATTAAAAAAGTGGAAAAAATCACAGTGGAAGACAAAATAAAACAAACCACAAGCTTTTCTTTTGGAGTTTTCTATCCATTTTTACAACAAACCACTGGCCTTTTATTCAGTGGCAGCCCAACATGGCAATCTCTATCAAGACCATATGCCTTAATACCAGTGTTGTTCCACAAGATATTAGATCCCCTGCTCTATCTGCACAACTCAATTGGAGCTGATTTTACCCATCTCACAAGCTTCCTTCTGCTACTCAAATACAGTATGTGTGTTTTCTTTGTTCCACATATTTTACTAATATAAATGAGTAAACCCCACACACTTGGAAGCATATTATTTTTTCAAAAGAACTTCTCCAAGACCTTTTCTGAGTTGTAGTTTTGTCATTTGGTAAGACATGGGGCCTTATCTCGTTATATCCTTCATTCATCTGTGTTGTCTGTCCCCACTGAGGATTAGGGATGCACAGTAATTCACAGAGAGTCTATGTGCTGCCAGTTGCCTAAGCTCCTGCTAGTCTCTGGATGGACATCCCTCATAGCTACCCACCTTCTGCTCAATTTTCAGAATAAGCAACTGAACCCAAAAGGGTTTACTGGCAAAGCTAGATTGCTTTTTTTAATCATTGTTTTAGTTTCTTCTTCCTTTCACTGAATGGAATGTAAATCCAGGTAATTACACTCCGTATTTGTAAGGTCCAAGTCTGAGTTTAGTTGACATCAATTCCTTCCTAATTATTTTTACAAACTTTGCTAAGAATGTATGTTTCTGGTCCCTGAAGAGTAGGGAATATGTGCAGTGAAACCCCTTGTTTTGGTATCAGTAGAGACACTAATGTTAACTGGCATAGCAGCACCTGATTAATTTAAAACCATAATTTTAAAAAAAAAACAACCAATGAGCTTACTAGTAGTTTAAGGAGGCTATTAATCTGTGCATCTTCTCATAAGTTAAGACAAAGGTAGTTAAAAAATCACTATTCCAAGGGGTTATGTTGATTTCATAGTTCTCTCACTCTTACCCAAATCCCTGAAAACGGCTAAAATTTGTCTGCTTTTGGGTAAGATGAACATTTAACAGACCTTCTGCAGAAGATCCCAGAATGACAGTTTCATTCTGACTTCATTCACACTTCCTTGTTGTTTTTAGACAACAGCATTTGGAAGGATGAGGGTTGAGGTTGGAATGGATGAGGGTTGGTTGTTGGAATCAATACTTTCAAAGTCTCCTATCTTGAAAATGTAGTTTATATTGCTCATTATGTATCATCATCATAAATGCTTTTTCCATCCTAAAAGTAGGCAGGGTTTATTAACTTTCATTACTTCATTCTGCAAAGCTGTTCCAGAAAATTCTTCAACCTCCCAATTTAAACTCTAATTTCCAGGCTAAATTTATTAACAGGTAGCCTATACCTATTTGTGAGTCTTTTTGTAGTCTTCTTTTAAAGCCTTAGTCTCTCATTGATTGTTATCCGCTCTGTGTGCCTTGATGCATTCAGTGATCAATCCTTCACCCTTTGTTTTGCTCACTAAAATAAGCAAACCCTTTTTCTGCTCTTTCCAACCAAGGGCTCCGAGGATACAGAATCCTGTTACTTTTTGCTTACTGTCCTTCTGGCATGATGAGGCTTGCTCTCCCTCCTGCATTGCCAGTTTCAACAGAGGACAGAGAGTGGTTCTACTAGACTTACTCATAGCATCTCCCTGACCAGAACGCGCCTATGACATGTAGCAGTTTCGCTGTGGGTGTTACAAAATGAAAACAAAAATATAATCACCTTATGTAGTCTTGTGAAAAAAGCTGTAAGTAGCTACTATCAGAGGAAGACTCTTGAGTCTGAATAAAAGAGCCTCCCTTATTTCTGTAAATACTTAGAGCACTTTAATTTAGTAGTTACTTTATATCAAAAGTGAAAACTAAACTTGGAACAGATTCATTCTCACCAATCTAACTGATGTGCTGCAAACTATTATGACCCACAACCTAATAATAACTGTCTTCTACCCCCAATTTCACCTAGGTATAGCAATCTGCCTTAATACTAATCTGTAAACAGCCCTGTCACTTTAACTACTATCATGTGCTCACTTCCAGAAAAACAAATTTTATCAGGCAAATTCAGATGCAGATTGCATTGACTCAAGCCAGTTCCTGTTATCATTACTGACCAGAACTGTCTGCCATCTTGCAAAGTGTGGACACCCAGGCACTTCACGCCTTTCTGAAGTAATTTCTTTATCTAAGTCCTGGTTTGCTCATGTGTAGCTTGGTTTTGCTTTCTTTTTCTTTTTTTTTTTTTAAACCTCCAACACCTTTTTTTAGCAGTTGACACTGAGTCTGTGTCCTGGAAGCTGAATAAATGAACTTCAGTCTATGCAGTCTTTGGGCGATGGAAACAGCACAGCACAACTATTTGCTTCATTTAATCAGGTTTTCATACTTTATCCTGGAAAGTCTCGACTGCCCTCTGCTTATAGGAAAAGGGGCACCTACCATTTTGCAGGAAGGCCTCTTTTATCCATGTATGGCCTAGGCAACACGGATAGAATAAATTGGGGGTCATTTCTGAAGATTTAAACTATTTATAATAAAGGTACCCTCCGACATTCCTGTGGAATAAATGTTATGCAAGAATGAGAACATTTATGCACACAGCATGGCAAAAGAGTAGACCACGTAATTGCTTTTCTCTAAACACTACCTCATAGCCAAACAAAGATACGAGTTATTGAGTAGAAAAAGCACGGTGTTCTCCAGATCAAGCCAAGACTTTTGGGTTTGTTTTTTCCAATTAATTTGTGCCTCATTTCCCTTCATGCTTCACCACAATGACTCAAGATTCTACTGTCCAGAGCCTGTAACTCGGGCTCCACCTATCATTTTCAGTTCTTCTCCAACAGAACCCTCTCAGCTCATCCCCATACCCTTAATTACTGCTTGGACAGCACAAGCATAAATGGTCAGATCTGCATCCTAACCATCTGGCACATGTGGTGGTTAGCCAGCAGCACACAAGCTAAGCCAATGATGTTGAACACCTATCTTTCCTTAAGCTGTGGGGCATTTTGAGTCTCCTTACCCTGTAGCCAGGTTTCTTGAAACTTCTAAGCCTGTATCATCTACAATCCTCACTGCTCTGACAGACTTGGGTAGAACTGGGAAAAAAGCTAATGTGGGAGATTAATGTGGAGGAACGAAGAATCAGAGTATTTGATAGGTAAAACACCATCACGTACTCCCGTAGGTTTGGGGCTGACATCTAACAGGAAAGACCAGCAGAAAGGACATTTGAAAGCATTGTTATTGATATTTAAAGCTATTACAAAAAAATGTATGCATTTGGCAAAGATACAGGCCTTTCATCAAGCTCTGCATGACTAAGCTGATGTGAGCTCATGGTGTAACTCGGGTCTGATTGCGTTGTGAGGATCATCAAATAGCAGAGTCATTTTGCGGGAGGTTTTTTTTCTCGGCAGCAGCACACGGAGGAGGGAAGGACACAGCCTGCAACCGGGCCATCCCCCACCTAGGCTGGGGCAGGGAGCAAGCTCCCCCCGGGGGCCTGGGCCGGTGGGGAGGGGGCCGCTCGGGGTGGGACCCGGTGCAGGCGGCGTGGGTGCTCCCCGCCCCTAACGCCAGGCCGAAGCACCAGGAGGAACAAAGGCAGCCGAGCAATGCGAACGTGAGAGCAGGCTGCACGAGTGGATGCCGGGCACCATCTTGATTGCACCGGGCGGCGAGCCAGGCCGCCGAGGGAACGGAAGGTGTCCCCTAAGGCCCGGCCTTTTGAATCGTTAATTTAAAAAGAAAAACAAACCACCGCATTTTGCCTGCAGCGCAGACTGCGGCCTGCAGCGCCAGCGCCGCTACTTCCTCCGCTACCCCACGGCGGCCGCTCCCGCGGGGCCACCGCGAGGCTGCCGGGCCACCTGCGCCTCAGGGAGGGCGGGAAGGACCAAGGGCGGCACAACGCCGAGCACGCAGACCCCCCTCAATAGCCGCGCCGGTCAGCACTGGGGCGTGCGCCGCGACCGGCCGCTCCCACTCCCACGAGCCGCGGAGGGGGGGGGAAGGCGGCGGCCAGCTGCCCTTCCCGCAGGGAACGCCCCACTCCACCGGTTGTCAGCCCCCAGCTCCCCCCCCCAGCCCGTAGCGTGGGCAGACCCGCGGAGCGCCGCCGGGGGAGGAGGGGAGGGGCGGGGCGGTGCCGGAGCGGCCCCCACCCCGCGGGGGGCGGGCGGAGGGGGAGGGGGAGCCCGCCAGCGCTCCCCCCCGTGGTGACAGTTTCTAGAAGCACGTCCCGGCGTCCTTTGCGCTCGCAACATGGAGGAGCTGACGGTGGAAGTGCGCGGCTCTAACGGGGCCTTCTACAAGGTACCGGCGTGGGGAGGGTGTGGCGGCGGGACAGGCGTTGCGGGGGCAGTGCGGGGGGTGGCCACCCGGCGGTTTTCGCGCCCGGCCGGCGGCGGGTGGCTGCTGGCGGCCGTGTGGGGAGCCCCTGCGCCGGGCCGCGGAGGAGGGGACGGTGAGGGGGGAAGGGCGTTGGGGGAAGGTGTCTGGGTGTGGTGGGGGCGGTGGTGGAGCGGGCTGCGGCGGGGAAGGGGGGCGAGAGGGGCTGGCGTGAGGGGAGGGGGGCCGGGGGGCGGCGGGGATGGAGCGGGGCGGGGGTGGGTCGGAAAGGTGGTGACGAGGCGGGCGATCAGGGCTCCTCAAGGGAGGCTGGTGTGTGGGAAAGGGAGAGCGCCGGGGGCAGCAGATGCGCTGCGCGGGGATTCGCTTAGTCTTCAGCTTGGAAGGGGGAGGGTGGGTGGGCAGGGGCGGGTATTTTTGGAAAAAGTAGGGGCTTTGGGTGGGATGGGCCAACCAAGGTGAAAATAATGGTTTAAAATATTTCAAATAATTGTCTAAAGATTTCGGGTTTATTTCTGCCATCAGAGAGCTTCCTTCAGCGTCACCCTCCCTGGAATGTCAGGATGTTACAGGATCAATGCAAAATACTCTCAGCTGTTGCCCGTCAGTCATTTTCCCCTAAGCCTGGCTTCAGATGTTTAAGAATCCCAGCTCTTTTTATGGCAAGAGCCTCCTGTTTTCCTTTCCAGGAGGGCTGCTCCCAGCCAGTATTGTGAGCGTGCGGTGGAGCTATGTGTTCTGGGGGTATTTAATCTCAGGACTCTCTAGCTATTGTGCCTAACCCCATACACAGTGTGGTCTTGCACTTGGGGGAGGGTGTCTTTTTTTTTTTTTAACCCCTCTGTGCAGCTGTGGGTTTGGCTTGGAAGTCATGTGGCAATTGTACAGTATGTAAAAGCAGTTGGTGTTTAAAGTATTGTAGCCAGCTGACTTTGGGAATTAGTTTTCTCAACTGGCTGTCTATTAAAAGAGACAAATAGGATATACTCCTATGGGGAAAGAATGCAATGGGGTAAACTATATCCCCTTGCTAGGCAAACCTCTTGCGCTTTTACCAAAATCAATAGATAATGAATTTTGTGAATTTTATACATTGTTAGTTGGACTTGCAATACCCACATAGAGCCTACATCAGAATGTTTGCATTTAGGACAGCATACCAATGAATAGAGTATTTTTTCTTTTCCTGTGCCCATTACAAAGTCTTGATGTCAGAGACACTCTTCTTAGCTATCCAGCTCCTACTTTGTGATCTTCACAACTTCATGACCAATGTATTGGTTATTTCTTCTACTAAAGAGGAATGTGAGGCTATTGGAAGTATTAGGAGGTGTACTGAATTAATTGGACTGAAGAGATCTGTATGCACAGAATTTATTATAATAAGCCTGATTTAAAATCTGCAACAATGACGCCACCTCCTAAGTTAGCGAAAATTGTCAGGTTTGGGTTAGCACCATCATGTGTTTTAGGCCTGTGAACAGTGACTAACAAAAGCAGAAGTTTTACTGTAAAATTGCATTCATGGCTTTCAGATCAATTAAATGGGAATGGAATACAGTGATGATATCTTTATTGTGTATAAAATTGGGTCAGAGCAATTGGACTAACAGTGACTGAAGCCCCAACTTAGAATAATCCACTGTTATTGTGTCGGGGGACCACAGAACCCCTCAAAAGAACCAAAATGAAACACAATTTCAGAATATTATTATTGTAAGTTAAATGCAGTGAAATGTGTGTGTCAGTGACTCCATTTTGTGAGTCCTACTGTTGAGGTAGGCAGAGGTTAGACAGGCACTTAGAGCGAAGTAACACTACTAGTGACTTTAAAGTTTCTGAAGCAAAGGAGGGAGGTGTGTCAGTCTCGTTTGGAAAGTATTCTATTTTGGGCACTGATATCATTGATGATGGCATTTGTAAAATAATGAGAATAGACTCCTCTTGTCTCAGCCCCATATCAATTGTATAGAAGGTGGCAAAAACTTTTCTGAAGTGAAAAGCAGAATTTGTAAGATAGGATGAAATTAGAGGTTTACCTTCAGATCAGTCTGAATTCAGATTCATATGCACAGCATACTTCCTGGTAAGTGAGATGAGAAGGATCCTGCCTTGCCAACAGAGATAAACCCCAAAATAATTATGTAAACAATTGCATGACATAGTTTTTGTAATGAGTTGCTAGTCTGATCTGCAGTTTAGTTGTAGAAAAAATGTAATGATTAAAGGTGTTGGAGCATCATAACCGGGTTTTCAGTAGTTATTTGAGGTATAACCATGGTATATTACATTCTTTATAGGTTCTTTTGTTCCTCTAATAACTGTTCTTAACTTCAGTAAAATTAAATTTTAACAGGGAATTCTCGGTATGTGTATTTATATGTATACACTATGGTCGCTTTAGATTAGTAAGGTAAATCATGTTCTTTATTAAAAAACATGAAAAGTCAGAATGACTTTTCTTTAGTAAGTTACTATAATGTGGAGAACAGGGACAGCATTTATCCCAGATTCTCAACCAGTATACAGCAGGGCCAATGTTTGGCCACTCCTTGTAGCTCAGAAATCTTTGCATATATCATCATATTGAGAACCCATTGCCTTTAGAGAACAGATGGCACTGATGAGGCTCAAAGTGGTTGTGGTCTTTGGGTGAAAAAGATGAGGCTTGCGTTGTGCAACAGGGAGAAGAATGGGCAGGGTTGATAAACCCTACCAGTTATGGGTTTGCAGTTATTAGAGGTGAGATGAGGACTTCGAGCAGGTCACTTGGTGCTTTCTAGGTCAGTGCTGGATTGCAAGTTAGTTTTTGTTCATGGGACACTAGAGGAGACTTCTTACATGACATCAACCAAGAAGGTTGAGAGTGAAGGTTGAATGCTCGCAGCTTCCTTCTGACTTGACTACAGTGTTTTCAGGATGATGATTCTCTGTGTCATTAAGATCGTCAGGTAATTCACAGAATCACACATGATTGAGGCTGGCAGAGACTGAGGGACGTCAGCTGGCTCATACTCCTGCTCAGGGCTGCCTAGAGACAGTTAAACATCTCTTTGATATCTCTGAGGATAGAGAGTCCACAGCCTCCTTCGTCCACCTGTGCCCATGCTCAGTCACCACCTCAGTAAAACAAGGTATTTCTTGACATTCATACAGCATGTCTGGTGTGTTCAGTTTGTGCACGTTGCTTCTGGTGCTGCCAGTTGTGAAGGGTGTCGGTGTAGCTCCTGGCAAGCACGAGACAAAAGCTTCTGTTTTATCTAGTATCTTCCTCAGCCTACATATACTCACTTGTGTGCAAATTAGAACCCCAGTTCTGCACACTATTCATGAGTTAAGATGTCAGCTTACATTAAATAGGTTGGGCCTTGTAATAAAATGAGACCAAGGTACGTAACTTGGAACACCAGGTAACTTCCTCAACCTGAATCCTTTAGCAACATCTGAATAACTCTGAAAGGTCCATTGCATTCCTCATTGAGGGGATTTACATGTGCTCAAAAACTGGCTCTGGGTTGTTGTGTGCCCTTGTACTCTTCCTGTTCTAGAGTGGTAGCTGTTTGGGTTATGCAAGGGTATGCAGTAGGTAACGGTATCACAATGAAGTTCAGCCTTTGACTTACGGGTTCTGAAGTGCTTCCTTCTTGGCCTGTGCCTCTTTGAAGAGCTGCAGTTCTGGTAACAGGGCGAAGCAGAATACAAGTAGCAGGAGTTGGCATAGGCCTCAAGGTAGAGACTAGCAACATATTGCTAAGGGAAAAAAGTATGAGAGAAGTACACAGCATTTCTCCACATGTGCAGTGTCATAGCAGGATGAGCAATTCTGTTTGAGAAGTAGTTTACACATCAATAGAAAGGTTTTCTTAATTTTTTTTTTACATTTTTAATTAGTGACTTTGGAAACGACATGGTTTTTAGCTTGAGAGTTATTAAAATAGGAAGCTGTCATTAAGAGTATAGCTTACACAGCTGTCTGTATCCAGTTACTACACCAGGAAACATGGTGACTGGAATGACTTTTTTTCTTTAAACATCTCAACTGTCTTATGTGGTCAGCGTTTATTTACTGTATCTGGCCCTAATGGCTGGGAAATTTCAGACATTTTGAAGTTGTTGCTGATCTCTTTTGAAAGTTGACGGCTGCAAAAAGTATCTGTAGTTATGCTGGTGCTGAACCATTTGTTTGACCCTTTTAGGCTGATAAAACATGCCACAGGCAGTGGTAATTGATTGCTGGTGTACATCATCACTGAAGGGTGTTTTTCAGAAGTTTTCCCCTTTGGTAGTATGCATAAAAGAAGGCATCATAAGTGATGAGTGTCATTCAGGCTTTCGGGAATAAGGCTAAACCCGGGGATTCAGTGCCGAAGTTCTTGCTTGTCATAAAGACTGTTGAATTTACATATGATACTTATGATTGTGAATGGAAATAAGCAGTAATATCAAAGATTAAACTGTGGTTGCTAAAATTGAACTCAGGAACTCTTTCTTACCTGATGCCTGTTTATGTTTTGCAGTGAGCCAGATACCCTTTTTTTTTTTTAATCACTTCCTTGTATGAGCAGGTGCAACTATTCACTTCTAATGAAACTAATACTTATGAAGTTCAGGTTGTTTTTTTCCCTCCAGTCCTTTAAATTACTGCTTTGATTTTTATTTTTATTCTCTTTTTCCTGGGAGGGGATTTAACATGGACTGCCTCCATTTCATGTATTCGTTACCTGGAACAATTGTGTATGGGTATTAGTTAAAAATACTGATGGTCCTTCCTTCTGGAAGGAGTGAAAGGATTGGTGATTACATGTAGGTGTCTTTGACCTTTCTGATTCAGAAACAGTCTGTGGTACCACATGCCAAAGCATTTACTCTTTGAAATTTACTCAGCAGTGGGTAGGATGATCTGAGTATAGTTTTTAGGGTGCAGGTACGTGTAACTCAAAAACCAACACAGTGGCTATCCCTGGAAAGAATGTTTGCAGCTAAACGAACAGCACCTCATTTTTAGATTGGTCCATCCTTCTTGGGAGTCAGATAAACTTAAAGCAGGATGAAGAGGAAACTTGGATTATGTCTACCTTTGATTCAAATTCGTGATTTTTTTTCCTGAAACTGGGTTTTTAAAAAGTGTGTGTGTATATATACAGAGACATACAGTTCACTGTAAGGGCATTTCAGTAAATCTTGATCCGTTTATGTTATCAGCAGATCCTAATCCTAAATCCATGAGCAAAACCCAGGTAAAAAGGAAGGAGTCCATGTGTGTAATGAGACATCTAAACAGTAGTGATTTTGGTGGTAACTGATCCCTTCAGTTTCCTGTCTGTTCATACTTTAAATGGTATAGCCCTGGGTCAGATTTGCTGGGTCCCTTATCCCAAACCTAGGCAAGAGACCTCGCAACGTTACCCGTCATTTTGCAGGTGCTAGTGCTGGGAGCCTGGCTTCTGCCAAGTGAGTGGCAGAGACAGGTCTGTACCAAAGTGCTTGGGGAGCCAGCGCGACATTAATAGCCTGTAGTACAGTATAGTGTTCTGTTTGCCTCATGAGCTGGCCTGCAGCAAGCAGGGCATACATGGACTTCAGAGATGCAGCTCACAGCGTAAACTGAATGACTGACACTAATATCTGGACAGTCCAAATCAGAGGTCTGGCAAGGTGAAGTCACAACAATTTTCTTCCTGCCCTCCACAGTTTTGTATGTCATATAAAATGCACACAGATGTCTATATATAAGCTTACTTGCTGATAGTACAACTCATCACTATGTGTTTCTGATGGCAGTATATTTATTGATTATGTGTTTGGTGATCTCGTTAGCTGTGCCTCTCCACTACTGTTTGGAATGAGAGTACACGGACTGATGTGTAAGGAACATGGATAATGCCAATACCTAAGTTTGAATGACTCTATCTTAGGCAACAGTGCTAAATTAAATGTTAGTAATGGAGTACCTTGTTCATTTGAGCAAAAGCTGAGATGATGCAGCATTACTTAATTTAGTAGAAAATGGTTTTGGTACACACATGATTAGTGTGAGGTTAACGTACAAATATATTTTTATAAGTAACCTTACTAATACAAGAGTCCTTCAAAATTCCTAGTTGAAAACCAGAGTATTTTACTTTTCTGTTCCGTTTTCAGCGCACCCTGTTTGAAGAAATACTTGTGAATTTATAGGATTTTACATAACTTTAATTACAAAAATCTACTTTGTATTGCAAAATATCTTAATGTCACACATTTTTTTGTTAAATCTTTTTTTAAAAAAATCTCTAGGCTTTTGTAATACTTCTTCAAAACTTACACTGAATCTCATCCTGACATGCATTAAATCTGTTTTTATCTTGGAGTTGGAAGGTGTGACAGCTGACAATGCTTATAGTAAAGGTCAGGGTTGTAGGTAGGAAAGAAGTATGCAGGAATTTTACTTTTGACAAATGCTTTTATGATACTATTATCATAGTTTTTGGTAATAATTGAATCATTTCTTAGAAAACTATTTGAAACCTATGTTGGAATCTGATTATTTCTACTTGTATTACAAATGAATTATGCAAACTATAGCTCAGACTCCTGTGCTTCAGTCACTGTAAATGTGACTTCTTCCTCAGAGCTATAGAGAAGGTTTTAATAGTTGGAAGAATTATACTTGGGATGTTTTACTATGATGTTACTGCTTCGCTAATAGTCTTGTGCTTGTACAATTAGATCCTTGTCAGACTCTTTTGAGGCCTCACAACAATATAATTAACTAATTATGTCATTTTATTTAATGGTTTACATATATCCATTTGTGACCTGAAGTGCATGCCTGACAAATGTTGTATTTGGAGTAGTTTGCATGTATAAATACTGTGGGGTGAAGGAGTTGGAGAATGCCAACAGGAAAAGCTGTTCAGGTAATTTCAAGCTAGTTACTGCATACATGCCTGCTAGCCATGAGTCTGCATTATATTCTCCTATGGGAAGAGAAGTATTCACACTTGAAACTGAGACACTTCTTTGTGTGAAAGGCTTCCTGAAACCCACGTGGTGTAAAATGTACAGACTCTTTGTTGGAATTTGTAGTTTTGATTTTATTTAAGTGTTCAATATTTCTGTGTATGCAGCTGACGTTTGTGCAGTGTCAGCTGTTAGCCTGCTGCAAGTAATATCTCTGCATTGTTCTACCTCAGCTTTCCCATGCTTCAGCAGGACATTAGCTTGAAAATCAGTTGTGAATATTAAACTTGTTTGAACCTTTACATGGGAAGCCAGACGTAGCCTGCTAATGGTCTAATTGTCTGAAATCCTGGAAAATCAATGCAGTTAGGATTCCTTTCTTCCACTTCCTTTGTCTTACTAATGAAGCCTACAGTGAGTCAGTGGTTTCAGGATTTTCTAAACTCTGCAGAGCATTATTATGGATGATTTTCTGCTGGTTTGTGATAACTGATTTTTAATCTCTCCTGATTCTGAAGTTCCGGTTTTTAACAAAGGAAAGAATTGAATTCAGATCTGAAGAATAAATTTTTAGTTGCTGTAGGCTGACCTTAGAATGAAATATATTTATTCCCCTCCAAATGTTAAGTACTGTGACAACATGTAGTAACATAAAGAGGTATGGTTCAGCTATGAAATAAAGCTGCATAATGAGGCAAAGAGTAATGTCAAATCAGAGACTTTGGAATGCAGATAAATGGCCGTCCGTTATAGAGTTAAATCTCGTTCTGTAAATACTGCTTTCTGTTGATAAGTTTTCATTTGACAGAATGTTGAACTTCATGAACTCAGTGTGTAATGCTGTGACGTGGGTGTTTTGTCCCTGGACAGAGTTTGAATGAATTCTAGTAGAACAGCTTTTGGTTTTGGCACTTCTTGCTGTGTTAATTTATCACCATGTTGGGTCACGTTTAAAGGGCGTATCGGTGCCATAAATTTAGTAAAAGTTCTGCTTTACCTGTGTTGTTACTGACACACACTTGAGGCAGTAAAATTTTGTATGCTCTTTGTGCCTTTCAATTGCAGTATTCCTGCCCAGTCTACCTGTCCAGAAACTTTGTTGAAACTGAAGGTCCCTAATCACAGGTGTATTTTAGTGCCAGCTGTGCCTGTTGCATACCTTTCAAAGAAAGAAATTCACCTTTCTTTCCTTGCAGTGGCAGGATGGCTTTCGATTTTTTAGGAACACAATCAGTGTCAGTGAAGTGATTTCTGGTGACCTGCTTTGTTCAGGATTACCAGTGTGCTTTCTGCTAGAAGCAGTGTTCTGTGTTGCTGGCAAATGGTTTTGAGTGAAGCTGAGAGGGCAGAAAAGCAGGTTTTGAGAAAATGCTTTCATAGTATTGCCCAAATTCAAGTTCAGGTATAAGGAGATTTGTTTCTGTAGGCCCTCTGCAACCAGCTGTCAGTATGGGCTCCTCTACTGTTGTTACACTGAGGGATCTCCTGTGTCAAAATTTATCTTTCCCTGAGCTGACACTTAATACCTCTGTGGGCTGGTTGCTCCTTGCCCAGTTGATACGTGCTTCGTCCTCCTCAGTTGGCAGTTTCTTAAGTGGATATAATCCGTTCAGCAGATTTCCTGGAACTTCTTTTGACATGGCTGTGCAACTCTTTCTCCTTACAAACTGCAGGTTCCTCCTTGATGTCCCATGCTAGGGTAAATACCAGGCCATAGGAAAAGCAGGAGTAGTTTGAAAGATCTTTCTTGTCCCTTTATCTGCTTTTCTATTTCTTAATTCTCACATGCCTGCCTTAACCAAGAGATGTAGGAATTCTATTTCTGCATGGATACTTGAGTATAAATGTATCTGTTAGGTTGGGTTTTGTCTTTAGGTTTGTGACTTAATCAGTACCCCCTAAAGAAGGTCTTTATTTTTCAAAAGGAAGAAGGGGAAGTGGGATTTTCCTGCAATTTTTCCTGAGATGATGATGTGACACAGAAAAAGTGAAATACTGAATTATTTGTTTCACTCTGAGGTCCTACAGGTATTTGGCCCCAACCTGTTACTAGAAAGACAATAGCATAACTAGCTCTGTGGCAGCCTGTATTGCCAAATGCTGTCCAGACTTACTGTCACACTGTTCCAAAGGACAGTTTGGGATTCAGTGTTGTGTTGAGAAGAACACCTATAAAGCAACTGTGCTATGCACAGCTATATGACGCTGTACTGGGAGTTGTACCAATTACCCTGTGGGTCTCCCTCATTTTGTTCCTGTAAAACAGCTGTGTACACCAGAAGATGAAACAATAAAACATCTGATAGTGGGTTTTCAGTTGTAAATGTGCTGGTCTGATGGAGTAGTCACTTGAAACAATCCCTGTGCAGCGCTGTGTTTCTTAGAATAGCCAACTAAGAGTATCAGCAACCTCATCCAAGCAGTGGGATGGTGTCTTGGAACTTTCTAAGCCAGAGCCGTAATATTAGTGGTGCCCTGCTGTCTGGCTTAGTGCCAGGCTGTATTGTTTTGATTTCACATGTGTGACGCATTCTTCTAACAAAAATGTTTTTGTTTTAGGGATTTATCAAAGATGTTCATGAGGACTCGCTCACAGTTGTGTTTGAAAACAAGTAAGTGTTGTACTAAAAATTGAGTATTAAGTTGTTTTGGTTGTGTAGTTTGGGGTGTGGTTTTTTTCTTTGTTTTGACATTAAGAGGAAGTAGATGTCATTAGAAGGCTGTTGGTTTAGAAGTGCAGGCTCACTCTTCTGTTCACAGTCTCCATGAAATGTCTTGACCCTCTGTATCAGAATTCAACTCATCAGCTACACAGCTTGTTCTCACAGGTTCTTTACATATTTTGGTATCTTCAGTGATGCCCACAGATGTGACAGCCAAATTTAGTTAAGAAACCTTAGACTCTTACATTAAAGCAGAAAAAGATGGAAAATACCTAAGTAGTTGTATTGAATAACCAATTCTTTCTTTGTCTAATCTGGGGTATCTTGATCACTGTTCCGGACCAGAGAAATAGAAGTACCCTGATGGTGATTGATTTTTCTCTTTAACTATTAAGAAAACAAATATGTATATATATCCAGTCTAAAGACATTTTTAATAGTGGAAACAGGTGCAAATCTGTAGAAAAAAAAATCCATGTGACCCTCTTTAATATACAAGCACAACAGTGCTACAGGGACTTGTAATGGCAAGTCAGAGATAATTTATGGGATCGTGAATTACAAAGGAATTTTTGTTGTTCAGAATGGTAACACTGTGGATTACCTGGGAGATTGCAGTCCTAATTTAAGATACTCTGGGAACTACGTCCTCTTTCCTGTTTCCAGTTGCTAGGGGGAGACCCTAAAAACATTGTCAGTTTTTGATGTGAAAAGTGTTTCTAAACTCTGCCAGCACCAACCTGTAGATTAGTCCTTGAGCCTTTCTTCAAGAAAAATATCGGGGTAATAAAGGTAATACTAGGGACCATGCAAGTGTGTGTTTATTATAAATGGTATTTTATAATACTGAATATATAATCCTAGGGTGTGCATGTGTATACATACATGTGAGTACCTGTATCTCTGTTTGTATACATGTACACATGTGTAGAAATCAGTAGGGGGGTGTGGAGGGTGGAAATAATCCTGGGGGTTTTCCTGCAAAATATCCAATCTGCTTCTAACTCGTGTTTTCTAGCCCTCCTTTTATGAAAGAGGAGATGAGATTGCAACCATAATCTGTACTAAAGCTGAGGTGGTTATGGAAGTTGTTTCTGTCTCCTGGGTTTTCATACCCCCCACCCAAAAACCCAGCAAACAGAAAAAATAAATTAGGTTCTTCATCAAGATGATGTGACACATCTTCAGTTTCACATTCAACTTCCATATTACTTTTCTTGAAGGTAGGAGGCTCTTTGCCTTCAAAGCATATGCTTGCACATCAGAAACCAAGTAAACTGAAGGAAGTGCCTGTGGTTCACAGCAGGGGTCTAATTGTTGGCAAACACACTTCTAATGTTTAGTATCCATGTCATCTATGTGTTTTACAGAAAGTCTGGCAACAGAAGCCATGTTCCAAAAAGGATGGCCTGCAACATATGTTGAGTGTTTTGTTGACCAAAAATAGGTCTTATCAGGAAGTGTGCATACACCTCTAGTCAAATTATTCTGTGACGTAAATCCGATAAATTACTACCCTTTTTTACTGAGCTAAATTCACAAGGACTTTAGTAGTACCAAAGCTGGCAGGAGTGTCTTGAATGCATCATTGTGTTATGATGGTGATCAACACTAACACAGCAAACACGTGTACTTCACTCAGGGCAGGCTAAATTGCTAGTTTGCATTTTCTCCTGTCGTTAACCAGTCTTTATGTACAGCTATTTTATAGCTCCCAGAGTTGGTGTACTAGCACAGACTGCTAGTGATATTTTGTGGCCATAGCAATAATTAATCTCTGGGCAGATACCCTTCATTCTTTGAAAAGAACTTTTTGTGGACATAAGGAGGCAGAGAATGAATGCAGAAGCTTCAGAACTGGAAACTTATTACTGGGGTGGATCTTGAGATGCAATTTCATATTGGCCCATTGGAGTCTGAAGCAGCCATATTGAAAGAAAGACTTCTCTCTTGTAAGAATCAAGTGTCTTTATTTTGTAATTGGTGCCAAATACTTGGGATAATCCTTCTGACTATTGGGCGTCAGGTCTGTGAGATCGTCTTAGTCGATAATTTGCAGCCAGTCACAAGCCACTTCAAACATCTTGTTTTGCATTT
Source organism: Laterallus jamaicensis coturniculus (assembly GCA_022605575.1). Taxonomy (NCBI): domain Eukaryota; kingdom Metazoa; phylum Chordata; class Aves; order Gruiformes; family Rallidae; genus Laterallus; species Laterallus jamaicensis. Next base: position 15,199,521 of record JAKCOX010000015.1, read on the forward strand.
CATGCAAAGATGTTCCAATCTTGGACCTTTTGCCATCAAAACTGTGACGACTCATGTTGTAAGAACTGATCTTTCTGTGCACTTTTCCATGGTTTTAATAAAAAAAAATACAAAACCATCTTGTAGCTGATGGTGGTAAGGCATTATTGGCCCATTTGTGGATGGAGTTCCTTTAGATTATTAGAGATGGAACCACAACTGGCCTATAGCAATTTCAAGCAGATTTTGTTGAAGGTACTCCATCTTTTCACTCATAACATCTCATTATGGGCATTTTATAACTTTCTGTAAGTTCCCATTTGTTAGATTCTTTAACTAGAAGGCACAGTTGAAATTCTCAAGGGAACTTTAAGTAGCTTATTTGAGTTTGCAGCATTTTTGATCCTGTTGTTCAGTTATGATTATTATGCTCGTACTGTTTCTAAACTGAAGTTTTATATACCCTATAATTTAGAGAATGCATTTTCTCCTCAAGTCTTACTATTTGCCTTTGCATCTGTGAGAGTAATAGCTTCACAAAGGTGGGGAGGAGAAGGAAAAACCCAAACCCCGAGTTTAGTGACCATTATTGTTGCAACAAGGGTAACTGACTTGCAAGTGACTTTTTTTTTTGCCACTCCCCTTCACCATTTCTCAGAAGTCAAATGAGAGCTAAATAACATCTTATGGCCAAAATACCTTCTAGCTTCAACAAAAGCTATCCATACTCCTCATGGGGTGTTTTGTTCTTCAAAGTTCCACTACAGTTAGAAGAAAAATCAAGTGTATAATAATGGCTAGAGCAAAACTGTGCGTACCTCACATCTTTATTAAGCAGGGTACTTGAGAATAAGCTGTCTTTTCAGAGAAAGTGTGTAAATACATTGATCTTGTAGAAAATTGCAGAAGTGTAATGGCTCTTAACACTGAGACTTGTTCTACTAACTTAGGCTGCTCTGTCTGCATGTATTAGAAGTAAGCAAAACAAATTACTTGCTGTAATCTCTACTGGTACAAGTGGGTACTGGATCCCGTGTGTATCTGATGTGAACTTGATGATGGGCATTGGAATGCTTTGGCAGACATCATCAAAGTCCCTCAGGTATTCTAGATTCATACTTTTTTGGGGGATGTTTGTTCCCCTAGGTTTATTTGAACCTCTGTAGAGTCTTTGCTTGGGTTTCTGACTAAAACGGAGGAACAGCTGAGGGTGTTCTGTGACCTTCACAGAGTGGAAGGAAAAGGAATTAAGGAACTCAGAGGACGTGAATTGCTTCAATAGTCTTCATAAAATGCACTTGAAACACACTTTTCTACCAGTAAAGTGCTTTGTAGAGTCACCTGTGGTAAAATATCTTTCTGTGCAAGCAGGTAAAACTTCAATTTCACGTGCCTAGTAGAAATTGGTATTGATAAGCAGGTATGAAGGTACATTTGGAACTGAATCTGTTTGCCAGACACTTACTGAGGAGTGTTAACAAATTTGTAAGTAGAAATGCAAAGTTTTGTTAATGATCAGACTCAGATTTCCCTGGAATGCTTAAGACAGAGTAATTAAAACATCAGTGGTAAGCAGTTGGAATGTTAAGAAAATGTGAAGTATGAGGTAAAGCAATGAATGAACCCCATCATGGACTGCAAAAAGAAGCTTACATTTGCATAAAGGCTTTATGACTTGAACAGTAGAAATGTTAGTACATCATCTAATAACTTTTTCACAGGGCTCTTAGGAAAGCCATTTAGTGATCCCAGTCAAGTTAATTTTAAGGTAATTTAAATTTTTTTCTCCATGAAATATCTTACCAGATACTATTTTGTCTTTGCTTATAAGGTTTGTTTTCTGGCCATGAAGAAACAGGCTTGATTTTATGGAAAGACTTGAGTTTAGTTAAAACCTGAGAGTTCTAAAAATAAAACTTAAGAACTGGAAATTGTAGGAACAATGTGTAATGTCTCTTCAACTTTCAGTTGGCAACCAGAGCGCCAGGTGCCCTTTAATGAAGTCAGATTACCACCACCCCCTGATATCAAGAAGGAAATTGGTGAAGGAGATGAAGTTGAGGTGAGTCTATCCTAACAAACTGTTGTGTTGCAGAAGTCTGTTCAGAAGGGTGGTGATGATTGGAAGTATCTTAGCAAAGTGAAAATTTGAAGTAGAGCGTGTCTCCAGTAATGGAATTACTAGACTTTCAGTGAAAATGTGACATTTCAGGTTTTTTCACAGAATTACCATTGGAACTTTCTGAAAATCTGTACCTTGAAATTGCTGAGAATGGTTTAGGATTAAAAGCAAAACTAGGTAACTTCCAGGTTTTGATCGGCATGTAACTGTTGGAAACGTTTTGATGTGAAAATGTAATAAAGCTCTTCCAATAGGAGTTTTAATCTGGATGAAATGCCCAGTACAATCTGGTAGGAGATTGTGCAAATGATACAGTTAATTAGAAACAATTTATTAAACCAGGAAATGAAAAGGTGTATGTTCTGTTCCCACAATTGTAGTATCTTTAGTAATTTAATGATTAGTTTGACTTCTACTTTTCACTCTTCCTTATGTTAGCTGAAAACTACAATGGTATCCGAGTAATCTAAGAAACAGTGTCATATTGGTGCTAGATTTTCCTCCTTTGTCTGAAAGGCATGCTGTTTGTTGGCTTTGTTAGAGGTTAAATGTGAAAGATTTATTTTCTACTTAATTGCTGTTGCAAGATTTATCATTCAGTCCACATGCAAATTACTTTGGCCTGTCAGAAGTGTGTAAGGAGACAAAGATGAGAGAAATTAGTTTCAGATCCCTGGTCTCACATTAACTTGGTAGTATTTGCTAAATATGGAATATGTAATCACACGATGACTTGGTTCATTTCAGTAGTTCTAGGTATGTTGAGTAAGCCAAGGATGGAGCAGTCTTAATTGTGGAGTTACTTCTGTGTGTGAATTTTCAGTGTGAAGACAATGTTTGAATTTAGCAGGAAATTACCTGTGAGTAAGTGTTGAGCCATAGTTTTATCTTCAGAAATTTCTGTTGAATTGCCAGTAATATCTGCCAGGGATCCCCATTCACAGTCCTCCTGGTGCAGAATAAAAGAGTCTGTGCAAGAAGCACATGCCTGGATAACTTAAAAAAAAATGATTTTTGTATAGCATACTCTACCATTTTAATGAAAAGTAGAAAAGTTGGGGTATTCTTTGGGGTGCTGCCTGTATATGCCTTCAGTGTTTCTTACTACTTTCACTTCTAGGTTTATTCTAGAGCAAATGACCAAGAACCGTGTGGTTGGTGGCTGGCAAAAGTTCGAATGATGAAAGGAGAGGTAAATTATTTTAGAATCTACTGATTTCATGCTGTTATGTTACATACAGTAACTATGAAAGGTCTTTTTGTTGGAAAAAATAGGAATAAAAGGACTACCAGTACAAAAACATGACGAGAGTTCTAAGATGACATCTCTTTGGAATGACCTGTGCTGCATTACACAACTGAGGAGTGTGTGTTTATAGCTGAGCAAGTCACTTCCATTAGTAGTTAATTGGTGGGAGGACTGTGCACGTGCATAAGAACAGAACTGCTAACAAACCTACTTGAAACCTACTAATGTAGTTTTTTAAATATAAAGCCAGATGTCTGGTATCTTTGTACAGTGATGCCAAATTAGATATTTTCTGGAATTGTCACCCCCCCAAAAAACCCTCACAGTTCAATTATGACTTCTTTATACAGTCTTTCATGTGGTTCCATCTTTTCCCTTAAAGCAAATGTGAAACTCACAAAGAACCCCTGTATCTAATGATAGTTAGCTTTGTGTTTGTTCTGATAACCACACTAACTATAGTAGTTAATTTTTTAAGCATAAGGTGGTAGTTCTCTTAAATTCAGTGATCTGTTCACTATTTTTCATATTACTTAAAGCTGCTTTGAAACACATCACAAGTTATATGATTAGGATGATATCTAAGCTAATCTTAAAACTTGAAATTGGAAAATAGTGTGTGGAAAGGTATTTCACAACCTTACTGATTTCCTCTTTCCTGATAATTCAGTAAATTGTATGTGTTGACCAAAAGAGATATCACTTTTGAGGGAGGAAAAAGAAAGTACTGCTGCATCCATAGCACAAAGCCAGGCTTCAAAGGATGCTGTGCACACAAGCTTCTCTATGCATGAACGTGGGTGGAAGTATGGGAATAGGTTATTGGTGGCTGTTAAAGATTGTTAGTTCTCTTGCATCCCTAAATTTGGGGTAGATGTATCAAAGATAGAATTTTTGTTTTCCTTTTGATCTCATGTGATTCACGATTCGCCACTGAATCAGTGGATATGTCTCTCTTTGTTATTAAACTGCACACAGAGCAGAAATTCAGTGAAGAATAAGTTATGTTTGTTTCTCTATTAGGAGTTTTCAGAATTAGAGCTCCAGTAAGCACTTTCAATTTTGGAACTTGGACTGAGGAATGACTATGAGGAAAATCAAAGATGCTTTTGTGGGGTACTGGAATTAGGTTGATATGGTGTCCTGACTTTGAGATATCAGATGGGTACTAAATTAGGCCAGGGTCATTGTTTTGAATTGTAGTGTTAGATAAACTCACATCATGTTTTGTACTTTCTCAGCAGTGCTGGTAATGTTACTGCCTTTGTTCCATACTAAGTTGCCATTTAAAAATAATTCTCCCATAGTTTTATGTCATTGAATATGCTGCTTGTGATGCCACTTACAATGAAATTGTCACTTATGAACGACTCCGACCTGTGAATCAAAACAAAACTGTCAAAAAGAACACCTTCTTCAAGTGCACGGTGGATGTTCCTGAGGATCTGAGAGATGCGTGAGTAGCTCCACGTGCTTTAATAGGGCATTTACTGCATTTGAGGGATGCAACCCCACTTGGCTTATATTTTAGAAACCAGTTTACTGGTCCAGGAAGGACCTCAAGGGTCACTATGGCTGCAGTAGTTGATTTAGAAAGTATGGACTGGGATCCCTGCTGAGCTTTTGGGATGGGGGTAAAAAGCAAGTTCTGAGATGGGAACTTCAGGTCTTGCTTCAGGCTTGTACAGGTCATGCGCTTCTGGTACTGAGATTTGGCAAGTAACCATGATGGCATACAGTCCGTAGAGAAAGAACCTCTGGAACCATGTTAAGGAGAAGGGAAACTTTCCAGCTTCTGAGCAGCCTTTACCATAAACTGCTCTGAAACATTCTTGATCCTGATCATGATGTTACATGTTCAATTTTGATGCAGCTTGTTGAAATAACAAACATTTTGTCTCCTCTAGGTGTGCTAATGAAAATGCACATAAAGATTTTAAGAAAGCTGTGGGAGCATGTCGAATTTTTTACCACGCTGAAACTGCTCAACTAATAATACTGGTAAGTAGTTACTTATGTAAATGTTGTATGTTATTTATGGGAAGTATATAGCTAGCTGTTTGTAGAGAAAAGGGTTTAACTTGTCAAAATACGTAAATTGTGAAAGATTTTATGTAAGTTGATGTCTTTAATATTTGAGTGGGTTCCAAGTACTGCTCTGCACACAGCCTAAATTCAGGAGCAGCTTTCAGTCTCATTGTGTATGATTTTTGTCATCTGCAACTGAGTGTTGTTTCACTGGTTTGTGCAGACAGCTTGCACTACCTCTAGCTTAGTCTGCTCTGGAGCAGTAGATTTTCCCCTGTACTGAATCACACTGTGCACTTTGACCTGCAGCTGGGTTTGCACATGAAGATCTGCACCAGTTCAGCATAGCCAGTAAGGAATGGATCGCTTAGATTCTTCTGTGACAGTTACATAGGCTTTCCCCAGTATTAGTTTCTTCTCACAGTTGTGTTCACTTAATACTATCCTCTTGAACCTCAGTCTCCAGAATAGCGTCTGTCTTCTTTCCTTAGCTCTGCCATTCAGACAGAGTGACAAGTACGTAGATGGTAGAACGATACTTTGTCTAGAGAACGTCAAGGGGAAAGACTTAGCATGTACCCAGCAGCAAAATCTTCAGTGTAATATATGCTGTGAGTGAGACCAGAGAATTGCTGGTTTGCAGAGATGGTGCTGAATTTCTCATGCTTCATTTTGAAGAAGAATAACGTTCGTTTTGGTGAGATGCTGGAACGGGTTTCCTGTAGAGGAGTTGGAGGCCCCATCCCTGGAGGCATTCAAGGTCAGGCTTGATGAAGCTCTGAGCATCCTGATCTAGTTAAAGGTGTCCCTGCTTAGTGCAGGGGGTTGGACTAGATGACCTTCAAGGTCCCTTCCAACCTAAGACATTCTATGATTCATTTAAGTACTGGATTTAGTTTAAATAAGTTCCTGAGTTACCCTGTAAATGTGGATTTAATGAAAAAAATGGAACTTAATGTTCTTTCTCTTGTAGTCTGCCAGTGAAGCAACAGTGAAGAGAGTGAACATACTGAGTGACATGCATTTGCGCAGCATTCGCACCAAACTGATGCTTATGTCAAGGAACGAAGAAGCTACAAAACACTTAGAAGTAAGCAAGCCATAGCCTGCAATTCTCACTGCCTGAAACCAAGCACATACTTCTGTGTTTGAGTGCATGTGGATGACTCTTGTTTTGCTTTCCCTTCAGTGCACAAAACAGCTTGCTGCAGCATTTCATGAGGAGTTTGTAGTCAGAGAAGATTTAATGGGACTTGCTATAGGAACACACGGCAGTAACATCCAACAAGCCAGAAAGGTTCCAGGAGTTACTGCCATTGAACTTGAGGAGGATACTGGTACTTTCAGAATCTATGGAGAGGTAAGGGGGAAGCTGTGTGTCTTGGAGCACTTCACAGTATCTGCTTCTAGAGTGGTGAGAGCTACACTCAGAACAAAGAACTGGAAATGGCTGAGTAGCCTTGAGTGTCTACACCCACATTCACACTATAGCAGTGTGTACAACATGTATTTGAAATAGGAGACTTCATTGCAGTGGTGACCTATGTAAGATGTGTTCTTTCCTAACTGCTCCACGTTCTGATGCGCAGATTCTCTAACAGCACTGTACATCTCAATCGTTTGCTGCTATTTTACTTGATCAAAGACTGTGATTCTTCTTCCTTCAGACTGTATATGCTGGTGGGGTTGGTTCTCCACTTTCCCCCCCCTCTCTGGTTGTGTTGTTGTGTGATGTCTGCTCCTCTGACCTAGCCAGATGTGTTAAAGTATGTACTTGCTGCTTCTGAACCTTCTATTTTTGCACTTTCATGCTGGCATTGTCAAAATAACACTGGTATGCTACAAGTTAATTCTGTTTGACTCACAAGCCAATGTGCTTTAAATTTCTCAAGCATCTTGAAACATAGCTGGTCTTTGGACCAAAGCAATGGTTTTGTTCAAGAGGCAGAAGAGTGGTGACAAAGATGCCACTGTCACCAGGGCCCTGTCAGAACACTTCTGGGGTTTTTTTTTATCCCATGTTTCAGCTCTACAGGCACCACTAACACCAGAGTCTCTGGTGGTAACATTTTTGGGAAACCTTGGTTGTCTAGTGTTCTAGGAATCTCTGGTCTTGAATTATGTTCTGTGCACATCATGAGTAGAGTGTCGTTGTGATCCAAGGCTTGGAGGAAGTTGAAATTACTGAAGGGAGGACAAACTTCTGTACTCTTCAGTATCTCTGAAGTTCTGTGTTAAGGTTCTTTGTTTGGCTGGGTTTTTTTTTTAATTGAAACCTTAAGCATTTCCAGGGTATCAGAGTGGCAAGAGATTCTTTTTTGACCTAGTACAACCAGTAAATTGCATCTCCCAGTTTGTTGAAGAGCTGGACAAGTTCAAACTCAGTAGAACATCTACTGTATTCCAGTTTTGATGTTGTGAATGTGAATGATGTGATGCTGAAACTTGTGGAAAGGTTATGACTGTCACCAGCCTCTTAGAGTACTGCACAGCAACGATTATAAATACCAGATGTCCCTCCCCTAAATAAAAATGCCTTTAGACACAGGCAGCCTTATCTTTCCTAGAAGAGATAGCTGCTTCTAAAAATGCCAGGCAACCTAAACACCCCACGTGATGGGGGTTTCAGCATTTAGGTACATTTGTGTATTCTTTTTGCCCCTTCTCAGCTGAAGCTGGCAAGCAGCCAGGCTGTAATGGCTGAATGCATGGGAAGACCGTTTTAGGCTGAGATCTGTGAGAGTAATGATCCAGTGTCCTTGACGTTGTAGTCAGGATCTGAGGGTCTCCAATAGCTAGTGTTTGGCATACAAATACAAGTTCAGCGTTGCACAGGGCCAGAATCTTGAGGGAAGGAACGAGGAGAAAAATTTTAAAGCTGTGTGACTAGAAGGAATTCAACCTGTATGGGGTGTACCCTTCATGGGGCACTACGTGTTCATATTGTTCAGGGTGTACCAGTGTAACTTGCCTGGTTACAGGAGGGCGTTTGTCTGAAGGTGTTTGTTATTCAGGCTTAGTGTCCTGTCAGGTTTAAGATAGGAGAGAAACAGAGGTAGAAGAATTTTTCTAGAGAACCCAAAAAGCTTCCTACGTGTAGCCAGTTCTAAACAGGCTTGGTGTGCTGTGTCTGTCACTCGGCAGCGTTTCTTCCCTGAGGGTGAACGTGTGTTTGCAAACTACCTGTTGTAAGACTTGAGTGCAAAGCAGATTTGTCTCTTACGACAACAGTGCGGTAGCTCATCTTGTTTTCTTTCTGTTCTCCTGAATACTGAGTAAGAGAACTGAAACTTCACAGAGGAGAGAACTTCTCACAGCTATTTTATCTAGGCTGTTCTGAAAAATTAGTACAGCTTTCCTATGGAAAGGCTGTAAAGGCAGTCTCTGATTACAGTGTGCTGGTAAAGTTCTGTGGAGAGATGCGCTTCAACCTCGAAGATACCTTCCCTCCATAGGTTGACATCTTCAGATACTGTCAGGAGACAAAGGACTCTAAAATTCTCTTTCTCCTTGTCTGTTTTTCTACATGTTGCTCCACTGGGAAATGCAGTAATGTATCACACGTTAAAAACAAGCTGAAAATTGCAAAATTTATATTGCTGACAGTATCAGTGGTAGCATGCTTCCTGCTGAGAAACTGGGATGTTTCCAAAGCAGTTTGGAGGAGATTGCAGAGGTTCAACTATAGTTTTATGGCATGCCCATAGCCACATAACTCCTCACACTGCAATGTCAGGTGAAACAAGATATGTGATCCAAAGGCTTTTTTTAACTTTCTATTCTTGTAAGCTGAAGTTTCTTTGAAGGCTGGTAGGACCTCTTACAAACTGTGTTCTTTTCAGTACAGCATCTTTGTAGTGATTGCTGGTGGGTTTTTTTTAAATAAATTCTAGATTTGCAAATTGTGTTTTGATTTTTCAAGAAAAAATAACATAAGCTTGTTTTTAACCCAATTAGTATCTACCAGAAACTGCTCCAGGATAGATCTGTAAGATATTTCATGTCTGGGATTTACTCAAGATTAATTGCAGATCATATTTTAAAACATCTTAAAATAGCATGGAAAAAATTGGTTTATTCATTACTGATGGCTTTGCTACTGAATTTTGTGTCTAGGTGTTTTACTCAATTATTTTTTAACTTGAAAACTAGATTAATTTTGTCTCTTTTTTAAAAAAATAATGTTCATGTTCTGAAGGCTTGCAGCTGTTACTATAAGGTTTTATTTTTAACATTACATTCACAAATTCTTTCTTTTTTTTTTTTCAAATTCATTTCCAGACTGCTGATGCAGTAAAAAAAGCTAGAAGTTACTTGGAATTTGTGGAGGATTTTATTCAAGTTCCCAGAAATCTTGTTGGTATGTAATACTGCTAAAACTTGAAAACTTGGGGCAAGGGAGCCTTATCAGCATGACTGCAAAGAAGATTTAGATGCCAGTACAATATTTGATTTCTCTATTTAAGTAGAAAGTGATTAAACTTTTAAAACTGGATGTATCGGGGAATTATGAGGAAATTACATGTATTATGGCTGAATATTACTTTGTTGGGACTTTAACATGTGAAATGGTTTTATTACAGACTTGCACTATCTAATTTAGTGGTAATATTTGAAGTTCAGGTTCAGAAAACCTAAATTATCTACTTAAAAGCGCTGAAACTAAATACCAGAATTTAACATGAAGTGCTGCAGTTGAGATGCTAGAATGACACGTGGCAATGCTCGTGTTACTGCTGCCCCTGGGATCAGATTTGGTAGAGGTGGTGATTGGGTGGCACTGAGCTGCTTTATGAACAAGACATGTGCATTTTTCCACCTTCCATTTTTAGGAAGGTGTAGCTCCCCTAAAACTTGTAAATATGTGGTAGCTTGTGTATCATAAGCTACCTAAAGGTGGGGCTCATCTCTGTTACCCTGCAAGAGAACACACCTTTCACCAGTCCCCTTCTCACAGGGCGCTCTTTCCACTTCCTTCTCTCCACCTGTTGCTTGTGCTCTCTGCATCTGGCAGCTTCCTACCCCCCATTCCCTGCTCACAGGCATTGGGAGGGTGAAGGGAGCGTTATGAGTGTGGGTGCTGTTTGCATATTACAGACTCTGCAATGTAAATAATTATTAAATAATTTAAAAGTATGCTTAAGGCTTTCTGTCTTGAGCAAGTTAAGGTGCAGCATTTTGTTAACTTTTTTTATAGGACCACTGTATACTATGTATCTGATGCACCTTGATGATTCTCTGATCCACCAAGTGTTAAAGCTGTTTCAACATTCACCAAATGGATTGTTAGTTTGTACAAGGACACTTATTTTGCCTGTAATCTCATTCAGGAAGCCTGGTTGAACCCAGGAGCTTCCATAAATCTGATGTTTAGTGGAGGTTTGGGATGGCATTCTACTAACTTATGTGAATGTATCTGTAAAGGAATCATGGCACTAGTCATAGCAGTGCTTTCAGCTGAAAATGCTACTTGTAAACAAGGATAATACCAGTGTATGATGAAAGCAGACAACTTGTCCAGATCACCTGTGGTCAGATGTGTAAGCAGACAGTTGGCTCCAATTTGTGAAGACATGCGAGTTATGGGCAAGTGTAGTGACCATTAATGGCTGAGGTTGGAGGTCCCACACAACACCTAATGCATTTCCTTCTGTACCCAGAGAGGGGGGCTCCGTCCACTGAATTGCCCATCTCAGCTGCTGGAGCTCCCTGCTGCTGAGGACTTCATCCCAAATACTGGTTTCCCATTATCCATAGAAAAGTGTTTTAGCGCCATTCGGAGTGTGGTTTATTTTAGCAACAGGAACAGGATCACTGTGCAAGATGAAATTGTAGGTAAACAGAATGATTAGCTGTAGCATGGGGATTTTTTTTCTTAAGACAAAAAGATGATTAAAAACTCTGCTGAGCTGTTTGAATTGTTGGAGGAAGGAAACAATTTTTAATGCTCTTCACATTTTACTTGCTGTCACATTGATAACCTGCTGTAAGGAATGTGCTCTGTGGAGTGTGCTGTCACATGCTTCTGGCTGATACACCTTTTCTTCAGAGGCTCTACCTTCCTTTACTTACAATTTAAAAACATAACCTGTTTTTAACTGCCAGATACCTGTAGTTGGGATGGAGACATGTTCTGCATAACTAGCTTAAGGAAAAGATAAAATCTTTTATTGAAGGAGCAAAGGAGTTGGGTTTTTTGGGGGGGATTTAAACATAAAGTTCTGAAGTACCTTTTGGTTTCGATCCCACATGTGATCTCAAAATAAATATTTTAAAGTAGTATGGGAGGTATGAGTAATGTTCATGTTTGTTGTAAAGGCAAAATTAATTTTCAGAAAACAATTGTGTTGATTATTAATTATTTTTGAGACGCACAACAAATGCATATAGTATCTTTCCTGACAGTGTGACAGGCATATTGAATGTGTGCATGTGAAGTCAGGGGATTAAAATAATTTCGTTACAAAAACTTAAAATAGGTATTTGTAAAACTGTGTAATTTTAGTCTATTTGAAACTTGTGTGTAGTGGTGATCTTCATCAATACTTGTCATTTTGTGCTTATAGAGAAAGACTTTTAATTTTGGAAGTTTTCGCCTCTTCTGGCACAGTGTGGGGTTTTCTTGGGGGTATTTTTGCACCTTTGTGGAACAGGAGAAAACTTTGAAAGCAAAGTAAAGGAGAGCCAGGTGGTTGTTACTATGATGTTATACATAACTTAATATTTTAAGAAACCCGTTGAAATATTTTGCACCTGGGTGCAAAATTAACCATTCTTACCCTCTGAAGGAAAAGTTATTGGAAAAAATGGAAAAGTGATTCAGGAGATTGTAGACAAGTCTGGAGTCGTCAGGGTGAGAATTGAAGGAGATAATGAAAATAAACTGCCCCGTGAAGATGTAAGTACTTCATTCTTTCTTCCTGTGATGAGGTTTGAGGGTTTTATTTTCAAAACCAGTTGTGTTGAGTCTTTTAATGAAGAATATGTAGGAAAATCTATGCAGAAAGTGAGAGTATCTGGGGCATGGCTCACATTGAGTTAAAGCGCTACTTTATGGCATCAGAATGGGATTACTTTAGCCTCCACGTCAGCCTGCAGTGTATAGATACAGCCGTCGTGGCCTGTGCGCTCTTCTTTTGGCCAACCTGTAATGGTGACGTTACAGAAACACAGTGTCTGGTTTGGGGAGTTCACTGGGATAGGTGCTTGTAGATTATTTCACACAGTCAGTCTTATAACTCATCTGGGGATATAGAGAGAGCAGCTTTTTAAGTGGGTTTTAGTTTTTTTCAGATGGGCGTCTTGCAGCCAAGTTTGTATGAAACAATTCAAGAGAGGCTTTTTGCTGCTGAAGCAAGAACACTTCATTTTAATCTTCTGTGTGCACTTCAGTGGCAGAACTGATTTGGGATTGATGGTGTTAAATGGTATTTGTATGTTTTAAATGTCTGAGGACACAAGATAATATCTTCTAAAGGTGTTTCATCTTGGAAAGTTGTTTTAATTAACTGTTGGAAACTTCATGGTAAACTATGGATGCTTCTGCAAATGTACTTTGATAAGCACACACCAATTGTGATGCGTTGCAGAGGGGGAAAAACAGTCAGGTAACCTCACCTGCCAGAGTCAGCTTTTGGGAAGGGTGAATGGTCCTAAGCCCTCAATGTGTGAGCCCCTACTCTCGCCCCCCAAGCTAGTTCTAGTGAGCAGTCAGGGATCCAGATTCTGTCATTGCTCATTTAGTTCATGTCTGTAATTTAAACAGATTATTCTATAATTGAAGAGTATGTTGTTTGGATGCAAATGTTCTTCCTGAAAGTAAGATTTTATGTTTTGTTTCTATAGGGCATGGTACCGTTTGTATTTGTTGGTACTAAAGAAAGTATTGGAAATGTCCAAGTGCTTTTAGAATATCACATCGCTTATCTGAAGGTAAGTGTAGCTTCAAAATGTGTAGAGAGACTTTGGCTGAAGGAACAGAATTTTTGAGCCATTACTTTGGTGGGATTTTCAGTTGATAAACTGCTCCTCTCTGTACATGAAGATCTACAGTTTGGTACCTTGAACCCACCTGTGGTGTTACAGAGGCCTTAAATCCACTGTCATGGTTACTGTTGGTATGAAAGGATTGGACTGTAGAGAAAACTGGTGGAAGGGGCATTTGAGAAGTAACGTGCCCGGTGGTTTTGTCTTTGGTGGTGTTGGCTGTTCTGGGGTTAATGCTCTGTTGGGGCAGAGTGGAATTTCTAATAGTATCACTCATACAGTGTAGTATTAGAACAATTGTACCTTTAGATCAGCTGCCTTTGTGTGGACTTGTGTTGACTTAAAAGAAATAATGAATTCAGATCTTGAATTTCTCAGTTCACTTTTTTTTTTAATTGAGTAGAAAGTGTGTGCTGAAGTGTAAAGAAAGGTAATAATAGTCTTTAAAATAGACTTTCAGCATGGTGGTCTACGGGAGAGAGCTTAGATTTCTTCCAGAACTCAGAGATGCAGAGCTCGTAGTTGAATTCCATTATTTAGTCACCTTGAAGGTGGTGATAATTATCCTGCAGGAATTCTTGTTTTCAAGATCATAGAAGATGGCTGGATGGACAGTGGTATTTTGTGAGGGGAAAGAATGTTTCTTTACCAGCTGTTCTCCTTCCCTTTTCTGTAGGAGGTAGAACAGCTACGACTGGAAAGGCTCCAGATTGATGAACAGCTGCGTCAGATTGGTATGGGTTTCAGACCTTCTTCTGCTAGAGTTCCTGAAAAAGAAAAGGGTTACACGACTGATGAGAGCACCCTGTCCTCAGTGCAAGGTTCCAGATCCTACAGTGGAAGAGGGAGAGGCCGCAGGGGCCCCAATTACACATCTGGTTACGGTGAGTTGCCTAGAGCATCTCTTGAGTCCTTAGTGTACTGCTGAATCCAAAACCGTCTCTAGCTTTGGGGTCAGCGTAGCTGAGTGAAGATAAATGCTGAAAATTGAGAACTGCCATTTTAGTTTTTACTCAGCTCAAAACACCTAAATGAGATGTATGTACACTGCTATTGAAACAGAGTTGTAAATTGAAAAAAGAACCTAGCAAACCAAATTCAGGTGAGATCCTGTCCTTCAACAGTAGCAGTTACAGCAAGCGGGGAAAGAGAAAGAGCCACAGGTACTCTTCAGGAGAGACAGATAAAGAAGAAAAAACCTGAAATTAGAATCTGTTTTGATTGAGGGGGACAAATAACAACTTCCCTGTGATCATCTCACAAATGTATTTTTGAAAGATAAAGCAGAATAATTCAAAACAGAGATGGCACAAAATCCTGTGGATGTGTTTTGTTTAAATGGGTGGGGAACTAACAGGATTTGTTCAAGATACACTGAGAGATTCTGCTATATTTTTGAATTAAGAAGGACCTGGTGCTGTTCCCTAGAAGTGTGCACATCCCCTTCCATTCAGCAGCAGCTCCCCAAACAGAGACAGTCTCCCTTTCAATATAGGCTTATTTCACAAAGAAACCGGGGCAGGGAAAGTATGTATTCCATGTGGTAAATTACTCTTCATCATCTACATGGAGCCCACTTCTGTTATAAAATGGGACAAATTCTTCATTTTAGTGGTTCTGTAGCATGCCACTGACTCTAGCTTCCAGGATCATGCCATGTTGGTCTGGTTTATTTTGATGATGATGCCAGTGTTTAATTTTTTACTTGACTAGACCCTAATGGAAGCTGTTCAGTCAGTTCATATACCCACAGACTTTCATTTGGAAAACATGCTGCACATCCCTGCCCCACCCCCCAAAATGGCAGGAACTGCAGGGCAGAACCATATGGGGCTGAATGCTCCAGAGTGGTAGGTAGGGATCCTGGGTGTTTAAAATAGAGAGTAGGTGTTGAATTTTTAAGTAGTGAAAGGCTGTGTGGGTTTGGTTGGCTCAAATACTGGGATGCTACGGACGGTGTTTAATACAAATGGTTAAATTGTTGGAGCAGCATTACAACAGCCAGAAGAGGTTGCTTAGCAACAGCCATCAGCTATAAAGTTGTCCTTGGGAATTTCAGAGAAGTTGCCTAGAAACTGCACCAAATGCCTGCAGTGGATACACAAAGGGAGGAAATGCTGCTTAATCCTTGGTTTATCTGGGTACATAAATTATACTTTTGGTAATCTTGGAGCCCTTATTTCCCATGTTACTTACTACAGACTTACTCAGGTTGAAAATCTTCAACTTACGCACTATCTATATTTTTATACACATATATCTTTATATAAGCATGTGTGTATATAATATAAACCATACACATTTATATATTTTTATAAGTATGTTTAGTTTATACCTATATATATAAAATGCATACGTGTCTCTGTCACCAGCCATGCTGGCTGGAAGATTTCTGTGAGAATCTGAAAATACTTAATCCCAAATTTCATATTCATTTTCAATTTTCTTTTCCTTCTTGTACAAGGTACAAACTCTGAGCTCTCTAATCCCTCTGAAACAGAATCTGAGAGAAAAGATGAACTTAGTGACTGGTCCTTGGCAGGAGAAGATGACAGAGAAGGCAGACATCAACGTGACAACAGACGACGTCCAGGAGGAAGAGGACGTAGTGTATCTGGAGGGCGTGGGCGTGGTGGACCTCGTGGTGGCAAGTCATCCATTAGCTCTGGTACTGTTGGGGTGTATTTTGAATTTAGTTGTTTTGTTCCTGGCACTTATCCCTAGAAATATTTTAAAATACTCCGTTTTTACATTTACTTCTTGTATGTTGGGGTGTCAGTGTAGAAGATATTCTTATCAGATAGATTCTTGTCATCTACTGTGCTGTTAGATTTATTATCTTCTGCTCATGGTGACCTTCATTTCCTTCCTCTACTAGACACACACAAGTAACAATGGTGTTAGAAATTTTCTAAACCTTTGACGTTTCTTATGGTTGCCTTCTCAGTTAAAGGCCTGTGCTTAGCTGCAGAATGGGAGGAGAAATCATAGTGTGGAAATGACCTTGTTTTGTCAGAATTTGCCTGCATTAATTCATAACGCATTGCTAGTGTCAAAAGTCCTGTGCTGCTGTGAAGAGAAAGGTGTGTTTCATGCATTTCGCAGTTTTGAGAAGAAGTTCTAAATTCATTTGGGAAGCTCTTATGAAATAATACGAGTGCCTGTTGTGGGGCATCAGTACACTTCCTGTTGGGAGTCAGAGAGGCACCAGTGTGAGATCATAAGTACTGTTGTTCTGTGTATTGTACCTCTTAGTAAGTCAGCCTGGAAATGAATGTCAGTGTAGTATCTGAGATGGAAACTTTCTGTTTGTTTAGTGCTTAAAGATCCGGACAGCAACCCATACAGCTTGCTGGATAACACAGAGTCAGACCAGACTGTGGATACCGACGCTAGTGAATCTCACCACAGCAGTAACCGTCGCAGGAGGTCACGCCGGCGAAGGACTGACGAAGATGCTGTTCTTATGGATGGGATGACAGAGTCTGATACAGCTTCTGTTAATGAGAATGGTTTAGGTATGTAAACAGCTGGATGAGCAAGCAAAGGAAAAAAATGTGTTGGTTGTCTGTGTAAGTGTAGTGAAACACTTGTTTGTTTTTGTTAGTGATGAATCGTTGTTCTGTTAAAGGTTGCTGTCTGATTAAAGAGAGACTTCCTCCATGGCTTTGCCATGAAATCTCCTGTTAACTGAGCTATGCCAGTATTTTCTCACACCTCTTTTGTAAAAACTGTCTGATGGAGACACCAAAGACCAATTGTTGTTTCCTGTTAGTACTGCTGGATCAGCATTCTGTTTTCTCCTTGTAACCTCAGTCTCAGTGTAGGAAAGCTACTTAAGTGGCTGTTAATTTGTCTCTATCCAGCTTCTGCTTAAGTACTTTCCCTCAGTGAATTCTCCTGATACTCACTGGGACAAGAATTAATCTGTTACTTAATATGTTGAAAAACAGCCTCTTCTTTCATGGGTTATGTGGCTAAAATTTGACACGTGGTTACTTATTTAATAAATGAAATCTGAGGTCATTAAGCATATGCCTAAATGTTTTAATGAGCCAAGAAAAAACCGTAAAGTCCAGTTCTTGCTTTGTTGTCTGTGCTTTCAGTATAAAATTATGTTTATCTTTCAGTCTGTCTTATTTAGCCTGTCTCTTTAACAGAAGCGATTTTAAATGCCCCATGCTGAAACTGCTGAAGAATTTATTTAATCACCAGAAATAGTTCATGGTAAACTTTGCAATTGCAGATGATAGTGACAAAAAACCCCAGCGACGCAATCGTAGCCGCAGGCGTCGCTTCAGGGGTCAGGCAGAAGATAGACAGCCAGGTAATTCGAGTGGAGCTGTGGGTAATTTCAGGTCAAAAGCATGAGAGAATGTTGTGTCTGCTGTTTTACATATAGCTGCATAATACCAAAGGTTACTTGGTAACTAATAAGACTACTAGATAAAGATAAAAAATATTTCTTCTCCTAGGAGAATATAAAACTACTTAATCTGTCTAATGAAACTAATTTATAATGTCTAACTCTTTGCTTGGACATACAAGTTACGCTTCTGATCCTGTTCTCACTGAAGTCAATAGCCAAATGGTTGTTGACTCCAGTGGTCCAGGATCAGGACAATCGTGAAGGTTCATCATCTGCACCCACTTGCATCTGTGCACTTGCACTGAATGTGGCACAACCCTTGGGCGCTGGCTGAGAAGCCGAGTTGGAATGGCAGGATGTGGGTGCCCTGGCAGCGCGCTGTGAGGGGACTCGCCTGGTGTCTGCCAGCCTGCCTGCCTGTAGCAAACTGCTGCTGTCAGTCCTCGGCTTTTGTGGATATTTGCAAGTCATCTACAAATTGAGGGTGGGGAGGAGGAGGAATTTAAATGAAATTGCATGTTCCCAATTTTTTTGTTGTTGTGGCTTGTTGCATTTCTTTTGTGTGTACTAACACTCGAAATGTTCAAGGTGAACTAGCTCACTTTCAGTACCCTGCCCTGTTTGGAAAGTGTCTGTACATACATGGTGTAAGATAGTAACAGGGATCAGAAAGTCTAGATGACAGGCTCAGACTTTCACCTGTAAAGGTGCTGCATTCCACTAATTAAGACTTCCCTGCCCTTCTCAGAAAACCCCAAACCCAAAGCAACCAGTTACTTCTCTGTTCTAGTTCTGTAACAGTGATAGGCATTTATAAACAAGAGGAAGCAGTAAACACATATTTTAGTTTTTACTTCTAAGAAAGCTACAACAGGAAGATATTGGTCATCTCTCTAAATGCTTTAGTATTTTTCTTTCAAATCAAAGTATTAAGAACAAATCATATTTTCCCAAACAAGACTTCTCAGGTGTTTTCCTCTTGGTGCCTTTATTCGAGGTACCACATTCAGTTTGCATAGTGAGTACTGTAAAATACAACAGTAAGAGCATGGGTAGTTACACGGCCTTTGTGAAAAGTGCTGTAATAATTGAGTCTTATGATTAGCAAGTGGAATGATGACAGAAGGAACTCCTCCCCCAACAACATACCTGAGTCATGTACAGCGCTGTAAATAATACAGCTACATGAGTGAGGTACATTGGAGCCTTATACTGTGTGCATAAAACATGCTCCATCTTTACATGAGAGGAGCTGGGCACAGAAGCTCATTTCAGAGAAGTCAGTCTCCTGGTGCAGAAGCTCTCTTGGGTCTTCATAGTTATGCAGGGACCTGGCTGTAAGAAGTCCCGTTACCATGACAGAAACATGCTGTGCTGTACCTCCCCTCTTGATAAAGGTTTCATCCACAATCAATCCTGAATCCAGAATAGTTCACCTGAATGCATGATGTACTAAATATAATAATGCTTGCTGACCCTGATGTGCTTTAGCTCCTCCAAGACACAAGCGTTTATTTAAACTTGTAGTGCTATCTGTTCTAAAGATAGAACTGACTCTCAGTTGGTGTGGTTACGAGAGGGCAGGATAAGACAAAGCCAGGCCCCAAGAACGCATGCTGAGGTGGTAAGAAGAAAAGAGGTCAGAAAACCCCTGGCCAGCATCCAGTAAGTGTAGCTGTAACAGTGCAAACGCACCGTCCTGCTTTGGAGGATGGGCTCGCTCATACAGAGCTGCTTCCAGTGTCTGTGCACACACCACAGTTAATCCACCTCCTGCAAGCCCAAGTTAACTCTGAGGATTGCATTTTGAATACCAGGAGGAGGGTGAGTTCTCTTGCCAACTGCTTCATGAAGTAACAGAGATTTGAATGATGCTTTATTGTAAGTGATGCTGTGCTCTGAACCCCTCCCCTGGTTCGTTTCGTATTTTAACTTACCTTTACTTGCTAAAGACAGTAAAACCCCAATGACCGAGCATGTAGGTTTAAGAGCCTGCAGTCTGATCTCTTCAGACCCAGAACCAAAAGCCCTTATTTTCCAAAAAAATTTACAATTGGATCACCTTCAGATAGTCATGTTACTGCTGATTTTAGTGAAAATTAAATTGTATTTAACAGAAGCAAATTGATCCTTGCTCTGTAGTCTATACCTGTGAGCGTGAAGGCCTTTTGTGAGACGTCTCCCAGTTTTAGCCTAACTTGTACAAAAAGACCTGTTAACTAATGCTGAATTAGAATTCTGATTTGAGCATCACTGTAATTTTTTTTCCTTGAACAGTAACAGTAGCTGATTATATATCACGAGCTGAATCTCAAAGTAGACAGAGAAACCCTCCCAAGGAGACGCTAGCCAAAACCAAGAAAGAAACGGTAAGATTTCTTTTACTGCTTGTTTGCCTTTTTTCCTCTTCCCTTGCAGCAAAGTGATAAAGGAATGCTCCATTTAGATTGCCCTCATCTGGCTACAAAGGCATTCGAGTTCAGGAATAAATCATAAAAGCAAGCATGCCCCAGAGTGAGCAGAACTGATGCTGTCATTGCAGACTTCAGGGACCAGTGTAACACCCAATGCAGGCTCTATGCATTTTAAAATACTACACTACCTAATGTAGCATTACATAAAGTGAAGATTATCCATGGATGAGTCTTGAGAACTAATCTTGAAAACCCTTTGGAAACACAGGCTACTAGGTAGCATGTTGAGTAGCTTAGACAACTATTTTAGAAAGAATTAATGTTACCAAGATGGTAAACTCAAACTCTGTTCTCCTTAAAGGATCAGTGACATTACACCCTTAGAACTGAATACAGCAGAATTCCTTCTCTTCAGTACTAAGGTTAGGTTCCCCCCAAGTTATTTCTGAGTTGAGCAAGGTAAGAAGGCTCCATGGCTCTATGACTAATAAAATCTAATCTTAATGTACTTCAGAAGAGGTGCCAGACTTCTTCACTAGCTTAGTCCAGTTGAAATTGTGACAGAAAACGTCTGGGGTATGCTGTCTCAGGGTTAGGGTTACCTTGGTGTGCTTTCCTCTGAGTGTCCGATACAGAAGTGTCCTATAAATGAGAAGTCACGTAGTGTGCCGCACGTGACACCAGCACAGACAGACAAGGTGCTTCCTGTGTGAGCCAGAGGGAAGTTCAGATCACACTACGTATTTCTACTGAATTTTAATGTTCTCTTGGTTCTGTTTTGGCAAGGCAAAAGACGCCATTGATGAAAACAGCCCTTCTGAAAAGGCAGTGAATGGTCCTGCTACAACTTCTGGGGATGAGCCTTCTAAACTGCAGCATAGTCCTGATGAAAAGAAGGTCACTGTTCAAGAAGATGGAAATAATCAGGAAGAAGCAGTGCTGAATGGTGTTTCATAAACTGAAGTTCCTAGTTTACAGTTCTTTTACATTACATTTAAAATAGTGCTTGTATAAGCTTGCCAAAGATAGAATATGGATCGCCAGTCTTGACACCGCACTTTCAGTTCCTCCATTTTGGAATACAGAAAGGGGAGGGATCCTGAAGAAATCATATGTTAAACATACTTTGACACCTACTGTGTTATAAATATATCATCAGATGTGCCTTGAGATAGTATATGTAACATTTAAATAAACAAAATTGCTGGCTATAGGAAATGTTATTTTGTTTTCAAAATATGGCAAAGATGTGAGGGGGATCCCTAACATAATACTCTTTATGAAAGCATTAGCTGCTTTTGTTACATTTTTAATAATATGCAACCACTTCTTCACCTGAGGAATACTAGAAAGAAATGCAGTCTAAAATATTTTGCACTGAAATGTAATTTCTCCATTAGTTTAGTCTGGAAACTGGTCTGTTTTAATACATGTTTTTTAAATGCTGTATGTAGAGGAAAAATCTGCAGACCACTGGAATACATTTGTTTAATTCTCATAATCTGCAGGGATACTGGGTGACATTGGCAGTGACTGTTCTACATTGAGGCTTTGTTTGGTTTATTTATTAAACTGTACAGTATTTAAAAATCAAACATAGCTTTAGTTAACACTAAGCTGAGTTAGTCATGTCCATTAAGACATAACCTGAACTACTGAAAAGATCAATTTCCAGAAAGTTTATTCTGTATAAACTACATATGTTAGTCCTCAGTAGAGTATTTTTATTTTTGTTTTGGTTGTTTGATGTGCAATATGTTTTTTTTGTATGCTGGTAGTAAAAGAAAATAAACTTTGATCTTCCATCTGTTGACTGTTTCTATCAAATTTAAATTACTATTGACTTTAAGGTTTTCAAGCTGTTACTGCTAACAATTGAAGCTTAGTGCAAGGCAGCTTGAACCTTTTAACTCTTTCACAAGAGTCTAACATGCTAATCTTCCATTCTTTAAGGTGATGATATAAAATATCACTCAAGTCTAAAACCAGACTTGACTTGGATAATCACCTAACTGACTAACATATCTAGGAATTACTACAGACGTAGGTTTTGCCTGATGTTAGGAGTATGACCCACTAACCCATCTTTTCAGGCACACAAGCCAGAGCACTGAAGCAGAACCAACGTATGGGAAAACAGCTGGGTAGCAGGTGATGGTGTGAGAAGTCAGCAAAGTCTAGTGCTGAAGTTGTGCTGACTTGAAAGAAGAAAATTCTGTCTTACCTGAGTTCATTGGCAGTAAGGACAGAAGTGACATGAAGCACCTGTGCCTCCAGCTGCTCTACCTGACAGAGCTACGAGGAGCTGTACCAACTCGCTTTGGGTATGTATTTCCTTTAAGGCCATATGCAGTTTTTAATAGGATTTAAGTGTTGACACTCAGACAAGTGTTCCCTCCTGGAGATGAAGCAGATACATTGTTACCACTGAAATATGCACAAACAGCTCAACTGATAAAGCAGACACAAGTGTGGAGAAAATTGAAAGAATTAGGGAAGAAAAGAGCACTAAGTTTGAGAGAGCAGGGAACAAGGCAAGTACCTTAACATTCTGTGTGTGGCTTGAAGTGGGTGAACTCTGGTACTGCTGCATGGCTGTGGTCCAGCTGGGGTTTTCACACCACTTCAAGTTCCCTAGTAAAGTCAAATGTTCATTTCATTTCATTACTGATCATTACTCTCTCCTGAAGGCATGGAGGAGTGGTGGTCTGGTAATATAAGTGGTAAGTGGTCTTCTGAAACACACTGACATAACAGGCAGTGTTCACACGATGATGTCAGACTACTTAACGCTGCCATGAAGTAGAGGCTTGTTAGTTCTGGAAAAACTAAAGCCCTGTAACCTGCTGTGTTTATGACCTGCTGGGTGTTAACTCTTCCTTGTGCTGTACAGCAGTTTGACTGTGGTAGCGCAAAGACTACAAGAGTCTGGGAACATGACAACTCCTGTGCCCTCATTCGGATACTTACAGAGTCCTGCTGGGGTTTCATGGGCTGCAGACAGTGTGATAAATCCAGCTCAGGGATCTTCCATGAGCTACGTAAAGAGCTCCTGCTGCCTAGTTACTATAAATGCAAACCTTATTATGTGAATTCAAACTCTGTAGTGTAAGATAACATATAAAACTACATATATTATAAATGTGGAATTTATTAAATGCTATGAAAACCAATAAAAACTGAGAATTACTGAAAAAAAAAAATCCAGGACAGTCCAGACCCACCAGCAACAGAAGCAGCTCAACCAACCTTGTTTTTCACAAGGCAAAGACAACTCTGTATGTTGTTTCCTGTACTTTATTTCTTCAGTCAGAGACAACTACACACCTGTCCCAGTTCTTCCCAGGAAATAAATCCTCTTAACTTTCTCCACCCCATCCCCTAGCTTTGGCATATGGAAGAACAGCAGCATGAACTTCAAACAGCTAGTTTAACAGATGTTAGGGAACAGCATGTAGGTCTGCCTCTATGTGGTAGCATGCATTGGCCAAAACAAGTTATTACTCTTTTACACTGAAAATACTTATGAGGTGCAGGTTTTTGCTGTTTAAGAACAGCTATGAAAATAAACCCAAACCTTTAAGCCTTGCTCCCTCACATGTTTCTCCAAGAAGTGGCTGAGAGGGGTGAGGTACCTCCTGGACTCGTATTTCCAGTGTCATTTATATTAAGTCAAAGACTGACATTAGAACCTTTCTTAAACCATTTATCAAAAATAATCATTTGCACAGACAAACCCTCTGATTCTCTCTCTCTTGTTCATTTTTTAGCTTGGTCTTCCAGTAAATCTTTAGCTTCATTGATTTTGGCTGCTACATATGGAGAACCACCTAGAAGAAAGATAGCCTCATGTCACATCAGATGAAACAAACAATTTTTGTGCTGTTAACAATGACACAAGCACACAGGAAGAAAGCAAGTGTAGTCTGACAGTTAAGATAAAGAACAGGCTGCATTGTGACTGAAGGCATGCAAGCTTCCACATACAGTCACTGCAGTAGCTAAGTGCAGGCAGCTCATTCCTATTAGGTTGCCTTTAGTTTCCCAGAGCGGGTTTTTTTTTCATCTCCAGTTTTCAGTCATAAGCAACCTGATCACTAGTGACTTGGCACAGAGTTTGCTGTGACTACATAATTGAGAAACCTGCAGATAAACCTTCCCCCCAGTTAAGGCCAGCACCAGAACCGCTGCTGTACCAACGGGCCGGTTCAGTTTTTAGACATGATGCAGAAATGACTTCGAAAGGTACCGAAACAGAAGCCACAATGTAAATGCACTGAAACTGGAACTGCCCATGAGGTGTGAAGCTCTGCAGCGCATACACCATTTACTGGTGTGCTACAAGCACTCCCCCGTAGCTGACATAACTTCTTTACAACAACGTGAAATGCTCCTAGCAGTCTTTCAGGTTCAGCATATATGGCTAAAGTTAGTTTTGGAGTTAACTTCTGCTAGGTACTATCCACAGAAAGCACATCCCATGGATTATTCTGGATTTTGGTGCATACAAGTAAAGCCCTTGCTTTAAAGGAAGCCATTTTTACCATTAATGTGAGGGTTAAAGGGTTAAATGCCAAGAACTAACACACGATGCTGAGTCAACTAAACCAACAGAATTTAAGAGAGGTAGAGATGCCTGGAGTAATTAACATTCAGCTTAGCTAGATTCTGAGCTTTCAGAGCACTATGAGCAGAAATCGTTCATATTTCAATGCCTTCAGCAGACTGAAGGCTCAATGCCTGCCATTTACAGGGAGTTCCCAATGCCTTCCAATGAAACAATCTCCCATGGAACACAGAACACATAAATATACTCTGGTCTTTCACCTAAGATTAAAGCCATTTTAAGTCTCTCTTTAACAAATCATATTTTAATCTGATATGCACAGAAGACAGAGCAAGTTAACAATCTGATCTGCTGTAGCATTCCAACACAAAAATGTGCTCCAAAACCAATAAGACTGAAGGCAGCCTAAAATTTGTTTTCCCTCTAGTTTTCTGGGTTCTTGTGGTTTTTAGTAGCTGAGGTAGTCACTTCTTCCCTACACAGTTCAACTTATCTTTATCTGTATTAAAAGCATATGTTAATTAACATGACAATTTGCTTACCTTTGTCTGGATGGTTCAGAAGCATAATCCGTCTGTGAGCTTCTCTAATTTTACTTCTGTTGGCTGTAGGGCTTTAAAAGAGAAAGTAAACTGACTTAAGGGAACCTCACAACCCTCCCCCCCTCCAGATCTTTAAAAGATGCCTCAGAACTAGGAAGCACTGTCTTATCCATAAACTCTTTGGCTTACATGTATGTTTTTGTTTTCCTATTACTGATACATAGCATGCAGGCCCTGGAGAGGGTTTCTAAGCTTTTTCCAAAGTACTATTACAGTCTAATATGGTGGAGGATGTTCACACAGTTCAAAGCAAACAGAACTTTGTTGTAACATTTTTACTGGGACAACTACCTAAGGGCTGGAGGGGGGGGAAAAAGCCCATAATGTGTGCTCATGGTTTATTTAAAAGCAAACAAACAACAAACTGTTTGTATGCAACCCCCCTACACGGGGGGTTTCAAAAGGCTGGGAATTTGCTGTCGGATGGGAGTGCAGCTAGAGCTGGCTCTCAGCTAACGTGCAGCAAGCGCTTCTGATTAAGTGCAGGAAACCCTGACAAGTCACTTCTTATTTCCAGCCTTAGCAGAGTCATTCCCAGGGTGCTGGGCATAGAACAGTCTTAAGCACTGAGAATTATGTCCTTTTCGGACCAGATCAGCAACTAGGTAACACTGTAGCCTCCTTTTTACCTTTCATTTCTAATAAATTTCCTTTTACCTCACTCCTAGAATTAAAGCTGCTTCTCGTTTAGTCATTTTGGGTTCAAATCCACCTCTGTAATAACCACTGAAGGCCTGAAAGAGAAAATGTCTTAGTTTAAAAGCCACTTTATCAATGAAAACAACTCATCGTTGCTTTAGTAGCTGCTAAGCTTTTCTTCTGTAGTACCGCAAAGCTTCTTTTGCACTTACAGCAGGAAATTCAGTTGTAGTAGAGTACCATTATCTAATGAGTACCTAAACTTGCCAAAATAAGGTCTCACCAAAATCCCTGAGATGAATTCTGTTGTCACTGAGAGTTTTATTTAGTATTAGAAGAAAATACCACAATGCCACACAGCGACAATAGCCTGCAATTATTTCACCAAGTAAACTTTTACATAAAGTGATACTACAGATAAAACAAAGACTTACAGATTTTGGTAGATTCTGAAGTGCTTGTTGTACTTGTGGCTTCATTTGCTTCATAGCTTTTAGTGCATAACGACCTTAAAGAAATCCATGTTGAACAAGGCCAAGTATCAAGTTTTATAAAGTTTCAGCAATACTGTGCAACTTGTGGATTAGAATGTGGAATGCACTTTTTGGGGACATAAAAAGCAGCAACTTTAATCTTTAATTATAGCCATGCTTCTCAATATAAGCTCTCCCAAACGAGCATCCCCTACCAGCTATTAAACTACGTTAGAACTCATCAGTGCCGAAGCAGGCAAGGGTAAGTACGACCGGGTGTTCAGTGTCCTCCCACCATCTACAAACCTGCAAATCCAGCTGCCGCTATGGTCAGGCCGACCGCCACCATAGTACTGGCCTACACAGGGAAGACATAAAAGTATTTGTTTACCCCAGGAAAAGGCACAAAGCCCACCCGGCAATTTCTGCAGCGGGTCGGACTAGCATGCCTGTTGGGCACCCGGCATGGGGTGATGCGGTCATAAGGCAGTTTACTCCGGGCACACCGCTCCAGGGGACGGCAGGGGCCCGGCAAAGCAGCCGCTGCTGGCGGCGATGCCGGGGGAGCCCGGCCCGGCCGCACCGTCCTGCTCGGCGGCCCCACTTTAGCCCCAAAGGCACCGGGGCCGAGGCAGGAGCGAACAGCCCCGCCGCGGCCTGTGCGGGGAACAGCCCTCCCCGCGCGGCCCAGGGCACCGGGGCTGGTCGGCACCACGGCCGGGCTAAGGGCAGGCCGAGCTCCGCGGCCCGGGGAAGGGCTTGGGGGCTGCCAGCCCAGACATAAGCGCTCCAGGCCCCTCCGCCGAGCCCTGTCGGGCCGGGCCCCAGCCCGCACTCACCATGGCTGCCCCGGCCCCGCGCACTGGCGATCGCCGGGCCGAGCTCGCGGAGGACACCGGCTCGCCGTACGGCACCCGGGTCAGCCGCAAAGCTACGGCCGGCTGTCGTAAAGCGGGGCGGGGCGGGGCGGGAGCTGTGGACACCGCCCCGGGGCAAGCGGGCGGGGCGGCCACCGGGCTGCTGCCTGCAGGGGAAAGGGGGCGGTGGGAGCAGCTAGGTGGGTGCAGGGCAGCCGGCAGGGACCTTCCCTGAGCAACGTGCCATTGCCTCGGCCTGGGGACGCGCGGGGCGCTCCGGTGCCGCCGTGCCCGGCAGGTGCTGCGCAGGTCCGGCAGCCACCGGCGCGGCCGCGGAGCTGGCGCTGCCGGGTGTCTGCGGGGATGGGCTCGGGGAGAGGTCTGCCGTTGGCTTCGGGCAGCCGTGGCTGCAGGAGGAGCACAGCGCAGCGCTGCGGGGCTGGGAAGATAGAGTGCAGACCTTAGTCTCGCTGCGAACCAGCCATCCCGCCCGAGCTAGATCCCTCTCACACACGCGCGGATCCGGCTTTTAGAAAATGTCTTTTTTTTTCCGTTCCGTTTTCTTTGTCTTTTATTCTGGTAGTTTGCTTCCTTCACTTGGGTGAGAGCTGTGCCCTTGCCACATCTGTTCTTCCCCTGGTGCGTTGCCGCCCAGCCCGGACCCGTTCCGCGGTAACGGAGCCTGTGGTGCCAGCACAGGGCACCAGCCGTGCGGGTGGTCTGTGGAGACGTCCTGTCAGGCACCGGTTCCAGATGAACATCTCAGTTACTTGATTGCGGAAGATCACTACCAAATTAAGGAGAATTACAAGCCTGGGACTTGTATTTGAATGTTATAGCATCATCTGTTACTAATGCAGCATCAGATGCAGCACGAGTCGTGTGTCCGTCTGTCTGCAGTTCTAGTCTGAAGTCACAGTTTCAGAAACTGCAGCAGGGAGAGCACACCAGCCCTGAGCCCGAAGGTACAACTTCAAACTGGTCACAGCTGAAAGCACTGAGCGCAGCTGGCTGATTGGTAACGGGTTTGCAGGAGTGGAAAGCTTTAGTGTCAGCCTCTCTATCTGTAGAATGTATCACTGTCCTTCTGGGCTCCCGGAGTACCCAGTAGTCAAAGGCAGCTGTGGCTGTCTGAGGCCTTGGACCCACAAGCCTTCTTGTAAGCAGGTTAGTGTGTGTTCATGTTGGCTAAGCAGCTTGAGCTTTTGCTGGCTCTTGTAGTGGAAGATAGAACTTTTTGTTGCTGCTGCTATAATTTCTGTGAGTACTGTGTTCATTTTGATTATGTCATAATTTCAGTTGAAGCTTGGTTTTTTTTCACTAAAATTTCAAGTGCCTGATTTAATATCTTCTGAGATAATGTCCTGTCTCTTTCCTTCCCTGCTATTCAAATAACACTACAAAAATATAACTTGCTGCCTTGTAGCAGCAGGATGGAAGAAAGATTTGGATTAAGGTACTTGTATTGCTGTACAGGTGTTTCAGGAGATGGAAATTAAAGGAAACTAGTCTTTGATAAAGGAATCAAATCCGTTCATCGTAAAGCACAAGAGCCCTGACAGCCTGTAAGTCCTTTTCAAAGGAAGGGAGAGCTAGCAAGTGGAAAACAACTAGATGTTTGGTTTATGGGGGAACAAAAGAAGTCTGTAACTGCCTATGGGTCTGCTATCTAACAAGAGTTTCTTCATATGTAGAAGAAGCTTTGGTTTAAGATGTTTCTTCTATCAAGAAGAGGTGGGGGTGGTTAGAGCTGTGCAAGCTAATGACTTTACTCTGGGGTATGCCTTAGTGTTTAACTTTTTCATACCATCTAAACAAAAAAAGTAAAAGACAGGAACTCCTTCCCTGCCATTAGTTACATGAGGTTTGATTCTTCTATCTTGACAGAGCCTTTAGCTAGATCCAGATCTTAGTGGCTTTCAGAAGAAAACTGTCCTGAAAGGGTGTGTTACTGCTTTTCTCCTTTTCCCCAGTCCCTGTTTAGAAGGACTGGTAGCTCTCCACACACAGAGGATTTTACAGGTATGTTCTTCATGGTTCTCTCTATTGTGAAATTTCTCAAGGAAAGACCTGGAAAGTGCAGATTTCCACGTGGGTTGGGAATGGGTTAACAACTAGAACCTAATCCTTCTACTGTGACAGCTTGTTAAAGAAAAGCCAGAAAGGGAGATCTTGGGAAGCTTGCTTAAGAGAGATTTCACCTTTACTGAAGAGAAAGGAAACTCCTCTGTAAGTGGGAAGGCCTGGCAAGTTGAGGTGGGATGGGAGAATTCGCATTACTAGTACGTTTAATACCAACAGTCGGACAAGAATGTTGGTTGAGCCTAGAGGTGGAAGAATTCATTCTCTTATTATTGATGATGAAATAATACAGCATTTGAAAATTATGTTGTAATTACTTTAAAATATGCTTCTTTTTTTTACACTGACACAATCCAAGCTTCATTTCTTCCCACAGTTCCTTGCACTTCCCAGTCAGAACTGAAGGGGAATTGTATGTGTCCTAGCTTAGATGTCACTGTGAGTGCTTTATGCTGGATGAAGAAAAGAGTTACAAAACACCCATTTTTGCCAAGGGAGAATGTGTTTTGGAGACATCGAATGTGTTTTCAGTATGGACTTTTTTCAGGGCTTCTTTAAGTCCCATGCATTTCTAGAAGGTATATGATACATGAAATATTCTTCTACCTTCTGCTAGCTGAAGGGAGAAACAGTTGTTTTCTCCTCCTTAGCACCTCCTGTCTCTAGAGTACTGTAGCATGGGTGTCAGCTCTTCTCTTTACTGACCACTCTACCTAAATGATGCCACAAAGCTTTCTCAATCTGCTTCAGAACTAAAAGAAGTTTTCTCTGCATGAACTTGCTAACAGCTGCTCTAAGCTTGCCAAAATCTATTTCCTTTTGACAGTCTGCTGCTCAGGAAACCTGTATGCAGTGCAGAAAGGGACTGGGTGTTTAAAAGCTGTGTTTAAGTTCATGGCAGTTCACGTTTCAACACACAAAATCAGTAAACACTTATGTATACGAGTGGCCTTAATAACAAGTGCTTGAATGATCAGAGGTGTGATATATTATTTGTGAAACCATAAGGTTTATGAATTATTGTGTTCTCCAGGAGCTAGTTATCTAGATGCCTCTCTTGGCAAATGGTATTTTAAGACTTGCCAAATGCTGAAAGTTGATTTTGTTCATGTTCTGTTCATAAATATTAATCTTGTGCTTGTTACACAACAGGTAACTGTGTTTTTAAGCCTTGGTCCTTCAAGCTACTACAGCTAGAGCCTTGTGGCCATATAGACGTGGGGCTAGGATGCTGAAATAACAATTACCTGCTGGCTTATAGGAAGCAGGAATCGGGCATCGTGAGGAATCTCAAACCAAACAGAAAATACAGAAAACCTCATGGAACCAGAATTACTTTTTTCCCCACAAAGTTGTGACTTCTTTTGCCATCAGAGTTTCCATTTATTTAGAAATTGCAGTTCTGTTCTGTTTGCCTGATTAGTTCATTTTGTAGTACCTTATTCTCCTGAATTGTCTGTCGGTCAGCCTTGTGGTGGTGTATGGAAGGTCATTCTCAGGTGAACATTTATAAGCTCTAATGGGCTGAAAACAAAATAGAGGCACTACTGTTTTTATCCCATCTGCAGAATGTCTGTTTTTGAAATCAGGAGGAAGGCAAATTATTGAGTGCTTAAGAAATATACTCTCAGCTGGAGTACACAACCTTTTATTTTGCCTACTGTGTTTCTAAACTGCTCCCTTTCTCTTTTCTAGAGGAACCCTGAAGCTTTTGTAGTTTCTTCTGTCAAGAGTTTTATCCCACTGCTATCTTCAGGTTTTCCATTCTGGGGTTAAAATACCCCATGATAGAAGATTATTTGTCTTTTGGAAGCTTTATCTTGCTGGACTGCCCAAGGCAGATGGTATGTAGTGCACAAGTAAATTTTTCCATTAAAGCAGACCTTACTGCAGAAATCTGGCAGAACTTTCTCTTAACTGTATCTTCTTCAAACTGGACAGCAGGTGAAATAGATAGGTGTGCTTTCAGAAGGTTTGTGATATAACTGTTAAATGCCTATGTAAGACTGTTAAACATGTGTTTAAGTGAAAAATCACAGTTACAGGAACGAGCAATGTAACATTTAGCTGGGTGCACTAATGACAACATATATATGTAGTGGCTGGACTACCAAGCTGTTAAGAGAAATGAAGGCTTGCAGGCTTTCACCATGGGGCACTAAGATACAGAATCTCTTAGGCACACTATTTATTTATACTTTAAGTTATATATCATAAAAATAACATTTGGGTAGTTGTGGAGTTTTTTCCCTGCAAACTTTTTTCCTGCTTTTTGCCTGTATCACACCTCCCTTGGCTATGCCAGTCTGCCAATTACATGTTTCATAACTCTCTTTCTTTTCATTTGTCCTTTTTGAGATTCTATCTTTTTGTGTACTCAACATCTGTATCAGAATACAATGCCACACTCTCTTCTCTGTGGCTAAATTAGCTTGGCATATGTAGCATCACTTTGTCATTAAATTGATAATCATAATTATTAGATCATAGTATGGATGACACTAATTACAAACTGAGATTCACTTGGTAAGAATGGTTGTGGATTTTTTTAATCAGACAAAGGAAGATTTCACTGTAATTTGACACCAGGTATGAAGTGTTTATGTGTGGCAGGTGGCATGTGTTCATGACAATCACAGGAGAATCTGTCTGACTTGCAGTGGGCATTATTTGATTTCCTAGCTCAGTTAAAAAACAGGTAAGACTGTTGGAAAGTGATGGAGGAGCAATGTTTGTAATCTTTAGTAAATAAGTTACAAAATTCCCTGAAGCTGAATGAAGGAATGCAAAATATAGGTGTCAGTTTGTTCTCTCTCAGTAATTTCTAAATTGTGATACTTGTCTGCATTGTCCTGACTCTTCTTGTTTGATCAAAAAGCAATGAGATAATGTTGAATTATTTTGCCAAGGATGTTATTTTTAGGTTTATGTTGATTGTTACTACTCTTGACTCTTCATTTTTGAAATCTAGATTCTGCCTGGATTGGTGCTGAAACTTACATATCTGTGCTATGAAACTTACTAAGTATTAGGAAAACAAGCTTGTGCTAGTTGTAGGAAAGAAATTTGAAAGAGTAAGCCTTTATTTGCACTGACAAGGAATTGTAGTGAGCAATGGTTCCTCAAAATGAAGGTCCTGATTCTTACACTTCCCCCACATGGAGATTATCACAGGATCAAGGCTTGAACCAGCTGTCAGGTTGCTCTGTATAATGTAGGTTCAGATTTGCAATGGAATCGCTCCTTTCCTACCTAAAGATTACAACTGAAATGTCAGTATTGTCAGACAGCAAGGAAAACCTGGGCAGAGCAGACAGCAGAAGGTGGGGGAAGAGCAAGAGAAGAAAGCTACAAGCCTAGAAGAAAGCTTTAAAAGCCTTCTTCATTCTTGAGTTTTAAGGAGCTTAGTCTAGACATAAGGTGTTTTTCTGAGGAGCAGAGGGTTTTGCAGTTTTGTTGGCAATGTTAAGGTTGAAAGTTCAAACTGGAATGCACAGGTTGGTGATGGAAAATGTAATCTGCAGTGCTGGGTTTGAATTTTGCTCTTGGTTTGCATGTTACAGTGCATTAAAAAGAGAATCATTGGATCAAGTGGAACTATCAAGAGGAAAGGGGAAGATTAATCCTTTTCTTTAAGAGCAGCTGACTGACTTTGGGAGAGAAGACTGCAGGCTGTAGGCAGGGCAATAAAGAAATTTTAAAAGCCACAACAAAGAACAAGGAGACTTTTGCTCAAGTGGAGATATAGTTGAAAGGATCAGAGGGCATACAGTCATACCTAGAGATGTTAAGAGGGAAGGCTTCCTAGGGACTGTGCAGAGCTTGTTTCAATCCAAACAGCCATCAAATTAACTGAAACGACACTACTTTCTAAATACATAGTGGACAATAAATATTTTTGCATATAACCCCTTTTACTGTTCTTTTCTGACAGGATTATCTGATAGCAGGTTGAAGTTTTAAAGGGTTTGGTTATGGAATTGGATTTTTTGGGGGGTGTTTTTTGTTGTTGCTGTTTTGTGGGAATTATTTTTTTCTTGACACATCCAAGTTTATCTGGATTTCACCTGATGGTCAGTCCTCTGATGGACTGGTAGCTGCACAGACCAGATCCTGCTTTCCCTGATTCAGTAGTGGCATTCTGCCAGTGAGTGTAAAGACAGCAGGATGAGATCAGCACATCAACTGTTTTTGTTTGTTCTTTCTCAGAGAAGCTGGCGGAGTAGTCTCCATCTTCTAGAATACCTCATTCAGGAAGGAGGGGAAGGGATTAAGGACCCCTCTGAATCTCTCCTTATGGCAGGGACACTGCTGAAGTGCAGCCTTATCAGACCATTCTTTGCAATCAGAATCAAGTATTTAAGACTTGGTGGTAAGTGTGGCCACCAACAGCAGGAGAAATAGCACAAGATTGGAAAACCTGCTCTTCTGGTTTCTCTCATCTTTGGCAAATGCACCATTTCTGACACTGGGACAGTTAACTTCTGATCTTTTATTTAGGAGTGTTTCTAATTTGTATAAATCCTCAAATTATTTACCAGGTGTGCAGCTTGTGTTATGGTCCCCGTGTTCCAGATGAAAGCTCTAGCCCCTGGCTTGTGGGAGACACTGAGATGTCTGTCTTGGTTCCAGTAAAGTGAAGCCTTGTTTGAAGTATCAGAGAATGCATTTCCTTCTTCACCAACAAGTTTCATAAGACTCATCCTGGGAAATCTCACCATGTCCTGTGCACAGGCTGATTCATCTCTGTCTTTCATACTCAAAACAGGATCTGAAGTTGTCCCTCCATGATGGAGAAGGCATGACTTTGTAGCTAGCATTATGTAATACCTCTCAGCAGAATACAAACTGCAAGTTTTGGGTGGGGTTGGTTTTTGCCTTCTGTGAATTTGTGCTTAAGATGCTATTGATGAGGGATGGTTAAGAGTTAAGAAATAGGTATTCATTTTGGTCTTGAATTCAAGATGTTTGAGGCAGGTACGTGCGTTTTAGGTGGAGGCACAGAACAATGTCTACAGAGTGTTGGCAGCTGCAGTAGGGCACAGGTAACCCTTGTCCTCACTTTTGCACCTCTAAAACAGTGTTTGCTTCCTTTACACTATAAAAGGCAAAAAACATTTAAATGCCTAGGTGTGATATTAGCATAGATTAGAGGAATATTATAGAATGTTATTATATTCTATTATATTCAGGTTCTGGTTTTCCTTCTCTTTAGGAAAATGGAATGAAGGAAGAGGGTACTAATATCAATGTTAACACACTTCCAACCTCTAATCTTTCAAATCTGCCCATTCTGTAGGGAGCTTTTGTTTGGTAGAAAATTGTTATTTTGGTTACCTGTTAATATATATTTCTTTGATTTTTAAATACAAATTGTGGAATGTACAAAATGTGCACTGTTGCCTTCCCAGGAAGAAAACCCCACAATAGACTTTCTGCAACTTTCTCATTTGAATTTATAGAACAATTTGAAGGGTTTTCTTGTTAATTATGCAATTTATCTGCTAAGAGATGTGTTCTTGTTCAGTCTGTGTTGTTAAATTAATGCAATCCATGCTTTAAATCTCCGTATGTGCCAACACACTTGTATAGAAAGAGCATTAACAAGTGTGAACAAGCTAAACATGTTGTGAATATACAGTGTCATTTCCTTTTTTTTAATATCATACTGATTTTTCTGTCAGTACTCATTCTGATTATTTTTTTTAATTGTATATATGAATTTCATATTGACAGATTCAAACACTAAAAGGAAGCCTATAGAGGGTGGAAGCCCCTACCTGAAGGGGGACACAGGAAAGATGGAGGGATTTTTCAAGGGTGTGTAGTGTTAGGACAAAGGACAATGGCTTTAAACTGAAGGAGGGCAGATTTAGATTACATATTCATGCTGAGGCCCTGACACAGGCTGCCCAGAGAAGCTGTGGCTGCCCCTGGATCCCTGGCAGTGTTCAAAGACAGGACAGATGGGACTTTGGGCACCCTGGGCTAGTGGAGGGTGTCCCTGCCCATGGCAGGGCAGGTTGGAACTAATGATCTTTAAGGTCCCTTCCAACCCAAACCAGTCTGTGATTCCATGATTTATAGTAAATTTGCTTTCTTATGCACCAATC